>JAUAME010000009.1:55000-1299166 GCA_030820535.1 Quercus parvula
ATCTAAGAAGCAATAGTAGGAATACCTAGCCAATCGATCCAACATTTGATCAATGAATGGAAGTGGAAAATGATCCTTCCTTGTTGCTTTGTTCAACTTGTAGTAATCCATACATACACGCCAACCCGTGACTGTTCTTGTAGTTATAAACTCATTGTTGTCATTTTTCACTACCGTCATTCCACCCTTTTTTGGTACAACCTACACTAGACTTACCCATGAGCTATCTGAAATAGCATAAATAATTCTAGCATTAAGGAGTTTCAAAATTTCAGCTCTCACAACTTCCTTCATTGCTGGATTTAATCTTCTTTGGGGCTCAATTGACGGTTTGTAAAGTTCCTCCATTAAAATCTTGTGTATGCAAATGGACGGACTTATACCTTTTATGTTAGAGATAGTCCATCCCAAGGCTGTTCTATGCTCCCTCAACACACGCAGCAACTTTTCCTTTTCTCCGGGTGTAAGTGATGCCGTAACAATCACTGGAAAAGTGTAACTATCACCCAAAAACGCATAGCGAAGATGCTTAGGTAATTGCTTCAACTCTGGAGTTGTAGTTTGCTACACTTTTTCTGTAGAGATTACAGAATCCGTCTTTGCTACCATTGGCTCTAGCCTCTCCACTTCATTGCTAAGTGATGTAACCTGCTGTAATGCTCCCAAGGCAAATACATAGTGGAGAAATTCTTCACTAACAAAAGGTAGATCAGATTCACAAACAGCAGAGTTATTAAAATCATGAGCATGAGATGAGGTGGTGATACATCGTTCTAGGTGATCTACTGGCACATCTTCTTGAAAGGCTTCTACTACACATTGCTCAATGACATCTACCTGAAAACAAGTGCTTAGATCTTCTGGAAATCTCATGGCTTGGTAGATGTTGAACATAACCTCTTCCTTGTTCACTCTCAATGTTAACTCACCCTTTTGAACATCAATCAAAGCCCTTCTCGTAGCCAAGAATGGTCGGCCAAGAATTAGTGGGACTTCTTGGTCTTCCTCCATATCTAATACCACAAAATCAGCAGGAAAAATAAAATTTATCCACCTTTACCAATACATCTTCTATGATTCCACGTGGATATTTGATGGATCGGTCTGCTAGTTGCAAAGAAATGGTTGTTTGTTTCATCTCTCCAAGTCCTAATTTCCTGTAAACATAAAGTGGCATAAGATTAATGCTAGCACCAAGATCACATAAAACTTTATCAAAAAATGAATCTCCAATAGTGCAAGGCAAAGTGAAACTCCCTGGATCTTTTAATTTTTAAGGTAATTTCTTTTGAAGGATGACACTACATTCTTCAGAAAAGCTTCACTGTTTCGAACTCCTCCAACCTTTTCTTCTTGGAAATGATGTCCTTCAGGAATTTGACATAATTTGGCATTTGTTCCAAGGCATCTGCAAAAGAAATATTTATGTGAATTTTCTTAAAAATATCCAAAAACTTAGAAAATTGCTTATCTAATTTTTGTTTTTGAAAACGTTGAGGATAAGGAAGGGGAGTAGAGAGAATAGGAGGATTGTCAGGAAATGAAATTGATGGAGGCTTGTCAGTCTCTCTTTGTGTATCATCAACAATCTCCTATTCTTTTACTTTATTCTTGCTTTGGCCATTGTTTGGAGTTGTAAGGGTGGACTCAATTTCCTTTGATGGAGACCTCTCAATTTCTCTTCCACTCCTAAGTGTAATGGCCTTGCATTGTTCCTTTGGATTCACTTCTGTGTTGCTAGGGAAAGTTCCTCTTTGTTGGGCATTGCTGGTTGTGGCTAGTTGCCCAATTTGCACTTCAAGATTCTTCATAGTGGCTCCCATATTGCTACAATGAGCCTCAATGTTATCCAACCGTGAATCAGACTTTTTAAACCTTGCTTTGGTCTCCTCAACAAAGGAAATCATGGCATCCTCAAGTGACATCTTCTTCTCGCTTGGTTGACTATCAAACTCTGGAGTTGGTTGCAATACATTCTTCGTGTTTCCATAAGAAAAATTCTCATGATTTCGAAGTCCTGGATGGTAGTAATTTGGCATAGGATTTCCACGATAGTTGTAGCTCCAATTGTTGATGTATTGAACCTATTCTTGACTTGCTTCATTCATCGGAACTGTCATACTTGAAGCTGCAACATATTCTGCACTTTGTGGTATTCTTTGGGTTGTCAAGGTTGAAACCTGATGAGATAGAGAAGCAACTTGAGCTAAGAGGGCAGCAAACAGATCCAATTCATGAATCCCAGCAACTTTATTGATATTGGCAAAAATAAGAAGAAAACAATCCCCGGCAACGGTGCCAAAAACTTGAACGGTGCAAAACTGCAAATGCACAGTATCGTAGTTTTATAGTAAAGTGATGAGAAGAGTATCGTCCTCAGGAATTGGTAACTTACTTTTGACAAATACCAAAATTATGCTAATCTCAATTTTATCTAGAGAAGTCACTAAGGTTTTTGTAACTGGAATTTAAAATAAAATCAAATTAAAGAAAATACGCAAAGGAAAAAAAAATGAAGATGTTGCTCAAAAATCAATTTAATGGGAAGAAAACTTCTAGGAAATCGATTTCACCTAATTCCTCACTATGCTTTACTCATCTAGCTAATTTAATTTTACTCTCTCTATTTGTTAGCAATCTCCAAACTCATCCAAAAGCCTCTTTCGACAGTCAATTGGAAACATTCTTGTTCATCATTTTACACAAGAGTATGCAATTTAATAAAACAAGAAAGCATTAAGACCAACGATTTTAATACTACATAGGTTCATACAAGTCTTTCGATCTCTATATTTACCTATGCTGAAATATTCAAGATCTATCCTATAATTCCCTCTTTCGACAGCAAATAACAAGATTAAAATCATCTAATTAATGGCCAGTTAATTAGAAGCAATAAACTTAGAATAAATCAGACAAACATGAAGAGAATTTGTTCAAATTAATATTGAAAAGCAAGCATAGTTCGGAACTAGATTACATCGTTTTCCTAGAATAAAGAAAGTTTAGTTCATGCTAAAAATTAAATTCAACATAAACGAATTCACCATAATTTTTCTAAGAAGATTTGAAGGAAAATAAATGCTGAAATTTTTTTTGTTCAGCCCTCTCTGTTCAGCACCCTTTTTCTGTTTCAGCCTTTTTCTTTCTTTCTACTTTAAGCACCGCACACCTCTTTTTTCTTTTCTGTTTCTTGGTCAGCCGCCCCTTTTCTTCTTCTCTTTTCTTCCAGCCTTCTTTTTCTTTTCTTTAGGTGTGTTGCCCTTTATTTTTCAGCCCAAAATACTTTTTTTCAGCCCAAATGTTTTTCAGCCCAAAAACACTTTTTTCAGCCCAAAATGTTTTTGCTTCAGCCCAAAACTTTTTTCAGTTCAGCCCAAAACGTTTTTTTTTTTAGTTCAGCCACTCTTCTCTTCTTCTTTTTTCTGCTTTATTCTTTTTTGGTTCAGCCCTCTTTTTTTTTTTTTTTTTTTTTTTTTTTCAGCGCCTCCTTTTTTCCTTTCTTTAGCTCCATTTATCCAAGACCCAAAGTTCTCTTTAGCTGCTTCACATCTCTTCTATTTGAATAAATCTTTATTTTCTTCAAATTTGGAATAAAATTTAAATAACAAAAATCAAGTCTAAAATCAACAAAATAAATAAAATTAGACTAAAATTTAAAGTTGAGAAGTGATAAATTACACTCAATTATGCAAGTCATCAATTATTTAGCTACAAGTAAATAATAAAAAACGAAATAGAAACTTATTGTTAAGATGACTCTTTGAAGAAAGGCCTTAAGACTGATGACGGATGAAGTGATGGAAGTAAAAAATGAATTGACAGAATCAAAGGCAACGGTCTCTCTCTCAAAGATTAGCCAAAATGAAATGGAGAAAATGAGGAAGATGTGCTATATATATAGGAAGGAAAAACGCGCGGAAGACGAAGCGACGCCTTCGTCAGAAACGGGGCCAACGGAAGATCAACACGTGTCTTAGGCATTAAATGTATCGCAACTCGAGGAATCCCCTAAATGATCTTCCCACTTTTCTGGACCCAAAAAAGTAATTTGATAAAACTCCATAACCCATCAGTCTAAAACGACAAGATTATGGAGTAGGGGGCAACTAATGTGGAAGAAAAATAGTTGATGCTGAAGGTGTGAGGAAGCCGACGGTTCATGGCGATGACATTGGCTGACGACTTCTTTTTCTTCTGTCAGCTTTTATAGTACTCACCGACGAAGAGGAAGTTAGGAAACACCATACGAGGCACCCAAAGGCTAACGCCTCCATGAAGCTGACGGCGTCAAGGCTGAAGGGGCACTATAAGCTGACAACCCTAATGAAGGTTACTTGCCACCCATGTATTGCATATATAAGGAAATAACTTGCTCTCCACGTTTAGTAAAATCCAAAGGGATTCCTATAAGGAAAGGATCCCGTAAAATACGCTCCAAAGAGATTCCTAAAAGGAAAAGACTTCTAATCCAACAAGGAGATGTCAACGCTCTACTACTATAAAAACCCCAATACCCTCACCAACCAAAGGACGCATAATTTAACCCATTTCTAGCACTCTAGAGTGGTGAGAAGTTCTAACTTGACCTTCGGAGGGTATTCGGTCGGCACCACACCGGTGCTCTTTGTTAGGTCCTTTCTTTTTATGTTATGTAGGTGTCATTGCAAGCACGTGTTGACTGTGTAACTCACTGTTGATTTTCTAGCATCATTAGTATCCATTTGCATAACAAATATCTCCAATGTGGAAAACTATATCAATGTTCTTTAAGTCTCTAAAAAGCTCTCGAGTAGTGTTAAGAGAGCCATGCTAGAAATTGTTATATTTGTCAAAACCATCAGCTTCATCCTGCAAAGAGAAAGGTTTAAGAAAAATTCCAGAAACTACATAAAAATTGGATAGGGCTTCATGATCTTAAACATTGATCCTAAAACTTAAAGCAACAAATTTTCAATACATGGCAGATTTGATCTTGGAGATCAATATTCTGAGTTTAAGAGAATGAAATTATTGTGCATTCAAAGTGAGAAATTGAATATACTACTGTAAGATCAGGCAGATATTTGTGCATTTAATATTATAACAAAAAAAAAGCTAAGCAAGATAAATTAGTATGTTGCCGATGATAAATATAAATTAACTGCAATAACCCACACATGAGTCATTGATTAGCCATGGCTGCAATATGGGATTTAATAATTTAGATGTACATAAAATTTTCCAATAGACTTCAAACCTTCCCCATGTCACCAAAAATAACTACACGTTGTAGAGAGTTTTGACCAGGATAAGGAGATGCTCCAAACTGATATTGTTGACTCCAAAAATATGTACCATTGAACAATTTATGCCCCAGCTTGTAAGTATATCTGTATAATCATCAATAAAAAAAAAAAAAAACCATAATTGAATGTCGAGTTACTCATAAGTTGAAAAGCTGAAAGTGAAATTTCAACAAAGTAACTAACCAATAACTTCTATGGTATATCTTATAGCCAAAACTAATCTAGTGAAAATATTCCTATTTCAAATTCAATCCTCTTGGGTCTATGGGTTAGCCCATTGGTTGTTATTACTGGAGAAGTGTTACTGAATGATGAAATAAGAAAAGAAATTTAAGAGCTTATGGATTGAAATTTTCACAAAATTTTGGCTGAAAAGTAAAAACATATGCTCAAATAAAATTATACAAAGACTAATATTATGGACATAAATGCATAACAAAGTAGGTGCTGCTCCTCTGCATTAAGCTTGGCCCAAAACCCAATTTTTAAGAGTTCACACCTAAAATAAAAATCATATGCAAGAATAAAGATACAAATCAACTTTCGAAACAAAGTTCACAAACAACACCCAAATCTCCTATCAAAATAATAAAAATAAAAACCCAAATCAATTAATAGCATTAGGGATTACTAACAATGAATAAAACTAAATACAAATCATGCATTGATTGTCAAACAAACTTTAACAATCTGTATATTAGTAGTAAAATCAACTTTGTCTAAGAGAGAGAGAAAGAGAAAGACAAACCTATTTCAAATATCGTCGCCGGGCAGAGAACGGCCGATACTGTTTCTTCTTTGGGTTTTGTTTAGCTACCCTGGGTTCTTGTGGTTGATTAGTAAGAGAAGAAGCTAATGCACAAGAAGCTGAATTCTAGGTTCTTTAGATAAACTGAAACAGAAGCTTGATATAGAGTCCGAAGCGTGATAAAGAGAAAGAAGTGTGATAGAGAGAATTTTGTTTTTGAGAAGGAGAAGCGCACGGTGAATACTGGGTTTTTTTTTTTAAAATTTTTAAATTTTTACTTATATATATAACTTGTTTGACCGGTAGCTAGTATACACACTAAATTACTCCAAATTAAATGAATGGTTCAGATCAAATTTT
This sequence comes from Quercus parvula, assembly GCA_030820535.1. Lineage (NCBI taxonomy): Eukaryota > Viridiplantae > Streptophyta > Magnoliopsida > Fagales > Fagaceae > Quercus > Quercus parvula. The sequence continues at coordinate 61,397 of JAUAME010000009.1, forward strand.
TATTCATTTAATGGTTTAGATCTAGGTCGGTACCATACCCCTCAAAAAAAGAGGGGGGGGGGGGGGTAGAATGACCCTTTTTAATTTTAATGCCACGTCACATAGCACGAGCAAGCAATAAATAAACTAGCTCTTTTTTGTTAGTTAATAATTTAAATTTATTCTAATTTGAGATTATTATACTCCTAAATTATTATAATTTGAATTCATTATAATTTGAGATTACTAAATTTTTCAATTACAAAATATTTTTTATCACACCTTTAAATATTTTGTGATTATATTTTGAGATTATTATAATAATTTTTTAATCACAAAATATTTAGGGGTGTGATAAAAAAATATTTTGTAATTGAAAAATGTAGTAATCCCAAATTATAATGAATTCAAATTATTAATATTTACCAAAAAAATAGAAGAACATCTATAAGCTTGTGCTCAGGGGCTAGTATTCCGCAATTATCATCATTTTTTTGGCAATTTTGTTAATGCAGTGATCAATGTTTTGATAATTGGAAGATAATGCTATTATTTAGCATTTCCCTTCACGAGGAGGAAAAAAAAAAAAAAGAACCTCTGAGCAAATCTTATAAAGTTTCATAAAGTGAACAAATTTACAAAAGCAATAATGAAAAAGTTGATGAATCAATGTGGATTCTTCTAATTTTTATAATCACTCACACTTCGTGTGTGTGATGAGGCTTTTTTTTTTTTTTTTTAAGGGGTTTAGTGTCATAATTTTTCTTTCATATCAATTTGAGGTTTATATATTTGGCCATTAATACCACACATTTGTGAACTACTTATACAGTTAGAAGTTTCATGAGCTAGCTTCAAAAAATGAAAAAAAAAATATATATATATATTCCACAGAGAAACATATAAATTATAAATTATCTTTCAATATAAACTATAGATTGGCTTCAATAACTTGTATGTATTAATATTGTACTTTCATCAAGCCAGAAAACTGCATGATGAAAAAGAAACTGGAATGTAAAAAATTTAGTTGGAAAATTATTATTTGATTGGTTGATAAACTCCATGTTCTTGAAGGAAACCAAATAAATCATTCAAAAATTGTCAAAAGCATCCAAAATCCGACTCAACAATTTATTTTGATACGATATCAAAACCATATAACTTTTTGGATGATATTGAAAAACAACCTAGTTTTGGAAAAAATTGAGTTTTTGTTTCGACAAAATGATCACTCCTAATCGGTTTCGCAAATAAGCATGTTGCTGACAACAATGAATCTTTGATGTTATCAATCAAATACAATTAAATCATTGTAATCTTCTCCAAAATTTTCTATCTCCATCAACTCTTTTGGGTTTGTAACTGACTTCATTAAATCCTTCAGAGATGAAACCACAAAGACCTCCAAAAATGTGTCATTGAACCATCCGAAACCCCTATCAACCATGGCTACACCTTTCCTCTTTCTTGTCAGTAAACTCAAAGCAAATTCTCTCGCAATCTGAAGACTTTTTGTATAAGGAGTAAGGACACATTGGATGAAGTTGCTGTTTAAGTTGGGCCACATTGGACGAATACAATCCAGCCCAAACCAAACCCCTTGCACTTGCTGCTTTTACTTGCACTTAAGTAATCACTGAAATTAAACTAAAACTAATAAAGTAACTTATGACTGGGAGCGCTATGTACGACCCAACCAAGCAAACTCAAACAATAACGAAATATTTATAAAGGGGGATTAATATACAGGAATAATATAACAATTGTAATGTTATTAGGGAAATGAAACTCATTATCAACCTCAAAGCCTCATGAAAATTTAGTTCTATATGCTATTGGGGACTATCTTTTCAAGCAGTGATTTAAATGTTGGATCTTTTTCACAGAATGCACTTAAAAATTAAATATGTGACTTTGGGCTTACTAAACTTAGGAGGCACTTCCCAAATTCAACTCCCACGATACATTCTAACATATATTTAGATCTATACAACATGAAATTATTACCTCTAGAGATGATGTTACTTTGTTAGGAATGTAGCCTCTGCAATAAACTTTAGTAGCTGGGTTGTCAATATGAAGGGACTTCAAAATGGTGGCATCATTATTTGTAGATTGCAAACTTTTATCTTGAAAACATAAAACAATGTTCATTATAAAGGCTACATACAAAAATAGTTGTTGCTTTGGAGGACAAGGATGGAGGGAGAACATTATAACTACTTAATGATAATTATAATTGCTTTGGATTTTTTTAAGTGATAGTTGATTGTAGTTTATCTTATCCAATTGTTAAGGGCCGGCTGGGTAAGAGTATTTAAATATATATTTTTGTTTTGCAATTCATAAAATAGTGGGTCCCTGATGCAGCGTAGACGTGTAGAAGTAGAATCTATAACACACAAATACTACAACTCTTCCACTAAACCTAAGTTCTACAAGAACACTAGGCTAATAGGCAAAATAATAGAGAAAACCTCTTTAGCAAACTTTTATTCAAAAACACACATAACATAAATAACCTCTCTATAAAGAGTATTTATAGGAATAGAATTTCTCCTACTCCTTTTAGGAAAAGAAATAATAAACCTACTTCTACTTGAGAAAGGAAAAACAATTTAACTAGGAAAAGAAAAACAATTCAAATCCCAATTCCACTAGGAAAAGGATTTTAATTCAAAGTACTAGAGTAAATAAAAACTCTTTGTTCTTCATAACGTGATTTGCATCATCCTCCCTGGGTTGGAAGAAACTCGTCCTCGAGTTTGGAGTCTGGATTGGAATTCTCTCCTCAATATGGAACAAGATGCTTAACATTGAAGACGTTAGATGTACGCATATGACTTGGAAGTTTCAATCGATAGGCATTAGGATTAATTTTCTCAAGAATCTCCAAAGGACCAATCTTTCTAGCAGCTAGTTTGTTGTACTCTCCCACAGGAGAGCGATCTTTGGTCAAAATTGCCCAAACAAAATCACCAATCTCAAATTCTACTACTCGACGTTTCTTGTCAGTGGTTTATTTGTACTTAGCAGAAGTCTCCTGTAAATGCTTAGCAGTAGCTGTATGAATTTCTTGAATCTGTGCGATTAGATCCTCAGCTTTCACATTGACACGCTTCAAGTTAGGGATAGGAGCCAAATCAAGTGGTGCGCGTGGGTTGTAGCCATAAGTAATAACAAAGGGACTGAAGCCAGTGCTACGATTAACAGAACGGTTGTAAGCAAATTCTGCCTAGTACAAGCGCCGATCTCATGATTTAAGATGATCACTTACCAAGCTCCAAAGTAAATTTCCCAAGGAACGATTTACCACTTCTGTTTGACCATCGGTTTGAGGATGATAAGCACTACTAAAATTAAGTGTGGTGTTGGCCAAGCACCATAAGCAACGCCAGAAGTGACTAAGAAAACGCACATCACGGTCTGAAACAATTGATTGTGGCAAGCCATGGAGGCGATAGACCTCTCTAAAATAAAGTTGAGCAACATTAACTGCATCTGAGTTCTTCTTACAAGCAATAAAGTGGGCCATTTTGGAAAACCGATCCACAACAACAAAAATTGAATTGTTACCTCGTTGTGTACGCGGTAATCCCAAGACAAAATCCATACTGACATGAATCCATGGCAGGTCTGGTACAGGAAGAGGCATATATAGGCCAACATTGGTTGTGGTGCCCTTGGAAACTTGACAAATACGACACCTCTCAACAAACTTGTTAATCTCTTTTTGCATGGTTAGCCAAAAATAAGAGTCTATCACAAGCTTCATGGTTTTATCATGTCCCATATGGCCTTCCTTATGCAGCTCTTGAATAACCCTTAAGCTTAGGCTACTATCAGGAATGCATAGTTGATTCCCTTTAAAAAGGAAACTATCGTGTATAAGGAAGTCAAATCGCTTTCTTGTTGCCACATCCTCCATCATAGGGCCAAAGTATGGGACACTAGAAAGCAACTCACGAAATAAATCAAACCCCAGCACTTTGGTTTGCATTGTGATGAGCAAAGAGGCTCGTCGACTAAGAGCATCTGCCACTCTTTTCAATGCTCCGGACTTATGCTTGATGACAAAAGAAAATTGTTGAATATAAGCATCTCAAACTGCATGTTGAGATGAGAGCTTGTCTTGGCTATTGATATGCTTTAAAGCATCATGATTAGAAGAGAGGACAAACTTATGATAGGCCAAATAAGAACTCCAATGCTTCTAAGCGCAAATTATTGCATAAAAATCCAAATCATAAGTGCTGTAATTCAATTTTGACCCACCCAACTTCTCACTAAAGTAGGCCACTGGTTTGCCATTTTGACTAAGAACAGCTCTAATTCCAATCTTGGATGCATCACAATGTAACTCAAATGGTTGAGAGAAATCAGGAAGAGCTAGAATAGGTGTTGTAGTAAGCTTTTCCTTGATCTGATTAAACACCTTTGTGGCTTCAGTTGTCCACAAAAACTTACTAGCCTTCATGCAATCTGTAATTGGTGCCATGATGGTGCTAAAGTCGGGGATAAATCGCCGGTAGAATGACACCAACCCATGGAAACTACGGACCTCGTGGACTGTGGTTGGTGTTGTCCATTGTTTAACAGCAATAACCTTTGATTCATCAACTGATAATCCATCCTTAGACACCATATATCCAAGGAATAAAACACTATCTGTAATAAAAGAACATTTGGCTATGGTAGCATAAAATTTCTCCCTACTTGGAACTATAAGTACCTCTCGAAGATGTTGGAGATGTAAATCAATATTGGCACTATATATTAGGATATCATCAAAATAAACTACAACAAACTTGCCGATGAAGGGGCGAAAAATCTGGTTCATAACAAGCATGAAGGTGCTAGGAGCATTAGAAAGTCCGAATGGCATTACTAGCCACTCATACAACCCCTCACGTGTCTTGAATACTGTCTTCCACTCATAACCAGGACGTACTCGAATTTAATGGTACCCACTTTTTAGATCTAGCTTAGAAAACACTGTAGCACCACTCAATTGATCAAGCAAATCATCCAACCGAGGAATAGGGAATCTATACCGGATTGTAATTTTGTTGATGGCACGATTGTCTACGCACATTCGCCATGATCCATCCTTTTTGGGTGTGAGTAAAGCTGGCACGACATAGGGACTAAGACTCTCTCTAATGTGCCCTTTTAACAACAAACCCTCTACTTGTCTTCTAAGTTCTTCATGCTTTTTTAGGCTCATGCGGTAGTGTGGGCGATTAGGTAGATTAGAACCTGATACAAGATCAATTTGGTGTTGTATATCTCGGAGTGGCGGTAACCCCTCAAGTAGATCATTAGGAAATACATTTGCAAATTCATCTAATAAAGATTGCACAACCTCTGGTACTACACTACCCTTTGAGCTCTCATTTCCCAATAGTATAAACATCAACCCCAAATCAAACATCTCTTCAACAAATGCCCTTTTAGCTAAGAGATTCTTACCCCCTCCTGAAGTTGGCTTAGGTTCAATCTCCTTACAGGGCAACAACATAATTTTTGTGCTACCAAACATGAAACTATATGTATTCTTCCTACCATCATGTTGAACCTCTCTATCATATTGCCATGGTCTACCAAGGAGAAGATGACATGAATCCATAACTACCACATCACACCATGCATTATCCTTATATTTCAACCCAATAGAAAAAGAAATCAAACAACGTTTAGATACAGTTACCTCATTGCCCCTTTTGAGCCAAGATAATTTGTAAGGGTTAGGGTGCTTCTCTGTTGCTAATCCCAATTTTTGAACAGCCTCTTCTGATACCACATTCTCACAACTTCCAGAATCAATAACAAGTCTACATACCTTGCCCCCCATAGTACATGTAGTTTGAAAGATATTGCTTCGGAGCCAATCCTCGCATTTAGATTTGCGAGGTGTGAAACACGCCCTTCTTGTAACTAACAAAGGGCCATCATCCCCCTGCACATACTCCTCTTCCTCTTCAGCATCATAAACAGCTTCTTGCTCAAAGGTATTTAAATGATCATCAGTACATTCTTTACTCTCAATAAATAAACCCTTACCATACCGGCCACCCTTCTTGCAATCAGTCATTCTATGCCCTGCCTCACCACACTTGAAACATCGAGGGCTAGAACTACTAGCTGCAGTACGGCTGGGTTGTGGATTAGCTTGATTAACTTGGCATTTTCCTTATGTAAATTATGTAATTGCACCATAAGGAGGAGCTATTGGTGGTAGTCAGTTGCCACTACTATTTGAAACCATGTTAGTCCTCCTATTCATCGTCTTCTCTAAATGCAAAGCTCTCTAATGGGCTTCAGATACAGAAATTGGGTCAAATAAATTCAAAGTATCTTGAAATTGTTGCCTTATGCCTCCAATATAACGTGAAACAAATTCATCTTCCGAATCTGCAAGGTCAACTCTAGCTACAAGCTGATAAAACTCTCGAGTATACTCATCTATAGATTGTGTACCTTGCTTAAGATTGTGTAGTTGTTGATATAATGTACGCATATAATTATGGGGCAAAAATGCAGCACGCAAAAAATGCAGCACGCATATGTTTCAAAATTTTTCCCGAGTATTGATTTTAGATTTACCTTGGCAAATACGGCTTTGCTTTAATTGTTGCCACCATGCAGCAACACGTCTTCTGAATTTGGTCGCCACAAAAGAAACTCTTTTGTCTTGCGGCACCTCCTTAAACTCCAAAATTTCTTCAACCGCAGCTAACTAATCTAGGAATTCTTCAGATTGTAAAGAACCTTTGAACTCTGGAATACCTAATTTGAACCCAGATTCCCATCTGTTTGAATTGTATGAAACCAAGGGTTTCTACCTCCTCCTTCTATGTATAGCAAACGGATTTTCCATCTCATCCTCAACATTATAGTCTACCTCATCTTCCTCCACAAAACGTAGAGTTGGACTACGGTTTCGAGGCTGGTTAGCAACGGCTAAGGCAGCAAGCTGCTTTGTTAGCGCTTCAAACTGCTCTTCCATCCGCTGACAGCATGCCTCTAGTTGTGTATTGCATGCAATCTCATCGTGTTTATACTCACCATCTACAGCAGCGTGCCTTCCCCCACGTGATCCTCGTGCCATGGTAGGAACCTAACCTGGGCTCTGATACCAACTGATGCAGCGTAGGCGTGTAGAAGCAGAATTTATAACACACAAATACTACAACTCTTCCACTAAACCTAAGTTCTACAAGAACACTAGGCTAATAGGCAAAATAATAGAGAAAACCTCTCAAGCAAACTTTTATTCAAAAACACACATAACATAAATAACCTCTCTATAAAGAGTATTTATAGGAATAGAATTTCTCCTACTCCTTTTAAGAAAAGAAATAATAAACCTACTTCTACTTGAGAAAAGAAAAACAATTTAATTAGGAAAAGAAAAACAATTAAAATCCCAATTCAACTAGGAAAAGGATTTTAAATCAAAGTACAAGAGTAAATAAATCCTAATTCAAATAGGAAAAGGAAAACAATAAAAACTCTTTGTTCTTCATAACGTGATTTGCATCAGTCCCACATTTGAATTTATTGTTTGGCTAATATTCTCTAAACACAATTTTCAGAAAATTGTATTATATTTTTCTAGTTCAATACAAGATTTTGAAAACGGTTAAAAGGATATTTTCAAGATGCAAGAAATATTTTTAATGGTATAGTTGTAAATAAATTGAAAATAGTGGACCCCACAAATTTGTCCAAATTCTTTTATCTCTTAAATTAAGGAGCTTATGTTTATCACCCAAAAAAAAAAAAAAAAAATCACACTTTAAATTTGAAACTTATCATTATTATATATAAAAAAAAAGATACATAAACTCTAATCTTTTATCATTATATAAAATAAAAATAAGTAAATAAAGTAATCTACAGATTCTACACGTTATTTTTTATAATTTTTTTTTCAAAAATATCAGAAATAGAAATGGTTTCCCAAACATTTTATTTTTGTTTTCAGTATTTTGAAAATTATTATTAAAGTAGGAACCAAACACATATAAAGTAAAAATTATTATCTAAAAACTAGTTTTAATTTCAATTTTTTTTAAAATTGATTTTGTATTATTTTGAAAACAAAAACAAAAATTCTCCTATTAAACAGGCTCTAACTTTTTTTTTTCTTTTTTCTTTTTTTTTTGGATGCAATATCGGTGGTTAGTTAAGGAATAAGAGAGAATTTTGAACAATTTTTTTTTTTTTTTTTAAAAAGAAAAGACAATGATTAGAAGTTATAAGAGGGGTGAATGACAACTTCAGCTTAGGAGTTAATGGGTCCACTACAAAATTTGTAAAAAAAAAAAAAAAAAAAAAAAAAATTAAATTGTTGACAAAATAAATTTATAGTTCTGATTTAATTTTGAAAACCAATCAAAAAGTGGTCCTATTTTGTAGGTAATATTGTACATTAAAGTTAAAGATATATTTTTACTAGATTATCTTTCAGTTTTGGCCTTACTTAAACGTAGATTGTAGGGGTATTTTGGAACAAAAAAAAATTCAAACCAAACAGGAGAAGCCCCTTAAATAGTAGTATAGATAAAATGAGAATCCAACAGTCAAGCCCAAAATATGTCTTATGACTCTTCACTTAAGACCCCAAACCCAACTAGGCATCAAAATTTTTTTGGGAGGAAGAAAATAATTGAATGGAATATATTAGATTTTGAAATGAGGATTCTCTTGTAAGCAAAGCAATGCTCCAATATCCAAATACATATATATATATATATATATATATATATATATATATATATATATATATATATATATATATATATAGTACTAATCATCACTATGCCCAAGGTAGGAGACAACTTTTCTGTAAACATCATCTTTTACAAACTTTCTATATGTGACAACTAAACTTATGATTAGAAATATTTATTCCATTATAATATTTTTTATTTTTAATAATAAAGATTATTATTTTTAACATAATCTTCATTTAGTGTATCAAACCAAAATGTGTCATTAATATTTTAAAACAAACATTTTCATCTATATAGTAAGTATTTTAGAATAAACATTCGTGTTTACATAATAAGATGGGGAAAGTGCAATTAATTCTATTATAAATATCTTAAGTAAGACCCTACATTATATCTTTGTCTCCACTCCCCTCGATCAGGAATCTACAAAATAGTCGATAGCACAAAGACAAAAGGAAACCCAATTTACCGTGAGTGTTGCAAAAATAATACTAATAATTTACAAACTCAAGTAACATCTATAATTATCTAGTGACCTTAGCTTCTCACAGTGGTGGTGGTCTTTCCTATATAAGTGTTGGGGATAATATATCTTGGAGAAACTCCAATTGAGTAGTTAATATATAACATATAAGGACAAAATTGCCCTTTGCCATTTTCCGACAAATTATATAGCCTTATGCCCCCCTTTCCAAACTAATTAGGGAAATGCTCATTTTTTAAAACTCGATTTACTACAAATCGAGTTAAACCCTATAGTGGCGTTTTTAAGGAGCCTATAGTAATATTTTAAGGACCTATAATGGCGTTTTGGAACTCGACCTCCATGAAATCGAGTTATAGGTAAAAAAATTTCCTATAACTCGATTTCATGGAGGTCAAGTTATAAAGCGCCACTATAGGTCCTTAAAATGTCACTATAGCCTCCTTAAAACGCCACTATAGGGCTCCAATTATTATTTTTTTTTAAACTCGATTTGGAGTAAATCAAATTTTAAAAGAAGGACATTTCCCTAATTAGCTTGAGAAGGGGGGCATAAAGCTAAATGTTAGGTTCTAAAGACTTAGGTTTTTATGTATTTAGAACTCTAATTTGTATTGTTGGCAAACCATGATCAAAACAATGTGTTTAGTCGTGTTTAGCCTGGCTCAAAGTTGATTCGTTTATATAAAGTTGGAATAAGTTGTTGCAGGATTTAAAAAAACAATTCAGCCTATTTCGATCGAAAATCTAGTCTGAATGTTTTTTCTGCAGAATTCCAACTCAGCCCTATTTTGTTTAAAACGTTTAGGGCTTTCTAATTTGCCCTAGGTATAAAAGGAAAACCCTAGCCACGTTTTAGTGTTGCTCATATTGCTATTTATGTGAATCTCTTGTGAGATCCTTGAGGAGCTTTCCTTCACACAAGTTTAGGATTTTCAAGGAAGAGAAGTTTTCTACACCTTGATGATCAATTCAGTTGCTGCCATTGAAACCTAAAGAAACACAAGCGTGGGTGCTTGTATCTGGTGGTGAATCCAAGAAAGAAGGAGTCCGTGGATTCGAAGCTTGCACGTGGTCGTGTCAGTAAGTTCTACTGGTGGGTAGCAATAAGAAGTCGAGCGTGAGGACTTGTAAGTCTTATTATATGAACTTCGATTCTTTCAAGATAGTGGATTCAAGTTTACCTTGAGGATAGTTAGGTTAAATCATCCTCAGGTTTTTACCGGTTTGGTTTCCTGAATGATCATATCTTTGTATTATTTATAATTCCGCTGCTTTACATAATATGATTGTTTGATTGTGTTAACCTAGTTTTTGAATAATTTGACTAAGTAACAACTTGGCTAATTACTTAGGTTAATCCAATTGTGGTTTTAAGGGGTCTAAAAACTATCACTATATAATTTGCCTGAAAAGGGCAAAGGGCAATTTTGTCCTAACATATAAAGACACTACTCGATTCATAAATTTATGAGTTTGGATCAGTTACTTTATATTAATCAACCAGTCTTGTCATTATTATTCCATGCAAAATTTCATTTACATGTGTATACAAAACAATACGATCTTACGCTCGTTCCTATTTCAGCTGGAAAATGGCAAGAGAGTGCCAAACAATATATGCTTAAAAAGAAGCTAATCATTTAAATTTGCGTTCATATTGTAAACACTAAATACCATGTGAAAACCTCTTTCATTATATCCCTACCACTGATTTAATTATCATTGTGTCCTAATCTAAAATGACATTTGATAATGGATTGCAATCACAGATGAATACCAAAGTTTATAATCAGTTCTCAAAAAAAAAAAAAAAAAAAGCAGCCCTTACGCCCCATTTAGGCTCCACTCTCCGTGAGTAGCCCAATTACTCACCAACCTATGTGTAAAAAAGTTAGGCTTTTATATTGTCATTTAAATCAGGTGTTAAATGAGACAAAAATTAGGTATAGTGATGAAATAATCATCATTGATTACAGTGATTTTTTTAATTCATGTGTTAAATGAAATAAAAAATTAGTTATATTTATGTGTACTTTTAATCATAGGAAAAAATTGGCTTTTGCCCTTTTTAAAAAAACAATCCAATATTTTGCCCTATTTTCTAAACTAATTAGGGAAATTCCTCACTTTTGAAACTCGATTTTCTCAAAATCGAGTTAAGTCCTATAGTGGCGTTTTTAAGGAGCCTATAGTGACGTTTTAAGGACCTATAGTGGTGTTTTGTAACTCGATCTCCATGAAGTCGAGTTAAAGCATTAGCATCAAGAAATGTTATCCTATATTTTTTTACCATCTCAAAAAGCAACTTTATTGCTTATACCATACCATTTTACAATTCCTCCCACATCAAAAAACTCTATTTTTATTAAAATATTATTATTTTTTCTTTCTTTATTATTTCTTTTCCTAGGCTTTTCAACCATTTATTTTTTCTCAGCCTCCCTCAACCTCTAGCACAAACCACAGACCACAAACACAGACACAAACATAAACACAAACAAACACAAACCCACGCCGATAAAAAAAAATCATCACCGGAGCCGATTTGAAACCCAAACACGACCGGAGCAAACCACGACCACGACCCAACCACGATTTGAAACCCACCGGAGCAAACCCATTCAAAAAAAGTCATCACCGGAGCCACCTCAGCCACAACCCAACCACGACCACGACCCACTTCAGCCGTCGATCCACGACCAACGACCCCCTTCAGCCGCCGATCCACGACCACGACCCACTTCAGCTCGCCGATCCACGACCATGACCCAACCACGCCGATCCACAACCCACAACTCACAACCACGCCGATCCACAACCCACAACCCACAACCACGCCGAGCCACAACCCACAACCACGCCGATCCACAACCACCACTGACCCACAACCACGCCGACCCACAACCCACAACCCACAACGGACCCAACCACGACCCACAACCCACAACGGACCCAACCACGACCCACAACCCCTTTTAAGCTCCGGGCATAGCCAAAAACCACAACCATCACAGCCAAAAACCACAACCAGAGAAGGAAGAGAGAGAAGAGATGGTGTTTGGGTCCGTAGAGAGGAGAGAGCAGAGATGGAGAAACAGAAGAGAAGGAAGAGAGAGAAAAGAAATGAGAAAAGAAACGATGTGAATAAAATATATATATATTTTTTTTAACATTCTGCTACAGTACAATTCTAAGTGTAGAATTGTACTGTAGCACTATTGCAAAATTTTTTGCAATAGTGCGGTTTAGCATTGTTTGATGCAAGTGATTTTGAACCCTAAAATGTTAAAAATGCCTTAAATATAGCATTAGCATTTTTCAATGCTAATGCTCTTATAGGTTAAAAAAAAAAAATTGCATGTAACTCAACTTCATGGAGATTGAGTTACAAAATGCCACTATAAGTCCTTAAAACGTTACTATAGGCTCCTTAAAACGCTACTATAGGGCTCCAGAAATTTTTTTTTTTTTTTTTTTTTTTTATAACTCGATTTTGAGAAAATCAAGTTTTAAAATATGGACATTTTCCTAATTAGTTTAGGAAATTTGGTAAAATGCTGGATTTTTTTTTTTTTTTTTGAAAGGGGCATTTGCCCATTTTTTCCTTTAATCATATGGTCAATTTAATAAGTTTTTTTTTTTATTATTATTATTTATGAGAAGGCACATGGTAGAATTTAGTTGATAACAACTAAAAGGGAATATGTGTAATCACATGATTAATTTAATAAGCTTTTAGGATTTTTTTTTTTTTTTTTTTGAGAAGGCACGTGGTAGAATTCAGTTGATAACAACTAAAAGGTAATATGTATAAAATACAAGGAAAAAGAAAGGAATAATAGAGGTCACATTTCTATAATAAAAATAAAAAATAAAAAACAGATCAAGGTCACTTTGCCTCTTTATCTTCTCATTAGTCTCTACTTTTTCGTTATTCCTCCTTCGTCATTTTCTCCTACTTATATTTTCACTCATCTTTTTCTTATTTTATTTTGTATAAATTTGATATCATTTCTACTATTCAATTTATATTTTTCTCACACAAAACTGTGAGTTCTCTCTCTCTCTCTCTCTCTCTGTATTTGTGTTCATTTTTATAACTCATTTTTTTTTTATATGTTTCTTTTAACTCTAATTAAGGTTTATGGTGTTTTTTTAGAATGTATTTTGGTATTGTGTTTTTTTAATTTCCCATAACAACGTCCTCTGTCTCTTTTATAGCTTTTATTGAATTTTGGTTTGGGTTAATACTTAGCTTTTTTGGAAATAGGAATTTGAATTTATATCAAAATACAATCTACATGGCTATGAATTTGAATATATCTACCTATTGTTTGAGTAATAAATAATTATAAAGTATATATTTTATTCCTTTGGTTTCATTTTAATTTTGGTTAAGATAATATAGTAATTTTTTGATGAGTTTTGATTATTATAATAATCTCCTTATTCCTTAAGAGTTGAGAAATTTGAATAATAAATTTGAAACTTATAAAATTTAGTTGTATATTAGGCAAATATAACATACTACAACAGAAGTTGGAAGAATATGATTCACCTTAAATAATATTAATCAAACATACAAAAAATAATAGAATGATATATTTATAGAGATAAAAAAAATATTTGTAGAAATATTTTTTTAAAAATAAAGAATACTTGAACTAATTGTTACTTGTTATGTATTACACACCCCATATTACATAATATTTATCTATTGTCACGCATCATGTGGGTCTGCGACTAGTTATGTATTACAACACAATGATTAGCTTTAACATACTTGAGGTTGCAAGAATCAACGAAGTTAAGAGATTTGTTCCCTTGGATTTAATGCATTCTCAATTTTTCATTTCCTTTCATCATCCCTCTTATTAGAGCATATAGTTCATGGTCTATCAAACCCCCTCCAAAGGTAATTCATTTTGATTTATTCTTTTAAAGCACATTTGAAATAGACTTATTTGTGTATTTTATCACATGAAACAGCTCTCTATTTTTCTAAATGCATAGAGTCCTTTTGAAGTAGGATACGGTTTGATTTTTAAATTTTGTAATTATTTAATTATAGTATTTTTATGTAATTTTTATTATTTTAGGTTTAGGTTACTTATTTCCTTCTTTTTAGGTGCTTTTGATGTTGTTTAGTTAAATTAGGGTTTATTATGTTTTCATAGCCACCTTAGGGTTTCTAGTTGCCCTAGGTTTTGTTTTTACTATTTAAACGCATTGTACCCTCCGAAGGCAATTAAGTTTTCATATTATTATCAATAAACACATACTTTTATCAAATTCTTTCTCCGGTGGATTTCAGTTTTTTCTCCTTGTGGATTCAGGATTCGAGATTTACTACTAGAAATTAACAGTTTATTTTCTGCTCTATCAAGGGAGTATCGTGTGTGCTTTCTTCAGAATTCCACGACATCACCTTTTTGTTACTTCTAGAAAAAAAGAAAAAAAAACATATCCTCTCATATTATATATTTTTTTCCTTTTCAAAAATAAATTTTAATATTTTTTTGTGGTCTGAGGAGGGGGGGATTCGAAGATAAGTTAAGGAAGCAGTAGTCATTTAAAGAGATGAAATGATGATTGGGTTAATAATTAAAATGGACCTTCACGATATTTATTCTCACAAAATAATAATAATAAGTCTTGCTACATTGGATAAGAAATCAACCTTTTCAATCACTTCTATTGGAATTTGGGGAAGCCTCTAATATCTTTGATTATGTAAATTGTTATTTACTGGTATCACTTGGAACTTCACTTAAACCAAAAAGCTTAAGCCTTCGACACAATAATTTTATGTGAACCACTCACCTACTTAAATTGTTTCTACCGAATGTTGGATTTTATCACACATGCAGGTGCTTACTTATCCGAATATTAACTTTGCCAATATGATATGTACGTTCTTTTATGCCTCTAGTGCTTGTATTTACCCTGAATTTAAGCCGTTAGAAACTAATGCGAGCTTGAAGGAGTCTGATGCTTTGCCTGCAGAGGTTTTTTTCGTTACTATTTAAAGCTTTTGCAAATTCTTATACTTGAGTTTTTGAAATTGATGGGTCTCTATCTCAAATGGCACCTCCTCCCCTTGTGAAAACAAGGTGCAAGGTGAGGGTGCAGGTTCATGACTTGCAAGATGCAAGTTGTTAGGTTCTAAGGAATTATGAACTAATGTATTAGAACTTCATTTTGCAATGTTGGCAAACCATGATCAAAACGTTTTAGTCTTGTTTAGACTTGCTCAAAGTATGTGTTTGTATGTAAAGTTGGAATCGAGTTACCGCAGGATTTACTGTGTAAATTTGCTCGGCTCGATTGATTGAGAATTAGACTCGATCGATCGAAAGTCAATGTAGGTTGTTTTTTCTGCAGAATTTCCAACTCAACCCAAGCCCATTTGACGTGTAGCCGTTTGACATGTAGGGTTTTATGTTTTGTCTTAAGTATAAAAGGAAAAACCCTAGCCACGTTTTAGCTTGCTCCTTATGCTGTGTGTGTGAATCTTTTGTGAGATCAAGAGGTGATTACCTTCACACATACTTAGGGTTTCCAAGATTCAAGATTATGTCAAAAACTTGGTGATCAATTCAGTTGCTGCATTAAGAGCTTAAAGATACACAAGCGGGTGTGCTTGTGCTTGCTGAGAATTTAAGAAAGAAGTAGTCCGTGGACTCAAAGCTGTCATGTGGTCATGGTAGTAAGTTTCCTACTCGAGGTAGCAATAGGATGTTAGTGGTCTAAGTCGCTATTGTGTAAACTTCAATTCTTTCATAGTGGATTTAGTTTTACCTTGTGGATAGCCAGGTTAAATCCTCCCTAGGTTTTTTACCGGTTTGATTTTCTTGGGTTATCATATTGTTGCGTTCTTTATTTTCCGCACTTTACAATGATATGATATATTTGTGTTAACCTAGATTTGATAATTTGACTAAGTAATCACTTGGCTAATTAATTAGGTTAATCTTGATGTGTTTTAAGAGGTCTAAAAACAAACACAAGTGTAACTTACCAATAAGAAAAAAAAAAATGAATTTGATGGACTCTTTGTTACTTGTATAATATCCTCAAGATGCATATGGCTTGGAGAAGTTCATGACTGAGGAACAATGCAAGCACTACACTAAGGACTTTGGGATTCGGCGGTTCGATAACATATATGGACCCTATAGAACCTGAAAGGGTCAACTCCTACTTATAATTTCTTATGACTGGATAAATTTTTATTTTTAACCCCATTTATGGGTGTTTTTTTTTTTTGTTTTTTATTATGTTAATGCATAGTGCTTGTCTTGTCTTTTGTTTATGTCAGGCGGGAGAGAGAAGACCCCTGCTGCATTTTGTAGGAAAACCATCACTTCCACTGATAAGTTTTAGATGTGGGGAGATGGGCTGCAAACTCGGTCTTTCACACTCATTGATGAATATGTAGAAGGTGTCCTAAGGTAACCGTTAAGTTTATTTTTTGATGGCTTTATTCCTTGTCAAAACTTGATTGTATTTTAAGCTTAATAACTTTGTATCTTTGTTATTGCGGGTTCCTTTGTATTTGGGTTGGGTATCTAGAGTCCAATGTAGTGCTGCTGGAGTTTCAAGTTCGCACTTGTGAATTGAGGAGTGGCACCAGCAAAATTTGAACGTGGCAGATCTTCAAAAAGTTGTTGGGATTCAAACTCGCATGACAGTCGCACCCACAAGTTTGCTGAACCTGAGGAAATTCTATTATTTTCTTCCCTACTGTACCAGCCCCTTCCCACAGTATAAATACATCATTTCCCACGAAATTAACCCTAGGAATTCCATCCGAGATTTGAGAGTGTTGAAGATGAAGCTCAAGCTGCTCAAGGTAAAGGTTCAGGTTCAACTTAGGTTCAATAGCAAATGCACCGTTTGAGGTTATAACAGTTGTGGTTATAAGTAATGCACACTGTTTCATTAAAGCTACAGATGATGCACACCGTTTCATTAAAGGTACAAGTGATTCGCACTGTTTTGGTTATGTGACTGGTGTTTCTTCTTCATGTGTTAAACGGTGTCGTCTTGGGCTGTTCAAATATTCGTTATTGTGGCGCAAAGAGCAGTTATGGTTGAGCTGGGGTTTCCATGAATTTAGACGTATAGTTTGGATCTAATCTATTCTGTTATAGCTGTAATTGTAACTATAAATAGGAAGGCGTATCTTTGATGTAATTAAGCTTTGTATTTTGCAATTCTCTCAATCAAGAAGATATTTTTCTTAGGCTGTGTTTGGTTCGTGTAAAAGCATTTCCGGAAAATATTCCATTTTCCGGAAATGCTATTTTTCGGAAAAGAAAATGTTTTCATGTGTTTGGTTGCATTTCAAAAAATTTTCCGAAAAATATTTTCTGGTGTTTGGAAAAGAAGAAGGAAAAGACAAACCCAGCAAACACGGACAAAACCCAGAAAAAACTCAGAAAAAAAAAATCATCAACGATCGACGCTCGACTGGGTTCGACGGCGCGGTGCTTCGCGAGCTCCAGTCCGACGACCGCGCCGTCGATCACAATCAACGGTGTGATCTCGCCTTCGATTGACGGCGCGATCTCACGAAGGCGAGATCGCGATCGACGGCGCAATCTCGCGAAGCATCAATCACGATCTCGAATCGCGGTCGTCGGACTGGAGCTCGCGAGATCGACACGGACTGGAGCTCGGGGTTCGCAGGCGATCTTCGGACTGGACTAGAGCTCGGTCATCAACGATCGTGCGCTCGCTCTCTCTCTCTCTCTCTTTTTCCGAAAATACTTTGAAGTGAAAATGAAAGTGTAAAATGATTTCCGTAGTCAAAGCCATTTTTTTTCGGTTAACGGAAATCAATTTCCGGAAAATTCTATTTTCCGGACCAACCAAACATCCCCATTTCCGGAAAAGCATTTTCGGAAGTGATTTTCACCCAAAACAAACACAGCCTTAGTCTCATTCTTTCTCTCTCTCTTTTCTCTCTTTTCTCATTGTTCTTCTTCTTCGTTGAATTCTCTCTATGAATCTCTTTGTGTTTCGTAACTCACAGTCTTGCATTTACAAAGTATTTCTGTGTAACAAAATTCTTCATGGTATTAGAGCCATCTGTTACTGAAACAATGGCAGCTACAAATTCAACAACAATGGCAGCCACAAATTTAACAATGGCTGCATCTTCATCATCTTCGTTTCCTTCAAGTTCTTCAGTGAATGTACTCAATCAACCACTCCTTCTTCTCTCTAATATGGCCAACATGATGACCAAAAAGTTGGACAATACAAACTACATAGTTTGGAAGCATCAGATAACAATGGTGCTAGAGACTTATTCATTATTTGAGTTGATTGAAGAACCACAATTGATTCCTGATCAATATCTCAAAGATCTCTCAGGTGCATTCACTACTGTTGTGAATCCTAACTTCTTGATTTGGAAGTCAAAAGAGAAGGCTTTGCTTACCTTCACGAGCTCTATCCTAACTCCTACAATTCTAGCAATCACTATGGGGTGTTCATCTGCCTTGAAGGTATGGAAAGTTCTGGAGAACAGATTCTCCTCCATTTCAAGATCACATGTTTTGAACCTTAAGGGTGAGTTTCATAATATCAAGAAGGGAACTGATTTAGTGGATCTATATCTGCAGAAGATTAAAGTTGTTAGAGAAAAATTGTTAGCTATTGGAGTAATTATGGATGATGAGGAATTACTTCACATCACTCTCAAGGGACTCCTCAAGGAGTACAATGCTTTTAGGTCAACTATTAGGACCAGAAGTACCCATGTGAGTTTTGATGAGCTTTCAACCATGTTTAATGTAGAAGCTGAGTCTCTAAATGATGGATCTGAGATCAAAGATACCATCTTTGCTATGACATCAACAACTACTCCAAAGCCTAATAACAATGGCTTTAATCAATTTTTTAATAGAGGAAGAGGTAGAGATCACTCTAATAATAGAGGTGGAAGAGGTGGTAGAGGATCTAATGGACTCAATTCTCTCCTTTCAATCAGTTTCAACAAGTTCAATCTAATTCTAATGGTGCTAAGTCAGAAAGGCCAATTTGTCAAATTTGTGGAAAGGTTGGTCATTTGGCACTTAATTGTTACCATAGGATGGACTATGCTTATCAAGGAAAGCATCCACCAACCAAGCTTGCAACTATGGCCACTGCATCCAATGCTTGCCTCACTCAAGATCAGCCCTGGCTTGCTAATAGTGCTACAACAGATCATGTTACATCCAATCTTAGTCATCTTAGCTTTCCTAAGCCCTATCAAGGTCAAGATTAGATCACTGTAAGCAATGGTCAAAACCTCCCTATCACTCACTTAGGTAATGCTTCTATTTCCTTTCCTCACTCTACACTTCATCTCAATAATGTGCTTCAGGTGCCTTCTAATGTCTCAAATCTTGCCTTAGTACATAAAATCTATCGTGATAATCAATGTTGGTGTTATTTTGATGTAAATATCATTTCCATTCAGGCCTTAGCCAAGGGGAAAGTTCTTTACCAAGGCAAGAATGAAGATGGTGTTTACCCCATCTACCCTCAAAAGGCTTCTCATCTCTCTTTGCCATCTAACCCTTGTTATAGTGCATTTCATGTTTTAGTTTTCAATAAGACTCTTTGGCATTTGAGACTTGGGCATCCATTTGACCAGCTTCTTAAACATTTGTTACCTATTGCCAAATTTGATTTGAATAAGTGTACCTTTGTAAAAAATGATTGTACACACTGTTTGTATGGAAAAATGCACAACTTACCTTTTCCCAAGTCTTCTTTTACTGCATTAACTCCTTTTGAGCTTATTCATTCTGATTTGTGGGGTCCTACTCCTATAACTTCTATTAATGGCTTTAAGTACTATGTTTTGTTCACTAATCATTTTTCTAGATTTACATGGATTTATTTACTCAAATTAGAATCTGATGTTTTTCCTAAGTTTGTTTAATTTAAAACCATGACTGAAAATCAGTTTCTGCTACTATTAAGACCTTTAGATCAGATGGTGATGGTGAGTATACCTCTAATGCTTTCAAAACTTACCACTTACAACATGGCATTACTCACCAAATTTCTTATCCATACACTCCTTAACATAATGGTTTGGCTGAAAGGAAGCACAGACACCTTATTGAAACCACCATTACTCTCTTCTCCCAAGCTTCCATGCCTTCCTCCTATTGGTCTTATGCAATTCTCACTACTGTGACTTTAATCAACCTCCTTCCTACATCTGTTCTTGCCTTCAGTTCTCCTTGGTCTAAACTACATTCTTCCACTCTTGACATTTCTCAACTCAAGGTGTTTGGCTGTGCTTATTATCCCCATCTCAGACCTTACACTCCTTATAAACTTGCCCCCAGAACCATAGAATGCATCTTTCCTGGTTACCCTGTCGGCACAAAAGGCTACTTATGTTTAGACCTTGCCACCAAACACTTATATACATCCAAGCATGTCCTTTTTAATGAGCCCAAATTTCCTTTTTCTTCTCTCACCTCTCACTATTCTCCACCTTCCTTTTCTCCTATATCCTCTGATCTTCCTTGGTTTTCCAATTTGTTGTATCTTCATTCCATTAATCAACCCTCAGTCCTAGGTCCATACTCTATCCTACACCTTCTTCCACTACTATGTCTCCTACCACTATATCTCCCTCTGATCTTCCTACCTTACTTCCTCAATCCACTACTTCTTTACCTACTTCCCATCCTACCTCTCCATCTGCTACTTTATCTTCACTTTCTTCTCTACCTGTTCCTACCTTAGATCTGTTACCTCCCTCAGTTTCATCTTTGTCCATTCCTCCAGCATCTTATCTGTGTACTTCTTAATCCTTGACCACAGTCTCCACCAATCACCGTCCTATGAAGACCAGATCTAAGAGTGGTATCAGTAAACCTAATCCTAAATTGTGTTACGAGGCTATCATGGATTATACTTTTACTGAACCTCCATCCTTTAAAGTTGCTTCTCAATACCCTAACTGGTGTGAGGCTATGGGTGTTAGTCCTTGGTTCTTGCCCCTCTTAATGTTAACCTTGTTGGGTTCAAATGGGTGTATAAGTTGAAGTTGAACAGTGATGGTTCTATCTCAAGGTACAAGGCCAGATTGGTGGCCAAAGGCTTTCATCAACAAGCAAGTGTTGATTACCATGAAACATTCAGTCCTGTCATTAAGCCTACAACTGTGAAACTTGTTTTGGCCATTGTTGTCAGCTGCAATTGGAGTTTGAGATAGCTTGATGTCTCTAATGCTTTTTTACATGGTTTTCTTAAGGAAGATGTTTATATGCACCAACCTCCAAGTTATGTGGATCCTCTTCATCCTTCTTATGTGTGCAAGCTTCATAAATCATTGTATGCTCTGAAACAAGCTCCTAAAGCCTGGTTTGAGAGATTCACCTTCCATCTTCTTCATTTGGGATTCACTGCCTCTCTAGCTGACAACTCTCTCTTCATCTTTCAGTCCTCAAGCACTATTATCTACTTGTTGTTGTATATTGATGATATTATAGGCAGTGATTCTTCTCAGGTTGCTCTTCTTATCACTACTCTAAGTCAAGTTTTTGAATTGAAGGACTTAGGGCCCTTGAATTATTTCTTGGGGATTCAGATTACTCATGCTAAGCATGGCATCACTCTCACTCAGACTAAATATGCTTCAGATGTTTTGCATAGGTTTCATATGGAAAATTCCAAACCTATGAAGACTCCTTGTTGTTCCTCTTCTCGTTTGGGACTCTTTAGTATCTTACCTTTACCAGATCCAATCTTGCATTTAGTGTTCATCAGCCCTGTGAATTCATGAGCAAGCCTACCTCAGTCCACTTGGAAGCTGCTAAGCGTGTTCTTAGATATCTCAAGGGCACTTTGCATCATGGCATTTGCTTTTCACCTGGTCCCTTGACTCACACTACCTTCTTTGATGCAGATTGGGCAGGTGATCCTACTGACAAGCGCTCTACCACAGGTTTATTGGTTTTTCTTGGTCCTAATCCCATCTCCTAGTCTGCTAAGAAGTAAAACATTGTCTCACGCTCCTCCACTAAGGCTGAGTATAGGGCATTGAACTCTCTTGGCTACGCATTTTGTTTAAAAAGCTCAAGATTTTTCTCCCTTATGTTCTTGTCATTTGGTGTGATAATGTCTGTACAATTGCATTTTCTGCCAATCCTATTTTCCATTCTAGGACTAAGCACATGGAAGTTAATTATCATTACATTCGTTAGAAGGTTCTTCGCAAAGATCTCAAGGTTGGTTTTGTCTCTGGTAAAGATAACTTGGCTGACATCTTTACTAAACCTTTACCTGCTCCTCCTTTTCTTTTCTTTCGTTCCAAACTCTTGGTGGATTCTTCCCCCTATCGTTTGAGGGAGGATGTTGAAGATGAAGCTTAAGCTGCTCAAGGTAAAGGTTCAGGTTCAACTCAGGTTCAACAGCAAACGCACCATTTGAGGTTATAACAATTGTGGTTATGAGTAATGCGCACCGTTTTATTAAAGCTACAGATGATGCACACCGTTTCATTAAAGGTACAAGTGATGCGCACCGTTTTGGTTATGTGACAGATGTTTCTTCTTCATGTGTTAAACGATGTTGTCTTGGGCTATTCAAATATTCTTTATTGTGACACGAAGAGCAGTTATGGTTGAGCTAGGGTTTCCGTGAATTTAGGCGCATAGTTTGGATCTAATCTATTCTGTTATAGCTGTAATTATAACTATAAATAGGAAGGCGTATCTCTAATGTAATTAAGCTTTTTATTTTGCAATTCTCTCAATCAAGAAGATATTTTTCTCAGTCTCTCTCTCTCTCTCTCTCTCTCTCTCTCTCTCTCTCTCTATATATATATATATATATATATTTTCTCACTATTCTTCTTCTTCGTTGAACTCTCTCTGTGAATCTCTTTGTGTTTCATAACTCAATCTTGCATTTACAAAGTATTACTATATAACAAAATTCTTCAGAGAGAACATACTCATTTGTATCAGAGACAAACACCTTCAATTCTCTCTACTCTTCCTTTTCACCATGGCCAAATCCTAGAGAGGTGTTTATCCCAAATCACAATCATCGCCATCCTTGAGTTTTGTGAGTAAATTAATGCTGTGGGAACCATTGGAGCACTTCCATTTTGGCCATGGTGGCTTAAAGATGCAACTACTGCTTGGTTGCAGATTTGGAGACCAAGTTAGAGAAAGGACTCGGCGAAGTCAATTGTGAGTAGGAGCTTATACAGCTTGAGTACAAGATTGCAGCACTACTTGGAGGGCTATGTGGGTCAATTTGTACAGAAACTATCTATATTTAGTGGATTATTTCAGTGCTAGATGCATAGATGTAATTTTCTGCCTAGTTCTCGAGTTTTCCACTTCAATAACACATCCGATGTTGTCTTTGGTTTGGTTCTTTAATTTTCTGTGGATTACTTATTTAAATATGCGTTATATTCTTATCCATACTATGCTTATCATACATGCTTAGTTTAATTGGTTAATCACATACACTTGGCATTAATTTTTAAATTAGCCGTAATTTGGAATCTGGGGGTTACAATAATTATCTAGATTGGACTAGGTAATTCTTAGTAACACTACCCATCAAACGAACATTCCATTGCCAATTTTGTTCTTAGATGTGGTTTACTGAGGCTTGATGCTACCTTTTCAATTGGGTTTTGTTTATTATCAATCTTTTCTTGTGCTTAAAACTATGAGTAAGAGGCACTTGTTGGAGCATTTTTCTAGAGTACCATATGTAGTCCGATTTTTTTAGGGTCCCCGTAGGTTGAAGTTCTCTGTAGCTTAATGTCTTTTTTTTTTTCTTTTTTTTTTTTTAATATATGATGGGAAACCTCTTCAAGGTAGGGCCACTTCGTGTACCCACTCTTGTCTAGTAAACTCCAGATATACAACCCCGCCCCTCAAGATCCATGTATCGAGCAATCCTAGTACTCTGAATGTGCCCTGAACTTTCAAGGAAAGGGCTTCAAATGAATTTACTAATCCCCATCAGTACCCCCTCCCTCCTCTTCCACCCACCCACATACATAGCTGGCTATCATATCATTGGATTTGGGACTTGTTGAAAGGAATTGAGAATGAATGAATGATATATTAAACAAGCTAAAAAGGATTTTATGTTGTTTTCAATACTGTACGTGTTCTTTCACAGCCTAGTGATGAAAAAGAAGTACTACTTCTTTGAACTATTTAGCATTCAAATAGTAGGATTCTTGAAAAAAAATTATGGATAAACTGATTTCACTTGTGATTTTGTGTAGTATGGCTTTGCTGACTGAGGATCACCTACTTTTGGATAAAAGAACAAATAGAGAAAGAGAAGGTTCAAGGTATTGACTTGTCAGTTTTTGGGTCATCAAAAGTAGTCGGAACTCAAGCATTTGTACAATTGGGCTCTCTTCATGCTGCTGATGACAAAGAATGAAGTTTAAGTTGCCCTGGCATACCGATTCATATTACCAGTGCCACTGTATTTTGTTGGTGTGGAGTGTAGGGGTATGTTTACGTTTTCAGATAGTGAGCTATTAAATTAGAGTGCAAATTGTGTCCGAATGTGGCGTAAAGCATGAGATTTACGCAATTATGCCCTCTAATAGAAGAGCTCCACAACAGCAATTTTCCTAAAACGTTAATACAACTGGCCACACCGAATGACTACTCATTTAAATCATGCCATTAACACCTCTCTCATCCGTACTCCCTTCCACGGACCAACAGTAACTGCCACAGTCAGCATCGATGCTCCGATTTCCCCCTCATTCTGGCAACGGCAACCCACGGACCTGATGGCAAAAATAGTACAACTTCAAAGATGCCTGACTAAGAGGAGACCCAAAAAATTCCTTAAAATGTACGGACCACCAACAACTATTGCTGCTTCGCTTTCCCCCTCATTCCGGCGACAACGACTCACAGATCCAACAGATGTGACCCAAAAATGTCCTTCCCACAACTACTAAAACTCACAGATCTAAAGATCCTAAATTTCTCTTTTTCCTTTCACATCTTCCACTTCCCACACCCCTTTTCTACTCTCTTAAGTCGGCATATAGGAAAAACAACAAACAGTTATGAAGAAAAATTAGTAATTATATTTCACAGCAAACGTGAATATCTCTTGAATCATCCATCATTACAATAAATCATATCCACACCAACAAATCTTATAAAAAGAAACCACCAAAACAATCTTAAAATGTTATTCTTTGGGTCCGTTTTGATATAACTTATTTTTGTTGAAACTGAAAACTGAAAACACTGTAGCACAATAATTTTTAAATGTGTGAATAGTACTGTGGGTCCCATTTTTAATATTTTTTAACCTGTGAACAAAGCTAAACCATGCGTGAACAGTGCTTTTTTCCTCTAAAGCAGAAACGCGTGCAGGAAAAAAAAAAAAAAAAGGGTAAAACGCAAACGTGAATTTCATCTGGATCCAAACACTCACATTATATGTTTTTCTACACTTCGTCAAACAGTGGCTCTGCCTTTTTTCTACACTAGTGGTATCTCTAGCAGTTGGTTTAGGTCCAGTGCATGCAGTATACTGGGCCTTGTCAGATGATGACACATGTTCAAAAATGGACACATGTCATCAACTCAACAAGTTCAATACTACTGGACACTAGACCTAAGCCTGACCCTGAAAGCTGGGCTTTTGGATTTTTGTGAAATTGGGTTTTAGGAAGAATGATTGTGTGTAACAGATTTATTTCATTGTCCAGTGAAATGCTGATATGGCTTTTTATTATTAAAGAGCATAAAGTGTGAGATTTACGCCAAGATCGGACAGAATGTTTTCTCATTAAATTAATATCTTACTATATATGCATTTATTGTAATAAAGGTGCACTTATTCTTGTATTTTCTTGCCTTTTAGATGATGGACCTTTGTTGTTTGGCCATGACTTATTTTAAAGTTACTTTCTCAACCATTCCATGTCGATGTATTTTCAGCCTTGCTAATAAATATCTACTAGTTTTGGGTACTTATTTGGATGAAACCTTTCTGCGTTATATTCACTAAATGTAATTGTAATCGTTAGCATTTTTGTTTCTTGTTTAGAAGATGTGGACTGTGATAATAAAGACAGGGAATTGAATTGTTAGGGACAGGAGAAAAAAGCCTTGTTGCTCTTTCCTTGTGTTCCACAGATGCTCACTTTTATGTGCCCAGTTTTGGATGACTAATATGAGAGAGAGAGAGAGAGAGAGAGAGAGAGAGAGAGAGAGAGAGAGAGAGAGAGGGAGATGAATGTTCAGGCCCATGGGGTCTTAAGGCACACTTCTTAATTCTTATATGATTACTCCGGAAAGCTGTTCAGACTATTGTGAATCAAAAATACTTTCATGGTTCTTTGGATATAAGCATTCAAAGAAAATTATTTGGATTTCAATTTTTATTTTAAATTAGTCATAGTCCCACATTAAGCATGAAAATAAATAATTATTTTGTAATTGTAATATAATGTATAATCTGTTCTCTAAAATTTGTTAAAGATAAATTGTTCTCACTAAAAATTAAACAATTTCTATTCGGTCCGATTAAATCTCATTTGGCCCAATTTGGTCCACTTGGTTAATTTTGGTCCCCTTCTGTCCATTTTTGGATTAATTGGGCCTTAAATCTTTTGTAGGTTGCCTTTTCAAGTTTAGCTCAAAAATTCTTCTCTTTTTTGCCTTAATTTTTGAGTTGAAAAGTATGAAATTTTATTATATTTGGGCTAAACTCTTTAGTTCTGAGTTAAAAAATACAAACAAAATAGATATTAAAAATTAGAAATATGAGCACTAAAAATTCAATAAAAATGATAAATATTCCAAAGTCATATTCTGTCTATATTGGTTCTATTTAGTCCACCTCAATCCATTTTTTCCTATTCAATCCACCTTGATTCTACTCAGTCCACTTTGGTCCTATTCGAACCACATTAGTTCTATCCACTTCAGTCCTATTCAATTGACATTGGTCCTATTTAGTCCATTATGTCCACTTTGGTCCTAATCTGTCCATTCATTCTTATTTGGTCCATTTTGTCCACTTTGATCCTATTCAATCAACATTGATCCTATTTGGTCATATTTAGTCCTATTTTTTCCTATTCGGTGCATTATGTCCACTTTGGTCCTAATCTATCCATTTGTTCTTATTTGGTCCACTTCAGTCGACCTTGTTCCCATTTGGTCCTACTTTGTCCATTCGGTCGACCTTGTTCCCATTTTGTCTATTTTGTTCCTCTTCAGTCCATTTTTGTGCACTAACGTATAGGGAAAAGACATATTTGGGTTGATAACGCCTATTCTAAATCCAAATTTATTTTTAAAAAATATAGATCTCAAACTCCTAATATCTAAAATCTTAAACATAGTATTTATTGTTGCAACACTTTTGTTGTGCCACATTAACATAGCATTTTAGTCATGTTAAATTTAAGTGAAAGTCTTTTTAAACATGAAGACTATGAATATGCATACATACATGTATGTATGTATATATTATTACTCAAATTCTTCAATCTCTTAAAAAAGATTATTATGATAATCAAAACTCATAACCAACTTATACTAAATATGTATAATTTATTCTCACAATTTTTTTTTATAGATAATTTGTTCTCCCTAAAAATAAACTATTTCAAAAAGCAATTTCCATCACTCTATTTTTACAAATATCTAATTTTATCATTTTTTATGCCTTTGATTGATATTATTCTTTTTGAAATGGTCCATATTTTTGTAACTATTGTTAATATGTATATTCTCCTAGTTTCTTTTAGTACAATTAATTTTTTTTTAAGTTTCAAAATTATTATTCAAATTCTCATTCTCTTAAGGAAATTATTATGATAACCAAAACTTATTATATAATTACAATTGATATTATTCAAATAAATAGACCAAATGGACCAAATAGACTAACATAGACCAAATGGACCAAATTTGACCGAATAGACCTAATTGGACCGCATGGAACAAATTGGACCGAATAGGTTTAAGTGAACTGAATGGGCCAAATTTGACTGCATAGAGTAAACTGAACCGAATGGACCATATTAGACCTAAGTAGACCAAATGGACTAAAGTAGACCGAATGGACGGAATTGGATGGAATGAACCAAATGGGCCAAATTGGACCGAATGGATCGAAGTACACTGAATAGACTAAATTGATTGAATTGAACAAAGTAGATTGAATGGTCCTAATTGGACTAAAGTGGATCAAAGTAGACTAAATTGGACCTAAATGGACTAAAGTAGACCAAATTAGACTGAAATAGACCAAAATGGACCGAATGTCGATCTATAATTAGCATAGCCAAGATTGTGTTTTGATATAAACACAAATTCTTACTTCCAAAATAATCAAGTATTAACTCAAACAAAAATCAAACTGAAACTGAGAGAGAGAGAGAGAGAGAGAGAGAGAGAGAATAACCACTTCTTCAATAGAGAATGTTAGAGAGAATAATAAGAAATTTATAGTAATATATACACACAACACACACACACACACACACACACACCAGATTATCCAAGTCATGTTATGTTATGTAATAAAATAACATCATATTCTTTTATACTATCTTTATAATGCAATAAGATAACATCTATGAAATTAAAGAGAAGAAAAAAGATAACAACTTAATCATCAACCTAAATTAGAGTGTCAAACAATGCAAAAATTCATCTACCTAAAGTAGAGATACAAGAATATTTTTTAGAAAAATCCACCAAAAAATGAAAAAAAAAAAATTGACAAAGAAAGAAAGAGAAATAACCTTTTGTGTGTGGGAAAACTATGTATAGAATGGGATAGAGAATTGTAAATTTATAATAAAATGAGGGGCATAAGAAAAGCCAAAAATAAAGGAAGATAAAGGGATAGGGGAAAAATGATATTAAGATAAATAGTAGTGGAGAGATAAAAATGTAAAATGGAGTGAAAAAGTTGGAGAAAGTATAACAATAACTTGGTAAATTAATAAGAAAAAGAAAAGTTAAAAATAAGAGAGAGAATATTGGAAATGGGTGGATGATATGGCTCAACAGGAGTGTAACAATAATAAATATTACATTTCAACTTTTAGATATAATATATAGATAAATGTCTTGAATGAAGTATGAAAAGTACAAAATTTTTTGTACCGATAAAGTTCATGGATGGATTTATAAATTAGTGGATTTGAAATGGTTGGATATAAGATATTATTTCAAATTTATAACACGCAAGTGTTTATTATTTTGGGAGCAAAATCCTCAAAATTCTTACGCTCCATGTGTTAATAAATTTTATATTTAAGAGTTTTTCTTAAAATCTATATCCAACTTCAATTTAATTATTTATTTTCTTAAAAATACTTTCATGTGTTTGTTATGCCAAGTTTTCCGTGGATAAAGATATAAAACTATATATGAAAAATACACATGGGATTGAGCAAGTATAGGTTTGTCAGTTATGCAACAAATGAAGATGCAATTTATATGGGGTTTTGCTTGCAACAAATCTATATGAACTTAATGGCTGGGCTTGCTTCAATGTAATATATATATATATATATATATATATATATATATATATATATATATATATATATATATATATGTAGAATATGCAACTTTGAAGAAGCAACTGGTAAGTCCTGAATTACTACTGCCCTAGTGCCCTGATTAACAAAGGGCTGAGAGTTCACATGGTAGTGGACTAGTGAGAAGAGGTAAAACATCTCCTCTATCCAACGGGGAGGGTTTAGTAACTAGGTTAGTTTCATTTGAAGTTGATAATGAAATGAGGCTGGTCGCAAACAATATGTAATAGTCAAATATGTGGCCAACCCTGATTAGGTATATTAAAGATCCGTAACCAACTCTAAAATTTGGGAACTATGTTGTTGTCTTGTAATAGTCAAACATGCTTAATTTGGAGACATTGCCTTTTTTGTCTTTTCCCATAGAGGTTAGTGTATGTTTGAACAAATCTTGTTGAAAGACAGTAAATTAGAATTTGTCAGGCATAAAGCTAAAATCATTCCAGAGTGAAGTTTTATAAGTGTTAATATTAGCTATGATATATTTTATGTTGAATATGCCACTATGAATGCAAAAGTGGAAGCACAAAGTATAGAACACAAGAACATAATGATTATATGGTTCAGCCAAACGGCTTACGTTCACGACGGAAACTCTAAAGGGCTACATCTTTAATATAATAGATTGCAGTACAAATTTTGTGTTACACTACAAACAACATGACTTGTTTGAACCCTCTTTTTTTAAGGATTACTAAAATTTGTCCAAATAAACACTAAAGTATGACTATTACTAGATTTATTAAGGACCTTTAAAATAATTAACACAACCCTTGAAATAAATATATGAAAAAAGTGGTTAGTTTGTCACTAAAATGTAAATCCTCTTAAATTCACAACCCCTAATAAAAATACCCAAAAAAAATTTCAATCCTTGAAAAAATTTTCAAAAAGATATTTAAAAAAAAAAGGGAATATGCTATATGATAGCCTGAAGCTAAAAAACTAAAATTCCCAACCTTCCTATATATTTAAAAAAAAAAAAAAAAAATCATGCTTTCTTTCAACTCTAAATCTCTTCCCTCCAGCCTCGCTAATACTTATAAAGGTTAGGCCTTTTTCTAAGTGTTAGTGTTGTAAGTCTTGTTTTCACACTCCCTCCTTCCCATTCCCAGTCTTTTGTCTATATTATCTATTAAAAAAAAAAAAAAATCTTCCCTACCATAAAAAAATAAAAAAAATAAAAAAACTCTCTGGCCCTATTTGGTTTGGAGGTCACTTCTCACCCATCACTCAAATCTCCTCACTCAAACTCCTAACTCAATTCTTATAACTCTAACTCAAATAAACTCATAACTCTGCTTGGTGGGTCGTTTGGGTGGAATATCTCAATGGGTTTTCCAATTCAAAAACTCAGCTTTATGTCACTCACTTTGTCCCACAAAAATTTATAGCAAAGCAGGTCTGAAAAATAAACCAACAACAAAGGGTAAAAAAATAATTGTTAGCAATTTCCTAATGTGAAGTAGTAGAGAGAGATATGATCAAACTTATAAAATGAGAACCAGCTTCAGCAAAGAAAAAAATAAAAAATAAATCCGGACCCAGATGCGTGAAGAATAGAGCAATATGAGCAAACTTTTCTCACCTTTCGGTACAAGAGCAGAGCAATATGTGAAAGTGAAGAGTAGAAATGAGAGTGAATGAGGTGATTGCATTAAAGCTCAAATTGGAATAGTGCATGTGCCCGTTGGCTCCATAAGTTCTCTGCACTTGCTCTGCATGTAATATTACAATGAACCATAACATGAGAGAGAGAGAGAGAGAGAGAGAGAGAGAGAGAGAGAGAAGACTAAACCCTAGACTAATAGACTTCTAATACAAGTAAGACTTGGTTTGCAAATAAAATAGAATTAGGCTTTGATCTATGCTAATGGGCTAATATATCTCAACAATAAGGAAATCATTCCCCCTGGCTGCATGAAGAGCTTATGATAAAGAAGGGAACAAATATAAGTAAACTCTGAGATTAGTCTTCATTTGATGTCATTCAATTTACATAAATTTGCAATTGAAAAAAAAAGGATAAATAAATCTATAATAAATAAATGCACCATAATGATTTGGAAAGTGGAAACATACAAAAAGAAAATCAGTTCTTTATGGAGAACAGAACGAGAGATTTGACAAAGGCAGCTTGTTTTAGTTAGAAACTTGGTTGTTCAAGTTGAATAAATTCTAAAAGCTAGAGGATAGGCAAAATGATTATGGCCCTGATGGAAGAAAATGAAGATAACAGATTAGATCACCAACCTTAAAGTAGTTGTAACGAGGTTTTTTTGAGCTGATCATGGTCCCAGATGATTGAGGTGTTTAGTTTTGTTCTCACTGTTGGCTTTGAATTAAGCTATTTGACTTCTTTTTTATTTTTTTTCTTTTTTCGCTTGCATTTGCTGGCTTTCTTAAGAGGTCAGAACGATAGAAGAACACACAACAGTAATTTGTATTGTTAATAGAGTCACAAAAACTCAACGAATAGACAACAAAACTGAATTTTCCCTTTTACTTTAGGGCATGGTAAGGTATGGAATTTCATGGTTTTATTGATGATTGATATTATTTTGCTCTTTCAGTGAAAATAGTGAAAAAAAAAGAACATATTCCATGTTAATTTTTCTTTAATTGATGAATGGTAGATATATATGAAGTGCTAATTTTCACACACAAATCACAATAAACCAGAGCAGCCTTGAAGGATCATGGATTCAATATATTTGCTTTAAATATATGCTACAGACTGAGGGTGCATGTATGAAATACAGATATAATTAAAGATTCAATATCTGTGTAATGCTGGCTATACCTTATATTTCAGCATTTTAGGCCACGGCTGAAAACGCGGCTAAAAATGCACGGCTATAGGCCAAATTGACCTATAGCCACGTTTTCAGGAGCTATAGCTGCGTTTTTAAAACGCGGCTATAGGACCTTTTTTTTGTACTACGTAAATTTCAGCTATTCAGAACCTCATGAGAAATACACTTCATGATCTACATATCGGTTTCAATAAGTCTTTGGACGCATATTGATGTTCTTGGGCCAAACTTAGATGAGGCAAAAGGCAGTCTGAAGTCTCTTGGCTGGTTTTGCAAACATAGGTTTTGATTATCTACTACTAATGTCCTGACCAATTGCTTGTATATATCTACTGTACATCTATAAATCGCATCATTCTAGACATCTAACTTTTGGTGCACAGTCTCTGTCATTCTTGCCTTTTACGAAGCAAAAGAAAGCTATAAAAACAAGGTAAATGGTCCCACAATTAAACTTGTTCATAAATATATACTAGATTAGTGTGTTTCGTACGCTTGAATTGTTTTAGTTCATATTCTTTGAATAAAGTAGACCCAAATGATTACTTTGAGCTCTTTTTTTTTTTTTTTTTTTTTTTTTCTTTGGCGCTCCTAATCATTTCCCATTGAATTTTTGCAGAATATATACCATGCATATAAGAATCAAGAAGTAATGGATTGTGTGTAGCGTGTAGCGTTCTTGTAAAGATATCGTGATCTTTCACTTGTGAAATAAACACACATATATTTTCTTAGTACAAAGTCCGTAAGAGGTTGCATATGATCCGCCATTCATCAACATGCCTTTCGCTTTGTTGGAACTCAACTCCATATCATATTTGCCTTCACTGGAGGATAAGTTAGTTTGCAGATCACGATTTCTTTTTATCTGTGTCAGCGGCTCAGTGCTACTCCATATTTTCAGCAACTCATTCATGTTGCATTGCAAAATGTTTTGCACAATCTTGACCAACTTGATTATGTAAACTACGTACGACTTATCAGTACTAACATGACAGAGAGCCAAGATGACTGATGTCGCGGAAGCCTAAAGAAAGCACACACGATACTCTCTTGATAGAATAGAAACTAAACTGTTAGTTCCTGGTAGTAAATCTCGAATCCACGAGGGGTTTCCCTGAATCCACAAGGAGAATAAAACTGGAATCCACCAAAAGAAAATTTGACAAAACGTCTATATTTATTGATAATAGCCTCTCCAAAAACGTTTACAGACTTAGGGGCCTATTTAAGGGCTCCTTAAAACTTGACAGACAAGAAAATATAATCTAAAATAACTCCTAATTGATACCTAACCATAACAGAAATCAAATTTGACCTAAAAAACAATAAATGCACCTAAAAACAAGGAAATAAATCACCTAAACCTAAAATAACGAAAATTACATAAAAATACCAAATATAAAAGATTACAAAAATTAATTAGAATATTTTGTCCTACCCCTCCACTTGAAATAAACTCGTCCTCAAGTTCATTCTTGAAATCTGAAATCTTCTACTCCAAATAAACAAATATTTGAATGTTTTAATAACTTGATCCGGTTCTGAAACTTGAATCCTTCATAAAGTGTAGCATAAAATTTCTTCTCATCTACTTTCAATTTATTTGCAACATCAATCAAAAGCGGGTTGATAATAAAATTAAAATTTTCTACTCCAAGAAAATCAACATATTGTGTAGTCGTCTTCAATAAATCAACAAGAACTTGGGAATTGTGGATCTTCCACAATATTCTCAATAATTCCTATCTCTTGATTTCTGTGATCTTCCACAATCAACTCATTCTTCTTTTCAAGTTTCAATTCAACAACTTGTTGCAAGTCTTGACCCTTTTTAACCACTTCAAAAGTTTCTCTAGAAATAGGCTGCTTCTTCTCAACCATCAAAATCTTTCCTTTACTTGATACATGGATTTGGCTGTGATAATTTTGGTTTTGACCTTTCATGTTGTGAACATATTGATTTTCATATGAATATACAGATTTATAATCAACACTTGTATAATCTAGTATATCATAATAGTCATTAGGAAACCATAAATCAATTAATACTTTTTTCATTCTTTGCCAAGAGCAGATTGGATGCTTACCTTGCCGCTTTCTATCGATTTGAATCTCTTCCCACCATTCCTCTGCTTCATCGTCCAATTTATTAAATGCAAGCCGCACTTTTTCTTCATCACAAATCTTCCAAAAATTAAAAATACTCTTCCAAATCAAGAAGCCAGTCAACAAAATCCATCTTACACATATCTCCGTCAAATAATGGAATTTTCTTGTAGTTAGGAGTGTGTCTTTGAATATATCGAACATTGTTGTTGCAAGATGATTTCCTAGCAAGAAGAGTAGCAATCTTTTGCTGGATTTCACCTATAATTTTTTGACTCTTTTCACAAAATTGGTGATTCTCACCACGAAAATTAAGGAACTCAGCCCTAGTGAGGACTGGGTTGTTGACGTCGTCACCGTCATCATTGTTGTGGTGGTCACCATCTCACCGGTTAGCCATAAGACCTGGGTAAGTCAAGGCTCTGATACCAACTTATGTCGCGGAAGCCTAAAGAAAGCACACATGATGCTCTCTTGATGGAACAGAAATTAAACTGTTAATTCTTGGTAGTAAACCTCAAATCCATTAGGGGTTTCCCTGAATCCACAAGGAGAATAAAACTGGAATCCACCAGGAATCCACCAAAAGAAAATTTGACAAAACGTCTGTGTTTATTGATAATAGTCTCTCCAAAAACGTTTACAGACTTAGGGGCTTATTTAAGGGCTTCTTAAAACTTAATAGACAAGAAAATATAATCTAAAATAACTCCTAATTGATACCTAACCATAACAGGAATCAAATTTGACCTAAAAAACAATAAATGCACCTAAAAACAAGGAAATAAATCACCTAAACCTAAAATAACGAAAATTACATAAAAATACCAAATATAAAAAATTACAAAAATTAATTAGAATATTTTGTCCAACATCAGATGACCTAGCTATTACCATTATTTTTTGTTCCAACTAGGCAATCTTAACAAGTCAATGCTAATACTAATACTAATGTGCTTCAGATGCCATTATTAAGATGATTATTAAAAGGTGATTGCTTCAACTGAGCATTCTTGATATTAGCGATTACGGTAGCCTTAAATCAACTAATGTAATTCTGCAGTTGAAAATTCATAATCATTGGTCTCGTGTCATTTTCTGAATTTCTTTTTTGGGGTGGTTGAGATGATCTCTATTATACTAAAACTTAAGAACTATATTCTCTAGTTATTTAATTTGATGCTTGAACAAATAATGCAACTCTAGTCTCTAGTTTTAGTCTCATCTTACTCCTTTATCGGTGGTGTTAGCTGTTAGGGACAACCGTACTAGCTTTTGTATTAAGCATTTGCATTTGAATGAGTGATTATTGCTCTTTTTGTTTTTAAATTAATCGCCATCCATACTCTTTTGAGACGTCAAGTTGGCTCCAAGGAACTTAAGTTTAACTTCTTACCATTACTCTAGTGACGCGTTGCCGTATTTACTACACCATGCTCTACTATTGTGATTTATTTATATAGGCATAATGTATATCATGAAGAGACTTCAAGACCTTAATATATATATATATATATATATATATATATATATATATATATATAAAATATAATATAAAATATATTAGAACGCAACTTAATCTAAAAACTCAAATCTAAGGGCCTGGACCTAATAATTCTTCAACTTCTTTATCCTTAAGACTTAAGCTCGCACATTAAAACCCAACAAGTTATTGAAATTTGAAAGTGCATAATGTATTAAAAGGTAAAAACTCAAAATGCTTTAGTATAATATACTGTTGGATATACACGTGCAAGTAAAGTCTTATATTAAATAAGAATGACAAGAGGGAGTGATTAATATTACATAATTGGGCACAATCCCATAAACTTAAGGGGCTGTATGGATTAAAAAAAGATCACTCATCACTCAATAACTCATCACTTATCACTGAAAATATCCTTAACTTCCTAAGGTGGCATGTTTGGCACTTGTTTCCAACTTCTGATAACTCAAAAAATTTTACTTTTTGTGGGACTCACTGCCTAAGCACCATGTCAAGCTCACGATTAGCGTACCCGTGTAACACACTAGCACCAAAGTCATTTCATTTATTTTTTTCCCTTCAGCCCTATTTCTCCCAAAATTTTCCCTTCAGCCCTATTTCTCCCAAAACCCTCGACGAACCCAGCAAAGGAAATCCACCATCACCCAGCTTGCAAGATCACCTCCAACGAGTAGTAGTGGCGCCAATCTCCTCCATCATGACCCAGTAGCGCCGATCAAGAATGTAGGAAAAGAGCTCTGACCCGAAGAAAAAGAGAGAAGGACTGATCAAGAATGCTTGGGTTCACTGATTATGGCTCAAATCTCTGAATAGAAGCTAGATCAAAGACATGCAAGACTGATTCCACCCCTCTTCTACACCCCTTTCCTCTCTTTCATTTCTTACTTCTGGGTTTTGTTTGTGTTTGGAGAAGAAATTTTTAGATTTATTGTGTGGATGAACATGTTTGTGGGTTTGTGTTAGTGTGTTAGTGTGTATGATCAGTATCATGTGTTTATGGGTTTGATTTTCTAGGTTTGAGAAATCAATACCCATGTGTTTCTTTTTTCTTTTCTTTTTTGATAAAGTTACCCATGTGTTTTTGTGAAGAAGAAGAAAAAAAAATGGCCGTTGGAGTGAGTTTGTGAAGAGGAAAAAAAAAAAAAAAAACCGTTGAGTGACTTTGTGAAGGAGAGAAAAAGTGAGGAGAAAAAAAAAATTTAAAAATTAAAATTAAGGGCGTGACTTCTCTTTGACCATGAGTCTCTCAAATATGTGTGTATTTACCAAAATACCATCATAAATCAGTTTCCATTAATTAAAAACACCCAAAAGTTGTTTTCAATTTTGCTAACTCATCACTCAAAAATCAGAGAATTGACTGATGGAAACAAAACTTAACAACACAACCAAATGGACTTCCTCTCCATGGGACCCACCAGTTTTGAGTTATGGGTGATGAAAACTTGCAAATCCAAACAGCCCCTAAGTCTTTTGGGTTAAATAGTGTTCTTATATGTTATATTAATTACTCAACTAGAGGGTTTGCAATGTGTTATTTCCCCAACAAGCGGAATTAGAGCTCAGGTGGTGTGCAATGAAGGTGGCAAAGTGTTCAAGGTCCATTTCCTAGAGGAGACAGAGCAAGCCTAAAGGGCCCACACAAATGATCCTAGAGCTAGTGATTCCAATGGACAAGAATGTATGAGTTAATCATGCGGGGTTGATAGGCAAAGGGAAGCAAGTAGGACTTGTTCGTGGCATAGAGATAGAGATTCACATGTAAGGGAAAAATTATTGGATATACATGTGTGAGGAAAGTCACATTAAATAAGAATAACAATATAGAGTGGTTAGTAAAATATAGTTGGGTCAAAACCCATAGATGTTATCTCCTCAATATATACTAAAAAAACCAAAATAGTTACCATTACATACTACGCCATGAGACAAAAGAAATATCTAACAAAAAGTAAAAATCTGTGATGGAGCAATGATCAGTAGGATCGCCTAACCAATCAGAATCTAAATAGGCATGAAGCTTAAGAGAAGCCCGAGAGAACTAGTGAACTACAAGATAAAGTGTACGATTGACATATCAGAAAATCCAAAAAAGGGCAGCATAGTGAACTGAATGAAGGGCGTCCATGAATTTGTTGACAAATTCTGACTTGCTGAAAAATTAGAAAATTCAGTGAGAGCCAATTCACAATTGTAGGATTGGACAAACAATTGACTCCTAATATTTCTAGGAGTCTGTGACTGTGATTGATCTGCAGGTACTGGAAGCAAAGATGACTGGTTGATAGTGATATCCAAAGTGGAAATCGACTTTGCACAAATGACATTACTGCTTTGGCATATTCTAGTAGTGAAGGGGAGATTCGTCACGGATTATTCGACTTGAATTGCATCATAAAAAATTCGGATGGAATTAAGACTTATTTCAAAATGACGAGGATGGAAGAGTGGAGAAAATTAAGTAAAGATTTGAATCATTCAATAGGTTATTTTCTTTGCTCTTAGACTTTCTATTACCAATCATGTCTTTCTCCTTTAATTCCAAGCATGATTCTATAAAATCCTATCAAGCATCTTGAAGTAATATAAGAGCATTAACAGCAGTGAAATTAAATAGTTATATAACTATTTTAAATTCAACAAAACACAAAAATGCATGCTGTGATAGTGGTGCCATAGGTAAAAAATTTTAGCTTCTTGCTATAGTGTTCAGCTATTTATGGTTGTGCACGGTAGCAAGAACCTAAAAAAAATAATAATATTTTATTACACTTCACAATAAAATAATGATTCTTTTCTTTTTTTTTTCTTTTCTCTTCCCATTTCATAGCTCATCTCTCACTCTCTCTCACGTTACTTCCCTCTCTGCTCTCTCAGACCAAAGCTCCTCTCTCTCATCCCTCTCTCTCATCTAACAAATTAGGTCCTACCTTTGCCGCTGCCCTTAAATCCATCTCACCTAGTCCTCCACGCTGCTGACCGACCTCCCCACACTGCCAACCCATCTCGCCCAGTCCTTCATCTCACCGCTCACCCACTCCATCGCCAATCCAAGCTCCATCGCCGACCTAAGCTCCATTGCCGACCCAAGCTTCATCGTCGACCCAAGCCATCTCTCCCACCATGTATGAGTTTAGACTTCTCTACGATCCTACTATTTATGGATTTGTCTTCTGTTGATTCGAAGGTAAAAAATGAAGAAAGAAAGTTAATTTGATTATGCATTGTTTCAATTGTTTAAAGGGTTAGTGTTGGTTTAATTGTAGATTTTGGATATAGGTGAATGAAGGTGCAAACAATGGTTTGGGTTCTGTAATTCCTGTACCTTTGAACAGAAATGGTGATTTGTGTGGTGGTTTTTGGCTAATTTGGATTTTTGGCAATGGTTGTGGGAGGTTGTTCTTGGTTGGCAATGGTTGTGGATTGTTCCATTGATCAATTTGTGT
The DNA here is from genome assembly GCA_030820535.1 of Quercus parvula. Taxonomy (NCBI): domain Eukaryota; kingdom Viridiplantae; phylum Streptophyta; class Magnoliopsida; order Fagales; family Fagaceae; genus Quercus; species Quercus parvula. The sequence goes on from JAUAME010000009.1 coordinate 101,096, forward strand.
GGTATTTTTTTGGTAGTGGAATGTATTATTTTATTGTAGTAGATATATTACTGTATTGTGATGTTTATATTATTTTATTGTGTTGAAAGCTAAAATAGATCAACTGTTGGATGTTTTGTATAATGAGTAAGTAAAATAGATAAAGTAACTTTTTATGGTGTCAAATAGTTAAAAAAATAACTTCACTGTTGTGAATGCTCTAAGCTCTAGCAGCTATATATATAAATATGACGTCTATAGCATCTCTCACTATTGTATAAATGAATCAAATATTTGAGAGTGGAAAGAGGTCTGATTTATATTGAACCCTTTTGTCGTGTAAGCTTTCAATCCGTTGCTGAATTTCTACATATAACATTGGGTCATGTTAACGAGTGTCGTAAGGCATTGGTTAATAATCCAATTAAAGAAAGTTTTTTATGGGAAAAGAAAAAAATAAATAATTAATGTTTTGACAGTTTTTTTCAATTCCCATAAAAGTGATGTCAAAACTTTCTTAAAATGGATTCTTAACCAATGCCCCAACGGCACTTGTTAAGATTTCCCTATAACATTTATAATGACAGCATCATCCATGGCCCCTGGAATTTAGTCAACTAGACTAGCTGAACCTCAGCTGGTAAATGCACAAACTCATAATTAGTGTTCTTTGCCTTTTTAGTTTTTACTTGCATTAATAAAAGCTTTCCTCAGCAAAACAAAAATAAAAACTAGTAGCCTCATACTTTCGCCTATGTGTAATTAGAACAAAACTTAGGTACAATTAGGAGTGTTAAATTAGTGAGTTTGGATGGGTTTAAGGTGGACATAATTGAGTTGGGTATATAAAACTCATTTACCCATTAAAACTCATTTAACTAATTGCTTCTAACCCAAATTCAACCAAACCCAATTATTATGAGTAAACCCCAACTCACCCAATTACTCAATTATTAAAATTACCAAAATGTTATTAAAGTGAAAATGACCATTTTGAAGCTTTGCCTACCTTTTCATTTCCAGTATTTTCTCAGCAACCAATCAAAGTATACATCAATAACCGAACAATTCAAACATGCACAAAATTGTAAAAATAAAAACTAAAAACTAAAAATAATAATAATAATAATCAAAAGCAGAAATTTGCTAGAACAGAATGGATCTATCTCACAGCAAAACTCACCTGAAAAGTGAAAACCAAAACTTCTTTCCAGTGAAACAAAAATTTAGAGTCTCTAAGTTCAAAGAAAGAAAGAAAATCAAATTTAAATTAAACCTTTTTTTTTTTTTTTGTTCAATATAAAGAAATTAAATAAATAAGAAAAATTAGCATCCTTTTCATTTACAAAAATTTTCTCAGCAACCAATCAGAGCATTTATACATCAATATTGTAAAAATTATATTTTAAAAAAAAATCAAAAGATACTATTAGGCCTCGTTTGGGAGGAGAGAATGGAATGGAATGGAAATGAATGAAAATAATAATTTTAGAATATTCTTCCCTTCCCTTGTTTGAGAGTTTTAATGGAGGGAATGAAAAGTTCATTCCCTTGTCTAGGAGTTTAAGTGGGAGGGAATGGAATGGGTAGGAGGGAACACTCATTTCTCTCTATTCCCTTAAAACCTCAAATTTTCATTTCTCCCGAAATTGGGAGGAATGGGAGAGAATGAAATTAGATTTAATGAATTTTTTACTAAAACTCCCAAAATACCCCTATATATTCAACTATTTATTTTAAAATAGGGGTTTAATTGTAATATTGTCATAATATAATTTCATTTTCAATATTTTCTCAGCAACCAATCGAAGTATATAAATCAGTAACCAATCAATTCAAACATGCAAAAAAATTTAAAATAAAATTTAAAAATAAAATAAAATAAATAAATAAAAACCCGTTAAGAAACAGTACAAAAATGGATCTAGCTCAGATAGACTCAGAGCAAAAAAACTCACCTGTTAAGTGAAAAAACCAAAAGACTTTGTTTCCCGAAAAAGCAAAAAATTCAGAGTTTGAGAATTGAAAGAGATAAGAGAGAAAATCAAAATTTTGGCTGGGAAGGAGGTTTCGAATGAAGGAGGCAAATACGATTCCTAAGAAGCGAGACTCGGTGGTCTTTGTGCTATGTTTGTTGTGCCTTATTGTTCTCTGTGAGAGCTAGAGAGAGAAATTGAGATAGAGAGAAGTGTTTGGAGGCCGAGAAAATGAAAAAGAATGAAAACTGAAACACTGAAACGTCTAAGATGAGGGCTGGTTTTTTTTTTTTTTTTTTTTTTAAATGGAAAGAATTGGGTTGAATTTGAGTATATTGTTTTTAGGTTAATTGGGCCTCAATGGGTTTTTAGCTAAAACTCAATAATCATTGGGTCTAATTAAGTTGATGACCATTTAACCCAACTAATAATGGGGTGGGTTTGGGTTCAATTAAGGTGGGTGAGTTTGGGTGGGCAAATAGGTTTAGGCTTATTTTGCCACCCTTAGGTACAATATCTTAAATGTTGTTTTTTAGGTTTTGCTCTTAAGATTCAGTCATGTAGCTATTTAATTAATAAATGCAATTTCATCCCATAAGAAAAAATTCACATGATAGAATCTTAAAAATAGAACTTAAGAAACAACACCTAAGTATTGTACCTAATTCTTACTCGTATAATTATATTTTGAGTATCACCTGACATAGGAGACATTTATTGAACTATGGGCAAAAGCCATCTAAGAGCATTAGCAATAGTGATATTAAATAGTTATATTGTTATTTTTAGCACTACTAATCCTTAAAATGCATGCTATAGTAATGGAGCTATAAGCCTATAACGGCTGTATACTAAAGCTAAAAAAATAATAATATTTTATTATACTTCTCTCTCTTCTCTCGTTAAAAAAATATTTTATGTACGGCTGTTGAAAGAACCTCGTGAATTTTTTCACTAACTTAGGGTCCGTTTGGTACATGTATCTAAAAATTGAAAATTATAGTTTGAAAATATTTATAAAAATACATGTGGGTGAAAAAGTGTATAAAAATACGTGAAATGTTGTTTAAAAACCGAAAATAGTTATTTGAAAACACAAACCAAACACCTCCTTAATACCCCAAAACACAAATTTAAGCAAAACCCATAAATTTTTTTTTTTTTTTTCACTTTTCATTTTTCAACGCCACAAACATTGTGAAAACAATCAAAATCCCAAAAAACGAATCCAACCCAACAAAAATCAAATACCCACAAAAACAACAACAACAACAAAATTGAAAATTGAAAAAAAATAAAAAATAAAAAGAGGAAAACTGACCACCAGGAGTAGGAGACGACATGGTCGAGCTTGAGAACCAGCAATAGAGTGAAGCAAAGAAGAAGGGTGTGAGCAGCTACACCCTGTACAGACTTCAATACTCTCCTCCAGCTCATTCTTTTTCCTTCTTTTAAATATTTATTTTATTGCTTTTACCGCATCAAATTATTCACAAAATTTTAACCAAACCAACCCACCAAAAAACCAGAAAGAGAGAGATACAGAAACAGAGCAAGAAATTTCAAAAAACAGAGAGATTTATCATATGACTATGCAAAATACTAAATGGGTTTTTTTATTCCATTTTTGTTGGTTGTAATTCTCAAAAGGAAAAGGGAAGATGATGAAGGTTTTCAGTTTTTTCCAATGGGCGCGAGAATAGAAAAGAAAGTAAAAGCAAGGTAAAATATATTATTTTATTGAGATACTCTAAGGAGATTAATAATAACTTGAATAAACTATATAAATGGTTTTTATTTTTTATATTATATTTTAATTTGATCTTTAATTTTTTAATTATATCAATTTGGTCCTTAATTTTTTATTGTCGTGTTTTAAACAGAAAAATTTGATATTTCAAACAGAATAAATTTATAAAAAAAATTACCACATCAACAAACAGATGTACTGCCAATATTTTTATTTAAAAAAAAAAAAAAAAAAAACTGCTCCACTGCCATGTCAGTGTTTTTGAAAAAATCCCCAATTAAATCTTTTTTAGTTTGAAAATAAAATTTGCTTATCTCATTAAATATGGGCAAACCCAATCTAAAACACATCTCCCTGAAATCCAAATTCCCTAATGCAAGGACGGCAGCACCTTCTTCTTCCTTCCGGCAACGCCTTCTTTCTCGTTCCGGCAGTGCCTCTCTCTTCCAGCAACACCAATTTTCTCTCTCTCTCTATCTCTCTCTCTCTCTCTCTCTCTCTTAATCAATATATATATATATATATATAACCGAAGCTTTTGAGCTCTCCACAATTTTCCACGTTAGCATTTTTTTTTAATTTTTAAATCTGATTTATTTCTTTTTCTTAAATATATATACTCTCCTTTCTCAAACCAAAATCTCCTCTCGATATACTTCTGAAACCAAACGCAAACGGCAGAACCTAGAGCAACAGTGCAAGGGCAGAACGGCAGAACCTCTCCTTTCGACAAAACCAAACCCAGCACCTCTCCTTTCGACATTACTCACCAAACACAGAACATCTACACTCTCTCAAGCACAGATCCAAGCTATTTCGCAGAAAGCTTGCAAGGGCACGACCATGGGAGCCAATGTTTTCAATCTCCGACCCAGCCTCCATATCAGAGCATTCTCTCTCGGTATCTCTCAATTAATCTATGAATAATCCCTTTTCCTATTGTATTTAATTAGGGTTTTCTATCAATTTAAGGATTTCGTCTTTAATTAGGTTTTTTTTTTTTTTTCAAACCTTCTATCTCTTCTGTACAAGTTCATGTCTTTTTTGTTTCGGTCTGTCTCTGATTATAAAATGTAGGAAGAAATTTGATGTTCTCAGTTGGGTTGTAGCTATAGTGTATACAAGACTAACACAGTTTGAATGTTAATGTTTTGATTAGAAATCAGTGTTTTTTTTTTTTCATTTATTTTTGTAGATAAGTTTTGGTAATCAAATTTGTGTAGAAATCTGTAACTATAAACAAATTTAATTAGGACTCTATAACCATTATCTTATAAATAGTTTTTGCGATAATGTTTATTCTATTTTTTTAATATATATATTTTCTGTGCACCAAACCAATTCACGGCTGTTCAATTTATAATTCTTTGTACATTTGTGTTGTTCCTTCCCTACAACAAATTTAAAACAGCAGATTTCAATGAATACCAAACAGCAACAGATTTAATTCTTTGTACATTCGTTTGCTATTTTAAAGCAGGTTTCATTCTTAATTTTTGTTCTTCCATTCACTTTTTATTTAGATTTAATATTCCTGATTAATTTTGTAGTCAACGTATGATCTTTGAGTTAATTATAGTTTAATTGGACTGTACTGAAAATTGGAGTTCTTATAAAATAAAAAGAATAGAAGAAGAAAAACATCTTGAATTGGACTATGCTAAAAAAATTGGTCTGAAATGAGAGATGGACTAGGGATGCAAGATGGTTTGAAGCTCAAAATAGGATTTAATATAGTGACCCGTTTTGCTATTATGATTATCGTTTTTTATGTAGTTGAATAATTGAGTGGCAAAAAGATCACACTCCTCTTGAAATTCAAATAAGGGCAAGTATGTTATGGAAATATACAATTTAAAGAATCTATGTGCAAAAAGTGCCTAAGACTATCATGGGTTCTGTGCTTTTGTTGTTGGAATAACATGGGTTCCAAAATAGCTGCCTAGGATCAACTTAAGGATAGTGTGTGCTAGGTTGGATAATTGAATGATTGGTGTTATTGTTGCTTTCATATGCCTCTTATATCTACGGCTGAAGTCATAGATAGCTTACCTTCTTCCATTAAGAATTTTCCAATTTTGTTATTACAACTTGAGCTATGCATTTTTTGCTTGCTTATAGAAAAGGATATAAGTGCAATTTATGAAAGTTAGTATAACAGTTTGTTATCATTTATCTTTATTAAATGAAGATCGAAGAAAATTTGTTATATATTTTTTAGTTTTTCATAGATACGTGTTTGTATATGAGTTTGTTTAATTTTATATTTTTGTCTAATTTATTGGTCTTTGTGATGTTTCTAGCAAGATGGTTTTCCCTTTTTGGTGACTTTCATTGGCTTTACTTACACTAAGGGTGGGTTTGGATTGCGCGTTTATGTTTGACGTTTGCGTTTTGTTTTTTTTTTTTTTTTGGCACGCGTTTGTGAGTCTGCGGCTACTGTTCATGTACTATTCAATGAACAGTAGCCGCAAACTTTGACTTTTCTATTTTTTTCAGCCAATCAGTGCACATCGTGCAGTGTTCATAGACCCACAAATTTCACTTTTCAGTAACTTTTTCATTAAAAATGGGTCCTACGGTACTATTTACACATTTAAAAATTATTTTGCTATAGTATTTTTCAGTTTCAGTTTTCAGTTTTCAGCTGTATCCAAACGGACCCTAAGTGTTGTTTGTATTCCTGTTAATCAAATAGTAAAAAAAAAAAAAACTCATTTCCAATAAATTAGAAAGAAATATAAATTAGAAAAATTGATTTAATTAGACAGAAATATTCATTTGCTTGCCTGTTGTAATTTCATGATTGAATATAATTGAATTTATTCTTTTTAATTGTATCCATAATTCTTCCTGCAATGCTGATTTATGATTTTATGAAGATCAGTTTGGTTTTTATATATTCCGGAAGACATTCCCTTCAACTTCCAGGGAAAGTCCTACATTCTGTTTCTTGATTTACAGCTACCAAAACTTTGCCTCTCTCTCTTTGAGTTTCAGTCACTAGATCAGAATTTTATATAGTTTGATGACTTTTGGTCGGAGATTCCAGTAATGGTGGCACATTTTTGTCTAATCACAATTTGATTTCCAACATCATAACCTTTATTGGCTACTTAATGTAATATTAACAATTCTTATTGTTGAGGTCATCTATATATATATATATATATATATATCTATATAGATGACCCCAACAATCCAGATTTATGGATTTTCCTTTACTTCTTCTGATGTTTCCAATTTGAGTCTAAAATCCATTGTTCCATGTGTCAAGACCTGGTATTTTCTAAAGCACTTTGTGTTCTGCCACTTTCATTATAAATATGATTATGCTAATGGAATTCTTATGTGCTGTTTTAGCTGTGTTTCTTTTGTATCTGTAATTGAGTTTATGCACACACTTAGATAAGTCTTAGGTTTGGAACATCAGCTTCAAGTAAGTCACCTCATTGTTATGTTGTATTTTTCTGTGAGAAACCTGCTATCATAGCAACTTATTCTCACTCTCACGCTTATTAAATAAATCTCATACTTTGCTATTTCATTTGCCAATATATGTTTCTGTTCCATAGTTGAATAAAGAATCTGATGGAGTACTAAGTTATCCTAGATCTTTCTCATGTTCTCAACTCCAGTTTCAAGTCATTAGATTTTATGAGTCCGAGGATGACAGATGTGGTAGTGTGGACTATATATTATTGTAACTGAAAAATATGTGCCATATCAAATTATATGGCAATCAAAATTGCTTTTGTTTGATATATTGTCCATCGAAGTGAATGTAATTATCTTATTGAGGGTTTGTACAATATTTTTTGAAGTGAGTTACTTTCTAAAAAAATTGCAGGAAAAGGAATCTGATTTGATGGAAGATTGTTAGTTCTTTCACTTACAAAATTTTGATCTTAATCATCTATAACAAAATATTTACCCAGTCCTTTGGACTAAAGTAACAATTATGCTTACTGTTTTGTAGGTAGGGATTTAGCATTTTGATATCTGGCTTATTGGTAGCTTTCCCGTGCATTGCACGGGTTAGCGACTAGTTAGTAAAAATGCCTATGGAGTATGGACTGAACTGAATGGAAACTGTTGAATATGAGGGGGTTGCTACATCACGACACTAGTACATCATTTGAAACTAGTACATTAGTTGATCTTTAAGCTATCCAACACAAAACCATGTAAACTGTTATAGTTCCAAAGCATACATTAGTACATCAGGATTTGCATCAATCAAAGCTGTCCTTCGAATCCAAAAGAGAACGTTCCAAAGCATACAATTCAAAGTTGCCCTTGAGCCAATATTCCAAGAAGTCCAGGAATTGGCAACCCACACTTGTGTGCACACCTTTTGGCACTAATCTCCTTTTACATTGTTACAAAATAAAAATAATAATAACAAATAAATAAATAATCAAAGCTGTCCTCAAATGTGGAGCGATACGGTAATACCCCAAAAACACATAACATTACTGTTTAGCAAGCCTCCATATGAGCGTACGTGAGAACGTATGATGGAGTACAATTTTGTTTCAAATGAACAGCCATAATAAACCCAAAAGAACAGACATAACCAATCTGAGCTCCATACAAAACTATTATATGAAATCATCATCTAAAACATATGACACAGAGAGAGAAAGAGAGATGAATCTTCTGCAGCCGAAGAGACAAATCAACCGCCAGTCATCGCTGCCAGACCTTGTTGCCATCTGAAACTTCTATTTTAGCCAAGAGAGTTAGGGTTCAGGGGTTAGCATGAGTGTACGTGAGAGTTAGAGGGATTTTAATTTTTTCCCCAAGCCCAGTCTCCGTGAGAACAACCATTTATTTATTTATTTTTAAATATTTTAATATAATGTGACTATAGAGTTGGCAATTGACGTGACAGGTAAATTAATTCTTTGTTATATCAAACTTTTCCATTCAATGGAAGAGACCTTGGGGGTGTATGTTGGGTGTTTTTAAACAACAATTTTCAGTTTTTAAATAATATTTTATATATTTTTATACACTTTTTTATCCACAGGTATTTCTACAAAAAAATTTAAATAACAATTTTCAATTTTTAAATACATGTATCAAACTGGCCCCTTATTACCATATGAAACTTTTATTTTAGCCAAGTGAGTTTAGGGTTCAGGGGTTAGGATGAGCGTACGTGAGAGTCAGAGGGATTTTAATTTTTTTTCTTCAAGCCCACTGTGAGAACAACAATTTATTATTTATTTTTAAATATTTTAAAATAATGTGGCTATAGAGTTGGCAATTGCCATGACAGGTAAATTAATTCTTTATTATTCCATTTGACATATCAAACTTTTCCATTCAAGAAATAACAGTAAAGCCTAAATTGATACTGCATTAAAATGTTATAAACCAAATTGAGACAATTGAAAAATTAGAAATCAAATTAAAATATGATGTAAATGATAAGGACCAAAAACATAGTTTACTCTAATAACTTTCTTTGGATATCAAAATTACTATTGGAATTCCTAATCTGACCCTCCCCACTTATTAAGTTTGAAAGTTTTAATTTAGATTTGTTTTTCTTTTTTGGTGGATACTATGACTTTTGAGAGCAACATTCTCCCAAATGCAACTTATTGGTCCTTCCTCCATTTGTTTTTTCTCCGCATAAAATTGTTTTGGCCATTTCGTTTGGTGGTTCGGCACTTCGGCTCATACAGAATGTAGGATTTGGTCAACCACAACTACGACCATTTGCAGCTCGCAAATTGCGTATTTGCCTTTCTTCATCTTTTTCCTTTGGCCGAAGTAAATTCCCTTTCCCTTTTTTTTCCTTTTCTTTAAAAAATTCAAAAATTAAAACATCAAAACAAATCCAGCCCCCCCCCCCCCCCCCTCAACCCAAAAAAAAAAAGTTTATGGTTTTCAATTAGATTAAGTTTTTGTTGTTATAATATTTTGGAGACCTTTAATTTCCTAAACTTGGATCAACTCACTATATTTCATCGGTGTGCTAATCGCTCTCATCTGAACATTACAAAATCATCTCAAGTGACCCCTCTCTCATCTTTTTATCAATAGAAGCTACCATTACTTTTAAGTAAATTTTCTCATTTTGTACTTTATCTATCTCATTTTGGATTTCCTATTTAAATAATACTATAGTAATTTGTATGTAAAAATTTGAACAAAATGATGCATAACCAGATGTGGGAGCATTTTTTGCTACAATGTTAGAGAAAAAAAAAAAAACCATGAAACCCCTTGAACTTTAGAGTAGTAACTATTACACTCTTTAAAAACTTTTATTTTAGCCAATTTACTCTCTCAACTTTACATATGTGCTAAATTAGTACACCAATTAATATGTTGTTAATAAACTAACAGACTACTCACGTAAGACACATATATAACATGAAAATTACCAAAATCAAACTTTTGGAAGTGAAAGTGTGAAACCCATAAAGAGAAGAGGGAGAAACTAGGTTCAGTTTAGAGAAAAAGAGAGTATAAGGGATTGGTAATCAGCAAGGCCAATTAGCTCCCAACGATTTGATTACTTGATATTGGAAGAAGGTTGGCGAAGAGGATTGGTAATCAAAGCGAGAGGGGAAGCCTAAAGTTGGGGAGAAGCATTTTTCTGTTTGTATTGACAAAATCTAAATAGTTTTAGTATCCACATAATATTTTTTCAGCTAAAATTTTTTTTATGAAAATTTATTTTTTTGATCATAGATTGTGTTATTGAAAATCCTCTGAAAAAGAAACTTGTAGATCAAAAAAGAAAGCAAGTGGGAAAAAAGCAAGAAGCCCAACAGAATGTGTAGCAAACATACTTAAATGTGCAAGACCAACAGCTGAAATCAATAGATCATAGGCTTCGTGGGTTAGGAAAAGCTTATTTGGAGGAGGTTGTGTTTTTGCGAGGAGTAATGCGAAAACCACAAAGTATTTTATCTTTTTATCTTTGGTTAAACATCACATAATATTAACTAAGGGACAATAAGTCTGTTACAAACATGGCCAGCTTTGTCTAATACTAACAAATCAACCACCACAAGCCGTGGCTTATACAAAAAGAGATGATTAGTATAGAGTTCAACCCCCATCTTTGCTAGTCTGTCAACGAAAAAACCACAAAGTATTTTATCTCCTCTAATAAACTGGTTGAAATGTTATATGTTTGATTTTTCATTAAAAAATAAAAATTAACCCCATCTAGTGTGCTTACTTTGATCAAATGATAATATATTTATGTAGCTAATTTTTTCAATCAACCCAAATGCTTAAAAATGTATTACATCATAACAAATGGGACATTAATGTAATCATAAAAAAGGATTTAATGTTATTTTTCAAATTTTAAAGGGATTCCATGGTTTATAAAAAATCAAAAATAAATCAAAAATGAAGAAGAAGAAAGAAAGAAAATAGAAATATTACTTCATATAAAATAGGGATAATTACAATAAACCCACATGTGGCTAAGCTCGTTTTCACTTTGCCTACCCGTGGTTCAATCATTTACACTTTGCTCACTTGAGATTTGCTCTGTTAAGGATCTATTACCTACCTTTCCATTTGCCGTTAAACAAACACATTTTTAGACTAAAACAAACATAAAACAATTCAAAAAACTAAGGTTTCCAATTTTTACCAAAAAAAAAAAAGGTATGAACATCACTGGTGTTTTGTTTTCTGTACAATAGGAAATGATCTAATCTTACACAAGTTGAAGAGCATTAAATCTTCAACTTGTTCTTCATTTTACAATTGGTTCTTCGAATTCTTCATGTTCTTCTCCAAATTCTAACACAATCAACACCAAATTCTCAGCAAATCAAACCCATAAACCTAGTAAACAAACCAACCCAAATCAAGAAACCAATCACAACAAACCCAGAAAAACACAATCAAACCCAGATCAAACCCAGACCAACACATTCAAACCCAAAATCAAACCCAGATCCCACCACCACTGACCAACACAATCAAACCACCACCACCCCACCAACCAAACCAAAGATCCACCCCACCGATCAGTCACCAAACCCACTGAACTAGTCACCAAACCCACCGATCAGTCAACAAACCCACGCCAACAAAGTAACCAAACCCACTACCACCATCGTTGATCAAAAAAGAGAGAGGAAGAGGGATTTCACAATCATCAACGGACCAAGCAGAGGCTGAGATCAAGCTCTATTTTGGCCTAGATGGAGGCCAAGACCGGGACGGAGGCCAAGATTGAGCTCCATTCTCTCTAAACCACCGTCGGCCCTCTTCCTAGATCTACTCCAAACCGCCGAGACGAAGGCTGAGACTGAGACGAATGCGAGAACGATGGAAATCAGATAAACCCATAACCAAAACCACAAAAATCAGATGAACCCACAACCAAGAGTCGTTGAAGGATCGAGAGTCGTTGTTGGAGTGTAAGTAGAGGGGTTTCTACGACGTTTTGGTGGCATCGACGAAGCAAGAAGAGGAGCAGCAGCAAAGGAAAGATGGGCTCGTCGCGAAGAATCAGCTGTGGGTTCGAAGGAAACTCAGTACGGCATCCACCAACGATGATGGTCACCTCGATTTCACAATGTTGAAACAATTTTAGTGTGTTACAAAGATGAGAGAGATATTTGATTTGATTTTTAGCACGAGAGATGAGAGAGATATTTTCTGTGCTTGGGTTATGGAGTTTAGTGTGTTACAAAGATATTAAAAAAGGTCCCAATGTAGACCTTTTTTAATGGTTCATCATAAACAATCATATCTTTCTTGCCTTCTTCCTTTCTTGATTATTTTTCAAAGGAATTTCAACAAAGGACCTGTAATTTGCATAGAAACACAAAACCCTAGCTCTTTCAAAAAAAATCCAAACTCTAACTTTTTGATTCGTGTTATGTTATATTTTGGTGGTAAAAGTTGTTTTTTAACGGAAGAAGCCAAAAGTGGGTAACAGAGTCCTAACAAAAGTAACTTCAGGGGGACAAAGTGTAAATGATTGAACCACGGGAAGGCAAAATGAAATCAGGCCATACCACAAGTGGGTTACTGTAACTATCCCTGTAGGGTCACAAAGCGTAGCCCAAGCCCACAAGAGTTGGGTTATGAGCCCAGCGAGCCCAATACAATAAATTTGTAGAGAATGGGTAAAAGAACTGGGCTTTTAACGGATTGAACAACAGTTAGCTAGAATTTCAAGTGTAACTGAGCATGAAGTTGCATGTAACTATGAATGAAATGTAGGTCCGAGGAGATGGATTAATAATCAAGTCACTGTTTCTGAAAGATAGTTCAACGCTTAGTGCTACAGTAGTTCTTTTTCTATTCTCCTCCACTGTATTTTTTCAATTCCCACTTATGGAGGATTTTTCACATTATATAAACTTTCTTAGGTCATCTCCATCGTACATTTGTTCATCATCTAACCATGCATTCGAGTATGTGTCTTATCAAGCATCTTCCCTGGCTCTCTGTGAACGGTAGTGGTTGAGACTACACTATTCAAAGGTCTTCTCCACATAAATGCGGCCAGGAAAGTTGATGCAGTGCATTTAATGCGGTGGTAGCAGCTTTTCCCTTAGATATTTTTGTATTCTTATCCTCTCCGTACGTGCCTGAAGTCTATCCTCATCGTTGGAGCCTCCTGGAAGATTACCTAAGTCACCCGGATGCTTGTTCAACTGATATTCGTCAGGTCCGAGGAGGGTAACCTCCTCGGACTTCAACCGCCCACCCTTTCCTTACGCGATTATTTATTCTAGGGCTTCTTCAGTCATTTATTCGTCCTCGAACGTATCTATATTAGCAAATAGGGCTTAGGACCCAATGTACAGATTTGAGCTTTTGCCTCTACAATAGCCCCTCAAAATTTTAGTTTTTCCCTTTTATCCGAGGAGAAAAAATAGAATTTTGACTTGCCAAAGTAATCGGGTTAAAACTGTAAAAATATCCAAATTTACGCATGTAGGAACGTGACTTCAGTCATTTCACCATTGCTTCTGACGCTTCGGAATCCGTGAAAAGTCATTAATTACCTTGGGCGGCGCTATGTCTTTGACATCCAACGGATGGGTTTTGATCCAGCGAACCACATTTTCCTTCAAGATTTGGGCAGGATAACTCCCACTCATTTTCAGTTTCTTATATAAAACCTGATAAGAGAGTTACCTTTTCTTTTCTTTACCATAGTTCAGAATCTCCAGCGCACTCAAACACTTAAACTCACACCGATCATCAGACCATCCGTCCTGTTTCCTCAAAAGCTTCCAAAAATCCTCTTAAGAATTTCAAAAATCAGTTCCTGATTTAGTTCATGTAAGTTCTGGTTTCTTTGAATTTTTCTTTATTTCCTCGGACAGTCTTATCGGCCTATCATTCCTTATTACCCCATTGTCACCTCTAGCATTTTCTCTTTTCTACTTATTCGAAATGGGTAGATTTAAGTATTTAGTGGATAGCCTAGCCTTGATAGAAATATTCAAAGAGAAATACCACATACCCTAGGAGGTATCATTGCGATACTGGTCCCTGGAAGGATTAGCATTTAACCGAGAGGTGGGAGAAGTCACAATCCCCATGATAGCCTTCATAGAGGGAGAAATGACTCTCCCCATGGGTTGGATTACAAGAGATTACTTACGTAACCATAGGCTTTGCCCCCAACAGTGCTCACCTAATTTTTTTAGGATCTAGGAGCAGTTGACGCTCTGGACCGACGCTTAGGTTTGGGGCTAACTTGGCACGACATAGTCCACCTTTACGAGGGTCATAAACAAAAAGGAGCGGAATTTTACCTTAAATCCCGGTCCGACGCTGTCAAGCTCATTTTGTGTCTTCCCGAGTCTAACAAGGGAATGAAAGATGACTACCTAATTGCATCAGGCCCTTGGCATGACGGTCTTCCTTGCCCAACCCAGCTAGGAAAGTTAGGTGAGGTACTTTAGATTTAGGTTTTCTAACATTAGATTTAAGTTATTCGTCCTCGGCTTTGTTTTGCTATGTCAAAAAGATTTTCCTTCCTTTTTCTTTTTTATAATGAACTCCAGGTTTCTAACTATTTATTTTTCCTTTGTTCAACAGATAAAACACAAGTAAATCCTCGGATAAGCTTAATCAACGTACCCGCGCTCAATTATTTATTGAGATCTCAAATTTTTATGAACGATGACGAACAACTTCGAGCTGCCCATCTAATTTTGGATTACGAACCCCTGTCGAGATCCTTTCTGGACGTCGGCAATGCTATCAGGGCAAACGACTACCGTCTAGCTCGTATAAACGTGTCTTGGCCTAACTTTTTAGCCCCATACAACCTTCTGCCAGTTGATCATCCCATTCCACGGGGTGTTCCCTTGGCCGCCCAGCCAATTCAGCAAGTACCTCTTGGACAAGCTGTAGCCGAGGAAAGGATTGCATCTTCCTCTTCGCTTGAGGAAGAAATTGACCGATTCCAATTTGAAGAAGAAGAAATGCAAGGAGTAGAAGCCATTGTTATATCGAAGGCCGAGGAAGAAACTGACGAGTACTCGTGCATTCAAACCCCTGCTCCTATAGTCACCTATGTGAAGGACTCTTCAGACAACGAAGTTGAAGAAATGGCTCTGAAATCTGGCAAAAGTTTGAGAAAGCTTATGAAAGGGAGGAACACGGCGCCTATCCCCCAAGACACCAACAAGTCCAAACTTCCAGTGAACCCTCCTCCTCCCCCTCCTCAGCTTCCTGCTGATCTTAGGCTAAAACCCAATCCTGAGCTGAGGAGAAAGAGGCAGCAAGAGGATCCTGAGGAGGGCAAGATAGGCCCTCTAAAGGGAAACAAACAGCAGAGGAAGTCTCAAGACCAACGAAGTAGGAGATCCAACTCTGTTGAAAGCAGGGAAAATCCTCCCGTGACTCAAGTGCGTCGTCCATCACGCATATGGTCTCCCAAATTGGAAGTGGTTGATGTCCCCATTGCCTGAGATACCTCCATTATACATTACCACGGGGGGCATACAAGTCATGTAGCCGAGGCTTTGGAGCAACCCCTCCTCCTTCCAAAAGACATGGAGGCTTACAGGCGCTTTGGCCAACAGGAGCTCTTTCTATCCCTTAAGAGGGACCTGGCCATGGTATGTAGCATAATCTATTGCCCTACCTAAGTTTTTGCTATCTTCAAGCTATTTTCGTAAGTTTTTGCTGTGTATTTTCTATTAAAAACAAAACTTTTATTTTGTCACACAGATTACCCAACAGGTTTATGTGGCCGAGAATCGGGTTAACGATGCTCGTAGCAAGGCCAGGGCGGCCTTTGATGCTTGGTCCGAGGTCGAGGTAAAGCTGGGTGCCTTAAAAGAAAAACAATCCAAACTGGCCAAGCAGATGAAGGAAGCAGTTAAGGCGAGGGGCAGCACTGAAGTAGGCCTTAAGACTACTGAGAAGCAGGTTAAAGATCTATGTAAACAGTTGCACTATAATGAAATCAATCTGACGACAGAAAAGCAACTAGTGACGGAGCTTCGTGAAGAGCTTAAGAAGGCTAGGGAAGCTTTCTAACTGGTTAAGGAGGCAACCGAAGCCGAGAAGCAATCTTCTTATACACTTGGAGTGGAGGAGACTCAAGCTAGACTCACAGAGGAACTTACCGCTGTATGCAGGGATTACTGCAGCATCTCTTGGGGTAAAGCCCTTAATGCTGTAGGGGTCCCTGTGGGCTCTGACTTGAGGCGACCTGAGAGCATTTACTACGATCCCAAAATTCGCGAGCTCCCAGGTTCTGACTCCTCTCACCCTAAACAGGCCACATAGGTATCTGCACAGCCAAAGGCGGACCAAGTCCCTTCTGCTCCCTTGGAAGTTCCTAAGGATTCCAACCAAGGCAGTGGCTAAGGAAAAAAGACTGAAGACCCTAAAGGCATGAATACAGGTCAAGATAAGAAGAAGAATCCTTCTGACCCCAAAGAAAAAGCCTCTGACACTGCTGCCTCTCAACTCGACCAAACTGTTGACCCAGAAATCTCCAAAGCAACAATTTAGGATAGGATATTTTAACTATTTTTATTTGTTGTCTATTGTTTTGTTTGTTTTGCTGCTCTCTTTTTTTTTTTTTTTTTTTGGTTTAAAGAATGTATCATATTTTCTTTGTTATCAATGAAGATATTTTTCTTTTGTTTTATACATCCTCATAATGCGTGTTATGAGATTCATTGTCAGAGTATGATGGTCTTTTGCCACTTTCATTTGAACATAATCAACTACCACATTCTATAAACAAGCATGTAACTTTAATTGGATATTGATAAGCATTGCAATTTAAGCAAGTCATTGAGCAATTTACCTCAGTTTTACCAAGGTTAATGCTGCAAGTTAATCCCCATCTAATAAGTGGCCCAAGGTATCCAAATGCAACTTCAAATTTATTTGTCTATAAACATGGCATTGTGATGCTAACCCATTTAAATCATTCAGTCCGAGGATTACAGGCATAATTGAATTTAAGATTAAACACTTATGAGAACTACGAATAAGTGTTAACTAACCCAAATCATCTGATTCGAGGACTTCAGGCATGATTTGATTTAAGTTTAAACACTTATGAGAACTGCGAATGAGCGTTAGCTAACCCAAATCATCTGGTCCAAGGACTTCAGGCATGATTGGATTTAAGTTTAAACACTTATGAGAACTGCGAATGAGTGTTAACTAACCCAAATCATCTAGTCCGAGGACTTCAGGTATGATTGGATTTAAGTTTAAACACTTATAAGAATTGCGAATGAGTGTTAACTAACCCAAATCATCTGGTACGAGAACTTTAAGCATGATTGGATTTAAGTTTAAACATTTATGAGAACTGCGAATGAGTGTTAACTAACCCAAATCATCTGGTCTGAGGACTTCAGGCATGATTAGATTTAAGTTTAAACACTTATGAGAACTACGAATGAGTGTTAACTAACCCAAATCATCTGATCCGAGGACTTCAGGCATGATTGGATTTAAGTTTAAACACTTATGAGAACTGCGACTGAGTGTTAACTAACCCAAATCATCTGGTCCAAGGACTTCAGGCATTATTGGATTTAAGTTTAAACACTTATGAGAACTAAAAAGTAAAAAGTATAAACATTTTATATAAAGAACAAATAAATTGATCATGAAAATATTTATTAATAGTAATACCTCTTTAGGTTATTTACATTCTAAGGACGTGGTATTACATGCTCGTCCAGATCTTCTAGAAAATATGATTCAATGCCAGCTTCTGAGGTGATACGGTAGGGCCCTTCCCAATTTGGTCCTAACTTTCCCCAAGCTGGATTCTTTGCAGCGCCCACAACTTTACGTAACACCAGATCACCAGGAGTTAAAGTTCTCAATTTTACATTGGCATCATAACCTTGTTTCAGTTTTTGCTGGTAGTAGGCCAATTGAACCATCGCATTTTCCCTCTTCTCTTCAATCAAGTCCAAACTCTTTGTTAGTTGCTCATCATTGTCACTTGGATTGAATGAACTGGTTCTCGACGTTGGGAAACCAATTTCTAAAGGGATAACAGCCTCAACTACATAAGTCATCGAAAAGGGGGTCTCTCTAGTCGACCTACGAGGTATAGTTCTATACGTCCAGAGCACATGTGGTAACTCTTCCACCCATTTACCTTTTGCATCATCTAGCCTTTTCTTCAGCCCGTTTACTATGACTATATTTACAGCTTCTGCTTATCCGTTCCCTTGGGGATAAGCAGGAGTAGAATACCTATTTGTAATCCCCAACTCGAACAGTATCTTCTAAACATTTTGTTGTCGAACTGAAGGCCATTGTCCGAGATGAGCACATGAGGAACTCCAAACCGAGTGACAATGTTTTTCCAAACGAATCTTTTCGCATCCACATCCCTAATGTTAGCTAGAGGTTCCGCTTCAACCCACTTCGTAAAATAATCTGTGCCGACCAGGAGATATTTCTTGTTTCCCACTGCTTTGGGGAATGGTCCTACAATGTCTAAGCCCCATTGAGCAAATGGCCATGGGCTGGATAGCGGATTAAGAATTCCTCCTGGTTGGTGTATGCTCGGCACAAACCATTGGCATTGGTCGCACTTTCTAACGTATTCCAAAGCCTCTCCTTGCATATTTGACCACCAATAGCCTTGTGTAATAGCTCTATGTGCTAGGGACCTACCACCAGTATGGCTTCCGCAGATTCCTTCATGCAACTCTTCTAGAAGCGATTTGATCAACTCAGGATGAACACATAACAAATAAGGTCCTGAAAATGAACATTTGTATAGCTTCTGGTTCTCGGATAACCAGTACGTTGTGACTTTTCTTCGTACTTTGTCAGCTTCCACCCTTTCTTCAGGCAGAGTATCCTCTTTCAAGAATTGCATTATGGAGTCCATCCAACTTAGCCCTGCTCTAATCTGATGGACTTGAGATGTCTCTCTTCTTGTCTCTGTGGGTTTGTACAAATCCTCAATGAGGATAATTCAAAGCAAATCACGCGCCAAGAAGGTTGCAAGCATAGCTAAAGAATCAGCATGTGCATTACCATTTCTAGGGATATGTAGCAAGTCGAAAGAATCAAACTTTAACTGTAGACATTTAACTTGACTCAGGTACCCTTGCATTCACTCATCTTTTGCCTCGAATTCCCCTTTTACTTGGCCGACAACGAGTCTCGAGTCTAAGAAAACTTTTACTAATTTTCCACCCATTCTTTGAACCATGGCCATTCCTATCAGCAAAGCTTCATACTCGGCCTCATTATTCGTAGTCGAAAAATCCAATCTCAAAGATTTTTCAATGATGACCTTCTCAGGGGATATCAGTATTAGCCCAATTCCCGAGCCCTTCTAATTTGATGCCCCATCAACATATACTTCTCAGGCCGGAAGGCCATATTGGGAGATCGTGCCAACCAATTTTTCATCCATGTTTTATGTTGATTCCAACTCTTCTATTGGGGGTTCAGTGAATTCGGCCACCAAATCTGCGAGAACTTGTCCTTTTATAGAGGTACGAGGCATGTATTTGATGTCAAAAGCCCCTAGAATTGTACCCCATTTGGCTACTCTTCTTGTGTAATCGGTACTTCGGAGCATGGTTTTAAGCAGGAGCTGGGTAAGAACGACAACTGTATGTGCTTGGAAGTAATGAGGCAGCTTACATGTACCTAGCACTACTGCCAAGATAGCTTTCTCCAATGGTAGATAACGCACTTCGGCTTCATGCAGTGATTTACTCACATAATAAACTGACAGTTGTACACCACAATCAACTCGTATCAATACCAAGCTTATAGTATAAGGGGCCACAATAATGTAGGCAAAAAGGACCTCATTTGGCTCGGGACTAGACATGATCGGTGGCCGAGCTAGATAATCTTTTAGTTGCTGGAAAGTTGTGGCACATTCTTCAGTCCACTCGAAACCTTTCCATTTGTTGATCAACAGGAAGAAGGGTCTTCACCTGTCTGCTAATCGAGATATGAATCTGTTCAAAGCAGCAGTCATTCCGGTTAATTTTTACACTTCCTTGGGATTCCGAGGAAATCGCAAGTTGTTAATAGCTTTAATCTGATCGGGGTTAACTTCAATCCCTCTGTGTGACCATATAACCCAAGAATTTGCCTGACCCCACGCCGAATGAGCACTTGGAAGCATTTAAGCATAACTTGTACCTTCTAAGGATTTCAAAGATAGCTCGAAGGTCCCCTAAATGCTCCGAAACCATCTTAATTTTCACCACCATATCATCTATGTAGATTTCGATGTTTTTCCCCCAATTGCGACTCAAATATCCTTGTCATCATTCTCTAATATGTGGATCCTGCATTCTTCAAACCAAATGGTATTACTTGTAATGGTAGTTCCCGATAGGGGTAACAAAAGTAATCTTCTTCTAATCATCCAAGGCCAAAGGTATCTGATGATAGCCTTTGAAGGCATCCAAGAAACTCATCCGAGGATGGCCGACAGTGGCATCTACTAGCTGGTCTATCTTGGGCATAGGAAATGGATCCTTGGGGCAAGTTTTATTTAAGTTCGTGAAATCTACGCACACTCGCCACTTACCACTCTTCTTCTTTACCACTACAGTGTTTACTAACCATTCAGGATAAAAAACTTCCTTGATAGCTCCAGCCTGCGTAAGTCTAGTCACTTCCTCTCGCACTATTTCGACGTGTTCGTTGGATGGGCACCGAGGGGGCTGTTTCCTAGGTGTGACTAACGGATTAACTTTCAAATGATGACAGATGAATTATAGATCTACTCCTAGCACTTCGTAGACATTCCAGGCAAAGACATCAATGTTCCTTAAGGAATTCTATCAGCTCTTCTCTCTCTTGATGAGGTAATTAGGATCCAATCTGAAAAAACTTTTCTGGGTCATCCCCTATAACAACATTTACTAAATCTTCACACTTCGCATCCTCGGCTAGCTTATCGATAGATAACGCCGGCGATTTAACTGCTACAAGCCCTTTTCTCCATGATCCGAGGACTCAGCTTCAGGTTTATAATGAATGGCAGCCACTATGCACTGTCTTGCCAAAAACTGATCTCCTAATATTTCTTTAATCTGACCCTCAGACAGATATTTAACCTTTTGGTGCAGAGTGGAAGAAACTGCTCCCAAGGTATGAAGCCAAGGTCTAGCAACAATTGCTGTATAGGAAGAATATGCATCCACGACAATTAAATCTACCTCCACCACTTCTGAACCAGTCTACACAAGTAGTCTGACTTGACCTTTCGGAATAATAACCTTCCCCTCAAAACTCACTAAGGGAGAACTATAGGGCGTTAGATCCTCAGCTTTTAAGTTCAGCCCCTTTAAAGATCAGGATACATTATCTCAGCAGCACTACCTTAATCCACCATTACCCTTTTCACGTTGTAGCCCCCAATTCGGTGGGTGATCACTAAGGCATCATCGTGGGGTTGAATGGTTCCAATTTTATCTTCATCCGAGAAGCCCATAACCAACGGCAGTTCCATTCTAGCCCTCTTCGGGTCCTGATTAAGGTTTCTTAAGGATAGACGAGCTACAAACATTATCCTAGACAGGCATAATCCTGTTCTGCCTGGTGCAACAAAGATAACATTGATAGTTCCCAAACGGAGTCTTGAAGAAATATCTCTTTGAGACCCAGAGTTAGCTTGGCTCCCCTGTCCACTGGAATGATGTAGCAACTATTTTAATTTTCCCTCTCCGACGAGTTGGTCCAAATGATCCCACAAACTCCTACAATCTTCTATGGTATACCCATGATCCTGATGATATTGACAATAGAGGTTACAGTTTCGCTTTTCGAGATTTCCTATCATCTTATTTAGTCGTTTGAAGAATGATTCATTCTTGATTTTTTCCAATACTTGATGCACCGGCTCTCGGAAGACTGCGCTGACGACCTGAGTGTTGTGTGACCCTGATTGATCTGCATAATCCCTTTTCGGCCGGTTGTTGCTGTATCGATCTAACTTGAAATCCTTCCTTTCCTGAGCGATAACCTTAACTTTCCCTTTCCCTTGTTGTTGATCGTCCTCAATCCTCTTGTATTTATCAACTCGGTCCATTAGCTGGCGTAAACTAGTGACAGGCTTACCTGTCAGAGATTTCCTCAAACCATGCTCGGATGAGAAACCGACCTTGAAAGTTCTAACAGCAACCTCATCAAAATCGCCATCAATCTCGTTAAACAACTCCCAATACCTTTCAGCATATGCCTTTACGGATTCTCCTTCCCTCATTGACATGGACAATAAAGAGTCTAGAACGAACTGATAGAATGATTGGGTGAGTTTCTTGCCTTTACGGAACCCTACTGTATGTAATGAATCGGGAATAGAATGATTGGGTGAGTTTCTTGAACGAACTGATAGAATTTGTCCTTAGCCCATCAAACCATCTCATCGACATTGATCCCAAACTGGGTGGAAATACTCTACACATCAAAGCCTCGTCCTAAGAATGGACGGCCATCTTCTGTTTAAACTAAGTTACGTGCTGTACAGGATCTGTTCGACCATTATACATGGTAAACGTTGGCTGATGGAAACACCTGGAAAGTTTTGCCTTTTCTATCCCTCGTGTAAAGGGTGATTTAAAAATCTGGCTCAAGACTTTCTTCATAACATCAGTTCCTACTCCCCTGCCAGATGGACTCCTGCATTTCCTTTTGTAAAGATGCTCCTCCTCACAGGAAAAAGACTCACTAGGCGGAGTTCTTAACCATTGTCTATTAATAATATCTTCTTCGTCATTAGAAGAAACATCAGAGCTGGGAGGGGACTGTTTGCGTTGTGCTCGACGAAGTTGCCTCTTTAAATCATCAATTTCTCGTTGCATAGCTTTTTCATCACCTTGCTCATGCACTGCACAACCTTTTCTCCAAAAACCGCTTCCACCTGTGTGGAGCATTTGCAAGCTGCCTTCCTGGTAGTTGTCCAGATCCTTTTGACGCTCAAGATTGTGGAGTTCATCTTATTGACGAACATTGGCGGATTCCGCATGGTGCGAACTAGTTTGGTGTAGTCCTGATCCTGCCATGACCGTTATACTCCACTAAAGCACTAGCTCTCCCCACAGACGGCGCTAATTGTAGGGTCACAAATCGTAGTCCAAGCCCACTAGAGTTGGGTTATGAGCCCAACGAGCCCAATACAATAAATTTGTAGAAAGTGGATGAAAGAACTGGGCTTTTAGCGGATTGAACAACGGTTAGCTAGAATTTCAAGTGTAACTGAGCATAAAGTTGCACGTAACTATGAATGAAATGTAAGTCCGATGAGATGGATTAATAATCAAGTCACTATTTCTGAAAGATAGTTTAACGCTTAGTGCTACAGTAGTTCTTTTTCTATTCTCCTCCACTATATTTTTTCGATCCCCACTTATGGAGGATTTTTCACATTATATAAACTTTCTTAGGTCATCTCCATCGTACATTTGTTCATCATCTAACCCTGCACTCGAGTATGTGTCTTATCAAGCATCTTCCCTGGCTCTCTATGAATGGTAGTGGTTGATACTACACTGTTCAAATGTCTTCTCCACATAAATGCGATCAGGAAAGTTGCTGCAGTGCATTTAATGCGGTGGTAGCAGCTTTTCCCTTAGATATTTCTGTATTCTTATCCTCTCCGTACGTGCCTGAAGCCTATCCTCATCGTTAGAGCCTCCTGGAAGGTTACCTAAGTCACCCGGATGCTTGTTCGACTGATATTCGTCAGGTTCAAGGAGGGTAACCTCCTCGGACTTCAACCCCCCACCCTTTCCTTACGCGATTATTTATTTTGGGGCTTCTTCAGTCATTTATTCCTCCTCAGACGTATCTATATTAGCAAATAAAGCTTAGGGCCCAATGTACAGATTTGAGCTTTTGCCCCCACAATCCCTATAAAATAAGTCCTACCTTGGGAGACATAAACAAATGAATAATTAAAAGAAGAGAGGCCTTTGAATTGTCCTTAATTTATTAAATTAACAAAAAAAAAAAAGTTTGCTATAATATTGAGAATTTGAGATCATTGCAACAAAAAAGAAGTGAAGGGAATTGTGTTTCATCATGTCCAAGTAAAATTTTGATCAAAGGCTGTTAAGCTAATTCATTATAAAAATAAATAAATAAATAAAAAGAGGCCAAGTTCTGTTACTAGTTTGATAATCATGATTATTTATTTATTTAACCATATGGATTGACCTCAATTCCATGTATATTTGCAATGAGATAAAAAGGACACAAAATGAGCTGCTGGTAGGTCGATGGAGGGCTCTCAGATGCTTAGGTGAGTAAAAATCACAAAATATGCTACAAGCTATATGAGGCGGAGGATAGGGTTTTCTAATTGTGTATGCCTTAGAATGGTGTTAAGATGATAGTCATATATACTAGGTACGAATTGAATTAATCTTAGGGTGAATAAGATCCTGTAGCATTCAAAGTTTATTATAATTCAAATTGAAGAGAACTCCTTTAAGATAGGATCCTTGGATCTAGTCCTACATTTCCTACGATTCCTTTTAAAATAACTGCTCATATCTATGGCTGTAAACAAGAGCATTGAATGTTCAAGCTTGGTTTGAGCTTGAACTAAACTTACAAATAATATTTGAGCTTGAGTTTATCAAAAGATCCAAAAGTTTAAACTTGACTTGGCTTGACTCATTATTCAAGCCAAGCTACAGCTCAAACTCAAGCTTAATATTGAGTTTTTAAACTCTAGATCCAATACAAGTACATTATCAAGCCTATATTAAATATATTATCAAATACTTTTGGTTGAATAAGTGATCCAAACTCCAAATTAGTTAAAAGTTTAGTAAAATATAAGCTTATTTTTCAAGCTCATATCAAGCTTATTACTAAACTCATAAATCAACCTAAGCTTGCCTCATTTTTTATCGAGTCTTATTATTTTCAAGCTTATTCATGAACAATCTTTTTAGCTTAAGCTCTGTTTGTTTATTAAATAATCACAAATTAAAGCTTATACTTGATTTATTTTATAAACAAATAAATATGAACAAATTTTTTATCAAGTCAATCTCAGGATATATATGAACAGTTTGATTTATTTACAAACGACTTATATCAACGTCTTCCTAGCTAGATTGAAATCGAGCTCACACTCAATCCTGCCATATCATTCTTTTTTCCTGGGAGTAAGGAAGCCACATCATTCCATTGTCCATTAATGATCTGCCACCAAAAAATTCATGTACTCAGTTATTATATATTTGGGTCTAGTTAATATATGTCCTAAGATTATATATTAATCATCTATTTTAGGGAACTTTATATGAAAAATTGAAAAAGTTGTTAAAAAAGTTAGCCATTTTTTATGGTTTGTTTGTATTGAGGGAGTAGAGTAGATTTAACACAAAATTAGTTTATTTTTAGCTAACTCTACTCTACTGTACTCTCCTCTACTTCCTCTCATTCTCTCCTCCATCTAAACAGGCCATTAGTTATTCATTAATGATCTACCACTATAAAATTCATGTACTCAACTATTATTTATTTGGGTCCATTTAATGTATGTCTTAAGATTATACATTAATCAGCTATTTTAGAAAAAATTTTATGAAAATTTTAAAAATTTGTAAAAAAGGTTAATCATTTTTTTGTTTTTCCATAAAAAAATTTTAAAATGGTTTATTGGCTTTGTGTGATATGTATCTACTACACACGTGAAGATGCTCAAGAGGAAAAGAATAGGAAAAAAAGAGAAAAGGAAAAAGAAAAAGAAAAGGGAAGGAAGAGAAACGAGTCTCGTAGACTTGTTTACAATAAAGAGGAATGGTCCAAACAGTACCACATGTCACCTAGTCTCGAGTCCAGATAAATGCTTGCTCTGTAGGCAGACATGTCAAATCACGATTGGAAAAGGGGTATTGGCCAGAAGTTTCATGAACTATCACACACAGTTACATATCATTTTTATGCCAAACAAAGTGAAAAACCAAAAAAGCATATATGAAAGAATATTCTGATCCAGCCAAAAGGTAGGGAGTCCAGTCCACTATTCATTTTTTTTTTTTTCATGAATGGTAGAGAGCCCACCATTCTTGAGATGAAAACGTTTGCATCTTTATATATCCCCCTTTAATAATTCTCGAGTATGAGTGCTCTGATTATGATACCGTATAGACAAGGTAAAAGCGAATTTACATTTTACACCTCAACACAAGCAATCTCCACGGGAGAGAAAAAGAGTAGGTGGGAGGTTGCTTTCAAAAGGGCATTATTATTGTCAAACTTTGGGGAAATTGCTTTTATTATTTTTGCTTTTTTTTTGTGAAAGAGACCCCTGTACCAGTCTTATCTCCCAAAAAATAAGAAAAGGATAAAGGCCCCACAAACGCCCTTATTAGTTCTGAGGCGCTTGTAACCGACCCTACCATATTCTTAAATTATAAATTATACTAGTAGTATATATGTATGATATTTTTATTATAATAATAATAATAGGATAAATACTCAACATAGTAGATTACACAAGAACCCCCACTACAATGATTGTGAGATTATATTTTAAAAATAGAAAATGGTAGGTAAATCCATGTAAAAAAATAGGAAACCGAGTTTTGGGTGGAAAAAAAAAAAATAGCAGGTGCAGGTTTGGGTTTTGCTTGAAATGCCAATTTGCTATGATATGATGCACATTGTAATTTACGCAACTTTGAGAGTTCAACTTATGTTGGCAAGTTTCCCAGCATTTAGATATGGATTTATTTAGGAATGAAAGTGGAGTCAAAGAAAATCCTTCACTCTGTTTTTCAAAACTTGCCAAAATTCAAGCAGTTAAAAATGTGTTTTAATTAGAAAGGCAGCATCTTGTTATAATAAGCAACTATTATTTACTTCAAATCTTAAACCCAAAAATTCTGAGTCCTCAGTCAAAGCAAAAGAAAAGAGAAGTTTCCCGGTAGCCGTGAATGTGTTTCACGAGCTGGGGTTGAAACAAACAATAAACGCGTTCGAGACAAAAATAAAGAGGAAAGAGAAGAATATCACGCAATTCTAATGAAGCCTTGTTTTTTGCCTCCACCTCACCGAGACGCCACGGCCTCTGCCGTCATCCAATATACATACTCTCACCACCAACACCCCGTTAACTTAAAATGAAAAATTAAACCAAAAAAGTGACCTGAAGGATGCCAATGCCAATGCCAATGCCCCCTTATTAAAAGTCTCTCATCCTTCTTTGTTCCCTCACAAGAAACCGTCACCACCACAAAACTCAAAAGCAACTAAGAGCTAGGAAATCATAATAAAGCAACCATGATAGACACAGAGCACTGTACTAGTTTAGGAAATCGATGAAAAAGATAAATCTCATCGATTCTCACTCCCAGCCAGGTGCCTTGATTTAATTTACACAAATTTAGTAAACATTTACCTTTTATTTTTTTTGGATTCTTTTTTGCGCTGTACTGTACTGGTTCTAATTTATTATTACAAAGATTATAGCTCTGCTGCTTAGTTCATAAACTCATAAAATAAAATAAAATAAAAAAGAGAGGGAGAATAAAAGAAAAGAAAAAGATTATACTATTCTCCGAAATACGATTATGTTTTTAATATATAATTTTTTTTTTTATACCGGAAAAATAAAATCCAAAATTTTGGTTTAGGGTTTATGATCTTTGAGGAGAGAAGCTAAACCGGTGACGGGCTTTGCATTTGGTCGTGATCTGTCAAGGCTCTTAGGTTTAACCGCCGGTGGTTGCCACGTAAGCAAGACATCATTGAGTTTCCCATTACTAAAATTGGAAAAATCCGAAGAGTGAGAGTGAGAGGGAGAGGTTGTGGTTTTGTCACCGAAAATGAGATGGAGGTCACCGCAATCACTGTCTGTGTCCGTGTTCGTGGTAGCGGTAGAAATGGCGTTGGTTGTTTGAGGTTGAATAGTTGTTGTTCGTCGTGTATAAGGAGAGAGCCATTTGGCACGCATGTAGTCAGCTTTCCTCCAAGGCGGAAAGTGCATCCCCTTCCTCTTCAAACTCTGCTTCGCTGCCTCCGATACTATCGACGCTATTTGACCCAACCGATCAGCTTTCCCCACATATATGTACGGTAGAGATTGCAATATCGCCTTGTACGTCCCAGTCGATCTCGCTATCTCAAACTCCGATCGGAAATCTATATCCATCAACAATCTTTCCCCTTCCACTATCACATCTATATATTCATATTCCCCTGAACAACAACAACAACAACAACATCACCATACATACATACATACAACACAATCTTAAATAATAATTCTTCTTCTTTTCTTTATGATTAATCGTTTCAAAACTCACAGAGAACAAAAATATTTTACCTGCTGGGTAAGAGAAAGATTTATCCCATTTGGATTTGCAAATAGAGGAATCATAGCCAAGAGATGACAGTCCATCCGTCACTATTTTCCTCAGATCCTCTTTACTTTTGTTAATTTTGTTGTTCTTGTCTACGATTTTCGCCGCGTCTGCTAACAGGTTTCTCTCCGCAACGCTGGTACAAGGGGTTAAACTCTGTTCCACAAGCCACATAATTAATTAATAATTCTTTCCCTTTAATAAAATTCCTAAATTGAGTTGAATTTGAATTAAATTGAATACCTTCAGCGTATCGAAGACATCGGATCCAGTGCTAGCGGAAGAATCGCCTCCGAAATTAGAAGCAAAGTCGTCGAACTCGTCGTCAGAGCTGTCGTTGCTACTGCCGTTGAAGCAATTGCAGCGGTTTCGCCCGTACTTGCTCGTCGCTATAGACTGCTGCTTTGTCTCACTGTTGTCTTCAATAAAACTCTGCACCATTTTTGCCAAGCAAACGGAGCTCGGCTCCAACTCTGCTACTCCTCCATGGGCTTCGCCGCCACCGCTGGGCTTCTCCGCCGACGATATCCTCAGAACACTAGGGAATTGCCGATCAAACAACCTCTTCAGCCGCGATTTCAACACCGCTGGTTTCACCGTATCGGTTCGAACCGGTTCTTCAGCATCAATATCAATAGGTTGGATCTTCATCGGAAATGGCATGCTCAATGTTCAATTAACACCCAAAAGCAACAAACAAGCAGACCAAAAAAAAAAAAAAATGTATGCTCCGTTCTATACTCTAAATCCCTTTCCGCCCTGTCAGCTCTGCTTAATTTTTCAAAGCTCCGATCCGCTTTGAAACTCAGACTCAACAGTGCACAAAAATTAAATCAAACATTGTCACTCAAAACCCATCACTCCCTCTGATTCTTTGCATTTACTTGCACACAAAAATGTACACGAACAAGAAAGGCAATAAAACGTGAATCAATGCTACCACTCAACAGATTCTTACACATTCACCATATTTTCTAAATTCTCTCTCAAGCAAGACAAGCCAAATTCTCCACAGTTTCAAAATTCTGTCCGATCAAGTGGTCAACCTAGCCCAAAACTAAACTAGCAAAAAAAACCTACAAAAATTTATTTACTCGCATGAAATTGGTACCTTCTGGTTGAAGTATAGTATCAATTTTTTTTTTTTTTTTTTGGTCTTGCGATGAAGAAAGGAATAATTTTTGGGAATACGACAAAGAAAGAAGATGGCTTTCGTTCAGGGCTTTTCGTGGAAAACGTGACGGCGATGATCGGAGATATGGAAAATGGGTATTTGAATGGACGAGAAGGTCGCCGGAATTAGCATTTTCCGGCGATAGTGAGAGAGAGAGAGAGAGAGAGAAAGGAGGGGATTGTCGATTATGGTATTCGGTGGAGAGTGATGGAGTGGGTGGTGGTTTGGGCATTTATAAGAAGCAGCTGGACTGACTGACTTATTGCTGACTCTCTATCTATCTGATCTGTATTTGTATTTGTATTTGTATGTGCTGACTAGGATTGTTTTGGCCACCTCTACTCATACGTGGCACCAATTATCTTCACACTACACTCTCCTGACCTGTCCAGCGCCGCACGTAGTTATAGCTTCTGGACGTTTCTAATGTTTCACACGTCTGTCGTGTAGATGATCGTGGGCGGTCACGATTGGCTCAGATTTCATACTTTAAATTTCTAGACTAACCTTCCACTAGTATGGAATATCGGGCAGATGCCCCTCGTATTCTGTGAAGATATCGTAAACCGTCTCCAGGTTCAGGGAGCGATGCAATGGTAGCAAAATGTGCAATTTTTTGAAAATGAAAAATGAAAAATGCACAAAATTTGGTTTGTTTGTGGCTTTGTGCCTTGTGGGCGTGGGGGGGATCACACTCCGAATTGGAACACCTTAGACTCTGTGCATCCCCGACTTTTTAGTTTGAGGTGTGTGCATAAGAGTATTCGTATTGGTTGTTGCAAATGGTATATGTAGGGGAATTTTAGTATTAATACACCAAACAAGCTCACCATTCGGTTTGCTACTTGTAAAAATTTTTACAATACGGCTACAGTACCGTCTTACTTTTAGGATGGTATTGTAGCATCTTGTATAATTATTTTTTTTTTTTTCTCTCTCTCTCTCCTACTCAGCTATTTCTTTCTTTCTTTTTTCTATTTTTTTTTCTCTGATTCTCTCTTTCTTTCATCCACAGTTCTCACTCCCTTTCTCACATCTCTTTCTCTCGTTCAAAGCATGCTACCAGAGTTGGGTTGGATTTGGTGTGGTCATGACGTGGTAATGATATAATCACAGGCTCACAGCATGGCGAGATCAGCATGTGGCACATGGCATGTGACATGGTCTCGATGGTGGCAGTGTGGGCCTAGGTCGATGATCGATGGCCGCAACGTGGGGAGGTCTCAATGGTGGGTTAAGCTGAGTTTATGGTGTGGGTTGGTCTAGGTATGTGTGGGTTTGCTTGGTCTAGGTTGATTTGGGTTGTGGGTTGTGATCTGGGTTGTGGGTTGATCTGGGTATGTGTGGAGGCGTGGAGGCATGGAGAAGATGGCGGTGAGGCGTGGAGACAATGCCAGTGGAGGTGTGGAGATCAGCTTCAGATTGGTTTTGATGGGGTTCTGAACTTCTGATGTTGATTTTTCTTTGATTTTGGGTGGAGATAGAGTGGGTTTTGATGGAGTTTTGATCAACGTGTCTGGAGATCGGTTTCTGATTTAATGGCTTTTGGTTTATGATTTAATGCATTTAATTTCTTTTGATCAGGGTTTGTTGGTTTTATGATTTAATGGCTTTTGGTGGTTGGTGGTTGGTGTGTGGCATGGTGGTGGTGAATAGTTTTTGTGGCTGGTGGTAGTGGTTGGTTGGGTTTAGGTGGTGACTAGTTACTGATTGCTCGTTGCTAGTGGCCAGTGGATGAGGTATTTGGCTTCAAGTGGATGGTGGTTCAAAAAAAGAGACACCAATGAAGAGAAACAGAGAGATGGGGGAGAAGAGAGAGGGAGATTTTTTTTTTTTTCATGAGAGAGGGAGAGAGTTGTATTGGAATATATTATATTATTTTAGTGGGTAATATATTTTATTTTAATAAGTAGAATAAGAAATTAAAAGTTAGACTGTTAGGAATATTGTAAAATTGTATGATATAATTGATAAAATAGCTTTTTAAGATGGTAAAATAGAATATGATAACTTTTCTAAATTCGAATGCTCTAACATTAAGAAACACGTATTGCATTGCTACATGATAATAAGTTGTAAAATTTTTATGTATCACTTTAGTAATATAACAAAGATCATTTGTCAAATTAGCTAGATTTATTAAAAAAAAATACTAGAGACTCCCAAAAGGCCCACACATCAGCCTCGCCAAAATAACCTAACAATGAACAGTGTTATGCCACAAGCAGCGAGACACTATTCATTGCTATCGTTAAATAAATATATATATATATATATATATATATATTTCTTCTCTCTCTTAAATCTAACTATCGCTCTTTTTTTAGTCCAATTTAGTACATCCAAAGTGGTTTCTCTCGCCATCTAGGGTTTCTCTGCTAGGGTTCAACTCTCGCTAGGGCATTCCTTCTCTACATGTAAAATTTTGTCTCTACCCTTATGTAGGTTTCTCAGTTCCCTTCAATTCTTTGGTTCTGATAGGACGATTTGTGGATCGCTTGTATCCTTTTCGCTTAGCTTGGTTGTTCTCTTTGTTTTTTTTTTCTATGAGTATGGCTAACATTGAGGATCTTCGGGCTTGTTTGTCATTGACCGATGAAGAAGAACAAGGGGCCGACGTCTCCAAACAATGTGAGATTTGTCTATATCGATTAGCTGCAAAAAATTTTACTAAGAGAGTTGTGAACGCTGAGGCTAATACTCGCACTTTTAAACCTCTTTGGAAACCAATTGGGGAATTCAAAATTAGAGACATTGGGGGGAATTTGTTGCTTTTCGAATTTGAGGATACTATGGATTTAGAAAGAGTTTTGGGGTTTGAACATTGGTCATACGACAAAAACTTGGTTGTTTTTCAACATGCTGTTGATGTGGAATCAGTCCCACTGCTGGCTTTTGCTTCGGTTAATTTTTGGGAGCAACTTCATAACATCCTAGTAACAAGCTTAACCTAGGAGACAGGTGAAGCCGTGGGGAATTCTATGGGATCCATAGTCCATGCGGCTGACCCGGAGGATGATGGACTCTCTACAAATAGTTTCACTATCGAGTGTCAATGGGCCTTGACACGCCACTCATTTCATATCAGTTGACAAAATAAGTCATTTCATGTCATTCTCCTAATAGTTAAGGGCAGAAAATGTATTTTGGTCTTTTCAAAAAAATGGTATTCCCTACCATTCTTGATTTTGGAATGAAATTTCCAATCCTCTTCTAAAGCTAGTGCCCGAATTACTTCTTGTTATATAGACCATCCTTTTATTTTTTGTGGCTCTACATGAAATAAGAATAATAAGTACAATTGTTGGCACCTCAGAAGGGTAAGAAATGGAATTCCATTTTTGGCGAGTTATAGAGAAAATCTCAATAACTGCATTGGCACATTATGATACCGTTCTTCACTATAATAGCGAAGTGTTGCTTTCCCTTGCTAGTAAATGTATAGGACAAACCTATCCAAAAAAAAAAAAGAATAGGAAAAAAAACAATTATGAGCATTGCTATGTTTGATTACCACACTTTAAATAATTAGTGCATACAAAATCAAAAGCGCCTATTGTGGGGAGCAAAATATGCTTTTCTGGGGCTGTCATTCTTCTGTTTATCTTAAGACTTGATTTCATTTTCACTGCATCTGACCCTTAAGGAGGACACCCAGAGCCTAGTTATTATCTTTTTGCTTTGCAAACCGTGCGAGTCGCCTATAGGCCAACTAGTCGTTTAACTCTTGGTATATATGGTTTGAGTAATAAAATGAATACGATTATGACCTAACAATTTTCACGACATTTTGTTATAACTAACGAGAGTCAATAGTTTATTATTATTATTTTTTTTTTTATGGAACATAACTTTAATATTGGCTCACCACAGATACAGTGATACCATTTTCAAAGTTTTATTAGCACCAATTATAACAACAGTAAGGGCAGGTTTTGCTCCCAAAACCCAAGTAAAATGGAAAAAATACTTAAAGAGCCCAAACAATGAATTTGTAAAAAGTTGTCTAGAAACTGAACTCCAATGAGTTGAACAACAATCACAATAGGCTAAGTGTTGCTGGAAAGTATAAATAAATAGTTTTGTGTAAGGAAAAGCCTCCTCGGCAAAGTCTAAGGAGAAGAATTGTTTTCATATATTTCTCTCAAACTTAAGCACAATTATAGTTTTTGAGTGTATAGTGATTTTTCCACAAATTATCTCATAATCCTCTTGTAATGGGGTCTTTCTTCTTTATATTCTCCTTCTTTACTACATCTCAACCCTCCACATGTAGATCAGATTGCTGGATTTAATACTTGTCCAATCAGCACCTTCTTGAAGTATTTGTGAGTAGTTATAAGACTGAATGTTACTGTTCAGACATCACCTCCACATTAATGCGGCTAGGGAGTTAGTTACAGAACATTTAATGCGATGGTAACAACTTTCTTCTTAGATATTTCTTAGCTTTCCATTGTCTTATCCTGTTTTGATGCTTATCCTTACCAGTATGATCGTCTGGTGCCTTGTTCTTGATGAAAGGTCAAACCTTTGACCTCTACTATGCTTAGCCAAGGCGGTATTTCTCCTCGAACTACACTCCTAATCACTCATGACCAGACTTCTTCCATAGACTACTAACTTGTATGCCCCTATTAGTGTCTACTTGTTCTCGGACAATTTAATATCCTCAAACACAACCCATGACTCAATATCCATTTCTGGGCCCTTTATCCCTACAATAACTATCTAAAAGGTGTAAAAAAATAATTGTGAAAACGCTTATCTTTAAATTTATTGATATGTCTTTCAAAAAATAATTATTGATATGATTGTATTTATTTATTTATTTATTTAATAACTCAATAGTTACAATAATTGAGTTATGAGCTTTGAACTCTAATCTATATATATAATAATATGTGAAACTGAGAAAAACTCAAATTAGAATTCCAAATTAAAGTTTCAATTTTGCGTCATATGTCCTAAATTATTTACTCTTAAAGAGTTTTATTTCTTAATTTTAGAATTAAATGTGAGACCACATTATAAATATTCATACAAGTGAGTTATTAAATACAAAAACCAAAGAGCCTAGAATAAATGAATCATAACACCAAAAAAAAAAAAAGTGTTTCACAATAATAAATAAACATGGACAGTTTACATTTTATACCTAATAATGTCCTTACAAAATTTTTTAAAGAGTTGACAAAATATAAATATGACTATCAATATTATTTAAATTATATATATAAGAATTAGATTATGCATCTTATTATATATCTTTAAGTGTATCCGTGCATATGTATAGGGTTACAAGCTAATTCTCTTTAATTATGAAAGCATATAATTAATGTCACCAACCTACAAGGCTCTCAATCACTATTATTGCCTAACCCATTAAAAAATTTTGAGATCAACTTGCACATATTAAAAGTTATTTGCGTATTGTGGGGAATGATAGCTTGTTTGGTTCAGAGGTTTTGTTCTTTGGTTTGCTTTTTTAATTGCCAAACTTATTTTCACATCTTAGAAGACAACTAGTTTTTTTTTTTTTTTTTAATAAAAAAAATTTAAAAAAAATTAAAAAAACTACTTTTAAAGAAAGAGATATTTTTAATCTATATATATAATAATAGGTGAAGCAGAGAGAAAATCCAATTAGATTTCAATTGGATTCTCAATTTTGTGCCACTTGTCCTAACCAAAACTCAAAAAAAAAAAAAAAAAATTAGATTATAAATTGGACTCCAATTTTGTGTCATATATCTTATCTAAATTTTCTAATTTTTGTGCCCAAATAAATGATGCATTAACATTTAATACGGAAGCCAAGAAAACCACAATAATAATGCTAATTGGCCTAAGCAAGAACATCTCACCTGCACACTTTTATGGGTGATCTCAATAGAGTCTGGAGCTCTTCTAATCCCACAACTAGAACCAAGAAGTCCAACGATAAAGATTATAGAAGTAAAACATCATCTCCTCCTAATTCCATATCGTCATCTCATGTCTCCTCCTCTCTCAACCTCTACCAACTAGATCCACACACTGCCCTTTCCTCCTCTTTACGGATTTCTTAGAGCAAGGCCGGGTTCAAACACAATGTTCAATCTCACTCTCCCTTACTTCACACTCTCATACATTAGCGCTTCATTGGCGCCTCCAAGAAGATTCCAAGCTCAATGATCAGTTCTTATTTTTTAATAGTTTTTAGTGTGTCTGGATTAAGATTTTGTTAATTTGTTAAAAGTGACAAAAATATAATCATATATATTCTATTAAGTTGAATTTCAATTTTAGAATTCAAATTGAATCAAATTAATTTCTAATTGTAGTTTAATTTTGTGCTATGTGTCTAATTTGATTTTTAAATGTTGGTGTTAAGTTACTTCCATTCATAATGCTCAATGTGGAAACTGAATCTACTAAGATAAACATCTTATCATCACAATTGTTAATATTTCCGTGCGTAAACACGGACTACATGCTAGTTTTATATAATGTACTTTGAACATGAAAATATGTCAATTAAATTACAAGACTCTTGACTTCAAATTTGTATAAATAAATTGACAAACAAAGGTTTGAAATTCACAATAAATTTGACCTACCAATTCTGAGATGGACAAATGGTGAACTTTTCTTTGGGGTCTCCTTGTAGTTTTTACAAAAGAGAAATATTAGAAACATCAAATTTTATGTTTCTAGATTGATAAATTTCTCGTTTATTTTTGCCATTATTCTTATCTTGTATATTGGATTTTTTTTTAAAATAAAAATAAAAAAAGGCCCACAGTGCCACTCAATGGAAGTTTGACTTAGAAAAGAAATATTTAAATAACAAAAAGTCTATGGACATGTATTTTACAGCACATTATCATAATTTGCACACGTGTCAAGTATTGATTGGATTACTCTTTACCAAGTACAAGTAATAGTTCCATAAAATTATATAAAAAAGTACAAATAATAGTTTCATGTGTAAATTAATAATATAATCCAATCACAATTTGACAAATATGTAAATTGTGACAAATTGTATATCAATAGAAGAGTTGTTCAAATAATATAGAGAAGCAAAACATGTATAAACTTTGGGTCAAATTAAATCAAACTAACCTATATTTCTAATTTACAATTAAAAACCATAAACCATGAGAAATACCCAAATCAACCCTTATATTTCTAATAAGTATTACTGTTTACTAAAAAAAAAAAAAAAAAACCCTTATGTTGCCATTCCATTAGTTTATTAGCAAAAATGAAATCATGTGTCATGCATGTCATAGCATTTTACTAAAACATTTTTCAATTAAAATTTACTAAACCAATTGTTATAATTTCTTTCTTTTTTTCTTTTTCTCCTTCTCCTTCTCCTTCCTTCAGCTCTTCTCTCCTCACCCCCTCACCACAACAAGGGATGACATGCCCTTCTATGGATTCCCAGTTTCCCACTTGGGTGCATACCATCAAGCTCCAAAAGGCAAACATTATCTCATCGGTATTAACTAGCCTAACTAACTTTGTAACGACTCAAGGAAAACTACACCTACGTTATACCCCAAAAGAACTAGTTTAGTTGTAATGAGGCTTCTTGTAGGATATAAAACTCATATCAAACTTGTATATGTCCAATGTAGAACTCATGACATACCCACACAACACACACTTAACCAATATCCAATCAAATTAGGGACATAATAATTTTCCTCACTTAAATTCCTAACGTCTTTATTAAGTCCCACTTTGGGGGGTATTGTATCCAAGCCCACACGGGATTACCAATTCGGCTCTAATACCATTTACAATAACCCAAAGAAAAGTACTAGTCACATTTGTACTATACCCCAAAAAGACTAATCTAGTAACAATGAGCTCAAATCAACCCAATATATGTCTAATGTGGGACTCATTACACACTCACACAACACACAATCAATATCTAATCAAATTAGCTAGGGACATCAGAAACTTACCCATGTCTAATCAACCAAGAAAAGCAACTTAAAATCTCCTTTACAAACTCAAAGAAGAATACCAAAAAAAGAAGCAAAAAAAGATACAGGAATGAGAAAGACTTTCGATTGAAGAAATGTGAGAGTATGAAAAATGAATTAAGTGGTTAGGAGACTTGAGATAGCTAGAAAGCAAAATCAATGGAATGAGAGGGTTGTGATTAAGAAGTAGTGAAAACAAAAATGAGAGGGGAGGGTTTTATGACTCTGCGAGGCTTGAATCGTAATTGATAGCCTAGGCAATCATAATTGAGCGATAAATAATGTTAAAAACGCAAGGGGATGTTGTGCTGACAATTTCATCCTACTTATAGGGAACTAATCACCACCCTCATTGAGAGAAAACGCTATAAATACACCTTTCACCTCCCCAAATGAGCTATGATTTCTAGAGCCTATATACACATTAGCTATTTTCTACAAATTTATTGGTTTTTATTGTACTAACTTAATCTTTGGAGATCCCTCAAGCCAACTTTGCTAGTTGGTCAAAAAACTAGGAAGTAGGCACTCTTTCTTAATTGCAAGCATATCAATTGGTGATCATTTATCCACGCGCCCAATTGTGAACATTAGTGTAACATTCCTTACAGTTACACTAGATATAACTTGAACCCAACCTATAATGTAATATTCAATCGATAATTGGACAATTTCATTTTTAACAATTTGAGTTAAGAATTTTGCTAATTTTTAACTAATCAAAACTTTTTTACCACCGTATTAGTCTCTTTCTTTTTCCTGTCAACTATTCCAATTTTTAACGTACGTTTTATTTTAATTAAAAATATAATACTCTTCTTCCATTTACTTTATTTGAGAAAGAAAGAAAAAGGTTGAATGGTTTTCTTGCTTTTAAAAAAAAATTGATAGTTATAATGGAAGTGAGAAAATTAAATCTTAAATGTCTTCATTGAAAACATCAAAATGCATCAATTAAGCTAATATTATAAATAGTAAACCAATGATTATGAAAGTCCTGACCTTACGCCATGTTTGGTAGACTGTAATAAATACTGTAATGTAATAACTATTCATATGATTTAGCTATACGGTTGTTTGGTTATATTTTTATTATGAGTAATCCTTAGGTACTCTTGGAGCATGAAAAATGGTGCTCCTTCCTGTCACTATTCATCTCTAAAAATGTTTTAATAGCTATTACTTAGAATGTGTAATAATAAGATTAATATACTTCAAAATAAACAAGCTTTCCATATACACATAACGAATTATAAAAATTTAAAAAAAAAAATCATAAAAAATAAGTCATCCCTCTCAAATTTTTTTAAAATAGATATATAAATATATATATATATATATATATATATATATATATATATATATTATTTTTAAGGAAATATAATTATATGAGTAAGATATTTCTTAGAATAAAACTTAAGTTTTATTTTAACATTACAACTCACTACCAAACTTTTGAATAAATTTAGTTATTCCATTACAATAGGCGTGCCCTTAGATTTCGTTGATTAGTATTGCAATAATGCATTCACAACTCATCCTCACTAATCGACACTACAGTTCAATGAGTTAGACCCTTAGGGCCTATTTGGATTGAGGAAAGAATGAGGGGGAGTAGAGTAGAGTTTGTTGAAAATAGGCTACTTTTAAGTCAAATCTATTCTATTTTACTCTGGTCTCCCTCTCTACCCTTCAATCCAAACAAACTATTAGTTCGGCCAAGTTTCAAGTTTGAATCAATCATAAGTAGCCTATAGGTTGTAGCCCTTGCTTTATTAGGATAGAAATTAGAAAGAATTAAATGGGTCTTTTTTTTTTCAAAATAACAATGATTTTCAAACAATTTCGTTAGTTAGCATGTTTTCAAAACTATTTATGAAACTAACATCTCGAGTGTAACAAACTCAATTTTGGAATGATAAACTCAAGTCCACCAAACTCGTTTTCTCGCAAATTGAAATAAAGCCTTATCAACTCGATTTCAATGCTCACAACAAAAACAAATACAACGAAGAGAAAAACCAAAAAATCTTCTTCTCAAACAATCAAACACAACAACCCATTTACAAAACTCTTCTTCTCCAACAATCAAACACAACAACCAAAGAGAAACAACGAAATCAACAAACCCAAGACCCACCTGGGGTTTTGCTCGAGTCAAATCATACAGGTTTTACTGGAGTTGTTGGGATTGGATCGGAACTATGAGGACATCGAAGCTCACCTGGGTTTTGCTGGGATCGGATGGGGTTTTGTTGGAGTTGCTGGGATCAGATCGAAACTGTGAGGACATCAAAGCTCACCTAGGTTTTACTCGAATCGGATCAAACCTGGGTTTTGCTACAGTTGAGTTTTGCTAGAGTTTGTTGAAGGTAAGAATTCCACTAAAATTTCAACGAAATCAAGTCCAATAGGGTCGAGTTCTATGTTGAAATCGAGTTCATTGTACTCGATTTAGACACTGAAATCGAGTTTATTGCACTCGAGATGTTAGTTTCCTAAATTGTTTTAAAAACGTGCTAACTAACAAAATTGTTTAAAAATTAGTGTTATTTTGAAAGAAAAAAAAAATTCCAGTTAAATGAGTAAAATTGAGGTTTACAGTGAGCATGACTCTTCATTTGTACGCTTGTCTAGTCATTGTCCTCGGAATTATATATACTGAGGACACTTAAATGCTATAATTCTGTGTACAATTGTGAGTACATTTGCCAAACAACATGTTATCCAATTAAAACCAAGGGGACAAAACAAAATCAAGAAGCCCAACCAGTTTGAATTGAAGGCAACATAGTCTAGTCAAGTTGAAGACACTGTTGGGCTTAACTTCTCTGTAACTAAGTCCTGCTCCTTGTCCTTTCTTCCCCTTGTTATGCATATGACCTCTGCAATGTTGAGGGAGCTTTCTCCATGTGAACTAAACATATGAGCTTATAGTTTTCAAAACGAAGAAGGGAAGGGAAAGTGAGCTTTGTAAATTGCAACTAAGTCCTTAGTTTGTTGTCTTGTATTAGATTTTAGATATCTCATTAGAGACATGACGAAATTCTTTTTTGAGTCGGGGAAAGGAAAACGCTTATTAGCCTTTTTTTTTTTATAAAAAAAAAAAAATTGACTCCATGTTTGGTTAATAATTATCACATACATCATATGCATCTTCTTTCTGATTGTGTGTGGATCCTACAATTATATGGAAACTTTTCAATGTGAGAAAAATGATACATACACCCGATGCATGGGAAACATTCCCCACATTTGATGGCTGACAATTTCGACAGATTTGTGTAGGGATGGGTAAGGAGTACAGCACTTCTCAAGTTGCGTGGCTCATTCTCGCTACATAGGTGTCTTGTACAGGGCATTTTGTATATACTGAAAACGAAATAAAGAAAGGAGAAAGCACCATGTCAATGCTCTAAAATGAATCGGTGGTGTAGAAGA
This sequence comes from Quercus parvula, assembly GCA_030820535.1. Taxonomy (NCBI): domain Eukaryota; kingdom Viridiplantae; phylum Streptophyta; class Magnoliopsida; order Fagales; family Fagaceae; genus Quercus; species Quercus parvula. The sequence continues at coordinate 142,237 of JAUAME010000009.1, forward strand.
AGCATGATTGTAACATACTAAAGTTACTAACATTGATAATCCTTAATACTGAACATCATGCATAACAAGTGTGAGTTTGGATAGCGGTCACATTTTGCGTGTTTGTATTTTTTTCTCTGGGTTTCGAGCATTGTTCATGGGATCCATAAGTATAGAATTCGGTAAAATTAACTTTAAAATTGGGTCACACAGCATTATTTACACATTTAAAAATTATTTTGTTACAATATTTTTAATTTTCAGTAATAAACAGTATCCAAATAGACAATAGTAGTCTAGCCCAGCCCCTGCCTCTGAAAATGGCATTCCCATGAATAGAGCATTTAGCTTTTTGTCATCATTTAGTAAAGCTGTAAAATTCTTGCAAACAGTATACCTATATTCTTGCGCAAGTAACTGATAACCAGAATTTTCAAATACCAGCATCTACTTTTCCCAAGCATTCTAATTAATTTTAAATTTTCCATTTGTGAAAAAAACTGCACAAAATCTCTTTTTATATAACTTTTTTTTATGCTTTGGATGATGAAACAAAATGATGTTCCCTGGGTTAGCAATTTGTCACAAATCTATTGGGTTTAATATCTTTCCCTGCAAGAACTTTAATGTGGCAAGACTATTTATGTCACTTTAGTGAACTTCTTTTGATGATGTCTATTGAAATGATTGGATTTCTTTTTTAAAAACTCATCATTCCCTCTTTAAAGCTTTTGGGAACATGGGCTTGTTATTAGCTTTCGGAGACTCAAATGCTTTAGATTTACAATGAATTGCTTTTTGTGACTTGAGGAAAAGTTGCAGACTTTAAGAATTTCTTTGTTCGGTGAAAGTTACAATGGCGTTTGGAGGTCCTACCTTCATAATTCCAAATGAGCAATTAGGTCTCCTGAAACCCTAATCTCAATTGTTTGTACTTGAGTCTTATTCCCCATAAATAAATACTTAAGGACCCAACTTTCTTTTCATGTGCAAAATAATCTAATATAATGTTGTCTAACATGTACTTTCTAGCTAGTTGTCAAATTTAAGGACTTTTTTTTTCTTTCAATTTTTTGAATCAAGTTCCTCAACTTGGTTGCAAATTTTATCTTAATGACTCTTGTGTTTGGTTGCAACTCTAAAAATGATTTTGAAAGCATTTTACATAGAGTTCTTAAAGACTTTACAATTTCTATATTTTATTTTTTAAAAAAAATGTTATAGTACCCCCATTTTCAATTGAGCATTCTCATCAAAAATGCTAAATGCTCTGATATGCTATTTTTAGCTCCAAGCACAAAGAACGTGCTCCATCAAAGAATGTAAATGCTAAATTTTTTGACACCCAGCTACAGTGCACTGCTGTCTCTAGCAACACACTATAGCTAAGTGTCAAACCAAAATATTATATTTTAATCTCCACACATGCCCTCTCTCTTTCCCACACGCAATTTCCATCATCTTTCTCTCTTCTGGTTCTCCCTCAACCCATGCCTCATCACTCATCACGCTACCTCTTTTTTTTCTTTTTCTTTTTTCTGCTAGTTCTCCCTCAACCCAAGCTCTTCCCTTCTCTCTATGGCTAAACCCAAAAACCCAAGCTTGAGTCGGCGTTCTTGAGGCAACATTCTTGAGTCGGTGTTCTTGGCTGGGGTTGAGACTGGAGAGGCTGGGCTGCTGAAGTGGTGGTCATCAAAGAGGCTGGGGTGGGTTTTGGTTGCGGTTTTGTGGTGGGTTCAGATCAGGGTGAGTTTGATTTGATTTTGGGTCTTGATTTGGTTTTGGGATTGTGTTTTGGTTTTACAATGCAAATGAAGAAGGGGAAAGGAAAGTGAAGCTACCGCCATGGAAGAAGATGACGACGGGGAGGGAAGTGGTGTCCGTGGGAATGAAGAGGTGGAACTAGAGGTTGAGTTGCAGAAGAAAAACGTGAGGTTTATTTTCATGTGTGTGGGTGCGTGCTACAAAGTTGAAGAGGGGATGGACCTTTTTTTTTTTTTTTTTTTTTTTTTTTGGTGGTTGGGGGTTGAGGTTGTGGTTGGTGATGGTGATGGTGGCTACGGTTGTGAATGATGGTGGCAATGGGTGTTGGCAGTGGCAGTGGGTTTGTTGGTAGTGAAAGTGAGTTTGTTGGTAGTGAAAGAGATGAGAATGAGAATAAAAAATAATAAAAATAATAATATTTTAATGAAGTGGTAAAAAATATAAAATCTTTGATGTTGGGTGAAATGTAAAGTGAGTTGTTAAAATTGATAAAGTAGATTTTTGAGATGTTAAAATGCTAAATTTTTTGAAATCTTTGATGAGAATGCTCTTATAATGAAATACTTAGGTGTCGAATTCTATACATTTCCAAGGTTACCACTAATCAAATAAATATAACTAAATCTTCATCATATATTTATATATTATATTAAATTATTAATTCAAAATTAAATAATTCTCATTCTTAATACCAGTATTAGTGTATTACATAACATGCATATGAGAGAGAGACGGAGAGAGATTGCTGAAGTTCTATTTTTTTTTAATGGAAAAAGAATCTGCAACATCAATACTACATCAAATTATTAACTCGTTTAATCAATTTAAGCATGTAATCCTAAATCGCTTCCTACATTGGGTATACTTTTGTGATCATGAAATCTTTGTCATGCCAAATTGTTAAAGGGTTTCTACAAACTTCTCCCCAGGATACAACCAAGTTTATTGGGTTCTACAAATAGCAATTTTGGAGAACACCCACAGGATTTCTTGTGTTTCTTTTAAACTTACTATGAGGGCCCGAGGACTGAGGAAGGATAAAACCACTGTGACCATCGTTTGTTCCTCGGATGAAAGCACTTTAAGCCCGAGGAGTGGGGTCACCCGTGGAAAGGAGGGGAAGAGACAAAATACCTCCTAGAAATCTGGACAGAGAGAATGGCGTTTAGAGAGAGAGTCAAGGTAGTTGAAAGAAGTTTCTTGTGAAATCTCACCTACTACCTCCGCATTAAATGGTTGGCAACAGCTTTATTAGCTGCATTGATGAGGAAATGGTTGGCAATAGCTTTATTAGCTTCATTTATGCTAAAAGGGGAAGCAGAGCATTGGTGGATATCCACTAAAAAGACTTTGCCACTTGAGAAATATGAGATATTGACTTGGACTATCTTCCTTGATGCTTTTTATGAGAAATATTTTCCAGAAAGTGTACGGGATAAGAAAGAAGTGGAGTTTATGGAGCTCATTCAAGGGAATAAAACAGTGGTACAGTATGAGGCTAAATTTACTGAGTTGGCTTGATTTACTCCTCATATTGTGTCTGATGATGTTAGGAAGGCTAAGAAATTTCAAAGGGGTCTACGACCAAGTATCAAAACAAGGATGGCAGCCTTACGATTGAAGGCTTATTCTGAGGTAGTGGAGACTGTAAAAGTTGTTGAAAAGGAATGTGAAGACTATCAGAAAATTCGAGATCAAAATAAAAAGAGGTCCAAGCCTGAAGAATCTCAAAAAGAAAATGAAAATGACAAACCATTCAAAAAGAGGACTACAATAGAACTAGAGCCTAATGTGGTGCAACAAGTAATAGAGAATTGTTCAAAGTGTGGTAAAAAGCATAATGGTGTTTGCTATCGTGAAAGTGGGGCATGTTTTAAGTGTGGAAAAATGGGTCATCGTGTCAAAGATTGCCCAGCTTTAAAGAGTGAGCCGATGGTTAAGCCTAATGATGTGAATCAAAGGCCAAAAATCCAAGGACGGGTGTTTGCCATTACTAGGCAAAGTGATGAGGAAACTAAGTTAGGTATCATCTCCTTATTTTCTCTTATTAAGTGAAACAATGGTTGCTGAGTTTATGTAAGTATTGTATGGTTATGATAGTAGACAAGGAAGTAATGCCTAACTTATTTCTCTTTGAAATTTGAGATTTTGATATGATATAATGTAGATTGGTTATCATGATATTTTTGAGTTCCAAATAAAGGTTGTATTCAATAGTTTATTTTCCTGTGGAAAGGATATTATGCATAGACAATAGGCGATTGAATAGGATGACTATGAGGAATAGATATCGATTACCCAAGTTTGTCCTTAAATCAGGTTACCATCAACTCAAAGTTAAGGAGGATATTCTTAAGATTGCCATTCATATATGTTATGCACAGTATTGAGTTTTAGTTATACTATTTTGGTTGACTAATATCTCTCTATGTTCAAGGACTAAGGTACGTCAAGTTTAGAGGACTAAACTTATTTTAAGGGGGGAAGAGTGTAATACCCCAATTTTTTTTTTTTTTATGATTATCACCGCACCTTGTCATTTTTATTATAGAGTTGAGGTATTATATGTGTGTACATAGTAAGATGGGAGTAGACAATTTTGTGGTGCTACAAATACGTGAGAAAAATTAAATTTTTAGTGCATACAATTTAGTGCGGCAATTAAACTAATAAATAAAAGATGAAGATGTTTTATGGGCTTCTTGGAGATTAAAAAGATAAGCTCGAGTGAATTTTAAACTCCAGCCCACTACCCCACCAAGCCCACATCTTTGATGTGTTAAAATATAAGGTGGAAGAAAAGATAAATTAGGGTTTTCATAGAAAGGGTTTATCAAAGAAGCTAAGAGGTGTTTTCCTTGGAGTTTAAAGCACAAGAAGTGAAGAGGCAACCAGATTTTTCAAGGTATGATTTCTCACCGTTAGAAACAAAGAATTAAGGAGTTAGGATTTTATCATGGAAAACTTTAGTGATATGTAGATTGTTAAAAATAAAAAGGGTTTTTTTTTTTCTTAGAATTGTGGTTTACACTATTAAACCTTGGATTGCCCACTGCCCAGTATGTGGGTTCTTGAATAGATTCATGGAATTTCAATTCCTAATTCAAGAACATGGCTATAAAGCTTCAACTGTGGTTAACATATATATATATATATATATATAGGATGGCTTTTTTTTTTTTTTTTTGATACCTCAAAAGGAAGATACAGAGTTATCAGTTTACAAAAGAAGTTGGCTTAGCCCAACTGTTATGTATTGACATTCTAACTGCCTTAGCTGCAGCATTATAAAAAAAATCAAGTACAATTCTAAGAACCTCTAACAGCTTACAAGCCAATCCATCCATATACAAAACATCCAGGTCAGCAATGAGAGACCTCTCATGCCAAGCTGGTTTCTTGGACTTAGTAACAAGTTGAATTAGGTCCTTACTGTTGGTCAAAATAAGGATCCGTGTAAAACCATGATTCCTAACTGTGAAGACAGCTTCCAACAGAGCCTCATGCACAGCTCCTTTAATTGTACCAGCGTTGCTGCTATGAACACCATAGAATCTGACAACTCCTCGTGGATCTTTAGCTTCAAAAGCCCAAGCACTCCTATTGAGCCTCGGGTTTCTAGTCCCTGTAATTTTAATTAGGAGCTGCCACTGTCCAATGACATTGCTGGGTTCATTACTTGGCCTGCTTCTTGTAATAAGGGGACTATATTGGCTGGAAAAGACCTCTTTGTACCTGCAAGACAAAGTTTGTGCTGTTAGTATTACTTTTATGGGATTGGGTTGTTTACCTTCATGTACCACCGTATTCCTATAGAGCCAAATGGACCACAAAGTGGTAAAAATGAACTGCATATAATCAAAAGATCCTTCTTGATTCCAGTTAAGAGCATTAATCAGATTTATTAACCATTGCTGTACAGATATGTCACTAAAATCAATAGTATGAACAGCCAAAGATGAACCATGCCAACAAGCTCTAGCAAAAGGGCACAATAAAAACAAATGGGAAGCTGATTCCTCCTCACAGTTGCACATTAGACATAGCCCATCATCAAATATAACCCTTATTTTTAAAAGCTGCAAAGTAGGAAGACAATCATGCAATAGTTTCCAAATAAAGGTACAAAATTTTCTTTGGAAGTTTTATCTTCCAAATCAATGCCCAAATTTTGCTTTCGACCAAATTCACCCTATGACAATCATTCGAAGAAGCCAAGCAATCCTTAAGGAGAAGCCTATATGCTGTTTTGACCTCCAAGTCCCCACTCTTTGAGTGCTTCCACAATAATTTATCACCTCTAGCATTAATTTTAGGCAGGGGAATTTTCATAATCTCCTCACAAGTAGGAAGAGGGTAATATGCTCTCACTAAATCTGCATTCCATGAGTGATTCTCTTGATTAATAAGGTCAGCTACAGTACCATTAGTTATGAAGGGAATGTTCAACATATTATGTTTACACCTAAACCACTCATTATTCCTTAAAGGAATGTCTAAGCCCTTATTCACCCACCATCTACCTTCCTTAAGCTTAGGATTATCAAATTTAATGATGTTCCTCCAAACCCAAGATTGATGTGGTTTAGGAGAGCAAGTATGAATGGATCCCCTAGGATAGTACTTTGCCTTGAAAGTTCTTGCCATTAAGGAATTAGGATTATGGCATAACATCCAATATTGTTTAGCCAGCATAGCCTGATTCAAAAGACTAAACCTTCTCATACCTAAACCCCCCCCCCCCCCAAGACTTAGGATAGCATATCTTACTCCATTTAAGAGAGTGTAATTTCTTAACCCCATGTGCATGACCCCACTAGAATGCCCTAACTATAGAATCCATCCTCCTACATATTGTTTTAGGAACCTTAAAACAAGAGAAGGTATAGAGGGGGAGGGTTCGAAGTACAGAATTTATTAAAGTTGTTCTCCCGGCTTGAGATAATAGATTTGCTTTCCATCCTTCAAGCTTGGATTGAAGCTTGTCCACAAGGTATTGGAAGTCAACCACTATATTTCCCCTGAGCTTAAAATTAATACCAAGATACTTGCTGGGATGTTGAACCAAATTAACATAAAGCTGTCTGGCCAAATCTTCTTGTTCAGGCAGAGGCATGTTAAGAGAGCAATATAGGTCAGATTTCCCAAAATTAATGTCCTGCCCAGAAATCCTACAATACCAATCCAAAATTTTCTTTAAAGTTGCTACTGATTTATTGTCTTATTTGAAGAAAAACAAAGAGTCATCAGCAAACAAAAAATGTGTAAAAGTACAACCACTCCTACCAACTTTAATTCCATTGATTAGTTTGTCATGTTCAGCTTTTTGAAAAGGCAATAACAAAACATTAGCACACATGAGAAAGAGATAAGGAGAAAGAGGATCACCCTGTCTCAACCCCTTACAAGTCTTGAAGGATTTAGACCTGCTGCCATTAACAAGGAGAGTGTATTGTACTGAAGTCACACTCTCCTTAAAAGGCTTTAAGCCTTTAACGTTGTTTTGTTGGGATATAAATATATATACAATCCTAGAGTTGAGCCACAGAATTTCAAGGATCTATGGTTATGGCATATGTCTTCCTACGGACATGTACATAATAATATATTTGAAGTCAATGATTTTGCCACTGTGTGTACCCACGAAAATAGTCATGGATCAAAATATTATTAATGAGTATGCCTTCACATTTTTCATCGGAGTTATATAATTAAATCGTAGGTTGGCCACTGTGCGTCTCTAGAACAAGCCATGGATTACAAATCTCTATTCAGGTATATGGCCCTTACATTTTCATTGGGGTTTTATATTAAATCCTAGGTCAATGATATTTTGGCTACTGCCTTCCTCATGGCAATATGAGTTTCAATTAATATAAGGGAATATTATTGGTTAGAATGTCATTGGTTTGAGAAACTTTAATTTAGTGTTAAAAATGTTATTAGTTTAGCAAAGTTTAATACTAGTGAGTCAATTTGTATAATTCTATAAGCTCTATATTTTTGTTGAGGATGTTAAGTATATTTCCCTAATTGATTATAGGTCCTATTTAAGAGTATTTTGAGACTATTTGGAGAGTGTTTCAACTGGACTTTCAGAATGATTCAAGTACTATAAGTAATTATGAATAATATGCACAATTTGTTCATTAGGTTCTTAGATGTCGAAGGTTTTCAAAAGTTATGTTTTTAAGCTTATGTTTTCTAAAGTTTATCAAAAGCATTTTTACAACGTTGAAAGAGAAACTTCGACTTTTAAATCATGTTTAAAGAGAAACTTTGAATTTTAAATGAAGTTTTGAACGTCTAAGTCTCATTTAAAAGATGATTTCTAAACTAAATTATTTTCAGAAAATAATTGAGTTTCAAAGTAAGTTTTCTAAATGAATCTACTCACAGGATTGATCAGATAAATGTTTTTAGATGAATCCGACTTAAAATGAATGTTTTTAGAATTGATCAGATAAATGTGTAAATCCGCTCACAGGATTGTATGTGAGAATATGTGTTGATCCCTCACCAGCAGCGGTTAGATGTTGGTATCCGCTCACAGGATTGTATTTAAGAATATGTGATGTGTATATGTGACACTATGCTCTGATCAATTATGTGTATGTATTTTCTAATGATTTTAAGATGTGATTACATATGTATTAAGTGATTCATTATATGTTTTGGAATAATTATTTTTGATATCATTGAATGAGTTTGTGAAAAATCAAAATACTCGTGTTTCGCTTGACTCTATTCCATTGTGTATTCTGTATAATTACTCACTAGATGTGTGGCTCACCCCATCAATTACTATTTTTCATATTAAAGTGTAGTTGGGAATATAGAACCTTTGGATCGCTTTGTAAGGTGCAAGGTAGAGCATGGGAGTTGTAGGCGACTTCAATATTACTTGAAGACTTATAGAATTTCATTTACCTTTATTTTGTAATTCCATTTTATATAGTGGAGATTATTTTCAATTTGTGGAGTTTAGATTTTTGTAAGAGGTTATTAAGAGTACTTGTTTCTTTGGAGTTTTAAGTTATTTTGGATCAATTATGTTTATTCAGTTGTATAAGTTCAGCAGATTAGTCATGCATCTAAATTCATGTTCCATGGATTTGGGTCGTGACAGTTTGTTTTGTATCAACCCCTAATGTTCAATGGACTCATAAACCTTTTTTTATCTTAGGCTTGGCTTGTTTATTAAATAAGCCTAAAATTAAGGCTCAAATTTGGCTTGTTTATAAACAAATAAACATGAACATGTATTTTTATCGAACCAAGTCCGAACTATGTATGAACAACTTGATTCAACCTACTCTAGAATAGAGAAAGCATTTAATTTGATAAAATTAGGTTACATTTAAAGCATTAGCATCCACGTTTACAAAAAATGTTCTATTTTACCATCTAAAAAGCTACTTTAGTTATTATACGATCCCACTTTACAATACACCCAACATCTCAATTTTTATTTTTACATACGACACATTAAAATAATATAAACTATATAGTAAAATAATATAAAAATATATCTTACTTCACACTATTCATCTCTATTCCTCTTACTTTGTGTCCCTCTCAACCACTCACCACCATCGTTGAGCAACCCAATCACACCACCCACCACCACCATAGCCGCAGATTCAAACCCAAACAAAACCCAATACCCAAACCAAAACTCAAACCCAATACCCAAACAAAACCCATAACCCACACTAGACACCAAACCCACCATGACCACGCCACTGTCACCAGATCACCCCACAACCTAGCAACAACCCACACCACAAAACTCATAACCCACGTGACCCACAATCCATAACCCCCACCCCACCACTACACCACCACAACCTATGCCACCACAACCCACCACACCCCCGCCACCACTTGACCCATGCCTCCAATGCATCCAAACTCTTATTACATAAAACAAAGCACAAACACACAGCCATAACAAACCCCAAACCCACATAAGAAAATCTCCATAGAAACAACCAAACCCCAAACCCACGGCTTAACAATCAACAAAGAAATCAAATAATAAAAGAAAATAAGACAAGAAAAATAGAGAGAGCACTTAGAAGAACCACTTGGTGGTGGCTTGTGGTGGCCTATAACAGTGGGTCTGGTCAAGGTGGCTTGGTGATGGTGTTCATGTTCACCATGGGTTTTGGGTTTGAAGAGAGAGAGAGAGAGAGAGAGAGAGAGAGAGAGAGAGAGAGAGAGAGAGAGAGAGAGAGAGAGAGAGAGAGAGAGAGAGAGAGAGAGAGAGAGAGAGAGAACAAAAATAATAAAAAGAAGAATCACAAATCAACATATATATATATATATATATATAAGTAGAGATCTCATGCGGGAGACCATAAGGTTTTGCCAAGTAGCACACTCCTTAAAAGAAGAATTGAACTCTCACCACAATCTTCCAAATTGTCATTAACTTTTTTTTCTTTTTTTTTTTTGGGGTGAATGTATCATCATTAATTTACTACTCTTTTTAGATACAACATCAATAATTTACTAATTAAACTTCAAGTAATAGATATGATAGAGGGATGTTAATTATTAATGACTCTTCATAACCTTTGGTTTAATTTTCTAAAAGCAAAGGTTCTTTTTTTACCTTCATAGTCAACCACTGGGCTTGAGGTAAATATTCTGCGTTGAATCATTGATTGTATACATGATATAAAAATGAATAGTAATAAATAGTAGAAATGGTAGATACAAAATTATTGGTAAATTGAAAGAATTATCATAAAATTGTTAATATTGCGAAGTAAGCTCCTGTATCTGAATTTATGAGAAGTAGACGAATCCATTGGAGGTGCATTGGTCCAAGAGAACTAGGCTAATCACTAATCAAGTCTCTCCCATCTTACTAACATATAAATAGAGGATTATATCAATCTTTTTATTTCATAGCAATACACACAAGTTTGTGACTTCTTGACAAACAAAGCAAATTGTCAAAAAATTGTTTTTTGGTGCCCAATGTTTCATTTTGTTGAGGTTATGGCACCTGCAGTTGCCACAATTGTACTGGTGCCAATTCTAGCACATGTGGTGGCACCCATGGTAGCAATATCTACTACAGTTATTGTTGTGAGGGCAATCTAGAATAGGGTTTCTTAAATTCAACTTTTGGAAAGGTGTATGAGTATCCATATACATACTTATGTTTGGCAGTTTACTATGTAAATTTACAAAAATGTTCTATGTATAATGAAGATTTGAAAGCTTTATGAGGTCATCCATATATATGTTCAAAGAATCACTTTTCAACCATTGTGGTTTTGGTTGATAAGTGACTACATATTGCAAAAGGTTATTTTCATATTGGTTTGGGATACATATAGAAAATAATAGAGTACTGCTAAATTTGAATTTTGCACTAACTGTGCTCACTAGAAAATTTCTTCATTTTAAGCTTTAATAAGATTTGTTTAAACATTGACGTTTGGAGAACAATGGTAATTTTTATCTTTTATGTTGATGTCTATAATTTCTTAAACATTGTAAATATATTTGTCTCATTACTCTTCTACAACTTATGATGAAACACTACATAGATAAAGAATACCCAGTTTTGGAATTAAAAAAATATGTCTAAGGACTAGGGTTTGGTTTGAATTTAGTTTTACTAACAAACTTTGTAGATTAACTATGGCTAACAATAATAGAATTAGCATTCTTTGTAACGAGAATTGAAATATTCTCAAGTTCCACATCAAAGATAAAAACAAATTAGATATTGAATTTTTGTTTCATTTGATTCAATGTTTCAAGACTTTTCAAATTAAAAAATTAATATTATTTGTTTCCTTTGGACTTATGGTTTTTGTAAAGGTTGAGATTGATTGTGGATGTTTGAGATGTGTATTTTGTTTTAGAAATAAAGAGAAAGAGAGAGAGACATTCTGTAACAACTTTTATTCTACAATATTCCTCCAATTGTTTTTTTCCATCATTTCTTGAACTAAATAATTATAATAGTTATATGTATACAATTTATAATTGTTACTTCTTATGATAAACTCATTACTAACAAAATTTTATTACAGTTATTCTATAATATATGTAAAATATTTTTCAAAATCATCTTACATAAAACATTACAACATTATCCGTATATCGCATGGACAACTTACTAGTATTAATAAAAAAAAAAAGACAAACAATAAAAAAAATTTAAAAATACAATATCCTGCAACATTAACATCTTACTTAGAAGATGTTACTATAACTAAATTGTAAAAAAATTTACCATTAACCCTCCAGACAATGCACACTTTTTATGGCTTGATGCTATAAAATAGCAATTTGGGGTTGTAAAATGCGACGACTCTTGGGCGTTAACAAAATTGCCAAGTGAGTGAGGGACGAGTGGGCCATGACCATGACTCCATGAGATTAGTAGATGGGTGTCATTTTCCATCAAAGTAATCACGTTCGATGGAGGTTCATAAATGAGCGTTGATGGAGTGGGCCTTTTTGTGGTTATAAATAATACATATGCTTTTTTTTTTGTGGTTTTTATTTTAAAAAGTAATTTTGTGGTAATATTCTCCGGTGGATGAGGGGTCAAAATCTTGTGGAGACCCTAACCATAATGACAGTACTTAATTTACACATGAAAATCTTATCCAAGTTAGCAAATTTGGGATTTGGATAGTACCTAGTATAGGTTCTGTGAGCCTGTGATGGTTGCAACTTGTAATCATTCTCAGCCTCTAGAATTGAATAAGGGCACAATCCCCTTGTGTGGGGTGGGGTCTCATTTAAAATATGATATGCATGCACTAACTTCATGATTTTAGCTCATATCTTACCATGATGAAATTAAGTAAATCCTTTCTATCTCTTACGAGTTATTAAGGGTGATGTGGAAAGCTGTTCAGGGTTTCCTTTAAGAAAAGCCATATATCTTTCTTAATTATAAACCAAAACCAAATAGGGGCAGATCGATGTCGCACTCACCTGAGTACGTGTCATCACTGCCTTATCTTCCTCTAATATTAGAATTTAGAGTTTAGACTCATCTGTTGGCCTACCAAACGCCTTGCTTGCTTGCTTCATATAAAACCTAGTCAAGTCTGCATCTTTCTTACCTCATACATCTAATATGACAAGCTAACCTTACATACTCTCCTATAATACTCCAAATGGCTCTGGTCATACGAAGACTAAAATGTCTGTTTTCTACATACCTATATCATATGCCTTGCTTTGCATCGCCTATATTATATAGGGTCTCCTCCATAATCTTTTCAGCCCTCTTATTATCATAAATAATTCAACTTAGTGCTTTGTAATTTTAAATCAAGGGCCCCCCATTTTCTGTCCTCTCTGAATCCTTAAGAGGGCTTATAGGTCAAACAGCATTATAGTCGGGGTAGGTCCACCCTAATTTTGAGATCAAGACTATCCTGTATGAGTACCAGCCAATTTTTAGTCTGCTTGAAGTGATTAAACACTCCTTAAAGCAAGAAACTCAACCACTCCTTAATGCAAGAAATTCACTTCGCACAAAGAGGAATTGATTTTATACCGCCTAACTTAATAGGATTTTTTTTTATTAAATGCTCAAGTTAACAAATGAGAACAAAAAAAAAATAATGATATTTTATTTATAATAAGAGTAACAACATTACAATGCTTAAATTAACAAAGCCTAAATTACAAGCCTAGTTCATACAAGACAATGACACACTTACAACCATGAAGTGATAACCTCCGGATTCCAGGAATGAGAAAATCAATGTCTCTTATTTGATAGATGAGTATGCGTATCCTTTGTGTGAAAGAGTGTTAATTTCTCTATTTTTACATGGGTCTGGACAATTATTTTTGTTTCTTTGTCAAGTGTCGCATTGTCATTGCCTTGATTTCTCTAAAACCTAGCTGAGGACCTCTCTAATAAGTAGTAATTGTTGCGATGTAATCACTATCTTCCACATGTCTCTCACGTGCCATCATTTTGATTAAAACTTTGGGAACTCTTCTCTAGCTAACATTAAATGTCATACATTGGTGTTCAATAATATGACGCAACTTGTCTTCTCCTAGAGGTTTCATTTTAGCGCCAACTAATAAATATTATTTTATGGAGATAGGTTCAAGTTACACCTGGTGTAACTCTTTAAAGTTACACATTTTTTAAACCATTGGATTTAAGTAGATCCAATGGTTAAAAAATGACTATAATTATTACAAACATTTTGATTAGAATCTAATTAATTACCCTCATTTATTATCATCTAAACTTATCTCTAAACCCAAAAAAGTTTGACTTCTGACTCTCTCTCTCTCTCTCCATTTCTATCTCTCCGTTTCTCTCTCTCTTTCTCCTCCACCACGTCCAACAACCCATCATATTTCTCTCTAGATTTAATCCACTTTCGTTTCTAAAGTTGTATCAAATAGCAACCTGTAGTTTCCCACTTATTAACTGTGCATATGGACACATCAAAGTATAAAACATAACACTGTAGGATTCAACTAGGTGAATTAAAATTGAAGCCCCCTTGCATTGTTTGTTGATAAATTAATTCATGAGGACAACAAAGACGCTATCTTAAGTCAATAGATTCCCTTGTTTTTGTTTTTATTTCTAACGTACAAGTCAAAGTTTGCCAGGTGTGCAATACAACATAGGATGAAAAGTATTGGATTCAGCCCCTAACTTTCCTTCTCAGGTGCTTAAAATATGAAACATGTAAACTTAATATTTGGGGAAAATGGCTTATCTATATATAGATCCTTCTTTCGACCTTAAAACGTCAACGGCTCTTGCAGAAATCTGGAGAGAAATATGATGGGTTGTTGGAGGAGAGAGAGAGAGAGAGAGAGTCAGAAGTCAAACTTTTTTTAGATTTAGAGATAAGTTTTGAAGGTAATAAATGAGGGTAATTAATTAGATTCTAATCAGAATATTTGTAATAATTATAGTCTTTTTTTAACCATTAGATCTACGTAAATCCAATGATTTAAAAAATGTGTAACTCTAAAGAGTTATACCAGATGTAACTTGAACCTATCTCTATTTTATGTATAATAGATTTTTGCATTTTAATATATATTCATATATATAGTAATACTTCTTCTTCTTTTTTTGGCGAAAAACACTATTTTGGTCCCTACATTTTGGGGTCACAGTCAATTTGGTCCCTACATTTTAGTAATGGTCAATTTGGTCCCTATTAATTTCAAGTTGCAGTCAATTTGGTCCTTACCATTAACTCACTAATGGAAAATATTTACGTGGCAAGTGGTTTGCATTGTTGAGGCACACGTGGCTAACATAATAATATAATATTAAATAATTAAATATTTAAAAAGCCATCTAAGCATTTTAATTAAAAACAATAATATAAGAGCATTTGCATTGGAAAATTCCAATTCTACTCTATTTTACCATTCCATATCATTTTACAATACCTCCAGCATCCCAAAACTCTATTTTTATTAAAATATTATTTTTTTAACCTTTCTTTAGTATTTCTTTCCAACCATTTTTCGGTCCCATTTTCCTGGGCTTTCCAACAATCATTTTTATTTCTCTCTTTCTCTCTCAACCTCTAGCACCGGTTCAACACACAGAGCCACACACACAAAAACCCATGAAACACCGATCAACCTATCCAAACCCATCACTACACACACAAAGCCACACACACACACACACACACACACACACAAACACAAACCATCAAATCATCAACAAAGCCACACACACACAAACCATCAAACTAGTTGGAGCCAACAACGGCCACCACACCCACCACCCAAGCCACCGATCAGCAAACCCAAGCCACCGATCAAAAACCCACACTGCCGATTTGAAACCCAGGCCACCGATCAAAAAAATCATCACCGGAGCAAATCCATTCAAAAAAAAATCATCACCGAAGCCACCATCAGAGCTACCAATGATCAACCCAACTGATCCACCCACTGATCAACAGATCCATCATTTCAAACCCACCGATCAACCAATCCAAACCCACCATCAACCGATCCTAGCCCACTGATCCAAACCCAGCTCGCCGATCCACGCTGATCCAACCTCCAAAATCCAAAACCCATGGGATGGCGATGAAGCTTCAGAGATGAGAGAGCAGATGGAGAAATAGAGAAGGAAGAGAGAGAAGAGAACATAAATAATGAGAGAGATGAGAGACAAAGGAGAGAGAGCCAGAGATTAAAAAAAAAAAAAAAAAATTTACAATACTACTACAGTGCAATTCTACATACTACAATGCAATTCTACATGTAGAATTGCACTGTAGCAGTATTGCAAAAAAATTTGCAATTCTTGGATTTACAATTCTTTGATGCAGATGGTTTTGGGGCTTGAAATGCCAAATTTCCTTTAGATTTAGCATTAGCATTCCCCAATGCTAATGCTCTAAGCTTCCCTACCTCTCTCTCATTCTCTCTCAAGCACACGCAGCAGAAATCCAAATATATATTTCCAATAACCATGGCCGAGCATGGTGGAGCAAGAACAGACATCAGTGACTTCGTGCGAGGCTTCGGCAGTAGATGCAAAAGGGGAACAGTAGACGCAGAGGACGCCGTCATGGGCGACGCAAGGAAAAGGAGTGGGTCTTGTCCGTTTGATATCGGCGGTAGGGGTACGTTTCTAGGCCTTGCTGTTTTGAATGTTTTGTTGGATTGGAAATGAAAATTTGATTTTCGATGGTTAAGGATTTCAGTCTTGGGTGGTTCAACCTTCAATGGTTTGGATGTTTATGGTGGCTGTAAATGGTCGAATCTGACTGTGGTGGATTTGATGGTTGTGTGAAGTTGCTAGGAAAATAGATAAAAAGAGATAATTGTAAAAAAAAAAAAAAAAAAAAAAAAAAGAGTTTTAATAACTATGTGATTATTGTTTAGTTTTAGATTGTTGTGTTGCTAGAAATTATGGTTAGTAGCTAAGAAAATGTTTTAAGAATACAGTAGAAAAAATAAAAGAAATTGAGGATTTTTCTAAAAAATAATCATTTTTTGCTTTCAATTAATATTTTTAGTTTTTTACGGGGTTTTGTTTTAATTAAAATGCTTAGGTGGCTTTTTAAATATTTAATTATTTAATATTATATTATTATATTAGCCACGTGTGTGCCAATAATGCAAACCGTTTGCCACGTAGATATTTTCCGTTAGTGAGTTAATGGTAGGGACCAAATTGACTGTAACTTAAAAATAACAGAAACCAAACTGACTGCTACTAAAATGTAGAGACCAAATTGATTGTGACCCCAAAATGTAGGGACTAAAATAGTGTTTTCGCCTTTTTTTTTTTTGAGAAAGATATATATAGTAATACTTGGTATTTTAATACTACCACGTGTACCATTATTTAAATAGTTGGCCCAACACATCCATTGAGCTGATGATAAAAAACTATCATCAAAAGCGGACATTATAGGTTAAAACTCTTTCTCAAAAAAAAAAAAAACACATCTGTTGAATTGAAATTTTTTGCATTATTTCTTAACTGATGACTAATTGATTATGAGAGAGAGAGAGAGAGAGAGAGAAAAAAAAAAAGAAAGAGAGAGATGTAATGGTTTTTTTTTATGTTTATGAAAATAATTCCAAGAGAGAAATTTATATTTAAATGCTGAACATATTACAAAGGTCACTATTATTATGTCCATGTGTATACCGGTTCATATAAAATAAAAATATTTTAATAATATGATTGAAACTGAACAATAAATTAGATAATAAAAACTTTCTCAAAAAAAATTAGATAATAAAAAGTTTTTTTATATATAGAAAAAAAATCATTAAGTTATGAAATGAAGATCTATCATATAAGAGCAAGTTTTTATTAAACTATTAACATAAATATAAATAGAATTTTTTAATAAAAAAATTCTTGAAATAGTGATTCTACTTCTACTGTAAATTTTACTAATACTTAAATCTTATAAATTAATGTGTCAACTTCCAAACATGAAATAGAAAAACTAATTTAGATATTTAATTATGTTACTTAATTTTTTTTGTTTTTTGTTTTAATTTAATTATGTTATTGATTTGGCATCAATTACATTTATAATTACATTAGTTTGTAAGTTTATAGTAGTAAAATTTGCAATAATTTTAATATTTTCTTCTTAAAACTTTTTATAATTGATTTTTAATTTGATTTATATTTTTAATTTTTTAAAATAAATTTGCTTAGAACAAACTATATCAATAATATTAATGCACCTAGAGTGACTCACATAGCGAAAGCAGGTCACATGACATATAATAGTTATCTTAAACTAGAAATTGCAAGCATAACATGTAATAACCAATTATTATTATTATTATTATTATTATTATTATTATTGTAGGAACTGGATTTGGAAGCCCAAGCCCACTTAAATTAATGGTACACTGCACTTCAACCCAAGTCCAAACAATAGAATTGTTTTAATGTAGAGATGGAAAGGTAATCAGTAATCACCATACAATTGTACATTAAGTTTCGGGCTAATGATGCAATTCACAATTAAGGAAAAACAAGAGTCAAATAAGTTAAAAAGCTATCCTTGGTCCTACCTGAGGATGTGTTCTTATATAAGTCTTTCTTAGGTTTTCCTAGTTTGTACACTGTTCTTCCTCCTTGTTTTTCTTCCAAAAAGTCCCCTCATTTCAAGACTTCTTTCTGCTTATATATCCTACTTCTTTGCATCATGACCTTCCACGTGTATGTCCCAAAACTCTCCCTCTGATACTTATCCCATCAAAGCTCTGCTTAAGGTGGTAGAAAGGGTTGCTAGCTGTGAAAATACTATTCAGGTGTCACCTCTTCATTAATGCAACAATTAAGTTTGCTACAGAATATTCAATGCGAGGTGGTAGGTATACCCTTTCAGGTAACTTCTTATAACTCCACTATTCCTCCCTCAAAGTGTTACCTCTCCTACTTGGGCGCTTATAAGACCTCATGCCTCTTTCTCATCCTCTACTCGAGTAGACCACCTTCTCAAATCTGAGACACTTTACAAATGGTTTGGTGAGGAATGTCATACTCTTTGTCCTTCTTGGTTCTCGGACACCCCACAATTATTATCTAATTGGTGATTAAAATAATTTTAATTGTATATAATTTATTGAAAATTTAATATTAAATTTTCATTTATAATAAATTATGTTAATAATTTTACTACCCATATAATACGGGACATGTTAAAATAAAAAATAAAAAAATAAAAAAAAAATCTACTTGGCAGTTGACACAATTGAAAATATTAATTTTATTATATCGCTTGTCATTTGCACATGCATTTCCAAATCTATTGACTTTCAAACTAGATTTATTCAGTTAGTATGTTTGGACTGTGATCAACCATGAAGAGCTTTGTTCGTTATGGTAGACGCTCTCTGATCAGAAAGATTTTCAATTTCAGACCCAGACATGGAATAATGATAAGCAAAAAGGTATTATTACCCACTTGTTTGCTTCAATTAAGACAAAGTTGGTGTCTCAAATATTATATAGTAATTAAAATGAGAGATGGTGTCCGATGAGGACATAAAGGTGTTTGATAGGGAAAGCTATGTATGAAATGATGGCTATTTGCTTTGCCAATCCAACACCAAAACCCACTCTTCTTCTCCTTGGGACTATTGTGGTTTGGATTCTTGTTTTTAGGCCTTCTGGCAAAGGCAGTATTCTCTGTTCTTGTCTTTTCTCCCCTCCCCCATCCCCATGACGTTATTTGTTTCTTATAAAATGGTGTTTAATTAGATCACTGTACTAAATAATTGAATGACCAAGTGTTTTGTTTTGTAATGATTTTCTTTTTTCTTTTCTAATATATTGAATATAGATACATTAATTTTAAGCGAAGAAACAAGGATTCGAGAAAACAGTCATTAAGCTATAAAATTTTTAACAACTGTCTAACATATATGGGTTGACGAAGTCTTTATTAATGGACCAATGAGCCATCCATAGGGGTTAGAGAATGGGACCCACGATGATGATGCTAACTACTAGGATATCATCAAAATATATCAAATCCATCACCGAATTTCTCACATCGCACAATAACCCATATGAAGCAAACAAGAGATTAGGTGAATTAAAAACAAATTGATTCTCAACCAAAAAAAAAAAAATTTAAATTAAATAAAAAGGAGATTAGGTGACACACTGACAATCCAGTGGTCAATTTACGATATACTTCATAGAGAAATTACCTCAACCTAGCTCACCATGATTAGAACTATTAGTTTTTCCTTGACCTTTTAAAACTATGGTTCACCATATAATATTTGAGTAGTTTGTTTATCAAATTTTATTTTGGATTCAATTGGATGATTGTTGGGATATGATTTATACAATGGAAGATAATTTCTCTTTTTATATTTTAGACTCATGTAGAATACACCACCCCAAAAGATTTTACTGGATAAAATTCAGGTGTCTCCACTAAATTTGATGGCACATTAATGGATTATGTTAGATTGCTAGCTATTTATTAACTTCCTCTGTTTGGGTACCATCTTGGGATTTGTTTTGGATCTAGTGTAATTATTGCATGTGGCAATCCATGATTGTGCCATCTACTTGATTTTTGCTAGTGTAGCAGGTATAGGGCTTTTAAGTTTCAAGTCATCTTCAGAAACTTTTCAGGTTGAATCAGGCAGCAATGGGTTGTGGGGGCATCACAATGTCACAACTGGTCCCACGAAATTATTGGATTGCATGCAATGCAATGCAGGTCATGGTTTTCAGCCCTCCCAGTGCACTCCAGTAAGCTGATGGCTAGGAGCTAGGAGTGCGTGGTTACGCTCACGACTTACGATTCATCGCCTCTTTCTGGCCAATATCCATATGTGGACCATTTCCCATTAATAAAAATCTTTGCCCTTTTTTAATTATTTATTTGTATTTTTCAGAAATATTACCACTGTCAAGAAGCCAGGTGTTACTGTTATGTGTCTATAATTCTATATATTATCATTTGATTTAAAATTATAGTTTTGTTATTTCGATAAATAAATAAGAGTGAAGATAAATTGTTAAGTTACTTTTTGAAATAAATGTTATCTAGTTATAGTAGATAAAAATATAGAATAGATTTTTTTGAATTTAAACGTTAATGTTTATATTGTACAACCATTTGTTTATATAATTTGATGATGTCTAAATATAAATATATACATATATATATATATATATAAATTTCAAAAAATCTTATTATTAAAGTTTAGAGTTTGGACTCCGTAGAAGTAAGGTATTTTAGACTCCTATTCCCCTTTAAAAAATCAATAAAAAAAAAGTTCTATACAACATTGGGCTTGTGCACATAAAATTATCGTGCACTTGAAGATGTCAAATAATTATCCCTCCCTCTTATTTGGAAGTTTAGAGAGATGATACAAAAGGGAGTAAGAGGACAAAAGTGGAGAGTAAAGTGAATATATCTCCCTCTTATTTGGATGCTTTAAAAATTAAAAAGGATGAGAAAGTAGATATCTCCCCAACCCATATTTAGTTATAGGGAGGTAAAAAAAGTAAATCATATCATATCTCATATATCATATATCATATATATATATATATATATATATATATATATATTATATTAAAGTTGAAGCACAATTAGAATCCAAATTAGTTTCTAATTATTATCAAATCCACATGTCTGAATTTATCTTTTTTTACTTTTGGAGTCAAGTGACCCATTTATAGTACTTAGCAAGAAAGTCAAGATAACTACCTCATTCACCTAGGTAAAACCATCTCATCTTCATTAATGTTGAATGTTTTTGTTACAACCTAGTGAAAATGAATACAGCAATAGAAAAATATACCACTCTAAACTAAAGCTATTAAGGGAAAATAAAAAAAAAAATAAAAAAAAAAATCTATAAATAATTCAAGAAACTGGGACCTCTTCCCTTTCAAAATTTAAAGTCCCCCAAATTGAGAATCCCTTCTAAACCCTCTCAAATCCTTACCTATCTCCTTAAAAACAAATATCTAGACAAGGAAAAATTAATCCTATCTCATTCCCCACTATTCCCCTCTCCTCGCTCCTCATCCAAACAAATTGTTAAACATTTTTTGTAACATTTTTTTTTTCTCCCTCTATATGTATTTTCAGTACAAATAAAAGAATAAAGGAAACACTCAAAAATGGATAATTCATAAATCTACAAGTTTACACTTCACATTCCAATAATTTCAAAAAAGAAAAAATGGGTATACATGTTAAGATATGAAATAAAGTTAAATCACCTCGAAAGATATTTTTTAGGGGTGGGGTGGAGGAATTAGAATGAGCATAATCATATTTGAGAATTACACCTTGTTTTGACTAGTAATGTTATTAGTATTTCTATCTATATTATAGAAAATTATATATAACTTTGGCATACAACAAACTGACCAACAAAAAATAAAAATTTTAAATTTTATAAATGAGGCCAATCAAATGGGTTCGATAGGATAAAAAATAAGCATGGATAAAAAAAAGATATCAGATTAAAATGAGTTAATATTCTTAGTATATATACTCCGTATAAATCAAAGATGACTCTAAATCAAAGAGCTCTTTAAATCTCAGCTGATAAACAGAAATGTCCACGATGGGCCCAAAGTACTTTGCATAGCATCCGAGCTTGCAAGATGGGAAGATAAATGAAATCCTGAAATTAATGGTTTGAAAGCAAGTTTGAAAAGTGAATGGACCCATTATTCAGATCCAGAATCAAATCAATTTCTTGACACAAGCCCATCACGAATGACAGCGAAAACTTGCAACGTCTCCGGAATGATAATTATGAATCTAGAGAGAGTAGTGTAGTTCTCGCTACTCACTATATAGTATGTTTTGACAGACAACAGCAGTTACCTACTGAGATGGAGGCTGCGTTACCAACTAAAATTTCAACTACTTATTCTTGAACACAAAGTGTTGAAATGTTTGCATTCTACAAGGTTGTTTCACGCCTAACCTAAGGTGGATCCAATTCTATCATATAGAAAACCACACCTCAGTGGCTCAGTACGTAATCCCCCATAAGAGAAATCCTCGTCTAAAGATAATAATCCAACCAATGAGCTACATTTCCATTTCAATTACATTTCAACAGGCACCTTCTCCCCTTAAAACTTTTATGGCTTGTTTGGATTGAGGGGGAAAGAGAGGAGTAGAGGAAAGTAGAAAAAAGTTAGCTGGAAATTATGCTCTACTCTACTCCCCCTCCCTCCTCCAATAAAGCCTTAAAGGGAGGGTGAGATTCATTGGATGCATGTGTAACTCCTGCACGGTAGTTCAAAAATTACTGTTGAAGATGCTTGATTCATATTTCAAATTTTATTAGTGAAGCTGAAAAAGAATACAATAATACAAACACTACATTGTTTCACAAACCAGAAAGGAAAAATTGAAAGGTGCAGGAGATCTACCTCGGGCATACAGCAATGCATTTTGTGATAAATAGCCTATGCAAAATTACTCATGGGGTACAAATAGTGCTCACTTGCTTAAGACTAGAAGAGCAAGTGGAATATAACTCACAGCCCTAATCAAATTCTAATGCAGCCACTGGAAAAAGCAATGCTGGAGTAAGTCAAGGAAGGAGAGCACTGGATTCATGGTTACACTCTCTTTCTTTCTAGCACTAAGCAACTTGTGGACCCAATAGTGAAGGATATAGAAGTTTAAACGGATATTATGATTTAGAAGGAACAGTGCTTGCAATCCAAACAAATTCCAGTTTTCACGGAACATTCATAACTTGGATAGACTGCAACATGTCTGAGACAGCAATGACAAGGTCACCTGATTTGATTAAGTTCCTGGCCTTGAGCAATGAAAATGTTTTGTTAAGGTTGCTTTCCATATCATCAGAGAAGCTTAAACGGAAAGGTATCAGGCCCCACTGTAAATTCAGACGCCTCCGCACAGATGTTGTGGTAGTAAACGCAAAGATTGGGCAGTCAGGTCGGCAACGTGAGAGGAGAGATGCCATGTGGCCTGTCTTTGTATAGACAAAAAGTGCATCCACCTCCAAATTATTAGCTGCAAAATCAAAAACCATAAGTCCACTGAATTTTTTTTAAAGTATACAAATTCATTAAGAGGGCAAAACGGTGCAACCCATTACACAGGAACCATACAAGAGATGCACGAAAAAATCAACAAATAAACAAAGAAATCAAGAAATTCTAGCAAGTTTGAAAAATAAAAAACAGCCAGCGGCGGCTTTCCAATTATAAAGGGCCTTCAATAGTAGTGGCTTCAACTCTAAAGTTGTTTTCTGACTTTTCTCATAATCTTCAAAACTACACCCATTGTGTTCTCTCCAAATACACCACATGATGCATAAAGGAATGACATATGCTTGCATTATGGTGCCCACCAAAACTTCCTTTTCAACAAGTGGATAAATCCACCTAGTCATCTGGGCATGACCACTGCACCTGCAACAAACATAAGATCATATCCCAAAGTTCCTTGGCTACATCAAATGAAGGGAGAAAGTGATCCGTGGTTTCCCTGCTCTTTTTGCACATGTAGCAACAATCCACTACTGTGATGTGTCCCTACCTCAAATTATCCATCATTAGCATTTTACCTAACACTATAGTCCGTGCAAAGAATGCCACTTTCAAAGGTTGACTCAGGACCTAGCTGATAGGCCCCAGATAGGCAGGGCAGGATCAGTACTACAAAGAGTACACTGGATAACAATAAAGAATTTTTAATTGTTCATTATCATCTCCAACCAAAGCAAAATGTTTCATCATTCATCAACAAAGGTCACAAGCTACAGGAAAAAATATGGGGGCACTTAGATTTTTCTGAAAATTAAGTCAGCTAGTTCTGTTTTCGACAAAATTAAAGCACATAATCTACAGCTGTAACTTAAGGCCAGATCATTACTTGGAAAAATAAATTAGAAATGGGACTGTTTAAAAAGAAGAAACAATAATAACTACTATACTACATAAAATACAGTCAAAACACAACAATTATTGTAAATTACATGCAAACACATGGACTATGCATGGACCACTTACAGGCTAAATTAATTTACCATATCCATAAACAGAAATATAAAGAGTGCTTACCCATCTTGGCAGCAGAACTACAAATCTCTTCTGAAATTTTGTCTGAAAATGAAGATCCAATGTCAGGGAGTTCCATAGCTTCATGGCGTTTCTCCTCCCTCCACCACCTCTCTATTCTCAGACTGACACTTCTCAGAACCGCCAATGCCTTCTCCGGGAACTGGCCCATGGCAGACTCACCAGAGAGCATCAAAGCATCTGCTCGCTGCCTAACTGCTTCAGAAACATCAGCCACTTCAGCTCTGGTAGGTGTAGGGTATTCAATCATGGATTCCAGTAACTGAGAGGCAACAATGACTGGCTTATTGAGCTGCCTGCACACTTGAACAATCCTTTGTTGGGCTGAGGGGACCTGTTCCAGTGGTATCTGAGCACCTAGATCTCCTCTTGCTACCATAGCTCCATCTGAGGCTTGAACAATCTCTTCCAAATTTTTCAATGAGTCAATACTCTCTATCTTTGCAATGACAGCAATGTCACTGCATTATCACATAGAAAATTAGCTACTCAGCCTAAAAATTGATAATATCTCAATTGTTGCAGAACTAAAGATACTGATAGAATAAAAAATATGAAACAAAAAGGACAACGTTCATCTAATTAACTTGGGACCAAGTTGTAACTTGCAATATTACTCATTATAATGAACTTAAGAGTGTATATGCCATATTTTTCTAATATGAGAGAGCCAACAATGAGTAGTGCATCTTAAGTCAAAATTGGGGCGAAAAAGAGAGTAAAAGAGAAAAAGGAAGGGTGGAGGGATTCGGACAGTTTTCTTGATGGCATCAAAACAGTTGGGTGGAAAATACTACATGTAAATAAATGAGCTTACCCATCACGAGACCGCGCAGCAATGTAGCTTTTAAGATGTTTAATCACTTCAGCAGACTTGACAAATGATATAGCAATAAAATCAACACCCTCTGCAATCCCAAAATCAATATCCAACCAATCCTGAATATACAAAAAGTTTCAGTATAAGACCAAACCACACAATTTTTGCAGTGATGCAGATCAATTTTACAAAAAAAACAAAAATGTGAAAGAGTATTCACACAGATGAGCATGTGTGTGTCACACAAAAAAACATGTGCGTCCTAATTGAACGTGTTTTCTGTTTTCTATTTCTAAAATGGATAATAATAGTGATTGATAGATGTTTTTCCAGTTTACAGTATAATATAAACAGAACAAAATTATGTATCCCCAGTTTTGTCAAATACAAAACAAAACAACCCATGAAGTATCTTTCCATGTATATGAGTGCATTTTCAAATCGAATTCATTTATTCAGCTTTCTCAAAAAAACACCAAGCCTTGAATCTCATCAAGATTGCTTCACGCATTTAAAAGTCAAAACAAGCTCCAAGGGCATATAGTGACAACTTCAACAACCTGACGCCTACACATGTGACAGAGAAGAACTCAGATCACTCTGCATTTATCCAAAAAGCTCAGAGTAATTCCTCCAATTGCATGTTTTCAAGAAAGAACAGTTACTAAAATGACCAAAGCTTTATTCACGTTTAGACCTGTTTAAATAGTAAATACAGGAAAGGGGGCTGGTGGGGCTTTCTACCCCAGTGCCCAGGCACCACAAGAGATGCTGGAATGACTGGAGTATCTCTTGAAACCCTCATGTTTAGAGCTTAGACAGTTCACTAAATAGGAAGTTTTCCAATGATGGTTTAATGCAAATTAAGAAATGACTACAACTAATCTAAATATTTTTCTTGCACCTAGAAATCAATTCTCTGCAGGTTTTATGAAATGCATATATAGCAGGTAAAGAATCAAAATGCCTACAGATACCTATGTTAGGGTTACAGCTGAGAAAGGAAAATTTAGTAAGTGTGGCAGTATAATATGTTAGCTGAAAAGGCTGTTTTTGTTAAGTAAAGATGGTGTGTTAGGTACTAACTCACTTAATTTGACAAATACTCAAATAAAAACCATGATAACAATTAATCCCACTTTATGCATTTCCTTGTCCCATTTAGTACAATACAATGTTCAAAGCAATGATGTATCCGAGAGTAGCCCCAAGAAAAATGTCTATTAAACTTTTCTAATCAGTTGAAGAATTCAGTAATTCATTCCACATGTAGTTCCTATTCCTTTCTATATCACATAACTTAGCATAAGATTTAGAGTAAATTGCAAATTACACCCTAAAAGTTTCAGAATTTAGATTTTACCCCCTAAAGTTTGACGGTGTTTGGATTTTACACCCTAAAATTTCAGAATTTCTTCAGGGTTTGGATTTTACCCCTGAAGTTTGGCGGTGTTTGGATTTTACATCCTGACGTTTCAAAACTTGGATTTTACCTCCTAAAGTTTGGGGTGTTTTGATTTTACACCCCCAAATTCTAAAACTTCAAGGTGTTAAACCCAAAAAATCCCAAACTTTAAAGGGTAAAATCCAAATTCTTAAACTTCAAGGTGTAAAATACAAACACCCCCAAACGTTTTTTTTTTTTTTTTTTGATAAGTAACTTAAAAGTATATTGAAAGAACACAGCCCGGTACATAGGAAATGTACTAAAAAGGCAAAAACATCAAGAAATTACACCCCCAAACGTTAGGGGTGTAATTTGCAGTTTAACCTAAGATTTATATATAATATTACATTTAACTCTAGAGTTTGTGGGGAAAGAGAGAAAAAAAAAGAGAGAAGTGGGGGGAGGGAGGAGGGAGGACCAACCTTAGAAGAAATTGTGGGAAGCATGGCATTACGTTCTCGCACCAGACTCCCATCTCTCCAGAAAGTTAAATTAGCCCGTGGCAGCAACAGTCCAGGATCAGTACATCGGCACTTGACATCTGGACCAATTTTCTCTATCACCTCGAACCTCACCATTCCACCATCCACCAGGAGGTCATCCCCCACTTTCACATCTGTATCATATTAGACCACAGTTGAAAAGTGACTGATTTATTAACATGCGCGTCAATGCAATAACAAACTCATTAGAGAAAAATCATCTCTCATAAATCAAAAGGCATTCTTTTGAATCAAAAGATATTTTCATGATAATAACCTTCAGCAAAACCATCATAGTTCACATTGATGGTGCGTTCTGGGAGAGTTGAATCGAAAGCTCTGACACTAAAAGTCCAAATCTCACCATCCTGCCAATATTGAGTGACCAATCACAATGAGCTCCAATGTGGCCAATAGAATGATGTACATATTGCATCATAGAAATCACACGTAATGATTTGATCTCATTCAAAAATTTTGGACAGGGACATTAGGAACACTGGTTAAGAGAGAAGTTTTATGAAAAGGTTAATGCCATGAACATAATTGGATGTTTATCATTATGTTACAATGAGAAGCAGTTTGATTGCTTCACAAGTATTAATGCAAATCTACATCCTAAGAAAGATAAATACAAGCATTTTATATGTTCACCTCAGACACATTGAATTGGCACAACAAGTAAACAAATTTCACACTCATGTTTTTCCAATATCTATGCCATCTTTTAAAAAATAAATATCCAAAAAAAGATTATTTTGTTAAGAGTCTATTGAATAGAACATGATAAATAAAAGAGCAATGAAGGGAGGGATAGATGTGGCTGCGATACAGCTAAACACACAACAACACATCTGCCTCTCTGCAAAACTCAAAACAAGTGCTGAAATTAGCTTTATTTAAGCTCACATAATAAAATTTATGACATTCTGAATTTGAATATAACAAAAGTAATAAAAATCTTGTCTGGAATATTTGCTTTCAACTGTAAAAGTTGAAGGCCCAAGCTCAATTTTTGTCTTTGAAATGTAAATATTTTGTAATTTGTTCATTGAAATATTTAAGAAGTCAAAATACATGGTTGGTACCTAAAGTTTAGCCCATGAGCAATTTGGCGGATGAAGTTTAAAGTGATAACTTTTAGTCTCTAACAAAGTTAAAGCGATTGGTTTTGAGTTTGACTATGTCATCTAAGGGAGTCAAAGAGATCACTTTATACTTCATGAACTGAGTAATACAATTGATGGGCTGAACATTTTAAGGACCAAGAAAAATTGTACATTAAATGTTAAAAGTTCATCCATCATCGTTTTTCTTTTCTTAACATAAAATAGTTCAATTATGAGCAAAAAGAAATGAGAAGAAAAAAAAGTAAGGTGAATAAAATAGTTTATGTGAGAGAGAGAGAGAGAGAGAGACCTCAGCTTTGGCGGAAGAAGAGCCGCCGAGATCACCCATGTGGATTTCACTGCCCTCAGTGTCCATCATGATGGCAACGGCGTAGCCTTTCTCATCGTTGAGCCTGCGAACAAGCTGGATGACTTGGCGGTGCCAATCACGGGTACCGTGGCACATGTTGATGCGGGCGACGTTCATTCCGCCAACGGCCAAGGACTCCAACTGGTCGAATCCACAGGTGGAGGGTCCGATGGTGCACACCAGCTTAGTCCTTCGGGTGCTCCTGAACCCGTTCTCTTTGAGCTCCGTCTCAGTGACGGCGTCCACTTCGATGGAACCCGCCGCCACCGGGTACTCCTTCTCACGAGATATTACGGCGCCTTTGCCGTTATCGGAGACAAGGAGTGGAGAAGATGAGTCGAGATCTGAGGAGGAGGCTCTGATTGAGATAAGAGGGAAGCGGCGATTGTAGGTGGAGGAGGGTTTAGGGAGGTAAGAATAGCATTGTTTGGTGTTGGTGTTGGTGTTGGAGGGGAAAGTGAGGTTGGGTGTGGATGCATGGTTGAAGAGGTGGAGCGACTGCGACATGGTGTTTTAATCCGGAAATGTGAAATCAGAGAGAGAGATAGTTTGGAACAAAGGCAGGCAGAGTCGTGTGAGTGTCTCTGTGTGTGTAGCTAGCTAATTTAAAAGAGAAAGAGAGAAAAGGAGAGGCGGAGATTGCGAAGTGTTTTTTGGTAGATGGAGATTGCGAAGTGTTGGAACTTCGAATATGTCGCCCAGCTGTAGCTACGAGGATTGTGGAGCAAAAGGAGTCTCTTTAAGCTTGCCTGCCTCTGCCTCTCTCCCTCTCTAGACTTTAGTTTTAGTAAAGTTCACTTGATGACGTGTTTCGTGTTCATTGGCTTTGAGTTTCATCTGTGCTCAAAGAGTGTGGATCCACGGCTTCAGATTAAAATGATTGTTTCTTTCAATACCCTTATGCATTTTGTAATTTGGGTCCCACTTTTTTATTTTTTTTTTTCTCAATTATTTTTTTACTATTTTGCATTTGCTGACGTGGAAATTGAGATAGATCATTTACTCCCTTTTTTTTTCTTTTTTCTTTTTTCTTTTTTCTTTTTTAATTTGATGAGAGAGAGAGTATATATACCTGAACACTAGCGTAGCATCTCATAATAATAAACAAAATGCGCAAATACTTCCCATAGTGTATACCTGAACACACTTCTTGCTTATTTTTTAACTCCTGTCAAATACGGTGATAACCGGCTGGAGTATAAAATTTCTATAATTTATTAAACTTTACCTTATAAAACTCTCTGTTAAACTCTTTTAATATGATAAATAATATGGGCAAGACTTAGGTATATTATTTAGATGTTGTTTTTTATATTCTTTTTTTAAGATTATGTTATGTGAATTTTTTTTCACGGGATGAAATTGTATTTTTTAGTTAAGTAGCCACATTTCTGAATTTTAAGAAAGAAACCTAAGGAACAGTACCTAAAGCATTATAGTTAAGTTTTGCCCATATATATAGTATAAAAAGGGTGAGAGAGCAATCTGAAAACAAGGTGTAGTCTTCAAAAAATAAAAAAAATAAAAAACAAGGTGAGAGAACCTGCCTTTACTTTCAAGAACTCAACTAAGAAAAAGAAAAAAAAAAAAAAAAAACCTTGTACTTTAAAAAAAAGATTTTGAGTTTTAGCACCCAAAAAACTAATTTTTTTTATTTTGACTCACTATTTCACAATTTATCCTACATCTCATCTCTTTTTTTCACATCACAACTAAATATTATTCATTTTTTAATTCCTCTCTCTCTCTCTCTCTCTCTCTCTCTCTCTCTCTCTCTCTCTCTCAAGTAATCAACCCTCACAACCAACCGCCAAAATCACAACCAAGCACCACCCAACCACCATCACCACAAGCCATCATAAAACCCAAATCAAATAAAAAAAACACAAAAACCACAACCAAAACAACCACCCACCGCCCAAACACCCGCAACCACAACTAGCCAACACAAATACCCATGGCCCACTGCAACTTTATTAAACCAAAAAATAAAAAATAAAAACCCACAGACAACCACAATCAACTATGGTCACATGTAAGGTGTAGTTTAATATCATATATCATGATGCGATTTGGTTGGCTTTAGACTATAAAATTTTCAAAATTTTGTGCTGATTTTTCCTTAATTTTTAACCAATTTTTAAAATGTTGAGTTAGTTTTTCTTTATTTTGAACTAAATAATAGTAGCCCAACGAGTTCTTAGATGTAAAAAACCTCATCTTTTATATTTAAAAGATTTAGTGATCAACATCTAGTTCATATAATATATATATATAATATAATATAATATAAAATAAAACACACACACAAATAAGGGTGCAATTTGGTGCAGTTTTGTATGGTTTTATTTTGCAGACAGTTTTGGTTAGTTTAAGAGCGATTGTGTGGTTTCATGAATATTCCTATCCTTAACTCATTCATAACATTATCTGATGGTGAAACAAAAAATTGGACTATCTCCAATTCGTCCATCGTGTCGCCCAAGACCAGGAAGGTCGTCCGCCTGATATATTAAATGTTCAGAATTGCAATAGAGATTTAACTTCGAAGGAGGTCGTCCAAGTGCAAGAAGGTCGTCCAGCATGAAGTCACCTAGACGACCGCCCAACACTTAGAAATTTTCAGAGTAAATCTCTATCCAAAAGTTTATAATTTAGACCACATTCTACTATTCTGAAGTGGGAGTGAAATCTTTATTCATCACTCTAACTTCCTACTAAGTTCTTAACTTCCAATAGCAGTTGTAGAAGTTAAGTCTGAACCTTCTAACTTCCACCCACGTTAGGAAAGTTACTAAACAAGTAACCACTCCAAAACTCACTATAAAAGGACTCAGCCATATCAAATTAAGGTAAGTTGTCACCACTTATAGAGTTGGAATTCCTGAGTTCAAGAGAGAAAACTAACTTAAGCATCGGAGAGTTCTTAGCCAGTTCACCCCGGTCACCTTTAATCTTGTGTTTCTTTCTTTTCAGGCCTTCCAAGCAACCTCAAGCCCATTGAAACCCGGAGCATTCAGCCTACTAATTTTCTGTGTATCATCATTATCCATTCTAGTAGTGAAAACTCTAAGTATGCTTAGAACACGAGCTTTATTATTACCAAACAACCAAGTTGGATTTCCTTTGATCATTTCCCCAATTGAGAGAGAAAATCCTAGTCCTTCGATGGTTGGTGGTATCCTATTCCTAAGAGACCATTTAGGACATTGGATTGTTGGTCTTTCTATCAACATGGGATTCTCAACAAGCTTGACAATGGAATTATAGGCCATAAGAGGTTTACTATTAACATGGAGCCTAGGATTGAGAAACATTCTTAAAATTGATTTCTTCACCTATTTACAACTTCTTAAGTAGCACTTTTGTTACCCCTCCCAACCTCACTTCTTAAATTCGTCATTACCTGTTATATTCACTTGAAGCATATATATTGGGGATCTTGTGTGTTTTTAAGTTAAATCAACTTACAAAGTTTTATGTTTGACATATGAATGATTTGTAGTTTAAATCTTGTATACACTAAAACTTAATTACTTTATTGATTTGATAATAAATATTAATTAACGTTTTATATTTTTGGAACCTTGAACGGGTGTAGACTAGTCTAAGTACTAGCCAAATATGTTTTTTTTTTTTTTTGATTGGAAATACTGTCATACTAATATTAATGCTAAAAAGCAACAATTACATCCTGGGCAAGAGCTTGTTCTAAGAAACAAGGAACCTCTTCTACCCAAACTGAAAAATTAGCAATGCCTAAAGCATGTCTTCCTAGTAAATGGGCTGGCTTATTGCCCCTACAACCCACAAAAGAGAAGTCCACATAACGAAAAGTGTGAGAGGCAACCAATGAACAGTACACCAGAGTAGCAACCGATGAAGGAGGTGAAGACAATTCCATCAAAGCATTTATCAAAGTCTGAGAATCAATTTCCAAAGTAAACTCCTAGATAGATAAGTCCTTTGCAAATTGAAAACCAAACTCTATAGCTTTTACCTCAGCTTCAATGGCCCCCAGAGGAGCCATGATTCGCTTACTACAGGCCCCAATTAGCATGCCTTCTGCATCTCAAACTAGCACCCCAACACTTGCTACTTTTTGAGCCTTAAACACAGCGTCGTCCACATTTATTTTGTAATGATTAGGAGGCAAGGGGGTCCAGTTCACAGCTATGGAAGGCGTCTGACCACCTGGTTCCACTGAACATGCCTGATACTCCCTTAAATAGTCCAATGACCACTACAACAACACTTGACTAGTTTTTTTCACTCCCCTATTTCTATATTCATTCCTATTCGTCCACATGGACCAAGCAATCATAAATACCTTCTCAACCCGACGTTGTTCCCACTACTCCTTCATCATCACAAACCATAACACATCCATAAACGAGTGGAAACGTAAGTTGTCAATGTTCCGAAACAGCTTTGAGCTATGCCAAACATCACAGGCCCTAGAGCATCCCCAAAATATATGGCCTAATGACTCAACTTCCCTCTGACATTCTTCACAGCAGCTATCCCTTAGGACTTTACGATGAACCAAGTTTACCTTCGTAGGTAATATGTCTCTGCAAGCCCTCCAAGTGAAATGACAGACCTTATGAGGGATATTACACCCCCAAAGTTGCTTCCAAAAACTCCTCAAGTGAGTACCATCAGACATTTCCCTTGTAATAGCTCTTGGACCCAACTCCCTAGCTATCTTATGTGCACTCCGAACACTGAAGAGGCCATTCATAGTCGGAGCCCAGACTTTCTTATCTGCTGGCAGACTTGCGCTTAAGGCAATACCACAAATAATGTCAGCTTCATGGGGGAGGAAAACTTGTTGAACCAGCTCACTCTTCCATATTCTGGTCTCCCAATCTATTAATGTTTCAACCCGAGCATCCTGAGGGAGGGTTGATATTGGGGAAGACACTTTATATGTAGAAGGGGAAGGTAACCATTTGTCCAGCCAAATCTGAGTGCTGCACGCATTGCCCACCTACCATTTGCTTCCTTCCCTCACCACTACCTGGGCTGCCATTAGACTCCTCCAAGCATAGGACAGATGACTTCCTAAGCTAGCTGCATCAAAGTCACTAGTTGGGAAATATTTCACCTTAAATACCCGAAACAACAAGGAATCAACACTGGTCTGCAACCTTCACCCCTGTTTAGCCAACAAATCCAAATTAAACTCCTTTAATTGCTTAAAACCCATGCCCCCACATGCCTTGGGAGCGCATAATTTTTCCCAACTCATCCATGCCATTTTTCGCTCATCTTTACCTTGCCAGAAGTTCCTGATTAAGCTCGTCATCTTCTCACATAGGGAGTCAGGGATTTTAAAGCAACTCATCATATAAGTAGGGATCGCTTGGGCTACAGCTTTAATTAAAACCTCATTCTCCGCCTTAGATAAAAACTTTTCCTTCCACCCTGCTAGTTTCTTTGCCAATTTTTCTCTGACTTCTTTAAAAGTATTTTTCTTATTCTTCCCCACTAAGGATGGCAGCGAAATATGTTTTTGCTTTTTTACTTAGCTTGGTTCTAATACTTTAATATATTTTTTTTATGAAAAAAAAAAGTGTAGCGTCATGTATTTACTTATATATATATAATAATAACTAATAGCTATAACGTTTGACTTTTTATTGACTGTTCCTCATTGCGCCACGTGACTACATATATTGTAGCCACATTTACATTTTAAAACACCAAATAGTTGTGTCTTTTCAATATGTTTATTCACAATCATACCTATTCTGAACCGGTGCCAGTGTGACTATAAATAGGCATCCCTCATTTCATTTTAAAAAGTTAGTTTTTTCATTCATTCATAAGAGTTTTCAAAGAGAGAGAGAGAGAGAGACAATTCTATTCATTGTGCATGGAGATTGTAGTGCTTGTTCTACGTGTCGTACATCATTTTATCTTGGTCAATTTTATATTAACCATTCTGTATTCATTTGGTCTGTAAGTTTTACTTTATTTCTCTTATACATTCACACTTAGATTTGTACATATATTGTTTATTGGCTACATAAATCAATGCCACATATATGCTTTAAAACTCTGACCAGTAGTGATTTTTCTTTTTTTTGTTAAGTTTCAGTACTGTGCCTTTTTCTTTTTCCATTAAATCTTAGTATCTACTCTGTTTCATATAAGAAGCATATATTAAAATAAAAAACTGCCATTGAGAAGAAAAATACTTAAAAATTGTAAAAGAAAACTGAAGCAAAAAGAAAGAAGTGAATGATATATCAATATCACACTTGAATAGGAAATTGTGGTTATAGTGGCAGGTTCCAGGGGTTAAGTGAATGGTATATGGGCATGTGGCTTGATTTTTTTTTTTTAATAAAAAAAAAAAAGCTTTTTTGTCGATTATGGAATAAAAAGAAGCAATTTTTATAATTCTTTTTCAGTAGGTACTGATTACGTTTAATACAATTTAATATCTTTGATGCTATCCGTTGGTCTTTATTCATACTTACAAAATTATTTGTCACTATTTGGGCGAGGTCAGGGGGCAATTGCCAAATAAAAAATTTAAGAAAGGTGAAAGAGAGAAAGTTAAAAAGAAGTTACCAAATGAAGAAATTGTTTAGAATTATTGTTGCTACTCTTGTCTGTTGGTGTGATTTCATCCTTGGATCTTTCCACTTTTTTTAACCAAAAAAAAAAAAAAAACCCGACTTATAAATAGCAATTTTGGAGAATACCCACAAGTTTCTTGTATTTCTAAGAAAAATAAAAGAGAAGAAGTTGAGAAAAAGTTACTAAATGAATATGAAGTACTATTTATATCTAAAGGATTATGACCTTTCAACATGCGTCTTTTCGATCAATAGGCATATTTTCATTCAATAGGTGCATTTTCGTTTAATAGACACCTCTTTGATCAATGGACACTTTTTCATTCAATAAGCACATTTTGGTATATCCAATTTGAATGGTTATAACTTTTCAATAGGCACCTTTTGGTATATATTTAACAATTTATCTTGTATATATCTATATATACAACACAAACTAAACTAGAAACGTAACATTATATCTCTTATTCATTCCCACAAAAAATTAATAAATAAAAAAACATTGTTATTTTTCCTCTGAAACTCATTTTGTAGCTATTTCTGTGCATCGCACGGATCAGCGACTAGTATATATATATATATCATATCATATTATATATAATAACGCCGTGGTTGCGTCACGTGGCTTTGCCAAATTGCAGAAATTTTAATAAATTTTTAGATTTTAAGAATAGTTATATACATATTTTTTGGATAAATATGACAAATCAAGTAATGAAAGAAAGTAGTATTTGATTTACAACTATAATAGTTGTGTCTATCTAAAATGTTATCAACAAACCCTAAAATCAATAGAATAGAATTACCTAAGGATAGAATTTAAATAAAAAAGAGATTATTTCATCTTGATGCTTTTTAAATATATATTATTTTTCTTCTCCTATAATTTCTAAGTTGATAAAAATCGTAATTTGATTACAATCCAAATTCTTCATTTGATCCTTTTCTTATTATAATATATAAGTTGATAAGAATATTAGTTAAAAAAATCAATGTTGTACCCGTAAAAAAAGGTCCATCTAATGCTTCTTCTTTTTTTATTTAAATTATATTACTACATGTAAAATCTTCTTCAAAAAAAAAAAAAAAAAAAAAAAAACCTTACTACACGTAAAAATTGCAGAAAAGTTTTTAGATTTTTAAAAAAATAGATATAATTTTTCTTCTTCGATAATTTCTAAATTGATAAAAATCTTAATTTCATTATAATCCAAATTTTTCATCTAATCCTTTCTTAAAGTACACGTTAAAGTCCATCTAATTTCAACTTCATACACCTCTATAAATTAGACTGACATTAAACCTTTTGTTCATATCAACTTTTTCAATGTGGAGTGTATATATATAAGATAATTCATAATAAATACCTACCATACAGTTTTTTTCCTCTATTATTTCCTTCTTCTCCCTACAACCTCACACATATGTATTTGTTTACTCTAAATTTTTTTAATGTATTTGTTTAATTTAATTTATTTTTTTATCCATCAAATTGAATAGGTTTTGTGTATTTTGTGTCTTTTGTTTAACCTAATTTCCTAACATTTTATCATATTTATTTGGTTATTGTTTGAGCATCAATCATTAAATAGAGTTAGACATGAATTTTTATTATTTTGTATATCATATATGAATTACACTCAACAATAGCACACTTTGTTTTTGTTTAGTATAGTTTCATTTTAAGTTCTGTATATTGGACAAATTGCTTCAACATAAACACCACGCCTAGATAAATTGTCCATTGCAAGTAAAGAATTACTCAATGATCTCCAAAGAAAAAGTAAGACATTTTTCCCCTTCACTTATTTTATTCTATTTATGCCTCAATAATTTTTATTTTGTTGGTCTTTTTGCTTCTTCTTTATTTATTTTTATTTATCCGAATTGCTCATATTGTTAATTGGGAAACTACTGTCTACCATTCTCTTTGTAGTTTAAGCCTTATTTGAAAAATCTTAATTAGGTGAACTAGATAGGAAATATCATGCTAAGCAGGGTTTTTTTTTTTTTTTTTGCGCTACTTATTTTGGTTTGTTAATAATATAGAGAGAGGTTGAGATCAAATAATAGAGATTATTGTTCACAACTAAAGGCCGAAATGGATGTTACTATTGAAAGGTATCACTTCTCAATTCTCATCATATCTCAATGCTAATGAATTTATTTTTTTGGTTGGGTGAAAATCACTCAAGTTTTAGTGTCTTCTCCCATACTTTCAAGGACAAAAATTATATTTTCATGCATGTCTCTCTACTTTATATTTTTAAATGTTTAGTTATTTAGATTATTCTTAATTATTGAGTTGAAGTTTCCACTTAAATATGCTTTCAATCATTCTTTTTAATAGCTTTTAATTATTAAATTCAAGGTTTTTCCATTTAAATATTACTTGAGCCTTAAATCTCAATATATTATGAAAAATAATTTTATATTTCTTTTACGTATCTCATTTTACATTAGTTATGTAGTTATCTATTTTTAGACATATATATATATATATATATATATATATATATATATCCAAATTTCCCATTTGTTTAGGTGTAGAGCAGTGGACCGACTCGGCTTACCACTTAAGCTGTAGCAGAGAGGTACACGTCATCTGCCATGGTGGCACCGACAGCATCATCATCATCATCCACCTCTTTTCATCTTAACTAGTCCAACTTTTTGTCGCTTACATTTACAAATACAAATACAAAATACAAATACTAATATTAGAATTTAGATCGCAATCTCTCTCTGATTCTTTCAGCCTAAAGTTAGGGTTTTCCTTTTCTCTGCTTCGTTCCCCAACTTCCAATTCCAATCCCATAATCTCTCTCACTCAGACTCAACCCCCAGGTTTGATTCCTTTTCATCTCATAATTTTTATCTGATCTGATCTGATCAATTTTGCCCCTCACAATCGTTTCGATTTGTTTCTTTATTTCTTTTAATCTTCTTCATTCAATATCAATTACCCATGTCTTGAAATTCAATCACAAACTCATAAATTTATTTAATTTGGATCTTTTATAGGTTAGTACTATTATAATAATGGGGGCGATGATATCGAGATTTTGGTTCATGTTGTTTCCTGCAAAGGAATACAAGATTGTGGTGGTTGGGTTAGATAATGCAGGAAAGACCACCACCCTTTACAAATTACACCTGGGTGAGGTTGTCACTACGCACCCTACTGTTGGGAGCAACGTTGAAGAGCTTGTCTACAAGAATATACGCTTCGAGGTTTGCTACCAACTTTTCTACTCTTTTTTTGTTTTCTGTTAATTATTGCCTACTTGTTACCCTTTGGCTTTGGGAAAGTTTTTGTTAAATGTTTGTGATCTGTTTTTGGGTTGTTTAACTTTAATTTTATTGTATGTTCATATTTTAATTGTAGTTGGAAAGTGATTGTAACTTAAGGAAATAAAGAACTTGGGGAAGTGAGTTACTTTTAGTTGGGTGATGCTTGTTTTATTTTAGTGTGTGTTAGAAATGGGTTTGATTGAGACAGGGAGAGAGTCTAGTAATATACGGTTAAAAGTGATTTGATTACAAAACAGATTTGGGTACAAGTAGAATATAACCCTAGGATTCAGCCTCAAGTTGATGCCAAATACATGATAAAGAGGCCGCATATATGACAAAGTTCATGGATAAATTTCATCCCTCCATTGCTAAAATGTCTGCACAGTGGTTGTCCTCTGTGTATGCTTCAGTTGGAATTCCCCAAAGTGGTTTGCAAGGGACCTGCAATCAAGAAGAATGGAACTTAGTGGGTGAGAGTTTGCTTGTAATTGGTTGAGTTGAAGTATGGCATAATTGGTCCTTTTTTTCCTATTATTGATATAGTATTGTTTCATTGGCACAGTTTGAAATCTGACTTTGTGTATGTCGTGGCTTCTGTTTATGTATGTGGAAAAAAGAAAAGGTAATATTGAAAAGTTGTATAGAAGTGGAACAAAGAAATTTATGCCAAGGATATCTACCATGGGATGTCTCATAAAGATTTCCATGTGGTTTCTATTGACCTGGAGAAAGCATATGATACGATACCTAGAGAGGTTATGTGGTGGACTTTGAAAAAGAACGGAGTTCCACTAAAGTATATCAAGTAGATTGAGGAGGATATGTATGACAGAGCTGTAATTAGTGTGAGAATGAGTGCAGGATCAACACTAAGTTCATATCTCTTTTTACGCTAGTGGTGGATAAGTTCATTAGATCAATTCAATATGAAGTCTCTTGGTGTATACTTTTTGCAGATAGTATGGTTTTAGTGGATGAAACTAGATGTGAAATTAATGTTAAGTTGGAAATTTGGAGAGAGAATTTAAAATCTAAAGGTAGAACTAAAACATAGTGCATGGAATGTGAGTTTGGTAAAAGCAGAAACAATGATGTATGGGTTGTAAGACTTGATGGTAAAGAGATACCAAAAAATGAGAGCTTTTGATATATTGGATCACTAGAATGGAGAGATTGAAGAGGATGTGAATTATAGAATAAGACCAAGATGGATGAAGTGCAAAGTGCATCAAGAGTATTGTTATGAGCTATTAAATTAGGAAATCCCCTAAAAGTTATGGGTGACCCTTATATAAAAAGATGAGGAGAGTCGCTTGAGAGAGGAAAACGATTATTGTACTAGAGAGAAAGGGTTAGTTGATTCAAGTTAGAATCCATAGCCGACCCCAATATTTTTGGGATCGAGGCTTGGTTGTTTTTTCTTCATCTTCTTCTCTTTTTATTTTTGGATTCTTTTTTAAAAGCTATTGAATCCACATGTACAGATGTCTTCTATGTTCTGTTCTCGTTGTTTTCTCAAGCATTAAATGAACAAAAAAATCTTATGCTGGTTTACTTCTTCGGCAGCCAAAAAATGCATTTGTATTTTATCTTTAGGTTTTTGAAAATCTTAGGTTGTACCCACTTTTGCAATCTTACATGTTCAAAATCATTTTCCATATTCCCTTCTCCTTCCTGTTTTCTCACTATGAAAATCTTTTTGCTGTGAGAAAGATTCAAGTTGGATCTCTCTTTTTTCATACACTTCAACTTGGCTAGACGTACATCTTATTGTGACATGTAATATATTTGTTATTTCTATATTCCTATTTTATGTTTGTTTGCATGTGCAGGAAGGTCTGGTCATATAGAGTTGTCTCAAGTAGTTAAGTTAAAATATATTAGACCTATAAGCAGTACATATATACTTGAGAACTAGGTTGTAAATAATTGACACATTTGTTAGCTCCTAAAGCTTGTGCAAAGACGTGTTTAGAAACGTCATTACAATTGTTGTTTGTTGGGGAGTTGAACCCATTGTTAGGATATATTTAGATGGAAGGAGAGGATAGAAATGAGAGAGCGGGGGCACCCTTTTTTTCTTTTTTCTTTTTTCTTTTTTGGGGGGTTGGGGGGGTGGGGTGGGGTGGTTGTGTTGGACGATCATGTCAGGAGATGTGAAATGATATCATATCCCCTTACAACCCCTTTTCCCAATTCTCTCAAATCGGGAGAATACGAAAGAAGATGATACATCTACCGTTTGTTAGGGAGAGGAGGGTAAATGATAAAGAGAGGGAGGGAGAAGAGAGAGAATAATTATCTATTTCCTTTATTTTGATGTTCTAAAAAGTAAAATGGAGGAGAGGGGTATATATCCTTCAACCTACTTTGGTTGTTGGGTGGAACAAAAAGAAGATGATAAGATATTTTAATCTGAAAATAGTGTGTGACAAGTGATAAGGATTTGTTTAGACATTATTGATACTTAAATCGTTAAGGGTAAAAGGGCAGTATAGAAAAAAATTATCAAACAAGGTATCTTCTCCAACCAAATTCCCCCAATTTGAGTGAACCAAAAGGAGGAGGTAAATCCAAATGGGAAGGAATGGAATTCCTATCACTTCTTCTCTCCCATCCAAAGATACTGTTAGATTGGAGAATATTTTATTGCCCCCGTTCTTCTAACTATAGTTTTATTCTTTATTTTACAAGTAAATTAGAATCAACTCAAAGAAATTGTGAACCTCTTATTCCTTGATACTGCATCCAATTTTCTAATCAACATACAAAGAAATAAGGGAACTTTTAATTATGCCTTCTATTACAGTATGCGTGAATGTTTAAAATACAAAAAACTAAAAGTTGGACATTGTCAAGATGATCAACAGCTTGATTTTTTTGTAATGAATATTCATGGTAATGCAAGCAGAAAAGAAATTGAATTATCATAGACCAATGGTTCTAAAAATTTGTTAGTGATTTTTTTGTATCAATAAAGGTTATGATAGTTGAGGCTTGTCATCTAAACTTGTGAAACTCTTTTAGGTTTTCTATTCCATCTGGAAAATGAATATGTTGTTTGTGCCTATGTTGTATTGAATGGTTAACTTGATCATGTGCGTGAGAAGTTGTATAATTGCTTTGTAGCATCAATCTTGGTTTCATTTTAGACATAATAGATAGGGGATTGAACCTGCCTGGCTTGGCTGAGAGTTGTTGAAAAAATGACATTTATCTGTCTTAAATGTAAAGCAGCTAAACATGATTATTTGCCAATGTTGTTCATGTCAGGTTTGGGATCTTGGTGGACAAGAAAGACTCAGGACATCATGGGCAACATACTATCGTGGAACGCATGCCATTATAGCGGTGATAGACAGCACTGATAGGGCGAGGATCTCTATTATGAAGGATGAACTCTTCAGGTTGCTGGGACATGAGGATTTACAACATTCTGTTATACTAGTTTTTGCAAACAAACAAGACCTTAAGGATGCCATGACCCCAGCTGAAATCACTGATGCCCTTTCTCTTCACAGCATCAAGAATCATGATTGGCACATTCAAGCCTGCTGTGCCCTCACAGGAGAAGGGCTGTATGACGGCCTGGGCTGGATTGCCCAGCGGGTCACCGGGAAAGCACCAAGTTGATTAAGGAATGGAAGAAATGTATAAAACAGAAGAAAAGGAAAATTTATGTATCCATTCATTCATGGGTTTGAAGGATGAGTGATATAAAAGCCTCTTTTATGTATCATCTAAACTGTATGGGAGCTACTCCCGAACAAATTTGTAGATCATTCAGTTTTTATTTGCTCTAAGAAATTGTGTTCTACTCAATGAAGTATTCAGTAACACGTTCATGTTGAACCATGCTGTACAACAAAAGAGATTTTCATGTCATGCGTTTTAGAGCATATAATTGAAAACTGTTTTTGTTTTTTTGGTGGGGGGGTTGCTGTGAATTAAAAACATCTCAATGGTAAGAAGGTAATGCAATGCAATTTTTATCTGTACCATTGAGCCTTTCATGAATCATTTACCAATGAGAAAGTTTTGCTATAAAATCCTCATATGCACAATGAAGCATTCCACCAAATGATTGCCAATGGACACAGAAAAACTACTCAAGCTGTAAGACACTAATTTAAAGGTTTTTCTTTTCTTTTCTTTTCTTTTCTTTTTTCCCCTAAGGCTGTTACATGTCTGTAAGTTGAAGCGTCTGCCAAAATATGATCATGGAAGTCGGTTCTTGAATTTCACTATAATCATCACAATATCCAGCATCTGCAACCTTTTGAATCTTGTGGACCTTCAAACCATCGGTCCCAAAATGGATTTATTGGGCCAGTTGTTCTGCCAAACCAAAAGAAATATGATTTTATATAAAAGGTCAAAATGAATCTGGGGAAAATTTTAAAGCATTGAAAGAATCAGTTAGACAGGGAAGTATTACACTGAGAGCAAAGGATCAGGCCTTGATTCCACATTGCTTAGCATTCTGGCATGC
This sequence comes from Quercus parvula, assembly GCA_030820535.1. NCBI lineage: Eukaryota > Viridiplantae > Streptophyta > Magnoliopsida > Fagales > Fagaceae > Quercus > Quercus parvula. The sequence goes on from JAUAME010000009.1 coordinate 185,706, forward strand.
AGAATAGAAACTCAAGCTTGTGAATTGACATAGTAAAAACTAAAGGTTAGATAAATGTTAAATTAAGTACTCTATATATTTTCTCATTCTTACTCCTTGCTTGCAGCTGAGGCCTTTTCCATATTTTCAAGCTGTTCCAGCTCTTCCTGCACGTGCAGCAAATCCAGTCAGTCCAACAGCCAAAAATATAAACAATGCTAAAATTACATCTAGAATATGTAGCAAGAAGGAAAGTTATCTAATCTAATACTAATTATAGAAAACACTCACATTGAACTGTGAGGTTATTCAGAAACAGAAATGTGTCAAAAACCATCACATCTCAGTAGGCCAGTTCCTCTGGATGTTCTTTGCCTCTCCAATTACCAGATTGATTAAACTATATTTACCAGAAATACTTTCCCATGACAAATTTATTGCAATAGGCTATCTAAACCTCCCATAAAATTCCCAAAACCATATACAAAATAGATGCCACAAAATAACCATGGGAAGCACCGGGAACTATCAAGATTAGCCAATATGGGAGGCACATACAATAGAATGAAGCAACAGAGGCAGAAATCAACCCAAAAAAGTTGGATATAAGATAAGAAACTGATCAAATATACCCAATTACCAGAAGCAACTAGACATGAGGATGAAGTTCTCTAGAAACATAGTCATACCCAGTGCACAAAGCTTCCACTTTTGCGGGCTCTGGCTGAGGTGATTGGTAAGCAGCCTTACACCCAATTTTTTGGGAGAGGTTGATTCCCAAATATGAGAAAACCCCTCTTTTCCTTTTTATTTTTTATTTCTTTTAAAAAATTATTTGGTGTGACATACTGTGTCAAATATTCGCACATGAAACTATCAACTTCCTAGATGTTTTGATTATTCAGACAGACTCAAACAAAATTACCAGAAAAAGTTCTCCATAGGGTTTGGATGTGAATAATGGAAAGTAGTTTCCCTACTGAGATACTGCTATATTATACATGAAAAACTTTTCAGATGTAGATCTGACATAACTTCTAAGCTTCCTACCAACTCCCAACAGCCAAATATAGTCTATGTAGCCATCCTTCACATTGGAAGTGTTCCAGAAAGCAACATGACAGTACCTAATTCCTTCCTTAATTTGAATTACACATTTCACTGCTGGAAGAAGTCTGAGTTACGAACTCCAACGCTGCTAGTGGCACATCAAGGCAGAGGACCCTGCTGCATACCTGTGGAAACTTGTTATCACAATGGAGCTTTCCTCAAGCTCGGTGCTAGTTGACAGCAGTGAAATAAACTGAAGGAAATGAGAAGGTAGCTGGATTAGCCAACTCTACTGATTTTTATGACCCGATTTATTTAAAAGAGAAAATGGCTTGCCTACTGGGGCAACCTGTCAATTAGGATTAACAGTGACCAAAGGTGAGAAGATTTTTTAATTTTTGTTTGGGGAAGAGGGGGAGGGGGGGGGGGGGGGTGGGGGAGGAGAACAGAGGAAAGGGTAATAGGATTTGAAAGTACAACTTGTTTGAGAAGAGAAGGTAATTCCAGGTTTGAGCAATGTACCTAATTTGTCAAACTTGTTGAGATGCTAACATTCTCTTTTAGATAATTTATACTATAACTTTAAAGGTGTACAAGAATAAACCTCAGGGTGATTTCTGGGCACACAAAAATTTGCAGCAACTGCAAAAACAGTTCCCAGATATATTGACTACATAATAAACTAGAGTTTCAATAAGATATGCTAGTCCGTTGAGGCCTTGAGCATTGTACCAGAAACCTGATTAGCTGCATAGCCAAGTCGTTTACACAATTTGTCCACAATAATGAAGACCTTTCCTTAAGTTCTCAAACTTTCAAGGATCTCTTTGGAGAAACTGTAGCTCACCCACTGTATATGAGGCAAAGTGTACAATATAATTTCCATGCCAAGATGTTTAAGCTTTTTCCCAATTATGTATACTTAAATCTGACTCTGAACCTAAAAACAGAAAATCAAGAATTTTCTTCTCCCTCTGACTTCACTTGTATATCTTCAGTAACCCAAAATTTCCAACAACAGCAAGTCTCTAACTTCCTCTATCTCCTATGCAATTAAATTGTACCGACACAATTCAATCAATTGATTCAAAAAGGATTTTAAAAAAAATGAATGAAATAAATTACAGCTAAAAAATGTAAGGAATGAGGATACGAAAATCTATTCACTTGGATTTTCAACATACCGATTGCATGTATCAAGTCATTGTTATACCTTCCACAGAGAGATATGTTAGAACAGTGATAGATCAGTTCAAGCATTTGAAGGAATTATCCAATCATAAATGTTATGCAAGATTCTCAAGAGGATCTAAGTCTAACACCATTTAAATAAGTGTGCGTAAGGTTATGTAGCCCCTTTTTTTAACAACAAGAATTAATATGGGTCGATGCAAAATCATAGTAATGTATTTGTGCATCATACATTGTTTATCAAAATCATAGTACAGTATTTTTTCATCATACATTGTTCATATGCAAATAGTCAAACCTAAGAATTATCCAAATTCAAAAAACCAGGTTGCCCAATATTAACTTTAAAATAAGAAAAACAAAAACAAAAACCTACACTCTAAATGTCAAGACCTACATCTCACCTTCCAAGATGGAAGAAAACAAATTGCCTACGAATTCCAACAAATCTAGCTGCTTGACACTTATGAGAGACAACAGCAATCAAGTTTAGTTGCATCAAAAGGAATATGGAATGCAGATAGAGTGAGGGGACAATAAAATACACCCACACAATCAACTATTTCTCAGAGTTGAAATTTCTATCATCCTATCTACTGCAATTGGAATTGAGTTTCCTCACTGTGCATTATAAACTACATTGACTGAGAGGAAAATCAAGTGTCCACACCTCTTTTCCCAAGAGTACCCAAAATTCACTTGCTCAAAAACCTAATCACTGCAATCTAATGTAAAATATTTTAAGTTTGTAAAGGATAGGGTCGTAAGGATAAATCTAGAAAATACTTTTCTGAAAACAGACCATTCACAGTCAATGAAACAATAAGTCACTACCGTTTTTGAGACCAATGCACATTTGGCAACAAGAAACATAACACATCGCAAGGATACCCATAAACTGATAAAGAGATCTGCATTGAACTTCCTGAACTCTGTTGTGATCACAAAACATCAGAAACCGTACCTCCTAATTCATGACACAAAATCAGAAGTAGCAATCTTTTAACATGACCCAACTGCGTTCCACAAGGTCTTTATGTTTCTTAAAAACCATGAAGATAATTGCAAACTGCTCAAAGCCTCAAGCTCTGCACCATTTCAACATATTCACCAATTGGACGAAGAATCCAGGTCCATTCCCAACTCAACAAAAGTAGTGGCTTATCAAGAATAACTGTTATATTAAAGATAATAATATTTCAACTAGGTTCCTATCTCAAAAGTCCAGCATTTGTTATATCAAGTTTGAAATATGAAACTAACGACCTATTAGGCGACTTTACACTTTACAGAGACAACAAATAAGTAAATTCAAAACTACCCAGATTACCATTTATTCGTTTATAAACACAAACACAAAGAAAACAATAGAGGACTAAACATTCAATAACTCAACAAAACAACATCATAGGCCAGAAACAATTTATTAAGAATAAGAAGTTACCTCTAAGAATCTAGCTTCTTGTTCAAGCCGCTTCAGCTCTGCTTGTATCCGATGCTTCCCTCTCGTATCAGTGGCTGACAAAGAGTGGACCCGCTGGGTTCTCGGGCTCGCGGATTCGGAACTACCCGATTGCATCTCAGCATACAACAACCAAAAAAGGAATATAAAAGCCCTAGCTCTACAGGAGAAAAAAAACACCACTTATATATGGACCCAACTCAGAAACAAGGGAAGTAAAATCAACAGAAAGACCCCATTAGACAACAAAAGAAGGAAGACCCAGAGATCTTAATGGACCCCACAAGCGCTCCATCATTGATTAAAAGAAAAGACGCGGATCTAATAGAAAGACAGAGAGTTGGGTTGGAAAGGATTCTTGTTTGGCCGTTTTAGCCTGAGCTTTTCAAGGTAATGAATGAAAAGAAAATAAAAACTTTGTTGTTGATGTTGTTGCGTAGTGCTTGTGTGAAAGCTGGGTCTCTTTTGTGATTCTCATTTTCTGTGTCTTTTGTCTCTCTACGCTCTCTTTGGCGTCACTTACCAAAAAGGGTCTCTGTCTCTCTCTCTCTCTCTCTGCTTTTCAACTTTGTGCAGTTCCACGCGATGTTCCCCTGTGCGGTGACTGTGACAGTGGACTCTGTCAAAAACAAACTTACTTTTCTCTTAACTATAATAAGAGACTTCTCTAAATAAAATAAGTGTTGGATTCAAGTTTTTATAATTAAAAATAAGCATAAAAATGACGAATGGTAAATAAAATTTGATTAATTAATTACAAAAAATATTATAAATATTTGTTAATAAGATAAATCTTCTTTTTTAGGACAGGAAGATAAATCTCCTTTTTATAAAACATAAAATTTGAAATTATAAGTTGATGTACGAAACTTATCCCATCATCCCATGTAAGTTATTTTATATAAAATTTTAAGAAATATTATAAATAAATATAAGGAATGGATATCTAACATCAATAAGCTCATTTTGAGATAGAGGACTGTGAATTTCAAGGTAAATTACAAAAACTACTCATCTAGTATAATCTTATAAGATGTGATTGATTCGAATTAATCGGTTGAGTATTCATAATAACTCAAAAAAAATTAGATTAAGGTTTCTTGTTATTGTACTTATCTCTCATGTTGTTTGCTTTATAATGCATTTCCTATATCTTTAACGGCATTCGATGATGTAGCAAATGACAATAATAACCTTTAAGAAAGAATTAAAGAAAAAATATGTTCAATCACAAAGCTTACACCTTGTGACTGTATGCAAAGCCAAATGAGGGTTGAAGGCAATGGTGGAGTAAGGATTTAACTCCAAGGTGAAATTTCTATATACACATGTATGTATTACACTAATATATATATATATATATATATATATATATATATATATATATATATATATATATATATATATATATATATATATATATATATTAATGATATATTTTAATGTAACAAAATTCACAAAATGATATTGTATTAGTTATATTTTGTTTCTCTCGAATTATTTATCTACTAAGGATTTTTGGTATGAATAAGTTGTATTTTGAATTTTTTTTTTTCAAAGTCAAAGTTTCATGTTTAGGTGAAAATATTTTTAATAGTTTTTTTCTTTTTAGAAACTACATTTTTAATAGTTAGATAGACACCAAGTACAACTTACATAAATTTATGTTATATGTAATTATCCTACAATTTAAAGGAAGCTAAATTATTAAATAAATAATTTGTGTTCCTATTAATTTTTTTATATATAATTAAAAAAATAACAATAATGTTCTATAAAAATTTAGTTTTGTCATAATTTTTTTTTTCACTTACCTTCCTTTTCTATTCATAGGTATTGAACTTTAAAAGACAAATATTTTCTTCCTTTTTATTTAATGAATTTTAAAAAATAAAAAACTTAAGAGATTGTTGATTATGATATTTTCAATAAATTCACCCAAAAAAATAATAATTGGACGAGGAAGGGTAAAAGTCGTAAGTTAAATATTGTCTTTTTAACTTTTAGGTAGGCTGGCAATTCCAACCCTCATTCTATCCGGTTTCATCTATAGTTGAAGGAGTTAAAGAGACAACTAAATATATGAGGGTCGAACAATATCTTTTTTCAGTTGACATTATTGACACTTGCCACATTATTACAAACTAAATTAATGGAGATACCTCACAAAGTAAATCATAGGAATAATGATTGTTACAAAATAAATCTCATGATAACTCCATAATCTAAGGATATACAACATGGATGTGATATTTATAATTTCCTCTATTTAAAAAAATAAATAAAAATTGATGTGATAATATGCGATTCGGTATAAGTATCGTATGTTGTGTAAATCAAAGCAAAAAGAAAAGAAAAGAAAAAAAAGATATAGTATACAAGCAGTTTAATAATTAAAAAAACACAACCAATTTGTGACAAAATATAAGTAAATTAAATTTATAATGTCCAAGAATTGTTCATAGGAGAGCAACTACTTATTATATTTATTAGAGATATCTTGATCCAAGATATTATTTTGAGTTTTTTCTTTCCTTTTCTTTTTTAGAGAGTTTCAACATATGGCGTCCGCTCTTAAAGATAATTTTTTATTATTAGATTAAGACATCAATTAGTTTTTGGTGTAAGCGAGAATTGAACCCTAGAACTATTATTCAACCATTAGAGACTTTATCAGTTGAGCTAACTAAAATCTACATATTATTTTGAGTTAGTCTTGGATAAGTGTAGTATTCTCTAAACCATATAATGGTTTGAACTTTGGACCAATATTATGACAAGATTATCTAAGGAAAAATTAAGGAAAATATAATGATTAAAAAACCCCGAAATTTATCATAGCAAATAATGGAAAGCCCTCTCATAAAAATATGTGATTTTTTTTAATGCAACAAAAAAAAAAAAAAAAAAAAAAAAGAAGAGTGATTTTTGAATTTTGTCTATCTTTTTAGAGAGCGTATTAGGACGGGACGATTATGCGCGTGACAGTAGCGGCGGCGGCGCCACGGTGCTTAAGAAATGGAAGTCCACTAGCTAGGGAAGTGGCACGTCGTTGTCCTTGTTCCACCGTGTTGTGCACGTGATTACTATAAAATACACAAGCGCGTGTTGTTGGCTCATGTTTGTTAAACTGTGTTTGGCTGTTTGCTCTGTTGTACAGTAATTTGCAGTTGCACTGTCTGTTTCTCTTTGTCCACCTTTGCTGTGTCTTTGTTGGCCATCCCATGACATGAAGATGAAATTGTGGGAATTCAAACTCAAAATGGTTTTATTTTAATTAAACCCCACCTTCCCACGGGCCCTCCCTCCTACTCCAATATTTGTTTAGTTTGAGGTTGTATCAATCAATCACCTCATTTTTATTTTTTTTATTTATTTTTTATCAATTTCATATTCAAGTCCTAATAGCAACCATATAGCGATGGTAAAAATTTGCAAAATACAAAAAGTACTCAATTTTGTATATTTTAATTAAAAAAAAAACACTCATATCAGTACTTGTAAAAATATGTAAGTATACATAACTGCTTTGCAAATGAACAGTAACCGTACATATATGCACGGCTACTGTTCATATGCATATAATTTTTTTATTTTTATTTTTTTTCTCTCTCCTCTATCAAACTACTTCTCTTGCTCTATGTCTACAACAACTAGTAGCTTCCCCAACGTCTACAACAACCTAGCATGGCAGAATAAGAAGAAGAAAGAAGAAAATAACCACCCAACCACCAATCGGATTTGCCGCTCAATCTGCTGCCGTCGAGTCTTCCACTGTTGCTACTCCCGGATCTTCCCAGATTTACCGCCATATGTGAGTGTTGAGGGAGACAGTTCAGAAGGTTTGGGATATGGGTTTGGAATTGATATTTGATAGATAGGTATTAATAAATAATAATAAAAAAAGAATAAATAATATTATTTAAGTATAATAGATTTGTAAAATAGATAAACCGATATGGGTGTTTTGAAAACGTGGTAATGTAAAATAAAAAAAAAGTAGATTTTTAGTGTAAAATAGACGGAAAAATTTAGTTGGACTGATGTGAATTCTCTAAGTTCTAACTATATATACAAAATGACACAACGATATGGGACTGTTAAAAATTTAGCTAAGAATTTGTCTTACATACATTAGAAGGAGATGCACACATGGAATGAATTCTGGACATTTTTATACATAGATATATAATTGCTCTTTATTATTATATTAAGATATCAATCATTCTAGTGTAGGCCAATTCGGTAAATACATTTTTGTGAATGATTCAAATATATTAGATCTCATGTTGTTAGCATTTTAGGAAAAACAATCTTGACATTTTTCAAAATTAGAAGCTCATAAAATACGGTTGATAAATTTAATAATAATAACAATAAAAGACATCTGGTTGGTAAAACTAAAATTACGTAAATGAACTTTTTTTTTAATTGTATAAACACAATAGTAACAACACCTACTATTATTTATGTACCAAATTTATACACATAATTTATCAATTTTTATTCAAATATTTATGATTCACAACTAGAAATCAGTAGGCAAAAAAAGTTACTAGTGTAAATATTCACATTATTCGTAACCTTTCATTTACCGTTAAACAAACCATAGTAAATCACCTAATACACATTATATGCTTTTACTTAAAGGGTAATTATGAATGCTCTTGGGGTATTAGTTAATAATCATTTTAAAGAAAATATTTATCAGAAAAGAAAAAAAAAAAGCAATTAATGCTTTGACAAATTTTTTATTTCCTATAAAAATGATGTCAAAACTTTTTTAAAATGAATTGTTAACTAATACTCTAAAAACATTCATTAGCATTTTTCTTACTTGAAATATCATAGGTTTTATGTACACCCTAGAGATTTTTTTTTTTAAAATTTTTAAATCCACTCTAATTTATAATGTTGAAATTAACCGTTAACGATGTAAATGAAAAAAAAAAGGCTGACATAGAATACAAGAAAAAAAAGGCATTAAATAATTGCTTTTAATTTGTGTGATCCTCTCCAATCTTGCTGTCCATATTAAATGGAAGTTATTAAGTAACTTAACAGTTGGACACCTGGAAATAGTAAATACAAACATGATTGACAGGCAATTAAACAGTGGAGATTGCACTTCCTAAGTTTGAACTCCAAAAAGAAAGCAGAGAGATACACCAAAGTTTGGGAATGAGTCCGTACATAGTCGTACCCTTTTGCATGACACATATGTGTCGTTCTCAAAGTGTCACATTCTCTGACACATGTATATCCATCCATCCTCTGCTCTCTTTATAATACAATAATATAAATGCTGCCTCCTGGTCCTCATCTACCTACCATTTTCAACACATGCAGATCTTTTGCCAAAACAAAACATTTCCTCTCTCTCTGCAATTTCTTCCACCCTCATCAAAAGGACCTGGATCCCATTTTACTCCACCGCCACCGCTAAAGCCCCACCATTGCTACTTATTTCCCAGTACAGTTCAATCATAATTATCTCACACAGAAACCAAAATCCCACTTCCCTCTCTGCTCTTTTGCTACCTAATAATAACCCTTTCAAGAGTCCCTGAGTTTCTCAAGCTACCTAATCATCAACCTTTACCTACTGTTCCATTGGAGGTAGTGGCAGAGTCAGGAAATTATCTTTGGGAGAGTTATTTATAAAAATTTTGTGTGTATATGAAATCTAGAATAGTAATGTATAATACTTCATAACTCAATATGTGCTATAAACAACAATTAAATACATGTTAATTTTTTTTTAAGTGCTAAATACATGTTAATATAGTAGTATATACTATATATTTTAATCAAACTAATTAAGTACATTTATAAATTATAATGTCATACGGTATATAATATATTGATTATTATAATAACAAATAATGTATTATAAGAAATATAAAAAAGAAAGCAGATGAAAAGTAAAGTAAAGAAATCAAAAGAAAGCAAATGAAAAGTAAAGTAACACGTACAGGAGCACTGTACATGGGCTTCAAACTTGTCTTTCACTCTTTCTTGTCTAGTTTAGTCACACTGAACTTTTACTTTTATATTGTAAACACAAAACTATAGTAGCATTAATATCGCTTTTTCATTTACCAATAACTATTCATCACATCAGTCATTTGTGATATTTTTTGTAAAATAGTTTGTATCTCTAGCATTATTCTTCTATTTAAATGAGAGTTATGTTTATTTTTAGACCTTCTTAAATATATATGTGTATATTATTGAGTATGGGGGCCAAAATGATAAGATTCTTTTAAAAATTTTCAAATTATTTAGGATAATTCAAAAAAAAAATATTCATTAAATTTTTTCAAAAATTTGGGGGGGGGGGGTCAAGGCCCCCTTCAGTCCTTGTGATGGTCTGCCACTAATTGGAGGTCCCTCAGATTTCCACTACTCCTGAGATTGACCCTGCTAATACTCCTGAAGTGAACACTAATCCTCCACCCTATGGCCCAGACCCTGTACCCATGCCTGGAACCGAATTCCCAAAATCGGTGATACCACCACAACCGGATCCCAGATCGGAACTCCCTAAACCATTGATACCACTGCGTCCAGACACATTGCCGGACCCCGGACCAGAATGCTCGGATCCCAATATCCCACTTCCAAAACCGGATGTAATGCTGCTGGATTATGTTCCACAGAAGCCACCAGGGCCGGAGATGGTGCCTCCGCCATTTCCGGATATCAGTCCACCAACTGGGTGATAATGCCTTAAAATGTATACTTGTTATATGTTTATGTGGGCGTTATCTCCTTATTACTATGCTTAATTTGTATAATTAAGCCATGATTTGCATTAGTCCCTATTATTTATCTTTACATAATTTCTTGAATAAGATGCTATTCATTGTGTGTAATTTTCTATTTTCAGGAAATCATGTGAGAAAGATGAGTTTACAAGAATTTATGAGAGAATGGAGGTCAAACTAGAATTAAAGTGGAGCTAAAGGACCATGCTTAAATGTCTAAGGAGGTGCAACTGGAGGGCTAGGATCGACTGCCATGATTGGAAACTTCAAATAAGGAAAGAAATCAAAGAGACAGAATTTGAAAAGGAAAAATCTGATTTGAGCACTAATCAGTATTTTGGGAGTATCTCTCTCCTCAAAAATCCAATTGATACAAGGCCAGATGGGTTGGAACCGTGACTTAAATATCTACAACTTTCCAGTTTTTAGTTTTTCAAAATTCTCAATTTTTGAAGGCCAAAATTAACTCACAAGTTACTGTTGTAAACTTGGACGGAAATTAAAATAGTATAAGTTTTATTTTTCTTTGGACACTTAGACATTAGGGTTTCGGAAGGGAGGCTGGTAGAACGAATTTTGGGCAGAGAAAACCTTGTATTTTTCTTTCTTTAATGGCAGCCTAAACTCTTTGCTAGGGCTAGGGGTTATGTTTCTTCTATACGATATGAATATTCAATGTGATTCTTTCTAGGATTTTATCAACGACATATTTGATTGTTCATATAGATTTCTTTTTGATGTATTAGTTTTTCCATACTTTCAATAAGTTCAATCATGTTTTTCTTATTGTTTAGATGAATTTCTAATAGTTTCAAATAGAAATCAGGTTTTAAAGTGAATAGGTTTTTCTGAAAACTTTTCTAATCGCATTATCAATCGAGGTTATCATGCGTTCTTGAATTATCTCAGTTCAACCGAATCATAAGTGTTTAATTGTATAAGAACAATCAATTATGAAATAGATATTTTCCTAGATCACAAAGAATTTCATATTGATATAGGGAAACACCCCGATGCCCTAGTATTTACATTATTGATTTAAATTAGTTTTTATTATTATTTTTGTTAACAATCATCAAGCAAAAGTACTTTTCTTCTTCACCCAAATTGTTATTTAATTATATTTTCTTTGAATTTACCCCGCTCCTTGTGGTTCGACCTCGATACTCCGAGAATTATATTGCTATGATCTCCTGCACTTGGGAGTAAGCAAGCACTGGGCCCTATGTTTTGTTTTGTAGGAGCTAGCTAGGTGAATTAATGTATGGATTGGTTCTTGATTAGCATCCAAATTCCATCCTTTTGATTTATATATTTGCTTGGATTTTTTTAATTAGTGCTTGAAAATTAAATTCTTAGCATCCAACGTTGCTTGTAAATAAGAAATGTTACAAAAGTTACCACCGCACTCCATATACACTTAGATTAGGCTAGAGTAGAATTCAATCTTGTATAAAAAAATTATAAAAAAAAAATGTTACAGAAGTTATGAAACCTATCCAGTTCCAGTAGGTCAGAGTTTTGAGCTAGGGTCTGCTCGTTCTTGATTAAATTTTGTACTTCAAATTATTATCATTATTATTATTTTTTTGGGTTACTTCTTGTTATATGTACAACTTTAAAAGAATTTATACATACATTAAAATTAAATTAATATATTTGTATTGAGATCCAGTGGCGGTGCCACGTGCAGCTCAGGGCCCGAGCTGAATTTTTTTATTATATATAATAATTAAAAATTTGTATATTTGCTCTGCATTAGGAACACCCTCAAATTAAAAAAAAAAATTTATTTGTTCTACTTAAAAAAAAAAAAAAAATTTGTAACAGAGCCAAGCGCACGGCAAGCCCAACAGATTATAGAGATAACAAACATGGATTCTCCAAAAAAAAAAACCAAACCCCAATACATAGCAAATCACTAAATCTGATCCGAAACTTTGGTCCTTATTGTCTGCTGCAGCCTCCAGTTGATGACCGGCGATCAGATTTCTCCAAATCAGTGCATAGTGGCACTAAGACTCTTTCTCCTTTTCTCCTTACTCGGACTGTTGTGTTTTCTTTTCTTTTGCTGAGATTTCTTTGGGTTGATGAAGTCTTTTTCTATTTGGTAAAGGCGTTTATAGCTTAGAAAATAACGCTAATCAAGTCTATCTTCTCGCCCACTGTATACCATTATACCAATCTTTGTTTTGGGAGAAAATACACCATGTTACGAGTGTATGTTTCTCTTCTCTCACAGTTGGTGGGACCCACTAGCTGTGGGTCCCACCAACTTGTGAGAGGGAGGATGCATACACCCATAACATGGTGTACTTCCTCCTACTTTGGCCACAAAATTTGTTTATAGCTAATGTACCAGTCAAATCTCTTTCTTTTCACTTCAAAAAAAACCTCTTTCTTTTAATTTAATTTATTATATTTAGTTTTTAACTTGGTTGATATACGTGTATTGCAATACCACTGTACCACTACTGCCATAGTAGGCTGTAGCTTTAAGAGCTTTAGGCTTCATCAAGTCTCATTTAATATTAGATTTAAACTTGAAAACAATGGTTTTCTATTTAGTTACTTTTTTTTGAATTATCTATTTATTTTTTTATTTAGTTATTTCAGTAATGATCTTAGTAAATTAACTAATTTTTATAATAAGTAAATAAACTATGATATTGTTATTCCCCAAAAAAAAAAAAAACTACTATAATTTTGCTATATACTTATATATTTGTTTATTTATTATGTTTGCTTAAAATTTAATATTTCTTATTTATTTTATGAAAACTATAATATGAAAAATACTTTTTTTTAACTAATTTAATATATTTATTTATATTTAATTAATTATGACATCATCGCGGTTCGACCTTGATCCCACCTTAAAAACCTTGAACCCCTTTTTTTTTCGGTTCTATGAACGGTCCAGGTTTCAAAACCATGGTTGGTGTTGGTGTAAGGTGTTGGTGAGATTATTAATTGTATTTTAGTGTTGGTGTTGGTGTTGGTGTCTTTTGGTGAGATACAATAAATTGGCTTTATCTGATTCACTGTGTGCTAGTGCTAGTGCAAGTGTGCAACTAATAATTAATAAATATGACTATGTGCTGTGTGCTAGTTGATTAGTTCAACTAATGGTCATAAAATATGTAATAAATCACTCTTTTTTAGACTTGGACTTAAGCTATGCGGCCTATATATTTTTGTGCTGCACAATTTATTGACTTTTCTTTTTTTTGTTAAGTAATAGTGTGATATTCCAAGTATCAAACAACCACAGTAATTAGTTGAATTAATTAATTTTGTTTGTTTGGGATATTAATTAACCAATAATTAATTGGAAAAAGCAACTAATAAAAAATAATTAATAATTTAATTACCAATATATTATAAAAGACAAACAAATTAAATTATGTTAGACTAAACAACAATTAATAATTTTATAATTAACGAAACAACAATATAACACATTATAGTTTATAAAAGACAAACAAATTAATGAAACAACTAAACAACAATACATTTGGGAAAAATTACTGGAGCCATCACTGAGAAAAATTATGCTTCTTAAAGAATATCCTGGGAAAAATTCCTAGAACTGCCACTGTCGAGATCCTTATCCTTTCCCCTGTGTGTGTTTGTGGCAACTTCAAAGTTCAAACTTATGCGTTGGGTATTTTTAGGAGTGATTGTTTTTATTGTGATCACACTAATAAATCTGGGAAGTCTACCCATTCATTCTTAGTGGATATTTCTTCTAAATTGAACGAAGCAAGTTCACCGAGCCTATTCACCTATACAATAGTGAGGGTTAAAACCCTATTCTCCTCCTTTAATTTAGAAACCAAGGAGAGGGTAGGGCTCTCTAGCTTAGAAAAAGGAGTGGTACAATCAGGGCCGGCTGAATGGTGGAGCAAAAAATGCAATCGCCTAAGGCCCCAAGTAAAAAAAAGGCCCACAAATTTTAATCAATAGGGTTATTTATAATCAATAAATAAAATAATTTTGTTTTACTAGATGAAAAACAAATAAAAAATAAAGAAAAATGCAACATCCACAATATTTTTCACAATACTTTTATAACCAATGCTAAGTACCAGATTATTACAGCCTATTGTTGATGGCAAAAAAAATAATTATAGTGATATTTTCAAATAGAAAACAAAAGGTAACTTAAAATTTAGGATTTGTTATAAAAATATTGTGAATGTTACACTTCTAAAAAAAATAAGAATAATAATAAGAGTTTAGTTAGCAAACTTTTACTAGTTTTCATCTAAGTCTATCACTAACACCATTGTTTTACTTACTATTATCAATTTACCACATCAACAAGTATGAAAAATTTTGTCAAATTTTTTCTGTCAATAAAATTTTTTTTTTTAAAAAAATTCTTCGTTGTTCATATTAATTAGTAGTAATTTCGCATCTCAAACAAGATGATCAATTTTCACCTTAGGCCCCCAAATGCATCAAGCCGCCCCTGGGTACAATGGTTCATTGATTCAACCGCTAGATCATCTGTTCAATCATTCATCAATAAAAATGAGTATAAATTATTTTAAAAAATATATAAATAAATTAAAAAAAAATACATAAAACTAAGGATAGTTTTTTTTTTTTAATTTTTAATTTTAAATGAGATAGTAGAGTATTCAATATTCAATTAAAACGTAAATATACTGTAAATTAATATTTATAAAACATTATTGTTAAGAAGGTTTTTTCTAATATAGAATTTAATTTGTTTAATATATAAAAATGACAAAAATGAGACACTTTGATTAATATTTTGACTATTTTTTCGCCCCAAATTAGAAGCAAAAGACTTAAAATATGATAAATAAAATTGTAAAATTGAAGGAAATTAAGTATAGTTATTAAATCAAGACAGTTCAATTAAACTGTATGGTTCACTATATATCTACAAAAACCATTGGGTTTTCACAAAATTATTGATTTATTGCAAATCAGTAGTTCTTTCATATTGATTCTGAATTTTGTATAGTTTACCAATTTGATGGTTGTTGAGGGTCATTTTTTAGGATCCAAGTGGAAGGCAAAAAGCCCAGCAACAAGGGTAGCAAAGGTTTGGCAAACAAGTGGCAAAGCCATCAGGCCCAAGCGGTAGGAATGATGGATCACAGGTTTATGAAATAAACAAATGGGTCTTGAGGAGGTAAATGGGCTTAAAGAAGTCCGGAAAGAGAGAAATAGCATACCCATAGGCAGTATATGATGTAGAAAAAGTGAGAATGGGCCACTGCAGGCCCAAAAGTAATGCAAACAAAGAAAGTAAGGGGTTAATGGCAAGCCTATGAACCCCAAGATGAGAATGAAGTAATTGAGCCAGGGAAGTCCAATGAAGTTAGTAATAGCCCATGGGAATACAGAGTTAGTAAAAGGGATGAAGAAGCCCAAAGGAAGCAAACGGGCCAAAGATGCCTAAGAGAAAAAACAAAAGAAACACAGGAGCCCATAAGTAGGAAAACCAATGGCCATGTTAAGGCACTGGGGGAAAGAGTAAACGGCAGGCCTAAAGAGGCCCAGTAGGATTGAGTCATTACGGCAGGAATGACAGAGTAATATGGCAGGAAATGAGGGCAATCAAGAAATGGGCCGAAGGAAGTATAAAGCCCAGTAATAAATAAATATCAGCCCCTAAGGGGAGCGAGAAATCAAAAAGCAGCTCACGTAAAAGGTCAAAGAACGAATGGCAGGCTGTGCAAGCAAGCCTCCAGACCACGGCGGACGAGAGAGCAGTAGACAGATTTTTGACATACATAGAAGGAAGGCACGCGCAAGGCCTAGACCTCACCAGCCTGTACCTAGCCAATATAGGGCATAGTGAGGTCATGGGTTAGAGGTAAGAGGGCATGGTTTGGTGGTGGGGAGAGGAGAAGACCTATTTTGAGGTTTTTGCCAAGGGTCTTTTGGGAGAAGTGTCCTGCTAGAATGACACACCACCCAAACTGGCAAAGCTGAGCTAGGCCACTAGGTGCATGTCATGAGGGATAGGAAGAGAGAACGCACCCACACCATAGCAGGAAGGGGGTGCCACGACAGACTAACAAACAAAATAGTCCTCTTTGTTTGGTGATAGGGAGTGGCACACAGATGTGATGGTCGGCAAGTACACCCAGACCAGACAAAGGCGGTTAAGGGCTAAAATAGTAAAATCCAGTCACAGCAGACACTATAAAAAAAAGCCCTTGCTGTGTACAGGAACAACAACGACGGTGAGGAAGAGGATAGGATTGAGAACTTGAAAGCCAAGAAATAGAAACAAGGAGTGACAAGAAAGAAAGAAGAAAAAGGAAAGATAAGAGAAAAAACGGAAAAACAGAGAAAGAAAAGAAAAGAGAAAAAGAGAGTAAGTCCCGCAGGCATGCACTAATAGTTTATTTCCCTCTCTCCCTCTCAAAAATCCTACCTCTGCCAAAAACAAAGAAAAGGGTTTCTTTAAGCACTAACCATTCAGGTCCACTTCCCTCAAAGTGATTAATTTCCGTGGCAGGATTCCATTCTTGGGAGATTAATTGCGTTGAGAAAATGTGTTCTTCCCTCTCTGGTTTTGAGTCTCGCAGGCTAGACTGACTCAGAGTTATTTCTTCTTTTCTTTTTCTTTGATTGACCCACATGATAAACACTCATTCATTTGCCTTCTTTAAGTTATGGTTGTTGTGATTACCGTTATTAAATATGGATTAACTGTTTATTATAATCAAGAAGACGAAGTATTCTTCTTTTTTGCTTTACTATCATGTCTGCTTACCGTAACTCATTCAGAATAGCTCTGCCTGCCGTAAGCATGCTTCTGGCAGGCGAGGCATAATTTGCACACAAGTCGAACCAATTTGAGTTCCAGTTAGGCCGGTCTTAATTTCCTTACTCAGAACACTTAAGCCCAGCACCGCAGGAAGTAGCCCAGCCCAGTACAACAATAGTACCGCAGGAGGCAGCCCAGCAAAATATGAAAAAGGCCCACTACAATGGTGCAACCACTAGTTTGGTATGGTTACAATGGCTGCTAATTCTTAAGCTTCTTGATCAAGCTTCCTTGGTTTGATAAGTGAGCTCTCCTAGTAGCTGTTGGCATTCTTACTCTACTTTAATTGAGTTATTATTCTGAATAATTCAACCCAACCCATATCAATATGTACTGTTTTTAATAAGATTCTAGTTAATACCTACTTTGATGGAGATTTGTAGCATTATTCAAGTAAATACAGGTTATTTTACTATTGTCTCTACTCTCTAGTAGACCCTCAAAAGCAGATGATAGTTCAACTTCATCTTGATTCTTTTGCGTTTTCTTTGTCTTGGCAAAATACACACCTTCGAATGACAGAAGAGTCAAAAGATATGTTGGCATAAAATGGGGTCTCCCCCTCCTACGAGATTAGAAAAGGTTGAAGAATTATTGGCTTTTAAGTGGATTTTTTCACGATATCAAAAAAAAAAAAAGGATTTTTTCACCCTCACAAAAGGGCAGCACAATTTTTACATAATTTGTTTAAAACTTGAAATGGTCAACCGTAATTGATGACGGATGAAAGAGGTGGTTGAATGTATAAATTATGATTGAGTTCGAATTTGGTAAAGATGGAGTATAACTCCTTTGGTTTACACCCTCCAAACATCATATTTTCATAAAGTTTCACAAACTAATGAATAGAGTCTAGCACACAAAGTTCTTTCTCAATATTTTTAATTTTCAAAAAATCAACTCCTATAAAATTAAAACATGCTCACAAATACCACTACCTCCAACTATGCAAAGATGCGGGTGGAGATGATTCCGGAGCCACCTTCACATGGTGGTCGTGACCATCAAGCGCAACCCTCCTATTAATACAAACATCAAAATCCCTTTTTTTAAACAAACCAAATCTTAACATTTGGTTTCATCCAAGTAGGTGCTGAGCAATTTCAAGAGAAGACTTGGTTCTTTGTCTTCTTTGAAAGACTTTGGTTTACACCCTCCAATACCATCATGCCGTGTTAGATTTTCATAAAGTTTCACAAACTAATGAATAGAGTCTAGCACACAAAGTTCTCTCTCAATATTTTTAATTTTCAAAATATCAACTTCTATAAAATTAAAACATGCCTACAAATACCATTGCCTCCAACTATGCAAAGATGCCGGTGGAGATGATTCCGGAGCCACCTTCATGTGGTGGTCGTGATCATTAAATCCATCCCTCCTATTAATACAAACATCAAAACCCCTTTTTTTAACCAAAACAAATCTCAACATTTTCATCTAGGCAGGTGCAGAGCAATTTCAAGAGAAGACTTGGTTTTTTGTCTTCTTTGGAAGACTTTCTTTCCATCAATGCCTTCCTCAAAGTGATTTTAATGAAAAAGTACGATTTTTGAAAAAAGTTGTCAACTGGGTTTTGTATTTGTTGTACAGGGGATGTCAAATTAATTTATAGGAAAACCAAATTCATTTGCTAATTTATCAAAAATGGGCACACCGTGAAGGTCTTGAAGGGTCAAGAAAAGCAAGAGAACCCATTTATCAAGAGGAGAGTTTTGATCACGTCCAAGCATTCCTCAAGCAGTCCATTGCTCCGCTGCTTTTGCCGCAACAAGCCCAACCACACTGTCCATGAACATTGCCAAAAGTTTGTAAAAATCATTAGGTGGGTCCCTTCACCAAATGTTGAAGCAACGACCACCACGTAAAGGAGATTCGACGAGGTTTGTGACGGGAGATAGAGGAGCTGAGGAGGGAGATAAGATTTTATGTTAGGGACTCTTTTTCACATCTGGTCTAAAAACATGAAATAAAATTTTTTTTAGATGTTATTAAGTGTATTAGGATGTACTAATTTTACAATAAGTCTTAAGTAAAAGACTGATGTGGCATGTCTTTATTGACTCTACGGTGGGCAAGTGGTCCTTTTACCTCCCTGTGCAATTTATATAATGGATAAAACTTAGGTACAATACCTTGGGTGCTATTCCTTAGGTTCTCTTCTTAAGATTTAGCCATGTGCCTATTTAACCAAAAAATGCACTTCCATTTTATGAGAAAAAATTCACATGGCAGAATCTTAAAAAGAAAATCTAAAGAACAGCATCTAAGTACTATACCTAAGTCTTACTCTTATATAATGGCAAACTAAGGCCTTGTTGATATAAATTAATGGATTAGGATCCATTTTTATCAGATTCTTGTACAATAGATTCGATCAAAGAAGTCCAAATGGTGGTAATGATAGATTCAGCCTAAAAAAATTGTGGACGGGCTAAGAGTAAGCACATTTGGATTCGGCAGGGTGCTGGACCAATAGCATTGACAAGAAATGTATTTATCAAAAGCTTTATTATTTATGACTGGCCCTGAGCACATGCATGAGCGCGTGCTCAGAGACTCTTCCATTTTTTGGGTAAAAGTTAATAATTTATGTAAATTATAATTTGAGATTAATATATTTTTCAATCACAAAAATACCTAAAGGTGTGATGAAAAAATTATTTCACTTGCAAACGCATAATACATATCACAGCCCTATTTATTTTTTTTTTTTTTTGTGATTGAAAAATATATTAATCACAAATTATAATTTACGCAAATTATTAACTTTTATCCAAAAAATAGAAGAGCCTCTAAGCACGTGCACGTGCATGAGCGCGTGCTCAGAGGCTAGTATTACGTAATTATTATCCATTTTTGCCAACTTTGTTTATGCAATAATCAACTTGTTATTGATTGGAAGATGATGCTATAATTTAGTATTAACATTTAGGGGGAGGAAAAAAAAGATCCTCTAAATAAATCTTATAAATAGTGCATATATTAAAAATGCATAATGAAATTGTAACAATAAAACTATTTACAAAATACATGTGATGACCTTTACAATAGATATTATGAAGAAGTTGATGGATCAATGTAAGAAATTGAAATATCTACATCAGGTAAAAATGTAAAATAATTCACTACATCTGAAACATGGAATAGGTAAGCATACTCATAACATAAGCCAAGGTAAGCATGATTCATACAACATCAATTCATGAGAGCGATTTGATAATTAAGACTTATTTGTGTCATTTCGACATTGTATGTGGATCTAATCTATATATATAATAATAGGTGAAGCAGAGAAAGTGTGAAATTGAATTCCAAATTAGGACTCTAATTTTGTGCCATGTGTCTAGAATCTGAAATTGAAGTTGAATTTTGCATCATGTGGCTAAATGTATGTGGGCTCATTCTTATTAAAACTACTTCTATGTATTGGGTCAAGTGAGTTACTGTGCCAATTAAGTTTTTTCTTGATTTTGCAGTCAAATGTGAAAACCAAAGTGATTAATATCAGTGATAAGAACTCATCATGTGGCTAAATGTATGTGGGCTCATTCTCATTAAAATCACTTCTATGTATTGGGTCAAGTGAGTTACTATGCTAATTAAGTTTTTTCTTGATTTTGCAGTCAAACGTGAAAACCAAAGAGATTAATATCGGTGATAAGAACTTGGTTTGGGTACATTGCATAATTTCCAAAAAGATAGCAAAGCCAGAGTTTGCATCTTTGTTATAAATTGCTTACAAAGTTTGCATCTTTACATTTGCACTGAGTTTCGAATTAAAGTGCTTTCTTCTTGGTTCTGACTCTAATTTTTGTTTACTATTCACTTACAAAGTTTGCATCTTTACATTTGTTATAAATTGCTAATATGTGATTAGATGCACATTATGCCTAAAATTCACTATCCTTATATTTGGCTTTTTGTTCAGGTTTGGCACTTATAACAATGAAGAAAGCACTGCTGTGGACTGATGGATAATACTTTTTGCATGCTGCAAAGGAACTTAGTGATCAATGGAATCTCATGCGAATTGGAGAGGACCCGGCTGTAGATGTCTGGATGGCAGATGTGAGTCACTATGTTTTTAAAATTTTTAGTAAAGGTAAAGGTTATGAACAATGTAAATTTTTCGAAGAGAGATTTATTATTCTATATTTACGCAAGTTTGGTCGCCTTCTTGGAGTGGATCACTCCACCCTGTCTTTCTACTGGAATTTTTTATTCAGATTGTTACAATTTAATCCAAAATTTTATTTGAATTTTCCTATTGTTGTTACTATCATATATTATCATTCCAATTGTTCAATTAGAATTTGAAATTGGAGTCCAATTTTACTATACACGTGTACAATCTAATTATTTTTAATTTTGCTGTCATGTGTAGAAGCCAATGAGATGAAATTAATAACACATTAAACACTTATGCTTTGGGAATCGGTAGTACCAATTTAAATCCATTGGACCTGCTTCGTGATAATACAACTATGAGGGATGTATAAAAACACACACAAACTCATCTCTCTATAAAAAGAGATTGGAGAGAATTTCTTTTATCAGCCATGGAACTTCAGAGGTTTTTTTTTTCACACAAATGCCCATCATGTTACAAAATGACCCATCGTAAAACTACAAAATGAGTACAACTCTGAGGTTTTTTATTTTTTATTTTTTATTTTTTTTAATTTTAAAATTTTTAAGCTACGAAAATTTAAATCACAAATAGAGATTGAAGATTCAAAAGCGTGAATGGATCTTTTGGACAAACATTGTCACCAAGGTTCATCTTTTTGTGTAAAATATATATACTGCTAAGTTTTGTTAATGAAATTTTCTGGTTAATAATATGAATTTAGACTTAACTGAGCCTTTTAAACATAAATAAACTCATGATTAATAATATATCCATATATTATCGGGACTACATACTAGTTCTTACTAAACCACCAATATTGGGATAGTACGTTCATCTAATTCTTACTAAACCAGCAATATTAGAATATGACAACAAAGAGAGGTCTATCACAATCAATTACTCAGTGCACATTTGTTGAGTAATTGAGCACATAAGCTCGAGCTCGAAAGAGCAACATTAAGCTTGTTAAAGTCCATATCTATTCCTTTTTATGAGAGTTATCTGCTTATCTTTAATCCTAACATTTAGCTACTTACTACACATTCTAAAAGGTTCACAATTCTTGAGTTGATAGATAGATAATACTGGCATAATTAAAAGGAGTATTAGGAAAGCTATGGTTTTGTTATATATATATATATATATATTAATTTTATATCAGGAAGAAGGGGTCTTTAAATCACGAGGATTGAAAATGGAAACAATAGTGCGAAAAGAAGAAGTAATCCAGGTGGGTATTGTTTAATTTTTGTGTAATTGTTTGTTCAATTCGTTTGTGTCACACAATTGAATTACCCTTTGGAATTTATAAGCAATTATCTATCTTTAAATTGGCAGTGAACTTGAAATAGGATGTTATATGTGTAGTTGATTATGCTGTTAATATAGAAGCATCCACGTTTTTTTCTTTTCTTTTCTTTTTGGCGTGTTGTTGTTGCTTTATTTGTGACAGTTATCAAATTATATTTAATCCTAAAATGTAGTGTTTTAATCCTAAAATTTAGCCATGTACTACACATCCATAACAAAAACTTAAAAAAAAAAAAAAACTTATATTTAAAATTTAACAACTACTATTTTTTTTCCTTTTACGGTAAAAGACTTAGATATTTGTTATTTTAGTTTTTTTTTTTTTTTTGGTTAAGGAAAGGCTTCCAGATGTGCATCCACATTTTTTTTTCCCTTTTTGGTGGTGTTGTTGTTGTTCTTTTATATTTATTTATGACAGTTATCCTGTTAAATTTAATCCTAAAATGTAGTGTTTTAATCCTAAAATTTAGTAATGTAGTACACATCCATAATAAAAAGTTAAAAAGGGTTTATATTTAAAATTTAACTACTACCTTTCTTTTTCTTTTACGGTAAAAGGCTCACAGTTTTTTTGTTTATTTATTAATTAATTTTTTTTTTGTGTTAAAGGAAAGGCTCATAGTTATCAATTTTTGTTTAATCCAAAATTTTAGTTTTTTAGTTCTAAAAGTTAGCCACTTACTACTGTAGGGTCACAAATTGTAGCCCAAACCCAAAAGAAATAAGATATGGGCCCAATAAGCCCAATACAATAAATTTGTAAGAGAGTGGGTGAAAGAACTAGGCTGGTAATGGATTTTCTAACAGTTAATCTGAGTTTTAAGTCTGTCCGAGGAGGAATAGACACATAATCAGAGGTTGAATTCAAGTCCGAGGAGTAAGTTTTTGGTTGGATTGGCTATTTCGGATGGTTTGTTCTTCCCAGTGCTACAGTAAACCTTGTTCAATCTCCTTCCTTAATATTTTCCGATCCCCCACCTTATGGAGGTTTTCCCTCATTATATAGTCCCCTCTGATCCATTTCCATCGTCCACTTGTTTATCATCCAACCTTGTACTCAAGTATATGTCCTATTGAGCAGCTTTTCTGATTTTCTGTGGGCGGTAGTAGTTGAAAATACTGTTCAGAGGTCTTCTCCACATTAATGTAGCTAGGAAAGCTGCTGTAGTACATTTAATGCGGTGGTAGCAGCTTTTTCCTTAGATATTTCCGTGTTCTTATCCCTTCCTTGTGCATCTGAAGTCTATCTTCATTGCTGGAACTTCCTGGAAGGTTACCCAAGTCAAGATGAAGTTCACTTTACTGACATTCGTTAGGTCCGAGGAGGATGACTCTCTCGGACTAGTGCCTTTGAACATTTCTTTATTCGTCCACCTACTATGGGGCTTTCCCAAATGTTTTCTCCTCCTCGAACGTACTCTTGTTAGTAAACGGGGTTTTAAGCCCAACACAGAAGCTCAAGTCTTGGCCCCCCACAACTACATATCCATAAAAAGTTTAAAAGAGATTAAATTTAAAATTTATCAACTACCTTTAAATCTGAGAAAAAAGTACTTAATTTTTTTTATGGAGTAGTAAATTAATAATTATATAAAAAATATATATTGAATTTCACATCGAATTATACAAATGATAAATATAGTTTCTGTTACAATAAAAAAAAATTACAACAATTTCTTAGATAACAACCACTTCATGTGAGGTTTGAATCTCACCCAAACTTATCTAATATTCCATTCTAATGCCTCCTCAATGCAATCCAATAAATTTGTGCATTCATCAACCTAAAAGAGATAAAAGTGTTTGGGTTAAAAAAGAGTTATGGTTAAACACCCATCAAAAAGCTTTCAAAAAAAAAAAAAAAAAACTGACCAAATAAAAGAAAAGAAAAGATTAAAAAATATATAAAATAAGATAAGATAATGATATGGAAAGGATAATGATAACAAAGTCTAGTCCTATTTTGTAGGCACTATTTTACGTGGGAGTTAAAAGATTTTTTTTTTTTCCTTTTAGAATATAAATCACGATAAAATAATAAGTTTTTTTTTTTTTTTTACTCTAAGTTAGAAGTCATCTAAATTAAATATATATATATATATATATATATATATATATATATATATATATATATATATATATATATATATATATATATATATATATATATATATATATATAAAAATGATGACTAAACTATAACTCCATAGAATTCAATGACTTCTAAAATAGATGACCAAAAAAAAAAAGACGAAATGGTGATGAATTGTCAATTTGAGGGCCAAGAGAGCAACATGAACTTCGCTGAGAAGGAGGTCCAATGGGGGCAACAAAGAAGCATGGGCAAAAATAGCATTTTGATAATTAGATAGCAGCAACAATAGAGAATCCAGGTTGGTCCCATAATGTATGTGTTGGTGATGAATCAATTGATGCTAATTCAATGACTAACAATTAAAAAAAAAAAAAAAAAAAAAAAAAAGAGTCACACAATACTACGGAGAGTCACACTAAATAACAAAATATAATAACAAAGGAGGGTCACAAGATACTACGTAAGAACCCAAAGACCAAGTGAAACTGAGTTCCCAATGCCTTTCTTATACAAACAACAAAGTACAACTTAGGAAACCAACATAAAAAATTACAAAGACCCAAATGTAGAGAAGAAAGAAGCTGAATAGTAATGACCTTAAAGCCTAAACATTCATTAAAAGTGAAATATCTTTTAATAGCGTCTTGTGAAGGTCGGTAAAACAATAGACCAGAGAATATCCAGCAAGTCTCAAAATAACAATAAGCAAAACATGGCCAAATAGAGAGAGAGAAATTGAAGTGAGAAATGTAGAAATAAAAAAGTGAGAGAGAGAGAGAGAGAGAGGGCTGAGATTTGATTTGAGAAAGAACTTATCTCAAATCTATATGTTGTTGTTGTTGTTTGTAGTGAAATTTGAAGTAAAGAGGTGGGTGAGAGGAGTTTCTTAACAATGATAATGATGGTGAAAAGAAGATTAACATAGAATTGAGAGAATTGGAGAATTGATGAAAAAACAATTTGAGTTTGAAAACCAACGTAAATGTAATGGGAGTGTGATCCTATTTTATAGATAGTGTTTTACGTAGAAGTTTGTTGAGACTCATTTTTGACAAAGCTCAATAAGAGAAAATGCCTAGCAATATGGGCAGACCAAAGTTAGCAAGCAAGAAAAAGCCATTGAGCCCAAGTGGTAGGAATGAATGGCTCACAAGCTCATAAAGTGGGTCCTGAAGAAGCAAACGGGCCTGAATGAGCCCGGAAAGAGAGAATAAGCAAACCCATGGGCAGTATGTAGAAAAGCGAGAATGGGTCACAGCAGGGCCAAAGTAATGTAAGCAAAAAAAGTAAGGGGCTAATGGAAGACCCATTAGACTCAAGGATGAAGTATAAAGTAATTGGGCTAAGGAAGTCCAAGAGAGTTAGTAAAGGCCCATGGGAAAGCAGGATTGGAAAAGGGCCAAGGATGCCCAAGAGGAAAATGGGACACAAGAGCCCGTAAACAGTGTAAGAAAAGGCCCAATGAATACACTGAGTCACTGGGAGAGAAACAAACAGTAGGCCCAAAGAGGCCTAGTAGGATTGAGTCAAGCAATATTACAGCAGGAATAGCAGAGTGGTATGGCTAGAAAATGCTAATAAGGCCACGGAGTGAACACATGATAGGCCGGGGGAAGGAAGGCCCATGATCCAACAAGGCCCAATCTCCAAAAGAAGCAAAAGACTCTTTTGGGGGAAATGTCTTGCTGGGATAACATGCCACACAAAAGAAGCAATGATGAGTTGGAACCACCAGGTGCATGCCATGAGGGATAGAGAGAGATCACACACACTGTAACAGGTAGAAAAAGCCACAACAAGCAAACAAACAAAATAGCCTTCTTTGTCTGGCAGAGGGGAGCAGCACAGGTAAGTGGAGGTGGCTAAACCACTGACGACTAGTAAGTGGTCGGCAAGGACACCCACACCAGACAAAGACAATTAAGGTCTAAAACAGTAAATACTAGTCACGACAAGCTCTATAAAGGACCCCTTGCTGTGCACTGAGGAAAGAAGGGGGGGGGGGGAGATTCGAAAAATCACGGTAATATGAATTTCTAGAGAAAAACATAACCCAGAAGTAAGTATTGAGAAGGAAAGGAAGTAAAACAAAATAAAAAGAAAACTAAGAAGTAGGAAGGAGAGGAAAAGAAAAACAAAGAGTTTAGAACGGCAGGCATGCACCAATAGGTTGATTTCCTCTCTCCCTCAATAGCCTTGGTCTCTATAAAAGGCAAAAGATCTGTATTTGGTCATGGACCATTTAGGCATGTTCTCTCAAAGCGATTAATTTCTTCTCTGAGATTACTCGCATTGAGGGAACGGTTTTTCCCTTCTTGGTTTCAACCCCGTGTATTACTTGGCGTGGCAGACTAACGCTTTGATTTTGCTAACTCTTTTTATCCTTCACTTAGCTTATTCTGTGTACAAAGAGCCTTTTGTTGCTCACTTTCATTTATTGTGGCTAAAAGTAGTGATTGCGTTTCTTATATCATTTTTATTATATCTGTCTGCCATAACTTACTAATAGTGGTTCTGCTTGCCATGAGTCTGTGATTAAACTCTAATGAATGAGACATAGTTTGTGCACAAGCTGGACCAAAGTGAGTTATAATTAGACCAGTCCCGACTCCCTTACTCAGAACATTTGGGCCAAATACAGCAGGGGCAACCCAGCCCAACATTGCAAAAAAGGCTCACTACATCACAAAGTTAAAGAAGTATTTTTACCAAATTTTGCTTCTACTTAAATATAGATTGTAAGGATATTTTGAAACAAAAAAAAAATATCGGTCAAAACAGGAAAAACTTTTTAAATAGTAGTATAAATATTATAGCTGGACAGGCCAAACTCAAGCAATATCTTATTATTATTCTTTCTTGCTCCCACGTTTTTTTTTTTGGGATGGGTCCCAAGCTTTCTTTTATTTTTCTTTTGTGCTCGTCACAAAATTTTTTCCTTCCATAGGAGGATAGGAACTCAAGTACGTACTCGTGTCATGTGTGTGTCTTCTTCTTCTTCTCCCTCTGCCAAGAGATGCCACGTGTCCAAAACCCACCGTCCAATAACATAAAGAAACCAGTAGATTTGGACCAGGTGTCGAATAACATTTAATGAAAAAGGGCCATCGATTCAGCATCACAACCTTCCTTGAATCACACGAAAATTTTCCCTCTTTAATTAATAATAAATACTACTAAATAAATAAAGAAAGTAGAAAGGAAAATAAAAGAATCAAAGATAGACAACATTTGATAATTTGATACCCAAATGAAATCCAACTGAAACTGAAAGCCCCCACCCCACGCTCAAAAAGTCTCAACTTGCAATAAAGAAATAAAGAAATAGTTTCAAAAAATAAAATCCACCGCCACTTCTCACTCACTCTCGCTCCCACTTCTCGCACTTTCGAACTCCAATCTTTCCCAAATAATAATAATAATAATAATAGTTGTGAAGTGATAAAAATGGCGTCCCATATCGGCAGCGTCAATCCACGCCCGCTCCAACTTCTTCCACCACACACTCACACTCAATCACAAAAACACCCACTGGTAGTAGTACTACCATTACATGATCTACATTTACTGGGTGAGAGATCAACAAGCAGCAGATCCAGGCTGAGAGTTAGGGTTTCGAATGGCGACGATTCCTACCTCCACATGTGGAAGAACGCAGTCGACAATGAGAGAAAGTCCATCGACTTTCAAAATATCGCTCATAACTCACCTCCTCCTCCTAATGACCATGAAGATTTGGAGAAGAAGACCCTCGAGTTCCACAAGATTCTCCAAGTGTCTAAGGAGGAGCGCGATCGAATCCAGCGAATGCAGGTCATCGATCGCGCCGCCGCCGCCATCGCTGCCGCTCGCGCCATTCTCAACGAGAACGCCTCCAGACCACAAACCGTTTTTCAACACTTGAACACTGACACTGATGCTACTGGATTGCCTACTAAGCAACAAGGTAAATTCGACTCACTCTGTCTTCCAATTATATTCGAATATATTTTTTTATTGTTGCTAGGAGTTTTGGAAATGGGGCTCCATTTTTTTATTTTTTGGGAAGTTTTATGATTGCTAGCGATATTACTACACAAAAAAGTATGCTTAATTCAACTTGTTATTATATCAATATCAAAATTAAGCTTCTTGTCTGCTGTTGTTACAACTTACAACAAAAAACGTGAATTTGTAGGATAAGCCTGAGACTATTAGGGGTATTGGGAAAAAAAATTTGTAAATTTGATGAAGAGATTACATTTTGAGAAAAAGAAAAAAAAAATGAGATAGCAAACAGTAGTATTAGATTTGTTAGTTTTGCATTTTAGCTAGAATGCCCAATGTTGAGACTGATATTGGTTTTGAGGCCGATGATTGAAAGGGCAAGTACTAAGCACTAAGCACTAAGCAATGACATATGAGGAATCATTAGAGGCACATTTTGGTTCTACTTTGAAATCAAATCACCCTATATGGTTGTCCTACTTATGACTTGTATACTTGTTCAACAATGAAAATTTTTGTGTAAAACAAATACAAGTAGGCCAGATCCAGTGTCTCATACTTACACGGACACTACAAGTGCTTATCGTACTTGCCTGCTACTCTTAGATGCAGGAAATTCAACTCAGCCACATGTTAGTAGTCTTTTTGTGCATGTGTTCGTTTGTGTGCAACCATATGATGCAATGTTCTTCATAATACAATTGCAACTTTTGAATTGAACAAGGTACTCAGAATGAGAGCATATTTGTGCCTCGGTCAGAAAGCTCTCAAAGTGGAACTCCAGGTCCAGATTTTTGGTCTTGGGCACCCCCGGTGAATAGTGATATTAGTTCAGATGATGTCAATGACACGCAGATAGCTGGAAGATCTTCGGTGTATCCAACTTCAAACAATCCTGTTGTTGAGAAGGATTGGTCTGTGGGTGTTCTCTCAATTCCATTTGAGAGTACACTCTCTGAAACCAACCCCAACTATACTCTTCCACCCCTTCAATCATTCATAGATGTTGAAAAAGTGGAAACCTCAGAGGCCAGTTTGGGGACACCTTACTTAGAAGAGGAACGTGAACATGGTGTCCAATTTTCAGCACATGCAGCAGAAGCAGCTCATGCACTTCATAAGATGGATGGGCAGACACCCCATGGAGTGAATCCTGATGGCTCAAGATGGTGGAAGGAGACAGGAATTGAGCAAAGACCTGATGGTGTGATTTGCAGATGGACAATGACCAGAGGTGTCAGTGCTGACCAAGTTGTTGAGTGGCAAGAGAAGTTTTGGGAGGCTGCTGATGAGTTTGGATACAAGGAACTTGGTTCAGAAAAATCAGGACGTGATGCCACTGGAAATGTTTGGCGTGAATATTGGAGAGAATCAATGCGGCAGGTTAGTAAAAGTTTTTATTTATAAAAAAGAAAGAAAGAAAGGTTAGTAAAAAGTTTTATTTCTGAACTGCCAATGAGCTCCAGTTTAAATAGCACCTCTTTTTCCTTGTAAAACCAAGATGGAGGGTGAGTTCATGAGTTCAAAGCCCATTGGGTATGTCTGTAACTCTCCAATAAAAAAATAATTTATTTCTGATCTGCAAATTGGTTACTTTTGGTAGCTAGATAACCATACTTTGTGTAAGATCAGTTCCTGGGGGTTAGCTTGCAATCATTGCTTGCTTAATCAGAATGTATCCTACATCTATGGCTTCAAGCACCACCAGAGCATGCCTTAAGGCTCTCTCTTTTCTTTTCTTTTCTTTTTTTGGAAAATTTGCAACTTTTAACAATCTGGGTTGCATTGATATGGGCTGCATTCTTAAAAATTCTTCTTCAGTTGTTCCGTTTTTGTTCTGCACTCTCCTGATGCTAAATTTGGGTAGAAAAAATAGACTGTTTTGATGCTTATGTTTATATATTTACTTTTGACTCTGGCAAAATAGACCACAAAGAACTGAACTCTGAGTTTTATCTGTGAAGGAGTGTGGGCTTGTTCATCTTGAGAAAACTGCAGACAAGTGGGGAAAGAATGGAAATGGTGATGAGTGGCAAGAGAAATGGTGGGAACATTATGATGCTTCTGGCCAAGCGGAAAAATGGGCCCACAAGTGGTGCAGCATTGATCCCAACACACTCCTGGAGGCTGGTCATGCCCATATTTGGCATGAAAGGTACCAAACCTCATGTTTGAATTGAATTAAACTTTGTGCTCTGGTTCCCTATTGTATGCAACTTGTATAAATGACAATCCTAGAGTCACCACAATATTTTGACTGTTTAAAGACTTTTTTTTCCCAATAAAAGTAGATTGGATTTGGATGAAACTTAAAAAAGACCTGTGAGTTGACCATGAGTGCACATTGATCTCGTTGGTCCTCTTTACAATGAATGGTATAATCAGCACAACTCTTCTGTAACCTTCTGACAATTCCAAGTCCTAGAGCTACATTCTTTTGTAGTTGGTGTTTTTAGTGGCTTCTGTGGCTTCTCTAGGGTTTTGTTGAAAGCTTTTACTAGATGGTGGTTATTTCAATTACTTCTTTTAGAGGACATAACATCGAGTGCGGCCAGGTTAACCGGTTTTAATCTTTCTTCCTTGAGATGTAACGCACATGAAACTTGCTCGTATGTCATGCCACGAGCATGATTTTGTTGTCTTCCCATCCTGAAAAATTCTCATTCAGGGGGTTAATAGTAACTTATTGATTCAAAATCTGCCAATGTCTCTCAAGAGATCACAACATCTTTTGTTATTTTCCAGATAAACTTGTTCCCGTATTTATGAGTTCATTTTTGGTGCTATTGGCAGGTGGGGTGAGAAGTATGATGGGCATGGTGGCAGCATAAAATACACTGACAAATGGGCTGAACGCTGTGAAGGTGACGGTTGGACAAAATGGGGTGACAAATGGGATGAAAACTTTGATCTCAACAGTCATGGTGTCAAGCAGGGGGAGACTTGGTGGGAAGGTAAGTATGGAGAAAGGTGGAATCGAACATGGGGTGAAGGCCACAATGGCTCTGGATGGGTTCACAAATATGGGAAGAGCAGCAGTGGAGAGCACTGGGACACACATGCACAAGAAGATACATGGTATGAAAGATACCCTCACTACGGTTTTTATCACTGCTTTGAAAACTCAGTCCAGCTGCAGGAAGTTCAGAAGCCATCTGAGATGTCATGAACCACGGTTTTATTCTTGTTTTAATTATTAATATTATTATTTCTTTATGTAAATTCCTTTGTAGAAACAAAGGATGTCAATATGTATTACGTAAAATTCATAGTTCCTTCGGTAGAATATAATGTTTAACATAATAAGTCAGTCAGTCACTGAATCCTCCTTTGTCCTATATAGGTCTGTCATGAGCTGCCTTAACTCCCTTTGTCTAATATGATACGAATTCTCATTCAAACATATAAATAGAAAAGTTTGGAGAGCTTCTTTTGTGCTTAAATTAAAGAGTTCCTCTTATTTGACTTTACGGTTAAAACTTAATATAAAGTTTAATGGCAGTTTTAAAGTGGAAACTGTGAGGATGAGCTAGCAACCGAAAGTCATTGACTCTTTTGGAGGTTCGCAACTTAAACTCTAATCCTCTATATAAATTAGAAAAGTCTTTAGACGTTAGTTTGGCTAACCCAGGATTTAAAAAATAAGAAGAAAAAAAAATCCTGACTGAAAGAAAGAATTATATAGCACAGTTCTCTTTGGCATAATGCACCTAATATATTACGTACAAATTATCAAAATTTTCTTTCTAAGCCCGAGTTCAACTAATGTCGTGCCAATATGATGTTGTATTTGGCAAATATGCTCATAACTCATAAGACTAATTTGACTTATCCTTTAGGGATGGGCAAAAGTTGCAAACTTGCAATTTTAGAAAGAAACAACAGTAAAAAGAAAGCAAAAAAGAGAATGCCTTATGTTGTATATATCCCTTTATAAGTTATAATAAATTCTCAAATAACATCTGAATGTCATATAAATTAATTTTATATCTAAAAAACGTATTTCGTGCATTTAACATGTACTTCTTTTCTGTCATAATATGTAGATGTGTGTGTGCGTGTTTTTTTAAATAAATTAAAATTTAAAAAAAAAAAGTAGTAAAAGAGATTTAAACATTAAACGTTTTTTTGTTGTTGAAAACACAAAAAAATAATTGATGTCTATAATAACAATTTAATATGATTCGTGTAAGCATTTTTAGCTTACAACATTTGCAATTAATAGTTTACTAGAATTTTTCTTTTTTTCTTTTTTTTGGGGGGGGGGGGGGTGGTTGGGGGGAGGAATTAGCTTCATAGTTGTACAAACTAGTGAGTCAAAATTAGACATGGTAAAATTGGACTTGATCTAAATTCAGAGAGTTTCACTTAGAGTAAAAACTTGTGATCTAACCTGTTTTTAAAACTTCTTTCAAAAATTTTTTTTTTTGTTTGATTTAACTTTTTTGTAGCACAATGCACAAATAGAGAGAACACAATTTTGCCAAATCTGATTAACTAGAAACCAACGCTTAAAATGATAGCCTCATTGACCATACTTATAATTGTTATTTCATGGAGAAGAAAAGAAGAAGGAAAGAGATAATATACTAAGAAAGCATAATAATTCTTAAGTATAAATCCTACACAAAAACATGGGCAAAAATGGGGATATATCCTTTTCAGCCAAACTTTTTAGCAAAATGCCTAATGTCTGAAACTATTTAGAGATATGCCCCTGTTTTAAACTTAATTTTCTAAAAATTGAGTTTCAATGAAAAACTCAATTTGGCGAAAATCAAGTTATAGGCAATCAAACCTTAAAAAAAAAAAAAAAAAAAAAACTGCATGGAACTCGAGTTCAATGTAGGTTTTTTCAAGTAACTCAATTTTCGCCAAATCGATTTTTTCATTAAAACTTGATTTTCTAAAAATCAAGTTTCAAAACAGAAGCATATCCCTAAATAGTTTCAAGTAGGGAGCATTTTGCTGGAAAGTTTGGTTGAAAGGGGTAAAACCCAATTTTGGCCCAAAAACATGTCATGTTTTGCATTATACAATCCTAAAAGCTCTACTAGGATCTAGATTACAAGATTTGTTAACAAACTACACATAAATTTACTCGTGATCAAGTCATTGCATTTAATCAAGATATAAACAAACTTACAAGCACTAAAAATTAGACCACTTTTCATGTTTCAATAGTATCAACTCAATTGTAATTATATAACTTCATAGATCAAGATTTTCAGTTTTTCACTTACGTTCATTCATAGAAGGCATTTATGCACAATCATCATCATGCCTTACACCTAATTTTAAAATCAAGTTCCCTCAAGCATAAGAATTTTTGGTTTTTGCATACCCTTCAAATCATTGAGTTCGTTAGTCATGAAACAAGTACATTAGTTTTTTTTTTTTTTTTTTTTTTTAATTTTATGATAATTTGTAAGTTATACTCACATCTGATTATAATAATTTTTTTCACACTAAGTAATTGGTCGAAAAACTAACCAAAATTTTCATGTGAAAAAATAAAGGTACATGCATAGTTGTTAGTATCGTATGATACATACCGCGTATCATGTGTAAAAAGTTTTGTATTGTATATATTGTAAGTGCTTATGAATCGTACAATATAGTGAGTATATCGTATGAATCGTATTGTATCATAAAATCATACGTATTGTACAATACATAAACAAATGCTTTAAAATGAGATTTTTTGGATCAAAATTTGTACTTTTATTTAAATCTAACAAATTGTTAGACTTATTTTTAATACAAAATTATTAGGTTACTTAATTTAGCCTAATAAAATAACTGTGGGAACCTAAGATGTGTAGGCTTGCTTGGCAACTCCTAGGCATGCTTGGCAACGTCCTCGGCCTCCTCGGCATGCTTCGCAACGTCCTAGGCATGCTTTGCAACGTCCTAGGCATGCTTGGCAACGTCCTCGGCCTCCTCGGCATGCCTTTTCGCAAGGTCCTAAGAGTCTCACATCGAAGAAAAACCCCCCCACTTGTTCCCTTGGCTTCACAGCTTATAAGGCAACAAGTGGGGGGGTTTTTCTTCGATGTGAGACTCTTAGGACCTTGCGAAAAGGCATGCCGAGGAGGCCGAGGACGTTGCCAAGCATGCCTAGGACGTTGCAAAGCATGCCTAGGACGTTGCGAAGCATGCCGAGGAGGCCGAGGACGTTGCCAAGCATGCCTAGGAGTTGCCAAGCAAGCCTACACATCTTAGGTTCCCATAATAACATATTCATAAGTTTTTTTTTTTTCTCTCTCTCTCTCTCTCTCTCTCTCTCTCTCTCTCTCTCTCTCTCTCTCTCTCTCTCTCCTTTACAAAATTTGGAATACATAGTACACAGATACATTTCACTTTAATATTTACAAATTTATTTTCCTACTATAAATAAGATATTAATTGACAATATAATTTTTTTTTAAAATTTTTGTCATTATTAGGCTAAGAAAAAATATAAGTCTAACAATATAAGTCCAAAAAACTAGAATGCCAAGAAAAAATATATATATTTTTAATTATTAAAAAAAAAAAACAAGAAGAGATAGTAAATGTTAATAACGATGAAGAAATTTTTAGTGATGAAATAAGTTTGCATAATGATAAATATGATGATAGCATTAACTTAGATGGGGTTGATTAGGAAATATGATGAAAATAAATTATTATTTTTGGGTCATTTGTAATATATTATCACTTTTGAATTTAAGCAATTTGAATGTATATGTTATAAACACATGCTAGTTTGATTTACTTTTTTTTTTTGAAACTGCTAGTTTGATTTATTTAGTTAGCTTGTTAAATATTATTACAAAATGATAAAGAAATTTGTCATTAGTTGAATATATTCAAAATTTATAATGGATATACTTTTTATATATGTAAATCTATAATTTTTTATAAATATTATTAGATGTTTGTGTATCTTATCATGCCCGATATATAAAAATCAAAAATCGATTCATGATACGATTAATGTTTTGACAACTATGAGGAAATGTTTTCAATTACATGTCCAAAAGTTTGCTCAAATGGTGATGTTTTCCAAACGGTACCGTTTCTTCTGAGTTAAGTGATTGTGCCCAAATAGATGGTGCCAAAAAAAGACCCATCCGTGCGACAATCAATGCTACCATAACATGTGGTGTCATGGTGTGGTTCCCTTCTCGTGGTTACTCTTACTCAGCTCTTAACCCCTTCCCCTTCCTCTCTCTCTCTCGATCTCGATCTCGACATAAATCTTTCTATTTTTCAAGTTTCTGTTCGCTGCCTCTTTGTAAGCAAAGCTATCTTACCTTCTTTCTTCTAATAGATATATGGTACAATTTGAGTCTCCTATTATTGAAATTCTACCTTTAATTTGATTACTTGCATACCCACTTCTTACAAAATTGTAAAAACCATATCTTTTTTTTTTTTTTTTCTTATACTCTTATTAGAGTAGCCAGTATCTTTGTTAATTGGTTTAGAGGTTTGTTCATTAGTCTTAAATAGTCACTGAGAAATAGCAAAGAAGTCTTTTTGTTTCTCTCTCTCTCTCTCTCTCTCTCTCTCTCTCTCTCTCTTTTCGTGTGTGTGATTTCATGGCTTCTTCATTGATCAATGGAACTCAGAATCTCAAGCTCATTAGTGGCATAACCATAACTCCAACTGGGTTTGGTTTTGTTGGGTCAAATTTCCAGGATAGGCGCTTGCCCAATAAGAAGGGCTTAGTGTCTTTTGGTAGGAATTACAAGGCTGGAACTTTAACACCCAGATGCAGTATATCATCCTCAAGGCCAGCTTCCCAGCCTAGGTTTATACAGCACAAAAAAGAGGCATTTTGGTTCTATAGGTTCTTGTCTATAATATATGATCATGTCATAAACCCTATTCACTGGACTGAGGATATGCGGGACGAGGCGCTTGAGCCTGCTGATCTCTTTGATCGGAATATGATAGTGGTAGATGTAGGTGGTGGAACTGGGTTTACCACTCTTGGTATAGTTAAGCATGTGGATGCCAAAAATATTACAATTCTTGACCAGTCCCCACACCAGCTTGCCAAGGCGAAGCAGAAGGAGCCCTTGAAGGAATGCAAGATAGTTGAGGGTGATGCAGAGGATCTTCCGTTCCCAACTGATTATGCGGATCGATATGTATCCGCTGGGAGGTACTATCTTTGAGTTTCATCGCTTGTTTAGAATGTTGTTTATTTATATAGGTGATTATTGTATTGCAATTGAAGTTTTCTGGCGGAGAATTATAGTGCATGAAATTGACACAATGTTAATCTTTTTAAGACATTAATGAATTCTATGAAATGAAATTGAAAATTGATTTCATTTCCTTCTTTAAGTGAGGCTTCATTCCCTTTTTAAAGAGAAAAAGGGAATGGAAATTTTCATTCATACTGGTCTTGTAGTACATTCAATGTATAGGAAATAATATCTTTCTTTCTGAATATTTATAATTGTGAGGACTTATAGTAAGAAAGTGTTCTTTTATTTTTATGTTTGACTTATGATATTGATAAAATTATTTCCTTACAGAATGGTATCTTCTAATTATAGTTCTGTTGTAGGCTTTTAGCATCTCTATATCTTTTTGAAAAAAAGAAAAGAAAATCCTTTTCTTTCTTTCATGTAATATACTTTCTAGAGGAAATATCTTATGTAATATTCTATAATTAATCCTCAGTATCGAGTATTGGCCGGATCCACAGCGTGGAATCAAGGAGGCATACAGGGTACTGAAGATAGGGGGGAAATCCTGTCTTATAGGTCCTGTGTACCCAACCTTTTGGTTGTCTCGTTTCTTTGCAGACGTGTGGATGCTCTTTCCAAAGGAGGAAGAGTACATTGAATGGTTTCAGAAGGCTGGTTTCAAAGATGTTAAACTAAAAAGGATTGGTCCAAAATGGTACCGTGGCGTCCGTAGGCATGGCCTGATCATGGGTTGCTCTGTAACAGGTGTGAAGCCCTTTTCTGGAGACTCTCCCCTACAGGTAACATACTTCTTCATGCCTTCTGTTTTTTAAGTAACAGATGAAATACTATCTGAAGATAATCTTGATTTTGTCATTTACCTGACATTATGGTAATCATGTTTTTGTTATATGTTGTTTTTTCTTTGGTCAATAGTAAGAATCAAATCCAAAAGTCCAACTTCTGCCTTGTGGATACCTTTTGTCTTTTATAACTATATCAGAAGTCAAGAAACCACTGGTGATAGCCATGTTTTGATAGTTAAAAAAAAAAAAAGGTTCGGTGAGGTAGGACCACCTAAGCTTCTCACCTAGATTAATCCCACTTTAGACCTTAGGCTTCACCACCTAAGGTTGTTTGGATTCACCACCAAACCTAATGCACATTTTGCATCAATAATCACTTAATAATATATAATAATAGTCTAAATACAAAAGAAATCATCTGGAGCTTTATATATAGCTTCGAGGAATCACAATGATAAAAATAAACTCTCCTAATACAAATCTTGAACAATCTCAATACTAATCCAATAATAATCAAATGCTAATGATAAACACAAATAAAGATAAAGATGACACAAATGATAATCTCCATAGATGTGCTATGGTGTGGTGTCCGCATCATTTGGTTAACGGGTGTCCTTGGGGTATTTGTTGATAGATCATTTTTAGAAATTTTTAAATACTACTTTTATAGGAAATATAAAAAAACTGTCAAGGAATCAGTTTTTTTTTTTTTTTTTTTCCCCATAAAAAGTTTCTAAAAATATTTTCTAAACCAATGCACTTAGGGCATCCACTAACTTTTCCTTAAAAAAAAACCTTGAATATATATGTCACAGGCCCACAGCTGACTACTTGCAATTTTGGAAAGATTTTTCATGATGATCATATGGTTAGGAGCACTTGAATATCATAATTATCATTTAAAAAACCTTTCATTACACTAAAATTAATGATCCATAGTGCCTCTCAAAAGTTTTCTATAATGTCAATAGAGAATGAGATTATTCTAACATCACCAATATTGATGATCTTACAAAGATTTTAGCCAATCGGCCAAGAAGTTTTTCTGGTAGAGCTAGTCTTGCTGTGTCAATAATGAAGCTTTCATTACACTAGAATTAATGATGCATAGTGCCTCTCAAAAATTTTCTATAATGTCACCAGAGAATGAGATTATGCAAACATCACCAATATTATTCTCTTGCAAAGATTTTAGCCAATTGGCCGAGAAGTTTTTCTGTTAGAGCTAGTCTTGCCGTGTCAATAATGAAGTTTGTTTTCAAAAGGGATTCTGAAATTGTTGCTGAGTGCAGGGAGGATTTTAATACTTGTTTTGAGCTCTATAAAATATGCAAATTGGTGAGTGGTTAAGAACATGTCACTTACCCACACAAGATAACAAGGAGAGTTATGTGGTGTTTTTCTTGCATATATGGTTGTACGCTATGCCAAGGTCATTTGGATGGACTTAGGGTTTGTTTGGATATTTCTTATTGCTGAAAACTGAAAACATTATAGCAAATAATTTTTAAATGTGTGAATAATGCCGTGGGACCCAGTTTTAAAGAAAAATTTGCTGAAATCTATACTTGCGGGTTCCATGAACAGTGCACGGGACCCACGCAAAACACCAAACGCAACTGAATAGACCAATAAGTGTGTTGTATGGTCCTAGGGATTAAAAATATTTTGAAGTCTTTTAAGTTTAAGAATTTGATGTGAGGATTTTTTTCGGTGCAATTGGGAAGGAAAATACTACAACAACACATCCCAAAATTTTGGGGTTGGCTATGGATGTTTAACAGATTAGTTAGGGTCGGCTACATGTATTCTTTTCCTCCATTCTATTTTATTTGAAATCATATTCTCTATTACTTCTGTAATTGACAAGTCTTTTATTTCTTCTACTAATGTTATTTTGGGTATTCCTCTACCCTTTTTTAATTCCCTTAATTGCTCCTTTGAACATAACCAAACCATCTAAAGTGACTCTCTCTGATCTTTTTATCAATAGGAGCTACCCTTATCTTTAAATGGATTTCTCATTTCAAATCCTATTTTTCCGTTGCAACTGGGAAGGAAAATAACAAGTTGAAATATTCTTCTCTTGTTCTACCCTCATTTCAAGATTCCTGCCATATTTTATACCTGATTTTGGACTACTCTTCTCCCTTCTATGTTGTATTAAGCTATATAGCTGCTAGAATTGAGAACTTGAGGAGCCATTTTCTATGATATGAAGACTGAAAAGGCCAAAGTGTGTACGTGAAAGGATTATAAAAATGAGAAGCTCTGGCTTGTGTTTGGCCGTTAAACACCTTAACTGCATATGTTATTTTACATTTTTTTTTTTTTTTTTTTTCATTCATTTGGATTTAGTCTATGAATTCCAAACAAAATCAGTATATAGTATAAAGGTGCAGAGTCTAAAACAAGGCACGAGGTAGTTTTAATTCCAACTTGTAAGAACTGTTGAATTGGTGATTATTAACCATTACTTTCAGACATCTCTCTCTCTCTCTCTCACTTAAGATTTATGAGGTGTGTGGTTCATGCAGCTTGGTCCAAAGGCAGAGGATATAAAGAAACCTGTGAATCCATTTGTTTTCCTTTTCCAGCTCATTCTTGGTGCGATAGCTGGAGCTTACTTTATACTGGTTCCAATTTACATGTGGATCAAAGATCAAATTGTTCCAAAAGGGATGCCTATTTAATATGGGAGGAAGCAATGGAAAATAATTATCATTTTCTCATTTCATCTCCAAGTGAATATTAGACAGTTTGTGATGGTTAGTGTGTCCTCTGCTCAAGATAAACCTGTAAATAGCAAACCAGATGAGGTATCTAGTGGCTTCGGGCGGACAACTTTGCATCAGGGCTTAGTGCTGTTTGGGGCTACTAGTCTACAACCCCAATAAGGTTGTTGCAATGGTTTTTTAGTCATTTAGTGCATGTAACCAACTTACCGTGATTGACATTATTTATTTACTATTTCTCAGATAGACTTTCACTTTTAAGGGTAATCATAGTCTTCGGGATTTTTAAATACACTTATGGAAGGATTAGCTGCGAAGAAACAGAGAGGTAATGTAATGAAGTTAACAATTTCATTGGCTAAATTACAGTGAGCACTTCTGGGGTCTGGTGAATTTAACCAGCATCATGTTCTTAGAAATTCAAAACTGGTATTAAAAATGGTTCAACTAACTTGGGTATGCGTTTCAAGTCTTGTGTAGGTTTCAATAATGGTTTGGGCATGGGAGAGGTTTTAGCTTTTTAAATATGGTGGTGTGACATAGCATGTTAACATTTGAGTTTCTCTTACATTCCATGTTCCTGAAATTGATTCTATCAAATAGTTCACATCTTCTATTATCATTTATTTTTAAGGTATTTAGGGAATCCTTAATAAACGAAATATTTTGTATCATCTCAATGCCAATTGATTTCAATGTAATAAGTAGTGAATTTAAAGTTTGCTGTATTTTCTGTTTCTTCGGATGATATGATGTGTTTAAGCATTTGCTATTTGTTTGGAAAGCTCCTACTACTATGATGGGGAATTCCATGATATTGCTTCTAATGCTAGGTGAACTCATACTGGTCAAAGTAGAAGAAGGAAATGGTCAGAGTGATTTGGCATGGTGACCATTGAACCTCTGTAATATCTAACAAAGTGGAGTCAGTCATATAGAAATAGAATAGAACATCAACACGTAAAAAAAGGGATGAAGGAACTAGTTACAACTGCTATCATGACTTTTAAACCTCACTTATTTTTCTGATCATTATGTCCTGTCAATTGATGGTAG
Source organism: Quercus parvula (assembly GCA_030820535.1). Taxonomy (NCBI): domain Eukaryota; kingdom Viridiplantae; phylum Streptophyta; class Magnoliopsida; order Fagales; family Fagaceae; genus Quercus; species Quercus parvula. The sequence continues at coordinate 227,301 of JAUAME010000009.1, forward strand.
TTTATGAGAGACAAACAGTGCGCTCTTAGTGTGCCAATACAAGCAGGCCGGTCAAAAGCATAGACTATATTATATGTTGGATCCTGCCACAAAATGTTACCGAAAGTGTTTTTTCTAGTAGCAGTTTGATATTCAACGAATTCAAAGTATTAACTTTGAAATGAATTTGATATTTTTTTTGGTCTTAGATACAAATCGCCAACTTTGCCACGTGAAAGATTACTTTTTGGAAAGTGTCAATAGCATCGGTGACATTTAAAATGTTCCTAAAATCTCATCAAATTATCACAAGCTATGATCAAATTATTGATTTGCTTATACATGGTTGGGACAAAATTATTAATTTTCTGGAAGAAGTGGTGGGTTTTTACATTGGATACATGCTCTTCCTAGCTTGAACTTCCAGAAAATATTACTATGTGCATTATTAAATTGTCAAGCTCTGTAATTGTAGAGAAGCTTACAGATAGAAAGTAGAAACCTAAACCTTGGGTTGGTTGGGACTCAAATAAACTCAAAATTTAGCTAGTCAATCCCTCTAATTACCAGTCTTCATTTGAAGGTTGAACTTGAAAGTCCAATGCATGGACCATGACTGGAACGAGTGATCTTTGTGAGAGAAAGATAATCAAGAGTTAATTGACTATGTCAATATACTAGTTGGTGTATCTTCGAGATTAATTGCTCCCTCCCTCCAAAAACTGTAGTGTACTTTACAATCGTACTATTTCATTAAATGAGAGCTGGTGTGAAAGTGTAATATTAGAGCTGAATAGCAGAACAGGAAACCGCGTAGACAGCCAAGCACATCAATTTAATTTGTCTCTGGAGTCTGGACCATTTGTGATTGTCAACCAAGGACAAGGAGTCTACTTGCATTTTGTTATACCCCTCTTATAATTGCAAATGGTAGGATTAGGAATTCTTATGTTGTTTTTCCTTTTTGGGTTTAACGTATTGATCTCTTAAAAATTACTATTAGTATATGATTGATCTTAATCCTTTTAACAAATATGTCCAGCAAAGATTGTTGCTCCTGTTAATTTAAATAAGATGAGAAAAAGAAAAGAAAAGTTAATTTATGTATTAAACCAAACACGGTTTGCTTTTATTGGATGGGTGGTATCAATCAAGGACCGTGTGATGGGCTTGGAACACAGAAGGACCAATAAGCCTATGTCAAGTGCATTGTTAGAAGAAGTAATACCTAAAGTTTTATAAGGAAAAAACTTAGTTACGATACCCTAAGTGTTGTTCATTAGGTCATCTCTTAAGATTCAGTTATGTGAATACTTAATTAAAAAAATGTATTTTCATTCTATGAGAAAAAATTCACATGATAGGATCTTAAAAAGAGAATCTAAGGAATAACATCTAAATACTGTAACTAAGTCTTGTTTATTTTATAATATGATAATACATAAAGTATTGCAGTTTGCATATAAACATATCACACATTTAGGTTGCATTTGACATTGGTTGAAAAGACAGTTTTTTTTATATTACTATTTAGCTTATTTTTATTACTATTCTTGGGTCTCATTATATTTTTTGATAATATTCATGAGTCTCATTGTATTATTTCAGCTTTATATATGATATTTTCAGCAAAAAGTTTTTAGTTTCAACTAAATAAACTGTTCTTAAACGGACTTTTAGTTACATAAATAAGCGCGTAGACAGTGGCTTGCAATGTATGTATAAAATGTAATATATATATATATATATATATTTTGATAAACGTATAAAATGTAATATTTAGTTCTAGGTCTGGTTCTGTTTATATTAGTATATATCTCGTGCAAGCAACGCAGCGTGCTCTTTGGGTGTTGAAAATGTGGAAAGCAAAGTACACAACTCCCCATACCCTCTCTCTCACTCCATCTTGCCCTTTGAAATTTGAATGCCCCTTTGTCTCCTAAACACCAAACCCTTACAGCTGTCCTATTTTTATATCATTTTCCTACTATATATTACTTACAAATAATACTCAACTAAAATGCACATATAAATTTTCAATTAAATTAATTCTCGTAATAATCTATTTATTTCTTTTCTTTTCTCTTGTTTATTTTTCCCTTCCCAAAGATAAAGTCCATGTAGAAACTAGAATGAATGGTCATACGATTCTTTTCCAATAATAAGGCCAAACACCAAACTATAGTCATAAGCTTAGTTTGACTCTTTAATTTTTTAATTTTGGGAAAAGAAGTTTTGCTATACTTGACCACATTAAAGTTCTACATAAAGCCCAGCTAAGATTGAGCTATACTCAGATTATCAAAAAAAAAAAAAGATTTTGCTATACTCAACATACTCTCTCTCTCTCTCTCTCTCTCTCTCTCTCTCTTTGTGTGTGAATATCTCTTAAGGTGTTCTTGAGGTTTCAGAACAAACTCCATGGCAGATGTACTGAGTGAAGAACAGATTGTTGAGTTTAAAGAAGCCTTTTGTCTGTTTGACAAAGATGGAGATGGTGAGCATTTCCCTCTTATATATGCTTATGTTTAGTGGCTCTACCTTATTTATTATATGCACTTATGCTTCAACATCTATAAAACATGTAATCTCTCTGTTTAGCAATAAAAAAGACCTATAAAACATGTTTTCAAGAAGATGTATGAGTGGAATAGCATATTTATATGGTGCTCAAATACTTGATTGTGTAGGTTGCATTACTGTTGAGGAATTGGCAACTGTTATCCGGTCATTGGATCAAAATCCAACGGAGGAGGAGCTTCAGGACATGATAAGGGAAGTTGACGCTGATGGAAACGGAACCATAGAGTTTACAGAGTTCTTGAGCTTAATGGCCAAGAAAATGAAGGTAACCAATTAAAGTTAATTACTTTTTAAACATACCAAACTACACTCATTAACCAAAAAACATGTCAGTGTATCCTACCAAAGAAAAAGAAGTAATATCCCAAATTGGCAATTCTAAAATTTTGTTCTACATGTTTGTCTTCTCCTTATGTAGTAAATGATAAATTACTATTAATCCTAAAAATTTAAACGGTTAAGAAAGTATGAATTTAATATTCTAATAGTAAAGAGAGCAACAATTAAACAAAATTTATAACCAAACATAATTGAACCATTATCTGTGCTTATGGTTGGATATTTCTATTTTCTTTTGTAGGAAACTGATGCAGAGGAGGAGCTTAAAGAGGCTTTCAAAGTCTTTGACAAGGACCAAAACGGATATATATCAGCTACTGAGGTATATTTTTATCTCTTAAATACCCTCTAGTAAATTTATGCAAGTGAAAGTGAAAGCCTCCTTTTTGCCTCTAAAATGACATTTTTGTTTCTTGCTCTTTGCCTGTATTGACCATTTGACCTTGACAAATTAAGAATTTCTAACATGCACAATACAATTGGGGCCAAGATGTTGCCATTAGAAGCTTGCATTTCCAACAGAATTCTCCAACAATATCATCGAAAAAAAATATGTTCTTTCATGGGGAGATTACTGAAGTTTAAATAAATTCTACTACAGTATTAAATTTCAGACATTGTTGAGATCATCACATGGAGAGTTGTGATACGATATAGTTTTATGATCATGTCTCAATAGTGAAATTGTTAATATTAAAATATATTACTTGAACCATCGTGTAAAGTAATAGATTAAATGTTTTGCATAAGTATTTCACACGTTCACCTAGTTTAGATTAATTTATATGGGTATCATCTACATGACAATACCTTGTACATTTCTGCGTGCAATGAACATTAGCAATGTTTAATTTTATTTTAGACAATGCATCTATGTTTGACATGAAACTTCTAAAAAAGAATGAAAAAGTGATTCTCTTTGTTTGTGTGTAGCTGAGGCATGTAATGATCAATCTAGGCGAAAAATTGACGGATGAAGAGGTGGAGCAGATGATCAGGGAGGCTGACCTGGATGGTGATGGACAGGTCAACTATGAAGAATTTGTCAAAATGATGATGACCATTGGATAAACATTTCAGCAATAAGATTGAAGAAATTTCTAAATTCAAATTCATTGATTCCCTCAACCTCATTTGCCAGCTAGAAATAAGTGTGACTATTTGTTGTAGTATTATTGTTGTAGCCGACCAAAAATTAGAATCACTTTGTACTCACCCTTTGATTTGTTCAAATCTGAATTGTATTCTTTCTAGTTTTATATTTTGTTATGTGCTTCAAATTAGAATAAATATGAATTAATTTTTCAAAGTAATTTCCTTATCCTACAACTCATACAAGATATGATGATGTGAAATTTCTCCAGCTTTTGGTTCTAAGCTTTGACTTTGACTGAGGACATCAATGGTTGGAAATGCATGTATACATACCAAAAAATTTAATCATGAAATTTTGTATAGTTTATATACTCTCTTTTGTTGGAGAGCCTAGAGTGATTCAGCTGTCCCTTTCTTATTAACTTTTTGAGATTTATATTATATGTTTTTGGTGATAACCTACTCCCTATATTTATTTTTTTCTTCGGGGGCTAAGGGATATCCTACTCTCTTTCTGTTCCAAATTTTATGTTTGTAAAGGAGAAGGCAAACAAGGACCCGTCAATGTCATATTCATTTTTGCAAGGGCAACGACCTTTTCTAATCCAATTTTGCAAGTCTGCACAAAACCGCGTTGAACTATTGGTATTCTTCTTGATATGTTGCATAAGAAACCATGGAGGTATATACACTCATGTTTCTCATGTACACGCATGCAACGCTATTAAATTTGTCTTTGAGGGAATGCATGTATATGGACAGTGTAATTAATAGCAAGATTTTCAAAGATCAAGACATCAATCTAGAGGTATGAGACATTTATTAAAGATTAAAAGAGATCATGTACTTTCTAAAAAAAGAGAGATCATGTTAGCATGTCATTTTCTCTCTCTCTCTCTCACAATTTGTTTTTAGGGATATTACAAATTTTATTATATAGAGCTTACAAAATGATGTGTCAATAATCATTAAAAAAAAAAAAAAATTAAACATTCATATATTAGGTGGTTGAAACTCACCAATCACATTTATTACAACATTAGTTTGTAAAATTTATATAATAAAATTTGTAATAATTTTGGTATTTTCTATACAATTTTACATGATAGCTAAGTTAAGTAGTAATACATCATCAAGGACAAAAGGTAAATTTTGACATGTTTATTCACATCTTATCATCTCTCTCTCTCTCTCCCACATTGGTTGTGTGTGTTAGAGTTTCAGTTTTTATAATCCTAGACTATTACTACAAATGTTAGACTTTTTTGTAGTGGTACTCTGGCTATGTAATATATTATAAGTCTGTTTAAAAAATTCTAATAAGTATTACTTTTTCCTTAAAAAAAAAAAGTTTCAATCAACTTAATTAGTAATTTTCTTTGCCGTTGAAGAAAAGATTTGAGTTCAAATTTTGTATATACCAAAAATCAGGGACGGACCTAGGAAGGGGCCTAAGGGGGCCGGCCCCCCTAACCCAAATTTTTTTTTTTGTTAGTATGTAAAATTTTCAAAAAAAGAGGCTTGGGCCCCTTGGTGTTTAGCTCGGGCCCCCCTTAGGTTTTAGCTCAGGCCCCCCACCTCAATCATCCCCATCCCAGCCAACCAGCCCAGGAGTTTTCAAGAGCCCGTGAAAACCTTAATATATATATATGTAAAAAAGAAAAAAAAAAAAAAGAAGAAGAAGAAAACCCAGCACAGCAGTAGACTCCAAAACCAAACAGAAAAGCCAGAAACGAAGGAAAAAAGAAAAAAAGAAAAGAAAAGAAAGGGAGAGATGAGAGCGAGACAGAGAAACTGAGAGACCCATCACGCCGTGACACCGCCGCCCAAGCCATGACGCCGCTGCCCATGCCCACACGAGAGAGACCCAATACCCATGCCGCCATCAGCTGTCGCATACCCAAATCGGAGACCCATCTTGTCGCCGCCGCCGAGACCCATCTTGCTACCTAGGAACCCACAACACAACTGCTGAAGAGAAGATTTGAGAAAAAATACCAGCACTGATGAATTTATGTTAGCTTGGGAGTGGACCGCAATTCCATGAGATTAATTAAGTCTTCCTTCAAGTGAACTCAATAGATACGCCTTAAACATCTAGTTGAACACACAATATAAAAAAGACTTTGATCATCCCAAAATGCCCTTTGCTTTTTATTCTATTGGACCCCCTAGTTGCACCCAAAGTCATGCGGCTGCTTTGGTCATTTTACCTTGATGTGACACGCTGTGGTTAGATGGGTACACATGGCAGATTCTCAGTGCATGATCTTGCCTTCTTCTTTTTTTTGTTTTGTGAATCTAATGTGTTTTTAAAGAATATTTTAATAGTAAAAATATAGAAAATATAAATAAATTTTTTTTAATAATTTTTTAATTGTTGCACCCCGTTGCAGTCACACTCGCATTCTACTTTTTCAAAAATTGCCAAGTCCCGCACCCATACCCGAATTCGAAAACGCACCCATACTTCATAGATTAAATGCATCATGCATATTGCCTAGATTCTAGTATTTGTCTTTAGTTAGTAACAACAACCGTTTGTGAGATAATATATATGATTCTTATTTTATTTGTAGATCCTAAAAAAATCAACTACAATGTTTGATTTTTTCAAAAGAAAATATTCAAATTCTTCCGAAGTCAACGTGAGATTGCCAATAACTAATGTTACTATTCCAATTCCGGAAAATATGGACGTTCCAATTCTAGAAAATATTTATTCCCCAATTCCGGAAAATGTCAATGTTCCAATCTCAAGAAATATTCATTCCCCAATTCCAGAAAATGTCGATATCTCAATTCCGGAAAATAACCATATATCTCAAACACAATTTCAAAAAGTTGATCTTGATATATTAAGAAATGATTTTTGAGTATTTTTCTTGGTTGATAGTTTATTAATACTATATAGATGCGTATTTAAAAAAAAAAAAATTCGCTTATCTCCAGCCCCCCCAGCTTGAAATCCTGGGTCCGTCCCTGCCAAAAATCACTTAGTGTTTTTGCTTGATAATAAAGATCAATTTTTTAAAAGCATATGATGTTCACACTTCACTGTATAATTTTTTTTTCTTTATCAATAAGTAAAGACTTCAATGAATTTTTCAAGAGTTTTGTAGCCCAAAAGTTTTTCAAGAGTTTCAATATCATTGAGCTGTAAATAAAAGTGAACAAACAAAGATAAGAAAATAAGAATAGAAGGCAGCAAAACTGCCGAACTTGCCATTTCTTGCTCAACCCATACAAACTCTCTTCTCAACACCCAAAAAAAAAAAAAAAAGTGAAAAGAAATGAATTACACCCAAGGGCCCCTTATATGATAATACATTGATGAGGAATTATACAGTTACTATAGATGAGGGAAAAGAGATGCTACTCTTCGCTGGTTTATCTCAATATACTAATAAACCGTGTCTCCTGATCACACTCCATATTCCAAAAACTTGAATCAGAAAGAAAACCCAACCAAAACAAATCAAAGTGAAACTCGAAAGTGATTACTTTTTTTTTTTAATTAATCACTGTTGCACAACACATGCAGTTGCCAAAGAAGGAAGACCTGTGCTTGCGCTTCTCTTTACCTTTTGGTGCAGTTGATGCAGCTTCTTCAGTAGACAAGTTACACAATTCTCTAGTTGCCTTTTTGGAAACAGCATGGTTTTCTTGTTTCGGTGGTGTGACTACAGATTGAGTTTCTTCCTCTTCCTTCAAGAAGCCTAGGAATGGAGTTTTCGATTTCTCAGAATCACTTCTTTCCAATGTGATAACTTTCTCTTCCACAGGCACTGCTTGATACTGTAACATGTGTTGGTTGTGCTTGTACCCAACACGTGCAACCGGGTTTCCAAGACTAAAATCAGTCTGGCATGATGAGCTCTCCATTGTAGCCTTATCCTGAAACAGTAGTGGCATTTGATCTGACTCTTCGCCTCTAGCTTCAATTCGGAGATCAAGATCAAAGCTTGGTGATTTTCGCATATGAACAGGAGTGTTCATGCTATCAGAACTGGACTCAGAGCTAAGCCTTCCCATACTTTCTTGTGCTTCAGTACTTCCATTTATAAATGCAGATGCTTCACCTCTGATACCTTCTACACTGGAATGACTAGCTGAAGTTTTAGTTTCTGTTACTGTCAACTCAACTATAGAGATTAAATTTTCTATGTTCAAGCTTGTGGAATTGAAAGTGGAAGCTTTCACAACAGAGAACTCATCACAGCTTTCTTGCTTCAGCTCAGGGATTGGCTCAATGCCGCTGCTTTGAATAATAGTCTCAGCTGCTATTTTAGTGTCCTGGTTGTGAACTTCAGACTGGACTATAGAAGCAGGAGACTTTGAGAGCAAAGCTTCTGCCTGTTCAATTGGAAGTAGTTGAGACCTACATTGTCTTGGGGTTTCACTTCCTTCTGTATCATTTCCTGTGGCATATGAAGCTCCTGCTTTGTCCTCTATTTCTTCCAAAATTTTCTTCTCTTCTTGTTGCTCCTCTTCACATCTGTGTCCTGTGACAATCAACCCTACTGGAACAGTAACCAATCCATGTTCAGCAACCACCGAAAGCTCTCCTTCTGAGTCCTTGCAGCTTCCATCAGAATTCTTATTCTGGTTGCAAACAAGCTTGTCCTCATTTTCAGGCCCAAGCTTCCTAAATTCCCTTTGGGATTCATTTGCCTCATCAGTATTTTGTTCTTCCATTGGCTCTTCACAGAACAGAGTTGGGTTGTACTGATGTGGCCTCTCTTCAATGTCTGATCCACTTCCTACTATTTTTGTTTCTTCAGTAAGAACCATGCACTTGTCTTCAGGTTCAGAAACTTCTTGATGGGAGTTTAATGGCCTATCCAGCAGAACAGCTTCAAGTTTTAAATTCAAGGAATCATTCCTAATCGAATAGGCTACAGTAGATAACTCCCCATTGTATTTGTTCATAACAATGCTCGGAGTGTCTGATGTTATTGTTGGCAGATTGCTCAAACCAATCCCTATCTCATCTCCCTTTATAATCTCAATTTTCTCCTTTAATGACATCTTATCTTCTTGGTATGGTGCTTCTTTTACTAATGAGTCACCCATATTTTCCACATTGGGATTGTCACCCAGAATGTTTGACAAATTAGGACCTAAGGGGTGACTATTCTTATTAGCACATATAAAACTTGATCCTAGAATATCCTCACTTTTGTGCAGCAATCTACAGCCTTCTTCTTCAGATTGGTCAGCATTAACTTTATCTAATGCAAGTTGATTCGACTTGAAATGTAAAGATTGTTGAGGCTCTGGATCATGTGGTGTAGATATAGTATTAAGAGCTGAATCTTCGTCTTCATCTGCAGCAGTTTGTATCAAACAAACACTAAGGTTTAGGTTGGGTTGTACTCAGTTTTTATGTTTACAATTACATTACCCCTTACTTGTACTAATTTAAAATAAAAGAAGCAATAAATTCAAAATATAGCATTAATAATTGGAATAAGGTCACTTCAAATTTATTAGACTGAGTATGCTAACCTTCACTGATGGAAGCCTGCTTCTCAAGCTGATGATCATTTGTTCCCAATAGATTCTCCTTCAAATTTGAATCTATTGGCTTCTCATGAACTTCTAAATCTTTTGGTGAAAAAGCTGTTTTGATTTCATTGTCTTCATCGCTTGCTCCAACTGATTTAACTACCGCTTTTAAAGATTCAGCAGGAGAATGAACCTCATTTTCTTCTTGCTCTATAGAAACAAAAGGCCAAAATTGAAGACTACGGATTAAAAACAAAGCTCTTTAAAATAATTAGACTGGGTGTGCTACTGCTAACCTTCATTTATGGAATCTTGCTTCTGAAGCTGATGATCACTTCTTACCAATAGGGTCTCTTGAAAATTTGATTCAATTGTCTTCTCATGAACATCTGAACCTTTCTGCAAAGAAGATGGTTGGACTTCATGATTTTCTTCATTACTTGCTTCAATTGCTTTCACTACTGCTTTTGGAGATTCACTGGGAAAAAGAACTTCATTTTCTTCTTGCTCTATAGAAGCAAGGGAATAAAGTTAAAGTATATGGAATTATCAGTTGATCAACTGGTAAAGGTTGATGAATGTAAGTACTGGCTAAAAGCAAATTACCAACCTCTTCCACCTGATGTCTCTTTTGCTCCTGTTGAGTCATTAGAAGCTAACCCTGTAACTTTTTCATGAAAATCTTTTGCTTCATTCGTTGGAACTGTTTCATCTCCTCCTTTGACATCATCTGCATCAGCAGCTTCTTGAAACACGTTTTTGGAATCTATAGCATTTGTGTTATCTTCTTCTGCATTTGTACAAACAACTATTATAAACAGCCTAGAAGAACACTTATTTCGGCAAAGTCAGAACTAAACAAAATATCAGTGACCTGATGAATTGCCTTACCTTTGAGACCAGATGCGTTATTGTTGCCCATCTCATTGCCCATGTCTATTTTGCCAACTCCTGCAATATAATGAAGCAAAAAGAATGAAACTTAGGAGAATCAACTATAAGGGGCTGGTGTCTTTCAGTAGCAGTGTCTAACTTAAAAGAGTGTTCAGAGTCCAAAATGTGCAATTCTAAGAACTGCATACCATGACGATCATGATAGTCACATGCATATAGCAATAAACATTTGAGGACAGCTTCATTTCTCTGTTACTGCCAGAGTGTTGATACTTAATTAAAACGGCTACTTCACACTTATTGCTTAAAGCATAAGCCTCGTTGGGTCATTTGTCAGCCAAACATATAAGCCTCTAAAAGTAGTGGAACGTCTACATCCAATTCTATTTTCTTTATCTGACATGGACATTCTATGATCATGAATTTTATGGTATCAATTTGGAAATTGATAACTAAATTGTTAGCTACTCAAGGTGCCTTGTGTAGCCTATCATTGGCCTGCCTATATGATTATGTTTTGCTAATTTTTTTTAACTACCATTTAAAGGCCAGGCAACCTGGTAGAATATTTAGGCCAGTCTAATCTAGCCTACTAAAGCAACCCTTTTTTTACATGCACTACGCAGACAAATATAGGTGTTCTGATGTGTTGGGAGTTTGTAGGGTACAAAAAAAGGCTTGGTGTTGTGTTTTTTATACGCACTCTTCATCAGTACTAAAAACAAGTTGGATCCATTTTCCATTTTCAAAGCAAACAAGTAGGTTCATGAAGGTCTAATGTTGTTCAAGGACATGTGGGAAGTACCATAGAAAAAGGTGCATCTATTAACAAAATACCTCCATATTTCAATCTAAATGTTCGTACTTTAGGGAAAGGACCTACGTGGCTGCCCAAGACCGACACAGATGATCAAAAAGATCTTTTATTTAGATAATTGTTTAATTTCAGCTTAAAAGATCTCTATTGTTTTATTTTGGCCTTAGCCACATGTAGAACGAAGAATGGACAGCATCAGCTGTTCATAGCGGACTGGTCCAAATAACCATGGGTATGGAATAATGGTTTTGATAAGCCCATGGACAGGTGGGACTCTTCAAGATTTCTTGGTGTTAAAAGTTTATTTTAGGTGCAGGGTAGCTAGAAGCAGATATACTTTTAAGGCTAACTTCATCATAGCTGCGCATTTTTCTTTGGAATTCTCTACCTGTCCACCGGTTCAAAAGTTTACCAGTGGACCCTCCATCCTCCTTTTCCCACTAGAAGAACAGAAAAGTAAGTGTTAATGGAAATCCACCACACCCACTTTTAAACTAAATATTAGATATGGAAATGATTACGCCATATTGCATTGAGGCAGTGATTTTATATATTTTTTTTCTTGGTAAGTTGTATTAAACATTTAAGCCTAATTTTCTGATCTCCACGAGGACACAAAATATAGGCTTCTTCTGGGCCTTGCATGGTCTAGGCCATAAGGGGTTAGCTTATTAACTTAGTTTTCGGCCCAACTTCTCAAGGCTTTTGTAAACTAAGTTGCTAGCATTTGGATCACATATATACGCATACACAAAAAATAAAGTTGTTGGAAATTCCACGTAAGCCTTCGCTGGTGAGGAAGAAATGAAACGAAATGAAAATGAATGAAAATAATAATTTTATAATATTCTTCCATTCTCTTGTTTAGAAATTTTAATGGAGAGAATGAACTTTCCTTTGCATTTCATTCCCTCGTAAACTCCCAAACAAAGAGAAAACACACGAGTGAGAGATAAGGGTTTGGGTTTGAGCTTTTCTTCCTCCTCCTATCATGGCTAATGAAACTAAATGACAAGTTTTCAAAGGTATTTGAGATTTCTTTTAACAAGTACTTTGGAAGATTCCATTGTGGCAAAATTGGGTTTTGCAAAGCTCATTGTGGCAATCTTGCATTTTTTCAAGTTTGTTGTGTACGCTCAAGTTATGTGATAAAACTTGAGTAGAAGATCATTTTTTCACATCACTTGATCAACCAATGAAAATCATTCTTTCACATGACTTGATTAAAACTCTAATTTTCACCTAGAAAAAGATTGTTTTGTCACTAAATTTCATAATGGTCCATTATGATGCGACTATAAAAATCATTCTTTCATATGACTTGATCAAAATTTTTAATTTATACCTAGAAAATGACTAATTATATTTTATAAAAAAAGAAAAAAGAAAAAATTATGAGAATGAAAAATTTATCATTGGGTGTGTGAAAAATTTATCATTTTGTTACTGGTTACAAAATATGATGTTTACAACATGATAACAAATGAAGCATTAGCATGACTAAACCTTAAACTCCTTGAATCCTCAAATTAGAAATAAGAAATCCTTAAGATAGAGATTTGGACCCACAAAAAAAGTTTTAAAAAATGAAAGGAAAGACTAAAATTTTAATTAATAGTGAACTATTGAATGAGTTTAAACATTACTCTTTTTTAAGAGCATGAATGGATATGCAGAACGCATTCTCAAAACCCCAAAACTCAAATTACCCATATATAGGAATGCAATATTCAATTTTTTTTTTTGCATATTGCTAGTAGTAGGATTGAAATATTGTTCTTATTCTTATTTTATGTCTCTCTCGTGTTCTCTCTCTCTCTCTCTCTCTCACACACACACACACACACACACACACACACACACTATGGGTTAGATCAAGAAATAACTTTAGGTCATGGTGGCAACAATGGAGAAGCATGAGAGTGGTTGTACAGGTTTGGGTTTTGATTTGTAGAGGAGGATCACGACTGCTTTGGGTTTAGGTTTTGAGGAGGAGCATGATGGTTGAGGAGTGTGACATGTGGGTTGCGATTTAGGTTGTTGGATTGTGATTTGGGTTTTGGTAGTGGTTGATTTGAGATTTTGGGTTGTTGCGGTAGTCATAGATTGGTTGTGGTGTCGTCATGGCTGTAGAGGGTCGTCGGTGCTATTGCTAGAGGGTTTGGTTTTGGGTTTTGTGCAATGGCTGAGTTTGGTTTTGGGTTTTGGTGGTTTTTGTGGCTAAGTTTGATTGGTGTTAGTTGTGGTTGCTATTGGTTGTTATTGGGTTTTGGTTGTTATTGCTATCATGGTGTTGGATTGTTGGTGTAAAATAAAGAATGAGATGTATGATGTATTGTTAAGTATGAATGAAAAATAAATAAAGTAGTTTTTTATTTATTTATTTATTATTTTTTTTATGAACAAAAAATGGGTACAAGGGGGCGACCTAAGTTGGCATTTTCTACCTAGGTGTGACCATAGTGACACTCTACCCCCTAGGTTTGAGCCTGTGGGAGCAGGGGATTCTTATGAGCCATAACTGTGCACCTAGCCCCATCGAGGATGCTAGTGAGCAGGGAGTTATTTACCAGACGCTTCCCTTTGCAGGATTCGAACCTGACACCTCCACCTCTCAAACCCTTAAGAGTGGGTCCATCACTGACGACTCCACATGCAAGCTAGGGTGGTCACATGACCACCCTGACTTGCAAAAAAAAAAAGTCTATATACACTTGCCTAAAAATAATTATATGCTAAACTAATTTATTGTGACTACCTTAATAAAAATATTGAACACCTGACTTGAGAATTACAAAAATTTGGATCAACAAAAATAAAAGTAATGTTACATTCACAACATTTTTCACAATAAATCCAATATAGTAAACTATTATTGATTCTAAATTGGTCCTAATACTGATATTATTTTTTTTATCTACTAATAATAACTTTTTACATAAGATTTATTATAAAAATGTTGTGGATGTATCACTCTAAAATTCATTTTTCCCCCCAAACATAATCCTTAATCCCTTGTTTTAAAAGGCTTAAATAACAACAATAAATATTAGCCCAAATAACAACAAACATAAACCAAACAAAAACAAGACAAGATCAAACAACAACAAGTGAACAAATTATTCAACAAAAAGCCTATTATAAAGTGAAAAGATAAAAATCGCTAATCATTTAAATTTGTAACTCATTTAACCTATTCAATAAAAATAGTTCATAATTTCATTTTTCCTTAAAAAATGGTACAAAGAAAAATATTGTGGTTGTGAGTTTTCTTTAATGGTGACAACAGTTATACTTTTTTTGGCTTTTTCAGTTGTAACAATTTTGCTTTCCTTACTCCTTAGCGACTCAACTCGTAGTTGTAGCAAATATTCTCTCTCTCTTACCATTACATAATTTTTCACTTAATTTATTACCCTCATTATAGCATTATCAATTCCTACTTTATCTATTATCAGTCATTTTTATTTTTTCTTTGTTGGTAAAAAGAAATTTAATACTTCACATATTTATGCGTTTTTTATTTATAACGTTGATATATTCAAGTTATCACTTTATTATACTTTATATAATTAAAATTTTTTAGTGACTATCCTAAAAAAATTCCTAGAACCACCACTGGGGTCCATGACCATTAAACCAACTACCACGGATAGTAATAAAGTGGTGTTTTGAGAATGCAAATTGCGTATTTTTTGCATTCCCAGATGGGGGAATGCTCTAAGGGTTGGAAACCCTAAGCCTAGCATTTGTAAAAAAATTTAGAATAAAGGAAAATTAGGTAAGAGTTAAGACTTCTCCAAGTAACAAAAGAACAGAAAAATTTAAGGAGAATGGAATAACTGATAATGGCTGTACTAAAAAAAACCATAAAGACATGTTGGGTTAGAAAACGTGTTTGCACTTTTGTTTTTCTGCTGACTGCTGCTATTTCAAAAGATCTATAAAAATTTATTCCATGTGATCAGTTTCTGAATCTTCGTGGTCGTGGGGTTCCATATGTATATGGCCGACACAGAGAGAAACCGCCGATTTCACATATCAGTTTTGAATATTATTCGAGGATTGAGGATTGAGGATGTACGTGGTGTTTCATTTAATCTTTCTTTTTTGATAAACTTCAATTTTTATTCAAACAGAAAAAACAGAGAGACAATCTCCCAAACACGCAGAGTGGACAACTCTAGGGAGATTATCCTTATTAAAACAAAAGGACTCACAAGAGGCAAGAGATAACTTTGCAGTGACATGAGCTGCAGAATTACTCTCCCTTTTAACCCAACGAAAACAACAATGAACAAAATCTACTTTAAGATTTAAAATACTACAAACTAAATTAGCAATAGACCAGTCAGGAATAACATCTTCAGAGGATAGAGGGTCAAAACATCGCTTTGCATCTCCTTCAATAATGATATGGGACCATCTTTCTTGGATTGCTAGCTGGGCAGCCCACAATATTGCATTGGCTTCAGCTACAATAGGAAGACTTGAGTGGTGGGTCTTGGACCAAGCTTTGGAAACAATGCCCTTATCGTCTCTAGCAACAACTGCAAGGGCAGAAGAAGACTCGGCTACAACTGCATCAACATTAAGCTTTATCCATCCTGGAGGAGGGGGCTCCCATCTACATACCACCGGTGCAGCAGAGGAGGGCTTTTCTAATTCCAACAAGGTTGAAGATTCAAGGAACTTGAGGTTTATCTTCTTGATGGAGTTTGGAATGTCAACCTGTCCCTCCTGAAAAGAAACTTGGTTTCTAAGATGCCAGATTTCATCAAGAACTAAAGCCATGTTAAGGGGAATGAGCCATTGGTCTTCGGCAGGGCATGAAGCTTTAGGAGGGTCCAGAATTAGCTTGATGATGTCCATGCATTCAGACAGATGGTGCTCATCAGCCTTGAAACCCCAGCAGCTAGTGTGCCAAATTGCTTTCGCAACTGGGCAACCAAAGAATAGGTGACAACAATTCTCCACTTCGAAACCGCAAAAGAGACAGGAAGGGTCATCAATATTGATTCTTTTGAGCAGATTGTCCCTTGTTGGTAAGGAGTTAGAGCCAATCCTCCAAATGAACATTTTGACTCTCTCTGGCAACCTAAGCTTCCAAAGTTTCCAATTGACTTCTGCTTGGGAGGGTGGGGATGGAGGAATTTGTGTTATGAGCTGGTATGCCGCTTTTACAGAGAACTTTCCGTTGGAGTTTTGCAGCCAAATAAGCTTGTCTGGTCTAGAGGTGGTGGGAAGGTGAATGGAGAGTACGGCCTTGGCAGATTCAGGGTCAAACAAGTCCATAATGATGTTGGTTTTCCAGGCAAAGGATTCTTGGTCAATGAGCTGAGATACCATAAGGGGGGTCAGTTCTATATTACCATGCTTGGGCCGAGGTTTGAAACCATTAATCCATGGCACCCATGGGTCATGCCAAACACTTATACTAACTCCATTTCCGATGAGATAACAAGAACCTCCGACAATGATGTTTTTTACTCCCTCAATAGCTTTCCAGATAGGTGATGCAGCTTTTGTTGGTTCTTTGTGTAACCAGTCATGTCTAACTTTATATTTGGCTCTTAAAATCATCATGCATAAGCTATCCCTTTTGGAGGCGACCATCCAGGCTAGCTTTGCTAAAAGTGCTCTATTAGTGTCTTTGGCTTTTTTGAATCCAAGACCGCCTTTACCTTTTGGGAGGCAGAGCTTATCCCAAGCCTTCAAAGCAAGGAATCTACCATCTTGAGCTTTTGGATTCCACCAAAATCTCCTCAAGGCTGCATCCAGACTATCACAAATTTTAGAGGGGATATTGAATATAGACATGGCATATGTTGGGAGGGTTTGGGCCACTGAATTGATAAGAGTGCACCTACCCGCCCATGATAAACATTTACTTCTCCAACCAGATAGTTTAGCTTCGAGGCGATCTTGAAGAAATTTGAAATCCTTTGATGGAGTGCTGGAAAGGAGGAGAGGAGCTCCTAGATATATTGCATCCTGTTTTAGGCTTTTCATTTGTAGGACTTGTTTGATGGGTCTACGAACTAGGCTATGGGTAAGCTTGGAGAAGAAAATACCAGATTTATTTCTATTAAGCTTCTGCCTCGACCAGCTGCAATATTTATCCAGGCATTCATTGATTTTTGCTGCATCCCTTCTAGTTGCCTTGGAAAAAAGGATGATATCATCGGCATACATGACGTGGGTAATTGCTGGTCCACCGATGCTAGCCTTAACACCTTTGATGGCTGGCTCCTGATCAATCATTCTGGAAAGGACCTCTTGCCCCAAAATAAACAGATAAGGTGACAATGGGTCCCCTTGCCGGAGACCTCTACTAGACTTGAATTGTTCAGTTTTGCCACCGTTGACCAAGACCTCAAAATGCACAGAGGAAATACATGCCATTATCCAACCAATGAAGGTGTCATTGAAACCGAATCTACCCATTACAGTTTTCAGAAAATCCCAATTAACTCTGTCGTAAGCTTTTTGCAAGTCCAATTTAATAGCCATGAGCCCTGTTTTTACTTTTCGAGTTTTGAAACTGTGCATCATTTCCTGGACTATGACTTGGTTTTCAGTGATCCATCTACCTTGAAGGAATGCAGATTGATGAGGAGAGATAAGTTTATGCAGAAAAGGACTGAGCTTGGAGACTAGAATCTTTGAGATAATCTTGTAAACTACATTGCAAAGACTTATTGGCCTGAAATTGTTGAAAGAAGTTGGGTTTTGAGATTTGGGGATCAAGACAATTAAGGAGCTGTTAACTTCCTTAGGCATGCTGCCTGATACAAAGAAAGAAGTAACAGCTTTAGTCACCACTTCTCCAACAATAGGCCAATACTTCTTATAAAAGAGGACGGGAAAACCATCTGGGCCAGGTGCTTTGAGGTCTTGCATTTGGAACAAGGTAAGTTTGATAAAATCGGGTGAAGGGATGTTATTGAGTGAGGAATTTTCTAGAGGGGAAATGACAGGTGTAATCAAATCTTCAAGGTTACAAGGGAAGGAGGTTGTCTCAGCAGAGAAAAGGTTTTTGAAGCCATTTAGGAAGTGATTTCGGATATGGCTAGCTTCAGAGATCCAAGAGCCATTCTCTGCCTTAATGGAGTCAATATTATTTCTCCTCCTTTGGACAATTGTGGATAGGTGGAAGAACTTGGAATTCTTGTCCCCATGCTTCAACCATAATTCTCTGGATTTTTGTCTCCATATCATTTCACTCCTGGTGAGCCATTCAGCAACCTCTGTTTGGAGCTTCCCTTCTAAAATGCCATGATCCTCAGAGCTATCACCTTCTTGGATAGATTTGATCTCCTGCATGAGAGAGTTGATCCTATTTTGACATTTGCCAAATACTTCCTTATTCCAAGTCCTCAAGGCTTTTCTAGTCTCTTCTTGCTTATTACAGAGCCTCTCGGCTCACTACTCCAAGCCTTATCAATAACATCGTAGCATCTTGGATCTCTAGCCCATGCAGCTTCAAACCGAAAAGGTCTATGAGCAAAGGACTCAACAGGGTTAGAGTCTAGACAGATAGGAGTGTGGTCAGATTCGATTGCACTGAGATGGGCTACGGAAGCTTTTGGGAAAGCTAATCTCCAAGAAATGCTCGCAATTGCCCTATCCAACCTTCTTTTAACAGCTGATTTCCCCCATCTCCCTTTTGCCCAGGTAAACTTATTGCCGGAGAAACCCAGATCAATAGCGCCGGATTCGAACATTAGCTCTTGCAGAAAGTTAGCCTGAGCTGAACTTCCTTTTTTTCCACCGAGCTTCTCATCCTCACTAGTGGCGAAATTAAAGTCTCCCAAACAAACCCAAGGGATCTTGAAAGATTCAAGCAAAGCAGATAGATTCTCCCATGCTTTCTTTTTTTTTGCCGCGTAAGAGGGACCATAGAAACCCACAAGGATCCACTCGCAAACCACATCAGAAATTTTGACAGCTATGATATCATTATTAAAATCAACTAAATCAACAGATAAACTAGACTTCCACATTAAACATAAACCACCAGCAGTACCTTTAGCATTAACAACTACTTTATTTGAGAATCCAACAGAGTGCATTACCTGGTCCATGCGCTCTTCGGAAGCTTTGGTTTCACAAAGAAAAATAACATCAGGTTGAGACCTTTTTATTTGAGCTTTAAGAGCTCGCACTGTCGAGGCGTTGCAGATGCCTCGGCAGTTCCACCCAATAGTCCTCATGGTGAAGTTGGGGGCATGGTAAGGCCCGCCTCCTCGGCCAAAGATACAGAAGAGCAAACGTTTGTTGAAACAGTCTTTGCATTAATTGGTGAAGGATTGGCTCTGCGTGCCCTGGGTTTGAGTGATTCGCCATGGATTTTTGTTGGTGTAGCACTAGTTTTTTCTCTTTCAGATTGAAAGAATAATTCTAGTTTTGATTGGGGTATGAGCGTTGCTGTAACAGGGTCAAAGAAAACCGGTTCAGGGCTGCATGTGGTTTTTTTCAGTCTCTTGGAGAATAAGGCGAGATCTTCCTGGGTGATTTTCCTCTTTAGTGTAGGTGGAGAATAGGGGAGAGAGGTTTCTGTGGTGAGATTTGGGTGTGGGTCAGCTGAAACATCATTGTGGTCGTAGGGGTTAGGTGATGGGCTATGTGTATTCAATGGGCTTGTGAAGTGGTCTGGGCTTTCAAGTTGGGATGAAATGGGTTTTGGGGAGGGCTTGGTAAATTTGTCGGGTTGGTAGGGAGAAGATGGGCCAGCAAGAGAGTTATCAGTCAGATTTGAGAGCAAACCTGATGCATTCTTTTCCACGTCATCACTTGGGGACCCGCTCTCAATTGGGTGGGTTAGTGGAGTCGCAACAACATTCTCATTCACTGGTGCATTAGTGTCCTTACCCTGACACGTACTATTAAGGACATGTAGTTTGTCGTGTTCTGGGAGCGGATTGAAGCTGGCGATGGTTGTACCTGATTGATGACAGGTTGGCTCAGCCTAGGATGGTGGCGATGTTGGCGAGTTTTCACTTACAGAGGCTGAGGGTGGTGGGCACATGGTGTGGGCGGCATTGTACAGGCCGTGAGGTGATTCAGCACTTTCTGCTCTTAGCCATGGTCCAGTTGCTCTGAAACTTATGCCGAGAGGGTTTTCAAGAACAAAACATTCATCATGGCAAAATTTCTCATCGTGACCTATGAGACCACATCTGTAGCATACATCAGTGATTTTTTCATATTTCAGACTGAACCAAAGGTCGCTAAGTTTTGGCCGAGGTAAAAACACTCCGGGAATCAGAGGCTTGGAGATATCTACATCAACCATGATTCTAGTGAATCTTTTCCATCCACTATCTCCTTCTCCAGCGAAATCCACCTCAATGACATTTCCTACTTTAAAGCCAATAGCTTTTAAATTATTTTCAGATTGCCATAGAGGTGGGAGACCATGAACTTGGACCCATAAGGAAGAGAGGGAGAAATCCACTTCTTTCCAAGCTAGATCCGAGCTCCATTTTTTGAGAATTAAGTGTCCACCCCTAATGGACCAAGGTCTTCTTCGGAAAGCTTTAAGGAGGTCTGCTTCATGGTGGAAACTAAAGAGGAAAAGGTTTCCTTCAAGCCGTTTAACCTCAAGAGGGAAGCTGGGTCTCCATGCCTTGCCGACGACATCTCTGACCGTGTTAAAGCCTATAACTTTAGAGGATATGAGCTTACCCAGCAAGTTGTTTTGGGATTTGCAAGGGGATGCTTGGTTTGGAGGGAGCTCTAGCCTGATATCAAGGCAAGAGATTTTTGCTGTACGGTCAACCAACTCGGATAACTCCATATCGATGGGGCAAGGTGGATGGGTCTGGAAGAAAAGACTGTAAACGGAAGGTCGTGAGTGAAGGAATGGTAGGTAGTTACAGTGGGAAGGATAAGGATAAGGATGGAGGTAGTGACAGTGGGAAGGATAAGGATGGAGATGATGGGTCAGGCTTGGTAGGGGAGATAGTGGAGATAGGCTTTGGATTTTTCTTCATCTTTTTTTATTACTTATTTTTAAATATCATCCTAGATCAGTCTTTTTTTATTATTCTTAGAAACTACACAGTTACACGTACGCCTACTATAAAACACGCGCTTCCAACTTCCAAGTTTCACGTACAAATTCAATTTCTTAAGAGTCGTAACAGGTCGCGAAACTCAAATTAAAGTTGTTATCTAAACATATCAAGTGGAAGTAGTAACATATTGTACCATATATGTATGTGTGAGTATTAACACTCCCGATATTTGCAAACGGCTAAGTAAAAATCATGTTTTTGCACCTTGTGGTTATTCATTCCAAAACAAACAGATTTGAAAGAGGGGGCAAAAAATCAAGAGGTAGTAATGGATCTGAACAACACAGGGAGAGAGAGAAATGTAAAAGGCTGCTTGGGAGACCACTGATGATAAAAGATAATCCAAAGTTTTGAATACCATTTCAGATCTCATTTTGGTTTGTTCATTGAAATGAAATATTTAAGTATATCAACTTATTTCGAATTACCATTTTGTGGTTATAACTAATATATATATATATATATATATATATATTGTAGGGTCACAAATTGTAGCCCAAATCCAAAGAGACTGGGATATAGGCCCAGTAAGCTCAATACAATAAATTTGTAAGAGAGTGGGTGAAAGAACTGGACTGTTAATGAGTTTTCTAACGGTTAATCAAGGTTTGAATCTTGTCCGAGGAGGAAAAGACACATAATCAAGGGTTGACAATAAGTCCGAGGGGTAAGTTTTTGGAGGAGCTGGCTATTTCAGAAAGTTTGTTCTTCACAGTACTACAGTAAATTTCGTTCAATTTCTCCTCTTAATATTTTTCTGATCCCCTCTTATGGAGGGTTTCCCCCATTATATAGTTCTCCCTAATTCATTCTCGTCGTCCACTTGTTTATCATCCAACCCTACACTCAAGTTTCTGTCCTCTTGAGCAGCTTTTCTGGTTTTCTGTGAGTGATAGTGGTTGAAAACACTGTTCAGAGGTCTTCTCCACATTAATGCGGCCAGAAAAACTGCTGTAATGCATTTAATGCGGTGGTAGCAGTTTTTCCCTAAGATATTTCCACGTTCTTATCCTTTCCTTGCTCACCTGAAGTCTATCTTCGTTGTTGGAATTTCCTGGAAGGTTACATAAGTTAAGGTGAAGTTGACTTGACTGACATTCGTCAGGTCCGAGGAGTATGACCCTCTCGGACTAGTGCCTTTCAACATTTCTCTGCACTACTACCTACTATGGGGCCTTTCACAACACTTTTTCCTCCTCGGACGCGTTATTGTCAGCAAATGGGGCTTTAAGCCCAACACAAAAAATCAAGTCTTTGCCCCCCACACATATATATATATATATGTAAGGACCAATTTTGACTTGAACCCAGAACAGGAATGGACCCAGGCCCAAAAAGCCCGAACAATAAATTTGCAGAGAGTGGGAGAAAAAGCTAGTCTAAATCTAGGATAAAAATATTGGTATAGAGCGTTAAAAGGAAAAAGTTACACGCGCACACATGCAAAAAGTATCCTCGGACATGCCCTAGTACTATGACTAAGAGTGCTGAATTCTTCCTTTTTACTGTTGTATTTCTTCAACCTTTTGCTCTCTCTTTCTCTCTCTTTCCTTTTTCTAGTCTTTTTTCTTTTGTCCCTCCCTTTGAATCCTTTTTCGTATTATATACTATGGTTTTTACACCAGTTCCTCCATCCACGTGTGGGTCAGGCGTTGGGAGTCCTTTTTCTCTGTTCTCCCTTGCCTCTCCTTGAACCTTCCACTCTTAGCTGTAAGGCTGCTTGTTCACTGTTCAGGCATCACTTTCACATTAGTGTGGCCAGAGAGTTAGCTGGGCAGCATTTAATGCGGAGGTAACAGTACTTCCTGATATTTGTTTTTCCTCATCCTTATCCTTTATCTGATATCCTCCTATCCCATTTGTTGCAAAGTCCTTCTGAAATGTTACCTTAAGGGACTGAGAAGTCTACTGGCCACCTCAGACAGAGGGTCCGAGGTGGTCATCATCCTCGGATACGGTTAAATTCTACATAGGTATTGTTTACCTCTTTTTAGGGTATAGTTTTCATTTCTTCTTTTGCTGGTCGTCCTCAGATACTCTCTTATCTTCGAATTGGGTATTGGGCCATAGGCCCAGCCATTTTCAATGCAAATTGTACCTATGGGATCAATTGACCCCCACAATATATATATATATATATATATATATATATATATATATATATATATATATATATATATATATATAAAAGAACTCATTATTAGAGCTCTTGAAATTATAAGCCATTTTTAAACTAATAGGTTAATCTCTAAATTAACAACATTTTTTAAAAGAATATAATAAGAGTAATACGTACCTAGGAAAAAAAAAAAATCAAACAAGATGATAAGTCACGTGGAGAAGATTGAAAAGTCAACATTAAAAATTGAAATTTTCACTTCCTTTTTATTATGGTCAATTTGATTGGGGGATGAAAAAGTAAAAGAATGGAAAAGGAAGAGATGATGGAAAAGTGGAAGGATAGGAAAGATTTTAGTTTTTCTCATTTGTGTTTGATTGAGGGAGTGGAATAGTAGAGAAATGTAAAACTTATTTATTTGGTTAAGATGAAAAAATGAGAGGATAAAAAATATGATTTGTCTAAATTTACTCTTATGTTTTTATTTCATTGTATATAAGAAATACTTTTCTTTGTAATAAAATATTAATTATTTATCAATTAATAAAGTAACATTGTTTAAAAATTAAAACATTATACCTATTATATTAATTTTTTTCTCTTTATTATTAATTATATTTATTACATTTTTTATAAATCAATGGGAAAAAAGGAACAATGAAATGAGATGGATACTGAACAAGCAAAAAAGAGAAAGAAAAAAGGCAAGGAAAACAAAATGTTACAACATAAATGTAAGGGCACGATTTTGATCCCTAAGCCCAAAGGGTTAAAGGATTTAGGCCTAAAGAGCCAAATACAATGGATTTCTAGAGAATGAGTTAGAAAACTAGACTCTAATGAATTAGACAACAATTATAGTGGGCCTAGATTACAAGAAAGTAAAGATAAATTGTTTTTATCTAAAGAAAATCGTTCTCGGCACAATCCAAGGAGATCAATTTTTGTATATATCTCTTTTGAATTTGGTTACAAGTCTCGTTCTTATTCCTATAGTGTTTTTCTCTTAATTCTCCGATTCCCTTTCCTCAGGATCTCCTTTCTATTTTATACTATCTTCTCTCTTTCATCTCCACCCTCTACGTATAGATTAGGTTGCTGGTGTTGATTCTTGTCCCATTAGCACCTTCCTGAAATCTTTGGGAGTAGCAGGCCGAAAATTATTGTTCAAGTATCACTTCCACATTAATGCGGCTAGAGAGTTAGCTGTAGAGCATTCAATGCGGTAATAACAACTTTCTCTTAGATATTTCAAAGTTCCCCTTTGTTTTGTACCTTCATGATGTGTGTCCTTATCAATAGAATCTTCCGAAACGTTGCCCTGGATGGCAGACCACACCTTCAGACCTCTGCTTTGCTCAGCCGAGGAGGCATTCCTCCTCAGACCACCTTCTTGGACTCTTATGACCAAACCCCATTTCTTCATTCACTAATTCGGACTTCCATGATAGTATTTACCTGTCCTCGGACTACGAGATGTTCTCAGATTGGGCTCCTAGCCCAACATATATATAGATATATACTACTGGATCTATCACACCTACAGTAAAAATAAAAAACACAAGAAAACGGTATAAGAAAAAGAAAACAAGAGAGAGCACAGTAAAATTGGAAAAGAATAACCACAAAAAAGACGAAAAGAAGGGGACAAAAATCAAGAGAAAAAAAAAATGAAAGAGATAGATGAGTTGTCCAATATTAGAAATTGGGCAAATATGTAACTCACTTAGTTACAACTTTATCAACTGTGTTTTTTTCTCTAATTTGGAGAGAAAAAAATTTAGGTGGGCCAGGAGAGAAAATATCTAGACCTCATCAAAATCCTTCTAACTTTTCACCTCCAACCAAACAACCCCAAACTTCATTTTTCTCATATTTTCTCTAATTTATTTTCTATCCTCCTTATTTTACCTCCAATCAAATAACCCTTAAATGTTACTCATGTGAAAGTAGGGGTGTGCACTGATTAGGTTGAGAGGTTTTTAGTTTTTTTAATCTAACCTATCACAAGGTCCAACCCAATTCATGTGGGTCGGGTTGGACATTTAAAAAAAAAAAAAAAAACTCTAAGCATTAGAACAACAACATCTAACCATATTACAAGTGTTCCCCCCCCCCCCGGCACACGCCCTCCCTCATCATCTTCTAAAATTCTAAGCATAGCACTATAAAGTAAAAACAAATAATTAAATCAAATGACATTTAAATAGTAAGATATTAAATAGTTTTATCCCAACTTAGTTGAGAAACAAAATAAAATAACGACTATTACAATGAATTTAATAAGTATCAAATAGTTTTATCCCAAAATAGTTGAGAGTGGCGGAAACAGTAAGGAGAGAGTGGAGTGAAAATTGAAATGAGAAATAATTTAATAGGTTAGAGTTTTTGTTTTATTATAGGAAGGGGGCAAAAGAGTAATTAATTAAAATATCTAATATATATTCTAAATATATATTAAGTGTCTATTTGGGAATAGTTTATTTAGTTGAAACTGAAAACTTTTTGCTGAAAGTACTGTAGATAAAAATAAAAGTTAGAGCATTAGCATCAGGAGATGCTAATGCCATATCTAAGAGCATTTTAGCATGAATGCGCCAAATAACCACTGCATCAGGAAATGTCAAAAGGGAGTATTGTAAAAATATTTAAAATTATGCTACAGTACAATTCTAAAGGTAGAATTGTATTGTAGCACAATTCTAAAACTTATAATATTTGTTTATTCCCCATTTTTTGACTCTCTCTCTCACTTTGTTTAGATTTGGGTTTTGGATATATTATTTTATTACGTTAAAATATTATTTTAATGTGTTGTATTGTAAAATAAAATTTTGGGATGTTAAAGGTATTGTAAAATGGTATGGTATAAGTAATAAAGTGACTTTTTGAGATAGTAAAATAGAATATGATAGAATTCTGTGATGCTAATGCTTTTAGCTGAATAGTATAGTAGGATCCATGAATAATATCAAAAAGTATAGTGAGACTCATAAATAGTAGCAAAAATAAGCTGACAAATGTAGATAAGTCGAGTAAGGTTAAACGGATTTGTGAATACCTAAACCAATTGAAGAGGGGATATTATTATTAGTTTTTTTTTTTGGGGGGGAGGACGGGGGTCAATTTTCTATTTACTTCTTCTTCTTTTTTACCAATTGCCATATCATGAATTTGTTGCCTTCTTGAAGTTGGGGGAAGAGGTAGTTATTACTCTTGAATTTGGAAGTTGAACTACTATTGACCACCGTATTTGCTTGAAACTTACTACGGCAATATATTTCAACAAATTCAAACATTTCTAGGTCGTGAGTCTAGTGACAAAAAATAAAAAATCATAATTAACTTCTTATTGGCATAAAAGGTCATAGTATCTTTTTCTAAGAAGAAAATTTAATAAATAGTGAAGCTCCTGCCCCAACCTAAGCTCTATGGGTGTTTCAAAGTAAAGGTCTTATGAGATGACTTAATGCAACGAGAAATGTATTGATTTGTGAGTGTTATGTTAAAAAAAAAAAAAAAATTGGACAATTTTTTTGTTTATTCTATTTTAGTTAAGAGGAAAAAAAGGCTTTCTTAAAGAAAAATCTAAATCTCCAAGTTAGATTGACTAAACATTTGTAATTTGAAAAATCAAGATTAATCTTTATTTATCGTCCACATTTTAATTTATACAAGACTAACTTCCAACTAAAAAAAACCACTAGCTTCATATAATTTATTATCAATAAAACTAAAAGTAAGTAAAATTGAATCTGTCATTACATATTCCAAATCTAATCTAACTAATTTGAATGAATCACACAACTGACTATAAACATTGCTTATATAATGCTTGTACAAATAAGCCACATAACATTAGGCCCTTGTGAAGTTGCTAGTATTTTAAGTCTTTTTTTATAATCTAGTATTGTAAGTCTTATTATACCTCTCCCCCACTCCCTTGTGTGTGAGAGTTAATAACTAAGGGTCTGTTTGGATAGAAATTATTTTGTTAAAACTGAAAACTGAAAACACTGTAGCAAAATAAATTTTAAATGTGTGAATAGTATCGTGGGACCCATTTTTAATGAAAAAATTGTTAAAAAGTGATATTTGTGGGATCGTAAACAGTGCATGGATGCATTATTTACGGTTGAAAAGTCAACATTTGTGACTACTGTTCATAAACAGTAGCCACAAACCTCTTGAAATGCGTGCCACAAAAAAAAGAAAAGGTAAAACACGAATGTAAACGTAGATCCAAACTGCCTCTAAGTATTCTTTTTTAACTCCTCAAAAAAGAAATAAATCATTTATGGAGGGATACCTTACTTTAATGATGCAGGGTCTAATATGACTATGACTATGAAAGTTCATTACTGCTGGGCCCACACTAGTTTTCTTGCTTGCTAAGAAAATGCTAACCAAAAAAAAAATAAAGGATTTGTTTGGTAACTAAGTTTGAGTAAGATATTTTGAGCATTTTTGATATACTTGTGAGTAAAAAAGTGTGTTGAAATGTGTGTAAGTGTGTTTAAAATGTAAAATAGTGAGTTAGAACTCACAAAACAAACGGCCCTAAGTGTTCGTTTGGATAAGAATGAAAAATTAAAATTATTTTACTATTTAGCTTATTTTTGTTACTATTTATGAGTTATATTGTACTTTTTGGCACTATTTATGGACTCATTGTATTATTTTAATTAATTTTTACCTTTATTTATAGTACTTTTAATAATAATTTTTCAGTTTCAGCAAAATAAGCGGCATCCAATCAAACTCTTAAAAAATGCAAATGGGAAAGAGGCTCACACTTTCACAGCCCCAAAATCACGAAAGCCATGAGGGCAACGCCAGGCAACATTTTAAACTCTCCATTTCCATATTACTTGAGTTATGGAGGGATAACTAAGTATACGACTACGACTATGACTATGACTATGGAAGTTCCTAATTATTTGGAGGAAGCGTCTGATCCAAGTTCAACACATCACCCCCCTGACCGTATCTTTGTACTTGCGCTTTAAGCAAACTCTCTTTTCTCTCTCAGGAGCAGGAGAAGCTGCTCTCTTCTATACTTTCAATCATAAAGGGGAGAAGCACCCAACGCAACATCCAAAGAAATTGTTCAAAAATGGCGTCCTCCTCAGTTCCGACGTATCATGACCGACACGCCTACAAACATTCATAACCGACACGATAAACACGCCTAAATAGCTATATATTTAACGTTCCGTTTTCTATCACAACATAACTCCACTATTACTTTCTTAGTTCCATTTATTTCCTAAATTCTTTCTCCATCATTCATCCTTCATCATCTTATATTCACTCGTACGAAAATATTATTTCTTCTTACTACTACATTAATTTTGTCAATCCCTTGCTTTCCTAATCCAATTCCTCCTATATATATTCCATTCCAAACAACTCATTCCAAAATTGTACTTCGGTAAACAAAATAAACTTAGCCAAAGAAATCCTTAGATTTCATCCATTTCACATCACAACACATATTCATCACCCTTTCCTTCTTTCTTCTCTTTTATTATTGTAATTTCCTAAAAACCTTTTTGCTCATTCATCCTTTTATAATTTACTCGTGAATATATATTTTTGCTGTTCTTGCCTTCTAATTACTACATTGTCAATTCCTTGATTTCTTAAAAAGATCATTTTTAGTGAGCTGCTAAATTTACATTCATCCTGTACTTTCTGAACCATGCCTACTTTTAAAATCCTAAAAATCTTGGAGCAGATTCAGTATTTACTTCGTGCACCAAACTCCCTTAGTGAACCCAAAAAGAGATGGTTATCGGCTTTTGTTTCCATCTATTATTCTAGACCCTCACTACCAAAGAAGAATAATGCCAAGATCATTTCACCCTGTCCATCTTCTATAAGTTTGGATCTCAATCCAGACAACAGGTGGAAGACTGATCAATCAAGTCTCAACAAAATTGATCAATCAAGTCTTACTGAGCTTGTAAAAGAGAAAAACATTGAAAAGCTCCAAATTGTTGGAGGAGTTGATGGAGTGGCATCTAGTCTTGAAACAAATGTTGAATGCGGGATTCATGGCAATGTTGAAGACATTGCTCACCGACATGAGGCTTTTGGCTCAAACACTTACAAAAGACCGCCTACAAAGAGCTTCTTCCATTTTGTAGTGGAAGCCTTCAAGGATCTTACCATTCTCATCCTTCTAGGCTGTGCTGTACTTTCTCTTGTGTTTGGCATCAAAGAGAATGGAATAAAAGAAGGATGGTATGACGGTGGAAGCATATTTGTTGCTATATTTCTTGTCATTGCTGTTTCTACCATAAGTAACTTTAGGCAAAACAGACAATTTGACAAGTTATCCAAAGTTAGCAACAATATCCAAATTGAAGTTGTAAGAGCTGGGAGACGTCAACAGATTTCAATATTTGAAATTGTCGTTGGAGATGTCATTTGCTTAAAGATTGGAGATCAAGTTCCAGCAGATGGGCTATTCTTAGACGGACATTCATTGCAAGTGGACGAATCTAGCATGACAGGGGAAAGTGACCATGTAGAAGTAAATTGCAGTCATCCATTTTTGTTTTCTGGTACTAAGGTGGTTGATGGCTATGCTCGGATGCTAGTCACTTCGGTTGGGATGAACACGATATGGGGAGAGATGATGAGCTCAATCAGCCGCGACACCAATGAACAAACACCTTTGCAAGTTCGGCTCAACAGGCTAACTTCATCAATAGGTAAGGTTGGTTTGGCAGTTGCTTTCCTAGTTCTTGTAGTCTTGTTGGTTCGATATTTCACAGGGAATACTGAAGATGAGAATGGAAATAAAGAGTTCAATGGCAGCAGCACCAAGTTCAATGACATACTAAATGCTGTGGTGGGGATTGTTGCTGCTGCAGTTACTATAGTCGTGGTTGCAATTCCAGAAGGTTTGCCTCTGGCTGTGACGCTTACACTTGCTTATTCCATGAAAAAAATGATGGCTGATCAGGCTATGGTGCGAAAGCTCTCTGCTTGTGAGACCATGGGGTCTGCCACCACCATTTGTACTGACAAAACAGGCACCCTCACTCTGAATAAAATGAAGGTGACTAAGTTTTGGCTAGGGAAAGAATCTTTTGTACCAGCTACTTACTCATCAATTGCTCCATATTTTCTCAAATTGCTACAAGAAGGAGTTTCTCTAAACACAACCGGTAGTGTTTACAAGCCTGCTTCAGGATCTGAAATTGAGTTCTCAGGTAGTCCCACTGAGCAAGCAATTCTTTCATGGGCTGTTCTGGAGCTTAGCATGGAAATGGAACAATTGATGCAAAGTTGCAAGATTCTTTATGTTGAAGCATTCAATTCTCAAAAGAAACGAAGCGGAGTCCTGATGAGGAGAAATGCAGACAACACAATCCATGTACACTGGAAAGGAGCTGCAGAGATGATATTGAAAATGTGTTCAAGTTACTACGACGCTTCTGGAATTATGAAAGATCTAGATGATGGTGAAAAGATGAAATTTGAGCAAATTATTCAAGGTATGGCTGCCAGTAGCCTCCGATGCATTGCTTTTGCACATAAGCAAGTTTCAGAAGAAGATCAAGAACATGATTTCGAACAAAAAAAGATAGAAGAAGAAGGTTTGACCTTATTAGGACTGGTGGGTATTAAGGACCCCTGTCGTCCAGGGGTAAAGAAAGCTGTGGAAGATTGCCAAAATGCGGGTGTGAAAATCAAAATGATCACTGGAGACAATGTTTTCACAGCAAAAGCTATTGCCACTGAATGTGGAATACTGAGGTTTGATCAAGACATGAGTGGAGCAGTGGTAGAAGGTGTCGAATTCAGAAACTGCACACCAGAGGAGAGAATGGAGAGAGTTGATAAAATTTGTGTGATGGCAAGGTCCTCTCCCTTCGACAAGCTATTGATGGTAGAATGTTTGAAACAAAAAGGTCATGTTGTTGCAGTCACTGGGGATGGCACAAATGATGCACCAGCGTTGAAAGAAGCTGACGTAGGACTTTCAATGGGAATTCAAGGCACTGAAGTGGCCAAGGAGAGCTCAGATATTGTCATTTTGGATGACAACTTTGCCTCCGTTGCCATAGTCTTAAGGTGGGGAAGATGTGTGTACAACAACATCCAGAAGTTCATTCAGTTCCAACTCACCGTGAATGTTGCTGCTCTTGTGATAAACTTTGTGGCAGCTATCTCAGCTGGAAAAGTCCCATTAACAGCAGTTCAGTTATTATGGGTGAACCTAATTATGGACACATTGGGTGCTCTAGCTCTTGCAACAGAGAAGCCCACCGAAGAGTTGATGACAAAGCGACCAGTAGGTCGAACTGAACCACTTATTACCAACATAATGTGGAGAAATCTCTTAGCTCAAGCTTTGTATCAGATTATCGTTCTCTTGACCTTGCAATTCAAAGGTGAATCAATCTTCGGTGTGACCGAGAAGGTAAATGACACCTTGATCTTTAACACTTTTGTTCTTTGTCAAGTGTTCAATGAATTCAATGCAAGAAAGCTTGAGAAGAAGAATGTGTTTAAAGGGATACATAGGAACAAGTTGTTTCTGGGGATCATTGCCATAACCATAGTCCTTCAGGTGGTCATGGTGGAATTTTTGAAGAAGTTCGCAGATACAGAAAGGTTGAACTGGGGACAATGGGGTGTGTGCATTGGAATTGGAATAGTATCTTGGCCAATCGGTTGTATTGTCAAGTGGATACCTGTTCCACACACACCATTGCTCAGCTACCTAAGGATGAAATAGAATTAAGGACTGGGGAGTGTAACCCCTCCAACAAGCAACAAGCATGGAATGAGACCTGTGCAAAATCCTCTTCAACCGCGGTTCCTCCTTGGGCTTTTCACCAATATTCTGTATTCATAGCAATAATTCTCTAGGCTTTCGAAGCAAATATTTTATGCTTTGTATTTTTTATTTTTTATTTTATTGTTTTAGTTCACACTGTAGCATAAGACATAATGATATATGTAAGTATTTGATGTCATAAAATTAAGAAAAATATTTTACTTATCTTTTTTTTTTTTCCATATCTAAAGAGAAGTTTCAATCATGTATTTCTGTGTTTTGTTTGAATGTTAAATTTAAAATCTTAACACCAAGATTAGTTACTACCTTCTAAACATTTTACAACAATTGTGCTAAGAACATAAATTCGAGTAACATATATCTAAAGATTATTTGGCCTAATCAAGATCTATCACCAAACCTTTATGGCACAATCAGTAGTTGTAGTCTTCCGGTCTATTTGGAACAGAGAACACCCCCCCTGAATTTTTTCATGGAAGCAATGTAAAATTGTGCTTGGACGCTACTTGATACTGTCACTTCACTACTCCATTGATAGATTTGCATGAAACAATTATAGATGGAGTAATCTCTAAAGTTAAACAAACCCACCAATAATCAAAACCACAAAGCAACTCGATAGGAGCCCTAAGATTAAAAAAAAAAAAAAACTGGTTGAGTTGAGGTGAAAACCATTTTCAAAGGCATTAGAAATCACCCAACGAACCCCATATAGACAAACTCTCTAATCTCACCAATATGCAATATTATCAACAAAAACAGAGAAAACACATGAAAACTATGCTAAATTGAGAACGTCAGAGATATGGGAAAATAAAGAAGGGGAGACAAAGGAAAGTTGAGGATATTGAAAGAAAAATTGAAAGTGAGAATGAGGGCATCGGGTTTCGATACCATTATATTAATGAGGGACAGTTGTGTTGTTTTTGTTTTGTTTTTCTTGCTCAATTTGTTTTTGACAGCACAAAACATCAATGGTTTTTACTTTTTTAGATCCGGATGATGTTGGCCTATACGGGCCCTACCTATATCTATTCTTCTTCTATCTGTACACTGTAATGGAGTATTATTTAAAGGATTTTTACTTTGTGTTGTTTTGTTTTTCTTCTCAATTTGTTTTTGACAGCACAAAACATTCACGGTTTTTGCTTTTTAGATCCGGATGATGTTGGCCTATGTCTATACTCTATGAACATTTTGGTGATAGAATACCCTTACACTGAACAGAATTGAGGAAAAAAAAAACTGGGTAAATGATGTATTTAGTCCATATTTTTTGCACCATATTTTAATTTTGTGTCTAACCTTTCAATTATGTCAATTTAGCCCCTAACTTTTTGTGTCGTGTCAATTTAGTTCATACCATTATCTCTTTGTTGGAAATTGCTGACATTGCAAACGGTCAAAATAAAAAATTAGTTTATTGACACATCAACGAAAACTGATTTTTTATTTTGGTAGTTAACTACGTCAGCAAATTTCCATCCAAGAAATAACAGTATAGACTAAATTGACATGGCATTAAAAGGTTAGGGGTCAAAATAATACAATTGGAAAGTTATGGATTAAATTAAAATATGGTGTAAATGATAGGGTTCATGTAATACCCCACATACTTTTATTTGAGGTTATAATTATATTTTTATTTTAAAAAATAATAATTAATGGGCCATGGGTATTCTTTTATTAGTATTTGCAGCCCGCTAACCCACTAAGCCCACATCTCTAATACAAACTACAGGGTAGAGGAAAAGACAGTCAGAATTTTCATAGAAAGTGTTTTGTCAGAGAGGCTAAGGGGTTTTCTTGGAGTTAGAGCACATACCATTGAAGAGGCAATCAGATTTTTTTTTTTAAAGGTATGATTTTCTCACCGTTAGAAACAAGAATTAAGAAGTTAGAATCTTATCTTGGAAATTTCAAATTTTAATTAGGAATATGGCTTTAACGTTTGGGGTTATATATTGGATAGATTCATCGTTTTTTTTCTTGGGTTATATATACATATTAGAGGATGGACCTCAATAAGGTTAATCCAAAAGCTGCTGAATCTTTAAAGATAGTTGCAATTTGGAAAAAGAAAAGAGGATGGCTTTAACGTTATTCCATTGAGATATATATGCTTATATATATATATATATATATATATATATATATATATAATTAGTTATAAGTCAACGATTGCTGCCACTGTTTGAACCCTTGAGCAAAAGCCGAAATTGTTGAAATCTTGTATCAAGATTGTGTCACTTTTGTAGGGCATAGGAATTTTTGGGCTGCTGCAGCTTTAATTCTAATGGCTGGAGAAATTTGCACCAACCCCACCCTTTTGTCACTTGTTATCTCTCAATTTTGTTGTCAAGGACGTAGGCTTTATTGTAGCTTTAATGGTCTTCTACATAGATGTTGACTAAGTCCAAACAAAGTGATATTTTAAGGTTCAACTACTATTCTTAAAGGGTCAATGTCAGATTGTGTCTTTTATCCAAATTGTAATATTGTGGTATTAAATCCATTAGGGTCAATGAAATTAAGTCCTTGAACAAAGTCATAATAGATTTGGCCCACAGTTTCTCTTTGGGGTTATATATTTAAATCCTATAGTGTTAGTTGCTGCCTATGAGATTGATAAATTCAAGGAAACACATATTTTTGGGTAGAGATGCTTTGCATTAGTGCTATCATTTAGTTCAGCAAAGTATTTTACTAGCGAGTCAGTTTGTATAGTTTAGTAAAATTTATATTTTATGGAGGATATTAAGTAATTTCCGTGATTGATTCTAGGTCCTGTCTAAGAGTATTTTGAGACCTATTTGGAGGGTGTTTCAGCTGGACTTTCAGCTTGATCCAAGTGTTGTAAGTAATTATGCATAATGTGCACAAGTTTTGTTCATTAGGTTCTTAGAAGTTTTCAAAAGTTTTGCATTTCAAACTTATATTTTCTAAAGATTGTCAAAAGTATTTTTGTATCATTGAAAGAGAAATTTCGACTATTAAATAATGTTTTAAGGAGATACTTCTTATTTTAAATAAGTTTTGAATGGCCAAATCTCACTTAAAAGATGATTTTTAAACTAATCTATTTTCCACAAATAATTGAGTTTCAATGTAAGATTTCTAAAAAGGTTCTTGTTCTTCAAATTTGATAAAACCAAGTGATTTCAAGGTCATATTCCTATTCTCCAAATGGTATTTAAAATGTTTCTTTTATCAAATTTAATTTTCAAATTTACTCAAGAATTGTAATTTATTCATATAAACTCCTCAGTCTCTATTCGTTCCCCAAGAGAGTCAAGCATCTTTTGATTTATATTCTGTTCAATATTGTGATCTTTGATATGTCTCTATATTTGAAAATAAATTGTTAATATCAAGTAAATTACTATATTTTGTATAAATTTTGCTTTGTGATATGTGACTTAAAATAAGTGTTTTTAGAATTGATCAGATATATCAGATATGTGTGTATCCGCTCACAGGATTGTATGTGAGAATATGTGTTGATCCCTCACCAGCAGGGGTTAGATGTTGGTATCCGCTCACAGGATTGTATGTGAGAATATGTGATGTGTATATGTGATATTGTGCTCTGATCAATTATCTGTATGTATTTTCGAATAACTTTAAGATATGGTTATATATACATGTTCAGTGGTTTTTTTATATGTTTGGAGAACTATATCAAATATTTTGAGTGAAATTGTGAAATCAAACTCGTGCTTTGCTTGACTCTATTATGTTGTATATTGTGTATAATTGCTTACTGGATGTGTGGCTCACCCCATCAATTACCATTTTCAGATTAAAGTTTAGTTGGGGAACAGAACCTTTGGATTGCTTCGTAAGGTGCAAGGTAGAGCGTGGGAGTTTTAGGCGAAGTCAATAGTACTTGTAGTCTTAAAAGATTATTAGTTATTTTGTTATTCCGCTTTAGATTTCACTGTATTTTGGAGATTATTCTAAATTTGTGGAGTTTGGATTTTTGTAAGAGATTTTTAAGAGTATTTTTATTTTGGAGTTTTAATTTATTTTGGATTAATTGTGTTTAGTAAGTTATATAAGTTCAGCAAGTTCGTCATGTATCTAAATTCATGTTCAATGGATTTGGGTTGTGACAGTTCAAACACATAATTTACCAAAAAATACCCGATAAAACCGTTACACTCTCCGATTAGTTTAAAAATTGAAATTCAATTTCAAACGCAGTCAGTTACTCAGTTTCATCAAATCACTTCTATTTCACCCTAATCTATACCAACGCAGCCGCTATGTGAGAGATGTAAACCAAGGTTGAGTTGTAGATGGAGGGACTCCGCACAAGGTTTTCTTGCTTCTCATTTTATTTATTTACTTTTATATAATTGTTTTTATTTTAGTAAACAGAGTTCTACATGTATGTATTACATCCATAAGTAGAAGCTTTCCCCACCTTCAAAACCCATGCATGCTATCATAGCCCTCAACCGATGGTTCTTCTTCAACTGCACGACTTTGTCTTTGTTTTATCAAATCAATGGTAAAGACAGCTCTATGTATTTTGGGCCTAAGGTGAGTACTAAATTGAGACCTTCTATATATTTAAATATCAATTAAATAATAAAATTTTAATATAAAATATATTCTATTTGTGATTATTGGCATTTGGCAGCAAGTGGTTTGTAAATGTTGCAAGTGGAACCTAAGTATTGGGATAAAGGCTAGGTTAGTGTTAGTGGTACCTTATTATTTAAGCTTCATGGTTTTCTCTTTTGGTTCTTTAGGAGTTTCTTCAAGTCTCAATCCTTTGTTAACATGCTCTTGCATGTTTTTTTAAGAGTTTATTTGTCTCTGATTCTCTTTCTATATTGCATTCTACAGGGGTGAAATTTTGTTTCATTCCTGATTTTCCTTCTCCGGATGTAAATGATTTTTAGTTTTGATTTTTGGCTCAAATTGTTATGATTTGTAGGAATAATTGTATTCGGTGACTGATTAGCTTTTCGGATCTTATTGTCAAATTTGACAAATTTATGGTGATGGCCTTAGTTTTTCAATATGATTTTTGATGCCAGGATTCATGTGGGTGAAACAAAAAGGACTTGAAGTAGTTGAAATCTCAAAGAGGATAGACATGATTCTAAAGAGAGAATTTACCTTCTATCAATTTCAATGTCAAGATTCTAAACCACAAGTATGGGTGCTCAATCGAAACTCCATATGAATTTGTATCAATGATGCAGTTTATTAGCCAAATATGTCGTGAGAGGTTGTAATAGACCTTGAAATTTCACATTAATTTTACTTACAATTGTACTTTTGGTCAATTTTATTGGATTTTTTTATAATAAAATAAAACTATTTTTGTTTATACTATTTTTTTAAGATCAATCTTTATTTAACCATTTTACTTACAATTGCACTTTTGGTCCATTTTATTGGATTTTTTTAATTAAAAAAAAACTAGTTTTTTTATAATTTTTTTAGATCAATCTTTATTTAATCATCCTATTGTTTGGTAGACTTCTTGTTATCGCAAGCACCCAAATTTGAAATTGATACTTAAATTGAAGACACTTGATAGGACAAAAAATTCTATTGGTTTAAGTAATCGTAATAAATTATGCACTAGAAATGTCCTCATGTCACATTCCATCATGCCTGCTTAGCAGTTATGAAGCTTGTTGAGGACAAATTTTTCATACCACATGGCTTTATTTCATTGGCAACTCACGCCACGTCAACACTATCATGAATTTTGGGAAAATTTCTTCTAAAGCCCAAAAGAGCCCATATTTACACAAAGAGGTGTCAAAGCCCATAGTTCAAGCTCATAGCACATCATCTCATTTTTTGGTTCATGATCCAAGCTCATGAGTCTCATCGGGGAAATTTTGAGAGTTGTGGTTTGGAGGGCCAAGAAGTATGTTCAGTAAAGCTCCAGTGGTTCAAAGTTGATAAAGGAAAGCATGTTGCTTGACGTGTCTTCCCCAATTCTCTGAACTCTGACGGGTCAATGTGCAATAGGTAACATTTGGGTAAGCCTCTCATATCACATAACACTTAAAATGATAAAACTCTCCATACTCTTTACATAAAAATTAATGTTCATAATATAATATAAGTATTTCATATCAATTATATTATTATCATCTAAATCAATTCCAAGCACATGGCTAAATATATATTAATATCTCATATCTAGCATTAAAATGCTCTCCTTACTCACCAAAAACGGCTCCAGCGGAAACTGCAACAGCTTCTATAGAAGCTGAAACAGCTCCTGTAAACAGCTTCTGCAGAAGTTGTAACAGCTCCAGCAGATCTGTAGCAGCTCTAGCAGGTTGACACATGTCCTAAAATGATGTCATTCGCCCATAAATGCTCAATCCCAGCAGCCGGGGTATCAGAAACAAGAGGATCCCTTAAAGATTATCTTATTATCTTTAGTTAAATCATGAATTTAATGCGAAGTGTTTTTCTCCAAGCAAATGTTGTCATCCACATGACATTATCCAGCTGTGTCAGCAACATTTAAGTCTCAAAATTTCTTCTTTTGGTTAAAAAACAAAAGACCACTTACTTTGTCAAGGACTTTTCCTTATTTGCTATTTTCCCTTCAAGTAAGCTCTGATCTAGTTACATGCTTGACTCTATATAAAGAGGACCAAGCCACACACCAAGGGGCTTTCTCTCTGATCCCTCTCTCATCTCCCATAATCTGAAACTCCCTTCATTTTGTTGCCATATCTCTAAAGATCTCCATATCTTTCTTCATCTCTCTTACAAAGTCCTTCTTCATAGATAACAACACAACACACATTACAACATACCATTATCCATTACCTATCTTTCTCACACTCCATTATTCTGAAATATCATCATCTTGCTACTCATAAACACATCCCCATCTTTTTCTCCATTTTCTCTTGCAATACCTCACTTCTTAGAAAGCAACATAACCAATGTCATAATACAAAAAACAATCCTAGTAGCAGCCTTTACTACATTTAACCTTCATTTATCTATCTCATACTTCCATTTATTTTACAAAACACATTCCTCACAAAATACCCATACATACTTCTCATATATCTCTAAACACTATATCTCACAATATATACATATTCCTTACCATCTTCACACATCTTAAAACAAATCAAACACTCTTCCAAGAACTTATTACTAAAAGCCCTTTCTTATGAAAGGAAAAAACTTATAAAATCAAAAGCCCTTCTTATGGAAGGCAATATCACTCATATTTGACTAAAAACTAAAAGATTATTACATGGGGAAAGTCATTTTAGTGTATGATGAAAGGGGATAAACTTAACCAACCTATGCACACGACTGGACATACTCTCTCTCCCTCCAATTGCACCCATTTTTTCCCTTCAATCATGAAGTCACCATGGAAGGACTCACAATATCATATTGTACCGTTGGACTCATTCTATCACGCTGCTGAAATGTCTAAGTCCACTGCTGTCCTACGGCTGGAGCTGCAAAACATGAAGATAAGTCATCATATTTTGTCTTCAAAATTATATTATCAAGTATATTTCATTCATTGTCATTATACCGCTCGACTAATGCTATTATGCTTTTAGGTTCTAAAGACTTAGATTTTTATGTATTTAGAACTCTAATCTGTATTGTTGGCAAACCGTGATCAAAACAATGTATTTAGTTTGTTTTAGACTTGCTCAAAGTTGGTTTACTGTTGTAAAGTTGGATTAAATTATTGCAGGATTAAAAAAACTGTTTCAGCCTTATGTTATTGCAGGATTAGGCTCGATCAATCGAAAATCAGGTCTGACATTTTTTTCTACAAATTTCCAACTCAGCCCTATGTTATTTAAAACGTTTTGGGTTTCTAATTTGCCCTAGGTATAAAAGGCAAACCCTAGCCACGTTTTAGTGTTGCTTATATTGCGGTTTGTGTGAATCTCTTGTGAGATATTTGAGGAGCTTTCCTTCACATAAACTTAGGGTTTTCAAGGAGAAGAAATTTTCTACACATTGATGATCAATCTAGTTGTTGCCATTGAAGCCTAAAGAAACACAAGCGGGTGTGCTTGTATTTGGTGGTGAATCCAAGAAAGAAGGAGTCCGTGGATTCGGAGCTTGCACGTGGTCGTGTCATTAAGTTCTACTGGTGGGTAGCAATAAGAAGTCGAGCGTGGGGGCTTGTAAGTCTTATTGTATGAATTTCGACTCTTTCAAGATAGTGGATTCAAATTTACCTTGAGGATAGCTAGGTTAAATCCTCCTCAGGTTTTTACCGGTTTGGTTTCCTAGGTGATCATATCTTGTGTCTTTTATATTTCCGCTACTTTACATTATATGATTATTTGTTTGTGATAACCTAGATTTGTTCAATTTGACTAAGTAACAACTTGGCTAATTATCTAGGTTAATCCAATTGTGGCTTTAAAGGGTCTAAAAACTATCAAGTGGTATCAGAGCGGTTAGCTCTCTTGTTGTTGATCCTTTGATCATTGAGCTGATCCTTGACCCTTGTTGTCATGGAACACGGACACTCTTTAGTTATTCCTTATCACTTTGATGGGAATAATTATGCTTATTGGAAAGTAAGAATGAAAGCATTCCTGAAATCAATTGATGAGAGAGTCTGGAACTCCGTTGAATACAGATGGGAGAAGCCCACTACTCCTGTTAGTGAGTGGCAAACTTCTCAAAAAGAAGCAGTTGCGTTCAATAGCAAGGTTATGAATGCTATCTTTAACGCTGTTTCTATGGAGGAATTTAAGAGAATCTCTAATGTTGAGGTTGCTCGTATTGCTTGGAATATCCTCCAGACTATGCATAAAGGCACAAAAGCTGTCAAAATCAACAAATTGCAGCAATTAACTTCTAAA
Source organism: Quercus parvula (assembly GCA_030820535.1). Taxonomy (NCBI): domain Eukaryota; kingdom Viridiplantae; phylum Streptophyta; class Magnoliopsida; order Fagales; family Fagaceae; genus Quercus; species Quercus parvula. Next base: position 268,399 of record JAUAME010000009.1, read on the forward strand.
TTTGAAAGCATTAGGATGTCTGATGATGAATCTTTTGATGAATTCTATGCTAAACTTAATGATATTGTTAATTCTGCTTATAACTTGGGTGAAATCTATGATCAACCTAAAATTGTTAGGAAGATTCTTAGATCGTTAATAGAGAATTTTAGACCCAAAGTGACTGCAATAACTGAGAGCAAGGATGTGGACTCCATCCCTGTTGATGAACTTGTAGGATCACTTCAATCTTATGAGTTGGACCTACCCAAGACTAGCAAATCCAAATCGATGGCTCTTAAGTCAGTTGATGATGTTGAGGTTGGTGGATTTGATGATAAGCTCTCTGCTACAGAGATTGCTTACCTTGCTAAGAACTTTAGAAACTTTCTCAGGAATAACAATAGAAAGGCAAGAGGTGCGAACACTGCTGAACTTAGAAATTTTAGGAAGAATGATCCCACTAAGGTGAACAATAATGACAAATCTAGAGAAAAACTAGGTCAATCTTCTAATAATTCTACGGGTCCTCAATGTTTTGGATGTCAAGGGTATGGTCACATGAAATCTGAGTGTCCTACTTACTTGAAGTCTAAGAGTAAGGCTATGGCTGTAACCCTTAGTGATGGTGAAGTTTCTAATGATGAGTTAGAATGTGATGAGGATGGAAACTTCATTACTTTCACAGCTACTGCTGTAGTGAATGAAAGCATATCTGCTGAAGAGAACCCTTCTGATGGGGAACTCTCTGAGGACGCAGATCTTCAAGAGGCCTACAATAAATTTTGCAAAGTTGCTGTAAAGGATGCTATGAATGTTGAACTTGGCCTGAAGAAAATTGAATCTCTTGAACTTGATAAGAAGAATTTGCTTGTTAAACTGTTTGATGTTAATGAACTTTTGAACAATGTGAAAACTGAGAATATGTTATTGCTTGATAAAGTTAAATCTTTGGAACTTGATTTATCTGTTGCTAGATCTGCCAGTTCTAAACTTGATCAACTATTAGGTGTTCAAAAGTTTCCTTCTGACAAGTCTGGATTAGGTTTTGTTGAAAGCGTCTCTATGTCTGCTCCCCATTCCACACACTTTGTTCCTTCATCTTCTTTTGAACTTTCTGTGAGTGAGGCTGTGAGTGAAACTCTTAAACCCCCTGTGAGTGAGGTTGTCAAACCCATAGAAGTTTCATCATCAAGGAAGATTATGGTTGATCTGAAAGAGTCTAAACTTAAGGAGTCTACCCTTTCTAAGGACAAGATGCATGGTAAGCTTGTTTGGGTATGTCATTTTTGTGGGAAGTCTAGACACATTCGTCCTAATTGTTACAAGCTGCAAGTTGCCAAGAGAGCAAACAAGCCAAAAGTGCCAGTGCCTCAAGCACAAGATCCTATAGGACTTATTGGTGAATTGGTAAAGGCGCTCAACCTTTATTCCAATCTTGGAGTTGGAATTCACTCTAATGTGAATACAAACTCCAATACTCGTGATGCATCTAAAAAGCTTTGGATGCAAAAGACTCAAATTAACTGAGTCTTTCTAACATGGTCCTTGTGCTTCATTGTTTTTCCCTTTGTGATCATTGTTCTTTGTTCTTTGGTTTTTATGTTTTTTTTTTTTCTTTTGCCTCTAGGAGTTGCATTGCATTTCATTCATGTATATAAAAGAAAGGAAGGAAAATGAAGCACATTGTGTTCTTGCACTATTCTCTTTGTTTTTGAAAACAAGGTTGGTCAATTTATTTTCACATGTCATGTCCCTTGTATTTTGTTTAGCTTTGATGAGCTTATTTATTGGACTTGACTAGTTGAAACTTTGTAGTGCATATTGTGTGGGAAAGATGTTTATGGTGTTTATCACTTTGTCTTAATCTTGAAGTCACATGTTATTTGACTGTCGGACTTGATCATTTTGAGAAAGGCATAAATAACCATCTCACCACTGTTCACTAGCTAATCATAAACACCTTAGTGCATATCGTAAGATTTTGTACTCGAGAAAGTGTAGCATATGCACAAAAAGAACATAAGGTGTAGTCTCGGTTTAATTGCTTAATACTTAAAATTGGTGTGTACTATTAGGCTTGATGCCAAATCACTTAATTAAAATTGGTGTGTATATTATGAGGCAAAATTCAAGAAACTTACATGATTGCAAGCTTATATTCTAGGAGATGTGGAAGTTATATGATGTAACTCTTTAGGTGATAGTCTCTTTTAAAATTCTATGTGATGAATTTTGTAGACTTTGTGATTAATTACTATAACACATATCACCTCATATATAACTCAAGTCTATTTGCTAGTTGCACACACTACACAAGTTACTCCTTGCTAAACATTGTACATGTTATTGTGTGTGTCTTTCGGTCTAACCAACCACGTTTGAAATTACTTTGAGTTTTTGTGCAAAACATATTTTGTGTTTGAGAATTTTAAGGGAGATTAGTTGAAAATCTTATTTTTGGGAAAACTAGGGTTTAAAACTTGTGTTTTGAAAAGCATTTCATCTCATACTCATGCATTTTTATTTCTTATATTCAATGCTTTGAGGTATGTTTTCAAAAATTCAGTTTTTTTTTTTAAAAACAAGGAGTTTTATCCAGATTTTTGATTGATCCATTGTGTTTTTCGATCAATCGAAATTCTTGTTAAAAATTTTAGTGAGCCTTTGTCTGGTTCGATTGATCGAACCTATTTTTCGATCAATCGAACATCGTGAATCAAGTTTTTTAAAAAACTCAGTTTTAACTTGTTCAACCATCTTTTCAAAACTTTTCAAAACTTTTTTCTCTCTCTTCGACTCGGCAAGGCTCCACAGAAATTTTTTGTCATTTTCCTCCAAAATTCTTGCAAAGTTTCTCTCTCCCTAAGCCGGTATGTCTATTTTACCCTTCCTTTTGCATTGTTTTTCTCATTTTCATGCATAATCTCATGGTTTTTGGGTAATTTTCGACCTATGATTAATTTGGGATTTTTGATTAATCAAGCCTTGTTTTGTGAATTTAATCAATCGGTTTTGTTCCTACAATGATGTATTCATGATCTATATTGGTTAATTTGATCAATTTGGAGTTTTATGAAAAATTAAAAATTCTAGGGCTTGTATTGAACTCGATTTGGGGATTTTGTTCAATCTGGTTTAATTTGATGAAATTGGCTTGTTGAATTGATGTAATTGATCATTATTTTGTGTAATCTGTCTTGTGTAATGATCAATTGGTCAATTTGTTACAAATTTTTCAAGTGGTTTTTAAAATTTTTGGGGGTTTTTTTTTTTTGGTTAGAAACTCTATGTTTAAGCCATTTTTGTCAAATTGGACTTAATTTGGACTTAATTGTACTACATTAGGTCATGCATCATGATGTTTCCATTATTCATGCATCATATAGCTTTTGTTATATATATATATATATATATATATATTTTGTGCTAACTTGCAGTCTGCCCTTGGTTTTGTTTTGTTTTTTTTCTTCTCTCTATTTGCTGTGTGTTTTTGGTCCTTATTCTAGCACCATGCCTAGGAAGACTAGAGCTAATAGGGTTCCCTCTACTCCTTCTGTGTTTACCTCTAGGATTCAGCTTTTTAAAAACGACTGTTGTCGAGAGGCTTTTGAGAAATTGAACAATAAGCGTAAGATATGGGCTGAGCGTTCTATGATCTTAGATGAGGTTGATTCGGCCATTAGGGCTAACCTAGAGTCTAGAGGTTGGTTGTCCTTATTAGAGATAGATCATCCACCCCCGACCGCCCTAATTAGAGAGTTCTTCTTGAACCTTTCTTGTCACATCTATGATTCCAACACTCTTATTAGGAGTTGGATACAAGGTGTTGAGTTCACCATTACCCCTAGGGTAGTGGCTGAGGCTCTTGGGGTTCCGGTCGTTACCGAGCCTGTCTATCCCTATACTGAGTCTTCTCCTATAGATGTTGTCATGTCACACATCATGGATCCTCTATCCAGTGGGGTTCTGATCCTCGGATCACGTCTTTTGCGTTGTCTGAGACTGCCTATTTGTTTCTTAGAGTTGCGTGTCATTCATTGTGGCTTATTTCTCATCTCCACACCATCCCTCTTGAGCGATGTGTGTTTTTATACGCTTTCATGTCTGGTGCGTCTATTAGCTTTCCTCATTTGTTTCTTCATTCTTTGAACGAAATTCATAGGAGTTCTGCCATAGGTTATGCACTTATTCATCCTATTTTCATTCATAGGATTTTGTTATTCCTTGGTTTAGTTGATTTCCCTTCTGGTGAGCCTATTCATGTTGTCGCTCCTTTAGGTGCTACCTTTCTTAGACAGAGGGCTGCTCACTTGAGAGTTGATCCTTCGGGTCCTAGAGGTGCATCTTCTTGTGATGTTCCCCCTCCTCCCTCTTCTATAGGTGCTGCTGCCGCTGAGACTTCTGGTGCTGTTACTGCTGCTACTGTCGCTGAGACTTCTGGTGCTGCTGCCGTTGCTACTGCTGACGTTCCTCCACCGACTACTTCGAATGATTCAGACATTCGATGTACGTTGGATCATGTCTTGACCGTTTAGGTGGCTCAATGACAGATTTTGGTGGACGTTCTTGATGAGATTCGTGGTTTGCGAGCAGATTTGGCACAGTTTCGGGGTTCTTCATCTCCACCTCCTTTTGATGATGGATTTTGATTGCCCTTTGGCATTCCGTCACAAAAAGGGGGAGTACATTTGAGAGTTTTTGCACTTGTACTCGTTTTTGTTTTCAGGGGGAGAGTTTAATTTTGTTGGTTGGAACTTGTGGAGTTGTTTTAGATTGTATCTAGGTGCTTCACTTTGTATTTTACCTTTTTAGCTCTTGCCACATTTGTTTTGCCTTGTTGGGATATTCATGTTAGGGGGAGTATATTTTTTATGTTTCTTGTTTCAAACTGCTTATTGACCTATGTTTATGAGTTCTTCATTGATATATGTCTTTATTGTGTGTTGTTTGAAATCAAGATTTTATTTTATTTGCTTTTATTTTTTCCACACATGCAGTTATGCATTTTGTTTAAGTGTTTCAGGAAATATATAGGTTGATTCAATTAAGTTGTTGTCTACTTTTGCAACTGATAGATAGTAGTTAGGATTGAATTTGTATTTTGCGAGCATTATTTTGTAAAGGGGGAGTACATTTGAGAGTTTTTGCACTTGTACTCGTTTTTGTTTTCAGGGGGAGAGTTTATTTTTGTTGGTTGGAACTTGTGGAGTTGTTTTAGATTGTATCTAGGTGCTTCACTTTGTATTTTACTTTTTTAGCTCTTGCCACATTTGTTTTGCCTTGTTGGGATATCATGTTAGGGGAAGTATATTTTTTATATTTCTTGTTTCAAACTGCTTATTGACCTATGTTTATGAGTTCTTCATTGATATATGTCTTTATTGTGTGTTGTTTGAAATCAAGATTTTATTTTATTTGCTTTTATTTTTTCCACACATGCAGTTATGCATTTTGTTTAAGTGTTTTAGGAAATATACAGGTTGATTCAATTAAGCTGTTGTCTACTCTTGCAACTGATAGATAGTAGTTAGGACTGAATTTGTGTTTTGCGAGCATTATTTTGTAAAGGGCTTTTGTTTGTAAACTTTGAGCTAATAAGTTGTGTTTTGTAACGGATTGCCAAAGGGGGAGTTTGTTAGGTTCTAAAGACTTAGGTTTTTATGTATTTAGAACTCTAATTTATATTGTTGGCAAACCATGATCAAAACAATGTATTTAGTTTGTTTTAGACTTGCTCAAAGTTGGTTTACTGTTGTAAAGTTGGATTAAATTATTGCAGGATTAAAAAAACTGTTTCAGCCTTTTTCGATCAATTGAAGTTTAGGCTCGATCAATCGAAAATCGGGTTTGACGTTTTTTTTGCAAATTTCCAACTTAGCCCTATGTTATTTAAAACGTTTTGAGTTTCTAATTTTCCCTAGGTATAAAAGGCAAACCCTAGCCACGTTTTAGTGTTGCTCATATTGCTGTTTGTGTGAATCTCTTGTGAGATCTTTGAGGAGCTTTCCTTCATATAAACTTAGGGTTTTCAAGGAGAAGAAATTTTCTACACCTTGATGATCAATCTAGTTGCTGCCATTGAAGCCTAAAGAAACACAAGCGGGTGTGCTTATATTTGGTGGTGAATCCAAGAAAGAAGGAGTCCGTAGATTCGGAGCTTGCACGTGGTCGTGTCAGTAAGTTCTACTGGTGGGTAGCAATAAGAAGTCGAGCGTGGGGGCTTGTAAGTCTTATTGTATGAACTTTGATTCTTTCAAGATAGTAGATTCAAGTTTACCTTGAGGATAGTGAGGTTAAATCCTCCTCAGGTTTTTACTGGTTTGGTTTCTTGGGTAATCATATCTTGTGTCTTTTATATTTCCGCTGCTTTATATTATATGATTATTTGTTTGTGATAACCTAGATTTGTTTAATTTGACTAAGTAACAACTTGGCTAATTATCTAGGTTAATCCAATTGTGGTTTTAAGGGGTCTAAAAACTATCAATGCTGCTGGACTCCTTTTCTCATGTTGCTGAAATGCTAAGTCCACTAATATTACGGCTAGAGCTGCAAAATATGAAGATAAATCATTATATTTTATCTTCAAATTTATATTATTAAATATATTTTATTCATTATCATTTTATCGCTAGATGCAAGCTATTTTAATATTATCTTACTATTTAATGAACATGATCTCACTAATACTTTATTAATGAACATACATATTAATAAATCAATGAACTACCATTGGACATATATCATTTGGACATGGACCATTGCCGGACATACCTTATCATGTTGAACTTAAACCATTAATCGTAACTAGACATGGACTATTGGACTCATCCCATTGTTGGATATTGGACACATAATTAAACACTTTCTAATATTGAACATTACTCAATATACATAATAATAACATATCAACTCACCATTTAATCAAAGCTATCATGCTAAGCATATTATTTATTTATTTCAACCACTATCATGATTCTAAGACTTTGGGTTTTATTTATTTTGTGGGTTTAAAAATACATCAGTAGTCATTGGTCTATGCGGCCCAATGTCAAGTTCTGGGTTGACCTCCCCAAAACAAATCCGGGCCTAGCAAAGTCACACCACCAAAGGCACGTGGCTACACACAAAAAACTACCCCCGACAAAGCTCACAAAGATAAACTCCACCACAATTTTTTTTTTAAATGCCTACAAGAGTGTAAGTGGAAGATAAGCTACACCATTATTTAAATCATCTAACCAAAGAAAAAAGAAGTTGTTCTAATATTTTATTTTTTGAGGGTTCATCTATACTTGCACATAAAGTTAAAATATTAGGATTTTTTTTTTCAAACACATCCCTTTTAATCTTGATATTTGAATTTAAACTTAACATTCTTAATTTACTGACAAATGATGCCGATATTATGAACTTCTACATCGTTTAAAAATAAAAGCATATCTTTGAGGTAAAAAAATCCAAACATATAGGGTTTCGGCTTTTGGGAAAGAAAAAAAAGTATTTGGCAAGAGTTTTTTTTAGCTCAATTGGTATTTCTTAGTATATCCAATGAAAATATCTAGGATTCAAATCTCTCATCCTACATTGTTTTAACTACCAAATTTTAAAAAATAAAAATAAAAATAAAAGAAGCTGAGATTTGCAAATCATTACTTTGAGACTTTAATACATTAATACTAGCCTCTTCTAAATTTTTTTTTTCTTCATAAAGGTCAATTTTTTTCATTCATCCTAATTCAAGGTTGATGCATTTTCCAATCACAAAAATAATTAGAATTGTAATTAGATTTTGCATAAAAAAAATTATTTCTCCCACAAATGCATAAATCTCATCACACTCCTAGGTATTTTCATGATTGAAAAATGTATCAAATCGGAATTAGAATGAATGAAAAATATTGACCTTTAGGGGATAAAAATAGAAGAGAAAATATTGACCTCTAGCTAGTTTTAATAACTAGTTTTGGTGACACGTGCATTGTGCAACCATGTGCTTGTTTCTTTCATTTAGAAATTAAAAAAAAAAAAAATCTTACTAACCTGCTTTTAATTTTAATATTATTAAATAAGAGATCTTACAAAGAATGAATAAATTAAAGTTAAATTAAAAGCAAATGAGGTTGGAATTCTTCTCACTTATGAAATTAAAACAAAGACGTCTAATAAGAAAGCAATAAGGATATCCTAGGACAAACTATTAAAAAAAAAAAAAGTAATATACTTTTCCAACATAGTTTGAGTGTCAACCATATTACGAAGTGTTGATGGCCATTTTGGAAGCCCAAGTGAAAAGGAAAAGCCCAGCAACACAGACAGAAAAGAGTTGGCAAATAGATAGAAAACCCATTAAGTCCAAGCGGTAGGAATAATGGATCATAGACCCATGAGATAAACAAATGGGCCTTGAGGAGGTAAATGGACTTAAAGGAGTCCGGAAAGAGAGAAAAAACAAACCATGGGCGGTATATGATTTGGAAAAGTGAGAATGGGCCGCAGCAAGCCCAAAGTAATGAAAGCAAACAAAGTAAGGGGTTGATGACAAACCCATGAACCCCAAGGATAAGGGAAAGTAAGTGTCATGCTGGGATGACATACCACCCAAAAGAAGCAAAGCTGAGTTGGAACCACTAGGTGCATGCCATGAGGGATAGGAAGAGAGAAGGCACCCAGACCATAGCAGGAAAGGGTGCCACGGCAGACAAACAAACAAAATAGTTTTCTTTTGTCTGGCGATGGGGAGTGGCACACAGATGGACCAGTGGTGGTCAGCAAGTATACTCAAACCAGACAAAGGTTGTTGAAGGCCAAAAATAGTAAAATCCGGTCACGACAGGCACTATAAAGGGGCCATTGCCGTGTACAGGGAGGAGGACGACAAGCACTACAATATCAGGAATTTGAAAACCAGGAAATAGAAAACAAGTATTAAGAAAAAGAAACAGTAAGAAAAAAGATAAGAAAGGGGAATTTTAGAAGAGAAGAAAAGAAAAAGATAGAGAGTTAGAGCGGCAGGCATGTACCAATAAGTTGATTCTCTCTCTCCCTCTCAAAGTCCTGCTCTCTGCCAGAAACAAAGGGTTCTCTTGTGCACCAACCATTCAGGTCCGCTTCCCTCAAAGTGACTAATTTCCACGGTAGCATCTCCTTAGGAGATTATTTACTTTGAGAAGAGGCGTTCTTCCCTCTCTGATTTTGGTTCTATGGATCAGATTTAATCTGATTTATTTCCTCTTTCAATCAACCCATATAGTAACCACTTGTTTCCCTTACTTTTCTTATAAAATAATTGTTGTTAAACTGTGATTATCTTTTCCTAAGTAAGGATTATCTGTTTACCTTAATAAAGATGTCAAGGTACTTTATCTTATCTTATTATCATCATATTTGCCTGCCAAAATTCATTTGAAACAGTCCTGCCCACCGTAAGCGTGCTCCTGGCAGACGAGGCATAGTTTGCGCACAAGCCGGACCAAATTGAGTTGTAGTTAGATTGGTCTCAACTCCCTTACTTAGAATATTTGGGCCTAGTATCGTAGGAGGTAGCCCAACCTGATTTAACCAAAAAAGGCCCATCACACGAAGAAGTAAGAATCAACAAATCCCTCCCCTTGAATACACTCTCTTCAAAGTTCACTTAACAAAATGATTAAAACATTCTACTTGCCTGATCATGCAAAATAAAAGGAAGAAAGAAAAAGTAGTGGCTATAAACAATTGTGACTTCTCTTCTTTCTATTTTCACAAATCAAAAATGTTTTAAATTAGAAATTAAAGGAGAAAAATGAAGTGATAAATATCATATAGCAATTGATACACATGGCATGGGCACTATTTCAAGGGAAAAAAAAAAACTAAAAATATGATATATATATATATATATATATATATATATATATATATATATATATATATATATATTATAGAATATTAACATGCTGATCACAATATTTCACCTCTTTGTACGTACACAATATTTTTCATGTAACCTCCTTTCTCCTTGAGTATTATTTCTTAGGTTATACTTATTCATTATTGCTGACAGTGCTCTAACTGCCAAGAACCAATTAGCCTCTCTACAGTTCCATGCTATATCAATCATGGCAAGATTATGGGCTTGATTAGGTGGTCTCCTCAACAGTTTGAGATTGTTTAACAAGGTCATGAGTAGAGCAGATATTAACTTCATTGTGATGCCTTGATTCCATTTCTATTTTATTTTATTTTATTGTTATTGTTATACCCACGGTTCTTACATCTAGGTACGTGTAACTCATACTTTCTCTCCCATTTTCCTTTAGGGCCCATTTGAATTGTGAGGGGAAGGAAGGAGAGTAGAGCAGAGTTGGCTGAAAATAGGGAGGAGAGAGGGGGAGTGGAGGGGAGTATAGTAGAGTTGGCTGAAAATATGCTAATTCTGGGCTAATACTACTCTATTCCCCCTTAATCCAAACGGACCAATATGTTTGGGCTTTCTCTCATTTTGGTACAATGATCGGTTTTCATTACTTTGTTTCAATTTGATTGGTTCACCGTGTCACAATTGATCTTTACTGGTGAGAAGGGCATCGAATTTGGTCCTAAAACCGGTGTTCCCCTCCACTACAAAGATCTCTCTCTTCTTCTTTTCTTTTTCTTTTTTTTTCCTTTTTTTTTTCTTTGGGTGTGAAAATTACACTTTTTCACTCTAAAATCTAAACTATACATCATTTTATACTTTGCCCCATGAACTATCAAAATGCATGATTGATCCCCAAAGTTGTAAATTTGTTTCAATTTACCCCCTACCATGTTTTTAAATGTTAAGTATGATAGAATTAAGTATTGAAATATCAATTTACCCCTCTCCAAAACAAACGGTAGAGGGGTAAATTGGTCTTTTAATGCTAAATTTTGTTAGACTTAATAGCCAAAAAAAAAACTAGTGGTTAAGTGTTACAAAGTTTTCAATTTGGGGAGTCGATTGTGCATTTTGATAGTTCATGAGGCAAAATAAGTGTAAAATATGGTATAGTTTAGGGTGAAAAAGTAGTGTAATTCCCTCTTCTTCTTCTTTTTTTTCTTTTTTTTTTTGAAGCAAACATACACCCAAACATAATATTTGATTATATTTAGAATTAAAATTTATTTGAGAAAAAATGAAATTTTTTTATATTAATCAAATAAGTTGCCGTTGATTAAGAATTAAACAAGTTGACATGAAATTGACTTATTTATTTATTTATTTATTAATTAATTGTGTTAAAACATCAATCTGTTTTTAATACTAAGAACCTATTTGGCATTAGTTTCAACTTTTAACTTTTAGTTTTTAATTTTTATGTATAACTTTTTAAAATTTTAATTTTTTTTTTTTAATATTTTTTTAAAATATAAATATATTTTAATACACTTTTAACAAAAATTTTCTAACTAAAAAAACTTTTTGAAATAGACACTGAGCGTATGGTGTTTCCAAATCCAAGCAGCGTGGTACATGCGACGAAAGTAGGAACCTAAGATGGAACGGGAGCTTCCTTGATTCCCGCTGCGTTGACCTGTTATAAAAAATTCAGTTTGCTTTCCAGGCTGTTGACAGCAGAGAACCAAAAGTACTAAATACATACATACTAGTGTATTGCAACAGCTGGCAGTAGCAGACGCGTTTTTGGTCAGTTATAAGTTATGCGTACCGACTACCGACATCCATCCAATGTGATATGTGAGAGTGTGAGATGAAAGCAGTTAGTACGGACACACAACATATGATATCCTTCTGGAAATCTCTCGAATACGGAAAATATGAACTTACGTACGAAGCTCCATGCACCTACCTATAAATACTATCCTTCCAAACTAAGATGTTTCATTCTAACTCGATCAATTTTTATCCATTTCGACATTATCTCCATTGCCCTTTGCTCCATTAATTTGTTTCTATTTATTTTTGGTAGGATTAGGATTACTCATAAAAGAAAACTCCTTGCTTTCTTAATCTTAAAGATCATCCTCTTTCTTTTTTACTTCTTTACTCCTATATTTTGTGCTTTGCTAATCATTTATGTTGACTGTGATTATCCTACAAAACTTCGAAAGCGGTGGAGCACCACACTCCTCCCAGCTTAGCGTACCCAACAAGAGATGGCACTACGCCTTTGTTTACATATATTGCTCTAGAGCCCTACTATCTGTTTTCAAAGATTCTCTACCCGATAAGAAAGACGCATCTTTCGTGGATGTGGATCTCAAACCGGACATCAAGTCCAACGTTGATCAAGCAACACTCACTAAACTTGTGGAAGAGAGAAAAATTGAAAGCCTCCAAAACATTGGAGGGGTTTCTAAAGTAGCATCCACTCTTGAAACCAATGTTGAATGTGGGATTCAAGGTGATGTTGAAGACATTGTTCGCCGACGTGAGGCTTTCGGCTCAAACAAGTATAAAACACCGCCTACAAAGAGCTTCTTTCATTTTGTAGTGGAAGAATTCAAGGATCATAGCATTCTCATCAACTTAGTCAGTGCTGCATCTTCTCTTGCATTCGGCATCAAAGAGAATGGAATAAAACAAGGATGGTATGACGGTGGTAGCATATTTGTTGCTCTATTTCTTGTCATTGTTGTTTCTGCCACATTTCATTTTAGGCAAAACAGACAATTTGACACGTTAACTGAGGCCAGCAACAAAATCCAAATTGACGCTGTGAGAGCTGGGCGGCGTCAACAAATTTCAATATTTGAAATTGCCGTTGGAGATGTCATTTTCTTAAAGATTGGAGATCAAGTTCCAGCAGATGGGCTATTCTTAGATGGACACTCATTACAAGTGGATGAATCGAGCATGACAGGGGAAACTGATCGTGTAGAAGTAAATTGCAGCCATCCATTTTTGCTTTCTGGAACAAAGGTGATTGATGGCAATGCTCGAATGCTTGTCACTTCAGTTGGAATGAACACTAAATGGGGTGAGATGATGAGTTCAATCAGCAGCCGTAATACCAATCACCAGACACCTTTACAAACTCGGCTTAAAGAGCTAACTTCGTCAATAGGAAAGCTTGGTTTGGTGGTTGCTTTCCACGTTCTCATAATCTTGTTCTATCGATACTTCACAGGGAATATAAAAGATGAGAATGGAAATAAAGAGTTCAATGGCAGTACCACCAAGGTTTATGACATACTAAATGCTGTGGTAGGTATTTTAGCTGCCGCTATTACTATAGTCGAGGTTGTAACTCCAAAAGGGTTTCCTATGGCTGTCAAGCTTACACAGATTTATTCCATGAAAAAAATGATGGCTGACCAGGCAATGGTGCGGAAGTTGTCTGCGTGTGAGACCATAGGCTCTATCACCACCATTTGTACAGACAAAACAGGCACTCTCACGCTGAATAAAATGAAGGTGACCAAGTTCTGGCCAGGCAAAGCACCAGCTACTTACACATCAATCGCTCCATATATTCTTGAACTGCTACAAGAAGGAGTTGCTCTAAACACAACCGGTAGTGTTTACAGGCCTACTTTAGGGTCTAAAATTGAGTTCTCAGGCAGTCCCACTGAACAAGCAATTCTTTCATGGGCTGTTCAGGAGCTAAATATGGAAATGGAACAATTGACGCAAAGTCGTAAGATTGTTTACGTTGAAGCATTCAATTCACAGAAAAAACGAAGCGGAGTCATAACAAGGAGAAAGACAGACAATACAATCCACGTGCACTGGAAAGGAGCTGCAGAGATGATATTGAAAATGTGTTCAAGTTACTATGATGATTCTGGAATTATGAAAGATCTAGATGATAGTGAAAAGATGGAATTCGAACAAAGAATTCAAGGTATGGCAGCCAGCAGCCTCCGATGCATTGCTTTTGCACATAAGCAAATTTCAAAAGAAGATCAAGAACATGATATGGAGCAAAAGAAGATAGAAGAAGATGGTCTGACCCTATTAGGACTGGTGGGTATTAAGGACCTATGTCGTCCAGGGGTAAAGAAGGCTGTGGAAGATTGCCAAAATGCAGGTGTGAACATCAAAATGATCAGTGGAGACAATGTTTTCACAGCCAAAGCTATTGCCACTGAATATGGAATATTAAGGTTTGATCAAGACATGAGTGGAGCAGTGGTAGAAGGCATTGAATTTAGAAACTACACACCAGAGGAGAGAATGGAGAAAGTTGATAAAATTTGTGTGATGGCAAGGTCATCTCCCTTTGACAAGCTACTGATGGTAGAATGTTTGAAACAAAAAGGTCATGTGGTTGCAGTCATTGGGGATGACACAAACGATGCACCGGCATTGAAAGAAGCTGATGTGGGGCTTTCAATGGGAATTCAGGGCACCGAGGTGGCCAAGGAGAGCTCAGATATTGTCATTTTGGATGACAACTTTGCTTCAGTGGCCAAAATTTTAAGGTGGGGAAGATGTGTTTACAAAAACATTCAAAAGTTCATTCAGTTTCAACTCACCGTGAATGTTGCTGCTATTACTGTCAACTTGGTGGCAGTCACTTATGTCAGTAGAGGCCCGTTGACAGTAGTCCAGTTATTATGAGTGAACCTAATTACGCATACCCTAGGTGCTTTAGCTCTAGCAACAGAGCAACCCACCAAGGAACTAATGAAGAAGCCACCAGTAGGTCGAACTGAACCACTTATTACCAACAAAATGTGGAGAAATCTCTTAGCCCAAGCTTTGTATCAGATTATCGTACTCCTGACCTTGCAATTCAAAGGTGAATCAATCTTTGGTGTGACTGAGAAGGTAAATGACACGTTGATCTTCAATACTTTCGTCCTTTGTCAAGTGTTCAATGAATTCAATGCAAGAAAGCTTGAGAAGAAGAATGTGTTTAAAGGAATACATGGGAACAAGTTGTTTTTGGGGATCATAGCCATAACCATAGTCCTTCAGGTGGTGATGGTAGAATTTTTGAAGAAGTTTGCAGGTACAGAAAGGTTGAATTGGGGGCAATGGGTTGAGTGCATTGGATTTGGAATAGTATCTTGGCCAATTGGTTGGATTGTGAAGTGGATACCTGTTCCAAAAAGACCATTTTTGAGCTACTTAAACATGAAAAAGATGCAAGGACTTCTAACCCCATTTTTCATTCAGATTGAAGACAAGCCCAAGGTTGATTGGTGTTTGATTGCTTGTCATTATGTATTGTAGCCAAGTGACCAGGTCACTGAGTAGATTTTTTTTTTTACAAAGATTGTGGGTGATATTTCATTTGTTTGTATATGATGTATTGTATTTAGTTAGTATATGATGATGTATTTCAATTCAAATATATGGAGAGTTTGATATATATATATATATATATATATTCATGAATTGAATGCTTACAAGGTGGAGGGGACAATGACAAACAAGACAACCTCCAATAAAATTGAGCAAGAAAAGGATGGAAGGCCAACAAATTAAAGCGCACAGCAATCAAAATTAATGAGCTCCCAGTCCCATCAAAAGGAATTTGACTAATTAGCAAAAAGAAATAGTGACAGAGAGACGATAGATATTAAGATGTGCTAGATATTAAGATGAGGGTAATGGCTAATGAGTAAGAATACGAGTAGGTTTTTTGGATAGAAGATATGGGGTAGCGTGTCACAAAATAATAAGTGGGCTGAGAAAGTGGAAAGTTGGGAGTGGGACTATACTTTATATTGGGCCAAAGTAGGGAAGGAAGCCTCTGCCTTTATTTCTACTAGAGTGTAACCTGTGCAATGCACAGAAAAGTAACTATTTATGACTGGGTTGATATTGTCTACTCATGCATACACATATCTTAAGCATCAATGTCTAAAGTTCAACCAGCAAAGTATAAACAACATTTTTTTTCTTTAATATTCACAGAGCCAACAGTATACCCAGCATACATTTTTAAAATTAAAAAAAAAAAAATGAATAAGACAGCAGAAAGAAATATGGTCTGACTTAGGTAGATACAAATTTATAAATTACACAATTTATGGTAAGGAATTTGTTTGAATCATCAAACATTTTCCTTCATATTTACCCTTGAAGATTGTCACGCCTCAAACCCAGAAAGGTCCAAAGTATGAAAAACTGAGCCTTTAAGAGAAACTGTATGGGATTTTTTTTTTCTTTCCATTTGATAAAGTAAACAAATATATTGATCTTTCCATAATACAGGTCAGAGCTCTATGACACATTTACAAGCAATACAAACTACAAATCATGTGTCCCCAAATATACTTGTAGACACTCAAATTTACACCCATGATTTAATCAAAGAAGATGACTAGAGTGACCAATCATATACCCAAAATTCATGATTGCATTACATGCATTAATTCATTCACCACATATCATAAAAATGATCTTGAGGTTCTAATGGTCGCGACGGTATGCCCGGTTTCCAAATCGGACCGTCAGATCAAAAGATATCGCATGATCAAATTTGCACGGTCAGCATGCATTGTGTCTAGGTAAAGTCGACCACGCATGATTAATTTAAAATTAATTCTGATTGATTAAATAATTAAAATTAATTAAATAATTTTGTAATTAGTTGATAGTTAGTGTCAAAAATATGATTGCTTGCATGGGAATAAAGAAGTAATTGGATAACGATAAAATTGTGGATAATCTAGACTTTGTCAAGATCTATTTTAGAGTATTTATCTCCAAGATAATTGTTGCTGAAAAGACCTAAATTATCCAGAAAAGAGTTTAAATTTTAGAATACGTATTAAAAGAGCGTCTAAGCGCAAGTCCCGGCTCAAGAAATCCTAAAAAAGGAGTCCAAAACGTACCTGAACTCGAAAGCGGGATTGGCACATTCGACACTTTTGGAGTGTCGATCGGCACTTTCAAAGTGCCAAATGGCACACATTAGGGTTTTGACCCAACAACATTCGGGTGACATTAAAACATATCCTTTTCAATTTTTTAGCGATAAGGACACGTCCTAGTTCGTATTCTGATTGTCTAAGCTATTTTTTCGAGTCTTCCAGCCTCTATAAATAGAGACTGGATCTCAAAATTCAACACACTTTTTGACGCTCTCATATTTCCTCTCTTTCTGACTCCCCTTTTTGATATTCTCTCTTTTACGTTAAAGAGGTTCTTGAGGCTTTAGTCTCAAAAATTTCTTTTTTGTTAGCAAGGATTTTTAGGTTTCAAAACAATTGCATAAATTTCTTTGAACCCTAAAATATTCTCTTGAGAAAAAGAGTACATCCATGCAAGAGGTAGCTTTTCTTTACTACTTCTTCTATCTCTTTTAACTTTGTGATGCATGAATAAATATGTGTTTAGTTTTGATTTTGTAATGCTCATCTCATATGTTGTCGATATTTTCTTTATTAGAACGTGTTTATGATGTTTTTATTGTCAAGATCTTTTCTTTTTCTTTTTTTTGTTTCAAAAATCTGCTTGTTATCATATTTAAAAAAAAAAAAAAAATCTGATTTGCATCTTCATTAGATGCAGATTTGAGTTTTTCTCAAATCAAAAAACTGATTTGCATCTTCATTAGATGTAGATCTGAATTTTTCTCAAAAAAAAAAAAATGATTTGCATCTTCATAAGATGTAGATTTTAATTTTTCTCAATCAAAAAACTGATTTGCATCTTCATTAGATGCAGATCTGAATTTTTCTTAGGAAAAAACTTATTTGCATCTTCATTAGATGCAAATCTGAATTTTTTAAATCCAAAAAACTGAAGAAGATATAGATTTGAATTTTTGTCAACAAAGAAAATTTTGAAATTAAAAAAGTCATGAGTAGTTTTGTTTGTTTTATTTGATGCATATCGTGTTCGTATACTTCCATATTCCTTCCAATCTAGTGAGAGAACATACGGTTCACCAATCTTTGGTATATGGCTCCTGGGTTTTTCAATCCAAATGGCATAACTTTTTTAGTAGTATAACCCTTGGCTGGTGACGAATGAGGTCTTCTCTTGATCCTCTTCGTCCATGAGGATTTAGTTGTATCCAGAAAATGTGTCCATGAAACTTAAGAGCTTGTGTCTAGCAGTTGGGTCTACTAGTTGATCAATCCTTGGCAAGGGGAAACTATCTTTTAGGCAAGTTTTGTTCAGGTATGTGAAATTAACGCACATCCTCCATTTGCTATTGCTCTTTTTTACCATTACCACATTTGCTAGCCAATCTGGGTAGAAGGCTTTCCTGATGAAACCAGCTTCTAGTAGCTTCTCTACTTCTTCAGTTACTGCTTTGTTGCGCTCTGGTGCAAATATTCTCTGCTTCTGCTGTACAGGTTTGCATCCTGGGTCGACATTAAGACGATGTTGTATGATCTTCCTATCAATTCTGGGCATATCCTTGTGTTTCCAAGCGAAAACATGTTTGCCCTTAAGAAGGAAACCATCTTCTCTTTCTCCAGAGCTGGGAGTGCTGATCCTATCTTCAATACCTTTGTCAAGTCTCCTGAGACGATCTTAACTTCTTGTGGTGTTTCTGACGGTTCGGGGATGGGCTTTGGTTCATTAATCACATATGAGTGGTTCTCCCCAGATGCTAAGGCAGCTTGGTAGCACTCTCTTGCCAGAATTTGATCTCATTAGATTTCTCCTACTCCATAGGCTGTTGGAAATTTCACCTTCAAGTAATATGTTGACATTGCTACTCTTAGCCTGTATAGTGCAGGTCTTCCCAAGATGATGTTGTATGTTGAAGGACGGTTAACTATGAGGAAATCAATTTCCTTGGTGAACTGTGCTGGGTAAGTAACTACAATTACGGTTAGAGTGACGATGCCCTTAAGGACGATTCTATCCCTACTGAAGCTCACCAAAGGGGAGGTGAAAGGTTTGATCCTTCTCTTGTCCAATTTCATTTGCTGAAACATAGGTAAGTAGATGATATCTGCTGAGCTTCCATTGTCAATAAGCACCCGGTGGATGTTGAATTCTTTTACTCTGAGCATAATTACCAGTGGATCGTCATGGGGTTGCCTAATGCTGCGACCGTCTCTCTCTGAGAAAACAATATCAAGTTCGTCATTCCTTGGCATCTTCACTGGAGGGAGCTGTGAATAGACACTATTTATTTCTCTCTCATGGGCTTTTTTCAGGGACTTCAGCATTCCGTTTGCCGTCAATCCTCCTAAGATCATTTTTATCTCTCCTACGAGAGGTTTGCTATCTCCTGCTTCTCGATCTTTGTCTTTATCATCCTTCCGTTGGTATATGTAGGGCTCCGTTTTCTTGAAATACTTCTGTAACTTCCCTTGCCGGATTAAAGTCTCCACCTGGTCTTTCAAATTTCTACACTCGTCGGTGCGATGCCCGTGGTCCTGGTGGAACCTACAGTACTTGTTCTTGTCCCTTTTTTCAGCTGGAGTACTAATTGGCTTCCTAAAGTTAGTGAACTTTGGCTTCCTATCTAGAAGTTCCTTCTTTTTTCTTGTGGTATGTCCAACACTTTGTGTCTCTTTCTTCTTATCATGATTGCTGCTTGTTCCTTGGTCTCTCCTTCTTTTTCGTTTCATTTCTTTTGCAAGCACTGCGTCTTCTGCATTCATGTACTTCTGAGCTTTTCGGAGCAATTCTGCGACTGTTTTTGGTGGGCTTTTGGTGATTAAGAAGAAAAAATCTCCGGGTAGCAATCTTGCTTTGAAAGTTGTTAGGATGACTTGATCTTCAATTTCGTCTACCTGCAATAGCTCCTTGTTGAATTGGGTCACATATTGTCTTAGCAATTCTCCTTTTGGCTGTTGAATGTTGAAAAGATGACTGGTTGGTTTCTTGTGTCTTTGCCCCACAATGAAATGACGAACAAAACCCTTGCTGAGTTGTTCAAAATTTGCAATAGTTCCTGAGGGTATCTTGGTAAACCATACTCTGGTTGCTCCTTTCAGCGTCGTTGGAAATGCCCTACACAGCACCTTATCTAGAGTTATCTGCAATAGCATCAGTATCTTGAATGATTCAATGTGATCCAAGGGATCCTTGGAACTGTCATATGATTCCAACTGTGGGAGACAGAATTTCAGTGGGAGGGGACGGTTCAGTACTTCAGTGGTGAATGGTGAGTCCATCCTTCGAATCATCCCATCCAAATTCTCCCCGTCTTGTCCTTCATGGCACTTTTTAACCCGTCCATATCATTCCTCATGTTGTGAAGCTCATTCTCCATCCTAGAGGAACCTTTTCCCGAGGTCCTATCTCGCCTGTTAGCTTGGGAGTTTAATTCTTCTTCATTTTGGTTTTCTCCTATTAGCTGATGTTCTGCGTCTTGGGATTTTATTGTCTTTCGCAGCTCTTCATTCTGGCGAGTCAGCTCTTCCACATTAGCCAAAAGGGCCTGGATTTGCTGTTGTTGCACAACTTCTGGGCGCTTTACCTTGGGCGCTTTAGCTCTAGCAATAGAGCAACCCACCAAGGAACTAATGAAGAAGCCACCAGTAGATCAAACTAAGCCACTTATTACCAACATTATGTGGAGAAACCTTTTAGCCCAAGCTTTATATCAGATTGTAGTCTTTCTGATCTTACAATTCAAAGGTGAATTAATTTCCAGTGTGACTGAGAAGGTAAATGACACCTTGATCTTCACTACTTTCGTCCTTTGTCTGGTCTTCAATGAATTCAAAGCAAGAAAGCTCAAGAAGAAGAATGTTTTTGAAGAGATACTTAGGAACAGGTTGTTTATGGAAATCATTGCCATAACCATAGTCCTTCAGGTGGTCATGCTAGAACTTTTGAAAAAGTTTTCAGGTTCAGAGGTTGAATTGGGGGCAATGGGGAACATGTGTCGGATTTGTAATAATTTCTTGGCCAATCGGTTTGATTGTCAAGTGGATACCCGTTAGCTACCTATAATGAAAGAGAAGTGCTACTACTATGTCTACAACATTTTCACAACAAATCATAGATGGTTAGTTATTATTGATTATAATTTGAATCTATCATTAAAATTAACTTTTTGGCCTACTAATAACAACCAGCCGCTTAGGATTTATTGTGAAAATATTGTAAAAATGTTATGGACATAATATTTCTCAAAATGAAAAAGAGACAAGGACTCTTACCAATTTTGTATAGCTTTCTTTTAGGGGAAAAAAACATTCCATGTTTGTAGATATTTCATTTGTTAGTAGATGATGCATTTTTTAAGAAAAATATTTTATTGATTTGTTCTTTTCAAATCTAGGGACAGTTTCAGTCATGTTTTTTTGGGACTGCTTAAATGTAAGTTAAATTTACAATACGGAACTTGCTATTATCTTCTTTATTTGCACAAAGCTAGTGATAGTGGCAATATTAGACATGGCAAAATGAGCGGGCCGGATCGGGTCAATCGGGTTGCGGGTCAAACGGGTTTCAGGTAAAAAATGGTCATTTTAAGCGGGTTAAAAATAGGTTCGGGTCAATCGGGTTTCAGGTCGGGTCGGGTTGACCTTTATTTTTCACATGATTTTTTTTTTTTTTTAAGAAAACAACATGTATTTGCCATTTAGAAAGTCATGCAACAAATTACTTGATGTAAAATGCATTACTTTGAATTCACCACTTATATCAAAAATGAATTACATTTATTAATACTTATTCAATAATTTCAAAATTATACAAATCCTAACATTGCTATCTAAAACAAAATAACACAAAGATAAGTAAAACAAAACACACAAGTTTTATTTCTACACAATATTAATATCGAAAAATATAAAACAAAATTACAAATGATTTATTGGATGATTCATTTGACAAAGAATAAAAACATATAAGAAATTTACAATATTGAAAATTAATATTATAATCTATTGTCAATTGTGGTTAGCACTCTATTTCAATTTGAGATATATATTAAAGTTTGATTGTTTACTTATTTATACATGGTCTCTTTTATGAAAATCATATCATTGTTAAGTAACACACACTTCAGGAAATATCATAATTTATTTTGAAAAGCCGTTTATTTTGGACATAAATTGTTAAAAAATAGGTCTAAGCATTCATTATTTATGTTAATTTGATACTTTGGCTTCACTAGTTTCACACTTGTGAATGTTTCTCACACATGTCTACAATTTTAAATCTATATTTTTAACTGTACTGTAATCAGATTATCTTGGCATGTACTTTGCTATTTGATATCTAAAATTTTTTACTCATTACAGAATGCTCAATCATTCATCTTTCAATTAATTTGCATACAATTATGTAAATGTCTCTCAATTGTTTCCTTAAAGCTCACAAAAAACAATTAAATCAATATTGTCTTTATTTTATTTTATTTTTACCCAAAAAAAAAGTTTTAAAAACGGTTCGGGTTCGGGTCGGGTTGACTTGCAAAAAATACGAGTCAAGTCATGGGTCAACCTGTTTTTGTTTCAGGTCAAAAAAATTGGGTTTGGGTCATGTATTTTATGGGTCGGGTCGAGTCGGGTCAGAATTTTCTAGCCCGTTTTGCCATGTTTAAGTGGCATCACATCAACACTACAAGAGCTATATATTGGGAAAGTCTTGCAACAAGTGAAGCTATATGTGCTACCCATGTATCTAAACACAATCAAGGTTACCATTGGTTGGTTGAAGCAAGATACAGCTTCACTTCATTTCATATGACGAAGTCGAGGGAAAAGTAAACAAATACCAATCTAATTAATTAATGAAAAATTGTTTGAACCTAGCATCCACGTACATTGGTGATGTGAAATGGCTAAAATGCTATTTTTAGCACCATAATATACAAAAATTGTGCTATATTGGTAATGGTATAGTTAAAAAATTTAACTCATCAATTACATTGCACAGTTATCTATAGCTGTGCACTGTAACTTAAATGATAAAGCAACATAATATATTTTATGTGATTGTGATAGTAGCAATGAATATTATTTATTGTACTAAATATTTTATTTTATTGTGTTATTTATATTATTTCAAATGTTTTTGTAAAATAGATAAAACCGTTCTTTAGCAATTGAAGCACAATAAAGTGTCATGTATAGCTCATGTGCGATAATAAATAATACTCCGTACTTTTTTATTCTACTATCAGATAAAAAAATATTTCTCTCTCTTACTTTTCACTTTTTCTCTTTTTTCTCTCCTTCTCATGTATTGGTGTGTCTCCTGGATTCCTCTCTCTCTCTCTCTTTTTCTTTTTCTTTCTTCACCTCTTTTGTCTTTCTTCGCCGATGCTTCTTCTTTCTTTTCTTCTTTTCTTTTTTCTTTATTCACCTTTCCTCTTTTCTCTCTTTCTCTTTTTTCTTTTTTCTTTTTTCACCGGTTCTTTCTTTTTTCTTTCTCTCTCTTCTCTATTTCTTCTTCTCTGTCAGTTTGGTGGTAGTGGTTAATTTTGGTTGTGGTTTTGTGGAGGATTTTGGCTATGGTGGTGGTGGTGATTGATTTTGGTTGTGGCTGAGTTTTGTGAGTTTGGATGTGGGTTTGGTGGTGGTGATTGATTTTGCCATTTTGGGTGTGGGTTTTTTGGATTTTGGCTTTGGCTGTGGTGGTGGGTTGTGGCTATGATGGTGGGTTGTGAGCTTTTTATATTATTTTAATTAAAATGGTAAAAAATAGAAGCATTGACGTTGAGTGCGATATAAATTATAAAGTAGCATGTTAAACAAGATAGAATGAGTATTTGAGACGCTAACCATCACGACCTCAGACACGCAGTTTCCTCATTAAATGTCGGGGCAGCCTCACTAAGCAAGGAAGCCCAACAAATTAAAGCAGTATGAAACGCTTTAGTAAAAACAATTTGTGACAGATCGAAAGATAGATACATTAATAAGATGTACTGACCTGAGCTGAGAATAGGGGTGACAATTTTTATCCATATCCATGAACCCATCCATTACTCACCTTATTTAGATAAGTCTTAACCCAACCTATTTGAACATTTGGATTAAATGGGTAAAGATCCATTTAGTTATTTAATTAGATGGGTCTAAATGGATAAACTCACTAATACCCATTAAACCCATCTAAAATTTAAATAAATAACATAAAATCTAAATTTATAGAAAATGACTAAAATACCCCTAAAACTTAAAAATTGACCAAAATACTACCAAAACCCAAAAAATTACCAAAATACCCTCCAAAACCTAAAAAATGACCAAAATACCCTCCAAAACCAAAAAAATGACCAATATACCCCAAAATAACCAAAATACCCCCCAAACCCAACAAATGACCAAAATACCCCTAAAACCTAAAAATTACCAAAATACCCCAAAAATCCAAAAAATGACCAAAATACCTCTAAAATCCAAAAAAATGACTAAAATACCCCTAAAATCTAAAAATTACTAAAATACCACCAAAACCCAAAAAATGACCAAAATTCCCCCAAAACCTAAAAATAACCAAAATACCTCCAAAACCCAAAAAAAAAAAACCAAAATACCCCTAAAACCCAAAAAATGACCAAAACACCCCCAAAACCCAAAAAATGACTAAAATACCTCTGAAACCCAAAAAATGACCAAAATACCCCTAAAACCTAAAAATTACTAAAATACCACCAAAACCCAGAAAATGACCAAAATACCCCCGAAACCTAAAAATGACCAAAATACCTCAAAAACCCAAAAAATAACAAAAATACCCCCGAAACCCAAAAAATGACCAAAATTCCCCCAAAACCCAAAAAATGACCAAAATACCCCCAAAACCTAAAAATGACCAAAATATCCTAAAAACCCAAAAAATGACCAAAATACCCCCAAAACCCACAAAATGAGAAACATACCTCCAAAACCTCTAAAATGAGCAAAATACCCCCCCCCCCAAAAAACCTTTAAAATGTCCAAAATATCCGCAAAACCCAAAATTACCAATGATAGGGAAGCAGAAAAATGAGCCCAACTCTTGTTCGTCCAAGGAGTCGTCCAGGGCTAACAGAGCCGTTTGGACGAAGAATCACCCAAGAAGGGACAGTGCATGGACAATAACACCACACTTAAATCTGAGAAGGTCGTCCATACCAATCGTCCATGTAGCTCGTCCATGGACGATCTCCAGATGTCCATGGACGACCAAAACCTTCTCAGACCAGACAGACGAATACACAACACTTGGAGAAATTTCAAGTGTTTATAGTAGTTACTAAATCCGTAACTATCGCCACGAACCCCTCAAATAAACTTCCGTTGGCGGTTACAATTTTAATAGCCGTTAAGGAAGTTAACTTCGGGCCCCTTGGCTTCCACAAATCTTGGGGAAGTTATTTGGACAAGTAACCGCTTCAAGGATCTCTATATAAAGGACCGGTCTGAACCCAAGGATGGTAAGATTTTTCTGAGACTTATTCCCAAACATTCAAAACTCCATACTAACTTTCTCATCGGAGGGGGTTTGGCCGGTCATCTCCGGTCTCCTCTTTGACTGCGCTTTCTTCTTTGCAGGCCTTCCACCACCGTCAGTAGTCCCACCGAAGCCAGATCATTCGACCCACTGATTCGAAGCGATATCAGTTGGCGCCGTCTGTGGGAAGAGTATAAGTAAGGCTGTTTTGTGATTCTTTTCCGCGACAAAGGGTTGGGATGGTCAGGACCAGGTCGAGGGCTACTAGCCCAGGCCGTCAGGGAAGCAGAGGCGCTTCAAGTGATCCCCAACGTGATCGCCAATCTGCACCAGCCATGCAGACATCGTCTGTTCAGCATGTGCAATCTATGGCGGCTGCGATGGCAGAGTTGACTCGCCAGAACCAGGAGTTGAGAATGGAGATTAATCAGAGAAGACAGGCACGTGAGGAGCATGAAGGAGGAGGACAAACACAAGGTCATGGCGAAAGAGAAAATCCTGAGATTGGGAGTCAGTTTAGAGGCACCACTTCTCGGACGGTGAAGGAAGAGATGGAACAAATGAAGAAAGTCATGGAGGAAATGAAAGAGAACATGAGGAGGACGAATCCAATAGAAGATTTGGTCCACAGAACAGACTCTCCCTTTACGGCTTCCATCAATGGTCATCCTCTACCATCAAAATTCAAACTGCCTTCCCTGGATTCGTATGATGGAACACGTGACCCATTCGATCACATTGCTACTTTTAAAACAACGATGCACCTTCAAGGGGTCCCAGATGAAATCATGTGTAGAGCCTTCCCAACCACCCTTAAGGGTCCAGCACGAGTTTGGTTTAGTAAAATACCCCCAGGTTCTGTAGGCTTTTTCGAAGAGTTAAGCAAATTGTTTGTCAACAATTTCATTGGGGGGCAGAGACACAAGTGCTCTTCATCTAGCTTGCTGACCATAGAGCAAGGGGAGAATGAAAGCCTGCGGTCATTCATCACTCGTTTCAACAGAGAAGCCCTTAGTGTGGACGAGGTGGATGACAAGCTTCTATTGGCGGCCTTCCACAACGGGATTAATTCTGATCTATTTATCCACAAGCTGTATGAGAAGGAGCCTCAAACCATGGCCGAGCTAGTTCATTCGGCTCAGAACTTCATGAATGCAGAGGATGCGATCATAGCCAAGAAGAGGAAAAGAGCTGAAAGAATGGAAGCACATCCAGCACGCCACTCAGAACAAGGCCCTCGTCCAAAGAAGGGACGGACGGAAGATAAAAAGGAACGAGATAACAGGAAGGTTGGTCCTTCGGGGAGAAGCCAAAATTATACGCCCCTGAATGCTCCACTTGATCAGGTGCTCATGCAGATCAAAGACGACCCCTCTCTAAAATGGCCAGAGAAGATGAAGGGAGATCCCAACAAGCGCAATAAGAATAAATATTGTCGCTTCCACCGGGACCATGGGCATGACACGGATGAATGTTACGATCTGAAATAGCAAATTGAGAATCTGATCAAACAAGGAAAACTGAGGCACTTCGTCGGAAGGGATCATAGAGACGAGAAGTTGAAAGGAAAAATGGAGGAGTCATCCCGGCCCCCACTTGGAGAGATAAGGATTATCATTGGAGGGAACTCAATGGGGCAATCTTCCAAATCAAAGAAAACGTATCTCAAGGTGGTACAGAACGTCCAGCTCTCTGGACGATCTCCAAGGACGAACTAGATGGACGAACCTGCCATTTCCTTCACCGACGAAGATGCTGAGAGGATCCATCACCCGCATGACGATGCAATTGTCATTACTCTGCTCATTGTAGATTATACAACCAGGAGAGTGTTGGTTGACAATGGAAGCTCAGCAGACATATTGTACTATCCTGCTTTCCAACAGATGAGGCTTGGGCGGGATCAACTTCGTCCAGTTTGCTCACCACTGATAGGGTTTAGAGGAATGAAGGTGCAACCTGTGGGCACCATTACATTACCAGTAGTGGTAGGGTCGTACCCACAGTAGATAACTAGGGAAGTGAATTTCCTCGTGGTGGACTGTTCGTCTTCGTACAATGCCATTATCGGAAGACCAACCCTGAACAGTTGGAAGACGATAACATCTACCTACCATCTATCAGTCAAATTCCCTACGGAGTACGGGATAGGCCAAGCACAGGGAGATCAGTTGGCAGCTAGAGAATGCTACTTAGCCATGATGGCTTTGGACGAGCAGGTGCAGACATTGAGTATCGAGGAAAGAAGGGTTGTTGCAGAACCCACAGAAGTGTTAGAAAATGTTCTTTTACAAGAAGATGATCCCGAGAAATTCACCAGAATTGGAACGGGCATAAAGGAGAAGGCAAGAGAAGACCTCATCCAGTTCCTGAGAAAGAGTATTGACGTGTTTGCATGGAGTCATGACGACATGCCGGGAATCGATCCAAGTGTGATTACTCATCAATTGAACGTGTACCCTTTTTTCAAGCCTGTTCGCCAGAAGAAAAGGGTATTCGCTCCGGAGAGAGATAAAGCCATCAAGGAAGAGTTTCAGAAATTGACCACGGCACAGTTCATTAAGGAAGTCTATTACCCGGATTGGTTGGCCAATGTGGTGATGGTGAAGAAAGCAAGTGGCAAGTGGAGAATGTGCGTAGACTTCACTGACCTGAATAAAGCATGTCCCAAGGATAGTTACCCATTGCCACGTATTGATCAATTGGTAGACTCTACAGCTGGCCATCAATTGCTGAGCTTCATGGACGCCTTCTCAGGATACAACCAGATCAAGATGGATGAAGCTGATCAGGAGAAGACTTCCTTCATCACCAGCCAAGGCTTGTTTTGCTATAAAGTGATGCCCTTCGGTCTGAAGAATGCGGGGGCAACTTATCAAAGGTTGGTAAATCATATGTTTCGTCCACAGATAGGACTGAATGTAGAGGTTTATGTCGACGACATGCTTGTGAAGTGCGTAGACGAGGGAAGCCATTTGGATGATCTACAGGAAACTTTTGAAACACTTAGGCAGTATAAGATGAAATTGAACCCAAGCAAATGTGCATTCGGAGTATCATCAGGAAAGTTTCTGGGCTTCATGGTCTCGCAGAGAGGAATCGAGGCGAATCCGGACAAGATCCAAGCCATACTAGACATGGAGCCACCAAAAAACATCAAAGAAGTCCAATCCCTCACCGGACGAGTTGCTGCTTTGAACAGGTTTGTTTCGAAAGCCACAGACAAGTGTCTACCTTTCTTCAAAGTCCTCAGGAAGGCATTCGAATGGACGGACGAATGTCGAAAGGCTTTCCAAGACCTGAAAGACTATCTCACTAGAGCTCCGTTATTAAGTCCGTCCGTGCAAGGAGAAGAACTGTATCTGTACTTAGCGGTATCCCCACACGTCGTAAGTTCAGCTCTAATCAGAGAGGAAGGAAGAGTACAAAAACCCGTGTACTACACTAGCCGAGCACTCAGAGGAGCAGAGGGGAGGTATCCGCTTATGGAGAAATTGGCTTTTGCACTGATAACAGCTTCCAGGAAGTTAAGACATTACTTCCAAGCTCATGTCATCAATGTCATGACAGACCATCCGCTGAAGAAGGCAATGAACAAACTGGAAGCCGCAGGACGGCTGATTCAATGGGCGGTGGAACTTAGTGAATTCGACATTCGGTACCAACCGAGAAACGCAATAAAAGCTCAAGCTCTAGCAGACTTCATTGCAGAGTTTACTCCGAATTATGAGGACCTTGGGGAAGGAGATTACAGTAACAAATGGGTCGTCCATGTAGATGGATCCTCTACGTTGCATGCTGGAGGAATCGGAATTGTTTTGCAATCGCCAGAAGGAGATAAGTTAAAGTACAAGGCTCGTTTGCAATACCAGACTACCAACAATGAAGTGGAGTATGAAGCCCTTTTGAAGGGGTTGGAGTTGGCTAGGTCTGTAGAAGCAGACTCAATACTTGTTTTGGAAGACTCTCAGTTGGTCATAGGACAAATAAATGGGATATGTGAAGCCAAGGAAGGCAGGATGAAAAAATACTTAAAGAAGGTGATGCGCCTTGTAAAGAAATTCAAAAAAGTTGATTTCATTCAAATCCCGAGGGAAGAGAACATGGAAGCAGATATTCTGGCGAAGGAAGCGTCTGCAAGTGAAACAGTGGACGAGCTGGATGCAGTACAATATATGCCGAGTATAGACCTTCCAGAGATGCTACAGATAGAAGGCGACGAAAATTGGATGACCCCAATAGTGTCGTACCTGAAGGATGGAAGGCTTCCAGAAGTGAAGGACGAAGCTAGAAAGCTCAGAGTCAAATCGGCCAGGTACATACTTATGGATGAAGTGTTATACAAAAGAGGTTTCTCCCAACCTCTCTTAAGATGTTTGGCTCCGGACGAGGCAAACTACATGTTGAGGGAGGTTCATGAAGGAGCATGCGGTAATCATTCAGGAGCCAGATCACTCGTCCATAAAGTCATCCGCAGCGGATTCTACTGGCCAACCATCCAAGCTGATGCTAAGGCATATGTTAAAGTATGTGATCAATGTCAGCGCTTTAGCAACATTCCTAGACAGCCAGCAGAGTATCTCACGCCAATGATGGCCCCTTGGCCTTTCGCACAATGGGGATTAGACATTTTAGGGCCCTTTCCAACTGGGACTCGGCAGATGAAATTTCTGGTGGTAGGAATAGACTACTTCACAAAATGGGTGGAAGCCGAGCCCTTAGCAAAAATTACACAACAAAATGTCAAGAACTTCGTCTGGAAGAACATTGTATGCAGGTTTGGAGTACCTAGGGTACTAGTGTCTGACAACGAACGGCAGTTCAACAATACACCTTTCAAAGAATTCTGTGAACAGCTTGGGATGAAGAATCACTACTCCTCACCCGCCCACCCACAGGCCAACGGCCAGGCCGAAGTAGCAAACCGATCCTTGTTGAAGATCATCAAGACTCGGCTCGAAGGGGCAAAGGGCGTATGGCCAGATGAGCTACCAGGTGTTTTATGGGCTTACAGAACAACAGTGAGAACTCCGACAGGGGAAACTCCCTTTAAACTGGCCTATGGAAGTGAGGCGGTTATACCAGCAGAGGTACACATGATGAGCCACAGGGTGAGGAAGTATCAAGCTGAAGAAAACGAAGAACAGCTCCGTCTTAACCTTGACCTCATGGACGAAGTCAGGATGGATGCAGAACAAAGAACGGCGAGGTACAAAAATCTTATGTCTAGACAATATGATGCCATGGTGAAGCCTAGGCGTTTCAAAATTGGGGATCTTGTCCTGAAGAGGGTTACCTTGGCAACAAGAAACCCGGCCTACGGAAAACTCGAGCCAAATTGGGAAGGACCTTATAGAGTTATCAACTGCAAGAGGCAAGGATCCTACTATTTGGAAGCTTTGGATGGACGAAGGCTAGAACACCCATGGAATGTTGAGCACCTAAGGAAATACCATCAGTAAGTGCCAACTCTTGATGAAAGTGGCCTTGGACGAGACAGCTGGACGGGCAGAAGTATGTTGTGTTTATTTACTATTATCCTGTGTTTTAAGTATTTTAATAATCCTTTAGAAAGTACATTAGTGTTTACACTTTTGTGCTATTCATGGACAAGTTGGTTTGTATTTTTAATTCAATAAGGCACTAGCCCACGAGCATGTGCCATACCTGTGGACGAATGTTTACATAAGTTTGGATTTTCAAGTATATATATGATGTATTTTCAAGTATGCTATTGGAATCCTTTTTGCATATTCATTCAAACTAAATCCACACGAATGAAAAATAAGCATGGACGAATAAAATCCTAGACGCAAGGATATATGTCCACAAGCTTTCAAATGGAACAAGGTATATTCGTCCAAAAGTTAAAGACGAGATGAAACCTGTGCTAAAAATGAAAAAGCTTTCAAATGGAACAAAATACATCCGTCCAAAGCATAAAGATGGGATAAAACCTGACAAGGCATATCCGTCTAAAGCTCAAGACGAGATAAAATGAAAGCTGTTATCGTCCAAATCATGGACGAGCTAAGACTAAACCAGCATAACAATTCATTATTTGAATGAGAAATTGTTGGTCTTATCAAGGACGATAAAATGATCGTCCCTAAATTTGGATGGTAAATACATCTAGTAAAAAAAAAAAAAACATTCATAGACGAGACAAACTTGGTATATCTTGGTGATGTAATCAAAATTCACCCCTATACTCAAGACGAGGCAAACTAAATCTCGTACATAAAGCCGGGAATGTATATACTGTAATGCAGTATGAAAAAAAGATGTTCATAAAATCTCAAGGGTGGACGACCCACGTCCAAAAAAAACCCTTTGTAAAAGTAAACCTATTGTATATAAGGCTCGTCCATAATCTTGGACGAGACAATTGTACATACAAGAACTTGAAAAGAAAGGAAGTAAAATAAAGCCCCAACACACTGGGCACTTCAAGGAAAGTAAAAGAATAAAATAGAATAAATTTTTTAAACAAAGTTATCACTTGGGCGAGCTTGTCTTGGGATCGTCCTGGTTCACCTCAGTGTTGGCGTCGTCCATAATGTTGACGTCCTCAGAACTCGTCTGCAACAAGGAACTCTCTGTAGCAAGGGGAAGCTTGAAAGAACTGAAGTCCAAGTCAGGATACGCCTCCTTAGCATCAGCACGAAAATCTTCATAACCGGCTGCATAATGGCTGTCTAGACGATTCTTGTACTCGTCAGACCTCTTAAAAGCTGCTATGAATTCTTCACGTGCTTTCTGCAAGGACGAGGTAAACTCCGCGACTTGTCCTTCGAGATGGACGATACGGCTATCCTTCTCCAAGTTGTCAGCTTTAAGCTCTTCCACCTCGTTCTTCAGATTCGTCTCGCTTCCTTGTAGACGATTGTAATCTTCGGTCAACCTGAGAACCTCCCCCTTTTTCAGCAGAATTTCATTATTTAGCTCCTTAGCCTTGTCCTTAGCCGTCTTGACCTCTGCAGCGAGCTCCTTGGCTTGGCAAGTTGCTGTATAGAACTTTGACATAGCCTACATATGGACGAAAAGGAGTTAAACATCCTATTCATAAAAAAAAACTTTTCACAAGGACGAGAGGAAGACCTACCTTAAAAAGGTCGTGGACGCCAGAACGTTCAAACTCCTTCACTGACATATTATAGCACTCGTTCACCTCACGGTCAGTGACGATTCCTTTGAACGTCCTCCACGCATAGCTCTCGTCCAGAACTAAATTCGAAGGACGATCAGAGGCTTCAGACGAGCTAGGCTTGCGGGAAGCTTTAGGCTGAGGGGGAGGGTCACTCTGGACGGGGTGGACTGTTTGGACGGGCTCCACGTCCACTAAAGGTTCGTCCAAATTCACTGTAGGAGGTGTAAATTTGGGAACCTTGGGAAGGGAAGTCTTACTTGATTTCTGCTTCTTAGGGCCACGACGACTAGGGAGATCGTCCAGGTCCACGGCACTGGATATCGTCTTAGACTTCCTCTTCCCAGCCTGGACGGAAGCCACTTGAGGTGCTGCAGCGTCCTCGTCCCCACTGGTCACTGTTTTCTCTTTATTTTCCCTCATTGTAGTTATACCTATGACGAGGAAAATCAGTTAAAAAAAAAAAAAAAAAAAAGATATGAAAACAAAATGTAGACCATACTTACGTTGACGAGTAGTCTCCTCGTGACCTAGGTTCTCTGCAGTTGGCACTGGACCAAGTCCCCAAGTTGCTAGACAACTGAGGGTTACTAAATAATGGAAGGTCCTATCAGGGAAGGCACGAACCACGTCTATCCGATCCTGATAAAATTTGTCCAAGCATGGACGAACAATAGCTGCATAACCAGGAGAGAGTTAGACGAATGAAAGATGGAAAAATAAAATAAAAGAAATGAAATGAAATGAAAAGAACACATACCCTCAGGACGAAGACGACCTAGAGGGCTGGTAAAAGGTGGGAAGGAGGGATTACCCACAACAGCTGGGTCCCCAGCCCATTTTCCAGAAATAATAAAAAACTCTTGTTTCCAAAACCGGTCGGACGAGCTACGACCCTTTATTAAACTGTAATAGGAGCCCCTAGACGAGAACTGGTAAAAACCAGCAGATTTCTTTATTTCTGAGGGCTTATAACAGTAAAGGAACTTGTCCACCGTAATTGGACGGTTCCCTTCCAGAGCCTCACGCCATAACACTTGCATGGCAACTATCGTCCTCCAACCGTTGGGGTTGAGCTGGTTAGGTCCAATACCCAACCTTTGGAAGAGATCTCTACAGAAGGAATTTAGAGGAAACCTAAGGCCAGCTAAAAGGTAAGAAGTGTATACCCCTAGACCAGAGGAAGGAGAACAACACCATTCTCCATCCTTGGGTAGACGAGGGTTAAATTCTTTTGGAATTTGGTATCTATCTACAATAGTTTTCAACTTAACAGCGTCTAAGGTGGATGCTACCTCTGGGGCACAACTATAAATTATATCTTCCTCGTCCTCTTCCTCGTCTTGAGGGGGACTAGATGGCTGTCTGGACGAGCTAGCCCCGGATCCAGAAGCCATCCTACGTTGTAATTCCTGGAATTCCTCCAAAGGAATGCCAGGAACCCCAGACGAATAATGCTCGTCGGAGGAATCACCACAGGACGAACTATCTACACTATCCTCACTACCCTCACTCCCTGAAGAAACGTCCTGATACTCGTCTATCTCCCTCTCTATACTACTGGACGAAGACATGATGAAACGCAGAAAAACTTAAGATGAAAACCTAAAAAGAAAGGAGAAATACCTGATATAACTAGGACGAGGGCTAGACGAGGCTCTTGGACGAGATGGCAGAAAGGAGATTGAGAGGAAAGTGAAGGGCATGAAAGGGAATTGTACTATTTATAGGCCCTAGCAACAGGGTCACTGAAGCGACGCTGGCCATTCAAAAAATGACACGTAGCAAGTCCTTTGGGAAATGGGATCGACACAGCCCACTCACCAATGGCTTCGCGACACGTGGCCCACAAAAAGCAAAACTTTCTTTAAAATCACAACAATATCCTGGACGACCCCTTGAACAAAGGGGCAACTGATAGGGAAGCAGAAAAATGAGCCCAACTCTTGTTCGTCCAAGGAGTCGTCCAGGGCTAACAGAGCCGTTTGGACGAAGAATCACCCAAGAAGGGACAGTGCATGGACAATAACACCACACTTAAATCTGAGAAGGTCGTCCATACCAATCGTCCATGTAGCTCGTCCATGGACGATCTCCAGATGTCCATGGACGACCAAAACCTTCTCAGACCAGACAGACGAATACACAACACTTGGAGAAATTTCAAGTGTTTATAGCAGTTACTAAATCCGTAACTATCGCCACGAACCCCTCAAATAAACTTCCGTTGGCGGTTACAATTTTAATAGCCGTTAAGGAAGTTAACTACGGGCCCCTTGGCTTCCACAAATCTTGGGGAAGTTATTTGGACAAGTAATCGCTTCAAGGATCTCTATATAAAGGACCGGTCTGAACCCAAGGATGGTAAGATTTTTCTGAGACTTATTCCCAAACATTCAAAACTCCATACTAACTTTCTCATCGGAGGGGGTTTGGCCGGTCATCTCCGGTCTCCTCTTTGACTGCGCTTTCTTCTTTGCAGGCCTTCCACCACCGTCAGTAGTCCCACCGAAGCCAGATCATCCGACCCACTGATTCGAAGCGATATCAACCAAAATACCCCAAAAACCCAAAAAATGATCAAAATGCTTCCTAAACCTAAAAAATGACCAAAATACTTCCTAAACCTTAAAAATAACCAAAATACCTCTGAAACCTTAAAATTACTAAAAATACCCCTGAAACCTAAAAAATGACCAAAATACCTCTAAAATCTATAAAATGATTAAAATACCCCAAGACCTAAAAAATGACTAAAATAACCCCAAAACCTAAAATAATGACCAAAATAACCCCAAAAACTAAAAAAATGATCAATAAAAACCCCTGAAACCCAAATTATGAACAAAATGCCCCTAAACATGTAAGATGACCAAAATACACCTGAAACATCTAAAATTACCGAAATAGAGGTTTAGGGTATTTTGAATGTTTCGAGGATATTTTTGACAAATTAAAAGTTCTAAGAGTCTTTCATTCAACTTATAGGTTTCGAGGGAATTTTGGTAATTTTTTAGGTTTCGGGGTTATTTTGATCATCTTTTAGATTCTAAGGGTATTTTAGCCATTTTTTAGGTTACGAGGGCATTTCTGTCATCTTTTAGTTTTAGGGTAATTTTGGTAAATTTCTAGGGTTCTGAAGTGTTTTTGTAATTCTTAGGTTTTGTGGTATTTCAATAATTTTTTAGGTTTCAGTGGTATTTTGGTCATTTTTAGGTTTCAAGGGTATTTTGGTCATTTTTTGGGTTTCAGGGGTATTTGGTATTTTTGGAGTTTCGGAGGTATTTTGGTAATTTTTGAGTTTCGGGGGTATTTTGGTCATTTTATGGGTTTTGGGGGTATTTTGGCCATTTTTTGGGTTTTGGAAGTATTTTGGTCATTTTTAGGTTTCGGGGGTATTTTGGTCATTTTTTGGGTTTCAGGGGTATTTTGGTAATTTTTAGGTTTCGGGGGTATTTTGGTCATTTTTTGAGTTTTGGGGGTACTTTGGTCATTTTTTGGGTTTCGGGGGTATTTTGGTCATTTTTAGGTTTTGATGGTATTTTGGTCATTTTTTGGGTTTTGGGGGTATTTTGGCCACTTTTTGGGTTTTGGAAGTATTTTGGTCATTTTTAGGTTTCGGGGATATTTTGGTCATTTTTTGAGTTTTGGGGATACTTTGGTCATTTTTTTGGTTTCGGGGGTATTTTGGTTATTTTTAGGTTTTGATGGTATTTTGGTCATTTTTTGGGTTTTGAGGGTATTTTGGTCATTTTTTAGGTTTTGGGGGTATTTTGGTCATGTTTAGGTTTCAAGGGTATTTTGGTAATTTTTGGGTTTCGGGGGTATTTTGGTCATTTTAGTGGTTTTTAAGCATATTTGGTGATTTTAGAGATATCAGGGGTATTTTGGTCATTTTAGAGATTTCATGGATATTTTGCTAATTTTAGAGATTTTGGAGATAATTTTGGATGTCCAAGGGTATATTGGTAATTTTGGAAGATTAGGGGTATTTGCATCATTTTAGGTATTTAAGGGTATTTTGGAGGTCAAGTAGTTTAGGGTATTCAAGTAGTTTTAGAGGTATTTGGGTCATATTGGGTTAAATGGATGGGTTACTAATTAAATGGGTTGGGTTGGTAATGGATAATTAATTTTTATATATATAGGTCATAAATGGATAAATGGATAATTATACACCCAACCCATTTATAAACCAACCCATTTATGACCCAACCTGCCCATTTGCCACCCCTAGCTGAGAATGAGATATGACCATTTTTGGATGATCATGATTGTGAACAAACAGAGGAGCTTCCAACTTCACCAGGGTTGCTTCGAAGAAGGAGTTCAGATAATGTCGGCGGAGCTTGCCAATGACACGCTTTTGGCTTTGGTCATGGCATCTCACTTAGCAGTCGCGGATGTTGAAGATGCCGAAGAGGGGAAAGGAAGTAGGACTGTAGGAGGCCTCTGCTTCCTCGTGTTTTTTTTTTTTTTTTTTTTTTGAGAAACCTACTTCCTCGTTGAATGTCAATCCAATGAGCTTGCACATAATTTAACATAATTTTTTTTATTAAACATAGTAACAACAACAATAATTTTTTTTTACACCATTCCAAGAAAAGAATTTACAAAAAAGCTGGGTTAACCATACAGCAGTGAATTGGCATTCTAGTTGCCAAAATAGATAGGCAACAAACATCACTAATTACAAAACGGGCACAAAAACAGAGTGATAGGTTAATCCATTCCAAGGTAAGTGAGACTAATCTGCCGAACATCACTAAGGGTGTATGAGTAAATTTTTACAATTTCATTTTTTCTATCCCTTTACTTTTCCACTCCAACCAAACAAAGAGAAGAAAAAAATAAAATATTTGTTATCCTCCCACTTTTCCATCCTCCCACTATTTTCTATCCTCCCATTTTTCCACCCTTCTAACCAAACAAATCTTAAGAAATAAAATTTGATTAAAACCCAAACTCTTAACCTTGATAGTTGTCTCGACCATTGCTTCCTGGATGGCATTGGGGGTTGTTTCTTATATGCAGCTTGATATTCCTTTCAATATAGTGCTTCCTGTCATGTCTTTGGCTTCATAGGCAAAGACAACAATAATAACACTTAGGAGATATACACCCAATTTTTACCCCTAATTTCACTACTTCTTGATTTGTGCAATTATAAGTGCTCAACAAAGAATGGTAAGACCATAGAACCAGGCAAGATGTTTTGAAATTAATTATGTTCCTACATTTATTATTAAAAAAGAAAGAAAGTAGAATGTGTAAATTTTTTGCAATATAAAATGTGTTGGGTTTATTTAACTTAGGGGGTTAAATAAACCAATTACCCAAATTGATTAATTAAATTCAATTTATGCAATGCTCCAATTATAAAGTGTTGGGAACAACTATATCACTAAACCTAAATTTTATGTAGCTAAAAAGTAAATTATGAGGCACAATGATATGATCACGATGGGAAAAACATTGGTAGGAAAAACTCCAACGAGTGATATAGAGGTTACCATTCCTTGAAAAATCTACTGATAAAAATTAAGGTTACAAGAACAAGGAATATATTTGATCCCAAAATATCTACCTACAGTAGAACCTATTGAGCTATCCAAGCGCAACTCTAATCTAGTTGGACTACTTTTCTTAGCTACCTTCTTCAATGTGCACAAATCTCAAATCTATGATTGACTTCACCACAACAACAACTTAATTACATTAACCTTGGTGCAAAGTTCTTTATAGTAACACACTCCAACGAAGAACTAGAAGTAGCTTAGTACCAAACCCAAGGGGCACAAGGTCACAATAACTTCTCTTAATATGTGTGTATTCTCTCTATATAATGTTCATTATAAAAAGAATATATTTTAATTTATACCTTTAAGTACCCTGTGCATGAATCCCTAGATATGCCAATTCATCATGGGCTGAAACTTAAAAATTCAATTCAAAATCCCACAACTTGATTGATCAAGCAGGTATTAAGAATTACTAACTCTCAATGTAGGATTCAAGTAGGGATGGCAATAACAACCCAACCCGCGGGTACCCGACCCGATAAGTAGTAGGGTTGGATCTAGGTTTTTAAAATAAAACCCGAAGCGAGTCCAGGTCGAGTTTGGGTTTTGTTAAAACTTGCCCCAAACTTGGACTTGATCTGTTTAGCTAAAGGTAAAATTACAAAAAAAAAAAAAAAAAAAAAAAAAAAAAAAAAAAAAAAAAAAAAAAAAACCTAACTATATATATATCATAACCCTAACCCTAAAATATCTCATTCTTTCATTCTCTGATTTCTCTCTCAACTCAACTGCCTCTCTCACTTTACCCT
The DNA here is from genome assembly GCA_030820535.1 of Quercus parvula. Lineage (NCBI taxonomy): Eukaryota > Viridiplantae > Streptophyta > Magnoliopsida > Fagales > Fagaceae > Quercus > Quercus parvula. The sequence goes on from JAUAME010000009.1 coordinate 307,096, forward strand.
TACTCACTCTCACTCTCATCTACCCCTCACAGTCTCACCTAGTCACCCTTACCCTCACTCACTCACCGACCCACCCTCACCCTCACTCTTATCATGTGGTGGTTGCTGTTTGTCATGTAGGAACACGGATCTCGTGGTGGTTGCTATTTGTCACTGAGGAGCACGAGATTGTTAGATCGGAGCACAGGATTGTTAGATCGGAGAGAGATGTGGTCGTGTTGTTAGATTGGAGCACGAGATTGTTAGATCGGAGAGAGCTGTGATGATCAAAGGAGCTCTTGGTCGTGTTAAGGTCAGGCGAAGCCCAGAGGTGGGATTGATGGCTAAAACCATCGTCGATAGAGCTTTGGTGTTCTGAGTTCTTTTTTTTTTTTTTTTAGGGTTCATTTCCGCTCTCAGTATTTTTTGATATTGGGTATTTATCTGAGGATTCAGTATGTATAGAATGTAGTGCATGTGTATATTTTGTGTTGGTTTAGTTGACTATAGCGCTTGAGATAACTTCAAAGGATGTGAATCAGAGTTGATGTTTGTGTTAATGTAAAAATTAGTCCATAAATGGAGTTTTGTTCCTAGAGTCAAGACCAGTAATCTTCACTATTTTGAGCAGATTACATTCAACTCTTAGTAAATGGAGAATGATTTTTTACAACATTGAAATTTTTCTACAAAATGCAACAAACACTTCTCTTCTTTCTTTCGTTTTTTGTATTTGGTGAAAGAATAATGATGTGCATTGATAATAGCTTAATTTTGCATATTTATATCATATTAGAAAGCATTATCATACTTATTTTCATTCATGCATTTTATATTTGGTTTTGGAATAATGCTGAATAATCAATTTTGTGCTTAATTGAATCTTATTACGTGAATTTTTCTTTTGTAGGAAAATGGAATTAAATAAGTTGATTTGTGCAAAGAAGAAAACTAGTGGATTTTACTTTTACAAGGGCCATGATGAAGTTAAAGAAAGCCAACACAATTAAATTTGAGTCCAATTGGAGCAAGGAATTAAAGGAAATTTGCACCAAATCCAAGTCCAATTCGGATTAGGATTCCAGCCTGCACAACAGTTAGTATTTTTAGTATAACTTTTGGCTCAGATATCCAATTGAGATGATTCAAGTTGGGCTGAAAATTTAACTTAAAGGGCTACAACTTTGTAGTTTACCGAAAGTCCGAATTCTGATGTTAAATGGGCGAAAATCATTGGATAATTGAAGCCTAAAAATCTGGGATTTTATCCAAACGAAAATTCAACTTGTAATAGGATTCATTGACCTATTTAAAGGCTCTTTAAGGCAAAATTCAAGGAGGCTAGTGCTAGGGCTGTGATGCAAAACAGAAAATTGGAGCTAGAGATAGTGTTGCATGTGGCTTCTCTGTAGCTTTTCTCCATGATAGCATTGTGACTATTTCTTTCTCTATTTTATTTGTCTAGTTTAATGTTTAGTATTTTATTCTTGTGTTTTATTTCAATTACCATGAGTAGCTAAATTTGTAATTAGGGTTGAGGATGAAACCTTGTTAAGGATTATCAGTAATATTTATGTGATTTGATTTTTCCCACAATAGTTGTTCTTTAATGATTTAAATTGTTCTTGCTTCATATCAATTGACTAAGATGAGATTCTAGATATGAGTTCAATCATGTTTTTCTCATGATTTAGGATTTGTCTTAGTTAATTGAATGTTTGGTTTATTATTTCTTGATTTTAAAATTGGATTTCTCTTGTGATTTGTTTGGCTATGGATACAATTGATGATTTGATTTTATACCTAGGAAGCGAAGAAGAGCATGCTTTAGATATTTAAATAGAAGTTTTAATGATAATGTACGAGCCCAATTTTCCACAGAGGGTTGGGTCTAGTGTTTGAGCTCACAATTGATTTGTTTAGTGGGTTTTGGGTATCCTACAAAGGGTAGTCCCTAGGCAGGTCCATTAAAGTGTAATACGGAAACTAACTCCTCTCTTTCTCTCTTAAACACTCTCTTTCGTATGCTTGGTTATTCTATCTATCTTATCTCACCAACGTCCAACCTTTTTTCCTCCTTCTCTTCATCTATTTATAGCTAGTAGATAGTGGATTGGGTTATGATTGTCCTCAGATACCACTCGTGTGAGTGGGACCCAAGTTGATTATTCCCGACAAAATTATGCTTCGTTAGGAATAGAACCTGTGACATTGGGGTTGGTGCTAGCCATCAAAATCTGTTTGGCAACGGAGTCCCCCAAGGCACTCCCGGTCAACGGTGGTATGACTGAGCATCATTGATATACCCACTAATAACTAAGATTGTCCTGCTCCAATACCGAACTCCTAAATGATGGGCTCACATTTTTGGGCCGCTTGAGGGTCAACCATTGGAAATGGTGGGCCCGGAGGCAAGGTATTGCCTTATGGGCCTCTTCAAGTTTGGGCTCAGGAAAATGGGCCCTTTGTCGTTTGCCGTACAGATAATATTCTCCATAGTAGCAAGATTGATTTCTAAATTATCATGTAGTGGTTGGGAAAAATTAATGATTGTAAATATATGTTAATATGAATTAACAAGGCAGATTCCAAAATCTTAATTCCTTTCTCTTGATTGTTTACATCTTTTTACTGCTTTATATCTTTTGCTTAGTTTAATTATTTGCTTGGTTTATTTAATTTCAAAGCAACCTATTTTTATTAAACTAGATTAGGATTAGTTTGGTTAAGATTTGATTAATTTTCCTATGTTCATACAAGTCCCTGTGGGTTCGACCTCATTCTTGTCAAACTATACTTTGGTATGGTTTATACACTTGCGAATACTTTAAAATTTCACAACAAATAATGCATTAAACAAAATAAAAAAGAGAGTACATGACATCAGGTACAAAATATTAGAAGCATATATATCGTTGCTTACAACTGGCACATAATTAAGATTTTATGAGTCTAAATTAATTGTAATTAAGATTTTACTACCAGTCTTGTTTAAAGCAACTCCTTATAGCAGTTGAAGAATAGATGGAGGAATTGATTAGTGATGGAGTTAGGAATTTGTAGTTGGGGGGCCCGAGTAATAAATAAGAGGATTGCATTTTTTTTTCTTAATATATATTGATACTATGTATAATTATCTAAAATATATAGTAGTATCATAAACACAATTCAATATACAATATGTGTTTTTTTTTTTTTTTTTTTTTTTTTTTTTTTGTGATACGTATATATAATACAATTAAGTGGATTAATTTATAACTCAATATAGTTTTTAATTTTCCTATCAACCTAGGTTTTCAAGTTAAATTACAACATATTAATTATAATGATTAAGATAAAAGAATATTATTAGTAGGTTAAAAGATAGCTAAAAATTAGACAACAATTATTGACAAATGCAAAAAACTAAATTGAATCAAAATATCTAGGAATATATTTTGTCAAATTAATAATAAGTTATTATATTTATATGTTATATAATATATTTATCAATTAAAAAAAATAAAGAATAGATGAAGACAAGCCATAGTGGTTCTAGGACCATAATTATTTTATAACTTTTTGCCACAACTTTATCATGATAGGTTGTAAATGGTTGTCTATTACTTATATATAGACTCATTATTTTTTCTCTACCAATTACACTTGCCTTCATCTTGTAACAAGGAAGTTATGAAATAAGTCTAGGTAATTTATTTTTTTCCGTACCATGCCTGGGAGTAAAAGGCAGAGTTTGGATCCATGTTTGTTGCATTTTAAGTTTCTGCGTTTTTCCTTTTTTTTTTTTTTTTTTTACGCCTTTTCCTCCAACAGGTGTTACTGTTCATGTACGGTCCATGAACAGTAACCACAACTTTTGATCGGTCTTTCATGAACAGTGCATTCGTGCACTGTTCACGGATCCATAAATTTCATTTTTTATCAATTTTTTCATTAAAAATGAGTCCCACAGCACTATTCACACATTTAAAAATTATTTTGCTACAGTGTTTTCAGTTTTCAGTTTTCAATTTCAGCAAAATAAGTTCTATCCAAACAGACCCTGAGGTTTGTTCGTCTACGTTTTCTTTTCCTTTTTTTTAATTTTTTTGGGAGAGAAGAGTGTTTCTCAAACTTTATGTCATATCAATGGGTATTATATACTGTTTATAGAACTTACAAACATTTTTTTAACAATTTTTTTATTAAAAATGAGTCTCACAGTACTATTTACATATTTAAAAATTATTTTACTACAGTATTTTTAGTTTTCAATGGTATCCAAACGGACCCTAATTATCAATTACTTGAATTAAAAAAGAGAAGGAAAAGGCAAATGGGATAGAGAGACGAAGGAGAAAACTAAGAGAACGTAAACTGCAAATCTACTAGCAATGGCATTGACGGCGTAATTTTTTGAATATGAAGAAAAAAAAAGTGTGAAACATAGGGGGTGTTTGGTTTGTGTTTTCAAACAATCATTTTTAATTTTTAAATAACATTTCACATATTTCAATACACTTTTTCACATACACGTATTTTCACAAATGTTTTTAAATAACAATTTTCAGTTTTTAAACATACATACCAAACGGGCCCTTAGGGTCTGTTTGGATAGAACTTATTTTGTTGAAACTGAAAACTGAAAACACTGTAGCAAAATAATTTTTAAATGTGTGAATAGTGCTGTAGGACCCATTTTTAATGAAAAAATTGATAAAAAATAAAATTTGTGGGTCCGTAAACAGTGCACGGATGCACTGTTCACGGAAGACCGGTCAAAAGTTGCGGCTACTGTTCATGTACCGTACATGAACAGTACCGCATGTTGGGGGAAAAGGCGTGAAAAAAAAAAAAAAAAAAAAAAAAAAAGGAAGGGAAAACACAGAAACTTAAAACGCAGCAAACGTGGATCCAAACTATCAATACCAAGTAGGCTAGAGAGATTTTTTTTTTTTTGTTTTTCAAAAAACAAGGAAGGGGCATTTTTTAAAATTATTTTTCTTTCTTCATAAAATTGTTAAACCAAAGGAGTTTCTTTGAAAAACATAGGGGGGGGGGGGGGGGAGGATGGGCAAAAGGCTAACTTCTTTGAAAAATCTTCTAACATTTTGGGATATTTCATTTATGAGTGCATATATTTCAAAATTTTTTTTTTTAAAATTTGAGTGGCCAAGGCCCCACCCGCATCTAGTGCAAAAGAGACTTTTCCTAGCCAAAACTTAGTCACCTTCATTTGGTTTAACGTGAGAGTGCTTGTTTTATCATTACAAATGGTAGTGGCAAAGCCCATGGCCTTACAAGTAGAGAGCTTCCGCACCGTTACCTGATCAACCATCATTCTTTTCATGTAAAAAGCAAGTGTGAGTGTAAATATGGTTTGAGGATAGATATAGTTTAAAAAAAAACAAAAGTAAATATAATAGGTTAAATAGCTATGTAGCATGATTACGGACACTATATGTAGTACAATGATACGGCATTTCTTGAAAAATTAGGATGTGATATGCCGATGATACAACAATTAATTAATATTTATTTTTAGGTATATATATTTTATATTTCAAATAAGTTGTGTTTATTTTGGATTTAAAAAGTATGTAATAAAAATGAAATGTTTGGAAATATATTTGAAATTAATTTTAAGACAATAAAATATTGTTTAAAGTACGAATAAAAGAGTTCAAATAAACTAAACACTCATAAAAATAGTTCAAATAAATAACATTCAATATCAAAATAAAACAGGTGAACAACTGAATTAAAAAATGGTTTTTTTTTTTCTTCTTGAGTGCATACTTGACACGTTTGTCTCCATATCAAATACATATCCGCGATACGTTAGCAATTCTACCGTGTCCGTGCTTTCCAGCTAAACAAGATGCTAAAATAACTCTGGAAGCCAAGAAACAAAGGATCGAAACAAAGAAGTTCAAGCGGTGAAGCGAGGATGGAATTGTGGAAGACAAGAAACCAACTAAAGTTAAATTATTTGCGTGGATAGCCTAAAAGAATCTCCTTCCGACTAATTTTAACTTGGCAAAGAGAAGCGTTGTAGCGGAAAGATGGTGTGAAAATTGTAAACTATACGAAGAAAATATTGTTCATGCGTTACGGGGCTGTGAAATGGTGTGTGAAGCATGGTATAAATACCCTCCTAGAAAATAATCAATACCAGTACTCCAGTCTAATTTTGCATCTTTGGTGTGTAAGTGCTCGAATCAATAATGATGAAAAGTCTAAGAATAACCAAATGTTCTAAGAGCACCCACAGCAGATGTGCTAAATGTGCCAAATGCCAAATTTTTGGCACATTTAGCACACCAAACACAAAAATAGAGCTTTATCAGATGTTCCAAATGGCAAAAATTATACCACATATGAACAGTACCGTTGCAAATTTGCAACGGTACGGAGAGATGTTGTAAAAATTTTATTATTTTATATTTCCTTTTCTCTCTCCTCTCTCTTCATTTTCTTTCTTTTCTCCTCTCTCATTCTCTGGTTCCCTCTCTCTTCTTCATTTTTTCTTTTCTCCTCTCTCACTCTCCGGTTCCCTCTCTCTTCTCCCTGTACTGGTTCCCTCTCTCTTCGACCAGTCCGGGATATTTACCGTCAGCGACGACGGCGTAGCTCCGACGACGACTGCGCGCTCTGCCAAGCTCGATCTCGCTCCAGCCACTCGATCTCACCCACGCTCCAGCTACGCTTGATCTCACCCACGCTCGATCTCACCGATCTCACCCCGAGGCCGCCATCGATCTCACGCTCAGCCACGCTCCAGCCACTCTGCCTCTCTCTAGTTGTGGGTTTTTTTTTTTTTTTGCTGCAATTTTGGTTGATCTGATGGTGGAGGTGGGCTGTGGGCTATGGGCGGTGATAGTGGCAGTGGTGGTGGGCTGTGGGGGTAATGGCCCTCTCCTCTCTGTTTGAATCGATGGCTATTTGTTTGTTTGAATCGGTGCTGAATTGGTGTTGAATCGGTGGTGGTTTGGCATTTGGGTGGTGGCTGTGCTTGGTGATTGGTATTTGCTGGTGTTTTTTTTTTTTTTTTTTTTTTTCCTGTTTTGTTGGTGGTTTCTGCCTTGCTGGGTGTGTGATGGTGGGGTGGTGTGTGGTGGTGAAGTGGTGGTTGTGCCGGTGGTGGCTGGTTGGTGTTGTTGCGACAGTGGTGGTTGGTGGATGTTGTTGCGGTGATTGGTATTTGTTTGTTGTTGGTGGCTGAGATAATATATTATTTTAATGAGTAGTATATATTATTTTAATGTATAGAATTAAATGATAAAACATCTGATAAATGAGATGTTGTAAAATGATGTGGTAAAATAATAAAGTAGGTCTTTAATGTGGCAAAATGGCATAATTTTTGCCACAGCTGCTGTGGATGCTCTAATAAACATATTAATTTTTTCTTATGCCAAACATTAACAGTTTATTTGTCGTTTTATTTTAAAAAATAAGCCAAAATACAAAACTGACCTTCTAAGTTTTACATTTTGTCATTTCTTCAGTCTTTTAAATTTCAATTTTGTCATTTCAGTCCACTAAATTTCAAATTTTGTCAATTTAGTCATCTGTTAAGCTTTGGTTAATAGTTGTCGTCTACAAACCAAAACAATGTTGTTTTGGATTTTTTTAATTAAAAAAACTGAAAAATGTTAATTAAAAAAAAGAAGAAAGAAACCTAGGGGAATGACGTCATTCCCTGCCAGGTTTGAATATGAATGGCGTCGTTAATTTATGATCTCCTCTGAATTGATTCCATTAAGTTCTTCGCTCATCATCGTGCTTCAACTAGAAAACCTATTTCTAAAAGATGAAGTAGTCCTCTGAATTGATTCCATTAATTTCTTAATGTTGAAGCATTCAATTCTCAGAAGAAACAAAGTGGAGTCATAATAAAGAGAAAGATATAAGATGGAAATTGCTGACGTCAACAATTTCCATCCAAGATATAACGGCATGGACTAAATTGACATAACATTGAAATGTTAGGGACCAAATTGACACAATTCAAATCAGCAATTTTCATCTAAAAGATAACGGGCAAGGACTAAATTGACACAAAATTGAAATGTTAGAGATCAAATTGAAATATGGTATAAAGAATAGAGACTAAATACGTAGTTTATCCCAAAATGTTACTAATGCGAAGGAAGGAGTGTGCATGGGTTGAGTTGAATGGTTTTTTCAATCAAACTATCACATGGGTCCAACTCAATCCACATGGGCCAGGTTTGACAATTTTTTTAATTAAAAAAAATGAGCATTAGAAGAACAATCAACTGTATTACAATTTACAAGTGTTTTTTGTCCCCATGCCATCTTCTAAAAATTCTAAGCATAACACCATAAACAAATAATCAAACCAAATGACATCATATCATATACTATATGTAATAACAAATGTCTTTTTTACACTTAAGGCTATGCTGTCATGTAGAAAAAGTACATATCTAAAATTCTGCCACATTATGTTAAGAAAAGATAAATTATATTGTTCCATAAAAAAAACTAGCCTCTAAGCACGCGCTCACGCGCATGCTCAGAGGCTCTTCTATTTTTTGGATAAAAATTAATAATTTGTATTTATTATAATTTTAGATTTCTACTTTTTCCAATTATTATATAAAAAAAACCTAAGGGTGTAATGAAATTTAAAAAAAAAAATTGAAAAAAAAAGGAGAACAGAAGAAATAAATACATCATGATAAAGTAAAAAAAAAAAAAAATGAATACGTTAGGTGAGTTTTGTAAATTGGAGAAGTTTTAAAACTAACAAAAGAATAATTCTATTTTGTAGGGAGTTAGTGAGTAGAAGTAGGAATTTAAATTAACGTAAAAGTAGTAGTTTATTAAAAGTAAGAAGACATTTCAACGTAGAAGTAGAAACTTATTATTTTTGTCAATTTACTATTTTAACCCCATTTTTAAGTTTTAGGTAGGGATATTTTTGACAGTATAAAAAGCAATAACTAACTTTCTTTTTCCAATTTACTATTTTAACCTCATTTTTAAGTTGTTGGTTAATTAATATTGTGTGGGCCAGTTTTGCCCTGCGTTCTAACTGTGTGAGAGGAAGGGCCCGGCCCAATATCCCGTGTGAGAGGAGACGACCATCCGAGGACATTCAGCCTAGGAATAGACAAAATTACCATCCGAGGAGAGGTGGATCATGGTTGTAAGGAATTGGTCGTGTCCGAGGATGATGGTCATCTCGGTACCTTTGTCCGAGGAGCCTGGTGAACTTGTTAATCACTCAGAACAACGCCTAGGACAAATCTTATAATGGAGCAAAAGGGAAAATATCAAACAAAAAGTAATGGTAGGAAATGACAAATATCTGGGAGTGCTGTCACCTCCGCATTAAATGTCTCCCAGCTAACCTTCTGGCCGCATTAATGTGGAGGTGATACCTGAACAGTGAACGAGCAGCTTTCCAGCTAAGAATGGAAGATTCAAGAGAGGGCGAGGGGAATGACGAAAAAAGGACATTGAATGCCAAGCCCACACGTGGATGATGAAAAAGGCAAAAAAGCTAGGGTATATAAGGCGAGGAAGGATAGAGGGAAAAGGGATCGGAAAAAGAAGGGAAAAAAGAAAGGAAAAAGAAGAAGGGAAATCAGATATTTAGGGCATGTCCGAAGAGGATTTATTGCTACATGCCACTCTCGTATCTTGGATATCTTTTACACTAAAATCCAATATCTTGGCCCAAGATCAGACTAGCTTTCTTTCCTGCACTCTATAAATTCATTGTCTGGGCTACGTGGGTCTGGATCCATTCCTGTTCTGGATCCAAGTCAGATCTGGTCCTTACAATTGGCGCCGTCTGTGGGGACTTTACAGACCTTAACAAGGCCTGTCCCAAGGATCCTTTCCCTATGCCGAGGATCGATCAGTTAGTAGATGCGACAGTAGGCCATCCCCGGATGAGTTTCCTGGACGCCTTCCAAGGTTACCATCAAATACCATTAGCAGTGGAAGACCAGGAGAAAACGGCTTTCGTCACTCCTGTGGGGAACTATCACTACAAAGTAATGCCCTTTGGTCTGAAAAATGCAGGCTCGACTTATCAACGGATGATGACGAAAATGTTTGAATCGCGGTTGGGAAAAACTATTGAGGTCTACATCGATGATATGGTGGTGAAGAGCAAATTGGCATCTGAGCACTTAGCAGATCTTACCAATGTTTTTGAGACTCTGAGGTGGCATAAGCTGCGTTTGAACGCCTCTAAGTGCTCCTTTGGAGTGGGGTCAGGGAAGTTCCTAGGATACATGGTGACTCATAGGGGAATTGAGGTAAACCCAGATCAAATCAAAGCAATCAATAGCTTGCAGCCACCTCGGAATCCAAAAGAGGTCCAGAAGCTTACAGGGATGATGGCAGCTTTAAATCGGTTCATATCCAGATCAGCAGAAAGGTGTAGACCTTTCTTTCTTTTGTTACATAAATGGAAAGAGTTTCAATGGTCCGAGGAGTGTGCCAGAGCCTTCCAAGAGCTTAAGCATTACCTATCCCATCCGCCTATAATGTCCAGCCCGCTAGTGGACGAGGTCCTTTTCTCTTACCTTGCTGTCGCCTCACATGCCATAAGCCTTGTGCTCATACGGGTGGACGGCAATGTACAACGACCGGTCTATTATGTAAGCAAGTCGCTTAATGAAGCCGAGGTGCGTTATCTACCACTGGAGAAAGCGATATTGGCTGTGGTGCATGCCACGAGGAAACTCCCCCATTACTTTCAGGCACATACTGTGGTCGTTCTGACTCAGCTCTCCCTTAAGTCGGTGCTCAGGAGCGCAGATTATACAGGGAGGATAGCCAAATGGGGTACAATTCTAGGGGCTTTTGATATAAAGTACATGCCCCGTACCTCAATCAAGGGACAGGTGCTAGCCGATTTGGTGGCCGAGTTTGCCGAATCTCCGGAGAAGGTGGAAAGGGAAGACGAACCGGTGGAAGAAAAATTGGTAGGCATGGCCTCTATTCAAAGCCTACGATACTGGGAATTGTATGTTGATGGAGCAGCCAATCAGCGGGGATCAGGAGTGGGGCTAGTACTGGTGTCCCCCGAAAGGATTACCATAGAAAAATCCTTTAGACTGAATTTTTCCGCTACAAATAACGAGGCTGAGTATGAAGCTTTACTGCAGGGGATGCAGATGGTGCAAAAACTGGGGGGAAAGGCAGTAAGAGCTTTTTCGGACTCAAGATTGGTTGTGGGACAAGTAGGAGGTGATTTAGAGGCGCGAGATTCGAGGATGCTAGAATATTTGAATCTGGTCAGGAATATACAGGAAAAATTCGAAGCTTTTGACTTGTCTCACGTGTCCAGAAGTGGGAACACCCATGCAGATTCGCTGGCCACTCTTGCCACGTCCTCGGCTCAGGATCTACCTCGGGTAATCCTGGTAGAAGACCTGTATGTGCGTGCTCTGGCGCATCAAGATGCACCACGGGTACACCAGGTTGCACTGGGTCCCAGTTGGATGGATGCCATATCACTGTTCCTGGAAAAAGATGTGCTACCTGTGGAAAAATCTGAGGCTGACAAATTGCGGAGGAAAGCTCCTCGGTTTTGGTTGTCCGAGGACAAAAAATTGTATAAGTGTTCGTTCTCTGGACCCTACTTATTATGTGTGCACCCAAAGGCATCAGAGACACTTTTGGAGGAATTGCATGAGGGGGTTTGTGGAAGTCATACTGGGGGAAGATCACTGTCTCACAGGGCTCTTACCCAAGGATATTGGTGGCCGAACATGCAGAAGGAGGCGCAAGAATATGTCAAGAAGTGTGATCAGTGCCAAAGATTTGCACCGAATATCCACCAGCCTGGAGGAACACTCAATCCGCTTTCCAGCCCATGGCCTTTTGCTCAGTGGGGCCTAGACATCGTGGGCCCGTTTCCCAAGGCTGCAGGGAACAGAAAATACCTCCTGGTAGCCACAGACTATTTTACCAAATGGGTTAAAGCTGAACCTTTAGCCAATATCAGGGATGTGGATGTCAAAAGATTCATCTGGAAGAATATAATTACGCGGTTCGGTGTTCCCAACGCCCTCATCTCGGATAACGGTCTCCAATTTGACAGTAAAGCCTTTAGGAAGTACTGTTCTGACTTGGGAATAAAAAATAGGTATTCCACCCCAGCCTACCCGCAAGGAAATGGGCAAGCTGAGGCCGTTAATAAAGTCATCCTAAACGGATTAAAGAAGAGGTTGGACGACGCTAAGGGAAGATGGGTCGAGGAGCTACCTCACGTACTGTGGACCTATAGGACAACACCTCGGAAGTCCACTGGTGAAACACCCTTCTCAATGACGTATGGGGCTGAAGCCGTAATACCACTGGAGAGTGGTTTTCCTACAATGAAATCCGGTGGGTTCACTCCGGATGGAAACGAAGAATTATTAAAAAGGAACCTGGATCTAATTGAAGAACGGCGAGAAAACGCTAGGGTACAGTTAGCCTACTATCAACATAAGCTAAAGCAAGGTTACGATCTTAGCGTAAAGTTGAGACCATTGGCCCCAGGGGACTTAGTTTTGAGGAAAGTGGTAGGAAACGCTAAAAACCCTTCTTGGGGGAAATTGGGTCCTAATTGGGAGGGGCCGTATCGCATTACGGCGGTGGCAGGAATAGGAGCTTACTACTTAGAAGATTTAGACGAGAGAGCTGTACTTCACCCTTGGAATGTAAATAATCTGAAAAGGTATTACTATTGATAATAAAAGTTATCTTGTTTTCTTCTCGCTTATTAATATACTTTGGCCTCTGTTGAAATATTAAACAGAAACTAAGTCATGTCAGGTCCTCGGACCACAGACTTAGTGAAAATTAATATACTTTGACATCTTTTGAAATATTAAACAGAAACTAAGTCATGTCAGGTCCTCGGACCACAGACTTAGTGAAAATTAATATACTTTGACATCTTTTGAAATATTAAACAGAAACTAAGTCATGTCAGGTCCTCGGACCACAGACTTAGTGAAAATTAATATACTTTGACATCTTTTGAAATATTAAACAGAAACTAAGTCATGTCAGGTCCTCGGACCACAGACTTAGTGAAAATTAATATACTTAGACATCTTTTGAAATTTTAAACTGAAACTAAGTCATGCCAGGTCCTCGGACCGCAGACTTAATACATATTAATATATTATGATATCTGTTAAAGACTTGGTGGAAGCGAATATTGCAGAACATCTCCTAAAAATAGAAAACAACAAGTCATTCTTGTTAAATCCTTATACCATAAACCTGGAAAATATAATTGCCCGTGTAGTGTTAAGGAATATAGTCCATGGAATATATGCTGTGGTAAATTCTTTAAGACATGATCTTGAATATAAGTTATTGTCTCCTTAGTTAGGTCTTAACCTACTTTATAGGCCATGATTGACTTCGTGGTGGTCAAATAAGTGTAAGTATAATCTAATATGCTCACAATCTACTTATTGTTTAGGTGAAGTAATATTGCTCGCAAATCTTGGAACTTATTAGGAAACTAAATAAAAGGGTGATACGTTTTCGTGAAAGATCAACGTCATGCTTTATTAAGTCATTTTTATTCCTCATTAAGGCATGTTGGTTCTTTGGTAATGGATCACGTTATGAAAGAAAGTAAAGAACTGAGCAAAATAAGTATGGTACAGTTGAGTAAGATGATGAGGCAGACTAATATTACTTAAAATAAAGAAAAGAATTCCTTATATTATCAAAATTGGCTTTTCAGCACAGAAGAAGGAATTACAATCACTATTAAAATAAAAAAAATAATAATAAAATAATAATAAAAAAAAAAAAAGTGAAAATAAAAAGACAATATTAATAAAAAACAAAACTAAGGTTTTAATTTGATCTGGAGCTTTGGCTTGGACGTCTGGTCAGCTGCCTCGGAGATGGTCTCTTTCTCTTTGTCCTTAAGGAACTCCTGAGCAGGTAAAGTGACTAAAGCTAACTGCTTCTCAAAATCTTGAGAAGCTGCCTCTAGTTGGGGAGCTTCAGACACTTCACCTGGAAGAGGCCCCTTTTGGATCTCTTTTTCTTTCTCCTGGTCTGTCTGGGCAGCAGAAGGGAAGGGCTGAGGGAGGGCCTTGGCAGTTGGCTGAGGCACGAGAGGGGCTGTCTCAGCCTGCTTGGGAATTTGCAGGGCTGGGGGGAAGATGATGCTCTCTGGCTTCCTCAGCCCTGATGAGGCCTCAACCCCAGCTTGGTTGAGAGCCTCTTCCCAAGTTTGGGCGCAGTAGGCGCGGCAGACTGCAGGGACCTCGGCACGAAGAGTGTCTTCGGTCTCAGCCACGCCGACGTCATATCCGTGCTGCTCAGCCTCATCTCTCTCCTTCTCGGCTTTGAGCTTATCCTCCTCCGCTTGTGCTCTTGCTTTTTCGGCCAAGGCTTTAAGCTGGTCAGCCTCTTCCAGTTTTTGCCTTAGAGTTGCAATTTGCTCCTTGGCCGTGACCAACTGTCCTTTGACTTCAACCACCAGCTTCCTCTGGCTCTCGGCCTGAGTCTCAGCCCCCTTCAAGGCGGCCTCAGCACTTTTCCTTGACAGCTCCTCAGTCTTCACCCTCTCTTTAAGTTCAGTGTTGCTCTTCTCGGCAACTGACATCGTCTGCACCGCAGCGATCCTTCTTCTTCTTTCGTCCTCCAGCTGTTGAGCAATGGAGTGGTAAATTTCTTCCATCCTAAACGTGCTCTGGACAGCCTGTTTACCAAAAAGAAAGGGAAATTTAAAATAAAAATAAAATGAATGATAAGTAACACTAATAAAAAATAATAACATTATTAGTGGCAAATGAGCGGTACATACCATCCCTAGACACCTTTTGGCTTGGAGGAAGACCTCGTTTCTCCTTAATCCTCGCAGCTCCACCATATCCTTTGGGAGCAAGAGGGTCTCTTCCAAGGCCGAGGCTACATGGCAGCCAATGCCCCCGTTGTAGTCCCTGATCGACGCATCATCGGTCAGGGGCTCGCCCCCAAGCATGGGGGTTGGAAGCCATGCTCGGGGCTCAGTTTGTTGAATCTCCCCCATTTCTGGGCCTCGGCTGGGGGCAGGGCCAAGTTTCAGTTGCTTCGTCGGCCTGTGGGCGTCCTCATCTTGGGAAGATTGAGTCCTCCCGGCCTCCACGACTTCCTTGCCTTTGGGCTCCCTTCTCCTCTTTGGTTCAGGCTGTTCGACCCTGGAAGGAGGGGCTGGCTGAGGGGCAGGTAGGGGAGATTTAGGAGGAGGGGGAGGAAGTCTTTGTTGGGCTGACCTTCCAATCTCTCCCCTCCCAGGTTGGTTCTCCAGCAACTCCTGTAGACTCCGTTGGGGTTTCCTCTGGATGCCCATGTCTTCGGAGGTGTTGGGTGATGGGGTGAGTAAATCAAAAATCTCGTAGTCGTCAGTGGCCGAGGATAGATCTACGAAGCCTTCCTCCTCTCGTTCAGCCTCTTCCTCCTCTTTTATTTGAGGAATGTAGGGGGAAGGTGAAGCAACTTCTGCGAGGCTGGCAACAGGCAGTGCCTCAGTATGCGGGGTGTCTTCTGGAAGAGGAACACCTTGGGGGATTAGGAATCCTTCGTAAGCGACGCTAATCCTGTGAAGCCGAGGATCCTTTGCCTTTATTACGCACGAAGGAGCTTGGAACGCCCGAGAAATGGGAGTGTAGCCGAGGATGAGATGGGCCGCCCTCAGTTGATCGTCTGAAGGATTGATGTAGATTTCTGCTCGGAGAACTTTGTCCAAGCCGGCCTTGTTAACTAAGTGCAATGATGGCGAAGTCGCACGTGGATCTGCATTGTCAAGGGAAACGATAAAGAGTCGCTTTAGTGCAAGCCGACGACAATAGGAAAACCAGAATCTGAACAGTTAAACGTAAAGATTAAATAAGTTGGACCCCCACCTGGTTTACCCTCTTTAACTGGGCATGGTAAACCGTCATGCCACTGCCCAGAGAAGATTAAGAAATCTTCTTTTAATCCCTTATTGGATTGGGGGAGACACTGAATCAGCCTGACCTCTGCATGCCTGGATTTCAGGTAGTACCCCTGATTTTTTAGGTGCTGAAGATTGTAAACCCAGTTTATGTCATGGTGGGTCAGATTCAGATTCATTCTTTCGTTCAGGACTTCTATACTCCCTAGTACCCTAAACATATTCGGTGCACATTGGGTGGGGGATAGCCTAAAGTACCTAAGATAGTTTCTAGTGAGGGTGCCCATGGGAATGGTCATCCCACCTTCTATGAAAGCGATCATAGGGATGACAACCTCATTCGTTTTTCTTTCGTCGTACCATTCGCCCTGGGCCGCGTATCTAA
Source organism: Quercus parvula (assembly GCA_030820535.1). Classification (NCBI taxonomy): domain Eukaryota; kingdom Viridiplantae; phylum Streptophyta; class Magnoliopsida; order Fagales; family Fagaceae; genus Quercus; species Quercus parvula. The sequence continues at coordinate 323,373 of JAUAME010000009.1, forward strand.
CGCCCACATGGGGAGGGATGTTATACTTAGTCCTAAAGTTTCTCATTCCCTCCTCGGTATCTACTAACTCCTTAAATCTACCCATTTTTTTAGGACGCCCTAGAGGAGGGATTCTACAATAAAAGGAATAAAAGTTAAAGAAAGTTTAGGAGGACTTACAGGTGCGAGAAATGGTCCTCGGACAGGATTTATGTGTTTGTAGACGCACAAAGGAACAAGAGAAAGAAATAAAATCTCAGGTTCTAGAATAACGCGATCGTTCAAAAGTGACAAGAAATTGATGTGAAAGACTACTTATAGTTGCGCACAAATTAAAAGCGGGAGTTCACCCGCCCAAATTCCCAAAAGGTCCAACCACCGTTGGATTGGCATCTCACCGTCGAACGTGGGAGACAGAAGGGTTGCCAAAATTAAATGAAGGCGCTCCCTGGACACTGAAGAGTCAGGAACGGGTCGCGAGAAGAAAAACACGTGCAGCTATGATTTGACTCAACAGAATCAGACCATGAGGGAGATCCGAAGAGAGAATCAAAATCCTTCTTTTCTCCCGGGGAGCCGAAAAGCAAGATTTTGAGGGGCTATTGTGTGGGCCAGTTTTGCCCTGCGTTCTAACTGTGTGAGAGGAAGGGCCCGGCCCAATATCCCGTGTGAGAGGAGACGACCATCCGAGGACATTCAGCCTAGGAATAGACAAAATTACCATCCGAGGAGAGGTGGATCATGGTTGTAAGGAATTGGTCGTGTCCGAGGATGATGGTCATCTCGGTACCTTTGTCCGAGGAGCCTGGTGAACTTGTTAATCACTCAGAACAACGCCTAGGACAAATCTTATAATGGAGCAAAAGGGAAAATATCAAACAAAAAGTAATGGTAGGAAATGACAAATATCTGGGAGTGCTGTCACCTCCGCATTAAATGTCTCCCAGCTAACCTTCTGGCCGCATTAATGTGGAGGTGATACCTGAACAGTGAACGAGCAGCTTTCCAGCTAAGAATGGAAGATTCAAGAGAGGGCGAGGGGGATGACGAAAAAAGGACATTGAATGCCAAGCCCACACGTGGATGATGAAAAAGGCAAAAAAGCTAGGGTATATAAGGCGAGGAAGGATAGAGGGAAAAGGGATCGGAAAAAGAAGGGAAAAAAGAAAGGAAAAAGAAGAAGGGAAATCAGATATTTAGGGCATGTTCGAAGAGGATTTATTGCTACATGCCACTCTCGTATCTTGGATATCTTTTACACTAAAATCCAATATCTTGGCCCAAGATCAGACTAGCTTTCTTTCCTGCACTCTATAAATTCATTGTCTGGGCTACGTGGGTCTGGATCCATTCCTGTTCTGGATCCAAGTCAGATCTGGTCCTTACAAATATAAAAGTATTTTTAACCGAAAAAAAAACAATAACTAACTTTCTGATTCCTCTTAATATATACATGTAAAAGATAAATTATATTGTTCGACATGCTACAACGCCGTTTAATGGCCTCCCATTATAAATAAAAAAATTAACCGCATAAATCAATTAAAAAAACTAGCCTTATCACACGCGCTTCGCGCGTGATGAGTTTTATGGCCAGTTATAGGTGTGGTGGTGATGGGTTTTGTGGCCGGTTTTGGGTTGTTGGGTTTCATGTCGTTTTGTGCCTAATGGTAGCAGTGGCTAGAGGTGTTGGGTTTTTATGGTCGATTGTGTGAGTTTGTTGGGTTTTGTGGCTGGTTGTGTGGTATAAGCAGTGTTTGGCTTAGATGTAAAAAAATAATAGAATTGATGTATTGTGAGTTATAAAATAGTGTATTAAAATAGACAAAATGAATTTTTTGAGATGACAAAAGTTAAAAATTTTAAGTCCTATTTTTTATTTTTTTATTTTTCGAGATAAAAAATGTGCTATATATATATAAAATTTTGAAGCGAAAATGTCCTCTAAAAAAAAAGGGAATGATAAACAGCTTCAAAGTGCAGCGCATTGGAACCTACCTAGGTACTCCTATCTTTACCTCCCGCCGCACTGCCAGTTCCTATGAATACTTGGTGGAAAATATTCGAAAGCGAATTGAAGGATGGCAGACCAAATATCTTTCGATGGCTGGCCGGGCCACCCTCATCAAAGCTTCCATCACTTCAATCCTAGCCTATGCAATGCAAACCACGCTTCTCCCCCAAAAGATTTGTCATTGCATCGACAAATTAAGCTGTAATTTCCTTTGGGGGGATACAGAGCACCACAAGGGATGTCACACTGTAAATTGGGCTACGATCACCACCCCAAAGGCAGCGGGTGGTCTGGGCATCCCCTCCACCTGCCATCGAAATCATGCTATCCTGATGAACCAGGCCTGGCGCCTATATTCCAATCCCACAACTCTATGGGCCCGGGTCCTTCAAGCAAAATACTTTCCGAATGCCACCCTATTTACCAGTTCTCACGCCTCTCGCGGATCACACATATGGACTGCTTTTTCAGTGGGACTCAAATTGCTCCGTGAAGGCATGACTTGGATTGTGGGAGATGGTCAAACCATCCGGATTTGGCAGGACTCATGGCTTCCTAATGGCTCGCTCCGAAATTACATTGCGGGCCCCTTCCTTCTCCATGATGAAGATAGTAGGATTCACTCACTGTGGATAAATAAATCGTGGGCCTTTGATTTGCTAAACTTCCCTCTCTCCCCCCACCTCCGAGACCTCATCCAAGGTATCCCTATCGCCCACATTACTCACTTCCCTGATGCTTATCTTTGGCCTCACAATAAGGGAACCTGTTCCGTTAAATCTGCCTCGCATTTTCTTTATGATCAAGCTCTAGTTCCATGGAACACTACCTTGTGGAACTGGATATGGACCCTTCCTTGCCCCAAAAAGATCCAAATTTTCCTTTGGAAAGCCATGCGCAACCAGTTACCCACTAGAACATTCCTGGCCCATGGTCGACAACATGTAGACTCCCTTTGCCCCCGGTGCAACGCCCCTGAAACGACCCTACATATTCTTCGAGACTGCCCCTGGGCGAGAGTAGTCTGGGCTCAATCTCCAGGAATTTTGCCTTTATCTTTCTATCACATGTCTTTTCAAGACTGGCTCAGGTACAATGCCACCTTGGATAGAACTATCCTTCCCCACCAACTCTTGTGCCGAACCTACTTTCCTTTTATCTACTGGAAACTTTGGATTGCCCGCAATGAAAGAATCTTTAAGAACCAATCTAGAACCCAACATAGCCTTCTATACTCGGCAGTGCAGGCAGCTACGGAATACCACTTCCTGGCTGGCACCACCAATCAACCTCCAAGCCACATCCCTCATCTTGTTAGATGGTACCCCCCCCCCCCCCCCAATTTCCATACATCAAACTAAACACCGATGGAAGTGCTATAGGAAACCCTGGGTCAGCGGGGGCAGGAAGGGTGTTGCGAGACCATAGGGGCCAATGGATAACGGGCTTCTCACTCCGTGGGGGCTTTGCATCAAATAACATGGCTGAACTGGCTGCGGTCAGACAAGGCCTGGAAATAGCTTGGAATAAGGGTTACAGACTTCTTCACCTAGAACTGGATTCAAAAGTGGTTTTATCTTGGCTGACTAACCAGAATATGAATTACCCGACTAATCTGTTGCCTTTAATTTGTGATTGCAGGAACCTACTACATCAGGACTGGGAGGTGCACGTGCATCACGTGTACCGTGAGGCAAATGGATGTGCTGACCTACTAGCAAAGCGGGGGACTCGACAACAGCTTGTGGAGTGTGTATATAGTTCATGTCCCACTTTTGTGACTGTAGCATATATCAGGGACTTAACTGGCCTTGGGAAAACTCGACTTTATACCCCAGATGCAACTAATGATGTAATATAAACTAGTTTTATTTAAATAATACCCTCCGCTTTCATCCCCAAAAAAAAAAAAAAAAGTGCAGCGGATGTGCTATACTTTATTTATTTTGTACATTTTTTTAATTTTTTATGAGAGCAAATGTGCTGTATTTGATTTGGGATATGTGAATGTGAGACACCGAACGTGAACAGACTCAACAAAGTACTACTCTCCCTTGTCGTCTAGTAATTTATAACCCATTATAAATTACTAGTATATAGAAGCCTTGCTTGCTGTACGGAGAAAGAGGAAGAGAACAGAGTCTGGTAAAAATACAAACGGAAGGCTTGAGAAAGATACAATAACAAAACCGCCAGGCTTAGAACACCAAAACCGCAGGCACACACAGTTTTTCCGCCGCCATTCGTTCCCTCGCCAGGCTCAGAACACCAAAACCGCAGGCACACACAGGAATTGAGATTGAGGAAGAGAAATCTAAGTGCCATTAACTCCGTCGATCAGGCCATTTACCTGCCATCATCAAATCGCCGAAACTGCCACCGGTATTTTTTTCCCCTTTTTTAGATATGGGTATGAAATATGACTTAGTTTTTGGGTATTTTGGTTCGATAGGTATAGATTTAGATATTTGCTTTGATGTTTTGGGATTTCTGTTACAGTTTGTAGATTTCAGATTTTGATGTTGTTTGTTTTGTTTTTTTTTCCCCCTTTCTTAGATCTGGGTATGAAATATGACTTAGTTTTTGGGTATTTTGGTTGGATAGGTATAGATTTAGATATTTGCTTTGATGTTTTGGGATTTTCTGTTACGGTTTGTAGATTTCAGATTTTGATGTTGTTTGTTTTGTTATGGATATGTTTATTGAAATTTAGGGAAAGGATGATTTTCTCTATGTGGTGAAGCTTGATACTGTAGATGTGGCTGATGTCATATGCATAGTTTTATTATTTCAACAAATCATTAGACGTTAATATATGGGTGTGTTTGGATTGAACTTATTTTGCTGAAACTGAAAACTGAAAACTGAAAACACTGTAGCAAAATAATTTTTAAATGTGTGAATAGTGCTGTGGGACCCATTTTTAATGAAAAAATTGATAAAAAATGAAATTTGTGGGTCCGTGAACAGTGCATATATGCACTGTTCACTGCAGAAAGTCAACATTTGCGGTTACTGTTCATTGAACAGTAACCGCAATACTCCAAAACGCGTGAAAACAAAAAAAAAAAAAAAAAAAAAAAAGAACAAAACGCAGCTTGGAAACGCAGACGTGGAATCCAAACACACACTATATATATATATATATATATATATTTGATGGAGTTAGACGTTAATAATTGAGAATTCATATAGTCTAATGGTTAACAGCACAAGATTTAAAAGTAATGTACTAATGTTAGTCAATCTATAAGTTCAATTAAAAAGGAGAGGAAAAGAATAACAAATTGCTATATAACGTCATAGATACAGTTGATCTAATTGAAATTATTGTTTTCTTTGATTATTTACCGCCTTCTTTAAAATAGAAACATAAAAATAAATGACAAAGATTTGGTTAAATGTTGTGTTGTTGACAATTCAACCCATATTTTCAATGTTTTCTTAGGCTTCTTTTGCAGTATTTCTTTCATTTTTCTCTGCTGCAATTTATAACTGCTATGATTTATTTTTTAAGCAATCAGAAATAACGGCTGCAACTATATATAGATTGTCCTCTTTGCAGTTTCACTAAAAATAGTTAGGTATGCAAAAGTGCTCACCAGCGCCAAGAAAGAAAGCCAAAAATCCATAAACTGATGCCAAAGCAATAGTAAAAGTGTTAAACTTGAAACTAAAATCTTATGAACAGTCACTAGTTGTCATTGGAATTAAAAGAAGCCACCAACTCACCTGAAGTTAAATAGGGTCTTTTATTGTCCTCGGTGAAACATTATTATCTATTGTGTGATGGAAAAAGCCAAAACAATCATTGAAATAATTAACTCAAGTGCTCTTTTTCAACCTTTGGAATTATAATATGTTATAATAACTTTTTGAATATAGTATTCATACAATGTAGAATATTCACTTTATTTATTTATTTTTACATTTATTATTAAAATTATGATAGTTCATGTAAAATTAGAAAGCTTTTATGTATAAACAATACTTTTATAAGAAATTTTCCATACCAATGCATCTTTATTGCATTTTTTTTTATAAGTTTTATAGTTTAAAGAGTTAATTAACAAAACTGATAGGAGAAAATTTCCATGATCATATGTTATATACATGGGGCCAAAAAAACCTAATGAAATCTACAAATATTTCTGCAATTTGAAACATGAAGTCTTTTCAATTTCAGCTCTCTCAAGCCTCTTAGGCTTTGTATGTTATCATGGAAAAGGAGTGGGAGTTTCCTTCTAATATAAGAAGGTCAATTTATATTTGTTTGTTTCAATTTATTACAGAACTTGCACTTGCATTTGTGTATAAAGAAAAGTAGGTATATTCCTAATGAGGATGAGTTATGTAATTTAATAGTCTTTTGTTGTATATTTGCTCTTATTACAAGTGGCTATATTGGATGTCATATTGGATTTTTATAGATTTTTCATGTTGTATTCTATTTTAGTTGAGAATCTGTTTGGGTATTAAGTTGGGGAAAAAACTGTAGCAAAGTAAAAGTTAGTTCGATTAGTTTTGATGGTATTATTATTATTATTCACAAATGCAGAAGTGTGACTAATGAAAAATCTACAACTGATTTAGGAAATTCTAGGAGTCCTGATGTGAAGCTCTAAAAAAATATGTGGTCAATATCAGTGATAAACATTTCTATTTGTCTCTATTGAACCATTAGTTTGATAGTTTTTTCTTTTTTAATCATTAGTTTGATAGTTACATCCAATATCAGGCTTGGTTACATTTACATTTGTTAATCTTTTTCACATGAGATGATAGGATACAAAAATGGGGTTATGTGCCTCTTGCAATATTTAAGCATGCGTTGGAGGTTGTGTTCTATATAAGTTAGATTTTATTTCTTTTTGTTGTCTTATGCTTCTTCTCCTCTCTTTTTTTATTTTATTTTTCATTTTTTATTTTTAAGAAAGTAAATACGTGTGTAGGGTGGTATACCATTGTTTAACAATTTCTCTTTGGAGTATCTTCGTGAATTCTGAAGAAGGAAGGTCGTGGATACTTTGCTAATGCTTGCTATACGTAGGGCAGAATTTGGACATTGATGCTGAAATATATCCAAGGGCAGAATTTGGATATTGATTCAAAGTAATTGTTTATTCAAGTAATTACAAGTAATTGTGATTTTAATGCTAAGTCCACTTGATACTTTTCTTAGTTTTCTTTGATTCAATGTTTCTGCTACTTTTAAGGATTGTGATGTGTCAATAATTTTTTTTCTACTAGAATCTTAATTGTCTATCAAGAACGGGGTGATTCGGTGCTGACATTGTTCCTTTATCAGTAAAGGTAAATGTCACATCCCTTCTTACGTATGTAAGGCAATATTTTTGTAGCTGAACCAAGTATATGAGAAGATAAAATCATGAAACTCACTGATCAAAATGTTCCACCTATATCGTAAATTGAGATCCAATTTTGTGTCATGTATCCAGTTTTAACTTTATAAATTTTTGAGCCAATAAGTTATTGGTTCAAAAGTCGAAGAGACTGTGCATAAGTCTCTCTCTCTCATAGACCCATTGATCTCCAAAAGTTTTTATTTTTTATTTTTTTTTCCTCTTCGTCTCCATGCTTACAGGTGAAAATTTCAACCCCATTTTTAATCATAAAACTTTAGTTCTTCATATAAGTGAGTTTATGTTTTCTGTATTTGTTTTCAGGTCAACTCAAACCATCTTTAGTGTGTTATTCACTTTAATTAATTAATTCTCTTAAGCTCTTCAATGCCTGCAAATTTTCTGAATATATACCGATGCTGAATTAGGTACCAGAAGGGTACTGCATCAACTTATGCTTGCGTTATTTGTAATTATATCTAGGTAATCTACTTCTTTTTGTAAGTCTAATGATTTTTAATTTCTCACGATTTTGATTTTGTCATAGGATTTGCTGTTACTTATTCTGCTCCAATGAGACATGCTATGCCCCAAAAAGATTTTTCTCTCACGTGTGCTATTTATTGGTCTTTCACTCTGAATGTTTGCCTAAATAACACCCACTGCTCTTTCTCTTTTTTCAATTCGTAAAAACATCAAACAAATCATTATTTTCAAAATAGAGAAGAGAGCATTTTCTATCATATGTTACATATTGCTGGACTAAACATATGGGTTTTGTAATGCACCTTTAAGACCATGGAAAGCAGAGATCAAATGTTATTGTTTTATAATCAATCTTCTGGTCTCTTTTATGGCTATTTAATAAAATGATCTGATATATACTTTTTTTTTTTTTTGGTTTAATTGAGGATTACATGGTTTGGTAGATTGGAGTCTCATATATCCCCCAAATTTCAGGTACCTTTTTTTCTTTCTCCTTGGTTGGCTAGAAGTTCAAGAAAATGTTAATGTCAAATTTGGCATAATTGATGTTATTTTGGGTTAGCATTAGGCGCTATCATTTGCCCAGTCGGTAGGCACAAAACCTTCAATATAGATCTTTAGATAGTTCATGTTGCAATCTTTTCAAAATAATTTGTTTTGGTCTTACCAATCTACCAATTTGAGATTCTGAAGTGATTTGTTTCAATTGCATTGGCATAGTCATGATTTGCTTCAAATGATTGTATGAGAATAAAAGGAATAAAAGGAATTATTCGATGAAGAAGAATAATGCACTTGCAATAATGGTTTTGTAATATGAATATATATTATGAAACATTCATATACATGTTAAAAAAAAAAACAAATTTGTTAAACATTGTGCTCTTTTAAAGAACTCACTACCATAAAGTGCTAATTGCATAAGGTGCTTGCGATTTGCTTATTTTGTTCTGGAGCATTAGGGATTTTCACCCTTGATTTTAATAACCAGAATTCAACATGCATGCTTTAGAATGTATAGTAATTATAATTTTTTTGTGATTGGGATTATGGAATTTTTTGGGACAAGCTGATAGGTTAGGATAGTCTGATTTCCCTTCTACTTATCTCATACTTCATATTAGATTTTGTCCATTTAGTGTATTTATCTTTTAATTGGCTCGGATTTGCATGTTTTAGCAAAGCTTTTTTCTTTACAAATTAATTTTATTAGCCAAATTTCCCTTCTACTTATTTCATACTTCAATAACTGTATTCTCTCAAACCCACAACCTTAAAATAAATAAATAAACTTGAACCAAATCTACATTAGTTATAACTTATGAGATTTCAATTAACATTTTTTCTAAATCATGTGTTGATGCCAGGTTGGTCATTCTCTAAACAAGCGTATGTTTGTGTTTTTTTTTTTTTTTTTTCCTTTTCATGAGCTTAAAAGGTGGCATTCTTTCTTTCTTGGTTGTTGCTGCTTGACTATAACATCCAAGCAACATGCTTCTCCCCAACCTATCCTTGCACTCGAAAACGAAGCCAGTCAATTTTAATTCTTTTAGAAGAACACCTGCACTTTAGCATCATTATCTAAACAACTATCTATCCACTCCCTTCCATATTTTACCATCACATTAAGTGAAATAGACCACCCTTAATAAACAAATTTGTTCTTCAACAACACATAGAATCCCATGAAAAGCATTAATACAATGTTTTACATGAGTTGCATTAATACAATGTTCAAGTCTGACCACTGAAGGATGTTACAGGGTCTTAATGAAATATATCAAGTGATTGTTTTCTAATTCATAAAATGATCTTGCGCATTGCGCGGATTAAACGTTAGTTTAAATAATAAGAAGGGTAAAAGAGTAATTAACAATATATATGTGTGTGTGAGAGAGAGAGAGATTGTCCGGTTAGGTTAGGTTAGGTTCGGCAAAGTTGTAAATCCTGAATCCACTTACCCAAACCAATTGGAAAAGGAGTTCTTTTTCTTTTAGGGGGTGGGATGGGGTATCTACTTCATTTTTTCGTACCAATTGCCATTTCATAAAGATTGAAATTTGGTGCCATTGAAGTTGGCGGAAGTTATTACTCTTGAATTTGGAAGTTGAACTACTGTTGACCACTTTAATTATTTGCGTGAACCTTACTACGGGCAATATTTTTCAACAAATTCAAACATTTCTAGGTAGTGACAAAATATTTAAAAAATCATAATTTTCTTCTGGGCATAAAAGGAAGTCATGGTATCGTTTTCTAAGAAAAAATTAGGTAAATAGAAGCTCCTTCCTGCCCCAACCTAAGCTCTATGGGTGTTTCAGAGTAAAGGTCTGAGTTTACTTAAATGAAACGAGTAATGTATTGATTTGTGAGTGTTATGTTAATATTTTTTGGACAAATCTATTGTTTATTCTATTTTAGTTAGGAGGGGAAAATAAGTAAGGCTTTCTTAAAGAAAAATCTAAATATCCAAGTAAGACTAGCTAAACATTTATGCGTGATTTGGAAAATCATAATTAATTTTTATTATATCGTCCACATTTTTTATTTGAGAGAGATTATTGTCCACATTTGAATTTATACAAGACTTAACTTCCAACTTAAAAAAAAAAAAAAAAAAAACCCACTGGCTTCATATAATTTATTATCAAGAAAACTAATTGTAATGCAAGTTAACTTATTTGAATATGTCATAACATATTCCAGATCTAATCTAACTAATTTGAATGAATCACGACTGACTAGAAACACTATACCAATAATTAACTAATTCAAATAAGCCACGTAACATTCCTTTTCCTCTAAGAAAATACCATTGAACTCCAAATATAATATAGGTTCTAAAATTTCAACTCGTGTCGTTTGGTCTTCAATCACATTAAAATGAGAACTCTCACTTCACGATTTTGGGGAAGTATGAAATGATCGAGTTGTCTCAAGTGGTTTCTTTCATGTTCTAGAATATTTTCATCTTCTTTTTCAAGAAAAAAAAGAAAAAGAAAAAAGAAAGAAGAGAGAATATTTTATGTCATTAAAACCTAAACAAACAAATTGAATTGTCCAAGAGTTCCGACCATTGCCCTTTCAAATCAAGTATGACTTTGATACCATTTGTTACAAGCTTAAAAAAACAGAGTAAAAGCGAAGGCGCGTATGACATGACATCCAATGTAATATTAATAGGAATAGGAGCGAGGGTTGGCCCACAAATGAAATAGCAACGCATCAGCCAAGAAGATGTATAGATGTTTCATCGTCATACTTGCGTAATAAGATCTTTATTAAACAAGAGACTTAATTTGACCGAAACGCGCAGCGAACAACTATATATATGTCAACGTATCCCTTTTTCCATCTCATCTCAGCTCCAATTCTTTGCCTTCTAAAATTACTACACGTACGTGTGTTACGTAATCAAACTCCTTTGCTTCCCGATAGTCCCAGAGATCATATACCTTCTGCTTCCCATTTCCAAACCAACGCTTCCACCCTTCTTCAAGTTTCAGCTCCAAATTCTTTCTTAAACACTATTTGCTATCTCCATTCTCTTTTGCATTAATTATTGCTCCTTTTTTTTCCTAATAATATCATTCTCCGTCACAATTATATCATTTTGGGTACGTAGAATACTATAATTTTATTTCTTCTTACTACTGTATTGTCAATATTCTCTTATACTAATTTGCTTTATTTTACTTTACTCTAGTCTATTCCAACTTCCAAGTTTTAAAAAAATATATTTGTATAATTTTATTTTATTTTCGAAACAAAATTAAAGCGAGTTAGCCACACAAATCCTTATTTCATAAACTAAATATCTATAGTAATTCTTTTGTTTGGATTTTTTTTTTTTTAAATTTCCTAAAAACCTTTTTGCTCATTCATCCTTTTAAAATTTACTCGTGAAAAATATTTGTTTGCTTTTCTTGCCTTCTAATTACTACATTGTCAATTCCTTGCTTTCTTAAAGAGATTATTTTATAGTAAGCTACTAAATTTTCGTACATTCATCCTTTGCTTCCCTAACCATGCCTACTATTAGTATTATCCTAGACAACTTGGAGTCCATTCAATCTTTACTTGCTTTTCCAGACACCCTTAGTGAACCCAAAAAGAGATGGCGCTCGGCTTTTGTTTCCATCTATTATTATAGAGCCTTTCTATCTCTTTTCAAGACTTCCTTATCAAAGAAGAAAAATACCAAGATTTCACCCTCCCATTCTTTCATAAATTTGGATCTCAATCAAGACAACAGGTTGAAAACTGATCAAGCAAGTCTCACAAAAATCGATCAAAAAATTCTCACACAGCTTGTGAAAGAGAAAAACATTGAAAACCTCCAAATTATTGGAGGCATTGATAGACTAGCATCCAGTCTTAAAACCAATGTTGAAAGCGGGATTCAAGGCAATATTGAAGACATTGCTCACGGACACGAGGCTTTCGGCACAAACACGTACAAAAGACCGCCCACAAAGAGCTTCTTCCATTTTGTAGTGGAAGCCTTCAAGGATCTTACCATTCTCATCCTTCTAGGCTGTGCTGTACTTTCTCTTGTGTTTGGCATCAAAGAGAATGGAATAAAAGAAGGATGGTATGACGGTGGAAGCATATTTGTTGCTATATTTCTAGTCATTGCTGTTTCCACCATAAGTAACTTTCGGCAAAACAGACAATTTGACAAGTTATCCAAAGTCAGCAACAATATCCAAGTTGAAGTAGTAAGAGCTGGGAGGCGTCAACAGATTTCAATATTTGAAATTGTCGTTGGAGATGTCATTTGCTTAAAGATTGGAGATCAAGTTCCAGCAGATGGGCTATTCTTAGACGGGCATTCATTGCAAGTGGACGAATCTAGCATGACAGGGGAAAGTGACCATGTAGAAGTAAATTGTAGTCATCCATTTTTGTTTTCTGGTACTAAGGTGGTTGATGGCTACGCTAGGATGCTTGTCACTTCGGTTGGGATGAACACGATATGGGGTGAGATGATGAGCTCAATCAGCCGCGATACCAATGAACAAACACCTTTACAAGTTCGGCTCAACAAGTTAACTTCATCAATAGGTAAGGTTGGTTTGGCAGTTGCTTTCCTAGTTCTTGTAGTCTTGTTGGTTCGATACTTCACTGGGAATACTACAGATGAGAATGGAAATAAAGAGTTCAACGGCAGCAGCACCAAGGTTGATGACATACTAAATGCTGTGGTGGGATTTGTAGCTGCTGCAGTTACTATAGTCGTGGTTGCAATTCCAGAAGGTTTGCCTTTGGCTGTGACACTTACACTTGCTTATTCCATGAAAAGAATGATGGCTGATCAGGCAATGGTGCGGAAGCTCTCTGCTTGTGAGACCATGGGCTCTGCCACCACCATTTGCACTGACAAAACAGGCACCCTCACTCTGAATAAAATGAAGGTGACTAAGTTTTGGCTAGGGAAAGAATCTTTTGCACCAGCTACTTACTCATCAATCGCTCCATATATTCTTGAACTGCTACAAGAAGGAGTAGCTCTAAACACAACTGGTAGTGTTTACAGGCCTACTTCAGGGTCTGAAATTGAGTTCTCAGGCAGTCCCACTGAACAAGCAATTCTTTCATGGGCTGTTCTGGAGCTAAACATGGAAATGGAACAATTGACGCAAAGTCGTAAGATTCTTTACGTTGAAGCATTCAATTCACAGAAGAAACGAAGCGGACTCATAACAAGGAGAAAGACAGACAATACAATCCACGTACATTGGAAAGGAGCTGCAGAGATGATATAGAAAATGTGTTCAAGTTACTATGATGCTTCTGGAATTATGAAAGATCTAGATGATAGTGAAAAGATGAAATTCGAACAAAGAATTCAAGGTATGGCAGCCAGCAGCCTCCGGTGCATTGCTTTTGCACATAAGCAAATTTCAAAAGAAGATCAAGAACATGATATGGAGCAAAAGAAGATAGAAGAAGATGGTCTAACCCTATTAGGACTGGTGGGTATTAAGGACCCATGTCGTCTAGGGGTAAAGAAGGCTGTGGAAGATTGTCGAAATGCAGGTGTGAACATCAAAATGATCACTGGAGACAATGTTTTCACAGCCAAAGCTATTGCCACTGAATGTGGAATATTGAGGTTTGATCAAGACATGAGTGAAGCAGTGGTAGAAGGCATTGAATTCAGAAACTACACACTAGAGGAGAGAATGGAGAAAGTTGATAAAATTTGTGTGATGGCAAGGTCATCTCCCTTTGACAAGCTATTGATGGTAGAATGTTTGAAACAAAAGGGTCATGTGGTTGCAGTCACTGGGGATGGCACAAACGATGCACCAGCATTGAAAGAAGCTGATGTGGGGCTTTCAATGGGAATTCAGGGCACTGAGGTGGCCAAGGAGAGTTCAGATATTGTCATTTTGGATGACAACTTTGCCTCCGTTGCTACAGTTTTAAGGTGGGGAAGATGTGTGTACAACAACATCCAAAAGTTTATTCAGTTCCAACTCACCGTGAATGTTGCTGCTCTTGTGATCAACTTTGTAACAGTTGTCTCAGCCGGTGAAGTCCCATTAACAGCAGTTCAGTTATTATGGGTGAACCTAATTATGGACACATTGGGTGCTCTAGCTCTTGCAACGGAGAAGCCCACTGAGGAGTTGATGACGAAGCCACCAGTAGGTCGAACTGAACCACTTATTACCAACATAATGTGGAGAAATCTTTTAGCCCAAGCTTTGTATCAGATTATCATCCTCCTGACCTTGCAATTCAAAGGTGAATCAATCTTTGGTGTGACTGAGAAGGTAAATGACACGTTGATCTTCAATACTTTCGTCCTATGTCAAGTGTTTAATGAATTCAATGCAAGAAAGCTTGAGAAGAAGAATGTGTTTAAAGGGATACATAGGAATAAGTTGTTTTTGGGGATCATAGCCATAACCATAGTCCTTCAGGTGGTGATGGTAGAATTTTTGAAGAAGTTTGCAGGTACAGAAAGGTTGAATTGGGGGCAATGGGTTGAGTGCATTGGATTTGGAATAGTTTCTTGGCCAATTGGTTGGATTGTGAAGTGGATATCTGTTCCAAAAAGACCATTTCTGAGCTACCTAAACATGAAAAAGATGCAAGGACTTCGAACCCCATTTTCGTTCATATTGAAGAGAAGCCCAAAGTTGATTGGTGTTTGATTGCTTGTAATTATGTATTGTAGCTAGGTCACTGAGTAGATGATTTTTTTTTTTTTTTATTATTATTTTTTTTTTAAGGAAGATTGTGGCTGATATTTCATTTGTTTGTATATGTATTGTATTTAGTTAGTATATGATGATGTATTTCAATCCAAATATATGGAGAATTTGAATAGTGTTTTATATATATAAGGGAATGTTTGAATGTACCTTAAAAATTAAAAATCGAACGGAACTTAGTATTGTGCAAAGCTAGTAATAGTGACAACAAAACATAAACACAACTATTGGGAAAGAGAAGAGAAGAATTACAAGGAGTGGAGTTGGAGCCATGTATATATATTCATCAATTGAATGCTTACAAGGTGGAGGGGGCAATGACAAATAGGACAACCTCTAATAGAATTTGAGCAAGAAAAGGATGGAAGGCCAACAAATTAAAGCACGCAGCAATCAAAATTAATGAGCTCCCAGTCTCACCAAAAGGAATTGGATTAATTAGCAAAAAGAAATTGTGACAGAGAGACTATAGATATTAAGATGTACTACTCACCTCACCATGAGATTTCCGAACTGCAACACAATTATGCTTGCTTACTGCCATTCTCTCACAGAGAGAGAAAGAGGATGAGGGTAATGAGTAAGAATATGAGTAGGTTTTTTGGAAAGAAGGAAGATGTGGGATAGCGTTTAGTATTTACATAATAATATAAGTGGGCTGAGAAAGTGGAAAGTTGGGAGTGGGACTATACTATATTGGGCCAAAGTAGGGAAGGAAGCCTCTGCCTCTATTTCTATTTCTAAGCCCAACTTCAACTTTATTACTACTACTTTCGTTTTGTGGTTGTCATTTGCCTCATGAACTCCTCCAACGAGCTTTTTACAAAGAAACTAGTAGCGGTGGCATGTGCTACTCTCTTTGATTGCAACTTAAAAAAAAAAAAAAAAAAATTAAAATATAAAAAGAAGAAGAAGAAAGATCTTCTATTTGAATCATCATGACTTATTACAACACTTACTAATCAAAAAGAAAGATCTTCTTTTTGCTCTTCTCTCTTAACTTCTCATAATACAAAAGTTTATAAAAAAATATTTTGAAACAAATATTCTTAGTATTTGTTAATAAAATCCATAAATTATTTAGAATAACATTTTATCAAACAATATTAAAAGTTCATCAATGATTTGAAGAAGTTCCAATTAAACATTGGGATCTTTAACAATTGGGTAACCAAAATAGCATCACATATCACAACCTATGAATGGGATCAAACATTGGATACTTGAGTTTGAGATCTTTAATAAGCGCATTTGACTATGGCATTGAGTTTGAGTAACAAAATCATTGCTCTGAAAGTAAAGTAAAAACACTCCAATGTTTACACGTAAAAGCAACATACAGAAAGCTTAGAGATCTTTCTTTCTTTCTTTCTTGTTGGTCAAGGTAACCTTACCCCCTCCGAGATTTCAAGTTGACAATGCGTAAATACAGACCGACACGGAAACATTAACACGAACTACTACTACTATAAAATGTTTGACTGCCCTCTCCAATCTCCATTACATCAATATTCGTCTTTAATTTCCAGGCCTTGTAGTTGACTACTTTTATTTCATTATCCATTTGGTGGTACCACAACATATCTCCCACTCTTCTTTTCTTTCCTAAAATCTTTTTCGATCATTCATCCTTGATATTTTACTTTATTTTGTACAATTTAAGATATTACTTTCCTTATATTTCTTGCCTTGATTACCACTACATTTTTGTCAAATCCTTGCGTTGCTTTCCAAAACACAGATCCCTAATCTATAGCCATCCAAATTTACTTCTGCTCTGCTTTCCAAACCCCGGTTCCAGCCTTCAAGTTTCAGGTCCTATTCTTTAGACTGTTTTATCCAATTTGGCATCTCTACATATCTCCATTCTCTTTTTTTACATTAATTATTGCTCCATCGTTTATTTCCTAATATCATTCCCCTGCTTCATATTTACTCGTACGAAAATATTATTTCTTCTTACTACTACACTTTGCCAATCCCTTGCTTTCTTAATCCAATTCTCTAATCTCTATAGTAATTTGCTTCATTTTACTTTACTCCTATATTCCATTCCACACAACTCATTCCAACTACAATTCCAACTTTCAAGTTTTTAAAAATTACAATTGTATATATATATATATATATATATATATATATTTATTGTTTTTAAGAAATCATACCTTCTCAGGTTAATAAAATAAAGTTAGCCAAACAAATCCTTATTTCATAAACCAAATCTCTATAGTAATTTTTTTAATTACCTAAAACCCTTTTTGCTCATTCATCCTTTTATAATCTACTCGTGAAAATTATGTTTGCTTTTCTTTCCTTGTAATTACTACACTGTCAATTCCTTGCTTTTGGCTCAAACACTTACAAAAGACCGCCTACAAAGAGCTTCTTCCATTTTGTAGTGGAAGCCTTCAAGGATCTTACCATTCTCATCCTTCTAGGCTGTGCCGTACATTCTCTTGTGTTTGGCATCAAAGAGAACGGAATAAAAGAAGGATGGTATCACGGGGGAAGCATATTTGTCGCTATATTTCTTGTCATTGCTGTTTCTACCATAAGTAACTTTAGGCAAAACAGACAATTTGACAAGTTATCCAAAGTTAGCAATGATATCCAAATTGAAGTTGTAAGAGCCGGGAGACGTCAACAGATTTCAATATTTGAAATTGTCGTTGGAGATGTCATTTGCTTAAAGATTGGAGATCAAGTTCCAGCAGATGGGCTATTCTTAGACGGGCATTCATTGCAAGTTGACGAATCTAGCATGACCATGTAGAAGTAAATTGCAGTCATCCATTTTTGTTTTCTGGTACTAAGGTGGTTGACGGCTATGCTCGGATGCTAGTCACTTTGGTTGGGATGAACACGATATGGGGAGAGATGATGAGCTCAATCAGCCGCGATACCAATGAACAAACACCTTTGCAAGTTCGGCTCAACAGGCTAACTTCATCAATAGGTAAGGTTGGTTTGGCAGTTGCTTTCCTAGTTCTTGTAGTCTTGTTGGTTCGATATTTCACAGGGAATACTGAAGATGAGAATGGAAATAAAGAGTTCGATGGCAGCAGCACCAAGGTCAATGACATACTAAATGCTGTGGTGGGGATTGTTGCTGCTGCAGTTACTATAGTCGTGGTTGCAATTCCAGAAGGTTTGCCTCTGGCTGTGACGCTTACACTTGCTTATTCCATGAAAAGAATGATGGCTGATCAGGCTATGGTGCGAAAGCTCTCTGCTTGTGAGACCATGGGATCTGCCACCACCATTTGTACTGACAAAACAGGCACCCTCACTTTGAATAAAATGAAGGTGACTAAGTTTTGGCTAGGGAAAGAATCTTTTGTACCAGCTACTTACTCATCAATTGCTCCATATTTTCTCAAACTGCTACAAGAAGGAGTTTCTCTAAACACAACTGGTAGTGTTTACAAGCTTGCTTTAGGATCTGAAATTGAGTTCCCAGGTAGTCCCACTGAGCAAGCAATTTTTTCATGGGCTGTTCTGGAGCTTAGCATGGAAATGAAACAATTAATGCAAAGTTGCAAGATTCTTTATGTTGAAGCATTCAATTCTCAAAAGAAATGAAGCGAAGTCTTGATGAGGAGAAATGCAGACAACACAATCCATGTACATTGGAAAGGAGCTGCTGAGATGATATTGAAAATGTGTTCAAGTTACTATGACGCTTCTGGAATTATGAAAGATCTAGATGATGGTGAAAAGATGAAATTTGAGCAAATTATTCAAGGTTTGGCTGCTAGTAGCCTCCGATGCATTTCTTTTGCACATAAGCAAGTTTCAGAAGAAGATCAAGAACATGATTCCGAACAAAAAAAGATAGAAGAAGAAGGTTTGACCCTATTAGGACTAGTGGGTATTAAGGACCCCCGTTGTCCAAGGGTAAAGAAAGCTGTGGAAGATTGCCAAAATGCAGGTGTGAACATCAAAATGATCACTGGAGAAAATATTTTCACAGCAAAAGCTATTGCCACTGAATGTGGAATACTGAGGTTTGATCAAGACATGAGTGGAGCAGTGGTAGAAGGTGTCGAATTCAGAAACTACACATCAGAGGAGAGAATGGAGAGAGCTGATAAAATTTGTGTGATGGCAAGGTCCTCTCCCTTTGACAAGCTATTGATGGTAGAATGTTTGAAACAAAAAGGTCATGTTGTTGCAGTCACTGGGGATGGCACAAATGATGCACCAGCATTGAAAGAAGCTGACGTAGGACTTTCAATGGGAATTCAGGGCACTGAAGTGGCCAAGGAGAGCTCAGATATTGTCATTTTGGATGACAACTTTTCCTCCATTGCCACAGTCTTAAGGTGGGGAAGATGTGTGTACAACAACATTCAAAAGTTCATTCAGTTCCAACTCACTGTAAATGTTGCTGCTCTTGTGATCAACTTTGTAGCAGCTGTCTCAGTAGGAAAAGTCCCATTAACAGCAGTTTAGTTATTATGGGTAAACCTAATTATGGACACATTGGGTGCTCTAGCTCTTGCAATAGAGAAGCCCATCGAAGAGTTGATGACAAAGCCACCAGTAGGTCGAACTGAACCACTTATTACCAACATAATGTGGAGAAATCTCTTAGCTCAAGCTTTGTATTAGATTATCGTTCTCTTGACCTTGCAATTCAAAGGTGAATCAATCTTCAGTGTGACCGAGAAGGTAAATGACACCTTGATCTTTAACACTTATGTTCTTTGTCAAGTGTTCAATGAATTCAATGCAAGAAAGCTTGAGAAGAAGAATGTGTTTAAACGGATACATAGGAACAAGTTGTTTCTGGGGATCATTGCCATAACCATAGTCCTTCAGGTGGTCATGATGGAATTTTTGAAGAAGTTCGCAGATACATAAAGGTTGAACTGGGGGCAATGGGGTGTGTGCATTGGAATTAGAATAGTATCTTGGCCAATCGGTTGTATTGTCAAGTGGATACCTGTTCCACACACACCATTGCTCAGCTACCTAAGGATGAAATAGAATTAAGGACTGGGGAGTGGAACCCCTCCAACAAGCAACAAGCATGGAATGAGACCTGTGCAAAATCCTCTTCAACCGCGGTTCCTCCTTGGGCTTTTCTCCAATATTTTGTATTCATAGCAATAATTCTCTAGGCTTTCGAAGCAAAATATTTTATGCTTTGTATTTTTTATTTTTATTTTTACTGTTTTAGTTCACACTAGTGTAGCATAAGATATAATGATATATGTAAGTATTTGATGTCATAAAATTAATAAAAATATTTTACTGATCTATTTTTTTTCATATATAAAGAGCAATTTCAATCACGTATTTCTGTGGTTTGTTTGAATGTTAAATTTAAAATCTTAACACCAAGATTAGTTACTACTTTCTAAACATTTTACAACAATTGTGCTAAGAACATAAATTCAAGTAACATATATCTAAAGATTATTTGGCGTAATCAAGATCCATCACCAAACCTTTATGGCACAATCAGCGGTTGTAGTCTTTCGGTCTATTTGGAACAGAGAACACCTCCCCTGAATTGCATTGATCATCTGATCATGATGTGGCACTGACTCTATCAGGTCTTCTACACGTTCACTTTTCCACCTTCTTGTAATTGCATCTTGATTCCTCTGTTAATGATGCAATGCACCCTGAGATGTACTGGATTGCAGCTATCCCCAATACTGTGATGCATTCTGTGCTGCACCTTATCCTGATGATGTGTAGCACTCTGCGCTGCACACAGTGACAACCTTCCTCGATGATCAGGGCATGTTGCCTGCTTAACACCTAGTTGTTGCAGTGAACATATATCTTCAACAACTTCACTACTCCATTGATAGATTTGCTTGAAACAATTATAGATGGAGTAATCTCTAAAGTTAAACAAACCCAATAATCAGAACCACAAAGCAACTCAATAGGAGCCCCAAGATAATATAAAACTGGTTGAGTTGAGGTGAAAACCATTTTCAAAGGCATAAGAAATCACCCAATGAACCCCATATAGACAAACTCTCTTATCTCACCAATATGCAATATTATCAACAAAAACAGAGAAAACACATGAAAACTATGTTAAATTGAGAAAGTCAGAGATATGGGAAAATAAAGAAGGGAAGACAAAGGAAAGATGAGGATATTGAAAGAAAATTTGAAAGTGAGAATGAGGGCATCAGGTTTCAATACCATTAATGAGGGACAATTGTGTTGTTTTTGTTTTCTTTTTCTTGCTCAATTTGTTTTTTACAGTACAAAACATAAATGGTTTTTACTTTTTAAATCCGGATGATGTTGGCCTATACGGGCCCTACCTATGTCTATTCGTCTTCTATCTGTACTCTATATTGGAGTATTATTTAAAGGATTTTTACTTTGTGTTGTTTTGTTTTGTTTTGGTGTAAATGCACTTTTAGTTTTTACATTTTGTATATTTTTCATTTTGGTTCTTACATTTTATTTTTACCACTTTTAATCCTTAAACCAATTAACGCTTGATATTCAGGTTCTTTCCGTTACTCAACTAACAAGAAAAGCTGACGTGGCTAACGGAACACCTTATTAGCTGATGTGGTGCTGATGTGGCAATTAAAATATTATTAAAATTAAAAAAAAAACCTTAAATCTAATTTAATTTTAAAAAAATATTACTTACCATTATTAATTTTCATAAGAACATTACAACTTGTTCTTCCCAATCAAACCTAGCAACAAGAACTCAAACCTAGATTACAAGAACACAAACCCAGCAACCAATAACTTAAACCCAGATTACAACAACACAAACGAAAAAAGAAAAAAGAAAACAGAGATCAAACACAAACACTGACCCAGATCACAACAACACAAATGAAAAAAAAGAGAAAAAAAAAAAAGAAACAGAGATCAAAAAATTTCTTCATGTTCTTCATTTAATAGCTTGTTCTTCTCAAATCAAACCCAACATCCAAGAACTCAAACCCATCACAAGAACACCAAGGAAAAGAAAAAACAAATTATCATCTCTCACTCTTTCATTAATGAACCTGAGTTCTCCCATTCATTCCTAACAAGAACAACTCTCTCGGTCTCAAGACCCAAACAACATGACCACTCAAAATCAAGATCAACTCTCATAGTCTCAAGACCCAAACAGCATGACCCACAAGACAAACCCCAGCAAAACCCAACAAGACCCATATAGAATGACCGATTTGAAGAAGAGTGTTGTCGCTTCGGTGGTGGAGGTGGACTCGCTAGTATCTGAAGAAGAGCGCCGCCACAAGATCCATCCCTGTCCACCAAAACCCCAAGCCGCCACTCCAAAATCACCCTAAGCCGCCATCCTTATCTTCTTTGCCTTCTCCCACTACCGTTCACCAATGCCACCACCCTAGGCAGTAGCTCCCAAACCCACACCTCCCTTTCTAATTCTCTCACCTTCGCCCACTCTCTCTCTTTTCTGTCTAATCTGAAGGGCTAGTAAGAGAGGAAAAGAAAGCCCACTCTCTCTTTTCACGATTTAATATGAAGGGTCAATAAGAGAGGTAAAGAGAGAGGATGAGTTAAAGAGAGATTCTAAACTTAAACTAGTTTGGAGAGAAAGGGCTTGAGACAATTTTGAATCTATATTGCTAGTGGGTTGGGATTTTGATCTAGGTTTGTGGGGTTTCAATTTTTTTTTAATTTTTTTAATTTTGTGTCTAAAAACTGGTATATTTAATTTTGTGAAAAGAGAGAAGAAGGAATATAGATCTAAGTTCCACCATTTTTTTTGTTTTTAATTATGTTTTTTTTTTTATAATTTTTAAAATTGATAAATTTATTTTTTAAGGTTAGATGCTGATGTGGAAGCTGACGTGGATGTTGATGTAGCATTTTTTAATTTATTTTAATGGACACGTCAGCATTTACTGTGCCAACAGTGCACTCGTTTGCCACGTCAGCTTTTGTTGTTAGTTGAGTGACAGAAAGGACCTAAATGTTAGACGTTAATTGGTTTAGGGACTAAAAGTGGTAAAAATAAAATGTAGGGATTAAAATGGAAAAAGTGAAAAATGTAGGGACTAAAAGTGCATTTACGCCTTTTGTTTTTCTTCTCAATTTGTTTTTGATAGCACAAAACATCCACGGTTTTTACTTTTTAGATCCGGATGATGTTGGCCTATGTCTGTACTCTATGAACATTTTGGTGATAAAATACCCTTACACTGAACAGAATTGAGGAAAAAAAATGCTGGGTAAATAATGTATTTGGTCTTTATCTTTTATACCATATTTAATTTTGCCCCTAACCTTTCAATTGTGTCAATTTAGTCCCTAATTTTTTGTTTCATTTCGATTTAGTCCATACTGTTATCTCTTTGACAGAAATTGCTGACGTTGCAAATGGCCAAAATAAAAAATTAGTTTATTGACACATCAACGGAAACTAATTTTTTATTTTGGTCATTAACCACATCAGCAAAATTTACATCCAAGAAATAACAGTAGAGACTAATTTGACACAGCATTGAAAGGTTAGGGGCCAAAATAATACAATTGAAAAGTTATGGATCGAATTGAAATATGGTGTAAATGGTAGGGTTCAAATACTTAAATTTACCAAAAAAAATGCCCAATAATACTATTACACTCTCCGATTAGTTTAAAAATTGAAATTCAATTTCAAACACAGTCAATTACTCAGTTTCATCAAATCACTTCTATTTCACCCTAATCTATACCTACACAGCCGCAATGTGAGAGATGCAAACCAAGGTTGAGTTGTAGATGGAGGGACTTTGCACAAGGTTTTCTTACTTCTCATTTTATTTAATTACCTTTATATAATTGTTTTTATTTTGGTAAACAGAGTCTACAGGTATGTATTACATCCATAGGTAGAAGCTTTCACCACCTTCAAAACCCACGCATGCTATCATAGCCCTCAACCGATGGTTCTTCTTCGACTACACGGCTTTGTCTTTGTTTTATCAAATCAATGGTAAAGACGGCTCTATGTATTTTGGGCCTAAGGTAAGTACTAAATTGTGACCTTCTATATATTTAAAGAGAGATGCTACGTTCACAACATTTTTACAACAAATCACAGGTGGTTAGTTGTTATTGGTTCAAATTTGAACATAACACTAAGATTACTTTTTTACCCTAAAAATAACAACCAATAACAACCTGTCACTTAGGATTTGTTGTAAAAATATTGTGAAAATGTTGTGGACATATCATTTCTCATATTTAAATATCAATTAAATAATAAAATTTTAATATAAAATATATTCTACTTGTGAGTATTGGCATTGGCAGCAAGTGGTTTGTAAATGTTGCAAGTGGAACCAAAGTATTGGGATAAAGGCTAGGTTAGTGGTAGTGGTACCTTATTAAGCTCCATGGTTTTCTCTTTTGGTTCTTTAGGAGTTTCTTCAAGTCTCAATCCTTCGTTAACATGCTCTTGTCTGTACTTCTCTGTCTATATTGCATTCTATAGGGGTTAAATTTTGTTTCATTCTTGATTTTCCTTCTTCGTATGTAAATGATTTTTAGTTTTGATTTTTGGCTCAAATGGTTATGATTTGTAGGAATAATTGTATTCGGTGAGTGATTAGCTTTTCGGATCTTATTGTCAAATTTGACGAATTTATGGTGATGGCCTTAGTTTTTCAATATGATTTTTTATGCCAGGATTCATGTGGGTGAAACAAAAAGGACTTGAAGTAGTTGAAATCTCAAAGAGGATAGACATGATTCTAAAGAGAAAATTTACCTTCTATCAATTTCAATGTCAAGATTCCAAACCACAAGTATGGGTGCTCAATCGAAACTCCATATGAATTTGTAACAATGATGCAATTTATTAGCCAAATATGCTAAGTTGCACAGACACGGACACGGACACGGGAATATGAAATTTTTTGAAAAATAAGGACATGACACGGCATGGATATGGCAATTAAATAATTAATTAAATTTTATATTTAGGCATATTTTTAAATATTTTTAGACATAAAATACGTTTATGTCTAGAATTTAAACTATGTAAGAACTACAAATAAGTAAACTAACACCCAAAGTAGTACAATAATACACATAAAATGTTTAGAGTACAAACCAAAAGTTTAAATAGGTTACATTCAAAAGCATAATAAAAATTCATAATAAAAAGTATAACACAGTGACAGTGACACTATGACAGTGAGAGTGGGATTAAAAAAAATAAAATAAATAAAACAAACAAACGTGTTATAACTAATAAGTGAGTAATAGTACACCTACTCACCAAAATATTTGAAAGAAAGAAAGAAAAAAAAAAAAAACAAAGAGAGAGAAGAGAAGAGGTCGAACCTGTTGTCCACGCTGAGAGAGAGAGAGATCGGAAAGGACAGGGCACAACGTCAACATCTATGGAGCTCGCCAATCGGCTTGATCTAGCTCCGGTGAAAGACAGAGAGCA
The DNA here is from genome assembly GCA_030820535.1 of Quercus parvula. Lineage (NCBI taxonomy): Eukaryota > Viridiplantae > Streptophyta > Magnoliopsida > Fagales > Fagaceae > Quercus > Quercus parvula. Next base: position 348,858 of record JAUAME010000009.1, read on the forward strand.
GTGGCAACAAGTAGAGGTCAGAGGGAGGGTGGGTTGAGAACTTGAGATGTGGGTTTCAACTTTCGATCTAATGACTTCTCAGACTCTTAACTTGCTTTTTTGTTTTAGGGTATATCACAAAATCAATGATGTTGGTAAGTCCATCTATCAAAATCTATGATTTTTTTTTTCATTGCTGGCGTGTCGGAGCCATGTCAACGCCGCATTGTGTTGGAGAAGTGAAAAAAAAAAAAAAGACACTGTTTGGACACTGGAGTCCGGCGAGTTGTACTCGTTCTGGTGTCCGACACGTGTCGGACACTGACATGTCACCAAAAATGGCGTGTTCATGCAACCTAGCAAATATGTCATGAGAGGTTGTAATAGACCTTGAAATTTCACATTAATTTTACTTACAATTGCACTTTTGGTCCATTTTATTGGATTTTTTTATAATTAAAAAAAAAACTATTTTTGTTTATACTATTGTTGTTTTTTGGATCAATCTTTATTTAATCATTTTACTTACAATTGCACTTTTGGTCCATTTTATTGGATTTTTTAAATTTAAAAAAAAAAAAAACTATTTTTGTTTATAATTTTTTTAGATCAATCTTTATTTAATCATCCTATTGTTTGGTAGACTTCCTGTTATCGCAAGCACCCAAATTTGAAATTGATACTTAAATTGAAGACACTTGATAGGACAAAAAATTCTATTGGTTTAAGTAATCGTAATAAATTATGCACTAGAAATGTCCTCATGTCACATTCCATCATGCCTGCTTAGCAGTTATAAAGCTCACAAAGATAAACTCCACCACAATTTTTTTTTTTTTTTTTAAAAATGCCTACAAGAGTGTAAATGGAAGATAAGCTACACCATTATTTAAATCATCTAACCAAAGAAAAAAAAAGTTGTTCTAATATTTTATTTTTTGAGGGTTCATCTATACTTGCACATAAAGTTAAAATATTAGGATTTTTTTTTTCAAACACACCCCTTTTAATCTTGATATTTGAATTGAAACTTAACATTCTTAATTTACTGACAAATGATGTTGATATTATGAACTTCTACCTTGTTTAAAAATAAAAGCATACCTTTGAGGTAAAAAAATCCAAACATATAGGGTAGTTTTGGCTTTTGGGAAAAAAAAAAAGTATTTGGCAAGAGTTTTTTTAGCTCAATTGGTATTTCTTGGTATATCCAACAAAGATATCTAAGATTCAAATCTCTCATCCTACATTGTTTTAACTACCAAATTATAAAAAAAAAAAAAAAAAAAAAAAAAGAAGCCGAGATTTGCAAATCATTACTTTGAGACTTTAATACATTCATACTAGCCTCTTCTATTTTTATTTATTTTTATTTTTATAAAGGTCAATTTTTTTCATTCAACCTAATTCAAGGTTGATGTATTTTCCAATCACAAAAATAATTAGAATTGTAATTAGATTTTGCATAAAAAAAAATTATTTCTCCCACAAATGCATAAATCTCATCACACCCCTAGGTATTTTTGTGATTGAAAAATGTATCAAATCGGAATTAGAATGAATGAAAAATATTGACCTTTAGGGGATAAAAATAGAAGAGAAAATATTGACCTCTAGCTAGTTTTAATAACTAGTTTTAGTGACACGTGCATTGTGCAACCACGTGCTTGTTTCTTTCATTTAGAAAATTTTACAAAAAAAAATCTTACTAACCTGCTTTTAATTTTAATATTATTAAATAAGAGATCTTACAAAGAATGAATAAATTAAAAGCAAATGAGGTTGGAATTCTTCTCATCTATGAAATTAAAACAAAGACGTCTAAAGTCTAATAAGAAAGCAATAAGGATATCCCAGGACAAACTATTAAAAAAAAATAAAAGTAATATACTTTTCCAACATAGTTTGAGTGTCAACTATATTACGAAGAAGTAAGAATCAAAAAATCCCTCCCCTTGAATACACTTTCTTCAAAGTTCACTTAACAAAATGATTAAAACATTCTACTCGCCTGATCATGCAACATAAAAGGAAGAAAGAAAAAGTGGTGGCTATAAACAATTGTGACTTCTCTTCTCTCTATTTTCACAAATCAAAAATGTTTTAAATTAGAAATTACAGGAGAAAAATGAAGTGATAAATATCATATAGCAATTGATACACATGGCATGCGCACTATTTCAAGGGAAAAAAACTAATAAATGTACGTATTTCATTGGATTCTTCCCATATAGGGGTTTCCTGACCAAGACCAAACATAGAGCGCAAAATATTTCCATTTAAGATTCCTTGGAGTTTACTTAAGCCATGTGGGTGCCACATGGCCTTGACATTAGTTGCCCACGTGTCCACACACCAAGGATTTCGTCCACATAGGACTTCCTGTCATGCATTATTTCCGTCCAGAACATTGATCTGTTGCCTTACATAGTTTAGTGTCATCAAACTCATGTATCCGTCATACTTGATTTTTATCCCCTTCAAAAAATATGATATATATATATATATATATGATGATGATGCTCGAGATCGTCAACCAGATTGCTTGTCCAAAATGGAGTTGTCCTATGTAAGCCTGACCCTAAAGAGATTGAGTGTGAAAGGAAGAAGAATGGGTCACCGGTGTGGTGCCTGCCACAAAACCTCCGATGGCAAAGTCAGAATGGCTAGAATAATAATAGAATGTCAATCGTTGTGAATTTAGAGTGTATGTGTACCTGTCCTTTGGACCTTATGGATCAGTATTTATATAGGTGTTTTCCTCTTCCTTCTAGCCGTTGGTGCTGCCTTAATGGTGATTTTATTCTCGTATCAGTAACGCCTTCATAAAGCATTAATGGTGGGTTATCTCCCCAACGGTCTAGAAATTCATCATTGCATTGTAACACTTCATCAATGATTAAGGACGGACGAGTTTATTCTAGCCTGATGATGATTACTGGTTGGACGGTTCTTAGAGTTGTCCTCGTCCTCATGTCTACCTATAGACGAGGATATAATTCGGACCATCAGCTGCCCCCTTATTCCGAGGTCGTCTATAGTTTGGACGATCAAAGGAATATAAGAAGTGTTTTTTTTTAATAACAGTTGGGGCGCTTGGGGTTCTGCTCCCATATTGATTGCTCCGTGGCGGCGTGGCACGCATCGTGGCCACGTGTCCCCTTCTAATTGGTTGATGGGTCTTGTTTCCAGTGAAGCCTTTTCAGATTTCCCGCACTTTTCAAGGTAAAATTTTTAATCTTTGCTTTTCCCTTCTCATTTCTACACTTTCTTTCTGCAATTGGTTTTTCTGACTTCCCGGTTGTGCATTTTGCTCTTAGTCTTCTCAATTTCCTCCCTTATTTTCAGGTATGCCCTTTATTTACTCCTTTTCCTTTCTGAGTTTTATTTGTATTCCTTTTTCTTATGCTCCTGTCTTCTTTTTGTGCTTCCATTTTCCTTTTTGGGTTATGTTGCCTTCTTTAATGGTGGATTCTTCTAAAATTAAGCGTACTACACCCTCCGTCGCCTTCTTTTTTGCTCACTTAAGGGCGTTGGTAGATTCTCGTAGTGATACGTTAGGTGCATTTTCATCTAGTGATCAATATCCACAAATTGGGGATTTCATTGTGGTTGGCAGTGGTCTAGGTTTGGTGTTGGGTGACTTGTACCCACTATTGCATAAATCCTTAGCTTGCTTTAAATCCATTAGAGAGGATTTAAGGAGGGAAAATATGGGGTCCGAGGTGAGATGCCCGATCTAGAAAGGGGTTCGTCTTCTAATGTAGGCATGGTTGAAGTAGGGGTAGACACAGCTACTTCTGCGCCTTCTGGTGCACCTTCGTCCTTTCATCCTTCTGCTTTTGCTACACCTCGTTCTTTCCATGCTCTTAAAGAAAAGTGTTCATTGAAGATAGAGGTTTTTAGTAAATTTAGGGACAGATTCCAATTCCCTGATGAGACTAGGGCTCGTCTTCCTAGGAAGGGTGAAAAGGCTTGTGCCTTTGCTCATGGAGAGGTTTGCTTTTATGAGGCTACATTTTTATGCGGCCTCAGATTTCTCGTCCATCCATTCATCATGGAGCTTCTTCACTACTTGAACCTTGCTCCGGGGTAGCTTATGCCGAATTCGTGGAGAATCGTCATAAGCTGCATGGTGATTTGGACGATCATAGCTGATGGGGATATGATCATGCTTAACGAGTTCGTCCATCTCTACCATTTGAAAGAATCCAAGGAGTTTGGATATTATGAGTTTGTACCCTGGAATAGAAAGCCTTGCCTCATCGTTGATCTTCCATCGTCCTTCCGTAATTGGAAGTCTAGGTTTTTCTTCGTGTCTGGCGATGGTTGGGAGACTTTTTTTGATGACTTTTGGGGGGATGTCCTTAGGTTGCTGTGCCGGTGGGAGACCCCTCAGCTTGGTGCGCTTGCCTCCCATGAGATGTTTTTCCTTTTCAACCTTTTGTTTATATTGGTTGTCATTCTAACCTTGCCTATTTTTCTGTCTTGTAGCGAAAGAGTGTCCTGAGCTTGAAGATAAGTTCAAGGAGAGGGTTCTAGAGGCCATCAAGTACGCGAGTACTATTGATGATTTTGATGAGCTGGTTGATCCATGCACTTTAGCTTGTCATTGTTTGGGGTCGGAGCCTTTAGATTACGTCTTTCGCGCAATTGACTGGGAATAGAGAAAACGTGAGTTATCTCATGTAAGATCGTCTCTTCTTCTTTTTCTTGGGATTAACTTTTCTCTTCCTGGTGCACAGATGATGACCAAATTCAACAAGGAGATGTACGCTAAGATTAAGGGGAAGAAGAACAAACCCCTTTCCGCCATCGGTCAAAGAAGGTTGAGAATCACTGACAAGGAAAAGGAGAAAGAGACGGTGGAGAGAGTTTCGTCCACTCTTGCCCCGGATCTGGATGAAGGTCAAGCAGCTTCTCCTAGCGTTTCAGTCGAAGAAGTTGTTTGTCCTTCAAAAAAGCGAAAGATAGGGGATAAGGGGAAAGAAAAGGTAGGCTTCAACATTTGGGAAGACGCTAGAGTAGCTATGGACTGTGCGAATGAGCTCCTTACTCCCGGGGAGATGAAAGAGATTTCAAGTGTGCCTTTCCACAAGATGGTGAGCCGTCACGTTCATAAACTCGTGCAGGTAATCTTCCTAATTTTGTCCCTTTCTGCTTCGTCCTTAAGATTTTAACTGCCTCTGCTAACTCTGGCCATAATAAAAACTTTTGTTGTCAGGTACTAGGGGAAACCATGCACATCACCACCTAGTATCTGGCAAATGAGGAGAAGGCCGTCGTGGCCAATTCAAAAGTGGAGGCGTTAGACGCTGAGGCTTCGGGACTACGGAAAGACTTGATTACTGCTATGGATGCCAACAACATTTCTAAGGAGCAAATCAAGGTTTTGACTGAGCAGTTGGACTCTGAGAAACAATTGGTAAAGTAGAAGGATGAGCTTCTTGCCTCAGCTAGTTAGAGGATGAAGGCTGCCATCGCTAAGGCCGTCCTTGCTTTCCAAACTACTGATGAGTATAATACCATTCCGTTCCAATGGTATTTTAAAGGCTTCGAACTACTGAGGAGGTATTTGATTAAGCACGACCTAGGGACAAATTTGGAGGAGTTAGATTTTGAGGCTGTTGATAAGGAAATTGAAGAGGACAAGGCGGCCTTGGCAGCTTAGACTGTAGCGTCTACTGGTGCGAATCCTTCTTAGGTTGATAAGGACGATGACAATGCTCCACCAACTTAAATCTGCTATCCCTTGAGGAAGAAATCTCTTTCTTTCTTTCATTTTTTTTTTTGGAAATGCCTTGTATATTTTAAGGCTACTGGACACCTCATATTTGGATGTTCCCCTTGTTTTGGGGCTTTTTTGAACAGTTTTATAATATGTTTATGCATTTATCTTTATTCATCTGGTTGGTATATATGTCTTGCTTGCACTTCTTGTTGACTATTGTTTATTCAGAGTGTACCTTCCGTTCCTTTGTGGACTTAGAAAACTTTTGTTGGCATTTTTGCTTTTCTTCATCCTTTTAGGGACTTATAGAAATTTGTCCAAACGCGGACTTGGTCGGTAGAGGACGGCCCCTTCGTGTTGCCATGTGTGTTTGTTTAAGAAACCCTTTGCTTGGATGACGTTCGTAAGAAATTTTATCTTTAATTTGGGCAGTATACATCCATTAAGGGAGTCTTATTGCCTTTGATTAGGATGACGTATATCCACTTAAGGTATCTTTTGGACGATGTACACCCACTTAAGGAATCTTATCGTCTTATTTTACCTTTGGACGATGTACATCCACTTAAGGAATCTTATCGTTTCATTTTTTTTCTTTGGATGATGTACATCCACTTAAGGAATCTTATTGCCTCTTTTTTTCTTTGGACGATGTACATCCACTTAAGGAATCTTATTACCTCATTTTTTCTTTGGACGATGTACATCCACTTAAGGAATCTTATCGTCTTTTTTTATTTGGATGAGGTCCCTACTTCTGGGTGGTGTTCATAGTTTGAGAAAAGAGAAAGACAACCAAAATACATGGATCGCTGAATAATACGTTTATTTGATTAAAAAGTATGAGATCATGCATACAATTGGATTACAATTCCTATCCATAATACCTCTTTAGATGTTCCACATTCCAAGGGCGAGGTAGCTTGTTTCTGTCCAGATCCTCTAGGTGGTAGCTTCCTTGATGAGAATAGTGGATGACTTTGTATGGTCCTTCCTAGGTTGGCCTTAGTTTACCTTGTGTCGGGTCTTTTGTGTGTTGGAAAGATCCTCAACTTTCGACAAATTATTGATGGTAAAATGTTTGAAACAAAAGGGTCATGTAGTTGCAGTCACTGGGCAGTACACAAATGATTCACCAGCACTGAAAGAAGCTGATGTAGGGCTTTCTATGAGAATTCAGGGCACCGAGGTGGCCAAGAAGAGCTCAAATATTGTCATTTTGGATGACAACTTTGCTTTAGTAGCCAAAATTTTAAGGTGGGGAAGATGTATTTACAAAAACATTCAAAATGCCATTTAGTTTCAACTCACTAGGAATGTTGCTACTATTATAGTCAACTTGGTGGTAGTCATTTATGTTAGTAAAGGCCCATTGACAGGAGTCCAGTTATTATGGGTGAACCTAATTACACATACCTTGGGTGCTTTAGCTTAAGCAACAGAACAACCCACCAAGGAACTAATGAAGAAGCCACCAGTAGGTCGAATTGAACGACTTTTTACCAACATAATGTGGAGAAATCTGTTAGCCTAAGCTTTGTATCAGATTATCGTCCTCCTGACCTGCAATTCAAAGGTGAATCAATCTTTGGTGTGACTAAGAAGGTAAATGACACGTTGATCTTCAATACTTTCGTCCTTTGTCAAGTGTTCAATGAATTCAATGCAAGAAAGCTTGAGAAGAAGAATGTGTTTAAAGGAATACATAGGAACAAGTTGTTTTTGGGGATCATAGCCATAACCATAGTCCTTCAGGTGGTGATGGTAGAAGTTTTGAAGAAGTTTGCAGGTACAGAAAGGTTGAATTGGGGGCAGTGGGTTGAGTGCATTGGATTTGGAATAGTATCTTGACCAATTGGTTGGATTGTGAAGTGGATACTTGTTCCAAAAAGACCATTTTTGAGCTACCTAAACATGAAAAAGATGCAAGGACTTCTAACCCCATTTTCATTCAGATTGAAGACAAGTCCAAGGTTGATTGGTGTCTGATTGCTTGTAATTATGTATTGTAGCTAGGTGACTAGGTAACTGAGTAGATTTTTTTTTTTTTTTTTTTTCAAAGATTGTGGGTGATATTTCATTTGTTTGTATATGATGTACTGGATTTAGTTAGTATTTGATGATGTATTTCAATTCAAATATATGGAGAATTTGATATATATATATATATATATATATATATATATATATATATATATATATATATATATATATATATATATTCATGAATTGAATGCTTACAAGGTGGAGGGGACAATGACAAACAAGACAACCTCCAATAAAATTGAGCAAGAAATTAAAGTGCAAAGAAATCAAAATTAATGAGCTCCCAGTCCCACCAAAAGGAATTTGATTAATTAGCAAAAAGAAATAGTGACAGGGAGACTATATATATTAAGATGTGCTAGATACCTGCCATTCTCTCTGATAGAGAGAGGATGAGGGTAATGACTAATGAGTAAGAATACGATTAGGTTTTTTGGAAAGAAGATATGGGGTAGCATGTCGCAGAATATTAAGTGGGCTAAGAAAGTGGAAAGTTGGGAGTGGGACTATACTTTATATTGGGCTAAAGTAGGGAAGGAAGCCTCTGCCTTTATTTCTACTAGTGTGTAACCTGTGCAATGCACAGGAAAGTAACTATTTGTGACTTGGCTGATATTGTCTCCTCATGCATACACATATCTTGAGCATCAATGTCTAAGTTCAATTAGCAAAGTATAAACAAAATTTTTTCTTTAATATTCACAGAACCAACAGTATACCCAGCAAAAAAAAAGAAAGAATGAGACAGCAAAAAGAAATATGGTCTGATTTAGGTAAATACAAATTTATAAATTATACAATTTATGGTAAGGAAAATGTTTGAATCATCAAACATTTTCCTTCATATTTACCCTTGAAGATTGTCACGCCCCAAACCCAAAAGGGTCCAAAGCATGAAAAACTGAGCCTTCAAGAGAAACTGTATGAGATTTTTTTTTTTTTTTCCTTTCCATTTGATAAAGTAAATAAATATATTGATCTCTCCACAATACAAGTCAAAGCTCTATGACACATTTACAAGCAATACAAACTACAAATCATGTTTCTCCAAATATATTTGTAGACACTCAAATTTGCACCCATGATTTAATCAAGGAAGATGACTGGAGTAACAAATCATATACCTAAAATTCATGATTGCATTACATGCATTAATTCATTCATTGCATATCATAAAAATGATCTTTAGGTTCTAATGGTCGTGACGGTATGCCCGGTTTCCAAATCGAACCGTCAGATCGAAAGATATCGCATGATCAAGTTTGCACGATTAACATGCATTGTGTCTAGGTAGAGTCAACCACACATGATTAATTTAAAATTAATTCTGATTGGTTAAACAATTAAAATTAATTAAATAATTTTGTGATTGGTTGATAGTTAGTGTCAAAAATAGGATTGCTTGCATGGGAATAAAGAGGTAATTGGATAACAATAAAATTGTGGTTAATCTAGACTTTATCAAGATCTATTTTAGAGTATTTATCTACAAGATAATTGTTGCTGAAAAGACCTGAATTATCCAAAAAAAAGTTTAAATTTTAGAATACGAATTAAAAGCATATCTAAGTGCAAGTCTTGGCTCAAGAAAACCTTAAAAAAGAGTCTAAAACGCACCCGAACTCGAAAGTGGGATTCGACACTTTTGGAGTGTCGATCGGCACTATCAAAGTGCCAAATGGCACACATTAGGGTTTTGACCCAACGGCATTCAGGTGACATTAAAACATATCCTTTTCAATTTTTTAGTGATAAGGACGCATCTTAGTTCGTATTTTGATTGTCTAAGCTATTTTTTTGAGCTTTCCAACCTCTATAAATAGAGATTGGATCTCAAAATTCAGCACACTTTTTGACACTCTCAGATTTCCTCTCTTTCTGACTCCCCTTTCTGATATTCTCTCTTTTACGTTAAAGAGGTTCTTAAGGCTTTAGTCTTAAGAATTTCTTTTTTGTTAGTAAGGATTTTTAGGTTTCAAAGACAATTGCATAAATTTGTCTGAACCTTAAATTCTCTCGAGAAAAAGAGTACGACCATGTAAGAGGTAGCTTTTTTTTTTTTTTTTACTTCTTCTTCTTCTATCTCTTTTGATTTTGTGATGCATGAATAAATATGTGTTTAGTTTTGATTTTGCAATGCTCATCTCATATGCTGTTGATATTTTCTTTATTAGAATGTGTTTATGATGTTTTTTTTATTGTCAAGATCTTCTTCTTTTTTTTCTTTTTTTCTTTTTTTTCAAAAATCTACTTGTTATCATATTAAAAAATTAAAAAAAATAAAAACTGATTTACATCTTCATTTAGATGCAGATTTGAATTTTTCTCAAATCAAAAAATTGATTTGCATCTTCATTAGATGTAGATCTGAATTTTTCTCAAAAAAAAAAAAAAAAAAAAAAGATTTGCATCTTCATAAGATGCAAATCAAAAATTTTCTTAATAAAAAAAACTGATTTGCATCTTCATTAGATGTAGATCTGAATTTTTCTCAAGCAAAAAATTATTTGCATCTTCATTAGATGCAGATCTAAACTTTTTAACACAAACTGGTTTGTATCTTCCTTAGATACAAATCTGAATTTTTTTAAATCCAAAAAACTGATCTATATCTTCTTTAGATATAGATCTGAATTTTTGTCAACAAAGAAAATTTTGAAATAAAAAAAGTCATGAGTAGTTTTTGTTTGATGGATGTAGCATAGGTTTATTTTATGAATATAGGCCTCTTCTAAAAAAATATTTTTCTTATTTTATTTCACATAAAAAATAGATTTGATTTTTTCTAATTCTCTACAAATCTAAAATTTTTTGTTATAAAACAGATTTGATTTTTTTTTTACTTATAAATCAAGAACCAATTTTTCTAGTTTCCGAAAACAGATCTGATTTAAAAACAAAAAAAAACAAAAAACAAAAGACCTTGTTTTACTTTATAAAACAGATCTGATTTTTTTCTTCACCAAAAACTATTTTTTTTTACATATACAAAAACAGATCTAATTTTTTTAAACCAAATCAAAATTTTCTTATCACAACACAGATATGAATTTTTTTTAACAAAGAAGAGGATGCATTCATAAATAGACTTATGTGATTTAGTTTTTCATGTGTGCAACATATCATTCATGTCATGCATAAAAGGGGTACATTGGTCATAAGAGTCTAAAAAACCAAACTCTGTCTGGGCGGAATAGGTGTCTAACACCTTCTCATTCTGTAACCTAGCATCCAAATTTAGTGTTTTTGGATAGGTAGACCGAGGCTTTATCTTTGCTTTTTATTTTGGATAGATTGTAACTAGGACAAAAAGCCATGTACCTTTGGTAGGTTGTAACTAGGACCCAAAGCCATGTAATACTCAATTTATTAAGTTTGTATTTTTATTCAATCAATGATAAAGGAACAATTCAGTCATGTAAATTTGTATTTAATTTTTTCTTATTTTCTTTTGTATAAAAAATAAGTGGTGACTCCACACCACTTACCCAAAAAGAGAGGTGTCTTGAAAAAACACCCAAAAATCTCTTTTTTTAGAGCACCTAATTTTCCCGGTCTTTCACAGTGGCGACTTCGCTGGGGATGTCGAGGGCTAAACTTTGTATTAAACTTAAGTGACCAAATATGTACCCTTGTTTTACATGGTCTTGTATGATATTGTTGTTTGTTTGTTTGTTTATTTATGTTTGTTGAGATGTTGTATGATACGTTGTAGTATGACATTTTGTTGCATGTATTGTTTGATAAAAGCTTTTCCTAACTATCATAGTATGTGCCATCAAAACAACAAATAGGTATGCGTCCCTTTCAACAACATGTGGTGGTAGTAACCATGGATCACCGGTCTTCATTAGATTTGAGTACCCAGTGGTGAACTCTCCAACTCATAGCCTAAAGTCATTGGATCATTTCTTGTTGACTATAAAGGACAAACCATGCCTTTTGGACTAACACAATCTTCATTACATTACAAGTTGGCAAGTGTAGCGTCCTAGCTATGGGAAACAATGAAACAACAAACCCACCCTACAATGTAATGACTTAGAACCTACCCTTAGGCCGGTTCATGTTAAAATTGCATTGCATGTTGTGTATGTTTGTTTGGTTGATTGATTGATGTGGATGGGGACCTAGTTTTGATTAACCCGACCAAGCCTGTCATTAAAGGAGAATTTGGTCAAGATCTGAAGGAAGGCTACAAAGAGAACCTAAGGCCGACACTCAAGCTAGTAGCTCCAATTCCAAGCCCATCACTCCCATCACGGTACTGCAAGCAATGTGCACGTATAAACATAAGATAAAACACATCAATTCAAAATAGGGGTAGCATATCTCATGAGTTTCCCTTTTGAACACTAAATGATTAAATCAAACCATTATTAGACTTAACTAAGTAAAACACATGTCGAAGAAAGCACATGAATTTACAAACCAATCCATTCAACAAAGATTTGAAATAAATTCCACAAAATCTCAGTGTTTTCATTTCACTTTCAGATTCAATACACAGCAGGCCAGCCATTTTGTAAAAATATTTTGGTCCACGAAAAGTTATCAGATTAACTTGAAATTAAATAGGGACAAGCTCTTATATGTGTAGTATGTACCATAAAAAATTCAGCTCAAAATAATTTTTCTATAATTTATTAAAAATCACCTGTTGCAGCTGACTCAAATCTGTCAGGGACAGATTTAGAGTCCCAAAAGAAAATTACTATAATTTGATTATTATTGCAAAAGCTTTAAGACTTGATTAACCTTAAAGCTAAATGTGTTAGCACACATTAACAGCTAGAAATGCAATCCATAACCTCATATAACAATCATCACAACGCAAGTGAGAAATTCAATCCCATAACTCATATAGGCAATTCATCAAACACTTAGCATGCAACAAGCATAATGTACATATCAATTAAACAATTTCATAGTCAATACCATCAACTTTCACATATGTCAAAATCTTTCCCAAAAAAATGCAAGGAACTCACTTTCAAAAATCAATCCAATTCTCAACATAAATCAAAAACCCAAATGATTTCTCAAGAAACCCAACTCACATTGTTGCCAAACATAACATCCAATTCACCTCATTAAATAAATACCCTCCAAATAAACTCTTAAATGACCTAACACCTCAATAAAATATCCCAGAAAATAAAACCCACAACATCAAAGAGCAATACAAAAAAAATAGGATAAATACCCATGACATTAGAAGAAGGGTCTTGGAAATTTTTACCTTAAATTCTTGTTGGGAAATGACACAAATAAAGGAGTACATGGTGGCTAGAGGGACGATCTAGCGGTGGTTGTTCATGAGAGATGAAGTGGGAGTAAGATTTGGGTGAGAGGAAGGGAGAGGCTGGCAGCACAAGAAAAATGAGAGAGGGAGAGAGAGATCAACGTGAAAATGAGGAAGAAAATGAGGGGGGGGGGGGGGGGGGGACATAAGTTGAAAAGCTTAATTACTGATTTGCCCCAAAAATATCTTGTGAGTAAATTACCAATTTGCCCCTCAAGCTTCTTCCAAATTACAATTAATAATTAGGGTGTTACAAAGACCATATCAAAAGCTATATTATAGTTGAATAATGGTCTCTAGAAGGATAGTAATATTACAGATGTTTCTACAAAAAAAAAAAAAAAAAGAAGCAATAACCGAAGAAAATATTTCTTCAACAGCATTTCAAACCTTTTTACACATAAGTCATCATAAGCTAGGGGAGCCTGTAGCTGCCAAATCAAAAGAATGGTGGAAGAGTTTCAAATTTTTTTGAAAATTTATATTATTGACTATTACCTTTTTGTGACTCTTCAACCATTGTTCTTATCTGGTAGTTACAGGCTTCTCTTTCTGCACATGTTCAGAAACACTTTTATCCTAGGTCTTAAACTTCCATTTGAAGTTTTATCCTGAGAATCAATATAGGCAGCATTATAGCTTTTAATATAAAGAGTAGCGAACACCTAGAACATAACAGTTTGTGAAAAGTGATTCATTGACTCATCATAGGCAATTAGCAAAAGGGAGGGAAAAAGAGAGCTATAAATTTAAGTCTTATACAATATAGCATTTTCCCTCATAAGTACACATAACTCTAAATTTTGTTTCAAATATATTAACTTATAAGTTATAAAACTATTTTCTCAGACTTGAAAAAATAAAACAAAAACTAAAGCAAAATTGATCAATTGAAGCAAAGTTGTAAGATTCTTTACGTTGAAGCATTCAATTCTCAGAAGAAACGAAACGGAGTCATTACAAGGAGAAAGATAGACAACACAATCCACGTACATTGGAAAAGAGTCGCAGAGATGATTTTAAAAATGTGTTCAAGTTACTATGATACTTCTAGAATTATGAAAGATCTAGATGATGGTGAAAAGATGAAATTTGAGCAAATAATTCAAGGTATGGCAGTTAGCAGCCTCCAATGCATTGCTTTTACACACAAGCAAATTTCAAAAGAAGATCAAGAACATGATAGGACTGATGGGTATAAAGGACCCGTGTCGTCCAAGGGTAAAGAAAGCTGTGGAAAGTTGTCAATATGCAAGTGTTAACGTCAAAATGATCACTGGAGACAATGTTTTCGCAGCAAAAGCTATTACCATTGAATGTGGAATACTAAGGCTTAACCAAGACATGAGTGAAGTAGTGGTAGAAGGTGTCAAATTTAGAAACTACACACCAGAGGAAGGAATGGAGAAAGTTGATAAAATTTGTGTGTTGGCAAGATCCTCAACTTTCGACAAACTACTAATGGTAAAATGTTTGAAACAAAAGGGTCATGTGGTTGCAGTCACTGGGCATTGCACAAATGATTCACCAGCAATGAAAGAAGCTGATGTAGGACTTTCTATGGGAATTCAGGGCACTGAGGTGGCCAAGGAGAGCTCATATATTGTTATTTTAGATGATGACTTTGCTTCAGTGGCCAAAATTTTAAGGTGGGCAAGATGTGTTTACAAGAATATTCAAAAGTTCATTCAGTTTCAACTCACTGTGAGTGTTGCTGCTATTACAGTCAACTTGGTGGCAGTCATTTATGTTAGTAAAGTCCTTGATGATGCAAAAAATCAACAGTAGAGCTCCTCATCGTAGCGGATGGACAAAGCTGTGATTGGGGTCGTCTCTATTGGAGGAAAACCTGAAAAACAAACTCGGTGGAAGAGTAACACATCGATGTGACGTTAGCCAAACCGTCTCCGATACTTAAGTCAGTAAGGGAGAAATATATTAAAGAGAATTGTTTGGAGAGTGATTTTTGTAGAGTATTTTGTGTGTACCTTTAACTTCTGTTGCCTTCTCTTTTATAGTTGTGTGCCTAATTAATGGGCAATGAATCGCTGTATTTATGCTTAACGGCTAATGCGTTACAAAATTTTTGTTCGAAGTTCACAGCTCACTCTGTGACCGTTGCTCCATCTGTTATGTTTTGTCATCAATGAGCGTAATAAATGCGTAATGTCTTCTCTTAGTTAATGACGATCTCTGCTTAATGATGGTCGTAAATTTCTGACTTATTAGTTGTCCCCTTTTGAATTCTCGTCTGTTTAGATGAGATGAAAACATAGTTGTCTGACACTTCGTATTCCGTGTACAGTGCATTTATGACGAGTTGATGTTTGATTTGTTGAGTGCCATGTGTACGGTCAAGATGTTTTTGAGGTGCAGACTTTTCTTGGTTTTCCCATGCATGTTTTGGCCATTTATCTCACATTTTTCCCTCATGTTTCCTTTTCTTCGTAATCTTTCCTTGTTTAGTTGGCATTTTAGGGTTTGTCTCTTCTTCAAGCTTTCTTTTTCAATTATGCGTTTCCTGGTAAGTTCTTCGTGCTCTTCTCTCTTTTTCTATTTTTCCATGGTAGATTACTCTTTTGTTAGGGTCGATTGTCCCTCAGTAGACTTTCTTTTTGCACACTTAGGTTGTTTGCTTGAGGTTGTGGAAGGAGAGTGTCTCAAGTGGGTTGGTTTCTTCGTGTGGGAGGACTGTCCATATAGGTTTGTCGTTTCCTCTATATTTCCTTTGGTTTATTGTTCTGCTAGAGTGGCTAGGTTTTTGAAAATGTCTGGGGAAGTTAGGTCTAGTGAGTTGGAAACGGGGTTGTCTTCGTCTGATGATCGCAACGTTCCCAAAGTTACTTCCCCTTCTACTCCCTATAAGGCCTGGAATATCCAATGTGCCCTCTTAGAGAAAGATGAGAAGCAAATCAGGGATATGTTTCAATTTCCTGATTCGGTTAGAATTAGGATTCTGAGTGACGAGGATAGGGCCTGTCACTCTTATGTTGATGAAGTCTGTTTCTACAAGGCAGATTTCACTAGCGGTTTTCGTCTTCTCGTTCACCCTTTCGTTAGGGAACTTTTTGCATATTTGCACCTTGCCCCGGCATAGTTAGTGCCTAATTCTTGGCGGATCGTCATTTCTTATATGGTGGTGTGGAAGTCTGCCAATGACGGGGATGTCAACAAGAAAGACAAGTTTCTCCACTTTTATTGTCTAAGAAAGTCCAAAGACCCTGGCTACTATGAATTTAAGCCATGGGATAGAGCTTCTAGGTTAATACTTGACTATCCGTCGTCCCTTCGAAATTGGAAACCATACTTCTTCTTTGTCTCGGGTAATGGTTAGGTGTTCGTCCTTGGTGAGGACTTGGACAAAGCCCCCGATTTTTTTTGTAGTTGGGGAACCCCTATGTCTGGTGCGTCTTTCTCGTCTGTTCTTTCTGTTATTTATTTGCTCTTTGTGAGTGACGATGGTATGTAATATACTTGCTTTTTGCAGTTCCACAATGCCCTCATCTGAAGAAGAGATATCACTGTTGTGTCAAGAAGGTGAAAGAGTACTTGGAGACTGTCAAAGATTTTGACGAGCTTGTCTCTCCCTAATCGCTATTCCTTCATTTTCTGGGTCTAGAACCATCTAATAAGGTTTGGAAAAACCTCGTAGTTGTGAAAAAGAGTGAGTGTTCCATCTTCTTTTTATTTTTTTATTTTTTTTATTTTTATAATTTTTCTTTCGTTTTAGGAATGACGACCAAATTCAGTAAACAAAAGTTGGCTGAAGCTCAAGAGAAGAAGGCAAAAAATGGCCTCGTTCGTGGCCTCCTGTCGAGGAAACGTTTGAAGGCAGGCGATGTTTCCAACGATGATCATGTAGTGACTTCTCCTTCTAAGCATCCTGCCTTCCCTACCTCATCTCTGGAGGTGATTACTTTCGTTGGGGAGGAAGCCAAGAAGAAGAAGAAGATTGCTAACAAGTCTTTTCTCCCAATTTTCTAGGACAATGCCAATGCTGTTGCCTTGAAGGCTCACGAGGCACTCTCTGTGGACGACCTAAGTCCTTTAATGGCGAAGTCATCCAGTGAAGTGATGTTGTCTCATATTCAGAAGCTTGTGCAGGTATATTTTGATAATGTAGGTTGCTTTTTCTTTTTTGCTTTGCTTTTGCTAACAAAGATTTTTTTTTTTTTTTTTTTTTTAATATGAAGGCTTTGGGGGAGTCTATGATCTAATCCCTTTCTGCTCAGAATGAGACGCTCAAGAACAAGGTTGCCATCCTTACTGTCGAAGCTGAGAATGATCAAGAACGTGTGGCAGCTTTGGAAAAGAGTCTTCAAGTGGAGAAGGACTTTTGCAAGCTAAAGGACAAACATATAGGTGATCTGCAGTTGAAGTTGCAAAAAGCTGGGGCTATGGCGATGTAGGAGTTCAACGACTCTAACTCTTACTTAGACGAGCTATGTGAGTATTATATGAAGGGCTTTGAGCTCTTTAGAAAATGGATGGCGAAGCATCACCCGGATTTGGACCTCTCTGGCCTTGTTATGGGTGAGGTTAAGAAGGAACTACTGGCCGATCGTCCTTCCGAGGTCACAGTTGAGAATGTGATGGAGGAGGCCATGACTATAACTCTTGCAAATCCAGCTCCTAATGAATAGTGACTTATTTTCTTCTTTCTATATGTGAGGTTAAGAAGGAACTACTAGCCGATTGTCCTTCCGAGGCCACAGTTTAGAATGTGATGGAAGAGGCTACAACCATAGCTGAGGTGATGGAAAAGGCCATGACTATAACTCCTGCAAATCCAGCTCCTAATGAATATTGACTTATTTTCTTCTTTCTATATGTTAGGTTCTAAGACTTTAGGAGCTAATGTATTAGAACTTCAATTTGTATATATTGGCAAACCATGATCAAAACATTTAGTCTAGGTTTAAATGTGCTCAAAGTTTGGTTTGATGTAAGTTTTGTATCGAGTAATTGCAAGAAATTACTATTCAATTTCTGCAAGGCTCGATTGATTGAAAATTAGACTCGATCAATCAAGAATTGTGGATCAGCAATTTTCTACAGAATTCTCAGACCAGCCCAAGCCCATATGACGTGTAGGGTTAAGTGTAAAACTCCAAGTATAAAAGGAAAAACCCTAGCTACATTTTACAAGTCTTTGTTGAGTTGTGTGTTGAATCTTTTATGAGATCTAAGAGGTGTTTACCTTCAAACATATACATTGAGCCATCAAGATCAAGATTCACATCAAGAACTTAATGATTGCTTCAGTTGCTGCCTAAAGAACTTTCAAGAAAATCTAAAACCTTTGAGAGGTGTGTCAAAGTCACAAGTAGGAGAACTTGTGGTTGTTGTAGATCAAGGAAAAAAGTAGTTCGTGGACTTAAAGCTGTCACATGGTCATGGTAGTAAGTTTTCTACACAAGATAGCAATAGGATGTTAGTGGTCTAAGTCTTATTGTAAAAATTTCAATTCTTTCATAATGGATCTGTTTTTACCTTGAGGATATCTAGGTTAAATCCTCTCTAGGTCTTTTACCGGTTTGGTTTTCCTGGGTCATCAGATCTATGTGTTCTTTACTTTCCACATTATATTTGTTTAATCTAGATTTAATTAACAAACTTGTTAATCAACTTGGCTTAACATTAGGTTAAACATATTGTGTTAAGGGGTCTAAAAACTAACACTATATTTCTTTTTTTTGTAAGACGAAAACAATGTCTTTTATGGGCTCGTTGTTTTGAGCAAATCTTCTGAACAATCTCTTTGGGCCCACATGTTTTGGGCATATATTTTCTTTCTGACAATAACAACTCCTTATATGAATTGCCAACATGTAATTTTTTATGAGTTAATCTTTGCTGTGTTCAGATGACGAAGGCCTTTTGGATACCTTCATGCTTTAGTTGTGTTAAACAACTTTTTCATGCTCGGTTGTGATTGGACAACCTTTCATTGAGTCATGTTTAAATGATGATGGTAACGAGCTATGTTTGAACAGTCAAGTTATGACAATATTAGTTATGTTTAAACAACGTTTTTAGGTTTAGCTGTGTTTGAACAGCATTTTTTATATTGAGTCATATTTGAATGACGATGTTAGTTGTGTTTGAACAACTTTTTTTATGTCTAGCTGTGTTTGAACAGCTTTTTTATTGAGTCATGTTTGAATGACGATGTTAGTTGTGTTTGAACAACTTTTTATATTTAGCTGTGTTTGAACATCTTTTTTATTGAGTCATGTTTAAATGACAATGTTAGTTGTGTTTGAACAACTTTTTATGTTTAGCTGTGTTTGAAAAACTTTTTTATTGAATCATGTTTAAATGACGATGTTGCGTTGTACGCATGACTTAAAGTCATGCTATTGGAGTGCCTTTAGGTTAACCATTTTTTTGTTCGTTCATGATTGAATGACAATCATAATAGTTGTGTTTAAACAACTTTTGATTTAGTCAACTTTGATAGTTGTGTATTAACAACTTTGATGGTTATGACGATGTCGGCTGTGTATTAATAGCTTTTGATTTGAAATTTTAACGATGGAGATCCTTGGGACGTCTCCCAAGAATAACTCCTGAGTGTTGCACATGTTTTTGTTGATAAATAACTCATGGATAATCATTGATAAATATGCATGGATAATGCTTTAATGTATTATTGATCTATGAATGACGAAAGTAATAACTGTCGTACATACTGATATGAAGATTGGGCAACTTGAAATGTAAAAGATTCCCTACTAGTAATACTTCTTCAAATGTTCTATGTTCCATGGTCGAGGTAGGTCCTGACCATCTAAAGACTTTAGGTAGTAGGAGCCTTCTTTGGAGTGACTGATTACTTCATAGGGGCCTTCCCAAGCTGGTCCCAATTTTCCTTGGGGTGGGTCCTTTGTTGCCTGTGATATCTTCCTGAGGACGAGGTATCCTGTGTTGAACCTTCTTACCTTGACTTTTCTGTTGTAGCATCTGGCCATTGCTTCCTTGTTCTTGGCCATTCACTTCATGGCTTCCTCTCTGACTTCATCAATTAGATCTAAGTTGCTATTAAGCTCCTGTTGGTTCTTCTAACCTTTGTAAATTTTGACTTGGAGGCTTGTCAATCCCACTTCCACTAGTATGACGGCCTTGGTGCCAAATGTCAGTCTGAATGGCATTTCTCCTGTTGGAACTCTTGTAGTCGTCCTATATGCCCAAAGGATATTTGGTAGTTCTTCAGGCCATGCCCCTTTTGCCCCCTCAAGCTGAGTTTTGATAATTTTGAGTAAGCTTTTGTTCGTCACTTTTGTCTAATCGTTGGTTTGAGGGTGTCTTGGAGAACAGTAGTGGTTCTTGACTCCTAAGTCTTGGCAAAATTTTCGAAACTTGGGATTTTCGAACTATTTTCTATTCTCCGATATTATGATGCATGGGACTCCAAACCTGTAGATGATGTTCTTCCATACAAAGCTAGAGACTTTAGCCTCTATATCGTTGTTACTGGTTCTACTTCTACCCATTTTGTGAAGTAATCAATTGTAACGATCAGAAATCTGAGTTGCTTCTTCCCTAAAGGGAATGTGCCCAAAATGTCAATCCCCCATTAGGCGAAGGGCCATGGTAAGGATATGGGTGTCATCATCTCCCCTGGTCTTGTTTGGACATTTGCGAAGCATTGACACTTATCACATGCTCTGACAAGGTCGTGTGCATCCTTTTGTAAAGTTGGCCAGTAATATCTTGCTATGAGTGCCTTTCCTACTAAAAACCTTGCCCTAGCATGATTTCCACAAATTCTCTCGTGTATCTCGCGGAGCACATAATCTGCTTCTTCTGTGTTGGCACATCTTAAGTATGGGAGTGAAAAACCTTATTTGTACAGTACATCGTCTATAATGATGAAGTGGGCTGCTTTAATCTGTATCTTCCTTACTTCCGTTTTATCTTCTGGTAGCCATCCTTCTTTCAAATAACGAACGATGGGAGTAATCCACTTGTCCTGTTCTTTTATGTTCAGAACCTGCTCACCTTTTGTACTTGGTTACCCCATTATCTCTATACATAGTTTGGAGATTGTATTGTAGTCATCTGACGAGGCCAACCTTGCTAGGAAGTCAACTTCTGCATTTTTGGCCTGAGGGATTTGCATAAAGTCTAGTCTGTTAAAGTTCTGCGAGAGTTATTGGACAATCTTCAGGTACTTCTGCATCCTTTCTTCTTTGGCCTCATAATCTCCTTTCACTTGTCCAATTATTAGTTGAGAATCAGCTTAGACGATAAGATTCTTTGCTCCTAGAGCTTTTGCTAAACTTAGTCCTGTTAGCAATGCTTCATACTCTGCCTCATTATTGGTTGCTGAGAATTGTAGTCTAACTGCATACTTCAATATCTCTCTTTATGGAGATATAAGCACTACTCCTGCCCCTCCTACTTTCTTCGTAACAGACCCATCTGTTTGGACCGTCTATGTTTCCATAGAGAGTTCTTCTTCCTTGTAGGAGTAAGTGAATTTTGCGATAAAGTCCATTAGTACTTGGGCTCTAATTGCTGCTCGAGGTCGATATTTGATGTCAAATTGGCCTAATTCAATTGCCCATTGAATGAGTCATTTGGCTGCA
The DNA here is from genome assembly GCA_030820535.1 of Quercus parvula. NCBI lineage: Eukaryota > Viridiplantae > Streptophyta > Magnoliopsida > Fagales > Fagaceae > Quercus > Quercus parvula. The sequence goes on from JAUAME010000009.1 coordinate 370,513, forward strand.
TCTATCTTTTTCATTGTCTTTCTTATTGGTTGGTCTGTCATTACGATGATGGAGTGCACTTGGAAGTAAGGACGAAGTTTCCTAGAAGCGACCAACAATGCAAAAGCTATCTTTTCCATCCTTGGGTAATTTGCCTTTGCTCCTTGGAATGCCCGGCTAGTATAGTAGACTAGATTCTGGATATTTTCTTCTTTTTTGATTAGTGCCGAACTTACTGCAGTGTTAGACACTGCTAAGTAGAGGTACAGCTTTTCCCCCGTCACCAAAGAACTTAGCAATGGTGGCTTTGTCAAGTACTCTTTTAATTTTGCAAGACTTTTTCACACTCGTCAGTCCACTGAAAGGCCTTTTTCAAGACCTTGAAGAACGGCATGCACTTGTCCATTGCCCTCGATTATTGCCTTTACTTTGTTTGGGTTTGCCTCTATGCCTCGTTAGGACACCATGAATCCCAAGAATTTCCCTGAAGCAATAGCAAAAACACACTTTGCAGGGTTTAGTTTCATATTGTACTTACGTAGTGTGCTAAAGGTTTCTTTCAAATAGTCCAAGTGGTTGGCTTCATCCTTACTTTTCACTAGCATATCGTCTACGTATACTTCCACATTTCTTCCAAACTGGTGAGAAAACACGTGGTTCACCAATCTTTGGTATATGGCTCCTGCGTTCTTCAATTCAAATGGCATAACTTTGTAGCAATACAACCTTTGGCTAGTGACGAACGAGGTCTTCTCTTGATCCTCTTCATCCATGGGGATCTGGTTGTATCCAGAAAATGTGTCCATGAAACTTAAGAGCTTGTGTCCAGCAATTAAGTCTACCAGTTGATTAATCCTTGGCAAGAGGAAACTATCTTTTGGGCAAGTTTTGTTCAGGTCTGTGAAATCAACGCACATCCTCCATTTGCCATTGTTCTTTTTTACCATTACCAAGTTTGCTAGCCAATCTGGGTAGAAGACTTGATGAAACCAACTTCTAATAGCTTCTTTACTTCTTCAGTTACTGCTTTGTTACACTCTGGTACAAATATTCTCCGCTTCTGCTATATAGGTTTGCATTTTAAGTCGATGTTAAGACGATGTTGTATGATCTTCCTATCAATTCTGGGCATATCCTCGTGTTTCCAAGCGAAAACATCTTGATTTGCCCTTAAGAAGGAAATCATCTTCTCTTTCTCCAGAGCTAGGAGTGTTAATCCTATCTTTAATACCTTTGTTGAATCTCCTAAGATGATCTCAATTTCCTATGGTGTTTCTGACGGTTTGGGGATGGGCTCTAGTTCATTAATCACCCATGTGTGGTTCTCCCCAAATGCTAAGGTAGCTTGGTAGCATTCTCTTGCTAGAACTTAATCTCATCTGATTTCTCCTACTCCATAGGCTGTTGGAAATTTCACCTTCAAGTAATATGTTGATGTCGCTACTCTTAGCATGTTTAGTGCAGGTCTTCCTAAGATGATGTTGTATGTTAAAAGACAATCAACTATGTGGAAATCAATTTCCTTGGTGACCTATGCTGGGTAAGTGCCTGCAATTACGGTTAGAGTGACGATGCCCCTAAGGACGATTCTATCCCCACTGAAGCTCACCAGAGGGGAGGTGAAAGGTCTGATCCTTCTCTTGTCCAATTTCATTTGCTAAAACACAGGTAAATAGATGATGTCTGCTGAGCTTCCATTGTCAATAAGCACCCGATGGTTGTTGAATTCTTCTACTCTGAGCATGATTACCAATGGATTGTCATGGGGTTGCCTAATGCCGCGACCATCTCTCTGAGAAAACAATATCAAGTTCGTCATTTCTTGGCATCTTCACTAGAGGGAGCTGTGAATGGACACTATTTATTTCTTTCTCATGGGCTTTTTTCAGGGACTTCAGCGTTCCGCCTGCCGTTAATCCTCCTAATATCATTTTTATCTCTCCTGTAGGAGGTTTGCTATCTCTTGCTTCTCGATCTTTGTCTTTATCGTCCTTCCGTTGGTATTTGTAAGGCTCCATTTTCTTGACATACTTCTATAACTGCCCTTGCCGGATTAAAGTCTCCACCTAGTATTTCAAATGTCTACACTCGTTGGTGCGATGCCCGTGGTCCTAGTGGAACCTACAGTACTTGTTCTTGTCCCTTCTTTTTGCTGAAGTATTGATTGGCTTCGGCCATTGCAGGGAGGGATCGTGCCTTATCTACATCAAGACTTGCTCAATTGGCATTATTAAAGGAGTGAATTTAGTGAACTTTGGCTTCCTATCCGGAAGTTCCTTCTTGTTTCCTATGTATGCCCAACACTTCGTGTCTCTTTCTTCTTATCGTGATTGCTGCCTGTTCCTTCGTCTCTCTTTCTTTTTCCTTTCATTTCTTTTGCAAGCATTGTGTCTTCTACATTCATGTACTTCTGAGCTTTTTGGAGCAATTCTGCGACTGTTTTTGGTGGGCTTTTGGTGATTGAGAAGAAAAAATATCCAAGTAGCAATCTTGCTTAGAAAGTTGTTAGGATGACTTGATCTTCAATTTCATCTACCTGCAGTAGCTCCTTATTGAATTGGGTCACATACTATCTTAGGATTCTCCTTCTGCCTGTTGAATGTTGAGAAGATGACCGGTTGGCTTTTTGTATCTTTGCCCCACAATGAAATGATGAACAAAATCCTTGCTGAGTTGTTTAAAATCTGCAATAATTCCTAAAGGTATCTTGCTAAACCATACTTTGGCTGCTCCTTTCAACGTCATTGGAAATGCCTTACACAACACCTTATCTGGAGTCATTTGCAATAGCATTAGTGTCTTGAATGATTCAATGTGATCCAAGGGATCCTTGGAACCGTCACATGATTCCAATTGTGGGAGACGAAATTTTGGTGGGAGGGGATGGTTCAGTACTTCAATGGTGAATGGTGAGTCCGTCCTTTGAATCATCCCATAAAAATTCCCCCCGCCTTGTCCTTCATGGCACTTTTTAACTCGTCCATCTCCTTCCTCATGTTGTGAAACTCATTCTCCATCCTGGAGGAACCTTTTCCTGAGGTCCTATTTCGCATGTTAGCTTGGGAGTTTAATTCTTCTTCATTTTGGTTTTCTCCTATTCGCTGACATTCTGCGTTTTGGGATTCCATTGTCTTTCGTAGTTCTTCATTCTGGTGAGTCAGCTCTTCCACACTAGCCAGGAGGGCCTGGATTTACTGTTGTTGCACAGCTTCTGGCTGTTGTGCAGTTTCTAGTTACATCTCGTACTTTGAGGAACTCTTTTGTCACTGGGAAAGATGGCTCAAATGATTATCGTTCCCCACAGACGATGCCAAACTGATGATGCAAAAAATCAGCAGCTGAGCTCCTCGTTGTAGCAGATGGATGAAGCTGTGATTGGGATCATCTATGTTGGAGGAAAACCTGAAAAACATACTGGGTGGAAGAGTAACACGCCGGTGTGGCATTAACCAAACCGCCTCCGATGCTTAAGTGAGTAAGGGAGAAAGATTTTAGAGAGAATTGTTTGGAGAGTGATTTTTGTAGAGTATTTTGTGTGTACCTTTAACTTCTGTTGCCTTCTCTTTTATAGTTGTATGTCTAATTAATGGGCAATGAATCACTGTATTTATGCTCAATGTCTAGTGCGTTACAAAATCTTTGTCTGAAGTTCACAGCTCACTTTGTGACCGTTGCTCCGTCCGTTATGTTTTGTCATCGATGACAATCTCTACTTAATGACGATCGTAAATTTCTAACTCATCAAGCACATTGACAGGAGTCCAGTTATTATGGGTGAACCTAATTACGCATACCATGGGCGTTTTAGCTCTAGCAATAGAGCAACCAACCAAGGAACTAATGAAGAAGCCACCAGTAGATCAAACTAGGCCACTTATTACCAACATTATGTGGAGAAACCTTTTAGCCCAAGCTTTATATCAGATTGTAGTCCTTTTGATGTTACAATTCAAAGGTGAATCAATTTTTAGTGTGATTGAGAAGGTAAATGACACCTTGATCTTCACTACTTTCGTCCTTTGTCAGGTCTTCAATGAATTCAATGCAAGAAAGCTCAAGAAGAAGAATGTTTTTGAAGGGATACTTAGGAACAAGTTGTTTATGGAAATCATTGCCATAACCATAGTCCTTCAGGTGGTCATGCTAGAACTTTTGAAAAAGATTTCAAGTTCAGAGAGGTTGAATTAGGGGCAATGGGGAACATGTGTCAGATTTGCAATAATTTCTTGGCCAATCGGTTTGATTGTCAAGTGGATACCCATTAGCTACCTATAATGAAAGAGAAGTGTTACGGCTATGTCTACAACATTTTTACAACAAATCATAAGTGGTTAGTTATTATTAGTTATAATTTGAATCTATCATTAAAATTACTTTTTTGGCCTACTAATAACAACCAGCCGTTTAGGATTTATTGTGAAAATATTGTAAAAATGTTATGGATATAATATTTCTCAAAATGAAAAAGAGACAAGGACTCTTACCAATTTTGTATAGCTTTCTTTTAGGAAAAAAAAATTTCCATGTCTGGATATTTCATTTGTTAGTATATGATGCATTTTTTAAGAAAAATATTTTATTGATTTGTTCTTTTCAAATCTAGGGACAGTTTCAGTCATGATTGTAAGTTAAATTTACAATCATACGGAACTTGTTACTATCTTCTTTATTTGCACAAAGCTAGTGATAGTGGCATCACATCAACACTACAAGAGCTATATATTGAGAAAGTCTTGCAACAAGTGAAGCTATATGTGCTATCCATGCATCTAAACACAATCTGGGTTACCATTGGTTGATTGAAGCAAGATACGGTTTCACTTCATTTCATACGATGAAGTCGAGGGAAAAGTAAACAAATACCAATCTAATTAATTAATGAAAAATTGTTTGAACCTAGCATCCACGTACATTGGTGATGTGAAATTGCTAAAATGCTAATTTTAGCACCACAATATACAAAAATTGTGCTATATTGGTAATAGTATAGTTAAAAAATTTAGGTTAAAATGCAAAACTAACCCTCTAAGTTTTACAATTTTTCATTTCAGTCTTCTAAGTTTGGGTTTTGTCATTTCAATTCTCTAAATTTCAATCCTTTCCAATTAAGTCCTTCGTTAATATGCCATTAGTTTCTGCCGTTAACTAACTAAAACGGCATATTTTTGGACCTTATTTAATATTTATTTCTTTCTTTCTTAATCTTAGGAAAAACGTTAATTAAAAAAAAAAAAGCAAAACCGAAACCCCACCCCCACCCCCACCCGATAAATCTAGGGAAAAATTGCTGAATAGACTATTTCCAGCAAAATATTAGGTGCATGGAATGCGTTCAAACTTATTTAGTTAGTTAGTGAACAATTGTTACTTTAACTATTCATCATCATGATCTTTTTACAGTTTGAATCGAAAGTTTCGGGTCAAGTGATCAGGGTAGTGAACAACAAGTCCTATATGACCGACTAGTATTTACTGGAAATCCACTTCTCTTCTGATAAAGGTTGTTTCTATTTTGAGGTTTCTATAGCTTCTAAATATTATATGCTCTTGTAACGTTGTAAGACTCTCTCTCTCTCTCTCTCTCTCTCTCTCTCTCTCTCTCTCTCTCTCTCTCTCTCTCTCTCTCTCTCTCTCTCTCTCTGTTATTGAATTCTAGTGTTAGTAGACTGGTGGTTTTCTTGTCATGGATTATGGCAGAAAGTTGCAATACTTACCGACTGTTTTTTTTTTTTTAATAATTAAATAAATAAGATTAATAATTAAATCAAATAAATAAGTAAATATTAATTAAGGTTCAAAATGACGTTGTTTTCGTAAGTTAACGGTAGAAACTAACAGTATATTAACGGAGGACTTAATTGGGAGGGAATGAAATTTGGAGGACTGAAATGACAAAACGCAAACATAGAGGACTGAAATGAAAAATTATAAAACTTAGAGAGGACTTAATTAGGAAGGAATGAAATTTGGAGGACTGAAATGACAAAATGCAAACATAGAGGACTGAAATGAAAAATTATAAAACTTAGAAGGTGAATTTTGCATTTTAGCCAAAAATTTAACTCATCAACTACATTGCACAGTCATCTATAGCTATGCACTGTAACTTAAATGGTAAAACAACATAATATATTTTATGTGATTGAGGTGGTAGCAGTGGTTATTATTTATTGTAATAAATATATTATTTTATTGTGTTATTTATATTATTTTGATATGTTCAATTAACTCAAATATAATAATAATTTATTCTAAAAAAAAAAAAACAAAGAGACTATAATGGACTGTAGGAGGCCTCTGTTTCCTCGTTGAATGTCGGTCCAATGAGCTTGCACATAATTTAACATAATTTTTTTTTATTAAACACAGTAACAATAACAATAATTTTTTTTTTTTAATACCATTCTAAGAAACAAAAAGTTTACAAAAAAGCCGGGTTAACCATACAGCAGTGAATTGGCATTCTAGTTGCCAAAATAGCTAGGCTACAAACATCACTAATTACAAAACGGGCACAAAAATAGAGTGATAGGTTAATTCATTATGAGTTAAGTGAGACCAATCTGCCACATCACTAAGGGTGTATAAGTAAATTTATACAAATTCACTTTTTCTATCACTTCACTTTTCCACTCCAACCAAACAAAGAGAAGAAAAAATTAAAATATTTGTTATCCTCACACTTTTCCATCCTCCCACCATTTTCTATCCTCCCATTTTTTCACCCTTCTAACCAAACGAACCCTAAGGAATAAAATTTGATTAAAACCCAGACTCTTAACCTTGATAGCCGTCTCGACCATTGCTTCCTGGATCGCGTTGGGGGTTGTTTCTTATATGCAGCTTGCTATTCCTTTCAATATAGTGTTTCTTGTCATGTCTTTGGCTTCATAGGCAAAGATAACAATAATAAAACTTAGGAGATATACACCCAATTTTGACCCCTAATTTCACTACTTCTTGATTTGTGCAATTATAAGTGCTCAATAAAGAATGGTAAGACCATAGAACCAGGCAAGATGTTTTGAAATTAATTATTTTCCTACATTTATTATAATAATAAAAAAAGTAGAAGGTGTAAACTTTTTGCGATATAAAATGTGTTGGGTTTATTTAACATAGGGGGTTAAATAAACCAAGTTGTTTAATTAAATTCAATTTATGCAATGCTCCAATTATAAAGTGTTGGGAACAACTGTATCACTAAACCTAAATTTTATGTAGCTAAAAAGTAAATTATAAGGCACAATGATCACGATGGGAAAAACATTGGTAGGAAAAACTCCAACAAGTGATATATAGGTTACCATTCCTTGAAAAATCTACTAATAAAAATTGAGGTTACAAGAACATGGAATATATTTGATCCCAAAATATCTACCTACAGTAAAACCTAATGAGCTATCCAAGCGCAGCTCTAATCTAGTTGGACTACTTTTCTTAGCTGCCTTCTTCAATGTGCACAAATCTCCAATCTATGATTGACTTCACCACAACAACAACTTAATTACATTAACCTTGGTGCAAAGTTCTTTATAGTAACACACTCCAACGGAGAACCGGAAGTAGCTCAGTACCAAACCCAAGGTGCACAAGGTCACAATAACTTCTCTTAATATGCGTGTATTCTCTCTATATAATGTTCGGGTGAGACTTAGGTGTAGTGCATGTAGTGCACTGGACCCATTAAGATGGTGACATGTGTTCAAAAGTGGATACGTGTTATAATCTCAACGAGTCCAGTGCAACTGGACACTAGATCCAAACCTCACCCATAATGTTCGCTATAAAAAGAATATATTTTAATTTATACCTTTAAGTACCCTGTGCATGAATCCTTAGTTATGCCAATTCATCATGGGCTGAAACTTAAAAATTCAATTCAAAATCCCACAGCTCGATTGGTCGAGCAGGTATTGAGAATTGCTAACTCTCAAAGGGGTCAAGACAATTAATCTTCACTATTTTCAACAAATTACATTTGACTCTAAGTAAATGGAGAATGATCTTTTTACAACATTGAAATTTTTCTACAAAATGCAACAAACTCTTCTCTTCTTTCTTTCGTTTTTTGGTATTTGGTGAAAGAATAATGCATTAAACAAAATAACAAAGAGAGTAAATGACATTAGGTACAAAATATTAGGAGCATATATATATCATTGTCTTACAACTGGCTTATAATTAAGATTTTATGAGTCTAAATTAATTGTAATTAAGATTTTATATTTTGTCATTTCAGTCCTCTAAGTTTCAAATTTTGTCAATTTAGTCCTCGTTAAGCTTTGGTTAACAGTTGTTGTTACTAACCAAAACAATGCTGTTTTGAATTTTTTTTTAATTTAAAAAAAATGAAAAATGTTTATTAAAAAAAGAAGAAAGAAACCTAGGGGAACGACGTCGTTCCCCTGCCAAGTTTGAATATGAATGTCGTCATTAATTTCTGATCTCCTCTGAATTGATTCCATTAAGTTTTTTTCTCATCGTCATGCTTCAACTAGAAAACCTGTTTCTAAAAGATCTTCCAGTCCTTTGAATTGATTCCATTAATTTCTTAACGTTGAAGCATTCAATTCTCAGAAGAAACAAAGAAGAGTCATAATAAGGAGAAACACATAAGATGGAAATTGATGACGTCAGCAATTTCCATCCAAGATATAACGGCATGGACTAAATTGACATGACATTGAAATGTTAGGAACCAAATTGACACGATTGAAATCAGCAATTTTCATCTACAAGATAATAGGCAATGACTAAATTGACACGGAATTGAAAGGTTATGGACCAAATTGAAATATGGTGTAAAATATAGAGGCCAAATACGTAGTTTACCCTAAATGTTACTAACATAAAGGAAGGGGTGTGCATGGGACGAGTTGAATGGTTTTTTCAATCCAACCTATCACATGGGTCCAACTCAATCCACATAGGCCGGGTTTGACAAATTTTTTAATTAAAAAAATAAATGAGCATTAGAACAACAACCAACCGTATTACAATTTACAAATGTTTTTTGTCTCCATGCCATCTTCTAAAAATTCAAAGCATAGCACCATAAACAAATAATCAAACCAAATGACATTTAAATAATAAGAAGGGTAAAAGAGTAATTAACAATATATATGTGTGTGTGAGAGAGAGAGAAAGAGAGAGAGTCCGGTTAGGTTAGGCAGAGTTGTCAATCCTGAATCCATTTACCCAAACCAATTGGAAAAGGAGTTCTTTTTTTTTTTAGGGGGAATATCTACTTCATATTTTCGTACCAATTGCCATTTCATAAAGATTGAAATTTGGTGCCTTCGAAGTTGGCGGAAGTTATTACTCTTGAATTTGGAAGTTGAACTACAGTTGACCACTTTAATTATTTGCGCGAACCTTACTACGGGCAATATTTTTCAACAAATTCAAACATTTCTAGGTAGTCACATAATATTAAAAAAATCATAATTTTCTTATTGGCATAAAAGGAAGTCATAGTATCGTTTTCTAAGAAAAAATTTGGTAAATAGAAGCTCCTTCTTGCCCCAACCTAAGCTCTATGGGTGTTTCAGAGTAAAGGTCTGAGTTTACTTAAATGAAACGAGTAATGTATTGATTTGTGAGTGTTATGTTAATTTTTTTTTGGACAAATCTATTGTTTATTCTATTTTAGTTAAGAGGGGGAAAAAAGTAAGGCTTTCTTAAAGAAAAATCTAAATATCCAAGTAAGACTAGCTAAACATTTGTAATGTGATTTGGAAAATCAAAATTAATTTTATTTTATCGTCCACATTTTTTTTTTAAGAGAGATTTATTGTCCACATTTGAATTTATACAAGACTAACTTCCAACTAAAAAAAAAAAACACTAGCTTCATATAATTTATTATCAAGAAAACTAATTGTAATGCAAGTTAACTTATTTGAATATGTTATAACATATTCTAAATCTAATCTAACTAATTTGAATGAATCACAACTGACTACAAACACTGCTTACCCAAATAATTAACTAATACAAATAAGCCACATAACATTCCTTTTCGCTTTTCCTCTATGAAAATACCATTGAACTCCAAATATAATATAGGTTCTAAAATTTCAACTCGTGTCGTGTGGTTTTCAATCACATTAAAATGAGAGAACTCTCACTTCACGATTTTGGGGAAGTGTGAAATGATCGAGTTGTCTCAAGTAGTTTCTTTCATGTACTAGAATATTTTCATCTTCTTTTCCAAAGAAAAAAAAAAACAAAAAGGAATATTTTCATGTCATTAAAACCTAAACAAACAAATTGAATTGTCCAAGAGTTCCGACCATTAATTGCCGGAATGACTTTAATACCATTTGTTACAAGCTTATGTATGGTGTGGATCAAGTAATGGATTGGTTTGTGATTGTGAGTGGTTCGGATTAATAATTCTGGAAAATATATAATATATATTCCCTCATTTTCTCTATCTTTCGTGGGGTACCTGAATGAAAGGTTTCGTGTTGACTTACAAAAAAAAACACAGCAAAAGCGAAGGCGCGTATCGTTTGAGTTGTGACATCCTGATCCAAATGTTATATTAAATAGGAGAGAGTGGGTTGGCCCTTGAACGTAAGAAGAGGGAGTACGCATTTATGGTATTCCGGGAGTACACAATAATTTCTCCTCGAATGAAATAGCAACGCATCAGCCAAGAAGTTGTATAAATGTTTCATCATATTTACTTTTTTTTTTTTGGGTGAAAATCATCTATACTTAGTTACTTACATAATAAGATCTTATTATTAAAAAGGGACTTAATTTGACCGACACGCGAAGCAAACAACTATATACATGTCAACGTATCCCCTTTTCCATCTCATCTCAGCTCCAATTCTTTGCCTTCTAAAATTACTACACGTACGTACGTACGTAGTCAAACTCCTTTGCTTTCCGATAGTCCCGGAGATCATATACCTTCTGCTTCCCATTTCCAAACCAACGCTTCCACCCTTCTTCAAGTTTCAGCTCCAAATTCTTTCTTAAACACTATTTGCTATCTCCATTCTCTTTTACGTACATTAATTATTGCTCCTTTTATTTCTTAATAATATCGTTCTCTGTCACAATATTATAAAATGTCAAACTTGTAAAAGGTTTGGTCATAACAAACACACCAGTCAAAGAGATTCAACTGTTGGTAGTATAAGGGGTATCAAGGTTGTAAATATTAATTTTATTTCTTTTAATTGTAGTTGCATGTGTTTTAGTATTTGAGTTTCTAATTCTCTCTTAATTTTGTAGGAAACAAGGATTGGGGAAAGCTCTAGTGCAGGGGCATGAGTTAATGTGATGAATAATACTGTTGAAAATGTTGTTGAGGATGGTTTGGATGCTACTACACAACAAAGTGTAAATGTTGCTGCTACTGGTATGAATTAGTTTACTCCACTGGCTAATGATGAGCCTAGTGGAAGTGATTATGATGCCTTTTGAAGTTGATGGAATTTGGAATCATTTTTGGACAATTATTTTTGTTGTTGTTTTGGTGGCTGTCAGTGTTGGTTTGGATGATGTGTTTTTTTTTTTTTTTTTGCAAAGCAAATTGACAGCATAGTGGAAAACTTTGTGCAGATAATTTTTGTTAAGTGAAACACAGCAAAGTAGACATAATGTGAACAACTTACATACACAATGGACCTGGTGGGTCTTGGACAGTTTTTGCCTTTTTGGTTTCCTTTTTATGTCCTGTATTAACTTAGACTAATAGTTATTAGTGTAAGCTTTTGTAACTAATAGATGGTACAATGCTATGAATGTAACTAATGATATATATATAACTTTGACAATGCTATCAATGAATATATATTATGAACTTAATGGGAATGCAAATGTAAATTTAAACTTACTTGTCTATACTTGTTACTTATTAATTTCGTGAAAACAATTTTTTTTTTGTTAATGTTTTCATCATAGGAATGTGAAAGTGGATTATCTTATCCATAACATTATTTAACCAATTGACATGGTTGTACAATCATGAATTATCCTATCTATATGTAAGAGGTGTTGCCGTTAAGGAAAATTCCTAGATCAAAGAAAATTCCCACATTAGGAGTGTTGATATATCAGGTAACAAAAATATTTTAGATATTAGAGGCTATGCAAATATCATGGGATTGATTGAAGAATCCTCTTCTCACACAAAGTCCACAGCTAATCACTTGGACATCTCATAGATTACCCCTATCAAGGAATTCCCACATTAGGAGTGTTGATATATCAGGTAACAAAAATATTTCAAATATTAGAGGCTATGCATATATCATGGGATTGATTGAAGAATCCTCTTCTCACACAAAGTCCACGGCTAATCAATTGGACATCTCATAGATTACCGCCATCAAGAAAATATAGTACACATGTTTACAACAACTTCATCAAAGGAAAACATATTTCCTTAAATCTCTCATATACATATGGAATCCCATGAAATAGAAGTTTGCTTTATGATTTATATAGAATTTCGAAATCTTGTATATATCCAACTAATTCATCACAAGTGATTTGCTAGGACCATTTGCATTTTAATTGAGTTTGTTTGGAATAAAATTGCATTTATTTATTATCAAACAATGGGTCCCATAGTTGGACTAAAATGGACTAAAACTAGAAAACATTTGCATTTGCATTTGCAAAATGCATTTAGGCTGGCAGGAACAAATGAGTGTGGGTTACCTTTCTGAACATTCATTCTTGGAAATGGAAAAAAAAAAAAAAAAAAAAAAAGCTATGCAGCTTTTGTTTTAGGTGGAGTGAACAATAAGGCATGATAACGGTGTTTATGTTTAAGGACTAAAATTATTGCTTTTTAATTATTTTGGATGTGTTTGGTATTACCCCAAACCTTAGGGTAGTTATCTAGAATTTACCCTTTTATTTTATTTTTTTACTGTTTTAGTTCACACTATAGCATAAGACATAATGATATATGTTAGTATTTGATGTCATAAAATTAATAAAAATATTTTACTGATCTATTTTTTTTCATATCTAAAGAGCAGTTTCAATCATGTATTTCTGTGGTTTGTTTGAATGTTAAATTTAAAATCTTAACACCAAGATTAGTTACTACTTTCTTAGCATTTTACAACAATTGTGCTAAGAACATAAACCTTTATGGCACAATCTGCAGTTGTAGTCTTCCGGTCTATTTGGAACAGAGAACACCCCCCTGAATTTTTTCATGGAAGCAGTGTAAAATTGTGCTTGGACGCCACTTGATACTGTCACTTCATTACTCCATTGATAGATTTGCATGAAGCAATTATAGATGGAGTAATCTCTAATGTTAAACAAACCCAATAATCAGAACCACAAAGCAACTCAATAGGAGCCCCAAGATTTTTTAAAAAAATCAGGTTGAGTTGAGGTGAATACCATTTTCAAAAGCATAAGAAATCACCCAACGAACCCCATATAGACAAACTCTCTTATCTCACCAATATGCAATATTATCAACAAAAACAGAGAAAACACATGAAAACTATGCTAAATTGAGAAAGTCAGAGATATGGGAAAATAAAGAAGGGGAGACAAGGGAAAGATGAGGATATTGAAAGAAAAATTGAAAGTGAGAATAAGGGCATCGAGTTTCAATACCATTAATGAGGGACAGTTGTGTTGTTTTGTTTTGTTTTTCTTGCTCAATTTGTTTTTGACAGCACAAAACATCAATGGTTTTTACGTTTTTGATCCGGATGATGTTGGCCTATACGGGTCCTACCTATATCTATTGTTCTTCTATCTATGCTCTATGCTGGAGTATTATTTAAAGGATTTTTACTTTGTCTTGTTTTGTTTTGTTTTTCTTCTCCATTTGTTTTTTACAGCACAAAACATCCACAGTTTTTACTTTTTAGATCCGGATGATGTTGGCCTATGTCTATACTCTATGAACATTTTGGTGATAAAATACCCTTACAAAGAAAAGAATCGAGGAAAAAAAATGTTTGGTAAACTATGTATTTGGTCCCTATCTTTTACACTATATTTCAATTTTGTCCTTAACCTTTGAATTGTGTCAATTTAGTACCTAACTTTTCGTGTTGTGTCAATTTAGTCCATGCAGTTATCTTTTGGATGAAAATTACTGACGTTGCAAAAGGTCAAAATAAAAAATTAGTTTTCATTGATGTGTTAATAAACTTTTTTTTTTTTTTTTTTTGGACGTTAACCACGTTAGCAAGATTTTCATCCAAGAGATAACAACATGGACTAAATTGACACGGCATTAAAAGATTAGGGGCCAAAATAACACAATTGAAAAGTTATGGATCAAATTGAAATATGATGTAAATGATAGGGTTCAAATACGTAGTTTACCAAAAAAATGCCCGATAAAACCATTGCACTCTCCCAGTAGTATAAAAATTGAAATTCAATTTCAAACGCAGTCAGTTACTTAGTTTCATCAAATCACTTCTATTTCACCCTAATCCATACCAACACAGCCACTATGTGAGAGATGCAAACCAAGGTCAAGTTGTAGATGGAAGGACTCCACACAAGGTTTTCTTGCTTCTCATTTTATTTAATTACCTTTATATAATTTTTTAATTTTGGTAAACAGAGTCTACAGGTACGTATTACATCCATAGGTAGAAGCTTTCACCATCTTTAGAACCCACGCATGCTATCGTAGCCCTCAACCGATGGTTCTTCTTCAACTGCACGGCTTTGTCTTTGTTTTATCAAATCAATGGCAAAGACAGCTCTAAATTGAGTCCTTCAATATATTTAAATATCAATTAAATAATAAAATTTTAATATAAAATATATTCTACTTGTGAGTATTGGTATTTGGCAGCAAGTGGTTTGTAAATGTTGCAAGTGAAACCTAAGTATTGGGATAAAGGCTAGGTTAGTGGTAGTGGTACCTTATTTAAGCTCCATGGTTTTCTCTTTTGGTTATTTAGGAGTTTCTTCAAGTCTCAATCTTTTGTTAACATGCTCTTGCATGTTTTGTTTCTTAAGAGTTTATTTGTCTCTGTTTCTCTTTCTATATTGCATTCTATAGGGATGAAATTTTGTTTCATTCCTGATTTTCCTTCTCCGTATGTAAATGTCTTTTAGTTTTGATTTTTGGCTCAAATGGTTATGATTTGTAGGAATAATTGTATTCGGTGAGTGATTAGCCTTTCGAATCTTATTGTTAAATTTGACGAATTTATGGTGATGGCCTTAAGTTTTTCATTATGATTTTTGATGCCAGGATTCATGTGGGTGAAACAAAAAGGACTTGAAGTAGTTGAAGCCTCAAAGAGGATAGACATGATTCTAAAGAGAAAATTCATCTTCTATGAATTTCAATGTCAAGATTCTTGATAGGGGTAAATTCTGGCGTAGACGGATTGAATTAATGGGGTCAGACTTTAGAGACGAGGTAACCAGAAGAGACGGTATAGTTGGTCTAACAAAGCTGGTGAACGGAAATGACTCCCAGAAGAGAAAGTAAGAAGACGAACAGACACTTTTGAGTGAACAAATAAAAAGGAGACGGTCTGTTGAAGACCACGTGTCACCCTTTTGGCATCTACATGCACATGGTAGGGTAGTCCCTAAGGATTCTGGTATGGAAATGTCTTACATTCCACGCCCCACCATAATTATAGGAATCATTGTAAGGAAATCATCCCATAAATTGTGAATATTGATGAAGATCTCCCCTATAAGGAAATACCCTCTCCACTGAGAAATTAAGGTCGGCTCTACACTACTTTAAAAACCCCAGAACCCTCACAAATCAAGGTACGCATAATTCTCCCACCTCTGACACTTTAGAGTTGTAGAAATTCTCTCTAACTTAACCTTCGGAGGGTATTTGGCTGGTACCACACCGGTACTCTCTGCAAGGTCTTCTTTGTCATTATTTCACAGGTTTTGTCTAGAGCACGTGAGGACTGTGCAGTTCACTGACGATTTTTGGCATCATCAATTGGCGCCATCTGTGGGGAAGAAAACAATAGCAGCTATATTACCACTTCCTAGACAAAGAGTTGTATAGTACTCACTCGCTCGATGACAACCAACAATAATAACTGAGATGAACCATGCACTATTGCCCTTGGATGATGAAGGAGAGAATACACTTCATAATGAACGCCCTCAAGTGGCGGGTGTCAAACGACCTTGAAAAGCTAGTCCAACAGACGGACTCACCATTTACAGCACCCGTCACCTCTTGCCCTCTTCCTGTAAAGTTTTGTATGCTGTAGATAGAAGCCTATGACGGGTCAAAGGATCCCTTGGACCACTTAAAGTCATTCAAAACCCTAATTCACTTACAAGGTGTTCCGGACAAGATTATATGTCGAGCCTTTCCAACTACATTGAAAGGTCCCGCTAGGATATGGTTCAACAAATTGACACCCAACTCCATTGGTGCCTTCAAAGAGCTAAGTGTGCAGTTTGCATCGCACTTCATAGAGGGGCATAGGTACAAGAAATTCATTGCATACCTGATGAGCATCAAGCAACGAGAAGACGAGACATTTAGGTCCTACATAGAACATTTCAACAAAGAAGCTCTTTCGGTAGATGAAGCTAATGACAAGATACTTGTTGCTGCATTCATTAACGATCTGTGGAATGGGAAGTTTTTGTTCTACTTATATAAGAACGACCCAAAGACCATGTCAGATGTGCTTTATTGAGCTACTAAGTATATGAATGCAGAGGACGCGCTACTAGCTCGAGAGGAAAAACCTAAGAAGAGAAAAAGGCAAGAAGATGCGTGGCAGGAAAGGAGACAAAGATAACTAAAACCGGAGACCGACGGGAGGATACGCACTCCAAACCCCCCACTGGAAGGTTCACCAACTTCACCCCGCTGACTACCCCAATTGATCAGGTATTGATGCAGATTAAGGACGATACGACCTTGACTTGGCCTGGCAAGTTGAAGGGAGAACCTAACAAGAGACCTAGAGACAAGTATTGTCGTTTTCTTCAGGATCACGATCATGACACATCTAAATGCTATGACTTGAAGTAACAGATTGAAGCCCTAATCAGACAAGGGAAACTACAATGGTTCGTCAGCAAGGAAAGGGCAAACCCACCACAAGAGCAGGCTACAAGAAGGGATAATGAGCACCCTAAGCCACCCTTATGAGACATAAGGATGATTGTAAGGGGCACCACAGCTTCTAGTTCATCCAGAAAGGCACGTAAGACTTACCTAAGGATGGTTCAAAGCGTCCAGCTGACGAGTTTCATTCCAAAGATAGCACGGGTCGACAACCCCATAATTGGGTTCTCAGAGGAAGATGCTCGACGTCTCCGCCACCCACACAACAATGTACTCGTTGTTAGCATACGGGTAAGGGATTACAGAACTTACCAGGTCCTAGTCAATAATGGAAGCTCTGCTGATATCCTCTATTACCCAGCATTCTAACAGATGAGGATCGAGAGAGAATGGCTCGTATCGACTAATGCATTGCTCATCAGGTTCGAAGGAATAAGAGTATACCCCCTCGATTTGGTCACATTTCCTATAACGGTTAGTGATTACCCTTAACAAATTACTAAGGATGTTACATTCCTTGTAGTCAACTATTTGTCTGCTTACAATGCCATACTGGGCTGTCCTACCCTCAGTTTATGGAAGGTCGTAACTTCAACCTATCACCTGATGATCAAGTTACCCACCGAGTACGGAGTAGGAGAGGTACGTGGAGATCAAGTGGCAAGACGCGAGTGCTACATAGTGATGTTAGAAATGGACAACCACTTGCAGACCATGAGCATAGAAGAGCAACGAATGGTTGCAGAGCCCGTTGAGAGGTTGGAGGAGATACTTCTCAATAACTCCAGACTTGAGTGAACGACTAGGATCGACACCCTCGCCAATTTGCCAGTCCGTCAAGCACTCACAACATTCCTGAGAGAGAGCCAGGATGTCTTTGCTTAGAGCCACGAAGACATGTCCATGATCAACCCTTCAATCATGGTTCACAGGTTGAATGTATCACCCTTATTTCCCTCTATCCATCAGAAAAAGCAAGTGTTTGCCCAAGAACGAGATAGGGCTATAGCAGAAGAAGTCCGCAAATTACAAAATGCAGAATTCATTAAGGAGGTATACTATCTAGACTGGCTGGCCAATGTAGTGATGATCAAGAAAGCCAACGAAAAGTAAAGAATGTGTATAGACTTTACAGACTTAAATAAGGCACGCCCCAAAGATAGCTACCCACTCCCGCTGATCGACGTTCTAATAGACTCGACAGTAAAACACCAGTTATTGAGTTTCATGGATGCATGTTCTGGTTACAACCAGATTAAGCTAGATAAGGCTGATCAGGAGAAGACTTCGTTCGTCACCAGCTAAGGCCTCTTCTGCTACAAAGTGATGCCATTCGGCCTCAAGAACGCAGGTGCAACGTACCAGAGGCTCATGAACAAAATGTTTATACATCAGATCAGGAGAAATGTCTAAGTTTACGTGGATGACATGCTAGTGAAAAGTTGAAGAGAGGACGACCATTTAGACGACCTCAAGAAGACCTTTCATACTCTCTGCTCTTACAACATGAAGCTTAATCCGAGCAAATGCGCATTTGGGGTGACAGTTGAAAAATTCCTAGGGTTCATCGTGTCTTAGAGAGGTATTGAAGTCAACCTAGACAAGATTCGGGCCATAATGGAGATGGCGCCACCAAGGAACATAAAAGAAGTACAAAGCCTCAACAGCAAGGTAATTGCATTAAACAAGTTCGTGTCAAGGCAACAGACAAGTGCCTACCTTTCTTTGGCACGCTAAAGAAGTCCTTCGAGTAGACGGCCAAATGTTAGCAAACTTTCGAGGATCTAAAAGCATACCTCTCTTCCCCATCGTTGCTAAGTCCTTCCAGACCGGGGGAAGAGCTATTTCTCTATCTAGCCGTCTCCTCAGCTACCGTCAGTGCGACCTTAGTAAGAGAAGAAGATAGGGTGCAAAAGCCCGTATACTACATTAGTGAGCACTCTGAGGCGCAAAGGAGAGGTACCCACCGATGGAGAAGCCCGCATTCGCTTTAGTTACCGTAGCCGTAAGCTCCAGGCATACTTTCAGGCCCACATTGTGGTCATTCTAATAGACAAACCTCTATGGAGAGCAATGAGTAATCCTGAAGCCGTTGGACGGATAGCGCTATGGGTAATTGAGTTGAGCGAATTCGACATGCAATACCACTTATGTACTGCCATGAAAGGACAGGCGATTGCTGACTTCATTGTGGAATTCACCAATATGGAAGGCCAGGGGGCAGAAGAGCATCCTCAATGGAGTATCCACATGGACAAATCGTCTAACAGATGGGCTAGCAGATCAAGTATAGTACTCCGCTCACTAGAAAGGGACGAGATTGAGTGCAGGGTTCGTCTCGACTTCCTTACGACCAACAACGAAGTGGAGTACGAGGCTCTAATGGCAGGATTGGATCTTGCCAAAGCAGCAAAGGCCACAAGTGTGGTTGTGTATTACAACTCTCAGGTGGTCACAAGTCAGGTGAACAGTGACTACGAGTGTAAAGGCGAAAGGATAAAGAAATACCTGAAGCAAATAAGGAAGTAGGTGGGCGACCTTCAGGCCAAGTTTGTTCAAATCTCAAGGGAAGAGAACAAGCAAGCCAACTGCCTTGCCAAAGCCACATCAACAAAACACATGTTCATCCCTAATAAGGTACTTTCTTTTGTTCAGCTTTCATCTTTGATAGATGGCATCGGTGTGCGTGGAAATAGACTTGGGAAGCAACTGGACCACACCAATAGTTTCTTACTTAAAAGACAGCACACTACCTGACGGTAAGGAAGCCACAAGGAAGCTGCAGGTTCAGGCGGCATGATTCGTCCTGATAAAGGATGTCTTGTACAAAAGAGGCTTCTCTCGCCCGTACCTAAGATGCTTAAACCCTGAGGAAGCGAATTATGTCATGAGAGAAGTACACGAAGGGATCTACGGGAACCATTCAGGGTCACGATCACTGATGCACAAGTTGATTCGAGCAGGATACTATTGGCTTACTATACAGAAGGATGCCCAAGCCTATGTCAAAGCATGCGACAAGTGTCAAAGGTTCAACAACATCATTAGACAGCCAACAAAAGAGCTCACTATGATGACGGCCCCGTGGCCTTTTGCTCAATAGGAGTTGGACATCATGGGCCCATTCCCAATAGCGATAAGACAACTAAAGTTCCTAGTGGTCGGCCTAGATTACTTTACCAAATGGGTGGAAGCTAAAGCCTTAGCCACCATCACAGAGAAAAATGTACAAAGTTTCATCTAGAGAAAATCATCTGCAGGTACGGGATCCCTAGAGTCTTGGTCTCAAATAACAAAAAGCAGTTCGACGACAACTCGTTCAGAGATTTTTGCTCACAGTTGGGGATCAAGAATCACTACTCCTCACCCGCCCACCCTTAGGCCAACGAATAAGTTGAGGTCACGAACTGATCGTTACTCAAAATCATCAAAACTCAGCTCGAGGGGGCAAAGGGTATATGGCCAGAAGAGTTGCCAAGCGTATTATGGGCGTACAGGACGATGGCCAGAACACCTACAAGAGAGATGCCGTTTCGACTAGCATACGTGAGCAAAGCCGTTATCCCCACTAAGGTCGGACTCACAAGCTATAGGGTGGAGAACCATGATAAGATTGTTAAGTTCATGGACAGATAAAAATTATACCACATGCGATGGATCCTAGAAGGGAACGACAGGGTGTTTGATCCCACCCAGACGAAAAAAATCCATTGAAATATTATGGCAAAGGATGTTTAGACATACAAGTAACAAATGCAAACAACGGACATAAAAAGATAATAAATAAAAAGCCCATGGAGGGCAAATGTTTACATCCAAAACCCAAAAAAAAAAAAAAAAAAAAAGGGCAACGATAATAATAACATAAATATTGTTCTCCCAGGGATTTTTATAATAAAAAAGGAAAAAGAATAAAAAGTTAACAACGACAAATCAAAAAATTTATGGTTGATCGACAAGGGTCTCCTCATCCTTCTCTTTATCAATCGTCTTGGTCGCTTCAAGAGGACGGGTCTCATCCTCAACAGATTTGACTTGATCGTCTTGAAGAGCGGCCCCTCTATCACCTTGAGCATCAGAAATAGGGTCATCCCAGAACAACTCGTCGGTGCCTTCAAGGTCGACAAGTCGGGCTGGGGTCTGGGCCATGGCTTCAATTGAAATCTGAGACAAGTCCAGATCTAAGAAGGAAGCCTTGACCTAACGGAGGCAGTCGTTGAAGCCGTCGGCAAAACAACTGCCTAGCTCATATAGGAAGGCGTCAAAGTCACGGAATTCCTTTACTATGTCCTCCTTGGCGTGACTAACTTGCATAAATCTCATCACACCCCTAGGTATTTTTGTGATTGAAAAATGTATATCAAATCTGAATGAGAATGAATGAAAAATATTCACCTTGAGCTAGTTTTAATAACTAATTTTGGTGACACATGCATTGTGCAACCACATGCTTGTTTCTTTCATTTAGATAATTTTTTAAAAAAAAATCTTACTAACCTGCTTTTAATTTTAATATTATTAAATAAGAGATCTTACAAAGAATGAATAAATTGATGTTAAAAGTTAAATTAAAAGCAAATGAGGTTGGAATTCTTCTCATCTATGAAATTAAAACAAAGACGTCTAATAAGAAAGCAATAGGGATATCCCAGGACAAACTATTAAAAAAAAAAATTTAATATACTTTTCCAACATAATTTGAGTGTCAACCATATTACGATCAAGTAAGAGTCAATGAATCCCTCCCCTTGAATACACTTTCTTCAAAGTTCACTTAACAAAATGATTAAAACATTCTACTCGCCTGATCATGCAACGCAAAAGGAAGAAAGAAAAAGTGGTGGCTATAAACAATTGTGACTTCTCTTCTTTCTATTTTGACAAATCAAAAATGTTTTAAATTAGAAATTAAAGGACAAAAATGAAGTGATAAATATTATATAGCAATTGATACACATGGCATTCGCACTATTTCAAGGAAAAAAAAACTAAAAATATGATATATATATATATATACACATATATTATAGAATATTAACATGCTGATCACAATATTTCACCTCTTTGTACACAATATTCTTCATGTGACCTCCTTCCTTCTTAGGTATTATTTCTTAAGTTGTATTTGTTCATTATTGCTGACAGTGCTCTAACTGCCAAGACCCTCTTAGCCTCTATATGCTATATCAATCATGGTAAGATTAGGGGCTTGACTAGGCTGGTCTCCTCAACAATTTGAGATAGTTTAACAAGATCATGAGTAGAGCAAATATTAACTTCATTGTGATGCCTTGATTCCATTACAATTTTATTTTATTTTATTATCATTGTTATACCCACGGTTCTTACATCTATGTATGTGTAACTCAGACTTTCTCTCCCATTTTCCTTTAGGGCCCATTTGAATTGAGAGGGGAGGGAGGGAAAGTGAAGGGGAGTATAGAGTAGAGTAGAGCTGGCTGAAAATAGGGAGAGGGAGGGAGAGTGGAGAGGAGTAGAGTAAAGTTGGCTGAAAATAGGCTAATTTTGAATTAACTCTACTCTACCCTACTTTACTCTCCCCCCTCCCTCTCAATCCAAACGAACCAATATGTTTGGGCTTTCTCTCATTTTGGTACAATGATTGGTTTTCATTACTTTGTTTCAATTTGATTGGTTCATTGTGTCACAATTGTTCTTTACTAGTGAGAAGGGCATTGAATTTGGTCCTAAAACCGGTGTTCCCCTCCACTACAAAGATCTCTCTTCTTTTTTTCTTATTCTTTTTTTTTTTTTTTTCTTTGAGTGTGAAAATTACACTTTTTCACTCTAAAGTCTAAATTATACATCATTTTATACTTTGCCCCATGAACTCTCAAAATGCATGATTGATCTCCAAAGGTTGTAACTTAGTTTCAATGTACCCTCTACCATGTTTTTAAATATTAAGTGTTGAAATATCAATTTACCCCTCTCCCCAAAACAAACGGTAGAGGGGTAAATTGGTCTTTTAATGCTAAATTTTGTTAGAATTAATAGTCAAAAAGGGTTTGGCTTAATGAGAGATTGTCACATCACCCATTAACTAAATAAAATGTGGGGATTGAAACTCACTACCACTTGCCATTATGTATTTAAAATAAAATAACATATCCAGTTAAAAAAGTATTGAAAGTAAGCCAAACTCGCCAAAAAAAAAAGTGATTAAGTGTTACAAAGTTTTCAATTTGGAGAGTTGATAGTGCATTTTGATAGTTCATGAGGCAAATCAAGTGTAAAATGTGGTATAATTTAAGGTGAAAAATTTATTTGATTATATTTAGTGTAAGTGAAACAAACACACACCCAAACATAATATTTGATTATATTTAGAATTAAAATTTATTTGAGAAAAAATTGAAATTTATGTATATTAATCAAATAAGTTGGAGTTGATCAAGAATTAAGCAAGTCAACATGAAATTGATTATTTATTTATTCATTAATTAACTAATTAATTGTGTCAAAACATTAATTTGTTTTTAATACTAAAAACCTGTTTAGCATTACCTTCAAGGCTTCAACTTTTAATTTTTAGTTTTTATGTATAACTTTTTAAAACTGTATTTTTTTTTTCTTTTTATCATTTTATTAAATTCAAATTTATTTTAACACACTTCTAACAAAAAAATATTAGCTAAATAAACTTTTTGAAATGGACACTGAACGTATGGTGTTTCCAAATCCAAGCAGCGTGGAACATGCGACGAAGTAGGAACCTTAAGATGCAATGGGAGCTTCCTTGATTCTCGCTGCGTTGACCTGTTGTAAAAAATTCCGTTTGCTTTCCAGGCTGTTGACAGCTGAAAACCAGAAGTACTACATACATACGCGTTTTTGGGCAGTTAAGTTTGGAATCACGTTTGCGTCTGCGTCTTAAGGTTTGCGTCTGCATAAACGATGTTGGTATGTTTGGAAATCACGTTTGCATCTGCGTTTGCGTTATTCAGATTTTTTTTTTTTTTTTTTTAACGTGTTTGTGGGACTTATGGTTACTGTTTATATACTGTATATGAACAGTAATTACAAAATTTGACTTTTTTTATCTTTTTTTTAACCAATCAGTGTACACTGTATACTGTTCATAGACCCACAAATTTCACTTTTTAGTAACTTTTTCATTAAAAATAGGTCATACAGTACTATTCACACATTTAAAAATTATTTTATTACAATATTTTTCAATTTTCAATTACAATTTTTAATTTTTAACTGTATCTAAACGGACCTATGACGATTGTGTGAGATCAATGCAGTTTCCAAGTTAGTACGGACAGACAACATATCCTTCCTGAATCTCTAGAATACGTACGATGTTCCATGCACCTACCTATAAAATACTAGCCTTCCAGACTAAAATGTCCCATTCTAACTCGATCAATTTTTATCCATGCCATTTCGACATTATCTCCATTCCCCTTTGCTCCATTAATTTGTTTCTATTTATGAATTTATCCTTGATAGGATTAGGATTACTCATAAAAGAAAATTCCTTGCTTTCTTAAAGATCATCTTTTTTTTTCTTTTTTACTTCTTTACTCCTATATATTGTGCTTTGCTAACCATTTATGTCGACTATGATTATCCTACAAAACTTGGACAGCGTTGGAGCACCACACTTCTCCCAGCTTAGCGTTCCCAACAAGAAATGGCACTCCGCCTTTGTTTACATATATTGCTCTAGAGCCCTACTATCTGTTTTCAAAGATAATTCTCTACCCGATAAGAAAGATGCATCTTTCGTGGATGTGGATCTCAAACCGGACATCAAGTCCAAAGTTGATCAAGCAACACTCACTAAACTTGTGGAAGAGAAAAAAATTGAAAGCCTCCAAAACATTGGGGGGGTTTATAAAGTAGCATCCACTCTTGAAACCAATGTTGAATGTGGGATTCAAGGTGATGTTGAAGACATTGCTTGCCGACATGAGGCTTTCGGCTCAAACAAGTATAAAACACCACCGACAAAGAGCTTCTTTCATTTTGTAGTGGAAGAATTCAAGGATCATAGCATTCTCATCAACTTAGGCAGTGCTGCATCTTCTCTTGCATTCGGCATCAAAGAGAATGGAATAAAACAAGGATGGTATGATGGTGGTAGCATATTTGTTGCTCTATTTCTTGTCAGTGTTGTTTCTGCCATATTTCATTTTAGGCAAAATAGACAATTTGACAAGTTAAATGAGGTCAGCAACAAAATCCAAATTGACGTTGTGAGAGCTGGGCGGCGTCAACAAATTTCAATATTTGAAATTGTCGTTGGAGATGTCATTTGCTTAAAGATTGGAGATCAAGTTCCAGCAGATGGGCTATTCTTAGACGGACACTCATTACAAGTGGATGAATCGAGCATGACAGGGGAAAGTGATCGTGTAGAAGTAAATTGCAGCCATCCATTTTTGCTCTCTGGAACAAAGGTGATTAATGGCAATGCTCGAATGCTTGTCACTTCAGTTGGAATGAACACTAAATGGGGCGAGATGATGAGTACAATCAGCAGCCGTAATACCAATCACCAGACACCTTTACAAACTCGGCTTAAAGAGCTAACTTCGTCAATAGGAAAGCTTGGTTTGGCGGTTGCTTTCCACGTTCTCATAATCTTGTTCTATCGATACTTCACAGGGAATATAAAAGATGAGAATGGAAATAAAGAGTTCAATGGCAGCACCACCAAGGTTTATGACATACTAAATGCTGTGGTAAGTATTTTAGCTGCTGCTATTACTATAGTCGAGGTTGTAACTCCAAAAGGGTTTCTTATGGCTGTCAAGCTTACACAGATTTATTCCATGAAAAAAATGATGGCTGACCAGGCAATGGTGCGGAAGTTGTCTGCGTGTGAGACCATAGGCTCTATCACCACCATTTGTACAGACAAAACAGGCACTCTCACGCTGAATAAAATGAAGGTGACTAAGTTCTGGCAAGGCAAAGCACCGGCTACTTACACATCAATCGCTCCATATATTCTTGAACTACTACAAGGAGGAGTTGCTCTAAACACAACCGGAAGTGTTTATAGGCCTACTTCAGGGTCTGAAATTGAGTTCTCAGGCAGTCCCACTGAACAAGCAATTCTTTCGTGGGCTGTTCTAGAGCTAAACATGGAAATGGAACAATTGACGCAAAGTCATATGATTCTTTACGTTGAAGCATTCAATTCACAGAGGAATCGAAGCGGAGTCATAACAAGGAGAAAGACAGACAATACAATCCACGTACACTGGAAAGGAGCTGCAGAGATGATATTGAAAATGTGTTCAAGTTACTATGATGCTTCTGGAATTATGAAAGATCTAGATGATAGTGAAAAGATGAAATTCGAACAAAGAATTCAAGGTATGGCAGCCAGCAGCCTCCGATGCATTGCTTTTGCACATAAGCAAATTTCAGAAGAAGATCAAGAACATGATATGGAGCAAAAGAAGATAGAAGAAGATGGTCTGACCCTATTAGGACTGGTGGGTATTAAGGACCCATGTCGTCCAGGGGTAAAGAAGGCTGTGGAAGATTGCCAACATGCAGGTGTGAACATCAAAATGATCACTGGAGACAATGTTTTCACAGCCAAAGCTATTGCCACTGAATGTGGAATATTGAGGTTTGATCAAGACATGAGTGGAGCAGTGGTAAAAGGCATTGAATTCAGAAACTACACATTAGAGGAGAGAATGGAGAAAGTTGATAAAATTTGTGTATTGGCAAGATCCTCAACTTTCGACAAACTAGTGATGGTAAAATGTTTGAAACAAAAGGGTCACGTGGTTGCAGTCACTGGACATTGCACAAATGATTCACCAGCACTGAAAGAAGCTGATGTAGGACTTTCTATGGGAATTCAAGGCACCGAGGTGGCAAAGGAGAGCTCAGATATTGTCATTTTGGATGACGACTTTGCTTCAGTAGCCAAAATTTTAAGGTGGGGAAGATGTGTTTACAAAAACATTCAAAAGTTCATTCAGTTTCAACTTACCGTGAATGTTGCTGCTATTACTGTCAACTTGGTGGCAGTCATTTATGTCAGTAAAGGCCCATTGATAGGAGTCCAATTATTATGGGTGAACCTAATTACGCATACCTTGGGTGCTTTAGCTCCAGCAACAGAGCAACCCACCAAGGAACTAATGACGAAGCCACCAGTAGATCAAACTAAGCCACTTATTACCAACATTATGTGGAGAAACCTTATAGCCCAAACTTTATATCAAATTGTAGTCCTTCTAATCTTACAATTCAAAGGTGAATCAATTTTTAGTGTGACTAAAAAGGTAAATGATACCTTGATCTTCACTACTTTCGTCCTTTGTAAGGTCTTCAATGAATTCAATGCAAGAAAGCTCAAGAAGAAGAATGTCTTTGAAGGGATACTTAGGAACAAGTTGTTTATGGAAATCATTGCCATAACCATAGTCCTTCAGGTGGTCATGGTAGAACTTTTGACAAAGTTTACAGGTTCAAAGAGGTTGAACTGGGGGCAATGGGGAACATGAGTTGGATTTGCAATAATTTCTTGGCCAATTGGTTTGATTGTCAAGTGGATACCTGTTAGCTACCTATAATGAAAGAGAAGTGTTATTGCTAAGTTCACAATATTTTTACAACAAATCCTAAATAGTTAGTTATTATTAGTTATAATTTAAATCCATCATTAAAATTACTTTTTTGGCTTACTAATAATAACCTGCCGCTTAGGATTTATTGTGAAAATAGTGTAAAAATATTATGAACATAACATTTCTCAAAATGAAAAGGAGACAAGGACTCTACCAATTTTGTATAGCTTTCTTTTAGAAAAAAAAAAACTCCATGTCCGGAGATATTTCATTTGTTAGTATATGATGTATTTTTTAAGAAAAATATTTTATTGATTTGTTCTTTTCAAATCTAGGTACAGTTTCAGTCATGGTTTTTTGGGACTGCTTAAATGTAAGTTAAATTTAAAATCATACGGAACTTGTTATTATCTTCTTTATTTGCACAAAGCTAGCGATAGTGGCCACACATCAACACTACAAGAGCTATATATTAGGAAAGTCTTGCAACAAGTGAAACTATATGTGCTATCCATGGATCTAAACACAATCTGGGTTACCATTAGCTGGTTGAAGCAAGATACGGTTTCACTTCATTTCATACGGTGAAGTCGAGGGAAAAGTAAACAAATTAAATACCAATCTAATTAATTAATGAAAAATCGTTTGAATCTAGCATCTCGTAAATTGGTGGTGAAATTGCTAAAATATTATTTTTAGCACCACAATATACAAAAATTGTGCTCAATTAGTAATGGTATAATTAAAAAATTTAACTTATCGACCACTCTGCTGTCATTTATAGTTGTGCATTGTAACTCAAATGATAAAGCAATATAATATATTTTATGTGGTTGTGATGGTAGTAGTGGTTATAATTTGGCGAGAAATGGTGGAGTATAAGCTCCGGCATCTTTTCTGGAGAATGGCTGTGGAAAATTGACACCATACCAAAAATCCAACATTTCATATGGCTCTGTCTTCATAGCAGTGTTCTAGTGCGAAAAACGCTTGCTGACAGAGGCATTACCTCCCAAACGGCATGCCCCATCTGCCAGAACCAAGAGGAGTCCATCATCCACCTCTTGAGGGACTGCCCCTTTGCGACAAAATTTTGGAAGGATTTGGGTACACCCCAGATTTTCTCCAACTTTCTACACTTGAACCTACCGGACTGGATCAAGAATAATTGCTTATGCAGCAACCAAATTCATGCCAACGGATTCTCTTGGAATATTCAATTCCCTTTTGCTATCTGGTGCTTATGGAGACATAGAAACAATGTTGTTTTTTAAAATGCTCCTGCCAATTCCAATCTCCACTTGATGTGTATCCAACTAGCGCGTGAATTCTTCTTCTGTGTGAGTAAGAGGCAGAAAATTAGGCACTGCACTGTTAATCCTATTTGCTGGAACAAACCAGAACCAGGGTGGTATAAATTGAATTCCGATGGGGCATCACAAGGAAATCCGGGATGTGCTGGTGGGGGCGGGCTAATCCGTGACCATAATGGGAAATGGGTGAAGGGTTTTATGAGGAATATTGGAAAGACTACAAGTGTGGCTGCTGAATTTTGGGCCTTGCGGGATGGATTAATGCTTGCAGCCCAACTTGGAATTAACCATTTACATGTTGAATTAGATGCCCAAGTTGTTGTCAACCTTGTGCTATCCAACAAAGCCATTAATAACTCATGTGTTGCTTTGCTAAATGACTGCAGGTACCTCCTGAAGCAGTTCTAGCATGTCAAAGTCACCCATGTATTTAGAGAGGCGAATAAATGCGCCGATAACCTTGCTAGAGCGGGTTGTTCTTTTCCTGGAAATTTTGTTGTTCTTGATGTACCGCCCAATGAGGGCTTATGTAGTATTTTAAATGCGGATGCTAATGGTTTGTGTACTCTAAGGCTTTCAGCCAGAACATCGCCTTTCATGGCTAGTTAATTTAATGTTACTCCCTCTTAACCAAAAAAAATATATATATATTATGTTATTACGTTATATATATTATTTTAATGTGTTAAATGTTAAAATAAAATCGTTATATTAAATAATATTAAACGCTTTGTAAAATGGATAAAATCATTTTTTTAGCAATTGAAGCATAGTAAAGTGTCATCTATAGCTCATGTGCGATAATGAATAATACTCCGTACTTTTTTATTCTACTATCAGTTAAAAAAATATTTCTCTACCTTTCTTTTCACTTTTTCTCTTTTTTCTCTCTTTTTCAGGTATCGGTATGTCTCCTGAGCTTCTCTCTCTCTCTTTTCCTTTTTCTCTCTTCACCTCTTTTGTCTTTCTTCGCCAGTGCTTCTCCTTTCTTTTCTTCTTTTCTTTTTTCTTTATTCACCTTTTCTCTCTTCTCTCTCTCTTTTCCTTTATCTTTTTCACCGGATTTTTCTTCTTTCTTTCTCTCTCTTCTCTATTTCTTCATCTCTGTGAGTTTGGTGGTAGTGGTTAATTTTGGCTGTAGTTTTGTGGATTTTGGCTATGGTGGTGGTGGTGGTGGTGATTGATTTTGGTTGTGGCTGAGTTTTGTGAGTTTGGCTGTGGGTTTGGTGGTGGTGATTGATTTTTCCATTTTGGATTTTGGCTTTGGCTGTGGCAGTGGGTTGTGGCTGTGATGGTGGGTTGTTGTGATTAGTTGTGAGCTTTTTATATTATTTTAATTAAAATGGTAAAAAATAGAAGCATTGACGTTGAGCGTGATATAAAGTAGCATGTTAAACGAGATAGAATGAGTTTTTGAGACGCTAACCATCACGGCCTCAGACGCGCAGTTTCCTCGTTGAATGTCGAGGCAGCCTCACTGAGCAAGGAAGCCCAACAAATTAAAGCAGTATGAAACGCTCTAGTAAAAACAATTTGTGACAGATCGAAAGATAGATACATTAATAAGATGTACTAACCTGAGCTGAGAATGAGATGTGACCATTTTTGGATGATCGTTATCGTGAACAAACGGAGGAGCTACCAACTTCACCAAGGTTGCTTCGAAGAAGGAGTTCAGTTAATGTCGGCAGAACTTGCCAATGACACGTACGCTTTTGGCTTTGGTCAAGGCGTCTCACTTAGCAGTAGCGGATGTTGAAGAAGCCGAGAGAGGCAGAGAGGGGAAAGGAAGTAGGACTGTAGGAGGCCTCTTCTTCCTCGTTGAATGTCGGTCCAATGAGCTTACACAAAATTTAACATAATTTTTTTTATTAAACATAGTAAGAGCATCACACCAGATGTGATATAAAATATGTCATTTTGAAACACCAAAAATTTACTTTATTATTTTACCACATCATTTTACAACGTCCCATTTATCAGATATTTTATCATTCAATTTTATACATTAAAATAATATTTACTACACATTAAAATAATATATTATTCCCTCCCCCATTATCATTAAGAACAGCAACAACATCAACAACACAACCACCAACCACCAATATCCACTGCCGCAATAACACCTTTACTGCAAACCAACCACCACGATTACTCACCAATATGGCAATATCATATCAACCCAAATTGCAGCAAAAAAAAAAAACCCACAAATTGCAACCAAACCCATTACATTCGATTCAATCCGATTCGATCCAAACCCCAACTCCACGGGCCCGACTCGAATAAAAACCGGGTTTCACCGTCGTCGACAAGCATGATCGTGATAAACACTCCGGCAACAAACCTCGCTTACTACTCACACACCGATCTTCATGGCTTCGCCGTCCCTGGCACCAAGCTCTACCTCGCCTCCATCACTGATTCCTTTGTTCTTTCTCTGATAGGATGAAGATTTGTTTGGTTTGTGATGATTCCATTTCTGGGTTTTGTTTTGAACTGGGAATTAGAGTTTGATTTGAGGTGCAAAGAGATAAGAAATAAGATTTTTGGGTTTGATTTGAGGTGCAAAGAGAGAGAAAGACGTTTGAGGTTGAGGGAGGAGCTGGGAATTTGATCTGAAGTGGAAAGAACACCAGTTGGGAGAGAGAGACAAATTGTGAGGAGAGAGAAAAAATCAATTAAAGAAGTGAGAGGAGAGAGAAAAGTCGAATAAAAAAATAATAAACGCAAATGTCATATTTGTCCGTACCGTGACAAAATTGCAACGTTACTGTTCAATGTTACAAAAGTTTGACACATTTAACACATCTGATAAAGCTTCGTTTTTTATGTTTAGTGTGTCAAATGTGTCATATTATAGCATTTAGCATAGATACCACATTTGCTGTGAATGCTCTAACAACAACAATAAATTTTTTTTTTTTTTTTTTTTTTACTGTTCCAAGAAACAGAGTTTACAAAAAGCTGGGTTAACCACAGAGTAGTGAATTGGCATTCTAGTTGCCAAAATGGCTAGGCTACAAACATCACTAATTACAAAACGAGGCACAAAAACAGAGTGATAGGTTAATCCATTTTGAGTTAAGTGAGACCAATTAGTCAAACATGATTAAGGATATATGAGTAAATTTATACAAACTCACTTTTTCTATCCCTTCACTTTTCCACTCCCAACCAAACAAAGAGAAGAAAAATTAAAATATTTGTTATCCTCTTACTTTTCCATTCTCCCACCATTTTCTATTCTCCCACTTTTTCACATTTCCAATCAAACGAACCCTAAGAAACAAAATTTGATTAAAACCCAGACTCTTAACCTTGATAGCTGCCTCGACCATTGCTTCCTAGATGGGGTTGCGGGTTGTTTCTGATATGCAGCTTGATATTCCTTTCAATATAGTGTTTCTTGTCATGTCTTTGACTTCATAAGCAAAGACAACAATAATAATATTTTGGAGATGTACAACCAATTTTTACCCCTAATTTCATTTCTTCTTGATTTGTGCAATTATGAGTGCTCAACAAAGAATGGTAACACCATAGAACCAAGCAAGATGTTTTGAAATTAATTATGTTCCTACATTTATTATTAAAAAAAAAAGTAGAATGTGTAAATTTTTTGTGATATAAAATGTGTTGGGTTTATTTAATTTAGGGGGTTAAATAAACTAATTACCCAAGTTGATTAATTAAATTCAATTTATGCAATGCTCCAATTATAAAGTGTTGGGAACAACTGTATCACCAAACCTAAATTTTATGTAGCTAAAAAGTAAATTATGGGGCACAATGATATGATCACAATAGGAAAAACATTGGTAGGAAAAACTCCAACAAATGATATATAAGTTACCATTCCTTGAAAAATCTACTAATAAAAATTGAGATTACAAGAACAAGAAATACATTTGATCCCAAAATATCTACCTATAGTAGAACCTATGAACCTATTGAGCTATCCAAGCGCAGCTCTAATCTAGTTGGACTACTTTTCTTAGTAGCCTTCTTCAATGTGCTCAAATCTCCAATCTATGATTGACTTCACCACAACAACAACTTAATTACATTAACTTTGGTGCAAAGTTTTTTATAGTAACACACTCCAACGGAGAACTGGAAGTAGCTCAGTACCAAACCGAAGGTACACAAGGTCACAATAACTTCTCTTAATATGCGTGTATTCACTCTATATAATGTTCGCTATAAAAGAATATATTTTAATGGGTCATGTTAATGAGTGCTTTTAGGAGTAGGACAATAGTTAATAATCCATTTTAAAAAAGTTTTGATGCTACTTTTATGGAAAATGAAAAAAGTTGTTAAAATTTTTTTTTTCTTTATTCATAAAAACTTTTTTAAAATGGATTATTAACCAGTGCTCTAAGGGCATCCGTTAGCATTTTCATATCTTAATTTATACCTTTAAGTACCTGTGCATGAATCCCTATATATGCCAATTCATCATGGGCCTTAAAAATTCAATTCAAAATCCCACAGCTCGATTGGTCAAGCAGGTATTGAGAATTACTAACTCTCAATGTAGGAGTCAAGACCATTAATCTTCACTATTTTGAGCAGATTACATTCGACTCTAAGTAAATGGAGAACGATCTTTTTACAACATTAAAATTTTTCTACAAAATGCAACAAACAATTCTCTTCTTTCTTTCACTTTTTGGTATTTGGTGAAAGAATAATGCATTAAACAAAATAACAAAGAGAGTATATGACATCAGGTACAAAATATTAGAAGCATATGTGTGTGTTTGGCAAAAAAATATTTTTGTCAACTTATTTTACTATTCAATTTATTTTTGCTACTATTAATGGGCCCCACTGCACTTTTTGATACTAGTCATGAGTCTCACTGTACTATTTCAATTAACTTTTACCTTTATTTCAGTACTTTCAACAAAAAATTTTCAATTTCAACAAAATAAGCGGATTACAAATAGACCATATATATCATTGTCTTACAACTGGCTTAATTATAAGTAAGATTTTATGAGTCTAAATTAATTGTAATTAATATTTGACTACCAGTCTTGTTTAGAGCAACTCCTTGTAGCAGTTGGAGAATAGATTGAGGAATGTGAAGCCAGGAATTTATAGTTGGGGGGCCAAGTAATAAATAAGAGGATTACAATTTTTTTTCTTAATATATATCTATGCTATGTATTATTATCTAAAATATATAGTAGTATCATAAACAAAATTCAATATACAATACGTGTTTTTTTTTTTTTTTTTGGTGATACATATATATAATACAATTAAGTGGATTAATTTATAACTCAATATAGTTTTTAAATTGCCTATCGACCTAGGTTTTCAAGTTAAATTATAACAAATTAATTATAATGATTAAGATAAAAGAATATTATTAATAGGTTAAAAGATGGCTAAAAATTAGACAACAATCATTGAAAAATGCATAAAAATAAATTAAATCAAAATATCTAGTAATATATTTTGTCAAACTTATAATAAGTTATTATATTTATATTTTATATAATATATTTATCAATTAAAAAAATAAAGAATAGATGAAGACAAACCATAGCGATTCTAGGACCATAATTATTTTATAAATTTTTGTCACAACTTTATTATGACAGGTTGTGAGCAGTTGTACATTATTTATATATGGACTCACTATTTTTTTTTTCTACCGATCACACTTGACTATATCTTATAACAAAAAAGTTATAAAATAAGTTATGGTAATAAATTTTTTTTCCGTACCACACCTAGGAGCAAACTACTACTAAAGTGATATATCAAGTTTGCTTTTGACGTGTATGTTTTTGAACCATACATCTGGTCCTTTCTTAATAGCTTTATCGTATTGGAATTAGAGAACGTAGGGTAGAAGTCTTGGAGTCTATAAATTGTATAGAACTAATCTAAGTATCAATTGAAGTTAAAGAAGAGAAGGAAAAGGCCAATGGGACAGAGAGACAAAGGAGAAAACTGAGACGTAAACTGCAAATCTATTGGCAGTGGCATCGGCGGCGTAATTTTTTGAACATGTGCCGGTTTGGATAGGGATTATTGTGTGTTTACATTTTCTATTTCACGGTCCTTCCTTTTTTTCTTTTTTTTTCAGTGCATGAAAAATAAAATCACATGAATTTACTGTATAAAAGATAATTATCACTGTTTGCATATTGTAGTAGTACTGTTCACATACTGTAGCAGTACTATTTATATATTTAAAAATATGTATCACGATACTATTTACATATTTAAAAATTATTTTCCTACAATGTTTTCAATTTTCAATTTCAGTAAAAATAAGTTGTATCCAAACGGACCCTATGATGACAAAAAAAGAATGTGAAACATAGGCTCCTTCAACTGTTAATGAGATTTTTTTTTTCTTTCAAAAAACGAGAAAGGGGCATTTTTTGAAATTACTTTTCTTTCTTTAGAAAATTGTTAAACCAAAGGAGTTTCTCTGAAAAACATTGGGGGGTCAGAAGGCTACCTTCTTTGAAAAATCTTCTAATATTTTGGGATATATCATTTATGAGTGCATATATTTTAATTTTAAAAAAAATTGGGGGGGCCTAGCCCCCCACGGCCCCAACATGGCTCCACCACTAAAATTGATGAGCACCTGGTGCAAAACAGATTTTCCTTAGTCACCTTCATTTGGTTTAACGTGAGAGCGCTTGTTTTATCATTACAAACGGTAGTAGCAGAGCCCATGGTCTTGCAAGTAGAGAGCTTCCGCACCATTACCTGATCAATCATCATTCTTTTCATGTAAAAAGCAAGTGTGAGCGTAAATATGGTTTGAGGATAAATATAGTCTTAATTTAAAAAAAAAAAAAATATATATATATATATATATATATAATAGGTTAAACAGTTATATTTCACAATTACGGACATGATATGTAGTACAATGATATGACATTTTTGAAGAACTAGGATATGATACGTCGATAATACAACAATTAATTAATATTTATTTTTAGGTATATATATTTTATATTTCAAATAAGTTATGTTTATTTTGGAATTAAAAAGTATGTAACAACAATGAAATGTTTGGACATATATCTAAAATTAATTTTAAGACAATAAAATATAGTTTAAAATATGAATAAAAGAGTTCAATAAACTAAACACCCATAAAAAGAGTTCAAATAAACAATATTCAATATCAAAATAGAATAAGTGAACAACTGAATTAAAAAATGATTTTTTTTTTTTTTTCTTCCTGAGTGCAGACTTGACACGTTTGTGTCCATATCAGATACGTGTCCGCAATACAATAGCAATTTTGCTGTGTCCATGCTTTCCAGTTAAACTATATGCTAAAATAACTCTGGAAGACAAGAAACAAAGGATCAGAACAAAGAAGTTCAAGTGGTGAAGCGAGGATGGAATTGTGGAAGACAAGAAACCAACTAAAGTTAAATGATTTGCGTGGCTAGCCTGCAAGAATCTCCTTCCAACTAATTTTAACTTGGCAAAGAGAAGCGTTGTAGCGGAGAGATGGTGTGAAAACTGTAAACTATACGAAGAGAATATTGTTCATGCGTTATGGGGCTGTGAAATGGTGTGTGAAGCATGGTATAAATACCATCCTAGAAAATAATAAATACCAGTACTCCACTCTAATTTTGCATCTTTGATGTGAAGGTGCTCGAATCAATAATGATGAAAAATCTAAGAATAACCAAATGTTCCAATTAACAATTCAGCAAAAAAAAAAAAAAAGTTCTAATTAACATATTAATTTTTTCTTATGCCAAACATTAACAGTTTATCTATTGTTTTATTTTTTCTTTGGTTAGTTGTTATTAGTTCAAATTTAAACGTAATACTAAGATTATTTTTTTTGTCCTAATAATAACAATTTGCCACTTAAAATTTGTTGTAAAAATGTTATAAAAATATTGTGAATATATCATTTCTATATCCTAAAATCCATAAAGTTTGGAAAACCAAGATCATGGGAAGATTTTGATTTGGATAAGATAAAGACTAAAACTTGAGCGACATTCAGGGTCCGTTTGGATGGAGGAGTGGAAAAGTGGGAAGATGAAAAATTGTGGGAGGATGGAAAAGTGGGAGGATGGAAAATATATAGTTTTCCCTCTTGTGTGTTTGGTTGGAGGGGTGGAAAAGTGGAAGGGTGGAAAACTCTTTTGTTTGGTTGGAGAGAAAAATGGAAGGATGAAAAATGTAATTTATATAAATTAACTATTATACCCTTGTTACATAATATGTAAAAATAAATTTATTTGTACTTATTACATAATATTAAATTTATCACATCATATATAAATTTATATTATTATAATGTAAAAATTAGATCAGGTCACGTTGAAGAAAAAAAAAAAAAAGGAACAGAGAACGTTTAAGTCACTTTGAAAAAAACAAAAAAGTGGGAGGGCATTAAGGTAAAACTGCCTCAGTGCAGTTTTCCCTCATTCCTTTTCCTCCCGATTTGGGAGGAAAAATTTTGTGGGCCCAGGGAGAAAATTTTCTCCCTGGTTTTCCACTCCCCCTATTTTCTCCCTCATTGCCAAACAGTGAAAAACTCAATTTTCCACTCAGTTTTCTTTCTTATATTTTCCATCCCCCCTAAAATCCACCCAACCAAACACAATGTCAAAGAAACTTCAGGAATATCTAGTCGACCATCAATTTTAGTTACCCAGACACGCAAAACATTTTCGGGGAAACAGAGCCAAGATTGTAGAAAGTTTCCGTTTGCTTAACCTGGAAGGAAAGCAGGAACCTGAGGGATTGGGACAGTGGGTATAAATATGATGGTAACACGGTCTATGGGTACACATCCAGCGCGTTGACTGGTCAATTACTTGAGACCGTCGAAACCGACCGACACGTTTTTGGGCATATCTTTTTCATATTTTTTACGACGTAACCTCCACTCCTACCTATTTTTTACCACGAATTCTCATATCTACGTACCTTATAAAAACCACCACCCTCTCTGCAACTTCAATTCTCATAAACTTCAGCAAAAAAAGAAAAAAAAAATTCTCATTTCTACTAGCTAGCACTATATTCGATCTCCACATATCTCCATTCTCCTCTGTTCCATTTATATCAATATTATCTTGCTTTTCTTCCGCTTGTGATTACTACCACATTATTGTCAGTTCCTTGCTTTCTTAAACATCATCTTTCTTTTTTTTACTCCTATTGTGCTTTTGCAAACCATTTCAAAAATATGATCCTACAAAACATGGACCGCATTGAGTCTTTTCTTGATGCACAACACTCCCTTAGCACACCCAATAAAAGATGGCACTCCGCTTTTGTTTCCATATATTGTTCTAGAGCCCTTCTATCCTTTTTCAAAGATTCTCTACTCCAGAAAAATCTCAAGGTTTCACCTTCTCCATCTTTCGTCATTTTGGATCTCAACCCAGACATTGGGTTCAAAGTTGATCAACCAACTCTCACTAACCTTGTAAAAGATAAAAAGATTGAAAGACTCCAAAGCATTGGAGGGATTGATGCACTAGCATTCACTCTCCAAACCAACCTTGAATGTGGGATTCATGGCAATGATGAAGACATTGCTCGACGACACGAGGCTTTTGGCTCAAACACATATAAAAGACCACCTACAAAGAGCTTCTTCCATTTTTTAGTGGAAGCCTTCAAGGATCTTACCATTCTCATCCTTCTAGGCTGTGCTGTACTTTCTCTGGT
Organism: Quercus parvula; assembly: GCA_030820535.1. Classification (NCBI taxonomy): domain Eukaryota; kingdom Viridiplantae; phylum Streptophyta; class Magnoliopsida; order Fagales; family Fagaceae; genus Quercus; species Quercus parvula. The sequence goes on from JAUAME010000009.1 coordinate 409,134, forward strand.
ATTTGGCATTAAAGAGAAAGGAATAAAAGAAGGATGGTATGACGGTGGAAGCATATTTGTTGCTATATTTCTTGTCATTGCTGTTTCTACCATTAGTAACTTTAAGCAAAACAGACAATTTGACAAGTTATCCAAAGTCAGCAACAATATCCAAATTGATGTTGTGAGAGCTGGGCGGCGTCAACATATTTCAATATTTGAAATTGTAGTTGGAGATATCATTTGCTTAAAGATCGGAGATCAAGTCCCAGCTGATGGACTATTCTTAGACGGGTATTCATTGCAAGTGGACGAATCTAGCATGACAGGGGAAAGTGAACATGTAGAAGTAAATTGCCGTCATCCATTTTTGTTTTCTGGTACTAAGGTGGTTGATGGCTATGCTCAGATGCTTGTCACTTCAGTTGGGATTAACACAACATGGGGCGAGATGATGAGCTCAATCAGTCGTGATACCAATGAACAGACACCTTTACAAGTTCGGCTCAACAAGCTAACTTCATCAATAGGTAAGGTTGGTTTGGCAGTAGCTTTCCTAGTTCTTGTAGTCTTGTTGGTTCGATATTTCACAGGGAATACTAAAGATGAGAATGGAAATAAAGAGTTCAATGGCAACAGCACCAAGGTTAATGACATACTAAATGCTGTGGTGGGGATTGTAGCTGCTGCAGTTACTATAGTCGTGGTTGCAATTCCAGAAGGTTTGCCTCTGGCTGTGACACTTACGCTTGCTTATTCCATGAAAAGAATGATGGCTGATCAGGCTATGGTGCGAAAGCTCTCTGCTTGTGAGACCATGGGCTCAGCCACCACCATTTGTACTGACAAAACAGGCACCCTCACGCTGAATAAAATGAAGGTGACTAAGTTTTGGCTAGGTAAAGAATCTTTTGTACCGGCTACTTTCTCATCAATTAATCCACATATTCTCAAACTGGTCCAAGAAGGAGTTGCTCTAAACACAACTGGTAGTGTTTACAGACCTACTTTAGGATCTGAAATTGAGTTCTCAGGTAGTCCCACTGAACAAGCAATTCTTTCATGGGCTGTTCTGGAGCTAAACATGGAAATGGAACAACTGAAGCAAAGCTGTAAGATTCTTTACGTTGAAGCATTCAATTCTCAGAAGAAACAAAGCGGAGTCATAACAAGGAGAAAGATAGACAACACAATCCACGTACACTGGAAAGGAGCCGCAGAGATGATTTTGAAAATGTGTTCAAGTTACTACGATGCTTCTGGAATTATGAAAGATCTAGATGATGGTGAAAAGACGAAATTTGAGCAAATAATTCAAGGTATGGCAGCTAGCAGCCTCCGATGCATTGCTTTTGCACATAAGCAAATTTCAGAAGAAGATCAAGAACATGATACAGAGCAAAAAAAGATAGAAGAAGATGGTTTGACCCTATTAGGATTGGTGGGTATAAAGGACCCATGTCGTCCAGGGGTAAAGAAAGCTGTGGAAAATTGCCAAAATGCAGGTGTGAACATCAAAATGATCACTGGAGACAATGTTTTCACAGCAAAAGCTATTGCCATTGAATGTGGAATACTGAGGTTTGGTCAAGACATGAGTGGAGCAGTGGTAGACGGCGTCGAATTCAGAAACTACACACCAAAGGAGAGAATGGAGAAAGTTGATAAAATTTGTGTGATGGCCAGGTCTTCTCCCTTTGACAAGCTACTAATGGTAGAATGTTTGAAACAAAAAGGTCATGTTGTTGCAGTCACTGGGGATGGCACAAATGATGCACCAGCATTGAAAGAAGCTGACGTAGGACTTTCAATGGGAATTCAAGGCACCGAAGTGGCAAAGGAGAGCTCAGATGTTGTCATTTTGGATGACAACTTTGCCTCCATTGCTACAGTTTTAAGATGGGGAAGATGTGTGTACAACAACATCCAAAAGTTCATTCAGTTCCAACTCACCGTGAATGTTGCTGCTCTTGTGATCAACTTTGTGGCAGCTGTCTCAGCTGGTGAAGTCCCATTAACAGCAGTTCAGTTATTATGGGTGAACCTAATTATGGACACATTGGGTGCTCTAGCTCTTGCAACAGAGAAGCCCACCAAGGAGTTGATGACAAAGCCACCAATAGGTCGAACTGAACCCCTTATTACCAACATAATGTGGAGAAATCTCTTAGCCCAAGCTTTGTATCAGATTATTGTCCTCCTAACCTTGCAATTCAAAGGTGAATCAATCTTTGGTGTGACTGAGAAGGTAAATGACACGTTGATCTTCAATACTTTCGTCCTTTGTCAAGTGTTCAATGAATTCAATGCAAGAAAGCTTGAGAAGAAGAATGTGTTTAAAGGGATACATAGGAACAAGTTGTTTTTGGGGATCATAGCCATAACCATAGTCCTTCAGGTGGTGATGGTAGAATTTTTGAAGAAGTTTGCAGGTACAGAAAGGTTGAATTGGGGGCAGTGGGGTGAGTGCATTGGATTTGGAATAGTATCTTGGCCAATTGGTTGGATTGTGAAGTGGATACCTGTTCCAAAAAGACCATTCCTGAGCTATCTAAACATGAAAAAGATGCAAGGACTTCCAACCCCATTTCCGTTCATATTGAAGACAAGCCCAAGGTTGATTGGTGTCTGATTGCTTGTAATTATGTATTGTAGCCAGGTGACCAGGTCACTGAGTAGATGATTTTTTTTTTTAAGGAAGATTGTGGGTGATATTTCATTTGTTTGTATATGTACTGTATTTAGTTAGTATATGATGATGTATTTCAATTCAAATATATGGAAAGTTTGATATATATATATATATATATATATATATATATAAGGGAATGTTTGAATGTAAGTTAAAATTAAAAATCAAACGGAACTTAATATTGCGCAAAGCTAGTAATAGTGACAACAAAACATCAACACAGCAAATATTGGGAAAGAGAAGAGAAGAATTACAAGGAGCGGAGCTATATATATATATATATATATTCATGATTTGAATGCTTACAAGGTGGATGGGACAATAAAAGGATGGAAGGCCAACAAATTAAAGCGCACGGCAATCAAAATTAATGAGCTCCCAGTCCCACCAAAAGGAATTGGATTTAATTAGCCAAAAAAAAAAATGTGACAGAGAAACTATAGATATTAAGATGTACTACTCACCTCACCATGAGATTTCCGAACTGCAACACAATTTGCAAGATTCCTGCCATTATCTCTGACACAGAGAGAGAGAGAGAGAGAGAGAGAGGATGAGGGTAATGAGTAAGAAAACGAGTAGGTTTTTTTGGAAAGAAGATATGGGGTAGCGTGTCACATAATAATAAGTGGGCTGAAAAAGTGGAAAGTTGGGAGTGATATTGGGCCGAAGAAGGGAAGGAAGCGTCTGCCTCTATCTTTACTAGCGTGTAACCTGTGCGGTCCACAGGAAAGTAATTATTTATGACTTGGTTGATATTGTCTACTCAGGCATACACATATCTTGATCATCAATGTCTAAGTTCAACCAGCAAAGTATAAACAACATTTTTGCTTTAATATTCACAGAGCTAACGGTATACCCTGCACACATATTTAAAATTTTTGAAAAAAAAAAAAAAAAAGAATAAGACAGCAGAAAGAAATATGGTCTAACTTAGGTAAAAACAAATTTATAAATTACACAATTTATGGTAAGAAATTTTTTTGAATCATCAAACATTTTCCTTCTTATTTACCCTAGAAGATCATATCAAAAGCTATATTATGGTTGAATGATGGTCATTAGAAGGATAGTAATATTACAGATGTTTCTATAGCAAAAATGCAATAACCGAAGAAAATATTCCTTCCACAGCACCTCAAAACTTTTTGCACATAAGTCATCATAAGCTAGGGGAGCCTGTAGCTGCCAAATCAGACGAAAGGTTGAAGAGTTTCAAATTTTTTTGAAAAGTTATATTATTGACTTCTACCTTTTTGTAACTCTTCAAAATTGTTCTTATTTGGCAATTACAGGCTTCTCTCTCTACACATGTTCACAAACACTTTTACCCTAGGTCTTAAACTTCCATTTGAAGTTTTATCCCGATGAATGAAATAGATAAAATAAATAGTACCTAAAAGAAGCACTAAAGAAGAATAAATTACTTTATAACTGTGCACTATCTATTCTCTTTAGCAGTTCCATCTCCTCCCCACTGAAAACTTTGTGATCAATATAGCACAACTGGAAGTATGAAACAAACACAAAATATCATGCCCACCGTCAAATTTTAGTACATTGTCAGACTATAGTAAGACCAAGTACCAAAGTTTACTAAAGACATATTACCCAATATTGTGGCTTCTTCAGTTTGTGATCCCCTCTATTTATAAGCTTTTGCTACGGTGCCACCCATCATTCTCTTCCAAAATAGACCTTAAAAGTATAAGAGGATTAAGAAAACTAACAAAAGTAACTTGATATATTACACTATAATTTAGGTAAATCATATACTTCCATCATTCACAAATTTAGAAGAAAAAATCTCAATTGAGTTAAGTACCATGTAAAGCCTTAAATTACTGAATTTTCTCCCGTGACTACATGATAGATTCTCTAATTGTCTCAACTTACTAAAATTTCATGGTTTTTTTTTTTTTTTTTAATTTCATGGTATTTAAATATCAAAAGCAATCCACAATTAGCAAAGTAAACTAACAAACGTAACTAAAATTTGAAACAAACAAAAAAAACAAAAACTTTAAAACTAGCTGCAATTCCCTTTACTATTGTTTAATATTTGTTCTCAGTACCAAATAGATTCCTAATTAACTTTCAAGAATGTAATACCACATGCAAAACCAAAAAAACAAAACATTGTAAACACCGAAACCAAAGCTTAGGAATCTCTTAGAAAATTAATCTTTGCCACAACCTACAAAGTAATCAACTTTGTACAAAGAACATTATACTCTCAGATTTCACAATTTAAACTCATTAAAACCCAACATCAAAAAAAACAAAATCAAGAGTAAAAAAGTCTCTTTAAAAAAAAAAAAAAAAATTCGACTAAAATCTACAAAGTAATAAACTTAGTATAAAGAGAGTTATACAATCAAATTTCAAAATCCCACAATTTCACTCCCCGCCCCTTACAAAAAAAAAGAACAAGTAAGAGGCCATTAAAACTCAAGTAGGATTTTCATATTGTGAGGGGTTCTCCCTACTTTTAACAAATAGAGAGGAAAAGGGTCATGAATCCAAATTCCTAATTTGACAGCAAACCATAATCAAAGAGAATATAGGAAAAGAAATTAGTACCTTTGCTTTGATTAAATTAGAGACTCTAGATTGTAGAAAGATTCCACTTCATTTCTGCAAAGAAAGAAATTTAATGATTTAAATCCAAAAGAAAAGAATTCAAACAAACCCATTACTGAAAATATTTAATAAAAATAGTCACATATCATAATTCTGATTTCCTTAACCCTAATTTCTGGAACAAAAATCCAACTGCAATTGTAAAATTTGAAAACGTATAACAAAACTAATTTAACTTTAAATTTGTGGGAAAAAAAAAGTCAGAGAAAGAATAGGAACCTATTAGAGGCATTGTTTATTCTTGACATGGCAGGGGCCTGGACTGTCTTAATTCTTGACACAGTTGGCAGACAGATTTCTCAATTTTTTCTCTCTCCACTCTCTGTGCCTAATCAACTCGATCTCTCTTTTGTGTTTATCAGACTCTCTCTCTCTCAATCTCTTTCAATTTAACCGTATTTTTGTTTTGAACTATGTAGACTACACAGTAAACGGATAAAATTCAAAGCCTCAAGCGGTGCAATGTGTGGTATTTTTTAACTTTTAAATTGTATACGTAGTAGGAATTTAAGAGGGTTTTTTTTTTCCTACGTGGCAGAACAGCTTTAATTATAGGAATCAACTTTCTCTCAGCTTCTGTTTTTATATATAGTATTAGATTTCTAAGCCCAACTTCATCTTTATTGCTAGTTTTGTTTTGTGGTTGTCTTTCATTTGCCTCATAAACTCCTCCAACAAGCTTTTTACAAAGAAATTAGTAGCGATGGCACGTGCTACTCCCTTTGATTGCAAGAAGAAGAAGAAAGATCTTCCATTTGAATCATCATCGCTTATTACAACACTTACGAATAAAAATAAATGGCAAAGGTAGCTAATCCCATTCATATAAAATTTTTATTACAATTGAAAACTTAATAATCTACAAAATTAACAAATGAATTATAAAAACTCCTCCGATCAATGTTTATCTATGTAACTAAGATTGATTCTTAGAGCCTATATATGACTTAAAGATACAATCTATGTTTATCTATGTAACTAAGATTAATTTTTTGAACCTATATACGATTTAAAGATACAATCTGTTGTTCAAAATCTCCCAAGAGTAAATACAAAAATCATAATTTTCCAACCAAAGTAGCTAGGTTTTGCTAAGGCATTAACCCAAAGGTTAAATTTCCATAATGAATGATGTCCGTAACTTCAAATGAAGCTCTTCATCAAATACCTACAATCAGATATATTTTTTTATTATTGATACCTGCTTAACCTATTACATTTTATGCCCACTTTGTAATTTTGGCCTTTTTTTTTTGTGTAAATGTATTTTTGGCTTAGTTTTTAACAAAAGCCCTTTTCACGAAAGCCCTTTTAACGACAATATACACTCACACACAGAAATAAAAATGAAGAATGGTATTCAAAATACCATTTTCGTAAGCCTCAACAATGTGGCAAGTAATCACTTGATTCTCATAAGCCATTTTCTTTCTTATCCTACCCAATGAAGATGACTTATAGCCTATGTAAAAATGATATAAAAAATTAGAAAACCCATCTTGAAGCCTCGATAACATTTCTCATGGCATTGATGGGAACAAAGAATTAGAAAAAAGTTCACCAAAAGTTGGTCTTTCATCCCTAAAATTTAAGAAGTTCGTTTTTTGTCCCTAAGCTATTGAAAAGTTTGTATTTTGTCCCTAACCTATTGAAAATGTGTTATTTCTGTCCATAAACTTTTAAAAATATCTTTTTTCATTCCTAAACTATTGAAAAATGTTCTTTTTTCATGCCTACTTTTGTCTCTAAGCTATTGAAAAAAGTCTTTACAAAGTTTAAGGATGAAAACAGAACTTTTTCAAGTTTAGGGATGAAAAACAAACTTTTGGTAAAGTTTAAGGACCAAAATAGTATTTTACCCAAAACTTAAACACATGAAAAGCAATGATGGAGCTGTACAAACATGTCTTCAAAGATGTTTGTATATGATGGTAAGTATATTATTATAATGATGTAATAATATACTTACCATGATAACTTGCCACATCTATGATGGTATGTATATTATTATAATGACATAGTAGGTTTTATGAATTCTTTTTCTACCATTACCGAGGCAATTTAGCCAAGGATGAACAGGAAGAATCCTAAAGAGAGGTACCTTAGGACTCCATGCTAGAAAATTTTCAAAGTAAATGACACAAGAAATCATTTTAAATCCAAGGAAAATGAATCATCTAGTTCACACTAACAATAAACTAAACTAATAGTTCTTGGTAGTGTAAATTCCACCCACGTGGTAATTTATAAGCCTCTCTCTCTCTCACACACATAAACATGTTAGACACGCAACTGCCCCTAAGGGAGATTCCAAGACCTTATAATGCTAAAATGTGAAACAACGCAGGATCAATGTTGTCTTAATAGGACCTATTAAAAAAAAAAAAAAAAATGTCTTAATAGGGATTGTATGGAAAGAGATCTCAAATAAATATCTAGACCAACAGGTTTTAACAACTCCACTTTAAATTGGTAATCTAATTAATACCAATATAAGGTCATAAACAGCTAAATGCTTAAAAGGAACTTATCTAGCCTAGTCAAATAGGGTATGGAGTTAAAACAATAAAACAATGAAAATAGTGAATAAATAACTATGGCAGATAAGTAATGCCTTCTAAAGATTTTTTTAAAAAAAAAAATTTATAAGTCAATATAAAGGTAGCATAATTTAGAAGACTCATTGCTTGGCCTTTTGTCATCAAGACATTTTATTAGTTTCTCAAGATGCCCTTCAGAAAGAGCCCAATATTTGTAAATTGCCTATGTAAAGCCAATAATTCTAGCGGTAATTTTTAGACAATGAATTTAATTTATTGCCTATGTTAAAGCCATCTAAAATTCATGAATTAAAATAATAATAAAAACACACACACAGAGAAATAAAGAAAGTGCACCATCATTCAAAGACCTACCACCAACTCCCTTGACATCTCTCTCTATTGCCTATGTCAGCTCAGTCTTCAAAGACCACACTTGCTCCTCAGTACTGAACCGTCTACCAAAAAACATTATCCCAGAAAAGTGTAATACGGACACGGTGAGTGTTTTGGGTAAAGAAGAAAAAATAATGCTCAACAAAAGCAGATGCAAAAAAGATGTAATGTGATCAACTGCTGAGCCAGAGAGAATTTTCGCTCGAATAGAATTTGACCCAATAAAAAAAGCCCATTACTAGTCAAAGATCAGATACGGAACAATAAAATATAGAACTGATGCACTTGAAAGCTAATCAAATCTCCATAATCTGAAACAAAAACACAGTAACTCACATTCGAAAAGTAAGAACAGATCGATCATACAATAAGGCTGATTCTTACAAGAATGAAATAAAGAGAAAGAGTTAAAAATAAATAAATAAATAAATTTGAGAGAGAGAGAGAGATTAGCCGAAACCCCGAAAGCAATGAATCAAAATATAAAAAGAATTAGAGAGATATTACTTTACAGGTATTGTGGCTGAAACCGAAACAGCAGAACCACAAAGAACGCAAGCAAACCCCTCTTCTCTTTTTATATTTATAATATCAGCTCCCCTCTCTCCTTCTTCTCCCTGAAACACTGAGTCGTAGCCACTACCACTCTACTCGCTACTCACTAACCAAAAAGACTAAAAATAAACCAGAGGAAATACCCTTTTTTTTCTTTTTTTCTTTTTTTTTTATAGACTTAAGGAAAAGACAGAATTAACCTCCCAATAGAAATCTCAAAAACCCCTAAAACCCATTTTCACACACACACTGTCACACCCCCCCTAACTCCCCAACTCACCGTCGCTCATCCATAGCTCCGGCTCCGGCTCTGCGCTCAAACACAGGTCTGTCTCTCTGCTCTTAATTCGTATTTTCATCATATTTAATTGCTTTCAATATTGTAGTTTCATGTTCATTCTACACCTCCACTTATCCAAATTACCAACTTTTTTCTTTTAACCTTATTTCGGTTTCTTTTCTTCTTTTTTTGAGTAAAGAAAATTTTATTCATAGTCTTTAAGAATGAGTCACCCAAGTATACAGCAGAGGACCAAAACAATCATATACATAAATTACAAAGCATCCATCAAATCATAGACCCAAAGATAGGAGAAGACGGGTTTTGGGATAGTTTAGGAATGGGAGACGGGAACAAAAATTCGAATTTTTTTTTTTTTTTTTGAAAAGCTTTGAAGAAAGGTTTAGGGGAGTTTAGAAAGATTCATAGCTTGAGATTCAATGGAAAAACAGGTGACTTTCTGATTAAATAAAATTCATAGCTTGATTTGAGTACGGGTTGCAGCAAATGGTTTGATATGTACTATTTATTGTGTAGCCTCACTTTATTAGGCCTGCAACACTTTGATAGCTCGTAAGACACAGGAAAAGAAAGTTAAAATTTTGAAGATATAAAGAGTTCAAAGTTAATTATTTTTCCTTTGCTCATTTACAAATAATTATACTCCCCCTCACAGTGATGAGAGAATTATAATCCCAAAACATCCACCCACCACATACTATTACTGTTTGTCTAAGCCCAGCTGATTAAACCAGACACAACCTTACTACTTCCCAAAAGCCGATTCATCTTGATGCTTTAAAAATGTAACCTTTGGCTGACTTGGTTTTCTAATTCATGGGTATGCTCAAGCCAGTTTTTGTAGTCCAATTTGCTTTCACTTATTCAGACTTGACACTCTAATCTAAAACCCTCCTCCTCCACCCAACCACACTGAGTCACTATCACATCTCTTACCAATTAATACTCATATTGAATTGGGTATTTCCTATATTGATAAAATTCCTTTGTTGATATAGCAGTCAATGATTGAACCATGGCATTGAGTTGGGTTTGTGTTTGTTTGTTTGCGTGTGTGTGTGAATAGGCTGAGCAAAGAAAGAAAGAAAGATGCATAAGGACAGGATATTGAAGCTTGCAAAGGGGTTCAGGGGCAGGGCCAAGAACTGCATAAGGATAGCCAGAGAGAGAGTTGAGAAGGCCTTGCAGTACTCCTACAGAGACCGCCGCAACAAGAAGCGTGACATGCGCTCTCTCTGGATCCAGCGCATCAACGCTGGCACCCGTCAACACGGTGTATGCTTTTCCTTTCTTCTCATTTCTCCTGCATAATTATTTGATAGTTGATTTCTTTATTTGCTACTTGTATTTGTCTACAAATTAATGTCTTGGTTTATTGGGTACAGTTAGCGTTGAGCATCCGGTTATGTTTGCTTGGTTTAATTTGATGCAATAAAAACATTTGAGATTTTGGTTCTAAATGTTTTGAATGATTCTGTATTTTCAATTGGGTAGCTATTTATGGTGGGATTGTATCAAACTATTTAGAACTGAGGATAAGTTTTAGCATCCCCTTCTGACCCATTTTCCACCCACACCAACTATAGGCTTTTTCTGCTCCTCTTTCTGGGCTTTCTTACCTCCTTACCCTGTTTCTATCTAAGATTTTTTTTTTTTGGAATCATGTTTTCTTAGATCTGTGAAGCTTGAAGACTTAAAAAATTCATTTTGAATTGGCATATGTAACTATTTGCTATTTAATTAAGTAGTAAAAATGATGCAGAACAAAGAGAAGTTGTCTGCCCTCTATAGTGGATAAGCGAAATAGTTTTTCATTAATATGGTAAAATGGGACGTATGTGGATTGCAGGTTATTAGGAGCTAACCACAGTATATGAGCTAGTGTTATACTGTTACTTGATTTGTATATTAAGAGGTGGGAAATTAATACAGCCTTCTGTTGTGCCAGGTAGAATAGATTCATGTAGCTGTATTGAAAGAGTACATGTTGAGATGTGATAAATCAAGAGATCGTTTTTATTTCCCTAGATGGACTAGTGTTGTTGTATGTATTATGATTTAGGAGATGAAAAGGTTGGAAAATAAATGATTTAGAGCTGGGTTTGAAGCTCTCATGTTGATAGGCTGATGATGTTGAAAAACTGATTGATTGAACTGGGAAATCACTGACATGATATTTATCAAGCAAAATAACTGCTAGGCTGCAATTATTAGGTATAAATATCTTATTTTCACCTAGACACTGGTTATGGCCTATAAGAATGTTGCCAGTGATTTAAATGGCTTATAAGTTAGTAGGTTTAATTTGGACTGCTCTGTGTTAAGCTAGATACATTCATTGTATTTGGTTGTTCTTTGGACCTTTTGATCACAAACAAGCTGTTAAAGTCTGAGTGGCTGATTATTTTCTTGTTGATGGCGATCTCAATGCTATTTTTGAGAAAAATGATAAGCATCCCAATGTCCTTGATACTTGTATAGTTGTATAGCATTACAGAAAATATATGTATTCCCTTTAGTAATCTAGTTTATGAATTAAAGTATACTCAGTTTTATGTGGAAACGAATATGTTGATTAGTGTATTGTAAGCATTGACCTGACGTATTCTGGAACATCAATCATTGTCGTATGCAAACCAGAACTGGAATGGGAACTTGTTTTACCATTTACACAGAACACATAATGATAGAATTTACCACTTTGCGAATTGTGATATTTGCTACGGGTACCTTTACCTTTCAGTATGGTATGGTGAGGGTGAACCTAATTGATATCAGCTTCATTCTAGTATATCCCTCTTGCCAAAGGCTTTATAACTGAATTGGCACCTCCCCATGCACAAAATGTTTGGGGGTCTGGGGGGAAAGGGTTCGAGCTGTGGGGTTAGCAACATGTTGTAATTATTTCTCAAAAAAAAAGTATATCCCTCTTATGATAAATGATTCTCCTCTTCTATAATCATGAATGTTTAATTTCAATAGTTCTAGTGTATGATAATAATAAAAAATGGTTGTACCCAATGCATAAGGTTCCTCGCATTTGTAGGGTTTGAGAGAGGTGGTTGGTAGGTAACCTTATCCCCAATTTTGGAGAGAATGATTCTCAAACTAAAACCCATGATGCATCACTTGGGCAAAGGGCGCTTGCCATTACACCAATGTCCAACCTCTTTTGGTTATATTATTAAAGAAAACTTGAATAGGTTATTAGAAGGCTGTGAGCCAAATTATTTTCTTGATAGGTAATACCACTCAGCTCTGTTATCTTTTTCTTTTTCTTTTTTTCCCTTTTTACAGATGGTTCTTTTTAGCATATATAATTAGGCAACCTGATTGGAAGAGACATCAGCTTAAAACAACTAATTGAACTTTCCAAATTGTAAAACCTTGGGAACAAAAAAACTAAAAGACCGCCGGGGGGGAGATGATCCTTAAGAATCCAAGATTTATCACCCTAATTCTGTCCATGAGAAAAAAAGTTTCACACTAAAGAAACTGTCAACTCATTTTTCACATTCCACTTCATTTTCTTAGGTGTAAGTAATAAAAACTTTCTGGAATAGGAGAACAGAGACTTCTACTATTAGTCAGAATTATGCAATATGGAACATGTGTATATTGATGAATGAGTGGATTTACCCTTGCTCCATTTTCCTGCACATAAAGACTTTAATTTCATGGTATGTTCCCCATAGGTGACATGGTTTCCTGATGGTATTTTTTTCAACTATTTCCAAAACGAGTTGGATAGGAAAGTTTATCACTTTACTGGGCAACTCATTGGCAGCAAGATCTATAAGGAAAGCTTAATGAAGCTAATAGAACAGGTGTCCTAGTTGGTTGTCATGGACCAAACATCTAGCATAGAGTTAAAGGACTGGCCTGTTATTGCCTAATTCAATAAATTTGAAGATTTGAGTCTAAATAGGGGCGTCAGATTAAGTGGTTGACATATTAAGCTCGTTGGATACTTGAAAACCTATAAATTTGATGCCCTTTTATTAGCTTGGTTTATTTAGAAATTCAGACCATATTGATTTTTTGGTCACTCCCCCCCCCCCCCCCCCCCCCCCACAAAAAAAAAAAATCGGACATTTTTGGTAAATAAAAAATAAAGTTGTATTTGATGGTTTACCATGAAGAAAAATAATTGTAAGATGTCTTTTTTCTTTTTTCTGTTTTTACTTATAAAAAGTAAGATGTAACTACTTTTCGATTAATAACACATAATTGTTTTCCCACCCCATACTCTCTTTTTGTAAGTCCTGCATTAGATGTTTTGATCTATTTATCTTGACTGGTTGTTGTTGGTTTAATAGGTAATATAAGGATTATTCTCTCTCTCTCTCTCTCTCTCTAACAGATGTTAATTGGTCAAACAGGTAAGTAATGAGGTGGACTCTTGCAAATTGTAATCCCCTTTTATTTGGTTTAGTTATGTTTGTGTTTGTTTCTCTGATTTTCCTTTTTGGCTAGGTCTGCTTTACCAACTTTGGACTTTTCTCTCTGTGTGTGTGCACGCGCGCACATCTTTTTACATTAAGGTTATTTATTTAAATGTCCATCTATTTTTAGTTTTGGATGGCATTGGTTGTGGTTTTGAAACTTGAAATTTTTTTCCTAATTTTTGTTTTATAAGCTTTTGTTTTTTGGATTTTACTTTGTGAATTCTTGATATAGTGGTCTGTGGTATTTTTTTTCATTTCTCATTCCATTTGATTTATAAATGCCCAGTGGGATTTTGGGTTTTGTAGCATTTAAAACCTTTTGTTTACAAATGGCTATACGAGTTGAAAAGATTTCAAAACTGCAATAGCTGCACACGCTACAGTGTCTTCTGAGCTGTGACAAAACTGCTACCATAATTTGAGTCCTTTTGAGAGTGAAGGCCTGATTCGAGGAAGATGACATATGAGAAATTGGATTGGACCAATATGGTCCCACCCCTATATAATAGGTTTTATACATGGATCAAGGTCTTCTTCTATGAATATGATCATGAGAAAGTAGTGTGGTTAACATGTTGGTTTGGTGTACTGATGTTACGAGAAAGTCATGAATTATGGAATGAACGGATTGTGCTAAGTTCTATGTGATTCCTTACCTTTTGCTGATTGGTAAAGTCATAAGCACAAAGATCTTACTGTGCATGCAGGCCAATATCAGTGAATTTGGTGAACTGATGTTGTATGTTTTGTATGGTTATGGTTATGGTTCTCTTTTTGATTGGTAATTCTTTCGTGTAATATATATCAATGGTTGCTTTTCTTACCATAATGAGCTGGAGAAATATTATGTAACCTTGTGGACAAGTCCAATTTTCTCTGGTTCTCCACTGTTGGCTCAAATGCAGATCTTGCCCTTCTTGTCTGCAGAGGAAAAAAAATATTCTGTAGAGTGATTTTCATATTTTTTGCGAATATTTGATTGAATATATTAAGTAGACATTGATTTTACTGGCTCTTTTTTGTCCTGATATTTTCTTTTTTATAGGTGAGATTATGATTTTCTTCTTGTTTGTGTTTATCAGGTTAATTACGGAAACTTCATGCATGGACTAATGAAAGAGAACATCCAACTGAACAGGAAAGTTTTGTCAGAACTGTCTATGCATGAACCATATAGTTTCAAGGCCTTGGTAGACATCTCTCGGAATGCATTCCCTGGAAACAAGAATGTGGTGCTTCCTCCTAAAAAGGAAGGCATTTCAGTTGTTTTGTAATTGCTGATTTAGACCACTCATCCTTCTCATTGCCTTTTTAAGATAATGGAACTGTTATGAGTTGGGTTTTTTTTTTTTTTTTTGGCTTTTGGAACATCCCATGTAATTTTATTTACACTTTCCTAAATTGTTTTTGTTCTCTCTTCGCCTTCTCTTTCCCCCCCTGTGGTGATATAATTTTGCATCACTGGTATAAAAGAGCTCCAAATACTGGTAGCTTATTAAGCAGTTGAGAAATATCGACCTAAAATTCTGATATAAATTTGTCTCTCAAGTTTTTCTTCCTAAAGATTGTTGTTGATTTGTCTTAGTAAAATTTGTTGGATTTCTTTTCTATAAAATTGCTCTTACATTTAATTTTTTTTTTTTTTTTAACATATTCAATATTGGCAATCTATTATTTATACATGGGATGTAAAATAAAATAAATTATATTGACAATTTGAAAGTACAAAGAAATTAGAGTAATTATATTTGGTTTTTCAAAAATGATATTTTCTTTCCAATATCTTAAAATAATTGAGACTTTGTTTCTTGATTCTATTTCATTCCAACTTACACAGTGTCAAGTCTTGATACTCATGACAGTTCTTCTATGGATACAAATATTGTCACAATTTGTTAAAGTTATCACTTGTGAGTAGTGGATGATCACTCTTTAAATGAATCCACCATTTTTTTTCTTCATTAGTCATAGTCAGCAAGTTGTAAGATTTCTTGGAGATGATGGATTCAGCCCACTCGTTGCTCCTACTCACATATTTCATAGTAGAACCAAGTTTGCTCCGTGTCTCGATGTTGGGTTTCTTCCCAAGCAATTCGTAATATAATAAAGTAATCATTTATCACTTACAATCAAGCAATTTAACAAAATCGTAATAAAAATTGTATCCCTAAACTTGTTCAAAAAGAGAGAAAACAAGTCAAAAAACTTGAATAGACATTTTTTATGGACAAAACATGACTTTTGTGGTCAAATGCACCATTACCGATTTACTCTCCTTTCTTTTCTTGACCTCCAACCAAGCACTCTCGCAATGCCTTAGGTTTTATTGTGGAAAAGCATGGTGCTCATTTTGAAAGAAAGAACATAGATTCGAATTTTCCTACGCCAAAAAATTTTGGTCCAATTAACAAGTACTCTTAAAGCATTTGTTAATAGATTATTTTTAAAAAGTTTTGATACTATTTTTATGGAAAATATAAAAGGACAAAGTTTAGCTACAAAATTGGTTGTAGCTAAGCCTGTCCACGGGTCGGTCTTGGTCGGGTTTGTGCCCAACCCAGAACCGACTCGATTACTTCAGGTCTCCTAAACTTGGACCCACCACTGACCCGCCGAAGGCAACGGTTCGGGTGGTCGGACGTCGTCATTTTTTGATCGAGCTCGAACTGTGCGAATCGTCGCCGGATTTTGCCAAAATTTGCTTATTTTTGCTTGATTGACCGGATTTCGGAGAGATCTTGGTGGATCTCAATGAGATTAGGCTGAATCTTGAAGAGATCTCAGTAGATCTCAACTAGATCAGGCCCGATCTTGAAGAGATCCGGCGAGATCTTGGTGGATCTCGAAGAGATCAGGCCAGATCTCGACGAGATCTTGATAGATCGGACAAAATAGACCGGTGAACTACTTCAATCGGCGGAGAAAGCTATTTCCGGTGGGTTTCCCGGTTGGGTCGGTTGAAAATCAATTTTCCATGCTTTAACCTATCAACTGACCCGCCGGTCTCAGGTTTTGGGATTGGAGATCCGCCGTCGACTGTCGCCAGCTTCGGATTTGACGGTTCTTGAGCCGGGTTGGGCGGGTGGGTTGGTTGACAGGTCTGATTGGACACCCCTAGTTGTAGCTTATAACCTTACTCAATATCTTTTTATTGAACGTGAATTTTGACAAATCTACTATTAGATTACATTTTCTTCTAAAAAAATTAAAGATCAATAGTTATGTCATTAATAAATTGTTTAAATTGTAAGTTTTTGTAGTTTAAAATTATGCATAAAATATAAGCTTGTAGATCATATAGTAAATAATATCATATTGACACAAAATTTGACTTATATATTAGGAGCGTAAAGAACATGCAATTCAACGGTTAGATTTTTAAAATATGTAATATGGAGACGAGGGCCCAAATTTGTGTACTGGACCTTAGGTCCTATTTAATAATGTGGATACGTCCGAGGAGGGGTAAACGAGTAGATAGGCCCTGGAATGGAGGATCACATATAGAAAAAGGTGGAAGAGTACAGTCCGAGAAGGTTATACTACTCGGATAAGATGAATGTCGGTTAAGCAAGTACTTAGGTAACTTAGCCGACCTTCCAAGAACTTCTAGCGATAAGGATGAACTTCAAGAGTGTACGAAGAGGATAAGAATGCAGAAATATCTAAGAGAAAAGCTGTTACCACTACATTCAATGCACTGCAGCAACTTTTCTGGCCGCATTTATGTGGAGAAGACCCCTAAACAGTGTAGTCTCAACCACTACAGTTCACAAAGAGCCAGAGAAAATGCCTGATGGGACATGTACTCAAGTGAAGGTTTAAATGACTGACAAGTGTACGATCAAGATGGTCTAAAAGAAAATTATATAATGTAAAAGACTCCCCATGAATGAGGGATCGGAAAAAATAGAAAAAGAGAAGAGAAAAAGAATTACTGTAGCATCAACTTTCAAAAATAGTGAATTCAATAATAATTCATCTCCTCGGACAACGATTTCATCAAGTTTTATATCTGTTTCTATGCTCGATCATCTTTAAAATGCTTACTAGCCGTTATCTCATTCGTTAAGAGTCTAGCTTTTTCACCCATTCTCTACAAATTTATTGTACTGGATTCATTGGGCTTATATCCCAATCATATTGGGCTTGGGCTCCAAATCGTGACCCTACAATTGGCGCCGTCTGTGGGGAGAGCTTGTGCTTGAGCGTAGTATAACGGTTCATCATGGTAGGATCAGGTCCACATCAGACAAGCCCGCATTATGCGGAGTCAGCTAATGTTCGTCAGCAAGATGAGTTTCTCAATCTTGAACATGAAAGAGATCGTCAAAACTATCAAGAAGGCAGTGTGCATTCCATCCACACAGATAAAAGTGGTTTTCGAAGGAACAGAAACGTATCCCATGAGAGAGACAATAATAAAACCATGCAACAAGAGATTGATGATTTGAAGATGCAGCTCCGTCGAGCACAACAGAAGCTCTCCCCTTCTAGCTCTGATGTCTCCTCCAATGACAAAGAAGATACTATATACAGACAGAGGTCTAGAACTCCACCAAGTGAATCCTTCTCCTGTAAAGAAGAACATCCTCATCGAAGGAAACGCAGGAGTCATTCTCGTAAGGGAGTAAGAACTGATGTTATGAAAAGGGCGTTGAGACAAATTTCTAAATCACCCTTTACGCGGGGGATAGAAAAAGCAAAACTTCCTAGACAATTCCACCAACCAACGTTCGCCATGTATAATGGCCAAATAGACCCTGTAGATCACGTAAGTAAGTTCAAACAAAATCCTTCTCCTGTAAAGAAGAACATCCTCATCGAAGGAAACGTAGGAGTCGTTCTCGTAAGGGAGTAAGAACCGATGTTATGAAAAGGGCGTTGAGCCAAATTTCTAAATCACCCTTTACGCGGGGGATAGAAAAAGCAAAACTTCCTAGACAATTCCACCAGCCAACGTTCGCCATGTATAATGGCCGAATAGACCCTGTAGATCACGTAAGTAAGTTCAAACAGAAGATGGCTGTCCATTCCCAGGACGAGGCCTTGATGTGTAGGGTGTTTCCATCCAACTTGGGACCGAAGTCGATGAGATGGTTCGTCGGACTCAAGACTAACTCTATCAGCTCCTTTAAGAAACTCATCCAATCATTCTGCTCCCGATTTATCACATGCAGTAGGATTCCTCAACCTCTGGATTCCTTATTATCCATGTCAATGAGGGAGGGGGAGTCCGTAAAGGCGTATTCCGAGAGATATTGGGAAATGTTTAACGAAATCGACAACGATTTTGATGAAGTCACCTTTAAGACTTTTAAGGTCGGCCTACCAACCGAGCACAATTTGAGGAAATCTCTAACAGGTAAACTTGTCACCAGTTTACGCCAGCTTATGGACAGGGTTGATAAGTACAAAAGGATGATGACGACCAACTGCAAGGAAAAGGGAAGGCTAAGGTTATCCCTCAGGAGAATAGAGATTTCAGGTCGGACCAGTACAATAACAATCGACCGAGAAGGGATTATGTAGGACAATCAGGGTCTATCAACACCCAAGCGATTAATACGATGTTCCGAGAACCTGTTCGTCAAGTTCTGGAGAAAATTAAAAATGAACCATTTTTCAAGTGGCCAAATAAAATGGCTGCAGACCCTGCAAAGCGCAATCAAAACCTCTATTGCCATTATCATCAGGAACAGGGACATACTACAGAGGATTGCAGAAATCTATGGGATCACTTGGACCAGTTTGTCAGAGAAGGCAAATTAAAATCACTCTTGCATCATTCTAGTGGCTAGGGGAACCAGACGAATTCAAACTCTAGGAAGAATGCTACTTCTAGGCCTCCTTTGGGAATAATCATCGTTATCCTTGCCGCTCCTGGGAGGACTGGATCCTATCCCTCCAGGGTGATATCAGTGGCTCAATTGTCATCTGATAAGGGTGTTTCGAAGCCGAAAAGGGCTAAAGTACTAATTCAGCCAACTTTAGGCTTCTCGGACAAGGATAAAGCCGGAACTATCCAACCTCATGACGATGCTTTGGTGGTTATGCTCAGAATAGGAGGATATGACATGAGGCGGGTGTTGGTAGATCAGGGTAGTGCCATCGAGATTATGTACCCTGATTTATACAAGGGATTAAATCTGAGGTCCGAGGACTTAACAGCCTACGAGTCCCCCCTAATAAGCTTTGAGGGGAAAACTGTCATTCCGAAAGGCCAGATCAGACTACCCATACAAACCGATTCAGAGATAGTGGAAGTGGATTTCATTGTGGTAGATTCATATTCCCCTTATACAGCCATTGTGGCCAGGCCTTAGCTCCATACACTAGGGGCTGTCTCCTCTACCCTGCATCAGAAGGTGAAATATCCCTCGGGGACCTGGTTAAGGAGATTTTGGCAATCAATCCATTGCTAGACAATGCATGGTGGCAGCCATCTTGCACAAACTTGAAGCTGTACCCTGGACTTTGCTGAGAGACCCCCATAGCAATCAAGGGCCTCGACTTCATCAGGGGGAGGGCCAACCGAGGACGTGAGTTACAAAGATTTGGAAATAGTGATAATTGACACTGATCCAGAGAAATTTTTTCAAGTGGGGGTACAATTGCCTATCCATGAAAAGCAGGCACTAATTAAATTCCTCCGAGACAATGTCGACATATTTGCCTAGGACGCTTGCGAAGCCCCTGGAATTGATCCTGACTTTATCTGCTATCACCTGAATGTCAACCCTTCCATCACTCGTAGAAAGCAACCACCTAGACGTTCATCTAGAGATCATTATGAAGTTGTTAAAGAAGAGGTAACTAAACTGAAGCGACTATCAAGGAGTTTTTTTATCCGGAGTGGTTGGCCAACACTGTAGTGGTAAAGAAGAAGAACGAGAAGTGGAGAGTATGTGTAGACTTCACAGACTTGAACAAAGCTTGTCCGAAAGATCCTTTCCCCCTTCCTCGGATAGATCAACTGGTGGATGCAACCGTAGGTCATCCTCGGATGAGTTTCCTTGATGCTTTCCAAGTATACCGTCAAATACCACTAGCCCTTGACGATCAGGAGAAAACGTCTTTTGTCACTCCCGTGGAGAATTATCATTACAAGGTGATGCCTTTCGGCTTGAAAAATGCTGGATCTACGTATCAAAGGATGATGACCAAGATATTCGAAGCACAAATGGGTAAAAATATTGAAGTGTATATAGATGACATGGTGGTGAAGAGTAAGATAGTATCCGAGCTTATAGGGGACCTTACAAACATATTCAAAATCCTAAAGGAACACAAGCTCCGTCTTAATGCCTCCAAATGCTCTTTTAGGATAGGTTCGGGAAAGTTCCTCGGCTATATGGTGACTCATCGAGGAATTGAGGTAAACCCTGATCAGGTTAAAGTTATAAATAGTTTACAACCTCTTCGGAACCCTAAAGAGGTTCAGAAGTTAACTGGAATGACGGCAGCTTTAAATTGATTCATTTCACGGCCGGCGGATAGATGTGGGCCTTTCTTCTTGTTAATGAATAAATGGAAAGGTTTTGAATGGACCAAGGAATGTGCTCAAGCTTTTCAACAACTTAAAGATTATCTTTCTCATCCACCTATCATGTCAAGTCCTGAAGCAGATGAAGTACTGTTTGCTTACATCACTATAGCTCCCTATGCTGTGAGTTTGGTGTTGATACGAGTTGATGGTGGTAAACAACGACCAGTTTATTACATAAATAAATCTTTACATGAGACTGAAATTCGCTATTTACCTTTGGAAAATGCAATCCTGGCGGTGGTGCATGGTACGCGAAAGTGGCCCCATTATTTCCAAGCGCATACGGTGGTTGTTCTGACCCAGCTTCCACTCAGGACCATACTTCGAAGTGCTGATTACATTGGGAGGATAGCAAAATGGGGAACAATATTGGGTGCCTTTGACATTAAATAATGCCACGTACCTCAGTCAAAGGCCAGGTCATCACAGATCTGATCGCTAAATTCGCCAAAACCCCTGTAGAAAATGAATCAAACGAACATCGCATGGATCAAAAATCAGTTAGCTTAATTGCTACGCAAGAGCCATTGCAATGGAAGGTGTATGTGGATGGGGCGGCCAATCAAAAGGGATCTGGTGTGGGGTTAGTCTTGATCTCACCTGAAGAACTTGTCGTGGAAAAATCATTAAGGCTAGGTTTTTTAGCCACGAATAATGTGGCTGAGTACGAAGCGTTGTTTGAGGGAATGTCTATGATTCACAAGATGGGGGGAAAATCAGTTACGATGTTCTCGGATTCAAAGCTGGTCGTCGGTCAGGTAAAGGGCGAGTTAGAAGCAAGGGATGATAGAATGCGAGGGTATTTGACTCGAGTCAAGTATTTGCAGGAGAATTTTGAATCGTTCGATCTACAACACATCCCTAGAGGTGGAAATACCTATGATGATTCCCTGGCTATGCTGGCAACCTCGTCAGCTCAAAATTTACCTCATATTATTCTAGTAGAAGATCTTGGTAAACCCTCAGGAGAAAAAGGCAAAATGATATATGTTCCCCATGTTAGAGTAGGGCCCAGCTAGATGGATCTCATTATTCAATTCCTTGGTAAAGATGTTTTACCATAGGACAAATCAGAAGCCGAAAAGATACGTCGAAAGGCTCCTCAGTTCTGGCTATCCGAGGACCAGAAATTGTACAAACAATCTTTCTCGGGACCATATCTACTATGTATACATCCTGAAGCATCAAAATTAATTCTTGAGAAATTACATGAAGTAATATGTGGAAGCCATACAGGAGGGAGATCCCTAGCTCATAGGGCCATTACCCAAGGTTGTTGGTGGCCAAACATGCAAAAAGAAGCACTAGAGTATATGAAGAAGTGCGATCAATGTCAAAGATTTGCACCGAACACACACCAACCATGAGGATTTCTAAATCCCCTCTCCAGTCCTTGGCCCTTTGCGCAATGGGGCTTGGATATTGCTGACCCCTTTCCTAAAGCAGTGAGAAACAAGAAATATTTGCTAGTCAGTATAGACTATTTCACCAAATGGGTTGAAGCTGAGCCTCTAGCGAATATCCAAGATGTAGATGTAAAGAAGTTTCTCTGGGAAAACATTGTCACTCACTTTGGGATACCTCATACTCTCATCTCGGACAATGGACTTCAGTTCGACAGCAAATCCTTTAGGAGATACTGTTGTGAGATGGGGATTACAAACAAGTACTCCACTCCTGCATATCCTCAAGGGAACGAACAAGCGAAAGCTGTTAACAAGGTCATAGAAAGTGGACTTAAGAAAAGGTTGGATGATGCAAAGGGAAGATGAGTGGAAGAACTGCCGCACGTTCTGTGGACGTATCGAACCACTCCTCGGAGGTCAACTAGAGAAACTCCTTTTTTGATGTCTTATGGGGCTGAGGCTATCATTCCCATAGAAACAGGCTTTCCGACTTAAGAACCCAGTCATTTAATCCCAACGATAATGATAAGTTACTAGAAAGAAGCTTGGACCTCATTGAAGAAAGAAGGGAAAGTGCAATGGTCCAATTAGCGTATTATCAACACAAACTTAAACAAGGCTACGATGCAAGAGTAAGGGTAAGATCATTGGAGCCTGGAGATTTGGTGTTAAGAAAAGTTTTGGGCACGACAAAAAATCCAGCATAGGGAAAATTAGGGCCCAATTAGGAAGGACCCTATCGTATCACCTCGTTGGCAGGCATAGGAGCGTATTTTCTAGAAGATTTAGATGAGCATGTAATATCTCGTCCTTGGAATGTAAACAACCTGAGAATGTACTATTATTAATGAAAATTTCATTTCTTCAAATACGTGTTTTGTTGTATAAATCTGTCAAATTAAGGACTGTTTATTATTTATACAAGTGTTAAATAGACCCCAAGTCATGTCAGGTCTCTCGGACCACAAACTTGGACAAAATTAACACTCCTTGACATCTATATAAGTGTTAAACAAACCCCAAGTCATATCAGGTCTCCCGGACCACATACTTGGACGAAATTAGCACTCTTTGACATCTATATAAGTGTTAAACAAACCTCAAGTCATGTCAGGTCTCCCGGACCACATACTTGGATGAGATTAACACTCATTGACATCTATATAAGTGTTAAACAAACCCCAAGTCATGTCAGGTCTCCCGAACCACATACTTGGACGAGATTAACACTCATTGACATCTATATAAGTGTTAAACAAACCCCAAGTCATGTCAGGTCTCCCGAACCACATACTTGGATGAGATTAACACTCATTGACATCTATATAATACTTAAACAGACCCCAAGTCATGTCAGGTCTCTCGGACCACATACTTGGATGAGATTAACACTCCTTGACATCTATATAAGTGTTAAACAGACCCCAAGTCATGTCAGGTCTCTCGGACCACATACTTGGACGAGATTAACACTCCTTGACATCTATATAAGTGTTAAACAGACCCCAAGTCATGTCAGGTCTCTCGGACCACATACTTGGACGAGATTAACACTCCTTGACATCTATATAAGTGTTAAACAAACCTCAAGTCATGTCAGGTCTCCCGGACCACATACTTGGACGAGATTAACACTCATTGACATCTATATAAGTGTTAAACAAACCCCAAGTCATATCAGGTCTCCCGGACCACATACTTGGACGAAATTAGCACTCATTGACATCTATATAAGTGTTAAACAAACCCCAAGTCATATCAGGTCTCCCGGACCACATACTTGGACGAAATTAGCACTCTTTGACATCTATATAAGTGTTAAACAAACCTCAAGTCATGTCAGGTCTCCCGGACCACATACTTGGACGAGATTAACACTCATTGACATCTATATAAGTGTTAAACAAACCCCAAGTCATGTCAGGTCTCTCGGACCACATACTTGGACGAGATTAACACTCCTTGACATCTATATAAGTGTTAAACAGACCCCAAGTCATGTCAGGTCTCTCAGACCACATACTTGGACGAGATTAACACTCATTGACATCTATATAAGTGTTAAACAGACCCCAAGTCATGTCAGGTCTCTCGGACCACATACTTGGACAAAATTAACACTCCTTGACATCTATATAAGTGATAAACAGACCCGAAGTCATGTCAGGTCTCTCGGACCACATACTTGAACAAAATTAACACTCTTTAACATCTATATAAGTGATAAACAGACCCCAAGTCATGTCAGGTCTCTCGGACCACATACTTGGACGAAATTAACACTCCTTGACATACATATAAATGATAAATAGACCACAAGTCATGTCAGGTCTCTCGGACCACATATTTGTATGAAAGTTAACACTTCTTAATATATGTGTATATATGTTGAACAGATCTCAGGGTATATCAACCCTTTCGGGCCAAATCTTTGGGTGAAATTAACGTTTTTTACACAAGTACAGTAAGTTAACTGTTATCCAACTCGTATGTAATTGTCAAATGTATCTAAAAGTATGTTAGGTCTATTAGATCACGTACGTATATGAGATTAAATTTTATCAACTTAATGATAAGTGATACTTGTTTGAGAGTTGGGCACTCGTTAAAATTCCAAGTATTCTTGTTTTCATCGTGGTATACTAAGTATATTATTCATATGTTTTGGACCTGAATTTTGATATCATCATGATAATTTACGATGTTGTGGATGACATTTAATTGAAATTATTAGGTAATACTAATTGGGAATAATTCATAATATCATTTAAAGGTTGAGTCAGATAAAAAAGAAAACCCTTTCATTAGATGACAGATATAAGTTTTACATCAAAAGCGCAAGGCCATTACAAAAATCATCAGAGCAAAGCTAAAACCCTGTATCTAAGTCTGTGATTGATGAGAATCTTTCTTGGAGTCAATCTTGGACTTGGATTCAGCAACTTTAGCCTTGGAAACCATATCCCTAATTGTAAGGGCATCCTCGGAGGGGTTGGCATTAGCTTTATTCTTTCCCTTATCCTTCCCCTTCTCCTTCTCCCTTGCTTTCTCTTCTGTCCGAGAAGTCACCACTGCCCCATTCTTCTCTTTTTCAGCCCCTACTGGTACTTCAGTATCCTGAGAAGGTTTTTGGGCTGGGAGAGATTGTTCAAGAGGAGGAAGAGGAAGGGCGGTTAGAGGAAGAGGAGTTGTCGTGTTTTCTCTGAGGTCCTCTGGATAGTACACTTGGTCCACCCTCCTCAGATCGGAATCTGCAGGGGTTCCTGCCCGATCAAGGGCTTGATTGTACGTTTCAGCGCAGTACTCCCCATAGACCGCGGTCACTTCAGCAGTTAACCTCGCCTCTGTCTCCAGCACCCCACGCTCGTAAGCTGAGGTCTCGGCGGCAGTAGCAGCTTCCTGGGCTGCCTTTAGCACTTCTTCAGCTTTCTACAGTTGAGATTTAAGGTCCAGAACTGCCGCCTTCTCAGTGGCGAGGTTAAGTTGAGTAGTGTAAAGCTCTTTGCGCTGGTCCTCAACTTAAGCTTCGGCACTTTTCAACCCAGCCTCCGCGCTTTTTTGCCCACTCTCTACGACCTTGAGCTTCTCGGCCAATTGTGTTTTTTCGTGGTTCGCCATGCCAAATGCTTTCTCAATATCGTGCCGGTTTTGGATTTCTGCATTAAGGCTATTAGTTGCACTTCGCACCCAATCCTCAGCCACGTAAACTTGTTGAGTGACCTGCATGGAGATAACAAGTACAATTAAAAATACGATTAACATATCATATATATATAAATAAATAAATAAAAACTTATCTTAAAAACTTGAATAATAGAATAGCAGCTAACCATCGCTAGGTCTCTCTTTAAGGACATGAATAGATCAGGCTGTTTTGTGCGCCTGATGGATTCCATGTCCCCGAGGAAGAAGGATGGGCTGTTGGAGGGCCTGCGCTAAATAGTTGGCATGGTCTCTCGACGCATCCCATATTGAGGCGTCGTATGGGATGGCAGCATCGTCTATCTCTAATCAGGGGGCCCAAGGCCGCTAAGGCCGATGTACTTCTACCTCATCCTTGCTGTCTACAGAGTTACCCCTCTTATCCCTAGGGTCCTTAGTCATTTTTTGTTGCTTATTCTCCTTCCGAGGAACTAACTCGCCTTCCTCCAAGCCCTAATCTGGCCTCCTCTTCTTCAGGTTGGGCATGGCCAACAGGCCAGGGTTAGTAGGAGGCAGAGGAGCGGGAATTTCTGGGGGCTGTGTTTTGGGAGATTCTTTGGAACTTCCCCCTTTATTCCTGCTGGCTAGCAGTTCTCTCAGACCAGGCCTCTTTTTCTGATCCATTTGCTCTTCCTCCTCTTCGGACTCTGAGTCTATCCGAGTAATAATCAACTGTCTGGGATGAATAGAAGATATATTAACAGAGTCGGTCTTGGAATCTGATATGTCCACTGGCTTCTCAAATGGTCCCACGTCTTCCACGAAGCGAAATTGATCTATCTCCTCTTCCAAAGATAGCTAAGAAGATGTGATTTCTTCTTCCGCTGCAACAAGTGCTTCAAGAGGGACTTGTTGCAAAGGAATTACGAGTTGGGGAGGGATTTGTTGGATGGGTAGTCTGACGGGAGGAAGATTTTCGCGAGCCAAGAAGTCTGGCTTGGATACGTCAATACAGTGTATCCTGGGATCTCCTGCCCTGATGGCGTGGCCTATCTCCTGAAATACTCTTGAAATGGGCTCAAAATCCAAAATCAGGTGGACGGCTCGCAGTTAACAGTCTTCGCTCACAAAAATTTCTGACCTAAGCAGATAATTTAAGCCCACTACATTGGTGTGGCTGAGCCAAGGGTTCACTAATCTCCTATCTGCAATAAACATCCAAGAAAGGAGCGTTGGTTAACTCATGAAAGCAGGTTATCGAAATGATGCAAAATAATGGACAATAACTATGTAATGAAGATTATAAGATTTGAGGTGTTTCTCTAGGGAACCTAACTCTAGGTATCCCACTTGGCTCTCTCTCCTAGACTGGATAGTGAAGACCATCGTACCATGGCCCTAAGGCGATAAGGTAGTCATCTTTCATCCCTTTGTTGGATTTAGGATGGCACGAAATGAGCCTGACCACGGCTGACCGAGATTTGAGGTAGTATCCTTCATCGGATTGGGAATGGAACTCGTACATGTGCACCACGTCATGTCGTGTGAGTCCTAGTCGCAAATACTCATTAAGGGCATCAATGCAACCTAGAATCCTAAACATGTTTGGTGCACATTGGTGGAGACACAATCTATGAGCTATAAGGTAATCCATTGCTATCCTACCCATAGGGAGGTTATTCTGCCTTCTATAAAGGCTATCATAGGAATGATGACCTCCCCCCCCCCCCCCTCCCTATCTATGGCGATTTGTTCTGTGGAACAATATCGCAAACCCACTTCCTAGGGTATATGGTATTTCTGTTTGAAAAGCTCTATCTTTAAAGGGGAATCTACTAGACTCGCAAATCTACCCATTTGAGTTGATTTAAAATGAATTGACCAAATTCTATAGATAAAGAATGGTATGAATGAACGGCCGAGGAGAATAGCTAAGAAGAAAATAAGATGTTTAAAGAAAATGTAAGTTTAATAGAAATTAATGTATATAATAGTCTATGATACCTTAGTGAAGATTTTCGAAAATATCTCAAGAAAGAAGGTGAGTTGGAATAATCTGTATCTTAGAGAAAGGGGGAAGAGTTTGTGTGTGCAATATCTCTGAAAATCTGAATACTTGTGAAAATGGAGAAATGATATCTCCATTCACTTTATATAGGGAACAGGAAGGGAGTGGGAGTTATCCCGCCTTAAATCTTGAAGAGAAATGCTATCCATTAGATCAAGGTCTCACATTGGATGCCAAAGATATAGCGCCGCCTGACATAATTAATGACGCTTCGTAGATTCCGAAACGTCAGAAACCATGATGAAGTGCCTAAAATTACGTTCCTGCATGTTCAAATTGAAGCATTTTACGTTTTTAACCTTCGTTATTTTGATAGATCAAAACTCTATTTTTTATCCTCGGATACGAAGGAAAAATTAAAGTTTTGAAGGGCTATTGTGGGGACGAGGGCCCAAATTTATGTACTAGGCCTTAGGTCTTATTTAATAATGTAGATACGTCCGAAGAGGAATAAACAAGTAGATAAGCCCTAGAATGGAGGATCACATATAGAAAAAGGTGGAAGAGTACAGTCCGAGAAGGTTATACTACTCGGATAAGATGAATGTCGGTTAAGCAAGTACTTAGGTAACTTAGCCGACCTTCCAAGAACTTCCAGCGATAAGGATGAACTTCAAGAGTGTACGAAGAGGATAAGAATGCAGAAATATCTAAGAGAAAAGCTGTTACCACCACATTCAATGCACTGCAGCAACTTTTCTGACTGCATTTATGTGGAGAAGACCCCTGAACAGTGTAGTCTCAACCACTACAGTTCACAGAGAGCCAGAGAAGATACCTGATGGGACATGTACTCGAGTGAAAGTTTAAATGACTGACAAGTGTACGATCAAGATGGTCTAAAAGAAAATTATATAATGTAAAAGACTCCCCATGAATGGGGGATCGGAAAAAATAGAAAAATAGAAGAGAAAAAGAATTACTGTAGCATCAGCTTTCAGAAATAGTGAATTCAATAATAATTCATCTACTCGAACAACGATTTCATCAAGTTTTATATCTGTTTCTATGTTCGATCATCTTTAAAATCCTTACTAGCCATTATCCCATTCGTTAAGAGCCTAACTTTTTCACCCACTTTCTACAAATTTATTATACTTGGCTCATTGGGCTTGTATCCCAATCATATTGGGCTTAGGCTCCAAATCGTGACCCTACATGTAGTAATGTTTATTTATTTAAATAAATTTGTAATTTTATGTTACAATTAATTTTGTAACTAAACTTTGTCCAATATAAAAATCTTACCTTTTTTTTTTTTTTCTTTTCTTTTTTCTTTTCTCTTTTAATTAAATATTTTTAGAAATATTTCCTAAAACGGATGCCTGAAATCCGTTAACTAACTTAAAATAGAATAAAAGAGGTCCTCTTTCCCATTACTAAAGGTAGATATAAAATTCGGCAACCGGTTCGCGAAAGCACCAAGAGAGAGAGAGAGAGAGAGAGAGTTTAGGGAGAAAGTATATCCTGCAGACATTTTCTGTGTGAATGTGATGGGCCATAGCCAATAGCTCCCCTAGTTCTTCCTCGATTCGATCCAACTCAACTCAAACGGATCGAATGTTCTTCCCATTTCTGTAAGTCTATCAATCTATTAATTACTGTATTTTTTAAAACAAAACTATTGTGTTTTTCACTTTCCTATTACTTTCAAGTTCTCTTCAAACTCTACCTACTATTACTAACAACATATACAAAGCTATGTAATTTGCTTTGTTTGGCTGCACTGATATTTCTTTGGAAGAGAAACTTTCACCTAATTGCATTTTTGTTTGGTTTACTGATGCTAATAATCTCCTTAATTCCAATTTCTTATTTCTTTTACTGATTAATAGTGGGTTGCCTTCATTAAAGGCTTCCCATAGAATGGTTGTTCTAGATTACTCCTTCGTCCGGGTGGACCAGGACCAGACTTACAAACCCACTTAGGCTTCTAAGAGTCTTATCATCTGGATGGACCAAATAATTTATATTGGACTTCATTTGGTAACCAAAGCCGTCAATATATAGGATCGAAAAATTTAGCTGTTGGTCAACTAATGTATTAGGAAGGTTGGTTCATTAAAATATGGCCATCTTTAATATATGTATTTACTGTCATGGTAGCAATCAACATGCTTTCAAGGGATGTGGTAATCCTTCAAAATTGGGCCTTTACTACCTTATCTAAATCATGTCATGTCAATGTTCAACCACATAAATTTGGAAGAGATTAAAAAAGAGAAGAGAAAAATATACAAATTTTTATGAGATAGAGAAATTTTGATTGCATTTATCTTTGTGCCCGTCTTCATTTTAAAAGATTAAGATTCCAGCACATTTAACAGTCAAAAAACTAGGCCCATGCTTGTCACATATTTTCATGTCAATCATGTATGTTCTGCTTAACTATGACAGCTTTATCTTTTCTTTCAAGGAAAATCAGTATATTCTCAGAAAATACACACACACATACACTCTTCAAGTAATTTTTCCTTGTCTCCCCCCCCAAAAAAAGTAAAAGTTTCCTGTTGACCTTTGATATCAATGTTGCACATGAGCATGGAACTAATTGTTTGCATTCTTGTTCAGGTTTCTTTAATTTCATGATGAACCCAATAATAGGGAAGCATTCCCTTTCAGATGTCTTTTCTTCTCCCTGTCTGTGGTGGCAATGTCACTATGAGAGCAGGATTTATGTAACTCAGAATGAAGTACTCTCATACTGACAACTTTGACCCTAAGGAGCTGCATCTGCAATAGAACAGTTCAATTGTAATGGATAACAACATTGCTGAAAATCCATCTCCAACTCGAGCTAAATGGAGAAAAGTGGCATATGGAGGGATGCAACCTGGGTTTGATGACAATCACATTGATGATTCTTTTCTTGAAGGTATGGTCATGAATGCCAATGTTGTAAAGAGGGACATGTTAAAAGTGATGCAAGACTCAGTTTCTATCTCTCAATATCTATGCATTGTTATTCTTGTCGGTTTGGTTTGGAACTATACCCTTAGATCAACTCTTGATGAAACTTCCCTTTTGTATCTAGATGTGAGCCTTCTTGGATCAGGTTTTCTAGTTCTCCTTCTAACCAAAGAAATGCTTTCCGTCGATCTTCGCTTGCATTATTTACTCAATGTTTTCTTTTTTACAACTGGGCTATATGTTTTGGCTCCCATCTACCAAACTCTAACAAGATCCATTAGCTCATACTCCATTTGGGCAGTAACTGTTTCACTTCTCATCCTTCATCTATTCCTTCAGGACTATTCAGGATCAACCGTGAGAGCTCATGGGGCTCTGAAAAATCCAACCTTGACGAGTTTTATATCTTTAAATGCTTCTGTAGTAGCATCAGTTTTCATTGCTTCTCGCCTTCCATCAAGGCTACATGTTTTTGCCATCATGCTATTCTCATTGCAAGTCTTCCTTTTTGCTCCACTGGTCACTTACTGTATCAAGAAGTATTCCTTCCACTTGCACCTTTGCTTTTCTTTCAGTTTGATGGCCGTGACGTTGGCTTTTGTTTATACACTACACCGGCTACTTTTTGTTCTGTTGTTGGGTTTTTTGGTTTTCGTGACTGTGGTGTGTCCTTATTGGCTTATACGGTTGCAAGAATACAAGTTTGAGATCAATGGCCCTTGGGATGAGGCTAAGCTTTGTTTTGATATTACAGATTAAGATCAATAGTGCCAACCATTAATGTTTGATGGGAGTTTTTGGAAGATTATTTGTAAAACCAAATGGTTTAATGACTTATCCTTGTCTCTTCTCTCCATTTCAAGTTTTACTATCAGATATAGTCAAACACTTTCCCAATATCAATTTTTGGAAGGTGAATCAGATTCAGTGGAAGACTTCCTTAATCTTATTCATTCCAGTAATATTCAAAGGGATGAAGAAGATATTATCTGTTGGATGCCAACAAAAGGCAAGCTTTTTGAAGTGAAATCCTTCTATAGAGTGCTGCGTGGTGTGGGTGTAGTTAATTTCCCATGGAAGAGTTTGCAAGGTAAAAGCCCCTTTGAAAGTAGCTTTTTTTGTTTGGTATGCTGCTTTAGGGAAGATTTTACGAAGGCAAGGCATTATTGTAGTAGATTGATGTTGCATGAGTAAGCAAGAAGGGGAGTCAGTTGATCATTTATCGTTTACTCTATGGCCAGAGAACTTTGGACATTAGTCCTTTCATTGTTTGGGTTTAATTGGGCTATGCCTAAGAGAGTGGTGGACTTGGCTTGTTGGAAGGGTCGGTCTACCATTGGAATGGATGCATTTGGAATGCAATCCCTCTGGAAGGTAAGGAATTTCCGGACATTTGAAGGAATTGAACGACCTATGATGGTGATGAAGCTGCTTTTCTTACACACTTTATAGGAGTGGATAGCTACTTTGAGTGGTCATTCCTTCTCTAGTTTACTAGATCTTGTACTTTTTGTAATGTTGTTAGAACATCCAAAAAGCTATTTTATCAATTATACCATAATACCATTTTACAATTCAACCAGCATTCCAAAATTCTATTTTTTTTCTAGTTTATTTAAATATTATTTTTTATTATTTTTTTACTATTTCTTTCTCTCTCTTTTCCTTTTCGTCTCTCTCCCTCAACCTCTAGCACAAGAACAGATAAGAAATAGCAACTAGCAACAACTAGCAAGGTCTCTCTGGGCCTAAAACATCACCACCACTGTCACTCACATCCCACCAAACCCACCACCAACAACAACCACCAAGAGGAAAAAAAAAAAACACACACACACACAAAGCTGAACCCAGAAACCCACGACAAAACCATAACCCCCGCGGCAAAACCACCACATCAGCGATCTGCAAAACCCACTTTAATAACCACCCACGGCACCGGCAATCTGCACGGACTCAATGTGTGAGCTCTAATCTGGCTTGGTGATTCGGAGAGAAAAGTGGGCTTGGTGATTCGATGAGAAAGAGAGAAGCTTGACAATGGAGAGAGAGAGAGAGAGAGAGAGAGGGGATGAGAAAGAGAGAAGGAAGAGAGAGAAAAGAAAGAGAAAAAATGTGAGAGAGAGAAATTGCCAGGTTAAAACGGTTTGAGAGTATTAAAAAAAAAAAAATTTATCCCATTCAGCTACAGTACCATCTTACATTTGAGATGGTACTATAGCTATATGTCAAAAAAAATTTGGCCTTTTCCCATTTGGCCTTTCCGTTGCTGGGATTTTTTAGGCCTATATGCCAAATTTATCTTACATTTGGCATATGCAATGCTAGCTAGGGATGCTCTTACACTTCGTGCACTATTTGTTGTTTCTTTTCGTTTCTTGATTAATAAATTTTCCTTATAACAAAATATAATCAATTTTTGCATTCTCATTAAAGGGATGCATTTTTCGTTAAGTCAGTCTTATGCAGTTGTACATTTAGATCTTTGTGAGCATATATATAATTTTTCATTTTCATATCTTACGGAAAACCAAAGGAAAACTATTTCCCTCAAGTTTTGCGATTGCTCTAAAGCTTTATTTAAATGGATAGTTGCAATGTACTCCGTGAGGCCCCCCAAGAAGGAAGAGCACGACAAGGAAAGGAGATCTATCAAATATCTCTTTGATGACTATAATTTAACTTGGCACACAATTCTTTTCATTTTTTTTTTTCATTTTTTTTTTCATTTGATGTCACTTTTGGAGCCTTTTTATGTTGCCAAGCCAACTGACTTGCAGCATGGCCTCATTGATTCCTATTATGTTATGCTAATTTCATTTCAGTTAGTGATCAATTTGGATGATTATTCCTTGAACCAAGTGGACACTCTCAATAAAAATTAAAAAGCATCGAATGGCCATGTAAGTATAGCATCTCAAGCAATCCCAATAAAAGAGAACAGTTTAATCCCAGCCAGATTGGTTTTGAGAAACTTTTTGTAATGACTTTGCAATCAAGTTTACATTTCAAAAGAGAAATCAAACTTCACTAATTGCATATTTGATTATTTAAAAAATCATAATCTAGAACAGCCGAAATCATATGGAAAAATAACAAGGAAAACAAAACAAATGACTGCCAATGCCGCTATATACTTTGTGCAATTGCTCTATGTCAGCATTGAAAAACCTTTTTGTGGTTTCCAGCTCTGAAAGCTGAATGATTATCTGCAATCGGGGGTTTCTATCCATGCATATGATGATAGTGATTCCTCCACCACCAAAGGCTTCACGCAATCTAACTTCAAGCACAAATCACAATATAATACAATGCACCCGCATGCACAAATGCACCAGTGCAACATGCAAAGATGGGTGCCCTAATTACAGATGGAGGCGAATTTCATGTCTGTGTACCAGTGCCTCGCATGGTTTTATTAGAGATCTGGACACAGTTTTTTTGGGGTCAGGAACCCACAACCACAAGGAGAAATAAAAAGGTTTTTTTTTTAAGTTTCTCCCAATCACAGAGCCACATACATTTTTATAAAACATATCCATCTAAGCTGGAACAGGTACAGGAACTTTGTCATTGGTTGTGGGAACCAAACTGTCATAGTATTCCACCAGCACTTTCCAACCACCTGGGCACATGAATCCATCAGGAGGGTTCTCTTTGTTCTTTGCAAGCATCCGCATCTGTAAAATGCACACAAGTTTTGTTAAGATATGATACGTATATTGATTCAGCCACACTTTTCTCAGTTACTATCACAAAGTATTTTGGCAGTACTTGTTTAGAAACTATACCTTGGTGCCTGATATGAAAACGAAATCCTGTGGTCTTGAGGCATCAAAAAATGCCATTTTGCCCTGAGTTTTATCATATGCAGCAACCTGCATTGCATTCAATTGATGATGACCAGGGATTTCAAGTGCCATTTAAATGGAAATTATCGACAATCAGATAAATGATATACCTTGAAAGGAAGAATATTTAGTCGCTCCAGTCCAGGTGCCATGCTTAATACTTTTTTACCGTGATCTGCATCATACAGATCACGTTTCTCAGTTGGATGGCCCATGCCAGCTGGGTCTCGACCAACAATGTAAAAGTTAGCCCCTGCGTTAATCCTAGCCTTAGCATGCCACTGCACCTCAGTTGGACCAGCATAGTGCATTGGTGAGGGGAATATGGAAACCACAGTTGTCTCTGGATCAAGAACGCCATCCTCAAGCACCTGAGGAAGCATTAGATAAATCAAACAAAGTACTAGCTAGAGGCTGGAAATTGAATACAGATCTTTTAGTGTGAATACCCTTTCAACACTTTGGATCTTTATGAAAACTACATAAATATATACAACTCTAGCCCCCCACATCTTCACTCCTAATCTAGAGGAGCTGACAAAAAACAAATCCAAGTATCTCATGCTTATGGAATCAAACTATCATAGTGGAATACAGACCTTCTCATGTTGCTTCATTCGCCAACTAAGTGGAACATCATCTGCCTTTGTATAGCCCCCCAGTGGATGAAGCAAGAGGATGGGGTTCTTGTAGCCCATATCAAGTAGTCGACGACGAGTGTCAGTCATCAGCAAAGCATGACCATTGTGCACAGGATTTCGGAGTTGAAACGCAAACACTGCGTCAGCATTGCGCCTTGTAAATTCCTCACGGAGTTCTGTGGGAGACAAGCGAAAACGATCGAGGCCATCATGGTACTTGATTGGTTCTAAAACCTCTAGGTCACCTCCGATCAGCCAGTTTCCAGCATTTGCTATAGCTTCTTCAACATAAGGTAGGCCAGAGGCAGTGGTTCCCCATGTTCGGGCAATCCGTTCTTCTTTAGGGTGCTTGTAGATCTCAATACTGAAAGGCCATGATTTCAAGAAGACATTAGAAGTTATGTCAAGCAACTGACTAGAATGAACCAGCACCATACAAATTTATGGAATTCTATAAGTTTTGGTATCTGATAAACAAATCATAGCAGTGACTTTATATCATTGCTTGAATCCAAGACCATTTATAATATTCAATTCTGTTGTCAAAAACTTCGTAAGAATGTCCATAGCACGGATAGAATTAATAAAGAAGATGAAAATCTGAAACTCCACATTGTAACTGGCAGACAAACAACTTACCGGAAGATTTGGGACCACTGCCCCATCTATTTTATATTATTTTCTAGCTATCTAATTGATACATTGCTAAGTTTTCTCTGATAACCCACCCCATTTTGGGGCCGATTCACTTCAAATGCAACACTCGTTAAATCTACAGAGCATTTTTCATGTTTGGACCTAATCTCTATGTATCATAATTTCAAATCATTTTTGTCTGGTCAAATTCTCCTGGACTACGTATGATAAGCACCACTGAATAGAGAAATTTCGAACAACTGGTTTTAAATTTGAAGTACCTACAACTTCCTTTTGCAACTAAGACTCCTAAAGTCTTTTAAAACTATTCACTTACAGTTTCAAACATCATTAATATGTTACAAGGAAAGAGAGATATGAAAATATAAATGCAATTTAATGCCTAAATGTATGAAATTACTCGTATTGAGAAAGAAATCTTGAAGCAATTAACAAGCAACCAAAGAAGACCATCCCATTCACTGAAGTTTGCACAAATTCAGCAAAAAGACAGATCAAACACCATACAATTTTCAAAACAAATTAAGTATATGCCATCTTCAGAACAAAAGTGCAAACAGGTTTTATGAGAAACAAATCAACCAAGTGCAAAATATATGGAAATATCAAGTACATATGAAGTGCTAAATTAATAGTAATAAAGAGCTCAATCAAATGTAATGTGGCAGACCAACTCAAGAAAAAAGGGGACAGGGTGGATTTTTAACAATATAACTGTTTGTACTGATCTTTTACAGTAGAAAAAAAAAATCATCACAAAACTAAAACATTTGTTAACTTTAACCAAATTGACTGACAACAAATATTACAACTTAATACAAGTCAAAAGAAAGATAAATGTCTTTTTGATGAAGAAATTCAAAGCGAAGAAAAGGAACCTAAATGGTCATTGCGGGTGCAAAAGCAATACCGATTCTCTGACTTAATATGTCCTAATTTTATTGTTTTCATGCTTTCATGATTTTATTCAACTAATACAATTGACCTAAATAGTTGAGTCATAATATTATCACGGTAAAAGACTAGCTTCTGCTTCGATACATAACATGATTACACTGGTCAAACTCAATCTAGATGGCCATAAAAATGTTCACTTGAAAGGTTCTTGGAACAAGGACACTTTCCTGTCTAGATTCATGGTTGAAATTTTCTAATTTGGTTTTATGTCTTATAGTACATCTAATTCCCTGCTTCTTGCTTCATATATACTGATGTGGGACCTTCGAAAGGGAATAAAACCAACAAAGGCAGGAACATATCTGAATTTTTTTTTTTTTTCCAAAATAGCCGTATATGTTATAACGTATAGCTATAAATTTAATTCTTTATAATTTTTAATACTGAATTGAATAATGACAAAATGATTTATATCGTATTATGCATTAATAACATCGAAAATAGTATACATCAATGAGCTCTAACTCAACTGGTGCCTCCTTCCCTTGCACATGTTAGGTGGAGAGTGAGGTCGTGGGTTCAAAACCACTAGGTGCGCGTGTAACTTACCAATAAAAAAAAAGTACACATCAATGAACTCTAACTCAAATAGCACCTCCGCACTGTAAAAATAAGGTGGATGTGTAACTTTCCAATCAAAAAAAAAAAAAAAAAAACATTGACAGTAACATACTGTATTTTCTTAAACCAATACATTCATGCAAAAGAAAGAGAAGAGGAATACGGGAGAAGAGGACGAAGGAAGAACCATATGAGTTGCACATACTAATAGTCATCAAACTGTCAAAATCATCATAGCACCAAGGACAAACGACTGAACGCAATTTTGGACTAGACTTAAGGTATAGAGGCCTATAAGCACTCTCTCTCTCTCTCTCTCTCTCTGTTTTCTTTCTTAATTCTTGTGTGAATCAAATAAAGAACAGCAAAGCCCATGCATTTATAAGCTTCAACAGTGACTAAGGTCTCACCTTACACCCAAATGAAATCAAAAACATAAGCAAACAACTATATATCAAAAGCAGCTTACCTCCACACATGACCAAAATCAAAATATTTGTTCTTAAACTCAAATTAAATCCAAAGCACATATTAATAACAAAATTCACACCATCTACACTAATAAGTCATAGCTCAAAGCACAGCAAACTAATCAATCAAAAATTCAGTAAAACCAACACAATTAATCAAAATATCAACATCCCATTTCCATTTACAAAATAACAACCTCATATTCTCAGCTCTAAAAAAGAAAAAGCAAAAAAAAATTTAAAAAGAAAGCTTACTCTTTGAGAATAGCGACCGGATTGTTGTTAGAGTCAAAGAGAGCAACTTTGGTGGACTCGCCGATTAGGTGCTTTTGCGAGTCGTCGATGGCCAAAACAATCGGCACCGACATGTTCACGGCCAACCCGTTTTGGAGTCGGAGCGTGTTGAAATGAAGCGTTTGGAGGAACTCAGATTCTCTCATAAACCCACGGAGTGGGCTTGCCCAACCTTCGCTGAGTACATGGACCCATTGAAGATCAATGCTTGAGAGCTTGATTCTAGGCAGAGACAAAGCCTCTCGTTTCTTTAAATCCTTGAGAGGCTCATCAACCAGAAGCTCCACGAGCTTCCCACCGTCGGGTTCAATCAACCCGGACGAAACTCGGAGCCTCCGTTTTATTCGACCCGAAGGCACGGAAACAGAGACTCTGAAGGTAGGGGCGAAATGGGTATTTGGAAATTTGGTGATGGAGTGAGTGTGAGAGGGATATGGAGTTTTGATGAAGAGGGCAGCCATGGAAGCCATTCACCAAAATGGCTTTCTCTCTGTTTCTGTCTCTCTGTTTTTCTAATGAGTGGGTGTTTTTGTTTAAGTATTAATTTAAATTAATAATGGAGGTTAGTGACTTGGTGGGTACAATTACAAATACAATTTTGGAGATTTTTGAATTTAAAGTTTAAACAAAAAAAGGTGGAGTGATGTGGAATTGTGGATCAATGATAAATTTCTGAGTTGGGTAGAAGAAATGAAGAATGAGTATGAGGGAGGGTACTCAAATTGGATTATTTATAGGAAGTAATAAGAGAAAGAAAATTTGGATTTTTGGTGCTGAAAGCGAAAGGAGGGGATGAACCTAGACACCTTTTCTTTTTCCTTTTGGAATTCCCACAATAAATTAAATTAATTAAATACCAATTTGGGCACCCAAAGCATTGGTTTGTCCTATGACACTTTTATGAACTACAAAACCAAAATTACCCTTCTTTATAATTTGTAATCCAAACACATTTCATTTTTTTTGAGAAAGAAAACATATTTGATTTCGGATTGCAAACAATCAAGGAAAATTTTGCTGGTAATTCACATCTGTTTAATAATAATAATAATCAGAAAAAATATTTAATTTTTTACAAATAGTTTGAATTCTACATATTTAAAACTGATTAAATGTAAGGTAATTTAGATTATCTTTTTCTTGAAAAGAGTATTAGCTTAATTATTGATAGTTGACAAAAGTATAACTATATCTAGAAAAATGTGAGATTTAAAAATATGTTATAAGAAAATGAATTAATAAACAACTGGAAAAACAGTTCATCCAAAGCACATTAGTATAATGTTTTAAAATATATATATAATTGAATTTATAAGAAATTTATAATTTGGCTATTGGATTCTTTTAAGCCGGTCCGGGTTATTCTAGTTGAACCTTTTAAATAAGATTCCAATTCATTGAAAAAGAACCAAGTCTTTTAAATAGCCATCCAAAATTTCAATCTATTATACTCTTTAAAAAAAAAAAAAAACTCAATTGGAAATATTTGAACTCAACGTGCTAAAAAAGGTCTAATTAAGAATAATAAGACCAAAGTTTCCTATAGCCTTAATGGCCCCATATACTTTTCACTGTTTGGAACAAATTCAATTTTAACATGTGCTATATATGGTAACACGAATACAGGATTAATGACTTATTATTAATAACCAAATTAAAAGGTAAGGTCAAGGATTTTATTGTCAGTTCACACTCACAAAAGAAGGTCCAATTATAGAGATGGGCAGTGCCCAAATCAATGCCGCCATAGGATAGGATTGCATTGCACGTACAAACGAGGAAGGTGAAGGTGAAGGTGAAGGTGGGTGGGGGTTGGCCCGGCAGTGGCTGATTGTAAATCTATTTCCATGAATCTTCTTTCTTTGAATTTTCAAAGATACTGTCTGTCTGTCTGTCTGTGAAGCAGCAATTAAAAAAAAGGGACAAAATTCACAAATCAACCATGTACACCCAAACCTACATCATGTATTACGCAGTTAATTAATTAATTTCCTCAGCCATGTTGAACTTTGCCAACTTCACATCCACGTTCATGCGTACCTTTTCTTTAAGACAAATTTTCTCGGTCTTAATGACATATTAAGGTCTATTTGAATATCGCTTATTATTGAAAATTAAAAATTTATTACTGAAAACATGATAACAAAATACTAATTTTTAAATTGATAAATAAATAGTATTCGTGAGTCCCATGAACAGTTTTTAAATGATGAATAATTTTTGTTTTTCCGTACAACTAGGTCCCATAAACCATACACGGAACTCAACTGCTGACGCAAACCCCAGATGTGATGAGTTTGGTACGCAATCCAAACTCACACTTATTAATTTCTTTCTTTCATTCTTTTTTATTAGGATGTTTGGCTCTGTGTATCATATTAATTTGCTAAAAACTAAAATATATTGTGTGAGACCTTTGGGTATAATTTATTAATATCTTGACAATTCTTGAGAAATTATTTTATACTACGTTTTGAGTTTGTCATTGATTGAAAAAATCAGTTTTTTTATTATTTAATTTATTTTTGCTATTATTTATAGGTCTTATTGTACTTTTTGGTACTATTTATGAGTCATATTGTACTATTTCAGCTAACTTTTAGTTTTATCTACCGTACTTTCAGTAAAAAAAAAAATTCAATTTCAGTTAAATAAGTTATTCCCAAACAGATACTACTTGTGTATAATTTTTTTTTTTTTTAAGATGTGACATGCATAAAAAATTTCACATTCGTAGATAGATATATATGACACGTGTAACTGGATAGTAACTGGCGACAAGTTTTTTTTTTTTTTAAAGACAATTATAATATTTTACTAACTCTGCAACTTGAACCATTTTATACGAGGAGGTGTCAATAAAGCTACAAGTTAAACATAATATAATTTGTTTTTTCATTCATTTTTTGTCTAAATATTAAATTTAATAATTATGGTAGTTGTGAATAAGCATTTTTTATTGTCTATGACACTATATATTCTAGCATTAAACATTTATTATAATTGTGTTTGTACGGGCCAAAAATACCCCGACCCCTTTTTGGGCCTTAGGCCCAAACATAATAGCATCACCACAAGGACCAGGCCTCATGCCTCCCCTGGGCCCATTTGGACAAGTGATCTCAATTAGCCCACATCCCCTCACGTCCTAACCCATACCCGGTCAACCGTTCCCCAAGAAGTGGAGACCTTGCTCGGCATTACAGTTTCTCGATAGCTCGGCAAACCCTTCGGAATATTGATGCCGAGCACATCTGCTGAAATGGGAACCATTTCCAAAGCCACTCTCGCCTAAAAGCCCACTTACCATTAACAACATTTGACCTCTCATTTCACTAATTGAAAAAGTAATCATAATCATCCCACTACTAATTGGCTATAAATATGAGAGGAAGATGAGAGAATGAGGGGAGAAAAAACGCTAGATAAAAGAGAGAGAAAAGTGATCTCATTGAGTCTCTGTGCCGAGAACGACCCATAGTAGGAAACTCAAGCCCACTATACAAGTAAGTTGTGAGCCTAAGTCAAGTCCAGCCCAAAAGCCTTACATTGGGGATGCACAATTGGCGCCGTCTGTGGGGATCTCCTACAAAGTTGTGGTTCAATAGGGACTCACGCACAGGGAAAATGTCTGAAGGACATTCGGGAAACCACACCAAGAGCAGATCCGTTGGGTCTTCTCAGGGATCCACATGGCAGAAACGAAGGCAAAAAAGACATGAAGATAGGGAGCGTGAGCAAGAGGAGGAAAAATCTGCTCTCAGAGAAGGGTCATATCAGACACACCGAACGATATCAGGTGCCACAGGGCATGGACAGTTCGAGGAAAGAGACCAGGAGGTGGAGCGGTTGCGTAGACTAGTGAGGGATTTGGAATTGGAGGCGAGAGATAGTCGCCAGAGAAGGGACCAAGATAACTGAGAAAGGAGGGATGATAATATGAGGGACCGTTATGGAGGGGAATCCAGTCAATCTGGCTCACGCCAACGCCGAGACTATTCCCGAGAATCCCACCGACACAGGAGTCACTCTCATTCTCGAGGATCACACCCACGCAGGAACCGTTCTCGTTCTCGAGAATCGCGTCGACAAAGTCACTCTCATTCCCGAGAATCACGTCAACGACGGGACCGTTCACGTTCACACGAGTATGTCGACTGGGGTTCAGATTCCCCAGAAGAGTGACGTCCCCACAACGCAGCTATGGACGCCATGAGCCGAGCCTTACGGAGAGCAGCTCAGTTGCCGTTCTCGAGCAAAATTGAACGGGCACAAATGCCAAGCAGATTAACGCGGCCACCGTTTAATTCCTACGATGGGAAGATAGACCCCGTAGAGCACATCAGTCATTACATCCATATGATGTCTCTTCACACCCACAATGACGCGTTGATGTGTAAGGTGTTTCCCTCAAGCCTCAGGCCGACAGCATTGAGGTGGTTTAATGGACTGTGAAAAGGTTCCATCCACAGTTTCGCCGAGCTAATCCAGGAATTCAGTGCTCGGTTCATAACATGTAGCTGGGCACCGCAACCGGTGGATGCGCTGCTTTCCATGAAAATGAGGTTCAGTAAAACCTTACACAATTATGCCAGTTGGTATTGGGAGCTCTACAATGAGATTGGTGGCGGCAATGAGAAGATCGCAGCCAGCACCTTTAGAATGGGACTTCCCAAGGATTCAGAACTGCGAGAATCGTTGACGAAAATGCCTCCTGAGGATATGAG
Source organism: Quercus parvula (assembly GCA_030820535.1). Classification (NCBI taxonomy): domain Eukaryota; kingdom Viridiplantae; phylum Streptophyta; class Magnoliopsida; order Fagales; family Fagaceae; genus Quercus; species Quercus parvula. The sequence continues at coordinate 452,424 of JAUAME010000009.1, forward strand.
ACAACTTATCAGATGCATTGAGGAGTACAAACGCCTCAAAGATGATCAACTACAAAGTAAGGGCAAAGCCTCGTTACTAAATCGTTCCCGGCAGGGCATTTTTCCCTTAAGGCCACGAAAGGATTTAAAGATACAGGAGTCGGGAGCACAAATGAAGGAAGTGAATGTGGCATTCAAGGAGCCAGTACACAAGATCGTGGACCGGATCAAGAACGAGTCGTACTTCAGATAGCCGAATAAAATGGGGGGCGATCCTTCTCGAAGGAACCAGAGTTTGTATTGCACATATCACCAAGATAAGGGGCATACCACCGAACAATGCCTGGTATTAAAAGATCATCTGGGCAATTGGTCAAGGCCAGATATTTGAAAGAGTTTGTAGTAGACCCTGGAAGCTACGTTACCGAACAAGGTGCTATGCGTAAAGGGAATCCTCTCCCACCACCATTAGGAGTGATCGAAGTCATTTATGCGGCCCCGAAGGGTTCAACAATGACTAGAAGAAGAGTGTTGACCATAGCACCGATGGGGGATTGCACTATAAAACAGCCACCCGAGAAGAAAATGAGAACTGATCAGGAAGCAGGGCAGATGATGCGTTGGTAGTCACTGCACGGATAAGTGGTTTCTTGGTAAAAAGAGTGATGATAGACCAAGGAAGCAGGGCCGATGTGATGTACCCGAACTTATTCAAAGGACTTGGGTTGAAGAATCAGGATTTAATAAAGTATGACACCTCGTTAGTCTCATTTGACGAAAGGGTTGTGATTCCCGAGGGCCAAATTTCCCTCCCCGTGAATATGGAAGGAAAGGAGGTGATGGTGACCTTTATCGTGGTCAGTTCGTTCTCCCCGTACACGGCAATCTTGGGAAGGCCGTGGATTCACGTCATGGGGGTTGTATCGTCTACGTTACATGTAAAGGTCAAGTTTCATACCGAGCAAGGCGTGGCAGTAGTTCGGGGAAGTCAGAAAGTTGCTAGGCAATGCCTGGTCGTTGCGGTCAGCTGGAAGGACAAGAAGGTTGAATGAAAACAAACTACAGAGGAGGCATCATTATAGCAATTACAAGAACCCCGAGGGGGAATAGGGGCTGGTTGTGCCGAGGAGATGATTGAGGTCAAAATATTACCAGACACTGGTAGGTAATTTCAAACAGGGGCGAATATGGGGGACCAAGATAAGGTGGAGACGTTATTGCTACTTATACAGAATATGGATGTGTTTGTGTGGTCTTCGTATGAAGTGCCTGGGGTTGACCCCGAATTCATTGTCCATAGACTCAACGTAGACCCATCATTTCCTCCTAAGAAGCAAAAACCGAGAAGATCGGCCAAGGAGCACATCGAAGCGGTAAGGTTGGAAGTTCAAAAACTGAAAGAGGGTGGGGCAATAAAAGAGATCTATTTCCCGGAATGGTTGGCGAATACTGTAGTGGTAAAGAAGAAGAACGGCAAATGGAGGGTATGTGTAGATTGCACAGATTTGAACCGAACATGTCCAAAAGACCTATACCCTATGCCAAAAATTGACCAATTAGTGGATTCCACGTACGAGCACCCCAAGATGAGCTTCTTCGATGCCTTTCAAGGGTAACATCAGATTGCACTAGCACCCGAGGACCGAGAAAAGACTGCATTCATTTCTCTGGATGCTAACTACCACTACACCGTGATGCTCTTTGGGTTAAAGAATGTTGGGGCCACCTATCAGTAGATGATGACGAGAATGTTCCGAGATAAGATAAGGCGCACGGTCGAGGTGTACATTGACAACATGGTAGTAAAGAGTAAACAAGAAGTTCGACATATTGAGGATCTCCAGGGAGTGTTCGAAGTGCTCCGACAGCATAAGTTACATCTTAATGCCGAGAAGTGTGCTTTCGGGGTAGGGGCCGGTAAGTTCTTAGGATATTTAATCACTGGCCGAGGAATTGAAGTCAACCCTAACCAGATTGAAGCCGTGAAGCATCTGAAACCTCCGAGCAATCCCAAAAAGATGCAAGTGTTGACCGGAATGTTAGCCGCCCTTAATCGGTTTATTTCTAAGTTTACCGATCATTACCGGCCATTTTACCAACTCTTGAGGAAGTGGAAGGGATTTCAATGGGATGAGGAATGTGAAAAAGCTTTCCAGGACTCTAAAGAGTATCTGACGCAGGCACCCATGCTAACGACCCTAAACCCCGGGGAGGACTTATTCATGTACCTGTAGTTTCTGATCACGCTGTAAACACCGTGCTCTTGAGAGATCAAGGAGTGCAGCATCCTGTATATTATATCAACAAAACCCTGGTCGACGCCGAGACGAGATACTTGCCTCTGAAAAAGTTGGTATTGGCTTTAGTTCATGCCACCAGAAAGTTGCCCCATTACTTCCAGGCTCATACCGTATACATATTGACCGGGTATCCTTTACAGTCGTTGTTAAAGAGGTTTGAATTTATGGGGCGGATAGCTAAATGGGGGACTCGGCTCGGGGCCTTTGACATAAGGTATAAGCCTAGGAATTCAGTGAAGGGACAGGTGTTAGCAAATTTCGTTGCCGAATTTTCTCCCAAGAGTGAAGGGGAAATGGTTTATCACGTGGAATGCCGTCCATGGAGGGTGTTTATGGACAGTGCCTCGAGCGCCATGGGGGCTGATGCCGGGATTGTAATTATTACTCCAGAACGGATACGATTGGAGCATTCATTTAGGTTGGGGTTTAAGGCCTCCAACAACGAGGCCAAGTATGAGGCCTTGCTTGCCGGATTGAAGAGAGTCTTAGGCATGGGTGCTCGGGATGTTGAAGCCTACTCAGATTCACGGCTGGTGGTTAATCAGGTGCAGGGCAGTTTCGAGGCCCATGATTCACGGATGAAAGAGTATCTACAAGTGGTAAAGTGGGTCATGGGCAAGTTTTTTACGGCAAAGGTGGTCCAGGTAGCCCGAGGTCAGAACAGACATGCTGATTCCTTGGCTACGCTAGCCTCGGCCATGACTGAAGACGTCCCCCGAATAATCAAGGTAGAGCTTATAACAAACCAAGCATTAATGCCATAACTGATGTTGGCATCGCCGGAATCTGTGTCACAACAGTTTCGACGGTCGAGCCGTCTTGGATGGACTCTATTGTTGATTTCTTAGCCAAAGATCGTATCCCAGACAACGAGAAAGAGGCTAGCAAAGTTCATCGGGTAGCTTCTCGTTATTGGTTATCGGCGGATAAGAAGCTATATCGGAGGTCCTTCGGAGGGCCATACCTTTTATGCCTACATCCGAGGAAGGTAAATGAAGTTTTGACCGAATTACATGAGGGGGTATGCGGCAGTCATGTGGGAGGATGCTCCCTGGCTCATCGGGCAGTGACTCAGGGATTTTGGTGGCCGCAGATGCAAAGGGATGCTGCCGAATATGTACGCAGATGCGAGCAGTGTTAGAAGCATGCCCCCCTGACCCATCAGCCGGCAGGACATTTGAATCCAGTCAGCAGCCCTTGGCCATTCACACAATGGGGGCTGGATATTCTTAACCCATTTCCCCGAGCAACGGGCAATAGACAATTTGTTTTAGTGGCTATGGATTACTTCACCAAATGGGCGGAAGCGGAAGTGTTAGCAAATATTCGAGATGTGGATGTCAAGAAGTTCGTATGGAAGAATTTAATTACTAGATTCGGAGTGCTGGACTCTCTTGTATCCAACAATGGGTTACAGCTCAACAGCAGGACCGTCTGCGAATTTTGTTGCAATCTCAGTATTAAGAACAGGTACTCTACCCCGGCATATCCTCAAAGCAATGGATAAGCTGAAGCTGTTAACAAAACTATTTTGAATGACCTAAAGAAAAGATTGGACGGTGTGAAAGGCAAGTGGGCCGAGGAGCTGCCCAATGTGTTGTGAGCTTACCGAACAACTCCAAGGCGATCCACAGGAGAAACTCCATTTTCCCTGATATATGGAGCAGAAGCTATGATACTGGCCGAGATAAACCTATGCAGTGCATGGGTAGATGGATTTAATCTCGCCCAAAACAACTTGATGATGGCAGAACATCTGGATTTGCTAGATGAATGCCAGGAGGCAGCGACCATTCGGTTAGCTGAGTATTAGCAAAGCCTTGCTCTGTGTTACAATTGAGATGTGAAGACAAGAGAATTCAGTGCTGGGGACCTGGTGCTACGGAGAGTAGTAGGCAACATGCGAGACACAAATGCCGGCAAGCTGGCCCCCACCTGGGAAGGACCTTATAGAGTGACTGCTATCGCGGGCGTAGGGGTGTATTACCTGGAATGCATGGACGAGCGACTGTTGCCTCAGCCATGGAACGTTCACAACTTGAAATTTTTTTTATCACTAATCAACTGTACGAAAGGGTGCGGACCAAATGTAATCTAGTAATGTTCTTTTTTTCAACTACTTTGATGTTTACCCAATTTGGCGCATTCGACCTTATTAACTTTAGCCCACTATACTCGGCCGGCGAAATCACGAAAGTTTTCTAAGGACAGAAACCTAACTCTCGGTTCGATCACCATCACCGAGCAGGTGGAAACCTTAAAGAAAATATCCTAAGGAAAGAAACCTAACTCTCGATTCAATCACCATCACCGAGTAGGTGGAAACCTTAAAGAAAATATCCTAAGGACAGAAACCGAACTCTCGGTTCGATCACTTTCACCGAGCAGGTGGAAACCTTAAAGAAAATATCCTAAGGACAAAAACCTAACTCTCGGTTCGATCACCATCACCGAGCAGGTGGAAACCTTAAAGAAAATATCCTAAGGACAAAAACCTAACTCTTGGTTCGATCACCATCACCGAGCAGGTGGAAATCTTAAAGAAAATATCCTAAGGACAGAAACCTAACTCTCGATTCAATCACTAACACCGAGCATGTATAGACCATACACTAAAACGTCTGAATCCCATTTCTCAACTCAATCACTTTCACCGAGTAGGAAGAAGCCTAATACTAGGATATTTTAGGAAAAAACGGAAGCCTCGGTCTTCACCTTTCAAATGGGCCTTGGTCAATAAACTAGCTTGGGAGTAATTTCCCCACAGAAACCATTAGAAAAATGTACATGCTCGGAAAAGAGAACACGGCATAGAAAGCCACACAGTAAACATTTATAAGTATGATTAAATAAATTATTTAGCAATTAATCCCCCTTCAAACGAAACCAATGTAATTAAAGTCAATGTTTCGTCGCCAAAACCCGGCAACTTCAGGAAATCTAAAGAAACGAAAACAATTGTTTGGTCACCATAGCCCGGTGACATAGGCAAACTCATGAATGAAAATGTATTAATCAAACGAGAGATAAAAATAAAGGGTCGAAATTGGATCCAGGAATTAAGAGGAAAGGTCCACGAACTAAAACTGGGCGGCATCCTCGGGAGCGTGTTGGGTATCAGGGGGTGGCTGAACATTCCTGCCATGTTGATCTTCAGTGTTTGGGTTGCTGGTAGCCTCCAAGTCAATCGGCTCGACATGGGCGTCAATTTTCTTTACGAACTCCCTCAAACTAGTTGTCTCCTCCTCATCAACAACAACAGGGGTTTTCTGGGCGGCAGTGGAGAGGCTTGGGAGTGGGATTTGGTTTGGATCCCTTAAAGGGGAGTCCTCGGGGACCCCAACGGCTTGTAAGGCCGCCAACCATCCCTTTTTAAAAGCCAGCTTCCAAGCTTCGTTGATAACGGGCTCCATCGAGTTCTCTACATCGGCAAAGCCTTCATCATACCATTTACTTTCGCAACCCTCAAGAGTTGCTTTTAGGTCAGCCAACTCCTCTGCCCGCTCAGTGTTCAAACTCGCCGCCTCGACTAATTTCAGCTCAATCTCCCCCAGTTTGGCCTTCAAATCTAAGAACCTCTTCTCCGCCGATACTCTGGCCTTCTCGGACGCGGCGACCTTTTTCTCCGTAGTTGCGGTAGCTTTTGCTCTCTCCTTACTCGTCGCCTCCGCCACATCTTTCAGAGCCTTCTCTCACTCGGCGTCCTCAGCAAGCTCCCTTACCCGCCCTTCGAGAATGTGAGTCAATTGGGCAGCCTAACAAACCAGCAACAATAAGTATAAATACAAGGACAGTGCAGTTAAAAATAAATAATAAAATATACATATATACATGAATAAAATAAAATAAGAAAAAAGCGAAAAAGGAATAAGGAGTTCGGAGTAATCGCAATGGTGTGCCACTGCAGTCGCCTACCCACCAACTCGTCCATTCCATCCTCGAAGGTATGAACGTCCTCAAGCAAAAGAAGGCCGTGCACTAAACTTTGTGCGACACGACCCCCTTCACCCTTCTCCTACACCCGTACACTCGCGGTAGAGGGAAGAGGTTTGCCATCCAGCATAAATGAGGGTTGCCATGTCGGGGTGGCCTGAGAGGTGGACGCCACATTCAGGGCGGCCGGAGGAACTGGTTCCCGGATTGTAATGCCCCTAGACTGCCGAGGAGGGGTTCTCGTCGACGCATCTCCCAAGCCAGGTTGGGTTTGTTCTGCCGTGCGTGGCCTTTTTCGAGTGCGACTTGGAGGAGGAGGAGGAGGAGAGGGAGTTTGAGCTAGAGGGGGTCACTGTTGTTCGGACGTTTGGGCGTCGGGCACAAAACAGCTTATTGTCATGACCTTCCTGTTCACCATTTCGAATTTGGTCCCCGAAGAACTAACCGATTCAACTGCTACCTCTTCTGCCTGAACAAGAGCCTTAAGTACTACTTGGGGAGGGGCCTCTTGCTCGACTTGCTGATGCGCTAGTTCTCAGCGACGACGAGACGCACGCTCAGCCGATTCGTCCCTAATGGGTGCAAGTTCGTCCGAGCAAGAATAGCGTGGACTGAGATTGCGTGCTTCACATACCGTCAACCTCGGAGGAAGGTAGTTCGCATGCCGAAAATCAATATATGAAAGGAAGGGGCTGTCAACTAACAAGACTTGGCCAAACGCTTGCCAAGTGGAGTACACGGGTTCAATCCTAAGGATTAAGTGGGACGCTCGGAGCTGCCCGTCCTAATGCACAAAGATTTCTGACCTTAGCACAAAATTCAAGTCTCGAACGTGAACTACTCTAAGATCCTTCTTAAATCTTTTTGTATCTGCACAGAAATCATGCAAAAATGGTTAGAAATTACCGATTAAGTTGAAATTTACAAATTAGTAAAATGGAAGTGAAAAAGTACACACGAACTGACCAACATCACGCTGCTTAAACATGTAGGGGAACTCCCCGGCAAGCCAGTTGCCACTCACCCGTACGAACTCTCCAACCGAGTTCCTATTAGAATCGAGCAGGCATGAAATGAGCCGTATCCTATTGTCTCGTGTTTTTAAGTAATAATCTGATTCGATATTGTCGTACAAACTGTACATGAAGTTAATGTCATGGTGGTCTAGTTGTAGGCCGAACAACTGGTTCAACCTACTGACATAACTCACCACTCGAAAAAAGTTGGGGGGGAGTTGATCGGGGTAAAGACCGTAAAATCTAAGTGTGCCTATAACTAAGGGATCAACTGGGAATCTAATCTCACCCTCAAGAATTGCCATTAAAGGGAAGAAAATTGTATTGGTACCACGACGCCTTTGGATTTCGATATCGCCCTGGTGATAGTAGGCGATATCTACATCCTCGGGGATGTCGTACTCAGCCCTAAATGTGGCCAAAGAGGCTTTAGAGGATAAAATATGAGAGTAGCCCATTCTCTAAAATATGATTCCCATAACTACGATTGCAACAATATGGAAAGAAACAAAGCAAGAAGAAGAAAGAGGAAGGAACAACTTACTGAGGGCTTTAAGGAGGAAGAATGATTTGAGACTAGGAGATGAAAATGCTTTAAGAAAATATGCTCGGCAAAGTGAAAGTTTGAAGAACGAATGAAGCAAAAGTAAAGAAAATACTCAGAGAGGGCTATTTATAGGGAGAGGTATGTAACACTCAATAATGAAGAGGTGGGAAGCCCAACGAACCCCCAATTAATGCCACACACGTACCACTTCAGTTCACAAACCGTCAGACAATGATGATGGCTGAGTGAACCGTCAGGAGCGGCACGTCTTTTGAGGGTGCATTAATGAGCACCACAACCACCTGGTTTTTACCTATTGGACTTATCAGCTAAACTTTCTGTCTCTTGAATTCCTTGATTCGTCCCCAAGGACCGAGCACGAATCAAGGGGGGGCTAATGTACGGGCCAAAAATACCCCGACCCCTTTTTGGGCCTTAGGCCCAAACATAATAGCATCACCACAAGGACCAGGCCTCATGCTTCCTTTGGGCCCATTTGGACAAGTGATCTCAATTAGCCCACATCCCCTCACGTCCTAACCCATACCCGGTCAACCGTTCTCCAAGAAATGGAGACCTTGCTCAGCATTACAATTTCTCGATAGCTCGACAAACCCTTGGGAATATCGATGCCGAGCACATTTGTTGAAGTGGGAACCATTTCCAAAGTCACTCTCACCTAAAAGCCTACTTACCATTAACAACATTGGACTTCTCATTGCAATAATTGAAAAAGTAATTATAATCATCCCACTACTAATTGGCTATAAATATGAAAGGAAGAGGATAGAATGAGGGGAGAAAAAATGCTAGATAAAAGAGAGAGAAAAGTGATCTCATTGAGTCTCTGTGCCGAGAACGACCCATAGTAGGAAACTCAAGCCCACTATACAAGTAAGTTGTGAGCCCAAGTCAGGTCCAGCCCAAAAGCCTTACATTGGGGACACACAATGTTTAAATATGAAATTATATATAGTAATATTTAAAGTGAATATGATTTACTAAGATTTTAATGGAGGATTTACATATATAATAAATTCAAAATCAATTAAAATATATATTGAGGTATGTTTTAATTTTGAATGATTATGTGTGATGTAGTTACTCGTTAGTTTTGAATTTTTTATTAAAAAAATTTATTTGTTTGGTTTTTCATAATTTAGATCAATTTGGCTAATACTAAAATTTGCATATTTTTTTCGCCTTGATAAAATCTGATAAATAAGTCGACCCGTTTAATAAACAAGTGATGTTAGGGTTAAGGAATCTTGACCCATTTAAAAAACGTGTTAGGTTAGTGTTGACTCATATAGTCGAATACTCATGAGTCAACACGACATGAATTCGACACGCGAACACAAATTGCCACCCCTAATAAATGGTGATCTTTCACAAGAATTTTCCAAATCATAATTTTTAATTTAACATTTTTTAATGACTTTATTTGTGAGGTGGTTGGCAAATTTGATTGTATTATATTATATAATTGTTATGAATATTTGTTGTGACCATAATTTTACTCATTTTGCGCTTTATATTTTTCTAAAATTATAATTTTTGTTTTTTATAAATACAATAGACTTTCAATCTATGACATTCGCTCTATAATGATTACTTTTTATTATTAAGCTAAGATACTAAATAATTTTTAGTATAAGAAGGTTTTAACTTCAAATTTCTTGCTTGATAACAATAGAATTTACATATTTTTTTGTAGGAAAAAAAGAATTTACAGTTGAGCTAACTAAAATGGATAATTATAATATTAGTTTTAGGGACAAAATAAAAGGCATAACAACGTGATTATTATTATTTCTTTAATAAAGAAAAGGAGGAGGTGTAATACAATATTTTTCAGGACCCATGACTCGCAAAAGGCATCCAAGCTTTTTATACTGACAAAAATGTGAACGAGTCCACTTTTCTCATATATTTGTCTTTGATTTATTGAGATTAGATGAACAACATAGACATAGTTAATGGAACAAATGTCCGATTAGGGCTGTGAATGATTCAAGCCATTTATAAACAACTTGGGCTTAGTTCGATAAAAAATTCGTTCATGTTTGTTTGTTTAAACTTTAGTTTTAGGCTTGTTTAATAAACGAGCCGAGCCTGAGTAAAAAGTATTGTTCATGAACAAGCTCATGAACACTAAGGCTTGATAAAAAAAGTAACAAAACAAGTTGAGCCTAGGCTTATTTATGAGTTTGGTAATAAAATTGATATGAGCTTGACAAGTAAATTCATATCCTTCTAAAACTTTAATTAATTAAAAGTTGAGACCACTCATCCAAACCAAATAGGCTAGATAATAGACTTGATATAGGCTTGATAATATACTTATGTTGGATCTCAAGTTCAAAAGCATGATATCGAGCTTGAGTTTAGGCTTGATATTGAGCTCGAGTTTGGCTTGACTAATGAATCAAATCAAGCCAAGCCAAGCCAAGCCGAGCCGAGCCGAGCCGAGCTTAAGCTTGAACATTATTTGTAAGCCCGTATCAAGCTCAAGCCAAGTTTGAGCATTCTATTTTTACTGTCGAGTCAAGTTTGAACATTCACTACTCAATAAAGTTCGGCTCATCTGTAGCCCTATGTATGATTGAGCACAATTTATTGATAAAGAAAAATTAACTAGCAGAAAAATAAATATTTAAATCAAGCCTGCTCATGATAGCCCATCTGACAGACTGACAGGCATATCTAATTATCCATACAACTAGAGATAAAGGCATGCAATTAATATGTCCTTACTAAAAATATATAATTAATATATGTGATTACTTACTGAACCCATTATTTGGTGTTTATATATTCATAAGCTACCATACTGCATACGAAAGAAATGAGTGGAATAAAATTTTGGATATTCTATTACTTTTATCGAGTGCGGTGGCAGTGCAAATTAAGACACTGTCTTTTCATTCATTCTATAATAATTGAGATCTTTTGTGTTTATCTTTTAGTCAATAAACCTATAAACCCAGTCTTTGTTAGACTAATATATCTCATGTGGCTTTCGGTGATCATTAAAACACATAACAAAATTTGAAAGGATGAAAAAAAATCATGAGCCTCAACCTTTACTGACTACTGCTAGTTTTGCGTAGGGACTATTAAATTTGGAGCTGTTATGTATTAAAAAAAAAAAAAAAATTTCTTATTATATATGATATATAATATCCTCATAATTGAACAATAATTATGATGTAGTAGTTAAATTCTTCCAATAATAATGGTGTTTTGTATTGAAGTCAAACGGAAAGTTTGTATCCTACAAACCCCAAAAATCTTCATTTTAACTTTTAACAAAAAGAGTAGGGTGAACGCATTTGATTAGCCTAATCCCCGTGGAAAATGTGATGGAAATTGATCATTCATTGGTTATTTGCCAGTTCAAACCTTATCTGCGCTGAATTACATGGAAATTCTGCATGTAATCATCAATACCATTTTTATCTAGGTAATTATTAAATAAGGGAAGGTGGAGATAAGATTGAAACCCATTACATAATCGAAGGTTTCTCATAGTAATAACTTTAATTAATGGACTAACAGCTTGAGCATCAGTATTATTTTTATCACTGCATCAAGATTTGCGTTGAAATTTTCCTAATAATTATTGAATATATATTGTTGTTGTATAAAATTACTTAAGTTGATAAAAATTATTGTATATGATAAGATCACTTGTCATAACCTAGGAAAAGTCATCAAAAGCCTTCTTGTCTCAGTGTTTGGTATTATCCGGTTTTTCCCATTAAAAATAAAAAGAAAAAGAAAAAAGTGGATTTCAATCCACTTGTAATAATTTTGCATACTTCTCAATTATGAGAGTTAAATAACGTAAAAGAACTAGAATTTTTATAAAGCTTGTGTTGTGTGATAAGATATAATAAAGAATTATTATTATAATAATTATATTGGCCGGGCTAATTAAGCGCATGGATTGGGCACTGCCATAGCACTCAGCATAAAAGCCTCAGACTCAGACCACAACTGGTTTAATTTGTTTGTGAAATTTGGAGAATCTTTCTGGCAATTTGCATTCTTTCTTTTCAATGTCGTATATCAAGAAAGCAGGGTTAAAATAATTACAAAAGTTACCTTTTCCTGACCAACAAATTCATAAAGATATTTATATATGGGAAATGAGTCATAATATTTGGTTAAAATAAAAAGATGAAAAAGTGACATTGTATCAGTATAACCCCATGCATAAATTTATTAAGTTGGATAAACATTAATTAATTCTGCCCAGTGTTGTTCTCAATCTTCTAATCAACTTCGGCTAGATAAACACTCAACCAGCTGCCACATGATCACTCTCATGATTTTTTTTTTAGAGTTTCAATTTATAACGTTCACTCTTAATGATAGCTCTTTAAGAAAGTGAGTAATCACTCCCATGAATTCGATGGCGTTTGGGTATTGCGTTCCTTGCGTTGCCTTGCATTTTCTGCGTTTTTTTTTTTTTTTTTTCCGACGCGCGTCTGGCACTGTTCATTGTCCATGAACAGTTATTTTAGGCTTATGAATAGTGCCAAATACGTGAACAGTAACTTTTTAATTATTTTTTATTGTTTTTAATTTTAATTTTTTAGTTTTTAGCAAAATAAGCGGTATCCAAACATACTCTTAAATGATTTATTGATTGATTATGCATATATTGAGAGTTCAGACCTTTCGCCTCACACTTTTGCTTTTGAACATCGATGGAGTCTCTAAAGCCAGGTAAATTGTTAGTGTTAGTGGCCAATGATACCCGGCCATCTCTGCGCAGTTTTGGTCCATTGACCATTAAGAAAATCTACAAATACTTAGGTTTTATATACCTCTATGTTCCAATATGATCCGTTCAACATGTGACTCATGGTAAGATAAATGGTTGGGTTTGGAACAAGTTTAGATTTTTTTCAAATATAAATGGGATGGGGTTAGAATGAAATTTCCAAAATTCAATAAGATTTTGTATGAGTTTGGAATGTAAATTTTAATAAGGCTTGGTTAGGTACATAATCCTGAAATATCTAAAACATTTTCAACTTGAAACCCTTATCATTCCTTCCATAAAAAGTTAAGTGGTGAAGCACTACTGTACTGAAAGTCCACAACACATTACTTAAGTAAAGAAGTTGCCAGTTGGTGTTGTACTAATTAAGCAAACCCTCAAATAGGGTTTGCAATGCATCAAAGGAAGTATTTTTGTTGTGGAATTAATAATTATCTTTATACATCTTTGAGTAAATGTCCTTGTTGTTAATGTCTCTGCAATAATACTTGTCAAATGGTCTTAAAATTGTAATAATATTCTCTAAATAGAGAGGGTCTATTTCACCATTAAGATTATATTTTAATCAAATAATGCATAAACTATCACTTCATTTTGAGATTTTAAATGACGTGACAGTACTCAATATACTTTTAAATTTGTATATGACTAATCATAAATTCATATCCATGAAATTAATCAATTTCAAATGAAGAAGATCCTAATAACTTAAAAGAATGCCTTACAAATTAACTTAACTATAGATCAAGAAAAAGAACAATATTGCTGCACATATTGTATTCAAAAGCCAACCTCATTAATGATTTGCAGAAATTAACATTTGGAATTTTTTGGAAAAAACAAAGGGACGGAGAAAAAGAAGAAGAAGACGAAGAAGAAAACCATAAATATATTGAACCATGTCAAAAGTCAAAACTAGTACTACACGCAATATAAATCTTATACTAGTAAAGAATTTCGGGCATACCTTAAATCCCGTTTAGGCTGAGGCCGTAGGCTTGAACTAAGTCCAACCAAAATTTGGGCCGAGTTTCAGCCCTAATCACAGTTATATATAGGCCAGAAAGTAATCCACCTTGGGCTGCCTTAATCCGTGCTGACGTTATATTCAACGATCCATGGAAGCCATAAATATGCATACTCCACGTAGCAACCGTACTAATTAATATATATGAATCAAATTATAGATTGATAAAAAAAAATCATTAGAAATACAGAAATACAAATATACAATGTCCTTGAAATTAAAGAAAAAGACACCATATATAGATACTCCATACATGTCTTCGTTATTTTTTATTTTCAGATGCAATTGTGGTTGTGGGCAATACTAGTGTAATGTAAACAATCGTTAGTCAAAGTTACCATTTATTCAAACAAGAACAAGTTCCATTTATGAAATGATGAAACCAATTTCGATATCTTACTATAATTTCTCTTTCATGTAAATAAGCTTATACTCATGCATGGAAAATCGATCACCACAAATTCTAATTAATATTTTTAACGATTAAAATACAGGCACTCAAATCAAATGCAGTGAGAACAAAAGCAATTGCTAGCATCTCACTAATCACTATGGTAATAGAGGGTATCTTCCTTCTCTTTCTCAATGTCAAATATTAACACAAATTAAACCCTAGCTATTAATTTCTATATGGAACATAATCCTCTCCAATTTCAAGTTCATTTTATAGTTAAGATTTTAAAATTTGAATATACAAAAGTGTGTATGTGTACCTTTAAACCTATAATTTAATTTGGATCATATATATATATATATATATATATTGACTCTAGCAAGCCCTCCCGTAGCAAAACTACATGTAAGCAAGCAGTCGGGATGGTACTCTAAATCTAGACATCCACAGTTTGAACGCCGCAAAATGTATATCCTTTAACATTTTTTTCTGATTTAAAAATAATAATAAAAAAATAAAAAGGATGGGTGGTTAGAACTTGGAAGTAAAGCATCGAAAATATTTGATTTACCGTGCTTACAATATTTAATCCATGCTTCAAATATAAGGCCGATCGAGGACCAGAAGTTTTATAAAATATAAACAAATTAATACTATAATAATAATAATGTTGACATATATACTATTGTAATTTACAACCAAAAGTTAAGTGAATTTTAAAGGTTAATATACAGTTAGCAATTAAAATAAACATACATAAAAACCGACGTATAGCAGTCAAAAAAGGCAAAAAGGATAAGGTTACTTAGGTCATAGACATATATAGTCTTTGTACATATCAGCAGCTATCAGAAATCAGAAATCAGAAATCAGAAATGCCAAATTGGTCCTGGTCCCAGCACCACACCATAAACTTTTGTCAGCTCCAATAAAATTATAAAGTGAAAAGCGAAGCGCTTTCAAAGCTAAATATATTACACTTTTGACGAAAATGATGTCACAAAATTTTCCACCTCCATGATTGAAGAATTGGAACTTAAGCAACAGCTCAGCTATAGCTAGAATATATTCATTCCTTATTCCCAGAGTAAGAACACAAAGTAGTATTAAGCTTTGACGAATATCCCAAATTTCGCTTTCAATTTTCTCGACAAACGGTTCAAAGGTTTGTTACTGAATGTGAAATATGGTCAACAAAAGCAGAATTTGCGAATAATTATATATATTCCGAAATCTGATTCTGATTCTGATTCTGAGCCAGCTATCTTGTGAAACTAAAACTCAGCCCCATCTCGCTATACGGATATAATTGGCCCACAGACATGTTTACTAGTCCACGGAATTTGGATCTTTTGTAGGGCCCAACAAGACAAGTAAAAGACAAATTCCTTTGTTTTTGTTTTGTTTTTTTTTTTTTTTTTTTTGGGTTTAATTTTTTTTTTTTTTTTAAAAGTATGTTGGGACTGAAATGCCCTTGGTGCTTTTGACAGAAAAGCAAGGTTGGTGGGATGATGATTAAAGGAGACGTGAAAGTACTTTGTGTTTTTTGAGTTCTGACCGTTTTGCTTTTGGTTAGCTGATGAAAGTTGTTTGTTTGGTGCCTTTTGATGCCCAACACATACACTATATATTATGTCTTTTGTTTTTTTGGGCTCATTGTCGGAAAGCAAAAATTGAAAAGACTAAAATGACATCCACATCGAAAATGAAAATGACATGAGTTCTCAGGGCTCTTAAAACGAATATTCAGGAAAAAGACAACTGTAGTGTTAGTCATTTGCAGCAACTTAAACAAGCGCACCCAATTCAATGAACACCTATCAGTATCTACAATCTTTATTGCTCTACTACTACTACTACTACTACTACAATATTATAGCTTCAAATTTTCTCATCACACTCGTCTAGCTATTGCTATTGCTATTGCTTTCCTCAGTTTTATTTATCCTTGAGCTACCTCAAAATTAAAAGGTTCTATTTTTTGTTGGACTTGGAGGGTAATGTACTAGCAGGGTGACAAAGTTTTAAAATTTGTCATTTTTAATCTCATCTTATAGATTTATGAATACACTACTTCTGCACATGGCTTTGAGTTTGAGGGTCATAATTAATTAGAACCTTTTGGGTTCTGCTGGTGTGGCCCTAAATGAAGAGCATTGGATGGGCCTGAATTGAACCTCCCCTCTAAGATTTCCTGTCAAAATGAAGTCCGTAGACTACAAAGCATTTTCAATGATTTCATTGGCTTTTTAACCAAATTCTAATAGAGGTGTGCATTGGTTGGTTGTATTGGGTTTGTGGCATTTCTCAACCCTATCTAACCTTTTTCGGTTGAGAAATCTTCAACCAAAACCCAACCACGTGGATCGAGTTTGTTTTGATTAACTTGTTGGGTTATTACCATTTTGTCAATGCGAATAATAAATTGAAGTTTTGTTATTCAGTAAGTGATTACATTTTTCACAATTGGACGTCATAATCAAGTTTTTTAAAACTAAGTATCAAAATCCTTTTAAAAAGTCTCAAAAATATCAAATAATAAAGTTAAAATAAAACCACAAATCCATAATAAATCAGATAAACAGAATTAAAATTATATATTTTTAAATCTATTAGTAGCATCGGTTAGAGTTGGGATAATTGAGTGAAAACTTTGCCAATCCAAACCTGACCTAACCTAAGCTTCAAAATAATAATAATAATAATAATAAAAAGACCACAATCCATCAACAAACGAATGAGTTGAATTCTAGTCCACCTCTTAATTATTGCTCCAATCAACTAAAGTTTCAAATAGAACTCTCTACTTCTTAATTTTATTCAAATATCCTGGTAGTAAACTATTGGCTTACAAGGGGAGAGTGCTTAAAAACTTAGAAGAGACCTGACCGATTGGCTCGATTACCAAATGTTAGGAACCTAGGAGTAGAACTTACCTTTAAAAAGGGGCTTGCAACAATGGGAGGGTGTCCAAAAACTTATAAACATGTGGCTAAGTTTACACTTAATTCATGTGAAATACTAGGATCATAACAGGAAGTAGACTGAGTAATGAACTTCTTAGAGAAATAAATAAATAAATATTGGAATAATCAAAATTTGGAAAAAAGAGATTTGTTGAACTTTTGCAAATGCTTTAAACAACTTATTGCCTTAAAAGTTCACTTTTTGCCTGATCTTTACGTCATGATGGGGATTTTTTTTTACACTCATCCAATGCACATTTTCATCTTGTAAAATGGGAGACACGAAGCCTATAGAAAGGTGATCGTGGAAGGAAATTCAAAAGATATATGCTTGGATGCGCTAATGGGATTAGTGCAAGAGCAAGGATGGGAGATTGATCCAATCGATCATTGGTGGTATCAGTGTGTTAGGAGATGATCTTGAGTCATACAAATTCAATTGGGTGATGAGGATGGTTAATGTTTAACACTTAATACTGTTCTTATGAACTAACTAGATGGAATTTCCCATCCAAGAATGTAAAAAAGTATTTCTTTGTCAAATTTGCCAAAAATTTGTGTAATGTTTGCAGTCTTAGTTATTTCTAATGAGATATTATTCACTTTTAAATAAAAATCATTGAATTTTTTTTTTTTATAAGATTACTTAATAATGTTGATTATTGTTTTGTTCTTGAAATCCTTTCAGAATTTGATAGAATTGTAGTTATATAGTATCAATAATCAAACTTCAAATTTCAGGCGCCAATACAGCAAGTTCTATTATTTTTCATTTTGCAAGTTTTCTTGTTTTATTTTGTTAAGTAAAGTACTATAGGGTACGTAGCATTTGCATTTATAAATTTGAAAATATTGGATAGTGATGAAGATACTGCTATTATGAAGAATCCTTTACCTTGTCCAGATTTTTTTCTCTATTTTTGAGTGAAATTATTCTACTAATGAACATTAGACTGCAAAGTCAATAATACATATTTATTGTTTATATTTAGTTTTAAGTGTTCTCATCTATTTATATTGAAAGGAAAAGTGGAAAACACTTATCAAGTTATTTAATTATTTTGTATGTGAAAAAAAAATACAAATAAAAAGACAATTTATATATATAAAGCAAGAAGTTTTAGCACAAACTTTAAGTTAATATATGTGATTTGACGTGAATCAGTAAATCCCGATTCATTTGCCATGCACAGTAGTCTAGGCCGGCCAGGTGGAGCAGCAACATGACATGGGTTTTTAATCCATATATCTAATCTACACACACTAACAACCAAACTCATCACTCAAATGATTATAGGAATTATGAATTCCTGTTCGTGAACTTGAATTGAATTCACATCACGAATTCCACCTTTTTTTTGCTTTCTAGATTTTTCCTTTATAAAAAAAGGACGGCGAGGAGGGACCGATTGAAAGAAAAGAGGGAATTTGACGCAATTTCATACTCATGCTTATATCATGAACTTAAACTGAATAGCCAATAGTGGGGTTCCTCACCCTAAAAGATTGAATTATAGCACCGAATAGTAATAGTGGTGATGACTGATGATTGTGATTGCAGTGGTAGCTTAGTGAAAAGATTGATTAGTATCCGCTAGTGATTACAGCAACATGTGTGATAATGATAGGTTAATAGTGAAACAATGAAAAGTTACACACTGCTTGCTTTAACCTCATTATGCTACAAATTATATATATTAGGGTGTCGTATCATCTGTTGGTGACCATTTTGTAAACCAATAACCATATTCATATATATATATATATATATATATATATATATATATATATATATATATGTTGGCATGAAAATGACAGCATTATTTATGAAATTAATAGTTAATCTATTGTAGTACTGTATCAGGTATTTCTCTTCCAATAGATTATAGCTAATAACTATGTCTTACTTTTTTTTTTTTTTTTTTGAGATAATTACAGCATGTTATTAGTTCCATAATTCGAACTATTTTTCCTTTAGACCCCTAAACACTTTGTGTATAGGGAGGTGTCAATTCAGTTACAAGGCCTTTGGTCTATGCCTTACTAATTTGATATTCCACAATACATGCATGTGATCATTTTTTATTTAATTTATCAGTGCATGTGACAATTTAATTTTAAGACAAGAATGGTAATGCATGCGCATTGTTTCATAATGGTCGTAGTGACACATAATTAAAGAACAACGTTATAATTAATATTTTCCTTTTTTCATTGTAATTTTTTTGGAATTTATTTTATTGTTACATCATATGGAGTACTAATATAAATTTTTTTTTTTTTGAAAAGGAGTACTAATATAATTAATGTTTGGTTTGAGAGAAGACAAAATGAAAGAAAATAAAAATATATAATAAAAAAAAGGGAAAATGAGAGGAGGATAAAAATATATATTGTTTGGTTGGAGGCTAGGAAAGGAAAATGAAAGAAGTGTTTTCCTTACTCACCCATGCACCATATCTTATATATATTTAAATGGTAGGAAAATGAGTTGAGTTTTCAAGATAGAGCCCACACTGCACATAATGGTTATTTTCAGCCCTTGCAAACTAAACACAGAAACAAAAAAAAAAAAAAAAATATATATATATATATATATGTATATATATATATGCTAATATCCCTTAATATCCACTCCTCTCTCTCCTTCTTCTTTTTTTCTTTTTTTCTCTTATTTCGCACTGGTTTAATTAGATAAACATATATAGTAGTGTTGAGTGTTGACACTACATAACTATTGGTGCATTATGAAAGTGGCAGATGCAAACTTGTATAAAACAGTTGCCAGATCATCATCCATGCTAATTCACTTCACAGTTCACGCTTAATTTTTTTTTAACCTACAGATATGTAGCAATGAGTGGGTTTCATAGTAGGATCTACTAGGCACACATATCATAGAACGAGTAGACTACAGCCCTTTAATTTCGATTATGTCTGTATGAATTGAGTGGGACATTAGAGTGTTTGCCACTACAAACACTATATAATATATATTACTTCAGTTGCAAACAACAAAACAAACACATAAAAATAAACATAATAATACAGTTTGAAGACCAAAAGAATGACTCAAAGGAAGAAATAAAAAAATAGGATCGGATGGAGTTACACGCGTGCGTTAGCCGACCCTATTCAAAGATAGATAAATAATTAACCTACATTAATTAATTAATTAATTAAGATAATCTTAACATGATCGAAAACCATTATTGCTATTGTTGGCCATATGTCATTGTTATCATTAGCTTTGCCTTTGCCTGGCCAAATTTTGTAATTTAGTGAAAAGAAAAGAAAACCCCTTTAATTAAGTTTGACAACCATTCCATAGTCCATACCCTATGAGTATTGAGTATGAGACTATGAGTATTGAGGCAAAGGTAGCAGTACTTCGATTTCTGTTTCTTTCACTGCATTCCCATGGGCAGGCCAGGCCAGGCCAGTCCATCAATTAAAAACAACAGTAGCTTTTTTTTTTATGCATGTCTGGGCCCCCTTTTCCCTTTTTCTCTTTTCGGCAAAAGCAACTGTTTAATTTTACCAACCATATACGTGATATGATATCTAATTTTATGAACCTTGAAGGAAGGCTTTTAACGTGTCTATTCTCAAGATGCTCCAACACTACGATAAAGATAAACTCCATTGCTACAATCAAAGCTTTATAATTCTAATCTTATTCCTTTTCTCAACAATAAAAATAAAAATATCTAATGTTATTCTAGATCGATTGAATTATAGGAGAAGAAAAACTTCGTTTCCATGGGAACATGACCGTCAAGAGTAAATTGAACCTTTATTAACAAGAAGACTATGTAGGTAAAATAAATATGTTTACTTGGCCCCCAAATTTTTTTTTGAAAAAGTTTAAAAATCAAAAGTCAAAACCCAACTCTTAAATATTATTATTATTATTTTTAATTCTATTGTTACAACAATAGAAGAAGCATGATTCAAAGTTTCAAATCTTAATTCTGCTCATAAAAGCCAATGAACAATACTATTAAGCTATTTTCTTAAAAACAATATAATTCAATTCATCATTGATATCAATCTATTAAAGATGAAGAACTTACAAACAACCAGCGGATATTAGAAAACTTGGTTTTTGATGGTTCAAGTCTGTCAAGCTATGAGCTATACCATTTACTTAAAAAACAATTGATAATAAGAAAGACACACTCAAGTTTTTTATGGCATTCAACATTGTACCTCATGTGTTTGTTTTTAAAGTGGACGTAGGGAACAAAATTGTGACCCCCCCTAACAATCCCCCATAACTACTCCACTTCAAAATCAATTGGTGATAAGAAATGTGCATTCAAAATTTATTTTTTTTTATATAGAATTTGACATCACATAATCATAATCTCGTGAGCTTGTTTTTTAGAGTGGTTGTAAAGGGCGAAATTGTGGTTCATTAACAAACTCAAAGTCAATTGATCGAACGTTTGTTTTAAAATACAATCACTTGATAGAACTTTCCTCCCCCAGAATATAATGGGAGCAAGCACATGGTGAAAGACTGAAAAATATCAACCACAGCCAGTCCAATGCGAAATATAATTTATAAAATTTTGACCAGTGTTTATCCGAATGAATTATGAATGGATGGGTCCGGTGCTATATTATTTAGTGAGTGAAATTAATTATTAACAAAAAAACAAAGCCGAGTCTATAAGCTCTCATGATAGGGAGTGTTTAATTAGTCACTTTTTCTTTTGGTATACACTTAATATAGTCACACACTATCAATGGTGGTCACGTGATAAGAATAAGCACGCAAGCCCGCAACGGGATGGGATGTGTGGTTTTGTTCCATCATTCATTCGCACTTCAAATTAATATAATCTCTTAATTCACAAAGCAAAAAAAAAAAAAAATTAATATAATCTCCTCTCTCCTTTGAGATATATATATATATATTATGTCCCCAACATTGAGATGGGTGGAATCATAGGCAGCAGCAATGGAGCAGTGCGAAATAAATGTGGGATATGTTGGGATGTACGTATACCTTTTATTTATTTATTTATATATTAATATATTTGTGGAGATTGAACCCCACCACACGCACTACTCTTCTTGACTACTCTCCTCCTCCTCTTGGCTTGGGAAACTCCCCACCCCACACCACCAACACTCTCAAATATCCCTCTTCCTTGTCCACAACCAAATACGTATATAGTAAACATCCTTCCTTCCTCATTTTTATAAAATATATATTTTTTTTTTGCTTAGGAAAAATACAAATCCCAAACTCAAAACAAAACAAACCTTGCCCATCTATCTTATGCTCACTTGTCCCTACTCTATTATAATTATATATATGATCAAAACAGGGAAAATCCAATATTAAGTCTATCTCTATACTATGCCACAACAAAACAAGCCCATGCCCCCACAAGCCCACTTCTCTCTCTCTCTCTCTCCTTTTTTCTTTCTTTCTTTGTTGGAGTAATGATTTGGTGCATTTATTGTTCCATGGAGTTACGTGTGCATGCCACCAACACCATCCAAAATTCAACAACAACTCATTTATATTATTGCTTTGCTGTGTGGATCATGGGCCTCACATCACAAGATTGTCGGTTGATCAGTCAATTAATTCCCTCTAGTAGTCTAGCTTGGAGGAATTGCTTACATGCAGTTTTAGAATAAGTATATGAGTCATGTCAACTAGTGCCCTTAAAAGCATTAGTTAATAATCTTATTAAAGAAAATTTTTATGAGGAAAAAAAAAATAATATTTTGACAGTTTTTTTCATTTCTCATGAAAGTAATGTCAAAACTTTCCTAAAATAGATTATTAACCAATACCCTAAGGCCACTAGTTAGCATTTCCCTAAAAACATTCTCATCAACACTCTCAAATGCTATAAATACTAAATTTTAGTATCAAAAGATCAAAAAGCATACTCCATCAAAGCTCTTAAATCCTATTCATTTTGCAATCCAGAGCAGCCCATTATAGCAAGATTGTTAAAAAAAATTATTTGTTTAATAAAAAGAGAGATAAAGGACAGAAAGAGAGGAGAAATAAAAAATAATAAAGAAAGAATATTCAAATGGAGTGTAAAAAAAATAGAAGTTTTTATGGAAGGCATATTGTAAAATGATGTGTTATATATTATAAAATTAGTTTTTAAGATAGTAAATGCTAAATTTTTTAGAAATGTTGATGGAAATACTCTTAGCATATATGCAAATCGAATGGCGGTGATTCGAGCACATATGAAGACACCCAAGCATTTCAAAATTTCAAACAACCCTTGCAAACAAGGGTCAACAAGTAATGATTTCCGAAGCACTCCCCCAATCAGAACCCTACAAATTATAATGAGTGGAAATCTCATAAAAGCCATAGATTTCCCACCATGTAAATGTAAATGTAAATATTGTAGCTGTTGTTTGTGGAAGTGGAACCCATTTTTGGCTCCCAAGTCTTGAGTGTCATCATAGATAATCACTACCTCCTCAGTCCTTTCTGCTTTTGTCTTATGAAAGTGAAACCCAATACAATACAGTACAACACAATCGAAGAACAGCACAATATATAAGGTACAAATCAACTTATTGAATCATACTCCTCTCTCCATTTCAAAACCGTTCATCCATCCATATACTCTCTAATTTATTGTTTTTACGATCAAAGCCTGAAAAAGCAACTTGGTCTGGTCACCGGTGGTACGTAACTGCAAGCCCATACATAATTTGATGATACACGTGACTGTGAGCTCACACTTAATTTTACTGCATGCCCAATACATGATACATGCACAATGAGTCTAATGACACAATAAATTTTTTTAATTTTCTCCTTTCACAACTGTCCCAATGATAAAATATCTCAAGAGGCATACTTTTCCTTATGATAAGGTGTGTTTAGCGTATGGTAAAAAAAAATATCACTGATAATTTCATGTAAAAAATGATTTTATACTGATTATAATTTGCTGTCTCAATAAATTTGTGGGATAAAAAAAAAGGTATTTTTAGCATTTTTTATACCAAACACCGATTGGTTAAAGGGTTTTTTAATTGTCCAATAAAAGACTTATATTTGAATTTCACATTTGGTAAACATCAATTGATAACTAAGAAAGCACAACCAAATTTAGTTTGATTACGATTTAGATCCCAAATTTTACGAGCTTAGTCAATTTTAGGCTAATTTATCTAATTAGGTTCGATTGTTAATGTGATTAACCGATTGACATAAGCATGGATAACAACATAATAAAAAACAATCCCACGTAATCAAAACAAAGCCACAACCCATTGCGGTGTTTATGAAGAGGAAAACTCGAGAACCTGGCAGAAAAATCTCTTTGGGGTGTTACTGCACCAAACGATCCAATAGAGAAAATAGTTGCAGTACATCTTACATACAAAACACTCCAAGCTATGAAGTAACAATGTACTCAATCATTCCAAGCTCTTGCTAGCCATTGGCGGCTCTACATGCAAGTCAAGGTGGTCACAGGACCACTTCGACTTGCAAGAAAATGTATATATACACTTGCCAAAAAAAATTATATGTAAAACTAACCTGTTGTGACCACCCTAATAAAAATGTTAAACACCCTGACTTAAGAATTACAAAAATATGGATTCAACAAAAATAAGAGTAATGCTACTATATTCACAACATTTTCACAATAATTTCACAACAAATCTAATGTGTACTGATTCTAATTTGGGCTCAATATTGATATTATTTTTTTACTCACCAATAGCAACATTTTGTATAAGATTTATTGTAAAAATATTGTAAACGTAGCATTACTTCAAAATTAATTCTGCCACCCAAACATAATCCTTAATCCTTTTTTAAAATTATTTTAAAAAAAAACTTAAATAACACCAACAAATATTAGCCCAAATAACAATAAACATAAACCAAATAAAAATAAGACAAGACCAAACAACAACAAGTGAACAAATTATTCAACAAAAAGCCTATTATAAAACAAAAGATAAAATTTGTAACTCGTTTAACCTATTCAATAAAAATAATCTCTAATTTCATTTTTCCTTAAAAAATGGTACAAAAAAAAAATATTGTAGTTGTAAGTTCTCCTTGATGATGACGACAGTTATACTCTTTTTGGCTTTGCAATTACAAGAATTTTTCTCTCTTTAGCAGTCGTAGTAAATATTCAAGTTATCACTTTATTAGATTTTGTATAATTTAAATTTCTTAGTGACCATTTAAAAAAAAATTCCTAGAGCTACCACTATTGCTAACAATTGATTCCTCAAATCATCTCTCTTTTCTAGTTATCGGATCTACAAGTTGAGTTGCCAATTGCATGATTAAATATCCTTGATCACTCCAAAGCCTATTGGAGATTTAGGATTGCTTTCGAATGATTCCCAACACAAATAGACATTCAAGAACTTTGAAGGCTATCTTGTGTGTATTGGATTTAATCGCCTTTCACATAATTTGGCAATGGTGAGAGAAAGAAGGTGGGGAGAATGCGAAGGTTTTTACTCTAGGGTTTTAGGTCTCTCTCTAGCTCTTCAATATAGTTATTCAACTTGCAAATTTCATGGGAAATGAGGTTTATATATAGGCTAAGAGTTGGTACTGTAGAAACGATTGTAATTGATTTCTCTCATTTTTTGCAATTCTTGTCAATCGAGTGTTATGTGAGTGTCTAGCTAATTTGTTGTCTTAGCAATTTTTCAAAAACCAATCACGTGCCATTTTGTTATTAGCCATTTCGCTCAATCAAAAATGCTTACTTGTACAACTTCAATTTCAGCTCTTTAAACCTCAAACAACTTACAAATTAACCCACAAGATACAAAATACACATTACAATGAATTTGAATGTTTAATTATAAGAAAACTTTGCATGGAATAAGCGATCCTAACAATAACCATTAATATAGAAAAATGGAATATATTTAAATTATATCAAATTTGTAAAAAAAAAAAAAACAAAAAAAAAAAACGCAAAAACATGTTGTGGAAGAGCTTAATATGTATATGGTACACCTTAGAGTAGTAGATCAAGGCTTAGGAGTCAAAAAAAGCAGAAAAGGCCACACGGGGAAAAGTGGACCCCGGGTCTTATCCACCATTGAATCGACCGTTAAAGGGTTACCAAAGCCACTGGATGGGTGGTGTTGGTGGGTACATTGGAAAGAACATGAAAAATTAATAATAATAAAAAAAACAAAGATATTTTTTTTTAAAGAGACATTACATAATACACTACATAGGGACTAGAGAGAGAGAGAGAGATAGAAAAAAACAAAGAATTAGAGAGAGAGAGAGAGAGAGAGCACAAAATGGAGAAGCCTGCCTGCAAGAGAGAGAGACTGCAAGTTCGAATTATTCTTCTTCTGTGTATGATTGCTTTTATAAATCCTCAGTGGCTCTTTTGGACTCATACACACCACTTTCCTCTTCCTCTCTCTCTCTCTCTATGTTCTATATATTTTTTCCTTTTCATTTTTTATTATAAGTTTAAATCTATGGTCATGTTAATGTACGTCCCGAGGCTGCGCGACCAGTCCAGAATGGAAACAAAGTGAGAGAGTGAGAGTGATAGAGAAAGAGTCATTTTTTTTAAAGCAAAGCAAAGGAGAGGCAGGGACCTCACAAGCCTTTTACACGTGATAAAGAAAACACCAAAAGCGCTTTGCATGCGTGTATAAAGATTCATATTCATCATCATCATCGTCTTACTCTCTCTCTCTCTCTCTGAATTCTGAATCCTCCACCAAAACCCCATCTTTAATATTTATAGCCTACTTTTGGTTCCCCTTTTAATCTCCCATCACGTTCTTTGTTTCCCTTCCTTTTTAAAGTACACCACCCTCTCCTCTTTTCTTTGTTATATACCAGTACTACTAGCTACTTGTTTTAGTACTTGATTCAAGTTTCAACTTCAAAGCTACTTCTTTTACTCCTTAACACTACGCTCTCTCATAGTTAAGGTGGGTTGGTTAGTTGGTGAGTCTTTTATTTTTTTGCACTCAAGATGATATTTAATGTTTGTGGGCGCATTGCATTAATTTTGTGTATCCTACAGATAGTGATTTCACTGCCCTTTTCAATGTTTATTCCTTCCCTTTGGATATGTTCTAAATTTTTGTTTTCTTCTCTGTGTTTTTATTCTCTTTCTATAGCAGTCATACGGTTTTAAAATTTTATTTTTTAAATTTCATTTGTTTGTTTTTATACTTTTCTTATGTTTTTATCTGCTTGGGTTTATTCATCTTGTATGTGATTTTCGGTTCTGGGTAGGGGACAGACCTAAAGAAATGGTTTTTGTCTTCTGGGTATTTCCGTTTCTTGGGCTTGTATTAGTTTCTTTTGTTTAAAATATTTATTTTGTTTTATTCTATGCTCTTACTTGTCTTGCTGATTCATGTTCATTGGTTTGCTAATAGAAGCATCTGAAGAAGGTTTGGGTTTTGGGTTATGGGTATTGGTTGATTTTGTCTTTGCATTTATGGTTTTCGAGTTATAGACCTTATTTTCTGGCTGCAAGTTTTGTTTGGGGTTTCGTGTTTTATGTTTCTTCTCTTCTTGATGGTCCTCCCAGATTTTGAGTACAGACTAGAAATATGTCTGAAAAAACAATCTATTTTTTGGTCTTGTATGTCTGCTTTCTTCACCCAATGGCTCTACACTTTCTAGTCAGACAAAAAATGTAACTATTTGTTGTTGGGTTTTGGCTCTTATTTGTTTCTATGTATTTTCTGAGGGTCAATCTCCTGCCTGAAACAGAGCTGTGAATGGTTTGGGGTTTTCAGTTTAGCAAATAAATAGTAATACTTGTAATCGTCAACGAAAGACTGGACTTTTACCCTTACGCGGTTACGCCTTTTACTTTGTGTACAAAGCCATGATGCATTTCTCATCATTATTCCCATTTGTTTATTCCTCTGCAATCTACGGTCATTTCGCTTACCTGCATTCTTTGCTTCTTGTTGTTGGCCTTTTTCTGCAGGAATAGTCTTTGAATCTGTGAGAAAAATAAGTGAAGGCTAGAAGTAGAAGAGGAAGAAGAGAAGACAGCGGGTGTTGCGTGACATAGGGTAAAAGTGATTCTCTTTTTGAAGAAAAAAGTGGTTGTGCTTTGAATATATAATATATTAGTCTCATCAGTCAGCAAATCAGCTAAACCAGCATGCCTATAAGGCAGATGAAAGAGAGCTCAGAGCAACACCTTGTGATCAAAACCCAATTGCAGAATTCCATGAACCCGGTTCAGAAAGCACCCAAAACAGCCCAAAATGGCAAAGGTCCACCATCACCATCACCATCACCACCCCAAGAACCCCACAACACCAAGCCCCATAACCAAACTTCACCACCTTCAAAATCCAGAGGAAGAAGAAGAAATAGAGGGGGCAGAAAGTCTGATCAAGGTGATGTTTTTATGCGTCCAAGTTCTAGGCATTGCACAGTGGTGCATAAACCTGTCTCTGCAAACCGTGCAGGAGCTCTTGTAGCAAGTACTGTAAATGGTACTGTTGAAAATGGTGGCAACTTGTGTGAACTGGAGATGGGTTTTCCCACATCAAGCAAGTCTTTGAGTTTTGCTCCTAGGCCTGGATATGGTCAAGTTGGGGCAAAGTGTATTGTAAAGGCCAACCATTTCTTTGCTGAGTTACCAGACAAGGACTTGAATCAGTATGATGTAAGTTCTTTTCTTTCATGGGGTTTAATATCTATTAATATGCTGCTGCTAAAAATTGAATTCGTTTATATATATTTTTTCTTTGTTTCTTAGCAATTGGGCCCCTTAATCTGACATTCAATAAGTTTATGGTGTGGTATATCCATATGTTTGCTGTTACATTGCAGTTAAAGAAATTGAATAGGTTCCTGTTTTCCTTACAGTCCTTTTCTTCTAAATGCCATTTATGTGTGTTAAATTTGGCCATCAATTTTGTTCCTGTTGTTTTTCTTTTCCCTTTTTGACTATCCGTTGCCTGCTGTTTGCAGGTTACCATAATTCCTGAAGTGTCATCAAGAACTGTAAACAGAGCCATCATGGCAGAGCTGGTGAGGTTATACAAAGAATCTGACTTAGGAACGAGACTACCTGCTTATGATGGCAGAAAGAGTCTGTACACAGCTGGGGAGCTTCCTTTTGCTTGGAAGGAGTTCAAAATTAAGCTAGTAGATCAAGAAGATGGAATCAATGGCCCTAAGTAAGGATTTATTGCTTGCGCTCTCTTGTCATCATTAACTCTCCCTGTTCCTTTCTGCCATCTGGGTTTTTCTCTTTTCGTTCAGTTGAAGGTTCTCATTCTAACAAATCATATAGAATTGGAGATTAAAAAATAAAAAGAAAAACTAAAAAAAGGAAATGACAAAGGAAAAGGAAAATATCCCCCCCCCCCCCCCCCCCACAAAAAAAAAGATTTACATTGATCAAATATTTTGTATCAATGAAGGACTTTATTTTGGCCTTGTTTCTGTATATTCCAGTTGAAGTAACCTAAATTGACCAATTTACAAATTTTCAGAAGGGAGAGAGAATATAAAGTGGTGATTAAGTTTGTTGCAAGGGCAAACATGCATCATTTGGGCCAGTTTCTAGCTGGCAAGCGTGCTGACGCGCCACAGGAAGCTCTTCAAATTCTTGACATTGTATTAAGAGAACTTTCATCAAAGAGGTATAATTTCCCAATGCTTGTTATCATGTTAAATTTTATATGCGACCAGTGATCCTCACACAACTCTCCAAAAATTGATGTAAAATTGAGGGTATGGTTGCCTATCAAACACTTCTCTTATACCCTGCAGAAGCGAGTCTTGTACACTAGATGCAATATATATATATATATATATATATGTATATATTTTCACCAATGACCCTTGTACGATTGGTTCTTATTATCTTACAAAGCCTGCATTTTGTAAAGGTACTGCCCCGTCGGGAGATCCTTTTTTTCACCCGATATAAGAACGCCACAACGGCTTGGTGATGGCTTGGAGTCATGGTGTGGATTTTATCAGAGTATAAGGCCTACCCAGATGGGCCTGTCCTTGAACATTGGTAATAGGCTACAATTCTGTGAATTTTCTAATCAAATAACTCAAGTTCTTTCTCAAACAGAGTCCCATTTTTATTCACTCAATCATAACATGTAACAGACATGGCTTCAGCTGCATTTATTGAGCCTCTCCCAGTAATAGAGTTTGTTGCCCAGCTTTTAAGCAAAGATGTTTTATTAAGGCCATTGTCTGATTCTGACCGTGTAAAGGTACTTTTCTCTATATTGGTGATGCTGTCTGGTTCCCTTTTCTTGGTATTTCATTTAATCTAGAATACCACTTTGAAATGTTTTACCAGATTAAGAAGGCCCTTAGAGGAGTGAAAGTTGAAGTAACACACAGAGGAAATGTACGAAGAAAGTATCGTGTTTCAGGATTGACATCTCAACCTACGAGAGAACTAGTGTAAATCTCTAACTATTCCTTGTTTATATTTTCACCTCAGAGTCCATGAGCTATTAAGTTGGTGAGAGTTCATGTATTATGAAAGAATGGAAGTTCAGTAAAATCCAGCTTAGTAGTATTTCCAATAAGAGCAAAGGCAAAACTTGTTCCATTTCCTCCTAAAATGCTTGATAAATTCATTTGCATGTTTAATTAGTTAAGGTATACTTGTTCAGGTTTCCTGTTGATGACAATTCAAACATGAAATCGGTTGTTGAATACTTCCAAGAGATGTATGGCTTCACCATTCAACATACACACCTTCCTTGTCTTCAAGTAGGAAACCAGAAGAAGGCTAACTATTTACCTATGGAGGTAGGGAGTACTCCTTAGCAAGGTTTACCTTTTATCCTAATTGATTTTATTTAATTTTCTATTTTGTTCATTTTTTCATGAAATCTGCATGATTGTGATTTTTCAGGCCTGCAAAATTGTTGAGGGGCAACGATATACAAAAAGGCTGAATGAGAGGCAAATTACTGCTCTACTAAAAGTTACTTGCCAAAGACCTAGAGATAGGGAAAATGACATTTTGCAGGTATTTGTAACATTATAAAATATTCCTCAAAATATTAATAGAGTGATAGTGAAATGTTACAATATAAGTTTTGCGAACTTGGCATAATACATAGACCACTTTTGGTTTACTTGCTTTTGCTTATGATATCCAGCTTTGAAACCTTAGAACCTCGTTCCATCCCTAATTAATTGTAAAAAGCTTGAAAATTTAAAATGTCATCTGTCTTCTAAGATGAATAATTGAAGCGTTATAACATTTCTAGATTCCAAGGGAGAAGAAAATCTTACATTTTATATGACAGTTTCTGTTCTTGAGAACAGGTGTCAAATGTTCTTATAGATTAAATTCATTCAACCAACTTTTACCTTCTCGGGAAGGCTCTGTTATTCTGCATAGAAGTCCAAAATATGTAGAGGTTTTGGCTACTTTCATATGATTCAAAAGGATCTAGAATTGATGAGATTGGAGTCATTGGAATATCAATATAATAGCCTGAAACTTATGAAGGAATCTCAAACACAGTTGCAGGAAATTTAACAAGAGATCATTGGGACAATGCAGGGCTTGTAAATAGAATTATAGGGTGTTTTTGGTCTTGAATTAGTTTGTATAAATAACATTTTATCCTTCTTGGACACAAGCAGACAGTTCAACAGAATGCCTACGATCAAGATCCTTATGCAAAGGAGTTTGGGATCAAAATCAGTGAAAAGCTAGCTTCTGTTGAGGCACGAATTCTTCCTGCTCCTTGGGTAATGTGCTCCTCCAGTTATCATGATTATATTTCAGAAAATAGCAGTTGATATTATATAAACTGTTTGCTATAATGACACTCTTAACTGCAGCTGAAGTATCATGAAACCGGAAAAGAAAAGGACTGTTTGCCACAAGTAGGTCAATGGAACATGATGAACAAGGTATTCTACTATTGGTGCATTGATCTCGTCTTATAAATATTATTAATTATTCTGTCAGAACCAACTGGGAGACAATAGTTGAAATGTTGTAAAA
The DNA here is from genome assembly GCA_030820535.1 of Quercus parvula. Taxonomy (NCBI): domain Eukaryota; kingdom Viridiplantae; phylum Streptophyta; class Magnoliopsida; order Fagales; family Fagaceae; genus Quercus; species Quercus parvula. The sequence continues at coordinate 484,392 of JAUAME010000009.1, forward strand.
CTTAAATGATTCATCAATTCAGTTTTCATAAACAAAATAAATGAGTATTAATTTTCAAATTCCCATCAAGTCAGTAATTGTTTAGAATGGTGAAAGAACTGAAATATTCTTATTTTTTCTCTCCAGATTTTTTTTTTTTTAATGTCTCTTACCTATAAGGGTTTTATCATTATCATTGAGTTTGCATTGATTCTACCACTGATCTCTTGGTTTCCTGCTCCTCACATAATGCAGAAAATGATCAATGGGATGACTGTAAGTCGGTGGGCGTGTATAAATTTCTCACGCAGTGTACAAGAAAGTGTTGCTCGTGGGTTTTGTAATGAACTTGCCCAAATGTGTCAAGTATCTGGCATGGTAGTTTTCTATTTGTTTCATTCTGCATGTTTGAAGGACGAACAATATCATCTAATAAGCAGAGCCTAAAGTTTCCTGTTTTCTAGGAATATAATCCAGAGCCTGTCATTCCAATCTACAATGCCAGGCCTGAGCAAGTGGAGAAGGCCTTGAAGCATGTTTTTCATTCAGCCATGAACAAGACAAAAGGAAAAGAATTAGAGCTTCTGTTAGCTATTTTGCCAGACAACAATGGGTCACTGTATGGTATGCCATGTCCCATAGTTTGGTGTTTATGATGCATGAAACTGTGATCTGAGCTTGATTTGCTCCAACTGAAACCAAACTTGAATGTGACATGGTTGTTCTCTGATTTTGTTCTCAGGTGATCTCAAGCGAATCTGTGAAACTGATCTTGGACTAATATCACAATGTTGTCTCACGAAGCATGTTTTCAAGATCAGCAAGCAGTACTTGGCTAACGTATCTCTGAAGATCAATGTTAAGGTTTTATTTTTTATTTTTTTTCAAGATCATATAAAGTTTTACCATGAATTTCATGTTAGTTACATCATCAATGTCAACAAAATTCTCTGAATATTTCGAGATGTATCAGGTTACAAATTTCTCATTCACTAAGCATTAATAGCTTGAATTTTACCACATATTTTGAGATGTATCAGGGTACAACTTACAAATGTCTCATTCTCTAAGCATTGATAGCTTGACTTTTACCGCATAACTTGATTAGGTCACTATTTTGAGAATGGTAATGCATGCCTCCTATTTAGTTTCCCATTGTAATTCTTTAACTATGTACCACTGTGGAGGCTGGTACCAGCAAGCCCACTCTTCTGACAATATTTCTTCAATAACTTCTCAACTTTCCAGATAATTCGTGGCTCCTGATACCGAATCCTTAATTTTCCCTATTCTTGGTGCAGATGGGTGGTAGAAACACTGTTCTTCTGGATGCTATCAGCTGCAGAATACCATTAGTTAGTGACATACCAACCATTATATTTGGAGCTGATGTGACTCACCCAGAGAACGGAGAGGACTCCAGTCCCTCAATAGCTGCTGTATGATTTCCTAAATAATTTATATTTCTACAAACTTCTTTTCACCGCAAGAATTATTGAGACATTGGTTGCTGATAAATTTTGGTCCAACTGTAGGTAGTAGCTTCCCAGGACTGGCCTGAAGTAACAAAATATGCTGGATTAGTTTGCGCTCAAGCTCACAGACAGGAACTCATACAGGACCTGTACAAAACGTGGCATGATCCAGTTCGTGGCTTGGTTAGTGGTGGCATGATCCGGTATAGGCACTCTTCATTTGCTTAAGCTGGAATTTTCATCTTCTTTACTTTGTTATCCTTTTATGGTGTCAGCATATCATGTCTGTATTTATCCTGTTTTGTGCAGGGATCTCCTAGTTTCTTTTAGGAAGGCAACGGGGCAGAAGCCACTGAGAATTATATTTTACAGGTCAAATATTCTTGTCTGCAATGCAGTTTTTCAGATTCTCTTTTGATTTTCCCCGAATTATGTTTTCTTTTTAATGTTTCATGAGCATTTTTTGACATTGGTGCAATTTAACTCAGAATTTGCTAGTTACCTATAACTAACTCTCTTGAAGTGTTAAATTCAGGTTGCTATTTGCTTATTAAAATATAACTTTAGATGGGTGGATATCATTCTCAAATCTAATGGAGGTTGCTACAGAAAAATTTGTTAGTGGCTTGGGGTCTTGTTGTCTTATGGAAACAATTGATAAGATAAATTACTAAGGCACTTTATTTTTAGCATAACTTTTTTGAAAGGTAGACTTTTAAAATACTCTATTTTGTGCTAAAGATTATTTGCAACATTCTTTAGTTGAAGAAATTTGAACTTTTGAAGCAATGCAAACTCAAAGTTTAACTAAGGAGTTTTCTTAAATTATCTATGCAAACTCAAAGTTTAAACCGGTGCTAGTCAAAAGTCAATTTCAAAATTAGAAGAACGTCTTCTCTTTTGAGGTTTTCATTAAAGTATATCAGAATACTATAGCTAAAAGCACCATGCTGATTTAGTTTTACATGGAATTTCTGTGCATCAATCATGTGTCTGATTCATATCGTCATTTTGTTCGTGAGAATCAATTGTCTAACGATATTTACACACTCTGGCTGAGAGACTATTGGATGTCTATGCAAGAGAAGCAAGCCTTTTTCTGGGTCAAAAAATAACTATAACCACTTGATGATATATGGTATGAGTATGCATTTTCTCATATCAGATACCAAATGTGAGGGAAAAAAAGAGAGGCTAATGATCTAAATATAGGGTTGGAGGGTAAGGTCATGGGTTCAAGACCTGTTGAGTGCATGTATAACTACCAATACAATTGACCCTCAGAAAGTGATAGCATGTATGAAATTGCTCATTGGAATTGATATGACTAATTATATCTCTGGAGGGATTGAATTTTTCATTCTTTGATCCTAGTTTGCTTGATCTGCATACTTTGGAATGTGTATAGATATTTGGATGCATATATTGTGTTTAAGAAATGCATTATGATTTTAATTTTATACTTAAAGTTCTTACGATGATGAAAAATTATTCAAACAGGGATGGTGTAAGTGAAGGACAGTTTTATCAAGTTCTGCTTTACGAGTTAGATGCAATCCGGAAGGTGAAAATTGATATATTTGTCTCTTTTTCATCATATTAAATTATTTGGGACAAATAAGGAAAAATTATGTGGTTCTTATACATAATTACCATACAGGCTTGTGCTTCGCTAGAACCAAATTATCAGCCACCGGTGACTTTCATTGTGGTACAAAAACGACATCACACTCGATTATTTGCTAACAACCATAGGGACAGGAGCAGCATGGACAAGAGTGGGAACATTTTGCCTGGTGAGGTTTTAGTTTCTTCAAAAATCGTATCCATTTTGCTTTGCATACATATGCACAATTCAAACCATCATCGATTTTGTAATGTTTATCCAATGACATTTAATCTGTTTTCTCAGGCACTGTGGTTGATTCTAAAATCTGTCATCCAACGGAATTCGATTTTTATCTCTGCAGCCACGCTGGAATTCAGGTAAAAACATTATATTTGGCTAGAGAGGATTTACAATTCTGAAGCCTGTTACTACGAAACTAGGGAAGTGATGAAATGTGACATACTGCAAACATCCTAAGAGGAGTCTTATCAAACCATTTTGTTTGTTTTTGGTTGCTCATATACAACCAAAATACATTTGTCCCGAGCCACTTGATAGATATTACAGTTAACTATGCTTTAATTTGTTGGCCCAAAAACAACAGTCTACCTTCTCCAGACTTTTATACTTAGGCCACGACTGGGGTGGGGATGCTATTGTAGGTAATATCAAGGGACTAAGAGGTATATTGAAAAAGGAGCATTCATGATTGTCCTTCCTATATCTTTGTTTGGCTGTCAAATTGACTTAGGAAGTTTTTGGGAAATGAGTTGTTATACATCCATTTTAAAACCATCTCTTGGATAAGGTCCCAAATCATATTGGTACATGAAAAGGTGCTCCATTTAATCTGTCATTCTGAAACCATAGCAATATTGGGATTGGCATTTAGATGGAAAAGCCACGTGCAATGGAAGATTCTTATTATTATTTAATAGTGAGAAGTTGAAAGCTTTTGCCTGTTTATTATTTATAAATCATGCAGCTTAAGTACATATTCACTAAAATTTTGAAATTTCTATCTTTCTAATGTGTTAGGGGACAAGTCGGCCAGCTCACTACCATGTTCTTTGGGATGAGAACAATTTTACACCAGATGGAATCCAGTCATTGACGAATAATCTCTGTTATACATACGCAAGATGTACGCGTTCCGTCTCTGTTGGTAAGCAAAGTCGTTCCTTGCACAGTCTCACATATATTTGCAATTGAGGTTGACACCTTATAGGACTCCATTCCCCTATAGGAAGGTGTGATGGATTCACCGTCAGACCCTCAACCCCTCACCCATCTCTCTGCCCTAAAAAAGGGGTGTCAATCTTCAGAGGGATGATGGAATGATTTTGAAGGCTAAGCAAACCCTAGTAAGAGTTGTAATGGACTCAACATTGAGGAGTATTATAGATGCATGTTCTTTATCTTTCACCTAAAAAAAAAGGAATAAAATATTTGTGTGGTTCAGCAAACTCATTAATTTAGGGCTCTGTTAGGAACGTATAAAATAAAATGGAGAGAATTGTTGCAACCCTAACGAGTTACAAATGACTTGCTGAGAATATTCTCTAAAAATTTTTAGGTTTTCCCAACTTAATTCATTCATTTGAATGCATCTGAGATAACTCCCTAAATCTGAAGCATGTGGTCATGCCCTCAAAAAGTGCCTTGTCATGATCCTGAGCTGTACAGATCCTGTCCTGAAGTTATAGCATAAATGATGTAGCCAGTTTTAATGCAAAGTTGTAACTGAAGCAGCTGAGTTTGTTGCTATTGTGCAGTTCCTCCAGCGTATTATGCACATTTAGCTGCTTTTCGTGCTCGATTCTACATGGAGCCGGAGATGCAGGAGAATGGCTCGACAGGTGGTGGTGCTGGTCATGGTGCCAAGGGAACAACACGAGCAGCTGGAGAGTCTGGTGTCCGGCCATTGCCAGCCTTAAAGGAGAATGTGAAAAGAGTAATGTTTTACTGTTAGAGACTGCAGAGAGGGTTAGTGGCGGAGCAATAACCGGGAGATATGGCAATCAAGAATTGCTATTTTCTTTTCGGGTATTTCTTCCTTGTACATGTATGACGTGATCCAGGCGTAGTTACAAGTTCTTCCCAATTCAGATCAGTGAGATTATAGTGCTAGAGCAGTAGAGCTTTAGTTTATGGTTCATTCTAGGTAGAGAGCTAGAGAAGAACATGGGAAGTACACCCATCATAGATTACAGGTCTTTATCTCTGTATTGTCCACCCATAATGGGAAGAATGTCAAACTAGGCCATGTAGAAAATATTTATCAATCTATATGTAGCAAAATTTTCCCCAAGACTTGAATGGTGCTTAACCTTTGTTGCTTGAGAATCTTTTCATTTACGTGGCAACTATCGAAGATCATGAAATAATCTAATAGTAATTACGTCTAGTCTTAAGTGGGAGTAAGTGGTAAAATCATTGTAGATGGTGAAAATAATAGTTTTGCAACCTAGGCGCTAGTCTGTGGACGCCCGCTGTTTCACACATTATATTTTTTTCTACTACTTGTTAAAGGTGGCAAACTGTGATTGATGAGTGATGAATTTAACACTATATTTACCCGTTGACACCACCTTTACTGTTAACCAACTGAAGCTTATCATCTTCAGCCAAATTGCTAAAAAAAGGTGTGAAAAAGTGCATGTCCTTTCACTTTGTTCCTCATTGAGGGAGTTGATGCATGGCAGCTTGAGATATAAATATATACATATTTATTTATATATAACCAAAGATACAGGCAAAAGCATATTTTACTATCGTTTCCTTGATATGTTCAATTTCGTGAACTTCAAACGATCTATAAATTGTCCTTTCGAGTACACGAGGAAGCAATGTACATGCATCATGCATGCGGTACCCATTGCCATTCATTTGAGCAAGGCTGTCATTTCTTGATATATAGTAAACGACGTAGTACAGTAGATGAGTTTTTTCTTGATATACCCAGGGCAACATTTTTGCACCATTTTCTACGCATAAGGTTGCCTTTCCAATTCCAGCCAAAATCATTAAAATTTTGGTCAAAGTGAGAAATTCTTGAAATTCTCATCCTCAAATTATATTTTCAATTTATGTGAGAGGATCCAAATTTTAATGCAGTAAAGTAATACACTCTTATGGTTAAATTTAATTGAAAACCTAAGTTACAGTTATAAAGAATTGTAACTAAATTTTATTATTCGTTTATTTTGGAGTTTCTACCCTATAATCTAGTAGACATATCTTGAGATATGTGAAAGAAATAAAGTAGAACTTTGAGAGAGGCACGTTGTAAATAACTAAATATTAGATTAGAGGTTGTAAATTTAGAGGTTGTAGGTTTACGGTTTTTTTTTTTTTTTTTTTTGATAATTAATGTAAGTTTTCTTTTTCATATTTTAATGAAACTTCACAAGAATCGGCCACACCCAATATCTTGCAATGTAATTTTACTTGTTTGACCTATGAAAACGTACAATTCATACTAATCCTCCTTACAAATAGCTCTCTACCTTCGTTTCTCCTTCAAATTAATGAATTTTCTATTATTTCGTTCATCCCAATATGATATATATACACTATATACACAGTTAAAAGAAAATGCAATTTTACACACTTGAATATCAACATTTTTCTTACGCCATATACACATAAAAATCACGGCTCCCTAGATGAAAATACACAAATTTATTTATAAGAAAGAATTGGTTAAGAAACTTGTAGTTCAATGATATTGTCTAGATAACATCCTTTATGAGAAAAATCAAGGTTTAAATTCACCATCTTCCATTGTTGTAACTATCAATTTATCCAAAAAAAAAAAAAAAAACAAACAAACAAACAAAAAGGAAAGAAAGAAAAAGTTGTATATATGATGCAGTTGTAGGGCAAGGTAGTGGAGTGTATTTGTGTTAATTAAGTTCATGGATTATACGCCACAATAATTTGGTATTGTTGGTTAGTCCCATGTACATGTGTCCTAATGTCCAGGTCCACCATCTAGGATTGGGAGACATAAAATGTACGAGGCTGCTTGAATTTTAACCTGTCTGTAATTAGGTTAATTTCTAATTCATGCAGGTGGGAATTTCCCTCAAAAGTAAAGCACGGTTCTATATACTTTTTGGAGGTTGAGCCGAGAAGTCGAGCCTAGATAGTTAAGGTTCCAATATGGTGTAAACTAAGGTGCATGTGAAGGCGTGGGATAAGGGGTACTTTAAGGTTACTTGGGAGTAGTATTAAACTTGCACATTCAGTACTTCTTTAACAAATCTTGCATGCAGTAGCTTTGAGATTGTGGAGTATTATTAACTCATGCAGTACCTAGTAGTAGTGCTCCCACAAAGGTAGCTACAGATTCTGCTGAGTCTTTTCGATGGACCGTTGTAACTAGGATGCTAGTCATAAACCACTCAGGTTTCTTGCTTGGAAGTTCATATAAGCCAAAATCCATATAGCTTGAGATTTCAATTATGATTATTAATTTAGACAGGCGTGATAATATCGGGAATGATAGCATGATCAGTTATATATGACTCCTAAGGGATCTTATTGATAGATCAGTTTTTAATATAAGATTTCGTGAAAAATTAAGCTTTGGATCATCAATGAGCATGTTGAAATGCAAAGAGAAACCCCCAGTTTGCAATAGTTAGCCAGACTTTGCTCATTCCTCCTGGGCTGTTAAATGCAATGTGTACGTGGCTTTGAGTCATGAAAGTGAACATTTCATGTAGAAAAATGTAGAAGAAAATATGGTAACCAAATTAACCACCCCTTCACCAATTGAAAAATGATCTTCTCAATTTAAAATGAATCTATTATGGTTATTACAAATCTAAAATTATATCTAAATCTATAGAATAATGTTTACAAACTTTCCACCAAGATGGGTGACATATTATCATACGTTTGCATTGGCAAATTAAAACTTGATTTATAATGTATTAGTGACATATGTAGTGGTTGTAAGTGAGCTGAGTCAGTCAAGCCAAGCAATGAATCATTTGAGTTTGATTCATCAATCTAACGATCTTAATTAAATGAGTTTTTTAGCTGATCTCGAGTCAAACTTGGTTAGGTTGGTTTGCTTTGCAGCTCTAATTCCATAATAGAGAAATATGCCACTATTGCTTGCTAATTTTATCATATGGTTGCCATCAAAATTGGTTATTATTAGGCTGGAAGCTGACTCCGTGAAACTCTCATAATGCATTTTAAAAAGTTCTAGAGAGAAGCCCCTAGGAATTTTCAAAAATACCTCGAGATAATCAATGGATATATACTCAAGAAGAAAGCATTGTCAAATGTTCATATATACACTATCAACTTTCCTCCTAATTTTTCTTAGCTTTGCTATAATAAAGTTTATGAACTTCAACTCGAACCTTTTTCTGTAGTACCATGCGACTTCCCTAATTATTCCTACAAGTCTGTCAAAGTTACCTTAACGTTCTTTCTCAAAAAAAAAAAAAAAAAAAAAAAAAAAAAAAAAAAAGAAAAGAAAAGAAAGTTTACCTTAAGGTTTTCTATTCCGGTCTAAATCATTTCACCTCCCACAAGGATTGCTTTTATGTTTTCATGACAATGCACCCGACATATTGTTTCTTACATCCCATCAATATGCTTCTTCTTATGCTAATGTTGCAACTTTAGTTGATTCAATAATGATTCCTAGAAGAAAAGGATTCCTAGATTGTCTTTTCTTGGCACGTCGAATGCATATTTGTTGTACATTCTATACATGACAATTACCGTACATCCTCATATTGGCGAATCAAATGATTCATGAGATAAACAAAAATTTTAATTACCATCTATGGTGACCAAATCTGCAGTTTCTAACTTTCAATCGTAGTTAAGTTAAGAGAATTAATAGATTTTCCATCAAACTTATAATTATCTTTTGATTGATGAAACATGTTATATGATCATGTTGATTCTTATTTATAATGTATGAGATGAAAACCTATTCAAGCAATATATCTTTCTATTTTAGAACCTTGTAACTCCATACACAAGGCATATCTTCCTTAGTGGAGATTGATCTTATATTCAGTGGGCAACAATATTTCTTGAACCTTTTTGATATTTATTAGATGGAATTTCAACTAAACTAATAAATTTCTGATCTAACAAAACAACTTATGACAAAGTTTCTCGTAATTTAGGACTAGATTTTCCTAACGAATTTTGATGATCATCGTGTTAAAGATACGTACGTTGAGTCTTTAGCTATGTAACCATATATACATCTGATATGATAGTAGACTAGAGACATCTCTTGCATACAAGCACGTGTCTCCCAAGTACATAGACAAAGATGTTTATGTGTTCCATTCACGCTTGTAGTGTAGTGAGTTGAGACACAAATAATAAGCAGATTATTATCAAGATTGGAATATGGAGGTTATATTTGAGAATGTTTATTACCAATTTATAACAACGCTGAATGCATTCACAATAGTCCTGCAAGCACTGTAACCAATGTTTTGAAAATCGCAATAAGAGATAAAGCCTCCATGCCGAAACTGATCTCTTCAGCTTCTTTTTTAAACCACTTCATAGGATTATCAGTACAGAAATTTTCTCACAGTGCTACAACACTTTTTATTCCTCTAGCATGCAATGGTAAGATATTCACTGCAATTGTATGCTCAAAGTTTTAGGAAAGATATTATAAGCTCACCTGGATTACATTGTGCAAAGAAAGTCATAGGGCCAGTAGCAGATGATAGACTTTAATCTAGTTCACCATGACTCAAATTTTGCCGAGTTTAAGATATAGGCTATGTTTTTATAATACAACACACACACACACACAAATGCACATGGCCTTCACTGATCTCTCTCTTTCAACTCTTGAATCAAGTACTTCTCAGTAAATTAAGAAAACAGGTCATTTTAATGCCAGTTTCTATCAAAAGAAAGCTTTTCCCAGAACTACCTTAAATCGTATGTGACAAAGCCTGGCCTAATGACTCCTCCACCTAATGCTCTTCATGAGTGATAGATGACAAATTAAAGCATTGGAAAGAGTTGGGAGAATCACAATAGTGACGTTTCTCTTATTTGATACTTGGGGAAAAATGACAACCATATATGAAATCATGTCCAGATGGGATTCCTGTCAAAAAAAAATTACATATTGTCCAACCACCAACCAGACTTCATGGAGAGAGAGGTAAGATTTACTACGTGAAAAAACTGAACGGGTTCACATGCTATAGTCAGAAAATTACATCAACACTGTCCATTATGATTTCTAGATAAAGAAATTTAATAGAGACAGATGGAAGAGCAAATTAAATTATATAGAGCTCTTGTTCAGCCAAAATGGACATGGATTGTTTCTGATTAGCTTAAAAAATGAGTCCACTGAGTATCATTTAGAGGCCTGGGGGTAAAATAGTTTCCATTTGGTTCGCCACACTGAGAAAGCACTTCGACTTACTGTTCATTTATGCCTACAAAATTTAACAACTTGTCTCAAAACCATCATTTAAGCTCCAGCAAGAACAAAACTAAATAATTAAAATATTGCTTAGTAGTTACAGTAAAAAGGTGTGTTCATTACCATCATCATCTTCCTGATCTTCATCCTCTTCTTCTTCCTATATATATATATATATATATAATCTCATAAATCTCATAACTGTGTGGAACTCACATACTTTGAGAGGAGAGGAAAGATGCATATATCCTATGCATGAACTACTCTTTCTTTGGTCAGTCTTAAGCCAGAAAGGGTATTCAAGAGGATGCACTGAAGCCAGAACTGAGAAGGTAAAATTATTAAAGCACACTTCAGTTATGTCATCATCTAAACGTAAGCCAAATACTAGAATAGAATCAATTGTAACCAGGTAGCTAGATGCTTAGCTGAGAATAATCCTTAGATGAGATTTACTATTCCATTGTTAAGTCATATCAGATTCCACCTTTGCTATTGCGCTCAGCACCTTCATAGAATTAGAAATATTAATCTGTCCTGGATTGATGACCTCTGCCCATCTCAATTATTTTGTACGGAACTTTTAAGTTACACATCATCTCTTTCTCTCTCTTGATCTGTTGATTTTGGTACTGCAAAATACTTGATTTGATCCACAATGGAATTAACCTAAGGAAAGAAAATCCGAGTCTCAAAATCTCACGGACTAAAAACGGAGAATTTCAAGATCTCTCTTTTAAGAAAAACCCACTTCATAGAAACCCTAGCTGGACTAACAAGCTATGATTTTATCCCAATTCAACATGAGAGAAGAATATAGGGACCTAAAATTCTGTGATAAAAAAATTATTCATATAAAGTATAAACCTAAACGAATAAATATCTATGTTCTGAAATCTAATTCTGACATATCAGCCAGCATCATGTCCGCCAATTGAGGAGAAAAAAACCCTAAACAGACAGATAATGAAATCAGTGCAGTGCAACATATACCTGGAATAAGTGATTTTTAGCCAGTTATTTAACAAAAGTAATGTTGCATCAAGGAGTATTGAGGATCCATAATAGACTCTATATAATTTGGGACTAAGGTTTGGTTGTTATTGTTATAGCACTGCATCTAGGCTCGATAATCATGTTGCATACTACCCAAAAAAGAAAAAGAAAAATCAAGGCTCAATCACCAAAGCATCAGACATTAAAGTGCACAGAGATGAGGGAATTCTGTTACTGAAAACCCTAACAAGCCCAAGTAGAAATTTCTGTCGCTGAAAGTCCTAACAATCAGAAGCACTAAAAATGGTACTTGAAAATCTCAAACAATAAACAAAACGGAGCTCAACAATCAATATAGCAAAACAAGTACACAAATATACTGAAAATTGGGAAAAACCCGAGAAACCCAGATGATTTCAAAGCATGTACAAAGAAGATTACATACCTTTTCTAGGGATTGATCAAAGGGAAAAAAAACCCTAATGGAGTGTAGTAAAACAAAAGAAATGGGACATACCCAGCTAGGGCTAAGGAATTAGGGTTTCTGTCCAGTGCGGCCAGCAACAGGTGAAACTGCCGCATGATCTGATCAATCCTCAGGTATATATGAAGGAAGGTTAAGATCATGCTGGCAGCTTCAACTGATAGTTGGTGCACTTCATAACAAAAATGTGCATTTTCACAGTTTTGAGTTTCCACCATTGAAACTATTAGAAATTTAAGGGAGAGAAAAGACCTAGCTAGTTTACTGTTTGACACCAGTGATGGCTGTACCAGATAGCTAGGGTTAGATGAGAAAGAAGGATGAGGATAGGAGAGGTATAAATAGAAAGAGTGAAGAGAGGAATTAGGCAATTGAAGAGAGGGGTTTTGATTTTTTTATAATTATATTAAGATAAATACAAAAAATATAAGAAGATGTAAATTAAAATAGTGGTCCCGAGAGAAGCAAATTGAATATTGTCACGCCAAGACAGCAAAGACTAACACCATGCAGTTTGCAGACAAGTTAGTGAGTGTTTCTATATATATTGTAACCAAGAAACAGGCAGGGGCATTAATAACTTTTAGGTTGGGGGGAGGGGGACCTTTAACATTCATCTCTCTCTATATCTCTGAGAAGGGAAAGAATCAATCTATTAACCATGAGCCAAAAGGATATATGCATAGGGGGGCTAGGTTGGGGACCATTTTGCTTCCTCATAGGTGTTTCGTAAGTAACATTGCATTAAAGAAGAAAGAAGGAAAGCATCTCAACCCAAGAAAGAAAATCATGGCCAAACCAAAACAATCTTTCTTTGTTGATTGTATAATCATCATGTGATGTGCATTTAATCCATTTCTCTTTAAGTATCTTTCCTTTCTTCATTGAGCTTGTCCTTTTTTTTGCGAAATTTTCCATAATCTGAATGCTTGGCAGCCCTGCATCTGCTTATACCTTATAGTGCCAGCTGCACATACTATATCAGAAACATTTGATACCGACAATTAGGACAGTGACTTGTTTGTTATTATAAAGTTCTTGCAATTTTAAATTTATTTTATTTTGTATACACTAGGTGTAATGATGGAACCAAAATATGCAAAATTATCCTCCAGAATAAAGCTTTTGAAATAGAAATAAGATTTTTGAAATGCCAAAACAGTGCTTACTACTTATTTAAATCTCTGATGAGATTTGCCTAACTTTTCGAGATTTCCTTAATTTGCTGATCTCTAAAGCAATATGGAATCACTTACTTTTCCAAACAAACTGCTTTCCTCTCTCTCTCTCTCTCTCTCTCTCTCAATTTTAAAATTCTCTACCTAGGAACATATTCCTTTAGTTGATAGTTGAGAGTACATTCATCGAACCATACTGTTACCATCATAAGACACTTCATTATATGTGAACTGCAGTGGGCCAATAAGGATATAACACTCACAAAGCCTTACACATCATTCGCATAAATAAATAAAGCCTTACACATCATAAAATGGACCTAGGACTTAGGTTCTAGCTAGGTATAGAATTAATGTCTAATATTCTCCACACATCTAAAACCCTACATGGGCCAATATATATATATATATATATATTTTTTTTTTTTTTTTTTTTGAAAACAACCAATATATATATATATATTTGAGAAGAAAAAAATGGGACTCACGTATACAGTCATTATCTCATGCACCAAGATACAGTTAAGTAAGCCCAAGGTACCAGACTCCGACCCCACACAAGCCCATTGGTTTTTAATGCACACAATGAAATTGTGTAACCCACATAGCGCGGGCATGGGGTGTTGAACTTGGGCACCTGAAGGGACACAGCAGCCACTTACCACTTTGGCACCCGAGCTGGTAGTAAACGGCCAAAATATAATTGTGAAGAAAGTATTCGTATTAAAGATGGGGTTCATAATACGTATCATATATGATCATTTTTAGGACTAAGGTTCTAGCTAGGTATGGAATTAATGTCCAATATTCTCCACACATCTAAAACCCTACATGGGCCAATATATAATTTTTTTTTTTGAATATGGCCAACATATAATTGTAAAGAAAGTATTTGTAGTAAAGAGGGGGTTCATAATACGTATCATATATGATCATTTTTAGGATATGTTTGATAATTGTTTTTTCCTTTATTTTTTGTTTCCAAAAACAATTTTCTACTTTTGAGACTAAAAAATTTGTTTGGCAACCCAAAATAGACAGAAAATAAAAACTGTTCTTAAAACTCAATCTATGAAGAAAACTGAAAACATGCAAAATGCTATTTTCAGTTTCTAATTTTCAAAAGTCAATGAAAACGCACATTTAATTTAATAACAACATATTTTAGTATTTTTTATTTTTTTCTTCAAAAAACTATATTTTTAATTTTAACTAACCAAACATGTTTTTTATTTCAAAAATACAAGAAAACTGTTTTTTCTTCGTATCCCCAAAAACAAAATTTTGAAAATAGAAAACAAAAATTGTTACCAAACATAACCCCTCTCTTTCTCTCTCAAGCAGAACAATTAACAAATGAAATTCTCCTAGTTTTGTTGTTATGAAATTCCCCCAAAAACATGTATTAGATGGTAGTTTTGTAATTGTAATTGCTGCCTTTGTTGATCTCATTCATTGCCCTATTTTGTTTTGTTGCTTGTTTTCATTTCTTTTGTCGTTGTGTTAGCTGCTGTCATAGTTTGTACACTTGTTTTATTTTAGTTTGAAAAAGTATGTTGTAGGCTTCCACAAATACAATTCTAAGGCAATATAAAATACTCTTTACCTTTTTATCCCCACTCTTGATGTTACTCTAAATCATACACATGAAATCTTGAGTATAATAAAATGGGATCACATGTAGCAAAGATCATAGTTTTGTACTTTATTTATTTATTTTTTGTGTATATTAATTCTTAAGTTATAGTCACCTTGCTTGCTATGATTTTCAATTAGGAGACATCATGTGCCATAGATATTAGGCATTGCAAATCTTTGTTTTTTTTTGGGATCTCAGGCATTACAAATCTTGTATATTATTTGATTCAATTTGACATGATTGTTAAGTCTCATGTCACGCAATTAAAAAATCACATCATTCTAGCTCAAGGAATATTACATAAAGAGCACACAATGGGTAGATCACATATTACACCATATAACTAGCATCAAGTTTGATGAGAAATATACTAAGTATCCGCAATATTTAGTTAACTAGGGATCTAAACAAAAATTTTCAATTGGTATAGGAGCCTAAGTACACTCAGTAGTTAGTATCCTTAGCCCATGCTTTTATGAGAGGTGTTATGTGACTTATGTTTACAACATTTTCACAACAAATTTCAGTTGGCAAGTTGTTACAGGTTTTAAATTTGAATTTACAACTAAAATTACTTTGTTGCCTACTAGTAACAGCAAGTAACAACTTGCCACATAGGATTTTTTATGAAAATGTTATGGACATAGCATTTCTTCTGCTTTTATAGATAAAGCACAATCTTTTACATTTCCTCCTCACTTTGATGAGAACAATCGTACATATTGAAAAGTTTGTACGAGTGTTCTCTAAATCACTAAACGAGAGAGTTAATATATTTTGTGGAAAATGGTTGGACTAAATCTTTTTTTTTAAAAGAGTTTCAATTTATGGCGTCCGCTTCTGATGATAGTTTTTTGTCATTAGATCAAGACACCAATCAATTTTTGATGTAGGCAGGGATTAAACCTCAAATCTCTTATTCCACCGTAAAGGTTAGAATAAACCTAGTTACAACTAGTGTAGTTTTTTTTTTTTGGCTATTTCATGGCAGTCTCATAAGAGGAGTTTAAGAGGATATCTGTGTAAGATAGGTAAATGAGATTTGTGATATTTTAAAGACAAATTTAATCAAAATAATTTAGAGATAGTAACTTGAACTTTAATATTAAAAAAATGTCAAATTACATTTTAAATCCTATAGTTAAGAAGGTGTAACAAAATCAAACTCTTAGATTTCAGAAAATAACAAATTTAGTATAGTTTGAAAAATAACAAATTAAATCTTAGTGTGTGAGTTTCAGTTAACTCAACTGGTAAAGTCTCTAATAGTTGTATACAGGGCCGGCTAAATGGGTGAGCAAATTATGCGATCGCCTAAGGCCCCAAGTAAAAAATAGGCTCCCAAATTTTAACCAATAGAGTTATTTATAATCAATAAATAAAATAATATTTTTTCCCAGATGAAAAACAAATAAAAAAGAGAGAAAAAATGCAACGTCCACAATATTTTTCACAACACTTTTACAACTAATGCTAAGTAGTAGGTTGTTACAACTTGTTATTGATGGAAAAAAAATAATTATAGTGATATTTTTAGGATATTTTGTAAAAAAATATTGTGAATGTTGCACTTCTAAAAAAAAAAAAGAATAATAATAAGAGTTGAGTTAGCAAACTTTTACTAGTTCCCATCTAAGTCTACCATTAACATCACTCTTTTACTTACTACTACAATCTGCCACATCAACAAATATGAAAAATTTTGTCAAATTTTTTCTATCTATAAAATTTCTAAAAAAAGAAAAAATTTTACGTAGTTCATGTTAATTAGTAGTAATTTTGCATCTAAAATAAGATAATCAATTTTTGCCTTAGGTCCCCAAATGCATCAAGCTGCCCCTGGTTGTATAAGAAGTCTGGGGTTCAATTCCCGCCTACACCAAAAACTGATTGGTGTCTTGGTTTGATGATAAAGAACTATTATCAGGAGCTGATGTCATAAGTTAAAACTCTTTCCAAAAAAAAAAAAAAAAAATCTTAGTATAATTAAATGAAACAACATCATGTGTGGGGTTTAATATGGGTTTAGGGTTTAGTTAACTTTTTTTTTAAAATGTTTTAATTTGTTTTGAAATTATAAAGTTTGTTGAAATTGTTGAGCGATTGAAAAATTAAAGAGAGAGAGGAAAAACTTGGAATCCATATAAGAATTTAAAGTGGTTTGGTATGGCAACCTGCATTTAAATGGTAGAAAGCCCTCATCGGCTACATATTTGATATTAAAGTGTTCTCTTTACAATGAACTCAATATAGAGCTTAAATACTTAAGATCTCTAGACTAACTCTAGACTACACAAGCCAACAATAGATTTAGGCATCTTGGGTGTCTTGAATTACAACGTGACCATTTTGAAAATGCGCAAGACAAATGTCTAGGTAGCAAACGGTCACAATTGATGATTTTAAAATATAAAAAAAACTAAACTGCACAATTTTATTCGACTAGTCTGATTTTTTAATGTTAAGTTATTTTGATTTTAAAAAAAAAAAATCGTACTTTCTTTCAAATTTGCACTTCTATTTATGGGCTTTTAAGTTTTTGGCTTTTAAACTTGAAATAAGTAGTCAAAAGATCAACAATTGTCTTATTTTTAGTTATTTCATATATTAAAATTCATAAAAAAAATTTATATACAATAAATTTTCTAAACAATAATATTCTATTAATTTCAAATAAATTAAATATCGTCTCATATATATATATATATATATATATATAAATTTTTAATCCAAAAGTCGAACTAATAACCCAATGATTGAATCAAAGAACCATCAAATCACTCCTTGATGGTTCAGTGCTCCATTAAGTTTTGATAACTGTACGTCCAAAAACCTTAGCTTAACAATTAACTATACTAAATGAGATAAATGTTACAATTAATTTATATTATGGGCTAACATTGATCCACAATGGGAAACCTAGATAAGAACTCATCAATGACTACGTAAAAGATGCATGTAAATGAACTTCCCTTTATTTCAATCTTATGGATCGTGTTACAAAAGGTTTTTCTCAAGAACCTAGATACCCTCCTTTCCTTTTTTTCGCTCTCCCCTTTCTAGTTTATTCTTACGCTCTTGTATATTCTGTATCGTTTCTCTTCCATCTTTTTTGTTCTTTATATCTGATCTATCTCCTTCTTTTTTGTTTTTTTTTTCTTGTCCACCTAGATAACTTCTGGCCTTACGGGGTTCTTTTTTCCTTGTTACTCATCATGAATGGAGATTTTTAGGACTTCTTCTTACTATTCAGGCATCCACCTAGATAACTTCTTGTCTTATCTAGCTTTTTGTTCCTTGTTGTTCATCATGAATGGAGACTTCTGGTGTTTCTTTTTACTTTTCAAACTTGTTCTTTTGCATTAAATGTGATGGTGCTAGGCAGATGGCCTTTATTAATGCAGAGGTTACTGTGGAATAATTAGGAAGCTTCAAAAAGCTTCCTCAAAGAAGTTTGCCCTCTTTGGGATTTTACCTCGGAAGCTCAGATAGGCTTTGGACATGACCTCAGTATTTGGGCTTGGGAGAGCGTTACACATGATCAATAGTATGAGGTTTGATATTCATGGAAGGGCTCATTGTCAAGATGGGCTAGTCAATGTTGGGCTTGTTTCCACTATTTGGGATAATGTTAAATGGCCCAATATTCATCTTACTACACTTAATATCCATCCCACTACAAAATCCATGGACAAAACATGTCACCATATCTGACTTGTTTTTTCCTTTTATCCTCAACTTGGTTCAAGTAGCATTTTTATATATTCATGCTCTTTTATATATATATATAGAGAGAGAGAGAGAAAGAGAGAGAGAGTTATATATATGCATATACGTAAGGGTTGGGTTTGTGTACATTAATTTAGTGTACTAGACATAATAAAGATATGACATATGTCTAAAAAAACCACGTGTCAATTTCATGTCTTTTCCAAATGTGGAAGTTTTTTCCAACGGATATTACTAAATAGAATCATTCTCTCCCTTTGTAGAATCACTCACTCATAAAATAAATAAATGAAATAAACTTTTGTACATAGTTTATCAAATAAATTACATATTGAAATAATTGTTTGCCAGCACAAAACCATGACACATCCTTTTCTTACAACAACAAAGTCAACAATATATATACAAACATGGATTTATATACTTCTTTTATTTATTTTACGGATGAATTAGTAAATTTCATTTCCAAAGCAAACCAAAACAGATATACAAAGAAGTAACCTGCTGCAAAGTTAGGCAAACCTAACCCTTCAATTCAAAACACTCAGCAAAGTCTCGCCTATACAAGCCAACTATATCACTTGATGAAGGTGCTCCTTTGTTTTGATTCGATCACCATATTTGTGATTATTTTAATTTCCACGTATCAATATAACTACAAGTGTATCAATGTGATTGCCAGTGTATCGATGATCTTTCTTAGGGGTTGAAGATCTATCTTGAGATATTATTTTATGATTTGACTTCATTTTTAAAAGGATGTGATTCGATAATGTGTCAATAGAGAGGATTTTTTATCCATCGATGCTAATACTAATGAATTATACTACGTCAATTATCGAGGAAAGAGAGTGATTTTTTTGTTGTTGAAATAAACTAATATGAAAAAGGATGGTTACAAGCATACTACTTGCATTAACAGGAGAGAAGTCTATGTCAAATGGTTTGTTATATGAGTTGAGTGTGTCCTCGAAAAATGAGACTCTATTTATGCTTGAGATCTTTAACGATTACGAACAGTTATCAATAGTTTATCATTATCGTATGACATTCCTTTTTTTGCAATTCAATGACACTTATCTTGATTCTAGGCATTGCTTGAAATTTGGTAACTTCCATCATCTCTTTATCGACACATCTAAATTGTGTTTCCATAGCTTACAAATGTCGAAACTCATATAGCACGATTTGTGTACAGATGGCGAATTAAGAATTTTTAATCACTTACGGGGCGGAACTATGTTGAAGGGTGGGGGCCATGGCCCCATAATTATTTTAATATTTTCAAATTTTAGTCTACAAAAATAAGAGTTCCCCCTAGTATTTGAATTAGTCCAATAATACTCTTAAAAAAAATAATTATTCTAATAGTTATAGAGACATAACTTTATTTTTCGCAATTCTATTTTTTATTGTAAAATGTGCTCTTATATTTGTTAAATATTTGATAAAGTTTGGCACTAAACATGTTTGAATTTATCTTTTTCAACCTGTTATGCGGCGATTAACAAGTCATAGATTTAATAAAAAAATCTTGTCACTAAAACTAAACATGAAAAGTTTCTTTAGTTGCCACATAATGAGTTAAAGCAAGATAGTTTCAAACATGTTTGGAGCCTAATTTTTTCCTCCAAGCTTTGGATTATTTATGTTTTTGAAAATTTCATTAGTTCAATTGAATGATTTTTTACTTACATTAGTATAAAATTGGTGAAAAGCCACTTTTAGTCCTTACATTTTCAGGCGATTCCCATTTTATTCCCTACATTTTATTTTTACCGCTTTTAGTCCTTATCCTGAAAAACGCTTCCCATTTTGGTCCTTGCCGTTACATCAGAAACAGAAAATGCACACGTAGCTAACAGCAGAATTAAAAAAATATTTAAAATATTATATTATATTTTAAAATAAAATAAAATTTTAGTTATCAATAATTTTAAAATAAAAATATTAAAAATTTTAGTTAAAAATCATTGTTCCCAGAAAATAAGAAATTCAAGATTTTCTTGTCTTTTATTTCATTTTCTTAACATCCAAACAAGCAAAAATATATACAAAATCATGATCAACTAAGATACTCCAACACAATCAACTAACAAAACCCAAAAAAAAATATTTTTAGCAACTATGGACTGAAGATACTCCAACACAATCACTGTCTCTTCTTTCAATCATACAATCACTCCTCCCTTTCATTTCTCATCTTCCTTTCTCTCTCCCCTCTCTCTGATTTGGTGTCTCTCTCAGATCGACGTGGATTGAAGATTGACATCAACAGTATGGACTGAAGATCGACGGTGATAGCGTGGTGGTTTGGAGATCGACGGCAACAGCGTGGTGGTTTGGAGCGGTGGCGGCGGTGGATTCTCTTTCTCTCATTCTGATTCTCTCTTTCTCTCACTCTGATTCTATCTCTCAAATTGGATGTGGGTTTTAGTTTTGTTTTGAATTTTTGTTGTGGATATTGATGCTAGATTTATGGCAGCGGCAGTGGGGGGTTGTTGTGTTATTGGTGGGGATGGGTTTACTGTGGGTTTACGCAGGTTGCTATAGATGTGGGTGGCAATTTGTTGACAGTGGGTCTGTGGGTGTTCCGATTTTCTCTCTCAGATTGGGTTTAAGTTTTGGTTCTGTTTTGAATTTTTGTTTTGGGTATCTATGGACTGAAGATTGGTGGTGAAAGCGTGGTGGCTTGGAGATCAACAGCAATGGCGTGGTGGTTTGGAGCGGTGGCGACAGTGGATTCTCTTTCTCTCATTCTGATTCTCTCTTTCTCTCACTCTGATTCTCTCTCTCAAATTGGATGTGGGTTTTAGTTTTGCTTTGAATTTTTGTTGTGGGTATTGATGCCAGATTTATGGTGGCGACAGTGGGGGGTTGCTGTGTTATTGGTGGGGATGAGTTTACTGTGGGTTTATGCAGGTTGCTATAGATGTGGGTGGCGATTTGGTGGCAGTGGGTCTGTGGATGTTTTGATTTTCTCTCTCAGATTGGGTTTAAGTTTTGGTTCTGCTTTGAATTTTTGTTGTGGGTATCTGAGTTTGATCATGGTTTTTTTTTTTTTTTAATTTCTGGGTTTGTGTTCTTGTTGTTCTTGTTCAAGACACACTTAGATCTCAATTCATATGATTTTTAGCTTTTAATTCTATTTTTAATTTTTTTATTTAGTTAAAATTGATAAATTAATTTTTTTAATTTTTTATTCCTGCCGTTTGTTACGTCAGCTTTCTCCGTTTCTGATGTAACGACAGAGACTAAAACAGGAAGCATTTTTCAGGATATGGACTAAAAGCGGTAAAAATAAAATGTATGGACTAAAATGGGAATCACTTGAAAATGGAAGGACTAAAAGTGGCTTTTTGCCTATAAAATTTGATAACTTGTATAGAAAATGAAACTTTTTAAGAATTTCACTATGAAAATGGTAAAAATGAATTTCATTAATTTTATGAAAGATCGCTATCAAACAAAATTTTGTTTGAAAGTACTAAGCTCTTTTTGTTTGTTGGGTGTGTGTATATATATAACTTATCAAATAAAAAAGTGTGTGTATATATGTGTGTATATAATAAAAAAAAGCATGTGTATATTAATGTGTGTGTGAGGAGTTGTCTTGATAAAAAAGTGTGTGTATATATGTGTGTGTGAGGAGTTGTCTTGATAAATATATTAATGTTGCAACTTGGCCCTCCCAAACAAAAATTTCTGACTCCGCCCTTGCACTTACCCAACATATCATGGACCCTAACATTTCTCTATATGCAATTATGCATGGCTGCCGAAGTAATCTTGCAGATAGTAACCTTAAACCTTCTTCCTTTAAGAGCAAGAATGCCTCCATTGCATTGACTTATTCGTTTATTTCCAGTCGTTCCCTCAATTATTTATCATATAAGTTTTGCATGACAATCTTTTTCCAGCCCATCCAGTGAAGTGACAAATCTACAGGATTCTTCCTTAATTTACGTTCAAGTGATATTCGAGTTAAATTATTAAAGTTTTGTTTAGCAAAAACAAATATTTTATATTCCTCTAATCCCATATACAAGACTACAACATATTGATCCTTTATTTATTTATTATGGAGCAATTTGATCGTATACCTTTTTTTGTAAGGAGGAGAAATTCTACATCAAATATGATTAAAGTTTGCACTTAGGAGTCAGGACCCCTTTGTTTTTTTTGACAGATTACTTAGTTAGTACGGTTCCGATTGTATCATATCTATGATCCTGCTTGAGATGCATCAAAAGTATTTTCATGAATCATACGGTTTTATGTACTATATTGTGCCAGAAGGCTAGATTCCAGAGCGTTCGGATTAAGTTTTTTAGAGGCTATTTTACCTCAAATTCCAAGCACAAGTGCACAACCTATATATATAGTACAAGCCAAGGCAAGCTCTCAACTTTTATATTTGGCACAGCTGAGCTCTTAACACAAAACATTTTACAAATATGCTATGGAGTTTATGCGGCTCAGCTAATCAGAAATTGTGGATATTGCTCTTAATGGCAAGGCGGCCTGAGTGAGTGACTGAACCATTGAGCCAAGTGTATAGATAGTTCGTAGCTGATGTAGGTGACTCATGCTTGTAATATTAAGAATGTGGTCCTAATCCTATCGATCGCAGCGCAGAAGCGTGCTCAAGTTGTTCAGTTTTTCTAGCTAGACCACTGAGTGAGATGGGGCATTCCACGAGTACAAACAAGAAGGAGAAAAGATGAGAACATCTCAAATATTGTTCAACTTGGAATCCCATATATTCTATGCGAATTCACGACGTCACCACTGCCTAAAGCAGTCCATCTTTTTAAGAAGCAGTACCATGGAATTGGATTGAGGACAATGTCACAACGAGTACGGGTTACTAGACTGGTTGTGCATAGGGGTGTCAATTCGAGTTAGCGTGTCGGGTTCGTGTCGTGTCAAGGTAGGGGTATTCGACTAAATGGCTCAACCCTAACCCAACCCATTTAATAATCGTGTCATGATCCTTCAACCCTAACCCGACCTGTTAATAAGGCGGGTTGACTTGACCCAATCCATTTAACACGCTTAATAAACGAGTCGTGTTGGGTTGACATGAATGAAACACAACCCATTTCAACTTGCATAATATTAAATATAACATCCATCTAGAAATAATTTTTTTACATCCCAAAAAGCAGTGTATGCACTTCAAGTCTTCAACTCATATTCAAAATAATATAATTCAACAAAAATATAACATTTATCTAGAAAATAAGTTCTTTACACTCCAAAAGAATGGCATACACTTCAACCCAAATTCAAAATAACTAAATTTAAAAAAAAAAAAAATAACATAGTTCAACAAAAATATAATATCCTTGGAACTCGTTAAATGCTAAGTATCAATATTGAAATAATTTGAGTAAACAGTAAACTAATCCTGACTATGACCACGATTATCATCCATAAATTCTTTTTTGATGTCCAAATTCATAACATCTTTCACAAGCTCATCCAATTTCATTTGTGCAAGTTCTATGCAAAAGAAAAAGAAGAAGAAGGTATTAGTAGTTCTAGAGTCTATAAAGTTTCAATTTCTAATTATATCCCTTGTAAATTTTTGTAATTACTCACTTTTTTTTTTAATTTAAAATATATGTTGGATATAAAAGGTATTTGACAAATCTAAAATAAAATAAATATTTATTTGTTATATGAGTTAAATAAGTTGTGTTAAGTGGGTCATTTCGGGTTGACACAAATAAATTGACGTGTCAAACGTGTCTATTGCGGGTTATGCAGGTTGACCCATTTATGACACGTTTCTTATCGTGTTGCTTTCGGGTCAACCCGTTTATGACCCAAACCTATTAAGGTCCAACCCTAACCCGAAAAAACTCGTGTCGGGTTCGTGTCGTGTTCACGGGTTAAGTTGAACATTGACACCCCTTGTGCATGAGGTGAAAACTAATATACTCCATAGTAATGTTAGGCGCACAACTGTTTTTCAATACTCATTACAGTTTTCAATTGTGATTGAAATAATGTCTGTCACATAAATTCGTGATTGATATTATTTTTATTATAAATCAATCACAATATATCACATTTATAATAAACAAAAAGCAAAAGGACTAGTTATAGAGAATCACTTACAGGATCTACTTACACTTTACACTCCAAATTATGAAGTTTACAATCACTATCCTAGTTGTAACAAAATATAAAAATTTCAACCCATAGTCCTAATTAATAGCTAAAATTAACGATTACGCGCAACAATCAATTCTTCATTTTGTCTTTCCATATAATTAATATACTAAATTTTTTATGATCTGATTTTCACCTGATTATTAATTTGAACAGTCCATCAAGCTGTGCAGTGTGATTTATAAAGTTTGTTACAATCGAAATGATGATACCAAATTTCCTAGTTTGGAAGGTGTATAAGGCCTTATTTGGTTTGTCATTCACTCATATCCCAACACTCATAACTCAAATCTCCTCACTCAAACTCATATCCCAATATCTTACAGCTCTAACTCAATCAAACTCATAACTCACTCTCACACTCGTTTGGTTGAAGATTTTCACAACTATCTCAAATTCAAAAACCCACCTTTCTGTCACTCACTGAGTCCCACATAGCATTGATTGCACAACAAAAGCACTACAACGGCAACAAACTACCCGCGTGTAATACCTCTCTCCTCCTCACGCCCTTCCCACAAAATCTCATCAGTTCTCTCTCCATTTTCTCCACAACTCCTTTGTTATTTGCAACTTCTCATCACCCATACCTAAGTGACTTGTATCAACATTGCTGTGAGTATGTGTAACATAGTTTATAAAATCATACTATACCATTACAAAATCACCCATCATCACCAATGTAAAAAATAGGCAAAATGTGGATTACAAGAATGCTTTTGGACTAGGTTGTGCTTGTGCTTGTGCTGTGGGTTTGGGAGAAGGGAAAAGGGAAAGTGATGAAGAAGAGTATGGTCGGGTGGTTGGGAAAGTAATGAGGAAAAATATTCATTGCTCACAAAAGCCTGTAGTGATGGGACGAGACACTATTGTGGGATCCGTGTTTACTGGAAATTTATAAAACTGCAACTGATAACTTAAAACTCTTAACTTGAAAATAGTCTCACCGTGTTTCCAAAATTACTCACTCATCACTCAAAATTATGAAATATCATCACTGAGTTAATAATTTGGAAATTCATTTAAGCAAGCATGCTACTCGTGGGCCCCACTAATTTTGGGTTATGAATTAACAAAACTAAGATTTGTTAATTCAATTTTGGGAAATCCAAACAATGCCTAAAAGTAACCCTAAAGTTGCGTCCCTTTAAAAATAAATAAATAGCCTTACTGGCCCAAAACTGCCAGGGTAACAATAAAATGCAGACGTTTCTTCATCTTCATCCTTTGATAAAGATATGGAGTTTTCGTTTGGTTGACTTTATAAACAAATGGCGGAGAAATGATGGTAATGTCATATGGAAAAGGACAGTGCAAAACAGTAATCATAGAAACTAACAAACACATGGCAAATAATCGAATCCAGTGGCTCTGCACTGTGGTAACATGATGTCAACACGCGTGTAGGCAGCCACGTGAGAATTTTCACAAAGGGTTTGGGTTTGGGGCTCACTGTTCTGTTCTGCTACATACACTTTTTTTTTTTTTTTTTTTTTTCCTCCATTGTGTCCTACTCCAACAGGTACAGGGCCACTGGCAAAGTGGGCATGGCAAGAAGGATATTATTAGAGAGAGAAGGTGTTTAAGAGTTAGGCCTGGGAGGCTGGGTGTGTTTCTTAAAAACCCTATCTATCTACTTCTAGCCTTAGCTTATTATATTACTGAATTTGGAGGCAAAGTACCAGTGTAGTAGGGTGGTCCCTAATTATTACACTGCTACCACTGCATGTACTGTGTGCTTTGCGGAGGCAATATATATATATATATATATTTACTCTCTCTCTCTCTCTCTCTCCTCAAACGTCACATTAGATAGTCACATAAAAGGCAACACAAGGGCGGATAAAGCAGCTTAGCACCCCCATTTAATTAGTCTTTAGCTCTGGAAGAGTGTAATTGGGTTCTCATTGTCCATTTACTCTCTTTGAATAGTTTAAAGGGTTTGAAGGAAAAGTTTACTACCTTTTTCTTTTTGGTATAAGAGGGTTAATTATTATTAACACACACCTACACCTGCTGCATCATGTGGGATCACACCAAGTCAAAACAATACACAAGTTGAGCGACTGACATTTTTAAACCCCAAGTTTTTAACTTTTTAGGAATGGCCCCGTGTTGCTTCTGCTTCTTTTCATGACACAGGTTGACTAGCCATGTTACTTTCGTTTCTTTCATTAAATAGAGAATCTGCACACTGATTGTTGCCATAATCTTAAGTAAAGATATCAATGGTTGTCTTTCTTCTCCGCATGTACCATTAAGCACTAAACCTATTAAGTATTAACAGTGAGCAACTTCTAGCAGAATTACCCTCGGAATAAATTTTTTTCTTTTTTTGGGAAGAAAAAAAATGTTCTATACTGAAGTTAAAAAATTAAGCTCTTGTTCATCTTGGAATTGATCTATTTTATAAATCATGTTAATTATTAAATCTAAACATATTTTTAGTAATACATCATTAAATGATGCGTCTACATACTCTTAAATCCAAGAACAAAATAGAGAAGATTGTATTCCCACGGTTCCATAAAATCTTTTGACAAATGCTACGAGTCAACTGTTAACAACAATTTTACTTATTTGAAAAGTTTAAACTTAAGTACAATTCTTTAAGTGAAACATATTAAATTCTCAATTAAATTCAAAAACACAACTACTTTTAATTTAACTGACCTTAGAAAATATACAATATTTTGTTTATTGATCAATGCAAGCAATTATGCATTTAAATTTAATTGAAAAACCTAATTTACTACACTAAAGGAACTGCCTGCCTGCTTGCCTTTTTTCCATTCTAGAAATGGTTTCTGAAAACATTTCGGCAATAATACATATTGATATTAGTTCTAAAGTAAAACTTAAGCATAATACTTTAAGTGTAATACATTAAGTTCCTCAATTAAATTCAAATACTTGGTTGTTTTGAATATAATTTTCATTGAAAAAGATAATACGATGTTTGTTTTATTGGTCAATACAACCAAATATTTGAATTCAATCTAAGATACTATATGTAAGCCTTTGGTTCCCTTTTTTTTTTAGTAAGTATATTGGTTCTGATACTCTAGACCATCAGCGGCATCCACCGCCCCTCAAGGTCACGTGATGGTATGATTTTATTTTATCCCATTTCTATGGTAACACCCAATCCATTATTTGATCAGTCGCAAATCACAATCAGCTGTAGTAAGGAAAGTAAAAAGATGCTGAAATAAGGTGCAAGGGGGTTGAATGATTCACCATTGACTGTCCAATATAAAATTCAGATTGATGACTAAGGTAATATTACATTGATGAAAAATCCATGGTAAATTGGTAATTCAATCTACTTGCAATAGATTAAGCATCAGAAGTTCAAAATGAATACTTCAACTGAATATGAATATACATATCCAGATGAAATTACTTAAACAAAGAGGATAATGTTCATTCAGACATCCAGAGAACAATCCAGTCTAAACATCGATGTAATCAAAAGTGAATTCCAAACTGCCAAATCAAAATTGGAGTTACTTTTTATAAATTAATAAAGGTCTACTTACATTTGGGAAAGTTACAAGGACGCTTAAGAATTGCACAACCCAAAAACAGAACTACCTACAAAATTTACAGATCTCAATCAGAATGCATATTACTAACCCAACAAAGAGAGGAAAACGGGTTACAGATAATTGATGTCCCGAATGTACCTAAACCTCAGATGTTACTGATACAGAAACATAACTCACTGTGGCTGCTAAACTAACCAGTGAAACTACAATAATTATTGGGCAAATCTAAATATTTGATCCCAAGATTTATAAATAAAAATATAAGAATAAGACATCCTAGTCACTAGTGCTACAAAACTTAAAAAGTGTGAGAGAGATTATTACCCAAGGCAAAGCTACTTCTGTTCCTAACATCTTGAACCGGTAACATTGCTAGTGCGTGCAAGCAACATTTCATAGAGTTCTTCAGCTTTAGGACGGTTTTTTGGATTTTCCTCAGTACACCGGCGGAATAAATCAACAAGGAAGCTCAATGTTTCTAATTCAGCCTCTGATTCCACCAGCTCAGCACCAGATTGAGCCATTGCTGGCTCACTGATTGAGCTTAAAGCCTCCAGCTCATCTGTCAATTGTGGTCGCTTGCTCATCTGTTTATATCAGAGGCAACAAACTGGTTAGATTACAGGGTAGAAACCTAGTTTCAACCTAATATGAACAGCATATCTAGATAAATGTAACATTAATGCCTCAGGTTCACTTCTATTAAGTGAATAGTATCGAGAATATGTCAAAAACAAACTCTCATGCTGAAACTGAAAATACTGGCATTCCAGTTACAGGAAAATTATCTCTTGGTTATTGTTATTAACATAAAATATTATCATACAAACCAATCCTATAAGAAACAGAATCCATTTGCTAGCACGAAAGATCTCTCATGCCTGGATTCTGTTACTCTGAGCTCACCTAATCTCAACTTTTCAAAAATTTCTAGTTTTTTTGTTTTTGTTTGTTGTGTGTGTGTGTGTGGGGGGGGGCGGGGGGGGGGGAAGTGTGGGACACACACACAGTCACAGAGACAGAGAGAGAACCATACCTGAAGGAGATCATATATATGTGAGTCAGATAATCCAAGATACGGGACTTGCAAAGTTAATAATTCCAAAAGCACGCAGCCAAATGACCAAATATCAACTTCCTGTAACCAAATAAATAAAAGTTTTACAATAAAAAACACATCACATGAAGGATAAGAAGTAGCAAGTGCATAATAGCCGTGAACCCCCAAAACCCTAAGTTTACACACACACACACACACAATGGATTTTAAAACCACAACCTTACCCTCCACCCTTTCCTATGGGGGAGGAGGAGGTTCTGTTTGGGCACCCAAAGAAAGTTACCATCCTTGAGTTGAACGAAGAGAATTTTTACACAAACACCTGGTATGGACCCATCAGATATCACCACTTCATAGAGGTCATCGGCTGATTATATGCTACTTTGATGCCTCTCCCATATTCCTTAACTCTAGATGATGGAAATGTTTTTCTTTTCTTTCCTCTTCGACAAGGAAATGTATATCTTTATACATGCATAATTCCTTTTTCCCTCCATTGCATTCAATCTTCTATCCTAAATACATTTTATTTTCCCTCAGTAAACCTTTGGCAAGTTCACAAAATTTCAGGGTTGCAGACAATTTCTGCAACATAAGAGATGAACATCTGTACCAAACATGCATAATTCCTTTTTCCCCCTATTGCATTAGATCCTAAATACATTTTATTTTTCCCTCAGTAAACCTTTGGCAAATTCACAAGATTTCAGTGTTGCAGACAATTTCTGCAACATAAGAGATGAACATTTGTACCAAACATATCAGCTTGGACAGAGACATCTGCAAGTTTATGTATATGATAACACTGCTTGTAATGGCAATGCATTACAGAATTAAGAATAATCATAAAGATCAGATGCTCTGAACCATTAGTCAAAGATTCTAACTGATTGGAGAAAGAACTTACCAGTCCATATGTGTTGCGTTCATGCATTGCCCGTAGAACCTCTGGAGCCATCCAACGAGGTGTTCCAACACAAACATCAGGAGGAGGTACTCCAATATGAGCAAGGCAACAGGTATGTAAGAGAGAGCGAAGAGGCACTGCTCTATCAAAATCACAGAGCTTCACAACTGGCATTCCATCAGCTCTCTTCCTATCCAAATCAATCAAAATGTTTTCACTTTTTATGTCACGATGAATAATGTGTTTCGAATGCAGCTCTGCCAATGCACAAGCAACATCTCTAGCGATGCACAGTGTCAACTCCACTGGGACATGCTTCTCGCCAGCTTTTGATAGCTTCTCTACATAACTCTGTTACATAATGGGTAAGACAATCACTAAGACACGAATAAAAACTGATCAAGGAAAGGTAAGCAAGCTTGATAAACTAACCAAAATTACCTTTAAAGATCCCCCTTCTATATACTCTAAGAAAATTGCAGACGTTAATATACGACGCTCCGGATTTCCTTCCACTGAAGAAACCCACTTAGAAGATATTTGATGTCCATACATTTCTACTATGCAGGAATGTCTCAAAGCACCTAAAATTCTTACTTCCCCTAAACAACTGTACTCAAAATTACTAAATTTGTCCACTGAAGTCCCACATACTTCCAGAGTACGCACCTGCAAGATCCAACAAGATAGGCATATTAGCACTCATATTGAAGCATCTTACAATCAAGATAATGAACCATGATAAACTAACATGAACAAATAAACAAAAAACTCAATCAGCTACTAGTAACTTAAAACAAGAAAAATATAGCATTCAAACTACAAAATCTAAGCATTCATAAACTCTGCAATCAATGAATGTCTTAGAAGACCCATCACACAATCATTATCAGCAATAACTGGATGCAATATTGCAGAACAATGGATACCACATTTTTCATTCAGTGATAATGTGAAAATGACAAGACTTTCTGAGGTACACACCTTTGCTACAGCCTCAATGGATCCGAATTTGCAACGAACAAGAGAGCTAGAACCTGCCTTCTCAATTTCATCACAACAAGATATAGACGGAAAAGAACAATCAGCACCTAATCCAGTTTCACTTGAAAGGGGAACTGGAGTCCGCCTGAGAGGAATGTATCTGTTACAAGAAGCAAATCCATAAGGGGGAAAAAATAGATACGACTCTTTGGCAGAACAATATAACAGAAACTGTTATTGAACCAAAAATATCAGATGAGACTAAGATAACAGTAGCCTATAATATCATGATGAGTGGAAGATCAGAACATCAAAATTAGATAAGACCTCATAAAATAAAGATAGACTGATAAACTTCCATATATTAAGGTTTACATTCAACCTGCAGCAGGATTGATCAACATGCTACATTGCAGTACATGATATGTGTTCTAAAGGATAGCCAATCCCTTCACACAAGAAATCACACTAGTCAGCTGAACAATACCGTTTCAAAGAGGAAAAGGAGGAAAGAAATGGCTAAAACATACCAAACAAAGCAGAGATCTGAATATCTTAATTAAACACTTCATGCGTAAAGCCGAGCACTTCAGGGGGTTAAGAACATTAAAAATTATATAACAGAAGCCAAAAGGCCCAAAACTATAATGTACCTTTAGGGCATTATAATGCATATGAGCTGGGCCATGAACGCAGGCTGGCCTTGATAGTTAATAAGAAGCTTGCTCAAATGAGAAACAAGCCAAGTCTAAGGCCTACTTTTAATTCTTTTCATGTTAAATAAGCATAGCTCTAGTAGCCCTTGCCTCAATTCATTGATGACAAACATAAGGGGAAGTATCACTCTGGATCTATAATTTATTCTTATCTGGAAATGTAGAATACAGAGGAAAACAGTCACTCTAATTTTTGAACAGTCTTATAAATACAATTGTTACTCACATCAGCAAAGGGCTGACACATATTTAAAATGGCTTCTTTTCATAAAGGATAATGGTTATTAGCTACAAGCAAAGGCACCACACTCCTACTTGGGCTTGTTTAAGTTCAGATGCCACAGTGAAGATGCTTGAGCCAAGCTTTAGCAAGCTTCTTATAGCATCAGAAGTTGAGATCAACCTAAAAATGGCCTAAATC
Source organism: Quercus parvula (assembly GCA_030820535.1). NCBI lineage: Eukaryota > Viridiplantae > Streptophyta > Magnoliopsida > Fagales > Fagaceae > Quercus > Quercus parvula. The sequence goes on from JAUAME010000009.1 coordinate 516,753, forward strand.
CAACTGTGCCAAGTGTGAGCAGTCAAATACTCACCATGGTTTTCTATGGTTTAACATAAGCATCACCCATTAAAAAGAAAAATCTAAAGGTGCTGACCTGTAAAAATATTCCGAGTCTGTCTCTTCTCTTATATCATGTGGACGACATGCATCAACAACCATGCGAACCCAAGAATCACCCCTCTTGATGGGAACAACATTCCAGGCATGTGGCATGAAATCCAGGTAACCCCTGACAAGCTCACAAGGTACAGGAGGCTCCATCCGGTCACATAAATACTGGAGAAAACAATATTTCATCAGATCACAATAATAACTAGAAGGAAAAGGAAAAATAATAAACACATCCAAAACATATAGATCTTGAAACATAAACACAGTAGAAGAATCACCTTCATAAGTAATGCTCTATGTCTGCACACACCAAACTGCAGGGCCCCTATAGGAACTATTACAGAATTTCTTCTTACTTTAATAGAGCTGATGGATTTCTCACAGAGATCAGAAAATATAATATCTTCAACAGTGTCCACAACTGCCTTGTTGGTTGTACCAATACTCTCTCTGTTTCCAGTTGAGCAGGTGCAAACAAAGGGCTTTTGATAGTTTGAACCAGAGACCGCTTTCCGTGTCCTTTCAACGATAGCACCTCTATCACTACCTCCAAAATGATCTGATACAAAAAGAGCAAGCAATGATGCAATCTGCAGGACATCAACAGCATCCTGATCCCTATTTCTGCTTAAACCATTTAATTGCTTGAAATGAAACACCAATGCTTGAACAGACAGAGTAATCGCATCTAACTCTTCATCCCTCTTCCTGAAGGTCAAAATAAACAATCTCAGTTGTTTACATCAAGTGAACCATTACTATATACCAACCCAGAAACCAAAAAAAGTGCAATCAGTGTCTAAATCAACAAAACATTCATGTATAAAATGACCTGTCCACAAGAATGACTTCACGTGAATTAAGATGCAAGTTTTTCTCGTAATCACTCAGTGACATGAAGGGTCGGTCACGCCCTGCATCATAGAAACCATCTGGTAGATGATCCTCAATGCTACAAAATGAGTCATTGCTGTACTTGTGAGACAAATTTGAGCTATCTTCAATTGGTTTACGAGACTTGCATGGCTTAGGATTATCAAGATCCCTATCACAATGCCTTTTTGACTTGGAGATACTTTTCAATGTTTCTGAAGACGAACCTTCATCTTCCTCACCAGCCCCATTCTGTGTGGAGATCAGAGATAAGTCAGGTTCACAGCATTCATCTTCACCCCCTTTTCTTTTTGGAGCAGAATCACCAAACCCCTTTCTGGAACCAATTTCATTATCCTCGGCCACACTAGGAAAATTTTCACTTTCAGCTTCTCCAGAAACAATTTGCTTATCATCATCATCATCATCATCCACACCTACAATGTCTGACGCACCTTCTACACAAGTTTCAGTAGCAGGGACATTGAGGTTGCTGGATTTGATGTTTTCTTCTGCTTTCATAGTTAACACCTTGTCACAATCTATACCTTTCCACTTTCTACTGTTGTTCAAGCGTTCTTGACGAGCTTTCTGCTGCAAATAATACCGTCGTTTCCATCGCTTGCCTGTCCTACGGGCTGCGAAACATCTACTGTTTGATGATGTCACAGTTAATAAGGTTGGTGATGTATGACTAGAGCCTGCATCTATGAGTCATAAGATGAAACTGGTTTCACATATCCGAACAAAAGCATATACAAAACAAAGTATATTTATTTTAAATAAAGAAAGGAACCATCCAGATTTAATCAAATAGAACTGAGGGTACAGGCCTCACCATTACGGGGAAGACTTCTCTCGTTTTCCATGGTAGTGTCATACACATCCATTTCAACTGAAGAACTGATGAAATCATCATTGGATGCATCTCTACCATTCCCTTCCAAATTGCAGCTTATCCATGAAGGTATTTGACAATAGCTGAGCAGCTTATTGTACTTCAAAGATGGATCAAAGTTAAATTAAATGCTAGGCTTCAAACATGGATACAGAATATGAATCAAAGTTAAAAACCACTGAGTAATCCAATTCCAAGATAAGTTGAGATATTCTTTTTTTGATAAGTGAGATATCCAAAATTCATGAGCATCAAACACAATGTACGTATATATGTATGTGACACAGAAACATTCAAATACATACAATATAGGGTCAGGTGTAACTCTATGTGAGGTTACACCACTCTATAACTTTTCATTCAAAAGGGTATTTGGACAATTAAATTGTTGGATTATATTATCTTCTTATACCCAAGATACTTGCAAAATATCAAGATTATCAAAGATCAATAACTATCTCATCATAAAATGTTTATATTTCAAGTTTATTAACTTTAAACTTACACACAAAAAATGAGCTTATGAATCAAATGGTAAATAACAACCGATTAACACTAAACTTGGAGTGCACATTAGAAGCAACAAAATTACATAATCCAATAGTCAGATTTTCAGAATATTAATTCTATAAAAAATTTATGGACTAATGTAACATTGCAAAGAGTTACACCAAGTGTAACTTGATCCTATTCCTACAATACACACACACAAGTTCATAAAATGAGGATGACTGAATTAGAACAAAAAGATTAAAGAGTGAAAATACTAGGAAAATAAGGAATGAAGTCGTCCATTTAAAAGTTGAGGTGGCTCCTACAGAGGAAAAAATGAGGGAGAGTAACTTAAAATGACATGGCCATGTGCAATGAAGACTGATTACTACAACAGTGAAAATGAGTGGTTTAATTCAAGTTGCAGCCTGTGAAAAGAGGTCAAGTGGACAACCGCAATAAGTTGATGAGGCCTATGATCAAAAGAACATAGATCAAACGAATGGAAGCTTGAAAAAGAGTGGATATGGGCCTATTTGAAAGAGTAGCAACCATAGAAAATAAATAGAATAAAATCTTTTGCCAAACAAATTATATCTTACAACATACAAGAAACTAAAACTGCAATGAACCATAACAAACAAAGAAATATGACATTAAGTGCCTCTTAAACTAAGTCAGTATAAGTCATCATATATAAGTACCTGGAGATTTAACTTTTGAAGGTTATGCATTGAGTCAAGTTCAAGAGACCCTATTGATGTCAGCCTATTATTTGAGAGGTCCAAGTTCTCCAGCCTTTGCAAAGCGGACAAACCCGAAGGGAGTTCCACCAATTTATTATTAGCAACTTTAAATGATATCAAGGCATTCAAATTACTTATTTCAGTAGGCAAACTCTTCATCTTATTGAATGAAAGATCTAGAAACTCCAACTTATTTAAGCAGCCAATTTCCGGAGGAAGGTATCTGCAGGAAAATTTTCACCACAATTCAGTGGGTTAAAAGCTGGTAAAGTGAGTACAGCAATACTATTTTTCTATTCGTTACTGAAATGACAATGACAAACAGTCCTCAAATACTCAAGGCTTAGAAGTTTAGAGCATTATTAATGTAACTTAATGGCTTCATCTTATGAGAAGAAGCATTCTATAGTAGAGATTTCATCACATGGTTCATGGTCGTGTGTGTGTGTGTGTGTGTGTGTGTGTGTGAGAGAGAGAGAGAGAGAGAGAGGTTTAATCACCTAGTTTATAACATGCTATACCATCACTATCAAGGGCAAACAATTTGGACACATACCAAATTAAACATAAATGAATATCCTTCAAGATGTTATGTCCTATCATGATAAGCTGTTACAGGATCTACAACAAGGATTTTCACCCTTTGGCTTCAAGTTAAACATAAATGGATACCTTTGAGGTGTTATGTCATAGCATGACAAGCTGTTATAGGATCTGCATCAAGGTTTTTCACCCTGTGGCTTCAATCCATGCTCCCTATAATTTCAAATTTCTCCTCTTTTCATTTTTTCCTGAATTTTAATAGCATTACCGTTTGTTTGTTGTGTGTCATAACAGTTCATGCACAATTAAAAAAGGACAACCACATAACCATATTGTGCAATGAAAAGTCTACAAATTTTTAAGCAATCCAGGTAGCTCAAGCTTTGCCATTATAGAGCTCATTGAAAGTCACTCAGCAGCCTAGGCATGCATAGATCAGCCTATTTATGAGTTTGATATTACATGTACTATCCAGAATAATGACATAAAATATACTGATGTATATGTAATTGAGAGTATTCTCTTTTGCTTATTTATTATTATTCAAAAACTAATCACACACCAGAGTATGGTTTTTGAACATGTGAGTTCACCCTCCATCCCTTGTTTACAAGAGAAGGAGATGTCATTTGGTCCAAAGGCCATTAGCAACTTTTCTACTAATTATCTATGCACAGCCTTCATTGTATCCCAGTCAATCTTGTATGATACATTATAGAAATACTCTTTCTTGTCAAAACTACAGAATCTGTATAATACTGGATAATTCACTTGCAGCAGAAATCACTATATTTTGCATTCAGTTACATGATTATAAGACTAAACCAAGACACATGCTTCTTCTAGGTATTATTACATCCTCACCTAAGCCTAAAGTACATCCCTCCACACACTAAATATATACAACACAAGCCAAATCAACTGGGGCTGGCTTCAACTACACTAATTATCTCATCAGAGACAGATTCCAAATAACCTTTCCCAGTGTCAATTAGATAAAGCATAACAGCTGCTGAACAAAACAGAGTCAAATATAAATAATTCAACTAAAACAAACAAGTTACACAAATACCCCACACAAAAATTCAAAATTTTCAACTATTTTAAGTTCCATCTCAGCAGACAAGCAGAGCAGAGCTAAATACAGAGCAACATACACACTTACCTTATGGAAAAATGGCAAACGGAGAGCTTAGTCAGGCACTTGAGGCCGGCAATCTCGCCAAGTATCGGGAAAGCCGAAGGCCGAGGCGGCACTTTAGAAAGCTCAAGCTCCTTCAAATCCTCGAGCATATTCAGTGGCAACCCACCAAAACTGGGCGACGATATCTTAACCTGCAAGCACTCCAATCCAACCAAGCTCCCAAACTCCGAAGGAAACAAGTTAATCTCATTCCCGAAGAACTTCAACCTCTTCAGCCGCCCGAGCCCGCCCAGCGACTTCGGTATCAAATTGAACACGTTTTTGTACAAATACAAACCCTCCACGGCGTCGTTTGAGCTCTCCAAAGTCGAAACCTCGAAACTTTTCCCGGAAACATCAAGAACCGGTCCATCCTCGGCATCAGCATCGCCATCGTCAACCACAGAGGGTTTGGGGGGTTTTGAAGTTTCGGACTTTTCCGAGTTTTCGGGGGATTCGGGAGCGGGTTGGTCCGAATTGGCGAGCTGCATTGGAATTGGTGGCAGAGATGGAGCGGAGCATAAGCGAGGGATTTGTCAGAGAAGGAAACGAATTTTGTGAAATTGGCAGGAAAAATCAATGGGTTTTGGGGGGTAAAGATCTGTTTGGAAGGTAAGAAAATTAAAAAGTACAAATCATGGAAAGAAAGAATGACGAAAAAATCTAAAGGGTTTTTGTCAGTAAGAGAGGAGCGTAGTAGTACCGCTCCTAGAAAATTAAAAAAAGTTACGAAACACAGATATCGTATAAAGATTAAAGAGAGAGGGAAACCCTAGAATCTGGTTGTACCGTTTTTATTTTGGGGGTATAAATAGAATAAAATAGGAGAGAGAGAACGAATTTAAATTTATATATAAATTTAGATTTTAAAACAGTGGAGGACTGACTGATTTGACAATTTGGCCACTATTCTTTTCCTGCCTCCTTCGTGGCCACTTACCAACAAGTTTCAGCACTTTTGTAGGTAAATTTGGTCCGAGACTTTTCTATCATATGTAATAATTTGCTGAAGTACATAATAATGTGGTTTTTACTTTGTTTTGGAAAAGAGTAAACCGATCAATGTTACATAATTACTTGTGCCAAATTTTAAAAAGCAATGATTTGATATTAAAAATAGCACTTCAAAAAAAATCAATTAATTGACCCGTTTGGTAAGGGATTCCTAATTATGTTACTTAAGTTTTGTAAAAATATATGTAAATGAAAAAATATGTAAAAATACATGTTGTAATGTTTAAATAATGATTTTCATTGTTTAAACACCATTATCAAACGAGGCCTTGAGCATTTTGTTGTGAAAAGCCTTAGTGTTTGAAACAAAATCATGCAAAGTTCAAATTTTCTTTCAAACGTGAAGGCTGGGTTTGGTTAAACGCGTTGTTATCCCTGTCTGCGTTTTCTTGGGTAGGTCATGTGCACTATTTACGGGACCCACAACCGCAAGTACTTCTTTCAGCAAATATAACTTCTAACCTGGGTTTCACGATACTATTCATATATTTAAAAATTATTTTGTTACAATATTTTCAATTTTCAATTTTCAGTAATAAACAGTATCCAAACAAACCCGAAACGTATCAGCAAAAAAAAAAAAATTTAAAATGTTAAAAATACTACAACTTTTACTACATAGAGCTTACATATTCATGTTGCTGTGGATTTTAATAACATAAAAATGAATATTTGAAAAAAAAATTGATGATTGGTGACACATCGTTTTATATATATATATATATATATATATATGTGGGAACACAATCTATTTGTCCGTTTTGGGGGATTTTCACCCCAGACCAAGGACTAGACCTTGTAACCTGTAAGGCTTGACACCCCGCACGGCTTTGTCCTCTTGGCGAGTGTGGGCATGCTCATTTTGCAAAGTCTCACATCGCTTAGAGAAGCGCCCCTCTTATGCTTTATAAGCTTGAGCTCAAAGCATAAGTTGTACCAAGCTTATAAAGCATAAGAGGGGCGCTTCTCTAAGCGATGTGAGACTTTGCAAAATGAGCATGCCCACACTCGCCAAGAGGACAAAGCCGTGCGGGGTGTCAAGCCTTACAGGTTACAAGGTCTAACCCTTGACCTGGGGTGAAAATCCTTCAAAGCGGACAAATAAATTGTGTTCCCACAATATAGATATTAGAGCACCCACAGTAGATGTTGTAAAAAATATATCATTTTACCACATTAAAGACCTACTTTATTATTTTACCACATCATTTTACAACATCCCATTTATCAGATGTTTTATCCTACAATTTTATACATTAAAATAATATTTATACCACATTAAAATAATATATTAAATTCCTCCCACATCATCATCTTCATCAACGACCACCGCAGCAGCAAGAACAACAACAACCAGCAGAAAAATTGTTGCGGCCACAATCACCAGGAAAAAAAAAAAACAGAGATCGGCCCACCCAATCAACCCACAACCGCCGCCAAAAACAGAGATCGGCACCGAGATCGGCACCACCACCAAAAATAGAGATCGGCACCGAACCCACCCACCACCGATCTGCACATCTCAACCCACCCACAACCCGAACCCACCCAATCAACCCACAACCGCCGCCAAAAACAAAGATCGGCACCGAGATCGGCACCACCACCAAAAACAGAGATCGGCACCGAACCCACCCACCACCGATCTGCACATCTCAACCCACCCATAACCCGAACCCACCCAACACCGATCTGCACATCTCAACCCACCCACTGCCATAACCCACAACCCGAACCCACCCACCACCAATCTGCCCATCCGAACCCATCCATCAAACCACAGCCAAAAAAAGTGAACGGGAAAAAGAAAAAAGGAAAAAAAAAAAGAACCCGAAGCGGAATACGAACAGAGAAGACGAACATTTGGTGAGATCGGTGGCGTTGAGCGGCCATTGGTGATCAGCGTGCTGTGGAAGACGAACAGAGAAGACAGAGATGAGAAAGAAAACAGAGATGAGAAGACGGAGAGAGAGAGATATCTGTGATGAGGAGAGAGAAAACGAGAATAAAATAGTAATAAATATTATACAACTTCTGTCCGTACTGTGTTAAAATTGTGATGTTACTGTAGCATGTTGCAAAAGTTTAGAACATTTAACACATCTGATAAATGGGTATTTTTGGTGTTTGGTGTGGTAAATGTGCCAAATATTTGACATTTGGCACATTTACCACACCTGCTGTGGATGCTCTTATGTAATCAAATTTATAGCATCCTAGCATTAGGAATATGCACAGATCTAGTTAGCCAAGTTGATGCCAATATTTTTAAATAGACTACAATTGGTGGATTCACTTTTCAAACCGATGTGGATCCACCAGCTTTTAAAACCTGATGGGTTGGTTGAAAATTTACATAGCTTTTTGACTGGATGAGTTGGAAATTTTATACAATATGCCTTTACTTACATTTGGTTATCTCTAATTGGGCCATAAAATACTTGACATTCAAAGGCGGTGTTAGGAATTCTCGTTTGGAGGTCTTGCGACACTAATATACCAACGTTTTTAATTGGTATTACTTCTAAAAATTATTTATTTTCTCATATAAAATAGAAAAGAAAAAATATTAACCCTATATAGGCAAATGGATCAATTCTTGGTGGTTTAGAAAAATCTTAATCTACAAGTTAACCTGACACGCTAATTTAATGGTCATAATCACCCAATCTATACCACTCATATAATAAATGAGTTAAGCAAATATATTGCATAACCTTTAAATAATGATTTTGAAAACCAAATTGAATCAGGTTAATCGAGAACAAACAATTAGTCTAGTTTTTAAAGTTAATAAAACCAAAAAATAATAATTTTTTGTTGTGAATTGTGGTCAAATTGCTTGGTTTAGTAAACTAGTCACAGGTTTACAAGTTAGACCTCTTCTTCATAAGAGGAAGCAATATCCCACTGTTCACCATCGAAAAGCCCAATACTCTAATTTGTTAGTCACCAATAGCTTACTATCACTAGATCTTGCTATTTTTGGAGGGGTTTGATTTGTTGAGAGAGAGAGAGACAGAGAAGAAAAAGAAACTGATATTTTATATTTTTAATGGGGATGGGAATAACATCTAACCCGTTGGGGATATGGGTGTGGTTTGTGGATGGAATTTAAAATAAAATTTAAAAAATTATAAACTTCTCTATCTCTCTCATGTAATATTAAATGAATGAAATTTTTCTTTTTCTTTTTCTTTTTTTTTTACTTTGTATTTTTGTATAGTCTAAGTATTCATATATCCTTATGAATAAAAAAAATATCATATTTTAATTTTAAATATGTGTGTTGGAGGGGGTGATTTGGGGGAGGTTGACAAAGAGGAAGTAGAAAATAGGAGATATTTTGAATAGAGGGGTTGTTTTGTTCAAAAGTGGAATGTGGGGTAATTTTGGTGGGGCTTAAGTGTTTTATCTCTACACCCATCAAAATTGCATTTTCCCAATTTGGGGAGAAAATGAGAGAGGAGAGAGTGTAGAAGGAAAATTATTCATCTACCTCTCTCTTCCCTCCATTGTATGTGAGATTTTTTTTAACCCACTATGAACCTTTTTTTTAATCCATTATGCACGTTTTATTTTAAATTTTTAACCTCCACTTTAATTTTATTTTCCCCATTGTAAATTATTAAAAAAGAATTTATGTAAAAGGGCATGAGAATAAATTTATACAAACTATTTTTTTTTTATTGTATCACTTTTCTTCTCAACCAAATAAAATAGCTTTCGTCAATTTTCCACATCCAACCAAACATGTATGAAAGAAAATTAAATATTTTCTATTTCTCGCTTTTCCATCCTCCAACCAATCAAAGCCTAAAGTATATTGAACTTTTTAAAAATTATATTAGTATATTGAACTCTCTGTTATTATTTTTTTTTTTGTCATATAAATCTGTTAAAATATTTGAAATAATCAGATAATAATTATCTAGTTGATGATGCTTCAATTATCAGTGGGCTGAATTGTCTTCGATGTTATCAAAGGGTCGCTAGTGAATCCTGAAAAAAGAACATTAAAGTCTTAGGAGACCAGTGGAGGCCGGCCAAGAATCCTCCGATGGCAAAGTTAGTATCTTTATGGTTTTTTGTTAAGGAAAATGAAAGGAAGTCTCTGAATGGTTGCCTTCTTCGTAGATCAGTGCTTTTATAGCACACCCACGAAACAGTCATCTTCCTTCATGAAAGTTGACGATTTCGGAAGCAACCTCTAACTGTTTTTGATACCGTATCGTTTGGCCTGATTAATTTAACCGTCGTTGGCAACGGTTCCCTTTAATTTTTGTCGATTACAGAGCGAGGTATGATGCCCTGTGCTGAACAGTAATGTTGACTGTTCAGTTTACTCAGGACGAGATTATCCTAAATCTCGTCCTACTTGTTTCGCTCAGGACGAGTTTTCCTTGTCCTGACTTTCACGGGCTGATATTATGGATCAGGACGACCTATCATGGACGAGTTTGGAGTTGGGACTTTTTCTAGTATCATCACTAGTCATTGTAATAAATTCTGGAAATATCATCTCATCTTCCTCCCCTCTTTATTCAATCTCTGACTCTCTTCCCTCTTTCTCTCTTTTGTCTCTTCTCTAATTTTTCTCATTAACACGGTGGTTTTTTTTTTTGATAACCTCACACGGTGGGTTTTGTTGATGGAGGTAGTGGTGGGTATTGTTGATGAGGTGGTGGTGGGTTTTGTGGGTATGGTTGATGGAGGTGATGGTGGGTTTGGTATGGATTGTTTTTGGGTTTACTGGTTAAATATGGTGGTTTGTGGTCGTTTGCTTGGTGAATAGTGGTGGTCTTGGTTGGTAGCAGGGGAAAGAGATGAGAAACATATTTTTTATTTGTAGTTCTATTATTTTAATCATTTGCATGTAAAAATAAAAACCGGGATGTATGGTGTATTGTAAAGTGAGTTAGTATGATAGATAAAGTAGATTTTTAGATGGTAAAATACAACTTTTATGCCATCCCCAATGGTAATGCTCTAAAGTTTAGGGGTGTTTGGATTTTATATCCTAAAGTTTCAGAATTTAGAATTTATCTTATGAAATTTGGGAGTGTTTGGATTTTACACTTTAACGTTTTAAAATTTGAATTTATCCCCTAAAGTTTGGGGATATTGGATTTGACATCCCAAATTCTGAAACTTAGGATATAAAATCCAAATACCCCCAAACTTTAGGGAGTAAATTCTAAATACCCCTAAAAATTTGCGGGATAAAATCCAAATTGTGAAATGTTATGATGTAAAATCCAAATACCCCAAACTTTAGAAGGTAAAATTCAAATTGTGAAATTTTAAGGTGTAAAATTCAAACACCCCAAATATTAGGGGTTTAATTTATAATTTACCCTTTATTTTATTATTTTCATATTAATTAATATTAAAATAATACTATGTCATCACAGTTTGACCTTTAGGTTAAACCCTGATCCAACCTTAAAAACCTTGAATCCTTTATTTTTCCAGTTCTCTGAGCAGTTTAAAACAAAATTATTTTTGAATAGAGCAATTTTGTTTTTAAAATTGTGTTTGAAATAATTAAATCACTAAAAGGAGGGGGAAAAAAGCAATATAATGTACACAAAAATTTTCATAATACTTTTCGCAACAATTGAGTTAATAATATTTTACAGGTTTTATATGAATCCATCACTAATATTACATTTTTACTTACTAATTACTACTATCATTCCGTCACATTAAAAATTTGTTGTCAACTTTTTAGAGTTTATAGACTTTCTTAAAAATATATATATATATATAATAAAATTGAGAAGCTTGCAATTAACCAACAATATAGGGTCCCATCTATTGGTTTGGTGGTCTAAATTTTGACTGAAGCTGACATGGCAAGATCAGAGCCGCTACTGTTCCAACCAATAACAGGAGAGAAAAAGAGCCTAACGAACTTCGTCTAATAGTCGATCCTGATTCCCGCCCTTTAAATTCATTTCCTCACTCTGTCCATTACATTTCAAATCTCTATCTCTATCTCTCTCTTTTTCTCTCTCTCAGACACAGAACTCACAAATTCTGCTCCAGAGTCTTCCTCAGAAACGAAGATGATTGCAACACTCAAGTAAGTCACAGAGCCGTACACTTCTTCCTCTTCGTTTCTCTTTGATTTTTTGAACTTCATTCTATCTAGGTATTGATCGTCACCATGATTTTCTGTTTCTGAATCATGTTTTCTCAGAGCCGAAGATCAAGGCCAGTTACAGCTCATGGAGCGCGAAGATATCGATGAAGTAGAAGATTTGTTTGAAGCGATCGACAAATGTATGATCTGCAATCTTCGCTTTTCTCTTTCATTCTCGATTTCCGAGTGCCTTTGCACTGATTTCGTGTTGTTTTACTAGAAATTCGATTTTTCACAAACTCTGAATTATATACTCTCTCTCTCTCTCTCAAGCTCTGAATTATAATTTTCTGTAAAGTTCGGATGATCTCATTCTCAGTCTGACTCTGTTTGCGTGTTGATGCCTCTAATAGTTTGGTTTCGATTTTGAATGAAATTTGCTTTGCTTTTGTGAGAATTCCAGAAGTCTGATTCACTATGTATCGTTTTGTTTATGATGGTAGAACTTGAATTTCTAGTGCATATGAAGTTGCCTTCTCTCTGTTTGGACTAAATTTTGAGTAGCTTCACTTCAATCACCTACAAGCTTGTTCAGGAATTTGAAGTTTCTACTGGATTTACTTATTAATTTTTTTGTGTTTCTTTGCTTCTGGTTTCTTTTCAGATGAGCGAATTTAGCCTAATTGACGAGAACATTGAGTTCTTATTGGTTTAAGTCACTACTTATTAGTTTCCACTCAAAATCTGTGCATTTTCTGCAGTGATTGCTCAGGGAATCAATTCCGGAGACGTGAAGAAGCTTCAAGATGCAGGGATCTACACCTGCAATGGCTTAATGATGCATACAAAGAAGGTATATAGCTTAATTTTATGTAAAAATCCTTTTGAAGGTGAAGGTTTTGGTGCTGTTTGGTTTCTATGATCTATCTGTCTCCAATTTGCAGCACCTGACTGGAATCAAAGGCTTATCTGAGGCCAAAGTTGACAAAATCTGTGAAGCTGCCGAGAAGATTGTGGTTAGCGTTTAGATCATCCATAGTCTCTGTAATTGCTTTGATTTTTCATCAGTTTTAGCTTTGGATTCAGTGAGTTTGATTGCTCCTTTGTTTCTTTATTCAGAATTATGGTTATATTACTGGAAGCGATGCTCTTCTCAAAGTAAGTTTGAATTTATTTATAATTTTTTTGAATTGAAATTAGATCCATAAGATCTAAGCAGTTCTTTTAATTATATTTGACAGTGAGTCTAAAATCTGATTCTCATTTTTTCTTATAGAGAAAGGCAGTGGTCCGCATTACAACTGGAAGCCAAGCCTTAGATGAACTCTTAGGCGGTAATTCTTTGCTCTGAGATGTTCATTCTCTGAATTATTGTTTTTGTGGGTAAAAATTTATCTATAATTGATTTGTGTGTAAAATTTGAAAAGGTGGAATTGAAACAATGGCGATTACTGAATCTTTTGGAGAATTTCGGTGAGAACATTGCACATTTTACGTATATGAATTACTGTTGTTTGTTCCCATTGAAACTTGATACTGATTTGGCTTTACACAACATTTAAATTTCTATATTGTGCCATTTCTCTATTCAGGTCTGGGAAAACACAGCTTGCACATACTCTATGCGTTTCTACCCAGGTTCCTTTTCTCAGCTAGCATGTACTCTTATACAATTGTGAATAGAGTGGCTATGCTATGTAGTGGTCCTAAAAGTAGCTCTGAGATAGTGTGATATTTTAAGTGAAAGGTGTTCTATTTTGAAGAAATCGAACTTCATGTTAATGGTCCTTCAGGCATGATATCAGACATGTTTTATAATAGAAATAAGTAATCTGTGGGACACAGAGGGCACTTGCACATAATGGCTTATAGACTTCAGCATGTCAAGTATGTGTGAAGTTTAATGATTTGACGCCTACATTATGTACAGCTCCTGAAGCTGCTCAATTAAAAATTAGCAATTACAGAAAATCTTGTGTTACTGCCCTTAAATTTGTGTGTAATAATAACAAACTTGATTCAATAACATTAAGCTTTGCTGATTGTGCATCCTGATGATTTGCTGATGAATTTGGCAGCTTCCTACCCACATGAGGGGAGGGAATGGAAAGGTTGCTTACATTGATACTGAGGGAACTTTGTATCCTTTTTATCTGTTTTATTTTGCTTTGATATTTGATTGGCTTATTTAGTTTCTTTTCAGTAAAATCTAACCAAGAATATCATAAAAAAAATGCGTGTGTTTTAGCATGTTTTCTTCTTAACTATGTCAACTTTCAGCCGACCTGATCGAATTGTACCCATAGCTGAAAGATTTGGCATGGATCCAGGATCTGTCCTGGACAATGTAAGCTTCATTTATTGCATTAGATATCAATGGAAATAGGAACAGCACATATATAAGCTAAATTTGTGTTTTCTGTGAATGTGTTAGATCATTTATGCTCGTGCATATACATACGAGCATCAGTACAACCTGCTTCTTGGTTTGGCTGCAAAGATGGCTGAAGAACCATTTAGACTTCTGGTGAGTCTTATTGAGAGAATTACACTACTAATTTTGCATGAATTCGTTATGTCAGATTGTGGATTCAGTGATTTAATGTTTGCATGAATTCATTATATGTCAGATTGTGGATTCAGTGATTGCACTCTTTCGAGTGGATTTCACAGGACGAGGAGAACTTGCAGAGCGCCAGGTTAAACTTCAGAAATTCTTACAATGCCTTTGATGTATAGAACTTTCTGTCCATATATATATGCCATTTCTCTTGAATGACACAAGTCATTTGTAAATTTGCAGCAAAAGTTGGCACAAATGCTCTCCAGACTAACAAAGATAGCTGAGGAATTTAATGTTGCCGTCTACATGACCAATCAAGGTAAGCGCCAACCAGTCTGACACAAGTTTCCGTATGCCCATTTGGTCTCTAATTATTCTTGTCTACGCAAAGCAAGATAATATTCAATGCAAACTCAGAATAATGGAATACATGAATAAGATCTTTTCTTTTTTGAATGTGGCTATTGAGTTCAGATTGTAAGTGTATTGGCCCAAAATATATGCAATGAAGCATCAACGAGCAATATTGATTTATAATATTTTTACAGTAACTAAAGTGAATTTAACACGACAATCCTGAACCGTATTGTTGGACTGTTGGTTGCAGTCATAGCTGACCCAGGAGGTGGAATGTTCATATCGGATCCAAAGAAACCAGCGGGTGGGCATGTGCTTGCTCATGCGGCTACAATAAGACTGATGTTCAGGAAAGGCAAAGGTGAACAGCGTGTCTGCAAGGTGTTTGATGCCCCAAATCTGCCCGAGGCTGAAGCTATATCCTTTTCACTAGTGCAATAATTCAACCTTTTAAATTTTCGATTGATTGAATCAACCTTGATGGAAAATCAATCCTGTAATCATGACCTTTCTGGTCATGAGAGAGACAAGTGGAATCCCAAAAGATCAATTAAAAACTGACATCATGATAAGTGATCCTAAATCAGGAATTCAGTGTCTTCCGTATCAGTTGTTAAAAACTACTTTTCAGTGCCGACAAGTTTATCTTAACAGAAACACGTATTTCAGATAACACCAGGGGGCATTGCAGATGCGAAGGACTAAGCTTACAGCCCTTCTGCAGCTCTAAAAGTAGCAATATGGTGGAATATACATTTTCCTAATATCTACTTACTGTAGTTTACTTTAAAGTTGTAAATCATGGATCAGACCAACAGGCTGTTGGTCTGATTCATGAAAGCATTGAAGAGCTTTAGCTGCCCTGGACTATGCTCCAGATACATCTTTAACTTCTTTGGTGAATATAGTAGCCATATTAAAAATCAATGGACTTCATTGTTTCTTTGCAATGGTTATTGCGTGAACAGGAAACTGACCCCATGTTCAGAAATGGATTTTATTATCATAACGAATGTGACCGTAATTATTATCATCATCACGGCCTGATTCAAGAAGCAATAAAAATAGAGATATATCAAATAGAAATCTACCACAATATCAGTCTTGAAGAGCAATCATATTATTTCTTGTATCAAACATGAGATCCTGGCTTAGTTTGACATTACGCAACATGTACAGCAGCATAAAATCATGTCTTAGTTTTGGTAGGTACTAAAAAGGATATAAAGCTAAGCACCCATTAAAATGCTTTCAAGCCATTCAAGATCAGAGTAATATGATGAGGAAAAGAAATCAAAAGCAAGGCCCAATAATAATGACAGCTATGCCGTAAAAGGAAACTATAACGATATCAGTAGTTAGATGACCAGTTGGCAGCACTTCCAACTCTTGGCATGCCGACAGTTTCCCTCTTTGACTCTTCATCCACGGTGAAAGTTACACCGCACACCTGACCAGAACTGTCCACCCTTGGCACAGGCTTCACCTCATTAAGGGGGTGTTCATAACTCCTCAAGCCTCCAGACGATGTGAAGAAGCATCCTTTGGAAAACAACAGAAACAGAGAAATCAGCAAGCTAGTAGTCATGCTCATGAAGTAATATCAAACAGATAGACTATAGTATTAGTATCTGGAAGTTCATGCTAATAATTACACAAAATCGAAACAAGGCCTAATTTTTTTTAACCAATGTGGTAGATAAATGACAGGGAAGATAAATGGGAAAATCAGTCGATTAGAAAGTAGATTTTGAAGCTTGTTCTTGCTATAGCAATTTGATATCACCCACATACCTAAAGCTCACATAAGCTTTTATCCCCCATATTTTAAAACCAAAATTTTTAACATCTGGATCATTAAGAAAAGCAAAAAGAATCCTAAATAACCACTCCATGAGGGCAACCATTTCCCTAACATGTTAAAACATATACCTTTAGGAAATGGTGCAAAAGATTTCCCACAGCCCTTCTTCACAATTTCTGCCTCATCTGAAAGAACAAGATGGCCTTCAGAATCAGTACCCCAGAAGAAGGGAACACTTACATCAGCATCCTGCATAAGATGAAAGTAGAATTAGCTCCAGTAAAGCAAATGATGATCATTACAAAGAAACAAGATAGAATTAAGAGGTGCCCAAAACATGGAGCATATCATTTTAGGAAGAACAATATACTCACAGTAGCTATAAATGCGGTTTTTGAAGAGCTATCATAGAGAATAAATGCAAACTTCCCATGGATATCTCTCACAACCTGGTCTGCAGGATAAGGACCTCTATCTCGCAGAGTTCTGTAAGCTTCTATAATAATGACCACCTCATTTGCGGTTTTGTTCAATCCATATTGTTGCTTAAGCTGCGCAACATTTTCAACGTGACCTCGAAACAAGCAGAAAATGTCGTCGACCACTGCAAACAATCTGACAGTATGATTTGTTAATATCAGAAATTAATTTCATGTGCCAACAAAAAACTGAAAAAAGAGATCGTCAAGTTAAAGACCAAAAACTTAGATGCAGTGAAAAAATAACACTGGAAAACAAGATCAACAGAAGTCCAGCAGAAATTATACATGTGGTTCTTCAATGGGATGTGAAACCAAAACACTGTTTTAGAATGTCCAAATTACAAAATAATAGAGAAGCCACAACACCAACAAAAGCATAGTTAACAAGAAACCACAATATGCAAATAATATCTTGTGCAAGAAAAAAAGAGCCCTTAAAACCTCCAGAAAAGAAATGTTTGTCCATTCAAATGTTGTGTAGAACATTCATAGAATAATTTAATTCCATTGGACATTCAAAAATGTTCTAAAGAATTGCAAACATATTAGAAAAACAAAAAAGACCATAGCCTAAGAGTTAAATCAATCCGTTGTCTCATATCAAAATCATTATTGAGACATGAAACTGAAGACAAAATACAATCTTTACATTTGAATTAAATGCCATTAAGACAAGCACGACCCATAAAATACACACACACATATAACTCTCAAAACATTCAGAATTAAAATTTGATTGAATAACTATGATGATAGAAACACTGATCAAACAAGAGTTTGATGTTGTGAAGATTGCAGGCGCCAAAAGTTCTAGACACAAAATCTAACACCAGCAAATTCAAAGCAAACCCCTCAAGATTGTGATTCTTTCCTAATATTTCTTAGACACCAAACGAAGCATTAACACTTGCAGCCACAGCTCACAGTGATCAAGGACACCTAGATCCATGAAGTACTAACCTAAAAGGCTACAAATTAGGTTTTTCTAAGTGGATTCCAGTTATCTCATCTAGTCATTGAATAAGAGTCCTGGTTCGAATCCTGCCTACGCTAAAATCAATTGGTATCTTGGCCTAATTATAAAGAGCAGCGATCATCATAGAATAGATGCCATAGGTTCAAATCCTATCTAATCCATCCAAAAATTAAAAAAACAATAGTCTAAAGATCACCAAACATCAGTCAAAAAAGGTAACTGCCATTTTGTACCTACAGACAATAACCGCATTTTTTAATGATAAATCAAACAAAGTAAAACAAACCCAACAAAAAATCCAAGATCCTATGATAAAAACCCCAACTTTCCTTGTTTTTCCTACTATTTCTTGCCAAAAACCAAACAGACCCAAGAATCACCAAGATCAGATCAACCCAAAAACCATAAAACCAAGAAAAAACACAAGATGGATATACCATATTTTCAGTTTGTTGGTGCGTAAGAGAAATGGGGTATATAGATTGTAGAATACCTGGGTAGGAGTGGGTTCTTATTTTGGAGCGAGTAGGCAATGAGGCCCGAAGAGGCGAGGTTGACAGTGACAGAGCCAGGGTGGAGAGAACCAAAGTGGTTGGCCAAAAACCCATCTTTCAAAGTCGAGACCGATTCCGATTGAGGACTCTGAAGAGCCTCGGGACTCTTGGCCACAGATTTGTCAAAAACAGCCAGCATTTTCGCTTTCTTTGATCAGAGTTCACAGAGAGAAAAAGAAGAGAAGAAAAGAGAATAGAGTGGTTTTACAATTTGGAGGAGAGAAGTAAAAAGACTTTGTGACTGAGTGGTTATAATATGGCATTTGTCTTCTTCTGAAACGAAACCTTTCGGTTCCCTATTTTGCCCTTTGCCGATTCTTATCTGTATCCACGAATGATATTAATACCACCGACTCGGCGGTTTCATACGGACCAACATCACTTTTCTATCGATAAGTATTAGTACTCTATTATTTTTATTTTTGAAGTCGGTTTGTAAAATAGTAATTTTTTCTCTCTGACAATTTTTTTTTGGAGAGAACTCTCTGGCATTTTCTATCGATAAGTATTAGTACTCTATTATTTTGTTGCGTTAATTGGGTATACTTTCTATCTTATTATTTTAGGACACTATTCCTATGCTAATATTGTTTTTATTTAAGTTTCAGTAATATTTGGGTATTATAATTTTCATATTTTTTTATAATATAAATTTCCCTGTGTAGTAAATTTTATACACTTGAGTGTCAATCTTTAAACTAAAAAAAATACTACCTTCCTTACAAATTATTGGCCTTTTTAGAAAACCAAACTTTTTAAGGTAAACATTAAATATTATCTTGTCTCTTGATTAAAAAGATAAAAGTTTCGAAAGTTACCATTAAACAAAATTCTCATAAAAAGTTTATAGTTCAAAATGTGTGTGTTTGGTATGTGTATAATAAGAAACTCAATTAATAAATGGCCTTTAATTTTAAAAACATAACAAAATTTTAAGATATCTCAAAATAAAATATAGGAGCAAAAATTTGAAGCGAACTAGAGTGATTAAGAAACAAATTTTATCATTTTTTTATTTTTGGAATATAAGGAAGTAATGCCACCTTGTTATTATGTATATAATAAAATGCTTCCTTCCAGCCTCACTTCTAACCTATAAGGAATAAATGTCTATAATCTAACTTTGTATTTGTTGTCATCCTCATTTCCTCACTTTACGTATTCTTATTAAAAAGTAGTTATCTTTGACACAGGCATTTAGTTTTGGGAAATTGTTGAAGTATTAATCAAAGTGAAATAGTATGTTTTTTGTGGGGGAGTAAAATATGGGCCCATGATCTAGGCCCAGGAACGACGTTTCATCAACAATACGTCCGAGGATAAGAAATCACAGAGGACCGTTGTAACTAACAGTAGAGTGCGTAAGGATCCCAAGAGGCTGGTCCGAGAGGAATACCCTCCTCGGACATGACGTCTGATGGTGAGAGGAACCTCGGCTTTCCCTTAGTCCACCCTCCAGGAAGTTCCAGAGGTAAAGATAGATTACCAATGCATATGGAAGGGATAAGGATGCAGAAATATCTTGAGAAAAAGCTGCTACCACCGCATTAAATGCATCACAGCTGCTTTCCTGGCCGCATTTATGTGGAGAAGACCCCTGAACAGTGTTGAAAGTGATCTTTATCCCCAGGAAGTCAAAAAACTGTAAGAAAGGAAATGGAAACTCAAGTACCGTGCTAGATGACAGACAAGTGGACGATGAGATCGGGCAATGAAGGACTATATAATGGAATAAACCCTTCATAAGAAAAGAGGACGAAAAAGGAAAAAGAAGAACATCAAGAAACAACTACTGTAGCACCGGGAAAAATACAACCTAAAAGAAAGCATCTAATCTAAGATCATACCACTCGGATTTGATTATAACCCATGAAAATTACCCAAACCATACTCCTCGGACGTAAAATCCTAATTCACTTGTGTGTTTTAGCCTCCTCGGCCAAGTACCCAGATCCCAATAACTGTTGTAAAAATCGCTGCTAGCCCAATTCTTTAACCCACTCTCTCACAAATTTATTGTATTGGGCTTGTTGGGCCTATTTCCTGTTTCTATTAAGGTGTGGGCTACAATTTGTGACCCTACAATTGGCGCCGTCTGTGGGAAGAATTAGCGCTAATAGAAAGTTACGGCAGTTATGGCAGGTTCGGGACCGCAACAAGCCAGTCCGCCCTATGCAGAGTCAGTAAACGTCAGTCAGCAAGATGAACTCCATAATCTTGAACAGGAGAACCACGTAGATAACCAGCGTGAGGGTAGTTCGCGAACGATCCATGCTGGGAAGAGTGGCTATCGACGAAAGAGCCATCTAGTGCAAGGGCACGCTGATGAAAAGGACTTGCAGCGTGAAATAGAAGGATTGAAAAAGAAGCTTCGCCGAGCACAACGAAATCACACCCCTTCAAGTTCTGATGTCTCCTCCAGCGGTGAAGGGGAGGACAGTTACAGGGATTCTTCGGAAACTCCCCCCAGTGAATCCTATTCCTATGAAGAAGAGCATTCTCACAAGAGAAGGAGAAAAAGTTCGTCTAGAAGGGGAATGGGGACCAAAGACATGAAGAAAGCTTTGACCCAAATTTCTAAGTCCCCCTTTACTAGGGGAATAGAAAAGGCAAAGCTTCCCAGACGTTTTCATCAGCCTACGTTCTCTATGTACAACGGACGTACCGACCCTGTAGAACACGTGAGCCAATTCAGACAAAAGATGGCAGTTTACTCTCAAGACGAGGCTTTATTGTGCAGAGTATTTCCCTCTAGCCTAGGACCGATGCCGATGAGATGGTTCGATGGGTTGAAGACTGATTCCATCGGTTCCTTTAAGAAGCTCACTCAATCATTCTGCTCCCGGTTTGTTACATGCAGCAGAGTTCCTCAACCCCTTGATTCCCTGCTGTCCATGACAATGAGGGAAGGGGAGTCTGTGAGGTCATATGCCGAGAGGTATTGGGAGATGTTTAACGAGATTGACGGGGATTTTGATGAGGTTGCTATCAGAACCTTCAAGGTTGGTCTTCCCTCCGAGCATGGCCTGAGGAAGTCCCTGACAGGGAAGCCGGTCACCAGCTTGCAACAATTAATGGATAGAGTTGATAAATATAAGAGGATAGAAGATGATCAACAGCAGCAGCAACAAGGAAAAGGGAAAGGCAAGCTTGTCCCCCAAGAAAGGAGAGAGTTTAGGCCGGACAGGTACAATAATAACCGGCCAAGAAGGGATTATGCCGAACAACAGGCATCTAGTAACAGCCAAATAGTTGGAGCTGTATTCCGAGAGCCTGTGCACCAAGTCCTGGAGAAGATAAAAAACGAGCCCTTCTTCAAGTGGCCCAATAAGATGATGGGAAACCCCGAAAAGAGAAACCGAAATCTCTACTGTCAATATCATAAAGACCACGGTCATACCACCGAGGACTGTAGAAGTTTGTGGGATCACCTTGACCAGCTTGTCCAGGAGGGCCGATTAAAACAGCTGCTGCATCATTCCAATAGCTTGGGTAGCCTTACGGAAACTCGGTCGGAAAGGGGGAATCCTCCGAGACCTCCTCTTGGAACCATTAATGTTATCTTTGCGGCACCTGGCAGAACGGGGTCATGCCCCTCCAGAGTAATGTCAGTGACTCGGCTGTACCCTGAGGATGACTCGCATGAGTCAAAGAGAGCCAAGTTAAGCCGATCCTTGGTCATGGGATTCTCGGATGAGGACAAGATCGGAACTGTCCAACCTCATGACGACGCCTTAGTAATTACCCTCCGAATCGGAGGCTATGATGTAAAGAGGGTAATGGTGGATCAAGGCAGTGCAGCCGAGATCATGTACCCTGATCTCTTCAAGGGGCTGAACCTAAGAGCTGAAGATCTGACGCCTTATAATTCCCCTTTAGTGAGCTTCGAGGGAAAGACTATTATTCCGAGGGGACAGGTCAGGCTGCCAGTGCAAGCCGGAGCAGAGATAGTAGAGGTCGATTTTATAGTGGTGGACGCCTACTCCCCTTATACGGCGATTGTTGCAAGGCCTTGGCTTCATACTTTAGGAGCAGTCTTTTCCACCCTGCATCAGAAGATTAAATACCCCTCTGGAGGCAAGATAGAAGAGATATTGGGTGATCAAACCATGGCGCGGCAATGCATGATAGCAGCTATCCGACATGAGCCTGAAGCAGAATCTGAGGCTCAAAAAGAAGAGCTATAGCAATCAAAACCCCAAATGTTGTCCAAAGATGGGCTGTCCGAGGAGGCGAAATGTGAAGATCTTGTAAAGTTCATAATAGGAGATGACCCTGATAAATTCTTTCAAGTCGGATCTCAACTACCCCAGTCAGAGAAGGAGGAATTGATAGAGTTCCTCAAGCGAAACATAGACGTCTTTGCATGGGATGCTTACGAGGCTCCGGGGGTAGACCCAGACTTCATTTGCCACCATCTGAATGTTAATCCGATGATGACCCCCAGGAAGCAGCTCCCTCGTCGGCCGTCTAAAGAGCATGCAGAAGCGGTCCGTCAGGAAGTGTCAAAGCTAAAGAAGGCAGGGGCTATCAAAGAGGTCTTCTATCCTGAGTGGTTGGCAAATACGGTGGTGGTCAAGAAAAAAACTGGAAAGTGGCGAGTATGTGTTGATTTCACAGATCTAAATAAAGCCTGCCCTAAAGATCCATTCCCCATGCCCAAAATTGATCAACTGGTAGATGCCACAGTCGGCCATCCTCGAATGAGTTTCTTGGACGCCTTCCAGGGTTATCATCAGATACCTTTAGCATTGGATGATCAAGAAAAAACTGTTTTTGTCACGCCAGTAGGGAACTACCACTACAAGGTGATGCCATTTGGTCTGAAGAATGCGGGTTCCACCTACCAAAGAATGATGACGAGGATGTTTGAATCATTATTAGGGAAAAATATGGAGATTTACATAGATGACATGGTGGTGAAAAGCAAAAGAGCATCTGAACACCTTGAAGATCTTCGAGTAGTCTTCGAAATTCTCAGAAGTTATAAACTACGTTTGAATGCCGCCAAATGTTCGTTTGGTGTTGGCTCAGGCAAGTTCTTGGGTTATATGGTTACTCACAGGGGAATTGAAGTCAATTCCGACCAAATTAAAGCCATCATCAGTATGCGAACTCCTCGGAACCCAAAGGAAGTGCAAAAACTAACCGGAATGACCGCTGCGCTGAATAGATTTATATCTCGATCGGCGGACAGGTGCCGACCTTTCTTTTTGTTGATCAATAAATGGAAAAGCTTTGAATGGTCGACGGAATGTGACGCGGCTTTTCAACAACTCAAGGACTATCTTGCTCGGCCGCCTGTCATGTCAAGCCCTGAGCCGGACGAGGTCCTTTTTGCGTACATTGCAGTGGTCTCCTATGCAGTAAGTTTAAAATTGATAAGGGTTGACAACGGCGTGCAACGACCAGTATACTACGTGAGTAAGTCACTGCATGAGGCAGAAATACGCTACCTTCCACTGGAAAAGGCCATATTAGCGGTGGTGCTTGGCACACGCAAGTTGCCTCATTATTTCCAAGCGCACACGGTGATTGTTCTTACTCAACTCCCATTAAAAGCCGTACTTAAAAGTGCAGACTACACGGGAAGGATAGCCAAGTGGGGTACAATTCTGGGAGCTTTCGACATTAAGTACATGCCTCGCACCTCAGTTAAAGGCCAGGTACTGGCCGACTTGGTGGCAGAATTCACCGAACCGGAAGCGGAGAGTCAATTAGCATTAGATGAAAGAGGTGCAAAACTAGCCTGTAGTATCACCAGGTGTCCCCCTCCGACGTGGGAAGTGCATGTAGACGGAGCATCAAACCAAAAAGGAGCGGGTATTGGGCTAGTGTTGACATCTTCAGAGATGATCACCGTTGAAAAGTCGTTAAGATTAAGCTTTCCTGTCACGAATAACGAAGCAGAGTACGAAGCACTACTGGAAGGAATGACTATGGTCCTAAAGATGGGAGGAAAGTCCATTAACCTCTTCTCGGATTCAAGGCTAATTGTGGGTCAAGTCAAGGGAGAATTTGAAGCCAAGGATGAGAGAATGCGAAGCTATCTTAGCCGAGTGAGAGCCATGCAAGTGGAGTTCGAATCCTTTAGCTTGCTACATGTCCCAAGAAGCGGTAACACGCATGCGGACTCCTTGGCCACTCTTGCAACTTCCTCGGCACAGAACTTGCCTCGCCTAATCCTTGTTGAGGACCTGCATCGACCCTCAATAATAGCAAAAGTAGTACAGATCAACCAAGTAAGAATGGGGCCGAGTTGGATGGACCCTGTCGTGCAGTTCTTAAAGGATGATATTCTACCCGAAGAGAAAACGGAGGCCGACAAAATAAGAAAGAAGGCTCCTAGCTATTGGCTGTCACAGGATGATAAGCTATACAGGCGTTCCTTCTCTGGACCTTATCTACTCTGTGTTCATCCCGATCAAACGGAATTGCTCTTGGAGGAAATGCATAAGGGAATCTGTGGAAGTCATACTGGAGGCAGGTCCTTGGCGCATAGGGCCATTACTCAGGGTTATTGGTGGCCGAACATGCAGAGAGAAGCTTTGGAGTACGTCAAAAAGTGCGATCAATGTCAACGGTATTCACCAAGTATACACCAGCCAGGAGGAACCCTCAATCCAATATCTAGCCCATGGCCATTCGCTCAATGGGGCTTAGACATCGTCGGACCGTTTCCTAAGGCGGTAGGAAACAAGAAGTATTTGATAGTTGGTACTGACTATTTCACAAAGTGGGTTGAAGCAGAGCCTCTGGCTAATATCCGAGATGTGGATGCGAAAAGATTTATCTGGAGAAACATTGTTACTCGGTTCGGTGTCCCGCATGTACTTATCACAGATAACGGACTTCAGTTTGACAGTAAGATGTTCAGAAACTACTGCGGAGAATTGGGTATCACTAACAGGTATTCTACTCCGGCTTATCCCCAGGGGAACGGCCAGGCCGAAGCTGTAAATAAGGTCATATTAAGCGGATTGAAGAAAAGACTAGATGATGCGAAAGGAAGATGGGTGGAAGAACTCCCACATGTACTTTGGACGTACAGGACCACACCTCGTAGGTCCACTGGGGAGACCCCTTTCTCAATGACTTATGGGGCTGAAGCAGTCATCCCTTTGGAGTCCGGGTTCCCAACGACGAGAACAAGCTCATTCAATCCAAAAGACAACGATGAAAACTTGGCGAGAAGTCTGGACTTGATTGATGAAAAAAGGGAAAACGCAATGGTTCAATTGGCTCATTACCAACAAAAGCTAAAGCAAGGTTATGATGCCCATGTAAAGACAAGACCTTTGGTCTCAGGTGACCTGGTGCTGCGCAAAGTCGTGGGCTCGGCAAAGAACCCTGCTTGGGGAAAACTAGGGCCAAATTGGGAAGGACCATATCGCATCACCTCCAATGCTGGCATTGGAGCATATTTCTTGGAAGACTTGGACGGACTTGTAGTACCCCGCCCTTGGAATGTCAATAATTTGAAAAGGTATTACTATTAATAAACTTATGTTTGATCAATATTCGTCTTTTATGTTAAATATGTATACCTCTTTTCATACCTCTCGACGTTCTTTGAAGTGTTTAAACTTAAATCCAATCATGCATGAGTCCTCGGACCAGATGATTTGGGTTAGTTAACACCCTTACCGTTCTCTGAAGTGTTTAAACTTAAATCCAATCATGCATGAGTCCTCGGACCAGATGATTTGGGTTAGTTAACACCCTTACCGTTCTCTGAAGTGTTTAAACTTAAATCCAATCATGCATGAGTCCTCGGACCAGATGATTTGGGTTAGTTAACACCCTTACCATTCTCTGAAGTGTTTAAACTTAAATCCAATCATGCATGAGTCCTCGGACCAGATGATTTGGGTTAGTTAACACCCTTACCGTTCTCTGAAGTGTTTAAACTTAAATCCAATCATGCATGAGTCTTCGGACCAGATGATTTGGGTTAGTTAACACCCTTACCGTTCTCTGAAGTGTTTCAACTTAAATCCAATCATGCATGAGTCCTCGGACCAGATGATGTGGGTTAGTTAACACCCTTACTGTTCTCAAGTGTTTAAACTTAAAATCAATCATGCCTGAGTCCTCGGACCAGATGATCTGGGTTAGTTAACACCATCACCGTTCTATGAAGTGTTCTCATTCGAATCTAATCATGACTGGGGACTTCTGACCAGATGGTCTGGGTTATTTACTACTTCTTTTATTTCCCTTTTTGACATTTCAATATAGATAAAAGCGCATGACTCAAATTTCTTGTTTGGATATATGTGTTTAGCTAGTATGTCAACTTCCGGAACTTCTCAATTAAGTCAGCCATTCTTTTAAAAAAAAAAAATGAATGGAATGACAGCGGAGGGATTAGCTATTACTTGCCACAATACGTAAAGCAAAAGAAGTATATTTTCATTAATGATTAAAACAGTACATATCTTTAAAGTGATAAGCACAGAAAGCTAAAAAAAAAAAAAAAAAAAACAAAAACAAAACAAAAAGAAACACTAAAACAAATGTTCTAGGCCTTGATCTTGGGGTCTTGGTGGTCGACTGCTGGTTCAGGCTGCGAAGGAGCAGCACCCGGAGCACTACCCTGGGAGACCTCGGCTTTTTCCCCTTGACCGGCGTCCTGACGGGTGGCTGTTGGGCCTTCCACAGATGCTGGAAGGTCTAACTTTGCCGCAGGAGCTTCAGACGCTGAGGCTGGCTGCTCTGGAGGAGGAGGATCAGAATCTGAGAGCGGTTGGATGTCAGGATCGTAGTACACGCTCTCAGGCCTCCTAAGGCTAGAGTCAGCCGGGACTCCAGCGGCGTCAAGGGCTTTCCCCCACGTGACGTCACAGTAGTCCCTGGCGACCGAAGCAAACTCCTCAGTTAACCTGCTCTGGGTTTCTTCCACCCCCAGATCATAAGAAGCTTGCTTCTCGGCCTCGGCTGCCTCCTTTTGTAGCTGTGCAGCTTCCCTGAGCCGACGGAGCTCTTCGCGCAGACCTATCACCATCTGCTTCTCCGTTTCTAAGTTGATCTGGCAGAGGTGCAGCTCGCTGCGAAAAGTCTCCGCCTGCTTCTCCATATTATTCAATCCAGCCTCAGCGCTGGCCTTATCCTGGTTGGCCTTCTTCACTTGCTCGGCCAACTGCTTCTGCTGGGTTCTCAGCACGCTCAAATGGTCCTCCGCAGTATCTCGGGCCTGGTGAGCAGCCTTCGTCTCATCACGAAAGCGCTTTGCCCACTCTTCGGCCACGTACACTTGTTGCGCGACCTATTATGCAAAAGGAAAAAGTGTGTTAGACTTAAGAAATAATGCACAAATGAAAAGAAATCAAACTGAAGTAACTTACCATGGCCAAGTCCCTCTTCATGGAAAGGAGCAGATCAGGGTAGTCAAAGCTCCTGTACGCCGCCAGGTCCGACGGAAGGAGGAGTGGCTGTAGCAGTGCGTCGGCCAAACGACCTGCATGGCCACCTCGAAAATGCCGAAGGGAGGCATCCATCATGATGGGACCGCGATCGACCACCAATTCAGGTGACCAGGTTCGTGGTGGCTGACGAGCCTGGGCCGTTGGTCGCTCCTCGTGGCTCTCCACGGAGTGGGACCTCCTGCTCCTTCGCTCTGGTGCAGGCCTGGCCTGCTTGTTGCCCCTTGATGGGCCTAACTCCCCCTCCTCAGCAGGCTCCACCGGCCTTTTCCTCCTCAAATCCGGATTCGGTTTGAGCCCAAGGTCAGCAGGCACTTGGGGCGGAGGAGGGGGAGGGTGTGCAATTTGTTTGGATTTGCCCTTATCCTGAGGGGTTGGCTCTTTATTCCTACCCTTCATCAATTCTTTCAAAGAAGGGCTAGTCCGGGGAGCCATGTCTTCCTCCTCGTCGGTGGTATCGGCGATGTAAGTTATCACCTGAGCCGGAGGGTGCACGCTCGACTGCTCGTCCGCCCCTTCCTCGGCCTCTGATATATGTACTGTTTCCTCTTCAAACCTGAACTTGTCAATCTCTAGTTCCAGGGACGAAGAAGAAGCTGTCTCTTCTCTAAGAATGGCTTCCCCAAGTGTTACTTCGCGCAACGGTGCGACGGCGAGGGGAATTCCCTGTGGAATGGGATGGTCAACCGGCGGAAGGTCGTAGCTGGCGAGGAAGTGTGGCCGAGACACGTCTATTCGCGCCAAGCGATGGTCCCTGGCTCGGATAGAGTTGCTGACGTCTAAAAAGGACCGAGAAATGGGTTCAAAATCCAAAATGAGGTGGACCGCTCGTAGTTGTCCGTCCTCGTTCACGAAAATTTCTGACCTCAGCAGATAATTCAATGCTGGAACGTTGATCAAGCTGAGTTTCGGATTGGTAAAAAATTTGTCTGTCAAACAAGTAAGTTACGTTATTAAGCCTCGGCTATAAAAAAAGTATGATAAGTCACTAACACAAAATAACTAAGCAAATGAGTGTAAAGGCAACGTAACAATCCTTAATGCTAAAGTTAGAAATCCTAGGTCTAAAGTGTTCCACCTGGAGTCCCGGCCTTGGTTGGGCAGGCTAAGCCGTCGCTCCAAGGCCCCGACAAGATCAGGTAGTCGTCCTTCATCCCCTTATTTGACTTGGGAAGGCAGGATATCAGTTTGACCACACTGCTACGGGACTTAAGGTAAAAGCCTGCCCGAGTCTCTATATGGCCCTCATACAGGTGTGCGACGTCGTACCATGTCAATCCTAACCCCAGATGCCGATCCAAGGCGTCGATTGACCCTAGGACTCTAAAGAAGTTGGGAGCACACTGATGGGGACACAGCCTATGGGCACGAAGGTAGTCCCGTGTAATCCTACCCATGGGAATGGTCATCCCCCATTCTATGAAGGCAATCATGGGGATGACCACCTCTCCCATCTTCCGGTCAAACTCCACTCCCTCTGTGGTGCAATGACGTACCACCACCTCTTCGGGAATGTGGTACTTCTCCTTGAACAACTCTATCTTGGCCGGAGTGTCCACTAAGCGCTCGAATCTACCCATGGTTAGTCTCTATAAGGTGAGGTGGTTAGCCGAGGATGTTAGCCGAGAGTACAATGGAAGTCGGAATGCGAAACTTACGTAGAAATGAACACGGATTGCTTCTCTGGTCACTGGAAGATCGTTAAGCTCTCTTTCTTGCGAAAAAATTGGTGGGCGCCTGGATATGAACACTCTGAAGTTGTAAGTTCTGATAAGAAGCAAAAAGTAACGCCTGGAAGTTTTTATAGTGGGGTTAAAACCATAATCCCGCCCAAATATTGAAGTTGCGATCTGAACCGTTGGATTTGTATTTCACCGTAGGATGTCTGGTTGAAACGCAATTCTAAGCGTTTAATGATGATTGTGCGAGTTTCCAAGCGTCAGAAGCCCTCGCGAAATGGCAGAAATGGCCCTTACATGCGCCTAAATTTAGATACTATTAAGGACTACATCGTAATTACCTTTTTACATCAAAATCCTAATTTTCCTCCTCGGATCAGAAAGAAAAATCAGGATTTTGAGGGGCTATTGTGGGGGAGTAAAATATGGGCCCATGATCTAGGCCCAGGAACGACGTTTCATCAACAATACGCCCGAGGATAAGAAATCACAGAGGACCGTTGTAACTAACAGTAGAGTGCGTAAGGATCCCAAGAGGCTGGTCCGAGAGGAATACCCTCCTCGGACATGACGTCTGATGGTGAGAGGAACCTCGGCTTTCCTTTAGTCCACCCTCCAGGAAGTTCCAGAGGTAAAGATAGATTACCAATGCATATGGAAGGGATAAGGATGCAGAAATATCTTGAGAAAAAGCTGCTACCACCGCATTAAATGCATCACAGCTGCTTTCCTGGCCGCATTTATGTGGAGAAGACCCCTGAACAGTATTGAAAGTGATCTTTATCCCTAGGAAGTCAAAAAGCTGTAAGAAAGGAAATGGAAACTCAAGTACCGTGCTAGATGACAGACAAGTGGACGATGAGATCGGGCAATGAAGGACTATATAATGGAATAAACCCTTCATAAGAAAAGAGGACGAAAAAGGAAAAAGAAGAACATCAAGAAACAACTACTGTAGCACCGGGAAAAATACAACCTAAAAGAAAGCATCTAATCCAAGATCATACCACTCGGATTTGATTATAACCCATGAAAATTACCCAAACCATACTCCTCGGACGTAAAATCCTAATTCACTTGTGTGTTTTAGCCTCCTCGGCCAAGTACCCAGATCCCAATAACTGTTGTAAAAATCGCTGCTAGCCCAATTCTTTAACCCACTCTCTCACAAATTTATTGTATTGGGCTTGTTGGGCCTATTTCCTGTTTCTATTAAGGTGTGGGCTACAATTTGTGACCCTACATTTTTATTCTCACTTTTTTTTTTCTCTTTTTTTTATGCTATATTTTAAATCTTGCTTTGTAAGCAATTAAATATATAAAACACCAATGTTCCTATTTTGTATTTCGATTTTTATATTTGGCGCTCTATATAATATTACATTATTTAAAATTTTAAATAATGTAAGATTTAATTTGAATAATGAAATGAATTTTGTTCTTTTATTCAAAATGGATGGAATCTAATCCAAGTTATCTACCCTTAAATTACATGGTGTAGGTCCCGGAGTTCAAAAGATAATTAAATAATTCAACCGTGTACAATAAATTAGCAAGTTCACAACACAACAAATTATATGAATTTTCACTAATTATTTTAAATCACACAAAAGAATAATTACATAGCCACGCAAAATTTAAAATAATTAAGTGTAACTAGTCATTAATTAATTGGATATCAACACACGTCATTGCAGTTTCCGGTGTGCTACCCTTTAAAAATACTTACATGAGTACATGAACCTAATCCTAATACACGTGTTTCTCAAAAAAAAAAAATCCTAATACACGTAATTCAATGTATTAGTTGACTAAATCACAAAAGAGAAAGACCAAAAGAAAGAAAGGGGTGTTGCAGTAGTGAGTTTATCTAAGGGGTTTTTTTTTTTAATTTTTAATTTTTAATTTTTTTTTTATGGTCTTAATCGTATAAATACAGCTAGTTTGATTACAGAAAGATAGAGCTTATCCTACGAAAAGAAGCTGGCGTGTCACGTGGCGGTGGTCACAGACTCACAGTTTAATATAGAATAAGAATAGTAGTTTGAGAAAACAGAGGCATAAAGAAAAAGTGGCCGAAATAATAAATTAAAAAAAAAAAAGGTGTAAGTAATCCCACGGGTTAAACTGTTAAAGGTTGGTGACATGTTAAACTGTGATTGGTATCAATAAAATGACATTTATGTAAAAAAGATGTTGTTTCAATTATAATTTTTTAGGTTAAAATTTGTAAAATTTATTGTGTCCTTTAGATTTCTCTTATCATTATATAGTACTGTTGCATTTGGAATGTTCAGAATATTCACAATGACAATGTTCATGGCTTTCAACAAAGTTAAAACCTACTGTTATTTTTGAATGGACTCAACAGGAGTCCAAGTGTTCAACCAAGCATGCTTCTACATTTTTTTTTTATTTTTTATTTTTTATGGGAAGCATGCTTCTACTTGTTCATGAGATTTTGTAAACAATTAGGTTAAACAAATATATAAAATTTCAACAATAAATTTCTGATTTCTATACTCTTATATGTGCATACCCTTTCCAAATTTTTAAATGAATATATCTTATTAGAAGATTAAAAGTTTCAAATATGATTTTATTAGTTGTTTATTTTATTTTTCCCGAATATATGCAAGGGAATTTATTTTCCAATCTTACGCAGATGCAGTGAGCAACTGAATACCATTATTATTTTTTTAAAGGGCCAACAAAACTGATTGAAACTAGTCTCTGAACAAATATAATCTTGTCTGACATGTCTAATAATAGTTTACATTTGGAAAGACAACAAAATGAATTATAGGATAACCTAAGAATCTTGTAGTTCAACTAATCGGCATCTTCTAGTGTTTCCAATGGAGACATAATGGTTTTAATCCCACCCTCTCCCATGGTAACTATTGATTTTAAAAAAGAAGAAGAAGAAATATAGTTGTATGGTGGTCGGCCCACCACCAACAGGCCCATGGGCCACAGGGATGGCGCCACTCCCGTAGTAGGCCCAACCAGCATTGCTCGGCGAGCAGACTCACAGTTAAAGGCTTCTTGGGGCCCAACTATGTCCGGAGTTCGGTCCATGGAATAAAAAGCCTAAAAACCCCGGTATCTTAAGTAACAAAAAAAAAAAAACCTACTATTGTTTCTATTCATCACAATCCACACCCATTTTCTAAAACCACGAAAATCTGAATTTAAGGTAAGCTAAATCAGTCATTTTGCTTAAAAATCACATTGTAGTTCAGAAGCAATAAATTAATAGTACAAAGTATAAACCAGCATATTTTTGTTTCACAAAAGAAACTCATCTATAAGCCTCATCTAGTGCTAAACAGACATAAACATTAATCAGGCAGCTCAAACTCGGTTGTACCCCACAGATTTGCTGAAGAGCTGCCGTATATAGATAACTTGCAGACCACTTGCAATAGCCAGCAAAAGATACTCTCCAACAGTGTAGAATATAACACGCTTTTGGGTGCTCTCGTTTGCTACAGCAGAAACAAAGTGGTAAGTAATTGGTAAGAAGTTGTCATTTTGCCCAACATAAAATCTTGAAAATGATCTTGTGAATCGATGGAATATAGGAATAGATATATTCAGAAGCAGCAAACAACAAACAAGAAGCACATTAAAGATGTCTAGGACCAACTAAATAATGAGTTAGTGATTCATCTTTGACATTTTAGACAGGTACAATGAAACAAGCAACAAGGTTAGGATATTGTAGCATTGCCACTTCCCACATGGAAAAGGCTCTTTGCTTAATGTTTTACTACCAGACCCCCTATCAAGCTCCTCAAAGAGTTTCTACCACCATAAAATACAACCACTCATCTAGGTTTTCTTGATAGATATGAGGACTAAGGAAAGAAATAAAGAAAATATTGCATTCCTTAATAGATGTAATTCTGTTGCCCTTGTATGGATTGTGGAATGACCATAGTTTGTAGAAAGATCATGCCCACCAACAGCATCTAAATTATTCAGCTAAAATAATCTTTCTTAATAACTTTGTTTGAAAAGTGGTGTTCTGGGTCAAATTGAGATACATTCCATCATATATTTCACTGATTCTCTTTCATTTAGATGTAATTATCTCTTTTTTTGTATCTCTTCAAGACTACTGTGTATACCCTTGTGTATGTGAGGCAGTTCTTTTTTCAACAAAATATCATTACTTATATATATATATATGGATTTAACAAAGACTAGCATGTATGGATTTAACAAACAATTTTAAGGCTTACAAGTGAATTAACAGTAAATTACTGTAGAGGGCATGCATCATGCATTTTTTGATGCAACGAGGAAATGAATCTATCTATGTTATTAACAGCTTTATGGCACTGATGCTGAAAACATCACGTTATGCATATTTACTGAACATTTCCCTGAACTTGCACACAAAAATGAGAGTTTATATTTTCCCTGCAGTAATCACAAAAGCAAATACATGGATGTCTAGTGTAACACAAAAAAGACACTAAATTCTATCAATGAATTTTTTTTTTTTTTTTTTTTTTTAAATTTTAAATTCTTAAATTTTTTTTATAGGTAAATAAATAAATTTTAAAAAAAATCCCAAAAAGGAAAAATCCCAAAAAGGGGTGCAACCCTAGTAGATGGGAAATAAATTCTGTCCATGAATTAGGCATATATGTAGAATTGCTTGTAAAACACCACAAAAGGACATGATTATTTCAAACCATGATCATCAGTTAAATTAATAGAAAAGAGAACTACTTACTATGACGATGCCGAGTATCACGTGCTTTTAAGTACTTCTGCTCTGCTGTAACAGACTCCAATGCCTCTCTCAGCTCAGCAATTTTAACATTTACTGGGTCCAAATGTTCTGAAAAAGCCACCGGGTAATGTTAAAAGGTAGGGCAAAACAAGAGCGGGCGTATCAGCCTCAAACATGTTGTTTGGGCAAACAGCACTTCATTAAAATAAATGGTAAATTTTATTTCTTATAAAATTTCATATTTGAATATATGTAGATGATGGTAGACTATCAGAATCATCTAATAACAACAAATTGTCAGAGATTTTAACAAACCATCTTTGGCGAGGTCGTGCTCATTGGGAATATGACCAACATGAATGTAGAAAGAAACAGTCTCTGGTGTTGAGTAAGGATTATGAAAACAGAATTTGTACATTCCGCTTCGTGGGGCCTTGAAGTCAAACTTGTCCCCAGAAACACCCTTTAAAGTTTGCACCACATTACCTGCGGGGGATGTCACCTGCACAAAACACCACAATTAGGATGTATTATTCATAAATGACTAATTTGAGACTAAATATAAAAACTCCTTCAACTGCCAATGGCCCTTTGGCCAATTGGCATGTCCACCACCATGGTGGGTATACTTCCAGTGTTTGATCCCCCGCATCTTCACTTAGCAAACACAAACACACACACACAAAGAACTCTTTCAACTTTTCCTCCTTTTTTATTTTATTATTAAGTTATTTATAGGTGGGCAGAACATCATTCAAACTTCTTAGGCATTGTTTGATAGAGAGAATAGAAAAGTGAGAGGAAAGAAGATGTAAGGAGGATGGAAAAAAAAAAGGAAAGAAGAGAAAATACCAAACAAGAGAAAATACTCATCTCTTCTTATTTCCTTCCTTTCACTTTTCTACTCTACCAAACAAGAGAAAATACCAATCCATCTTCCATTTTGTCCTACCCAATGCACCTTATAAGAGGGATTATCGGCCAAATCTTTTGCATCATTAAAAATTTACTAGGACTTTATTTCTCAAGTCACTATGAGAGTTTATGATTCAACAAGAAGTAGTCAAATTAATCATTAGAAGACATCCAAACACATCTAATTAAAGATATTAGTGTTAATCTTGGATTTGGGGACAACAGAAGCAAATCAAATCCTCAACAGTCTAGTCAGGGCTTGCCCGCTTTTGATTCATCGACAGTCTAGCAAGGGAAACCCTGTGTATTTGTATTGGATTCATCGATAATATAGTGACAATAGCAGAATATACAATATCAACAATATTGTGTGCAAAGCAAACCTTAAAACCATAAACTCACAATACAGATGAAACGCATACAGAACACATAGAATCGAAAAACATAAAACCCTTTCTTCTATTTCTAACAAAGCTATAAATTTGTTGATGCAAAAGATAACATAGCACTCAAATTCTTGAATTGCAAAACACATCCCTCACATAAAAGTAGCATCAAGCCCAAATTTACATGCTTAGAACAAATCTATGCAAAAAATGAAACCGAAAAAAAAATAAAGTTACAAAATTTATTTATTTGGGGATTTCCTAAACTGAATTTGAGCTTAGATTTGACAAGAAATCGTAATAAATCTAGGGCAACCAATCAAAAGGGAAAAAAAAAAAATTGAATCTTTATTTAAAAAATCAAAAGTGAATTGAGGCTAAAAAGAAAAGATTAGCGTAGGAAGAGAAGAGATTAGCGAGCGTACGGTGAAATCGATGCCGGGGTGATCGGAGCTCCAGAAGATGTCGTGGTCAACCACCACGAAATTTCCTGAAACGGTGTCGCCTTCGTAGAGAACGTACTCGTAAACGCACTCGACCTCGTTTACCGTCACCGATAAAGAGGATATTTTTCCAGTCAAGCTCAATAGTACCATTACCATCACCATCCACGTCTTCTTCTCAGACCTTACCTCCATTTTTCTGATTTGGTGGGTTTCAATTCTCAGATTTCAAGGACAAGAAGAAGAAGGAGACACAGTCATAAAGAGTGCGTTTCGGTTTCGGAGAGTAACGTGTGTCCCCACTGACACACACACCTTCACCACGTCGATACGACACCGTGTAGCTTGGGGTCCTCAAACGATGTCGCTTTTATTTTTTTTGGTCTTAATTAAATTAGACGGTGTCGTTTTTATTCTCTGTAAATGCAGACGTTGATACGACATAGTTTTAATGATCCAAGTGTCAGAAGTCTGAACCAACGATATACTGTGACTTTGTTGTAATAGCTAGCTGAATTTCACAAAACAGTGTTTGACTGACTGTAGATCCGAGTCCGATAGTTAACAATGGAAATGAAGCTGCTGCTGCTGCATCAGATCCAAATCCCATCACCAATACTCAAACTGGGCACTCAGGGATTAGAGGTCAGCCTCGAACTCGATCAGCCTCTTCGATCTTTCTTTTTCTTTAAATTTCCTACCAGTCTAGCTAGCTATCAGTTGCATAGTTTGGATACATATATGAATATGATGATACCATTAGATGCGAGAGTTGAGTTGGCTACTCATCACTCCTCTCTTCTTTCATCTTTCATTGAAACAACAATCAATACACGGCCCCCACACAAGATTTGCAGTCTCTAAACATTTTTACTTTTCAGTTTTTCGTTTGTTTCCTTATTTTTTAATTTACGCTAATTTAAAACTGCTATCATTCCTATGAATGCATATATATAACATAAGTCTCCGACTTCCAAATCCTCATGGATCCTTTTCTGCTAATTAAGTAGGTTTCTAAATTCGGCATTGGATGTGCTGGACTATCGGGACTATATAACACTCCTCTCTCTCATGAAGCTGGATGTTCAGTTATTAGGGAATTTGATAGGAACATCACTTTCTTTGATACATCAAATCTTTATCTTTATGGCCATAATCATGATAATGAAATCTTGGCAAGGCTGGCCCAAGCATTTCGGAGGCTTAAGGCGAAATCTTCAAATGAGATATTTATATTATTACTTAAATAATATTTAATTAGTATTTTATATAATAATTTTTTTTAAATCCATTCTTTTTAATTTTTAATATGATTTTTTGTTGTTGAGAATATGCTAAAGTTATAACAAATTTTACTATAAACTGATATTGTGATGAATGTGATCAATGACATGAGGCTTACAAAAATACTAGAAATATTATAAAATTTACAACATGAGAATTACAAAGATATATCACTAATAACAAATATTCATTCAAAAATGCATTCAATAGTTTGTTGAAATCTACATATCATATTCATTGTCACATCAAATTATGAAAGTTATGAAGATCACCACGCACTTTTAGTGCAATGATCACTTCACAAGTATAAGTTCTTGTGGAGTGTGGGATGTGTGGGCAATAGTTGAGATTTAAGTCTTTAGAATAGAGTTTTATACACATACACTTAAATTAGGTTATAGTGAAATTTTTATCTTGTATAAAAATAATTAAATAAATAAAAGTTATAATGTAGTAAAATTTATAGTGTTTTTAACATTTTTCTATTTGAATTACTTGTGATTAGTAACATTTTTATTTGTAAGACCTATTTATTTTTATTTGTCTTATCTTTATCTCTAGCATTACTTAATTCTTTGAGCCTTCTTAATAGTGAAAAAAAAAATGTAAACTAAAATATTTTAATATCTCTCAAAAATATTTATATATAAAAAATAAATAAAAAAATTTGCCCCCAAATTTGGGCCTTCTCTAATAAGGGGCCTTTAGGCAATGGCCTAATTGGCCTAAGCCTAGGGCCATTAGGCCAAGCATAGGGCCGGCCCTGAATCATGGTTGGAAAGGTAATTATTTAATATTTCTGTATTTTTTTTGAAATTTTAACCAGAATTATATATGACATTAAATGACCACTTTCATTAGTGTGTGATGTAGGGTGCAAGTTCTTAATTATATGGCTAGGAGTAGAATTTAGTTTTTACTTTTGTAGAGATGTTACTGTTATGCTAGATATGAAGGAAAAATAGAGTATTGTAGCACAACTATTTCATTGTAATTTTCATTATTCTTTTTTGGATGTTACATGCTTCATTTTACAACTCACATCTATATATAGATGTGTTAGGAGTTTAGGATGACCACAAGCTTCAAGAATACTAGAAGTTTGCTTCATTTCTCTTTAATTGACACTTGTCTATGAGGTGTCCACTTGCATGCTTGCTCAATTTTGCTGCTACTAGATTCTTCATTTGTTGACACCTAGATTTCAATTGCTTCTTTCTTTGACACTTAGGGAGCCACTTGTCAATTACAAATTACATTTTTTAACATGTGAGTGTGACACAACAGATTAAACACAAGAAATAGAATACTTTTATTTCAAAAAGAATAGCATAAGAGTGCTTGAGTTATAGCCTCTAATTTTATATAGGAACATATAGATAAATCCTAATTCGTGTTAAGTACGAATTTAGGAAAAAAAAATGTAAATTTGAGAAAATCACATAAATTGATACCACTTACCCTAAGAAACATCATAAAGTCCACAATACTCAATTTTGAGTTATAAAACAAAAAGTTTATCAAAAAAAAAAAAAAAAAAAAGAGTTCTAAAACAAAAATGATAAAAAAAAAAGGAAAAAAAAATTTCATAAATTACAAATTTGTTAAATCTAATGAAGGAATTTGGGAAAAAAACAACCGAAATCATGGCAAAAAGCCATGAGTTTTGGAATCTCTATTTCTACCTTTCATGACCCACACTTGTATTGGGATTAATGATAGTCCCCTTGATTAACGAAGGCTTGGTTTATTAATTCTACGTCAGTACTGTGGATCAAACCAGTACCAAATGTTTTGATTATTCAAATGTTTATTGTTATATTCAATGCGTCCTTCTTCCACTTTCACAAGGGAGGTTTATGGAGAAGTTGCTTGAGTTGTTGGGCATGAGCAAGGCAAAACTGGTAAAAACATCATTCACACATCACTTGTTGTTGTCTTCTAAACAATCCCAAAGTTGGAAGAGAAAAAGAAGATGATGGATCGAGTTCCTTATGTGAGCTTTGTGGGACACTTAATCTTTGCTATGGTGTGTACTAGACTAGATATTGCCTAATTGGTTGGTGTTCTAAATAGGTTTATGGCATATATTAATTTATAGAGAAATACGTACT
Organism: Quercus parvula; assembly: GCA_030820535.1. NCBI lineage: Eukaryota > Viridiplantae > Streptophyta > Magnoliopsida > Fagales > Fagaceae > Quercus > Quercus parvula. The sequence continues at coordinate 556,436 of JAUAME010000009.1, forward strand.
GATGATGTGGCAATTGAGCGAGAATATAAACGAAGATAATTAAAACACAGCAAGGACAATAATCATAATATTATTAAAATTAGTGATTGGTTAAGTTTATGCTTACTTTTGTTGCTAGAATATTTGATTTTAGAATCAAAAGAAACGCAATACTACCTAAACATGATTAATTTTGGTGAGAAATTAATGCATCTCTTGTAGTGAATATTTGATGGAAAATTTACATTCTCACATTGATCAAGCGATTCATGTTTGTTATTATTATATATATTTTGCATTGTCAGGCTTTGAAATCGCTTCCTCAAGAAAAAGTTCAAGTGGCAACCAAATTTGGTACAGTCAAGTTAGAGGGGGATCACTATGGCGTTAGGGGCACCCCTAAATATGTACGGCAATGTTGTGAAGCTAGTCTTAAGCAACTTGACATCGACTACATAGATCTCTACTATCCACATCGCATTGACATTACAGTTCCAATTGAGGATATTGTAAGCATCCAAACTTTTTTTTTTGTCCTCTTAAAATCTAGTGACACAACATTTTTATACTAATATTTTTTCCAATTACTAACATGGTATGTCATAATTGATGCATAATAAAAGAAATATTAGTAACGAGCCTATGTATTTCAACTACAACTTGTCATCTTAATAAGTTGTGACAAATGGTGAAACCAATTGTGTTCCTAGTAATGCTCTTTACTTAATTAGGCTGTTAGGCACATCCATTAATTAGACGTACCTACTGTTCAATCTTGATTAATGTTGCTTTGTTTAACTTTTATGCAAGGAAGATCGGGAAGCTTAAGAAGCTGGTGGAGGAAGGAAAGATAAAATATATTGGATTGTCAGAAGCTAGTGTAGGCACAGTAAGGAGAGCCCACGCCGTTCACCCCATCACTGCGTTGCAAATTGAGTATTCTCTTTGGATCCGTGATATTGAAGATGAGATCATTCCAATTTGTCGGTTCGTTAATATCTACCTATTTAGTGTGTACATTTTTAATCCCAATATATAAGTTTGTATACATATGTGAAATACTTCAATCTTCATGATATTACAATTCTGCTGCATTATATAGCTACCTGAGGAATATTACAAAATCGGACTAAACATTTTTCATAGAAAAAAAGAAGAAGGAATTTACTTTAGGATGTCGTATATATTGTTAAGTTGTGGAGCAGCTGAGCAGGCACGAGATACAACTATGCAAGCCTTCAATTACACATACACATGAACATTGACCCAAAAATTCGGTCCAACTAATGATTTTATGAATATGGCAATTCCAATCGAGTTTAAGACACAATCAATTAATTTATATGATTTAGTTTATTTATTCACTTTGCTATGTAATTCGCTAAACATCATTTCCTTTTCCTAGTTGGATTTATTTAATTTTTATTACTAAATAATAAAACTAATATCATTTGTTGTATTGATTCCTTTCCTTACTGATCTGATAAGTTTGGAACTCTATTCAAAGAATTTAGAGTTCAGTAATATTTGCAGCTTGTTTGATTTGTAAAATTTCAGTTGGAATTTTTCCAATAGTTAGGTACCGAGTTCAGCTAGCCCTAAGTTAGGTACAGAAAATTGTTTACAGTTGTTACAATTTATTTCTATTGTATTACTGATTTCAAGTAAAGAATTATCACAAATATATCTGATTACTGAATATATGATGTATTTTATTTAATTGTTTTTAGCTATATTGATTTAAAGTAAAGAATTATAGAAATATCACAAATAGATTTGAATATTGAATATATGATTATGTATATACATACATACATACATACATACATACATACATATATATATATATATATATATATATATATATATATGTATTTGAATAAAATATATTTTGTTAGAAACTATGATTTCATATATTTATTCTGATACCCAACCAATGGAGGTTATTAATTGGTACTCTGATACCCAAACTAATATGGTTTATTCATTGGTACTCTAATACCCAGCCAATGAGGGTTATTCATTGGTACTCTGATATCTAAACTAATGGGGGTTATTCATTGGTATTTTGATACCCAAACCAATGGAGTTTATTCATTGGCACTCTGATATCCAGCCAATGAGGGTTATTCATTGGTACTACGATACCCAACCAATGGAGGTTATTCATTGGTACTATGATACCCAAGCCAATGGGGGTTATTCATTAGTATTCTGATACCCAGCCAATGGGGGTTATTCATTAGTAGTCTGATACCCAGCCAATGGAGGTTATTTATTAGTACTCTGATACTCAGTCACAGGGATATAACGTAACCATAGTCATAAGATTGTTAAGAATATGAATTACGTTTGAATATTTGAACTATTTTGAGTCATTAAAACTGCTTATGTATTTTTTGGAACATATTGTAAGTAATAACTTTGATATATTGGAAAACTAACTACTTTCTAAACTATCTATGATATATTTGTCAGATTAAAGTATGTGATCTATTTGCAATTTATTATTTTAAGGTTATGAAACTCCTTAGTTATTTTTGAAAACTCATGGTATATTATAACTTTTGAAGAGTCATATTACATCTTATTACTTTATGGATCTATTGCTTGATAGAACTTATTAGGACTTTGGTTACTTATTGAGTTGTCAACTCACTCCCTTTTTCCCCTCCAGTTTCAGATTGTGAAGAATAGCAAGTTTTGGGAGTTTTGATGTTGTGTTGTGAGCAGGAAAGAAGCTTAGTGATTTTGGGATTGGATGGTCTTCTAATAGTTTTATATTTATTGGCCAATTGGCATTATGTACATGAGGTTTGGATTTTGTTCCTTTTAAATTATTGGAGATCTATTCATAAGGAAATTGTTGAGGTATTTTGGATTTATTTAATTTAATTTAATTTTTGAGGATAAATTTTAGATACTAAGAAGGTCTTGCACACTTATAGTGTGCTTGCTTTATAAGCGTGCGGCAGTTGTTACGTGCCTATCTTTATAATTGGATTCGGGGCGTGACAGTTGCATACAGCCCTCTTGGCCGTGGGTTCTTTGCTGGGAAGGCAGTTCTTGAGAGCTTGCCCACTGAAAGTGTATTGGTATGTTACATGAAATAAAATGTAGTCTTAACTTTCTACTTTCAGGGAATCACTTTGTCGCGTATATATATTGCATAATACATATGGATAGTAAGTAATCTTAATTTCTGCTGAAAACAGAATCTCTTACGTACTAGCATGAAAATATTAGTGAATTGACTTCCTTTATTATTATTTTTTTTTTGGTAATATGAATACTAGAATGCGCTTTTAAAAGTCATATCTATGTTCTTGTCACAGAATAAATTTCCAAGGTTCAATGGGGAGAATTTAGAGAAGAACAAAATTCTTTATAGCAAACTTGCTAAACAGGCTGAAAAGCATGCCTGTGCTACTCCTCAACTGGCTTTAGCATGGCTTCTCCATCAGGGTGACGACATCATCCCAATCCCTGGTATAATTGACTCTTTCAATTCCTATATTTTTTTTCTTCATATAATTAACTTAATAATAGTTTTATTCATTAGCATGCAAACTGAATTTCTAATAATTATTTATCTGGTTTGACGTATATCTGTTTTAATATATTTATGAGAAAGAAACTACAATTTTTCTTTATCAAACTGTGCCTATATAATATTATCTTGATTGATAAGCATTGCTTTTAGGCAGTTTTGAGATTTTTATCCCATGGATTATTTTTCTTCTTTCTCTATCTTGTTGATGTTATACAGGTACAACTAAAGTTAGAAACCTTGATACCAACATTGGTTCCTTCACTGTAAAGCTCTCTAAAGATGATTTGAAAGAAATTTGTGACGCTGTGCCCACTGATGAAGTTGTTGGCCATAGACTAATAGCCCTTCCTCAGTATGCTTGGAAGTTTGCAAATACCCCACCAAAGTAATCACAAACTATGATCATAAAGGCAGACCAATATTAAGACCCTTTTAACTTTAAAGTGTTTCTCTCTCTCAAGAAATTTGTGACGCTGTGCCCATTGATGAAGTTTGTAAGGTTGAATTTAATTAACCATTTTGTTGGCTTTATTTCGTATCAAATTTACTTGTAATTTAGCAATTAGTAATCTTGTATTTAGGTGGGAATCATGTAAGGGTAGTGTGTGAGAGAGTGTGACGAAATGCTCAAAATTGTCTAGTAAAGCAGGGACTTGCGGTTGAATCTCGAGGGTGGCTCGCGGCTTGCAAGCCGCCAGAAGATGCACACGAGTGAAGCATGCAGAGAAGCTGAACCGTCATGCTAGCTGTAGCACTACAGGACAAAAAGTCCAGTTTGACCATTCAGTTAGTTTGCGGTTTGGACTCGCGACTCAGTCAAGTCGTGAGGCCAAGTCGCTAGTCTACTCTATTATGAAAAAATGACTCTTCGCATTACTTTCTCATTTCAGTATAAATACCTCATATACCCACGAAATGTAGAGAGCTTCCAGAGAGAATTTTGAGAGAAAAACCCTAGAGAAAAACAAGATTGACTCATCCATAATCTTTATATAGTGACTCTTCAAATTTCTCAACTCTCACCCTCTCCATTATTACATCTTTGAGAGGTTCATTAGCCAAAAATTTTCTCATCGTACCCATATCTGTGAGAAGGCTTTTTGGTGCTTTGGGAAGCAGTTAGGAATGGACCAATTTACATTGGTAGATACTATGGTTTATAGTGGAATCCGATAAGCTAAAGAAGACAAAGGTTCGGCGCAACCTCGTTGGAGTTGGAGGGCTTAGGTACACTAGGTAGATTAGGCTTGGAGGGTCTTCTGTTGTTCATATATCCGAACTACATTCTTTAGTGGATTATTTACTGCTTGGAGGGCGGCGGAGAGGTTTTACGCCGAGAGCTTCGGTTTCCTCTTCGATAACACATCGTTGTGTTGTCCTTGTGTTTGCATTTCTCTTCCCTTAATTTTTGCCATTTAATTTCTGCTGTGGATGTGATTTTATTTGGTTTAGATTGTTTATCAATTCTATTATATGCTTATATTTATATTCCGCACATTAATTATTTGATAATAAGCTTGAATTGATAATTTGGAAATTGGGAGTCTAAATGTTCATAGTATTTTATACACTTTTTGAACATTCAAATTGTTGGCCATAGACTAATAGCCCTTCCTCAGTATGCTTGGAAGTTTGCAAATACCCCACCAAAGTAATCACAAACTATGGTCATAAAGGCATACCAATATTAAGATCCTTTTAACTTTAAACTCTCTCTCTCTCTCTCTCTCTCTCTCTCTCTCTCTCTCTCTCTCTCTCTCTCTCTCTCTCTCTCTCTCTCATTTTTATATATATAGGAAAACTGCAGATAAAGACTTATAGCCTGTAGAATATGGCTTGAATTAGGAGTTCAACTCCTTGTTGGATTTGGATAAAAAAGGAATTTTATTCCATTTGGGTTACTATTGTTTGAAGTTATCAAACCCTATTAGAAGTCTTGTCTACCACTTGATTTTGAGTTCTATTTGGAATAAGAGTGATTCTCCTTTTGTGTGTGGAAAAGAAGTCTAGTCCTTTTTGATTTTGAATATGCTAGCCGACTCAAGTTTCCTATATAAGCATAGTGTTATTGCGGCCAATTTAAGAGTTTCATGTGCTCTCTCTTGTTTTTGGTTCTTTGATATTTGTGTGGGTTGTAATTTGGAATAGTGAGAGAGGTTTGTTGCCGCTTGGTTTTGGTTTTGGTTCTGCGGTTTTGTGATTTGCTATCTCTTGGTGTGTTGCAACTTTTGGATTTGATTTGTGGCTCTCTCTTTGGTTTGTGCACAATTCGTATTTGGTATTTGTGAACCTTTGGTTCTTTAGTTTGTATTTGGTTCTTTGGTTTATATTTGTGAGAGAGAGTTATTTGGATATATTTGGGATTTGGGTTTGTGAGAGTGCCTCTACACCAATTTGTATTATCTCAAATTTGTTCGTCCTCGCCCATGGACATAGGCTATTGCCGTAAATCTTTGTGTTTTGTCTTTATTTTTCATTTGAATTAATTTTTTTCGTTTCTATTATTTATTTAGAGATCTTTTTTAAGCCTAAAATATTTTCACAATCAATATTAGTAATTTGAGCTTCCGCTATTTTACAACATAGCCTACGCTGATGAGTGAAAAAGATCCATGGAGCTCTTAGAGCACTAGCATCTAGGGATGTAAAAAAAAACCTATTTTACATCATTAAACACCATTTTATCTATTTTACCAATTTATTTTACAACTAACCCCATATTCCAGTTTTTATTTTTACATACAATTCAATAAAAAAATATAAACTACCTAATAAAATAATAAAAAAATACTCCATGAAATCTAAAAGTGAGAGGAAGAGAGAGAGAAAGTGTGAGATTAAAATATTATATTTTAGTTTACAACTCCATGAACAGTAAGTTGCTATAGCAAGGATGGAAAAAAATTGGGTTTACATACCTGGATGTAGCATGATTTTAAGGGTTTAAGTTGTAAAATAGCAGTTGGGGGGTTTTTACACCCCCAATGCGAGTGCTCTTATTCAATTAGTGAGGAGTACTAAAATTGTGTGTGGTTGAGTTGAGATTGTTAATGAAAAAAAGTCATGCCAAAGGGAATTTTCTTGAAGAAAACTTATGCATGTTTAATCAAACAGTTGTTATGCTCATATTAATTACCAGCATCGATTGTTTTGTAATTCTTTTCTGTTCTAAGTAACTGATGCATAACAGCATAAGAGAGAGAACTCCTCCATAAATGAATTTTGGTGTATGCTGATTCAGTTACTATGCTTGACATTATTTTATCACTTCATGAAGCTATCACATCTAAATTTCTTGGATGTTAAACAATTTTGAAATGCACATTTCTATGTATCCTCTCCATAACTTTTCTAGTGGAAGTAATTGTTATTAGGCATCTTTAAAAATATCAAGTTCAACTTATATTATGCTAAATTAGTCATAAGCCGGAGTTATTCAAAAGGACAGAACTTTATAAACCTACATGATTTAAACGTAAACAATGTCAAAGGAAAAATGCAGGCCATGTCACTTGTACAAATCTTGACTGTATCGGCCTTGTTTGCGTTATTATTCCTTTATGTCATTTTATTTTATATGTTGGTGCATATTATATTACATATTATCTACATTATAATTTGCAAAATAATAGTAATATTTGGGTTTGAATCCTTTGGTGTACCCACTGGAGTCATCAAGTTGTCAATACCAAATTTTAGTCGGTGAGGTTTTTCTTGTGTGTTGGGTTGTTGAATAGCCACCAATCATAGGATTTTATAAGCGTCATTGGCCACCAAACGTTTTATTTATTTATTTTTTTTGTGGAGAAATCCGATATCCCACCAAACGTTTAATTGATATTATTTACTAACTTTTTTTTTTTTTTTTTTAGAAACAATATTATTTACTAACCTAGGTGAAGAGAGTATAACGTATTCTATTCTAAGCAAGTAAACAAATATCTGAGGACCATTAATATAGGTTTGACTCGTTTGAGGATTCATTTACATGTAGTAAAGGTATTAGCTACTCCACAATATTCGCATTATAAGTTATAACAATAACATTATTGGTATTACTTCTACTATTTCTAGTACTTTAGTTATTTAAAGGGTGGTTTCTCAAAAAAAAGAAGAAGTTATTTAAAGGGTGATGAGATAAGCAATTTGGGTAGCATCATTCATTCTCTTATCATGGTTTGGTGTTTTGGATTTACAGGCTTGGACAAGTCTGGAATGGTGTAAAACTTACCCATGTGTTAGAATTTTGCTTATAAATGGAGGGTTTTTAAGCATATATTATATATACTCAAGGAGAGTGGTCTATTATAATTTATAAAAAGCATATTCTTTCTCTCTGCCAAGTGTTATTTCAACTCTGTGCACTTATATTTGTAGTGTCATTTCTTGTGACAATAAAATCAGTCTATATCATTCTTTGCATATGATCTTGATTGAGATCTTTTCTAGTTAGAGCTCATTTTTTTTTTAGTTGCTTCTACTACGATTGTTTGACTTTGCTTCACAACAAGTCCAGCTCTTAGAGTTCTAGAGTCTCTTTCTCAAACATCAACATAGTCACTAGGAGATCAAAAGATGTGGGAAGCCATGCTAATAAAAGTGTCATTTTATCCTCAAGCTTTACCCCAAAATTTGATAACTAAGTATTCAACATGTAAACATGCTGAAATGCTCCAATAGATACGATCATTACTTCATTGCAAGTCATAAAGTGCCTTTTCACATGCAACTTGTTTGTTTGATTTTGTCTCATATAGAGACTTTGTAATTTCTTCCAAATCCGTCTGTCATGCTTTTTATACCACTAAGATGTTATGAATGAGCACACCATGTACATTGAGACAAATTGCATTAACTGCATTCTCATTCAACTCTTCTTGAACTTCGTCACTCATCTTTTCTGACTTAAGATATTTCTAATTCCTTTTAAGATTAAGAGGTCCTTTATTCACCTTTACCAAAAAGAAAAATTTTCTTTACCACAAAATTTTTCTATTCTATGCTTGATGCTTATCATCATCACTATAATCTAATTATCTAAAAGATTTAATCTTAACCTTTCTTCGAGAGTAATTGTTGTGCAACTAGCACCCACAAAATTCAAACTAGTCATAGTGAAGAATTTTTTTTTTTTTTTTGGGTTAGTGACTTAATACTTATAGTAAAGACAAAAATAATTAATAAGCAAACTTTCAAAAAAAAAAAAAAACCAAAGTTTACAACAAGGTTAAAGATTTTTTTTATTTTATTTGGCATTAAGGTTAAAGTTTAACTATATATAAAATCAAGAGATAAAAACAGTGGCACAAAAACTCTCTTTAGAAACCCAAACTGCCAAACCTCAAATGCACTAAATGTACCACTTTAAGGATACATCTAAATCCACACCTAATTTCATAATTTAATTTTACAAAATATTTAAGCATAGATTAAAGATTAGTGCACTATAATTCCACTTTTTCATCAGGTGATTTCAAGTAGAAATATTGTAATCTAATCACAACTTAACACTCAAAAATATTAAATTATTAAGTGTGGATTTGGGTGTGTAGCGGACTGGTTCCAGTTACTATTTTGTATTCACTACTCAGTCAAAAATCCATGACCTGACCGACTTCAAAAATCCTTGGCTCATGTGTTACATGTGTGCCGTGTGCCTCTCCTCTCACGGACTACAATATGGTTCAGGTAAAAAACCAGGAATTGAAAAAGAAAAGAAAAAAGAAGAAGAAGTCAACCTCTGCACTCTCCTAGTGGTCCATAAAAGTAGTATCAAATCCTTGAATTGCAAAGCACATCCCTTTATTTAGTGATTTCTTAAATTGATTTTGAGCTTAGCGTTTGTTTCGATTAAAAATTTTATGTAAAGATAATTTTTTGTGTTTTTCAATATTTAGTAGCATCAAAATAATCAAGTCAATAAAAAATTATATTTAATCAACAAAAAACGTATTGACTTATTTTTAAAAATTATTTTTCATTAATACTTTTTAAAAAACAATTTTATCTTACAGCAGGCTAAATAAAAGAATTTAAAAAAATTATTTTCAATTCATTTAAAATTGTTATAAAATATAAGAAAATAAGATAATTTTATAAAAATTACCTTTTAAAAAATAACTTATTTTCTAAAAAATACTACTCATTTTTACAAAGCTCTAGCTATTTGTCTGGTTCCTGACAAGAAATCATAATAAATATAGGCAACCAATCAAAATGAAAGAAATTTAACACAAAAAAATTTAATATTTTTCTAAAAAAATCAAACACTGAAATTGAGGTTAAAAAGTGAATTATGGTATGGTTTTCCCTAATTTAGGTGGTTATGGAAGAGAAGAGATTCACGTACGGGGAAATCGATGCCGGGGTCAACCACTACGAAGTTTTCTGAAATGGTATTGCCTTCGTGAAGAACGTACACGCACTTAAGCTCAATATTAACATCACCATCACCATCCACATCTTCTGACACCTTACCTCCATTTTCTGATTCTCCTTCAATTTGGTTTCTTCTCAGATTTCAAGGACAAGGAGTCAAGGAGACACAGAAAGAGTGCGTTTCGGGTTCATTACACGTCGATATGACACCGTGTAACTCGGTCCTCAAAAGATGTCGGTTTTTTTTTGTCTAAATTAATTAGACGATGTCGTTTTATCTTCTGTAAACGCACAGGTGGATACGACATAGTTTTAGGTTGGGTCACGGAGTAGCAAAAAAAACTGAAACATGTTTAAGAATAAAAAGTTAAAAAATCATCAAATGTCAGAACTCAGAACCAACGAGATTGGGACGTTATTTATTGCTGTATTAAACAAAACAAAATAGTGTTTGACTGGCTGTAGTACTAGAATTGTAGATCTGAGTCCGAGAAAAGGAGTTTTGTTCTTAACAATGGAAGAGAAGCAGGAGGATCAGATCCAAATCCCATTCCCATTAGTCAAACTGGGCACTCAGGGACTAGAGGTCAACCTCTTCTCTTTTTTCACTTTATTAATTTTCTTACCAGTCTAGCTAGCTAGCAGTTGCACACTTTGAATGCATTATTGAAACAACAATCAATGCATGTCCCACAAAAGATTTGCATATGCTCTTCTGATTTTCAATTTATCACCTACGTTACATATTATTGTCTCTAAACATTATTACTTTTCAGTTTTTTCGTTTGGTTCCTCATTTTTTTAAATTTACACTAATTTGAAAGTGGAATAATGTTTACAACAATATCAAAGTATCACACAGCTATCATTCCTATCTTTGAATGCATACATATATAACATAAGCCTCCGACTTCCGATAGATTTCTTCTAATGGGTCCTTTTCTGCTTAGTAGGTTTCTAAATTGGGCTTTGGATGTGTTGGACTATCAGGATTATATAACGCTCCTCTCTCTCATGAAGCGGGATGTTCAGTTATTAAGGAAGCATTTGATAGGGGCATCACTTTCTTTGATACATCAGATCTTTATGGCCATAATCATGATAATGAAATCATGGTTGGAAAGGTAATATTTGATATTTCTGTATTTATTTTGAAATTTTAACCAGAATAATGACGTTAAATGACCATTTTTCATTAGTGTGTGACACAGCGGATTAAATACAAGAAATAGAATACTTTTATTTCAAGAAGAATAGCATAAGAGTGTTTGAGTTATAGCCTCTGTATTTGTATAGGAACATATAGATAAATCCTAAATCGTGTTAAGTACGAATTTAGGATAATAAAATGTAAATTTGAGAAAATCACATAAATTGATACCACTTACCCTAAGAAACATTATAAAATCCACAATATTTGAGTTCTAAAACAAAAATGATAAGAAAAAGAATAAAAATCTCATAAATTACAAATTTGCTAAAATTGAGATCTAATGAAGGAATTTGTGTAAAAACAACTAAAATCATGGCAAAAAGCCATGAATTTTGTTCTCACATCATTTCTTTTCAGGCTGATAAATTTCATGCAATTCTACTATTAGTATTTGGAATTTCTATTACTACCTTTCATGACCCACACTTGTATTGGGAATAATGATGGTCTCCTTGATTAATGAAGGCTTGGGTTACTAATTCTACATCAGTGTGGATCAAACCAATACCAAATGTTTTGATTATTCAAATGTTTATTGTTATATTCAAAATGCATCCTTCTCCCAAAGGAGGTTTATGGAGAAGTTGCTTGAGTTGTTGGGCATGAGCAAGGCAAAGCCGGTAAAAACACCATTCACACATCGCTTCTTGTTGTTTTCTGAACAATCCCAAAGTCGGAAGAGGAAAGAAAATGATGGATCAAGTTCCTTATGGGAGCCTTGTGGAGTTGTGGGATGCTTGATCTTTGCTATGGTATGTACTAGACCGGATTTTGCTTTTTAGGTGGGTGTTCTAAACAGGTTTAATTTACAGAGAAATATTGATGATGTGGCAATTGAACGAGAATATGAACTCAAATAATTAAAAAACAGCAAGGACAATAATCATAATATTATTAAAATCAGTGATTGGTTAAGTTTATGCTTACTTACAATATTTGATTGTAGAATTAAAACAAACACGATACTACATAAACATGATTAGTTTTGTTGAGAAATGCATCTCTTGTAGCAAATATCTGATGGAAAATTTACATTCTCACATTGATCAAGCGATTCACTTTTGTAATCATTATATATATTTTGTATTGTTAGGCTTTGAAACAGCTTCCACGAGAAAAAGTTCAATTGGCTACCAAATTTGGTGTGGTCATAGAGGGGGATCAATATGGTCACTATGGCGTAAGAGGCACCCCTGAATATGTACGGCAATGCTGTGAAGCTAGTCTTAAGCGACTCGACACCGACTACATTGATCTCTACTATCCACATCGCATTGACATTACAGTGCCAATCGAGGATACTGTAAGCATCCAATTTTTTTTGTCCTCTTAGAATCTAGTGACAGAAAATTTTTATACTAATATTTTTCCCAACTACTGACATGATATGTTATAATTGATGCATAATAAAAGAGATGTCATCAATAAGCCTATGTGATATTACTTTAACTACACCTTTCCTGCTCAATAAGGTGTGATAAATGTTACTAAATTAGTTTTGCTCCTAGGCTCTATTTATTAATTTAATGTACCTAATGTTCAATCTAGATTAATGCTGCTCTGTTTAAATTTTATGTAAGGAAGATGGGGGAGCTTAAGAAGCTGGTGGAGGAAGGAAAGATAAAATATATTGGATTGTCAGAAGCTAGTGTGGACACAATAAGGAGAGCCCACGCAGTTCACCCCATCACTGCCTTACAAATAGAGTATTCCCTTTGGGTCCGTGATATTGAAGATGAGATCATTCCAGTTTGCCGGTTCGTTCATATCTACTTATCCAGTGTGTACATTTTTAATCCCAATTTATAAGTTTGTATACATATGTCAAATACTTCAATCTTCATGATATTAAAATTCTGCTGCATTTGCTACATGAGGAACATTACAAAATCGGACTAAACAAAATTAGGAGTTTTTTTAATAGAAAAAAAGGAATTTAGGATGTCATATATTTTGTCAAGTTGGGGAGCAGCTGAGCAGGCACTAGATACAACTATACAAGCCTTCATGGCTTGAATTAATTACACATACACATGAACATTGACCCAAAAAGTTGGTCCAACAAGTGATTTTATGGACATGGCCTAATACCAATTGGGTTTAAGCTCAATCAATTAATTTATATGATTTAGTTTATTTTATTCACTTTGTTATGTGATTTGCTAAACGTCATTTCCTTTTCCTAGTTGGATTTATTTATTTTTTCTTACTAAATAATAAAATAAATATAATTTGTTAGTATTGTTTCCTTTCCTAACTGATATGATAAGTTTGGAACTATATTCAAAGAATTTAGAGTTCAGTAATATTTACAGCTTGTTTGATTTGTAAAATTTCAGTTGGAATTTTTCCAATAGTTTGATACTGAGTTCAGCTAACCTTAAGCGATGATTCTTAGGTTTTTATCCCATTTTAATGCTGATTCCTTCAAAGTTTATTTATATTTTTCTGTTCTTGATTATTCTCAAACCCCTAAAAGAATTTGTGCTGCATGATTCAAGTGATCTGCCACCTATTTACTTGTAGGGAGCTTGGTATTGGAATTGTTGCATACAGTCCTCTTGGCCGTGGGTTCTTTGCTGGGAAGGCAGTTCTTGAGAGCTTGCCCACTGAGAGTGTATTGGTATGTTACATGAAATAAAATGTAGTCTTAACTTTCTGCTTTTGGGGAATCACTTTGTCGTGTATATATACTGCATAATGCATATGAATAGTAAGTTATCTTAATTTTTGCTAAAGACAAACTATCTTACTAACATGAAAATATTAGTGAATTACTTCCTTTTTTTTTGTTTGTAATATAAATACTAAAATGTGCTTTTAAAAGTCATATCTATATTCTTGTCACAGAATAAATTTCCAAGGTTCACTGGGGAGAATTTAGAGAAGAACAAAATTCTTTATAGCAAACTTGCCAACCTGGCTGAAAAGCATGCCTGTGCTACTCCTCAACTGGCTTTAGCATGGCTTCTCCATCAGGGTGACGACATCATCCCAATACCTGGTATAATTGACTCTTTCAAAATTTTTTTTTCTTCATGTAATTAACTTAATAATAGTTTTATTCATTACCATGCAAAACTGAGTTATTAATAATTAGTTATCTGGTTTGATGTATTTCTGTTTTAATTTATGAGAAAGAAACTACAATTTTTCTTTATCAACCAGTACTTATATATTATCTTGATTGATAAGCATTGTTTTTAGGCATGTTTTGAGATTTTTATCCCATGGATGATTTTTCTTCTTTCACTATCTTGTTGATGTTATACAGGTACAACTAAAGTTAGAAACCTTGATACCAATATTGGTTCTTTGGCTGTAAAGCTCTCTGAAGATGATTTGAAAGAAATTTGTGACGCTGTGCCCATTGATGAAGTTGTTGGCCATAGGCTAATTTCCCTTCCTCAACATGCTTGGAAGTTTGCAAATACCCCACCAAAGTAATCACAAACTATATTCATAAAGGCAGAACAATATTAAGATCCTTTTAACTTTAAAGTGTTTCCGTTTCTAACAAATTTTTTTTTTTTTTTTTTTTTTCAGGAAAACTGCAGATAAAGACACGTAGCCTACGCTGATGAGTGAGAAAAGATCCATGGAGCTGGCTCTTATTCGGTTAGCTAGGACTAAAGCTGTGTGTACTTGAGTTGAGATTGTTCATAAAAAAAAAAAAGTCACGCCGAAGGGAGTTTTCTTGAAGAAAACTTATGCATGTTTAATCAAACAGTTGTTATGCTCATATTGCCAGCTTCGATCGTTTTGTAATTCTTTTCTGTTCCAAGTAACTGATGCATAACAGCATAAGAGAGAGAACTCATCCATAAATGAATTTTGGTGTATGCTGATTCAGTTACTATGCTTGACATTATTTTATCACTTCACTATGCTTGACATTATTTTATCACTTCATGAAGCTATCACATCTTAATTTCTTGGATGTTAAACAATTTTGAAATGCACATTGCTATGTATCCTCTCCAAAACTTTTTCTAGCGGAAGTAATTGTTACGCATCTTTAAAGCCTACATGATTTAAAAGGACAGAACATTCTTGTTTGAGTTATTATTCCTTTATTGTGTTATTTTATTTTATATGTTGTGCATATTATATGACATATTATCTACATTATAATATGCAAAATAATAGTAATATTTGGGTTTGAATCCTTTGGTACTGTACCCACTGGAGTCATCAAGTTGTCAATACCAAATTTTAGTCAGTGAGGTTTTTCTTGTGTGTTGGGTTGTAGAATAGCCACCAATCATAGGATTTTATAAGCATCATTGGCCACCAAACGTTTAATTGATATTATTTACTAAATTTTTTTTTTGAGAAACAAACACACATACAAAGGAGAGAGAAAGAGGTTCTAATTAAGTAATAAAATATCTGAAGACCATTAATATAAATTTTAGATTCGTTTACATGTAGTAAAGATATTAGGTAATCCACAATATTTGCATTATTAGTTATAGCAATTACATTATTAATTATTGGTATTACTTCTACTATTTCTAGTACTTCAGTTATTTAAGGGGTTATGAGATAAGCAGCTTGGGTATCATCATTCTCTTATCATGTTTTGGTATTTTGGATTTATAGGCCTGGACAAGTCTGGAATGGTGTAAAGCTTACCCATGTGTTAGAATTTTGCTTATAGATGGAGGGTTTTTAAGGATATATACTTGAGGCAAGTGGTCTATTATAATTTATAAAGGCACCTTCTTTCTCTCCTCCAAGTGTTATACTGTTATTTCATCTCTGTGCACTGATATTTGTAGTTTCATTTCTTGTGACAATAAAATTATTCTACATCATTCTTTGCACGTGATCTTGATAGAGATCTTTCCTTGTTAGAGCTCTTTGTTTTTATACTTCTTCTACTACGATTGTTTGACTTCGCTTCACAACAAGTCCAGCTCTTAGATTTCTGGTGTCTCTTTCTCAAACATCAACATATTCACTAGGTAATCAAAAGATGTGGGAAGCCATGCTAATAGAAGTGTCATTTTATCCTCAAGCTTTACCCCAAAATTTGATAACTGAGTATTCAACAAGTTGAAATGCTCCAATAGATACATAGATACGATCATTACTTCATTTGCAAGTTATGAAGTGCTTTTTCACGTACAATTTGTTTGTTTGATTCTTTCTCATATAGAGACCTTGTAATTTCTTCCAAATCCATTATGCTTTTTACGCTTCTAGGATGTTATGAATGAACACACCACTTACGTTGAGACAAATTGCATTGGTTGCATTCTCATTCATCTATTCTTAGACTTCGTCACTCATTTTTTCGTGTTTAATGTATTTCTAACACCTTGTAAGATTAATCGGTCATTTATTCACCTTTGCCAAAAAGAAAAATTTTCCTTACCACAAAATTTCTCTACTCTATGCTTGATGCTTATCATCTTTACTATAATCTATCTATCTAAAAGATTTAATCTTAATCTTGCTTTGATAGCACTTGTTGTGCAACTACTACCCACAAAATTCAAACTAGTCATAGCAAAGACTTTTCTTTTTTTGGGGTTAGTGACTTAATAGTAAAGACAAAAATAATTAATAAGTACACTAACAACAATAAGATCACAGTTTAACTATATATAAAATCAGAAGATAATAACAATAGCACAAGTATTCTTAGTTTAACTATATATGAAATCGGGAGATAATAACAGGAGCACAAGAACTCTCTTTAAAAACCCAAACGGCCAAAGCACAAAATGTACAATTATAAGTAGGGATAAAACCTATTTTAGTCCCTACATTTTTACATGATTCTCACTTTGGTCCCTAACTTTTTTTTTCACCACTTTTAGTCCCTATCCTGAAAAATGTGTCTCGTTTTAGTCCCTGACGTTACATCAAAGACGGAAATTGCATAGCTGACAAACGGAAAAAATTAAAAATATTAAAATAATACCCACAAATGCAACGTCATTTTTTAAAAACAAAAAATTAATTTGTAAATTTTAACTAAATGAAAAAAAAAGGAAAAAAAACTGAAATAAAAATAAAAACCTAGAAGAACAAGAACAAGAACAAAAAATTCAAAACCCCGAGATTATTTTTTAATCTCACTCTCTCTCTTCCTCTCACTTTCAGAGTTTCTCTCTTTCTCCCACACTCTCTCCTTTCTTCTTCAGATCAGCGTGGCATAGATCGGCATGGAGGCTTTGGGTAGGTGGGATTCAAATCGCTGTGGTCCGGTGTCTGCTCATGGGTAGTCGTGGCTCGTTGTGGGTGAGGTGGTCGTGGCTCGACGTGGGTCGCCGTGGGTGGGGTGGTCGTGGCTCGCCATGGGTAGTCTTGGCTCGTGTTGGGTCGATTGGATTTGATGGGTTGGCTGGGTGGCTCGGTAGTGGGTTTGGGTATGAATCTCATGGGTAGTCGTGGCTCGTCGTGGGTGAGGTGATCGTGGGTCGCCGTGGGTGGGGTGGTCGTGGCTCGCATGGGTAGTCTTGGCTTGTTGTGGGTCGGTTGGATTTGATGGGTTGGCTGGGTGGCTCGATAATGGGTTTGGGTATGAATCTCAGTGGGTTTGGGTATGAATCTCATGGGTAGTCGTGGGTCGCCGTGGGTGAGGTGATCGTGGCTCGTCGTGGGTTGTCGTGGGTGGGGTGGTCATGGCTCGCCATGGGTGGTCTTGGCTCGCTGT
The DNA here is from genome assembly GCA_030820535.1 of Quercus parvula. Taxonomy (NCBI): domain Eukaryota; kingdom Viridiplantae; phylum Streptophyta; class Magnoliopsida; order Fagales; family Fagaceae; genus Quercus; species Quercus parvula. Next base: position 574,229 of record JAUAME010000009.1, read on the forward strand.
GGGTCGATTGGATTTGATGGGTTGGCTGGGTTGGATTCGATGGTGGCTGGGTTAGCTTCGGTGGTAGTTGGGTTGGTTTAGCTGGTGGGTTTGTGGCTTGGTAAAACTGAACGGTTATGGATCTTGGGTCTTGCGTGGATCTCTGAAAACTGAAGGGTATGGATCTTAGTGGTTGTTTGTGGCTCGGTAGTGGGTTTGGGTATGAATCTCAGTGGTTTGGGTATGGAGGTTTGGTAGTGACAGTGGTATGAATTTTCTGGGTTTGTTCTTGTTCTCCTTCTCCTTCTAGGTTTTGAGTTTTCTGGGGTTTTGAATTTTCTTACTTTTCTGGGTTTTTATTTTTAGTTCAGTTTTTTCCTTTTTTTTCATTTAGTTAAAATTTATACAAAACATCAAACACAAAAATCAAATCCAAATTTTCAGAATATAGGTTTGAATTTAATTTTTTGGGTTTTAAATTTGCTGGGTTTGTGTTTTGTTGATCTTGATCTTGCTGGGTTTTAAATTTGTTGTTTTAATGGGTTTGGTTTTTATTTCTATTTATAATTTTTTTATTTAGTTAAAATTAATAAATTAATTTTTTTAATTTAGAGACTGACGTGGAAAGCCACGTGGACACAGGGTGTATTATTTTAATATTTTTTATTTTTTCCATTTGCCAACTATACAATTTCCGTCTCTGATGTAACGTCAGGGACTAAAACGAGATACATTTTTCAAGATAGGGACTAAAAGCGGTGAAAAAAAAAGTTAGGGACCAAAATGAGAATCGTGTGAAAATGTAGGGACTGAAATAGGTTTTATCCCTAATAAGTATTCAGCTAAACCCACGTCTAATTTCACAGCATATTTAAGCATGGACTAGGGATTAATGTACAATAATTCCAATTTTTGATCAGGTATCTCGAGTGGTGAACTCTAATCTAAGTATTATAATTTAATCACAAGTTGACATCTAAATATATTAAATTAAATTATTAGGCGTGAATTTGGGCGTGTAGCGGACTCGTTCCAGTTAATATTTTGTATTCATGACTATTCAGTCGAAAAACCATGACCGACTTCAAAAATCCTTTGCTCAAGTGTTACATGTGTACCGTGTGCCTCTCCTCTCACCGACTACAATATGCTTCAGGTTAAAAACCAGGGATTGAAAAAAAAAAAAAGAAAAAGTCAACGTCTGCTCTCTGCTAGGAGTCCCTAGCCACCAAACTGTATTGGGAGCAATAATTGTATTGGTGGGAAAAGACTAAACTACGGCACCTTGTCAGATTTGAAAGAGAAGTACTTTTCATTGAAACATCTTGGCTAGCATTGCAAAGCTCCTGTTTGTCAAGAATGGAGGAGAAGCCCCAAATCCTGATCCCAAGAGTGAAACTTGGCAGTCAGGGATTGGAGGTAACTTTCTTTGTCACTTTCTTCTCTCCTAACATTTTGGAGAAGTCATTTATTTTGTTAGATGGACCCTCTTCATTTTGCTCATATATTAAGTAAGTGTTAAACCAACTGCAACCGTGATTCGCATCCATTTCTTGGGCTTTCTATCTAGTTTCGACAATAGCTACCTGTCTGATATTTACTGTAGTGTGTATACTACTATACTGCAAGTGTTTAATGGAAGAACACTAACAGCACATGTTCTCAAATTGTGAATTTTATTATATAGGTGTGCACTTTGTAGAGTCTATCTTATTTTAACTTTTTCAATCATAGCGTTTAAGATTTGCTTTCTAGGATTTATTGGGATGCTAGAATCTTATTCCAAAAATATATCAGCCAGAAAGAACAATATTACATGACAATTAATTTAAAGATTGATTCTTCATCCGCTGCCATTTGCTTTTTTTTTTTTTTTTTTTTTTTTTTCTTTTTACAATTTGAAAGTTACAATGGGGGTGAGGGGATTTAAACTGTAGACTTCTCTATTAGGAAACACCAAGAGGTACCATTTGCATTTCTATGATCACAAAAGCAGATGCAAATCTTCACTATTTTCCTAAAACTTCCAATAATAGGTTTTGTAATTCAATCAAGGCCTTTCAGAGTCATCCAGCATAAGAAATTTGATAAAGAAATAATTGCAAAGTCACATCTAGCAATTTTTTTTTCTTTTTTTTTTCTATTAATTACAAAAAGATCATGTTGAACCGTGGGAGAATTTAGGATCCTGCCCTCAAAGGAGTAATCATGAACGCGTTACCAGCATCATGAAAGTAACTCCTTGTGTAAGATCTAGAGAAATTAATAGATAAATAGAGCTGACCTTGGGGACTCAGTGTTAACTTCTTCTTTTTTTTTGAGAAAGACTCGGTGTTAACTTGACCTACCAAAAATAAAGAAATCCAATGTTTTGGTTTTGTAGCTTCTCATCACTATTTTCACTGCATTTGAATAAGTCTAATGTTTTCTCTTAATGGGTTCTTCTCTGGTTTGTAGATTTCTAGATTGGGCTTTGGATGCGCGGGGCTGTCAGGAATATACAACACCCCTCACTCTCATGAATATGGTTGTTCAGTTATCAAGGAAGTATTCAACAGGGGTATCACCCTCTTTGACACATCAGATCTCTATGGAGATAATCATGATAATGAAATTATGGTTGGCAAGGTATTGTTTTATTTTTATTTTGAAGTTTGAAGCTGATAAATTGAACATACAAATGATCATGTTTCATTTTTTTGATTATTCAATTTTGATTGTTCTATTTACCATCCCCCAGCCCCATTCTTCCCATTGGGGGTTGTGGGAACTCCTTTCTTTCTTAGTTAAATGAGAAATATTCAAACATGGAAATTGAGTGAAAATATGAATTAAGATAAATGCAGTAAAGCACAAAAAATGATATGACCAGTTGACTTATGCTTCAAACATGGCAAGAATTTGATTGTTTGTGCACAGCATATGCAACATGGTTTAACCAGAATACATTTTTTCAGAAATGAATCTTTTGTTGGAATTATCTGGTGGAAAATTTATATCCCCAAAATGATTGCAGTATTGTTGTTATTCACAGGCTTTGAAGCAGCTTCCTCGGGATAAAATTCAACTGGCTACAAAATTTGGAGTCACTGTATTAGGGGAGGGTAAATACGGGGCAAAGGGCACCCCTGAATACGTCAGGAAATGCTGTGAAGCTAGTCTTAAACGGCTTGATGTAGGCTACATTGATCTTTACTATCAGCATCGTGTTGACCTTTCAGTGCCAATTGAGGATACTGTAAGCATAAAAAGATTTCTTTTTTCTCCTCTTAAATGTTTTTCTAACTCTTGATCTATTATTTGAACGCACAAGACTATATTCGAAATTGTGATGGCTGTTTACATCTGACTTGCATTCTGTAAGGAAGATGGGAGAGCTCAAGAAACTGGTGGATGAAGGAAAGATAAAGTACATTGGGTTATCAGAAGCTAGTGTAGACACAATAAGGAGAGCTCATGCAGTTCATCCCATAACTGCCTTACAGATGGAGTATTCTGTGTGGACCCGTGAAATTGAAGACGAGATAATTCCACTTTGCCGGTTTGTTGATATATAGCTCTGTTTAATGTTTGCATTGTTAAACCAAACTAATCGTGAACCCGCGCGTTGCGTGTGATAATTATTTTTATGGTGGTTTTATTAATTTTTTTTTTTTTACAATTTAAACTAATCTAATAATGAGTAATCTATTTCGTAATTATATTTTTATTTATTATAAGAACAATTATAAATGTAATATAGGAACAATCCAAAACACCAAAAATACATAAACCAAAAAAAAATTAATAAAACTTAACAATGATTAATTGAACCAATATTAGGATAAAATTTTGTTTTTGATAATTTATTAAGTTTATTTTCTTTGTAGAAATTATAATTTCAGCCACCCAAAACATATTAGCAAATAAACAATTATTAGCAAAATCTAAGAATTAAATTTTTATACATGCATTGTTATAAATTAATAATAATAATAATAAAATTGCCAAAGTTAAAATTTGTCACGTATCTGATTATTTTTGTTTGGCTAATCTTTGTTTTTCTTTAAATGAATGGCATTATTGTTTCTCAAAAAAGAAAAGAAAAAAAGAATGGCATTATAGAGCACTTCTAATACAACTATTAAAAGTACTTTATTCACCACAAAGGATTAGAAAATAAACAAAAATTAGTAAAGTCTCATAGTTTAACATCTAAATTGAGCACTATAAAAAATCATGATATGTAACAAAATAAATACCAAATTATCAAAATCATGCTATGTAATAGAATAATATTATATTTTTATATGCTATATTTAATTCTATAGAACGCAATAGGATAACATTTAACAATCAAAGAGAATTTAAAAAAAAAAAAAAAAAAAACAACAACAACAACAGCAATTTAAAAAACAAAACTAAATTGCATTAACCAAAAATAGAGTTTTAAAAAATATAAAAAATTATCAACCTAAAGTAGAGATGCAAGAAAAAAAAAAAAAATCCACCAAAAAATTTAGAGAGAGAGAGAGAACATTTTTTTTTTTTTTTGGTGAGGGAAAACTATGCATAGAATAGAAGATATAGTGACAAATTTATAGTAAGGGGGTGTGAATAAAAAGAGACAAAAATAAAGTAAGATGAAGGGAAAGAGGAAGAATAATATTAATGTAGAGGGTAGTGGGGAGATGAAAAGGTAAGGGAGGAAGAAAGATTGAAGAAGTAGTGGGGAGATGAAATGGTAAGGAAGAGAGAAAGGTTGGAGAAGTGTAAATATTATAATAAAAAAATGTTAAAAACAATTATAGAAAAAAAAAAAAAAAAAAAAAACCCCTAAAGCTTGAAAGGCTTCAACAATGTTGTTATTGTTTTTTTCTTTTCTTTTTTTTTTCTTCTTTCTTTAAGTTGAAAAGGCTCACACAAAACCCTAAAGCTGAACTGAAAAGGTTTTGGGTTGGGCTTGATAGTGGAACTAAATAATAAAAGGTTGACTGGATTAATTATAAAGATTTATTATAGGGTGATAGTGAAAGTAAATAAATCAGTAGTGAGCTACATTTATAGGGCTAAAAATTGTAAAAACTATTTTAAAATTGTAGGACAAATTATATTTTTAAAAAAATAACGTGACAACTGATGTGGCGCAACGTAAGAGCAGTAGTATTAAATGCTACTTTTCAGCTTTTAGGAATATATAGATTTGTAAGGTACATAAGTGAAAGTTGTAGCCTTTGCAATCTTGGGGTTGGTTCTGAATTAGATACACTCAAGAGTATTTCAAAATCTGAATGAAGAATTTATCATTTACTTCATGAAGCTTCACCGCTTTATTTCAGGGAGCTTGGTATTGGGATAGTGGCATATAGTCCTCTTGGTCGTGGGTTCTTTGGTGGCAAGGGAGCTGTTGAGAGCTTACCCACTGGTAGTTTGTTGGTACGTGACTACGAATTAACAATGAGCAATATTAATTTTTGTATTATGGTTTTTTGATTTATTAATTTGAATGAGTTAGATTATGCAAGAAATTCCCTGCAGATCCTAACTCCTAACCTTGAAGCTGTACTACCAGATTATGAATTACACATATGAGTGTATGATTTCTTGTTTGGCAGAGGAATTTGCATTTTAAACTCAAATTCTTGTTCCTGTCACAGGTTTATCATCCAAGGTTCAATGATGAGAATTTGGATAGAAACAAACTTCTTTATAGCAAATTTTCTAATCTGGCTGCAAAACATGCTTGCACCACTCCTCAACTAGCTTTGGCATGGCTTCTCCATCGGGGAATTGACATAATCCCTATCCCTGGTATGGTCATCTCTTTCCTTTATAAATGCCACCATTTTGATATATGTGATTAAATTAATTTGGTATCTGCTTGTTTGGTTTCTTCGTGACTATGCAAAAAGAAATCCTAATCTTCATTTGTTATGGAAACTATACTTTTTCCTTTGTTAACCTATGCCTAAATCTTGATTGATGTACATGGTCTTGAGCATGTCATGAGATTTTTATCACATGGATGATTCTTGTTTCCTTCTTGATATTTTGCAGGGACAACTAAAATTAGGAACCTTGATAACAACATTGGTTCATTGGCTATAAAGCTTACAAAAGACGATTTGAAAGAAATTCATGATGCTGTGCCCATTGGTGAAGTTAGTGGACAAAGAGAATATGACATGTTTTCTCAATATGTTTGGAAGTCTGCAAATACCCCACCAAAGTAATTGCAAATTATGAACAATGAAGTGGATCCTTCTATGTAAATGTTCTTTTTTATTTTCTTACTATATTGCTTTTTCTGGAATAATGATTGAGTGAAAAAGTAAGGGCCCGTTTGGTACATGTGTTTAAAAACTGAAAATTGTTGTTTAAAAACTTTTGTGGAAATACGTGTGGGTGAAAAAGTGTGTTGAAATACGTGAAATGTTGTTTAAAAATTGAAAATTGTTGTTTGGACACACTCACCAAACACCCCCTAAATGTCTTGGTTGATATGATGACAGAAGGAATTTACTTCAGAGAATTGTGGATGAGTGATGAATGAATTATGTACGTATTATCATTGTCATGTTGAAATCTTGGTGTGTACTTGTAGTAAAGTTCCCTATCTGTTTTCTTATCTAAGCTGCCTTATATTTTTTGCCTCCACTTTTTAAAATTCTTGTTCTGTAAATTAATGACAACTTTGAGGTAAATTTCTTCTCTGTGAATAATTTTTTGGTGTATGGTAATCCCTTTAATATGCTTTTTCATTGTCTAATGTTTCTGGGACTATAATATCTTCCTGTGACGTAAGTCTTGTGGAACATTTGTAGCCTCTCCAGAACTTTCACTTTGGGAAATAATTATTAAGGGATTAGTTATACAGGTATAGCAGCTTTAGCTTCTGTCATGCTTAATTAGGCATCAACAAAAACTATTCGAGAGTATTAATGACTTGGTAACAGGACACAGAAAAAGTAGAACTGAAGGTATGGTAATTAAACCAAGGCATATGGTTTGAATTATTTGAACTACTTTTATGTCCAATTGATCAGGAAGATAATATGTTGGGGTGACTATGATCGAGGTCAATGCTAGGGAGATAATACCTTGGTCAAACTCCAATTGATGCCTAAGGACACCACATACAAAAAAGATTAAACCTAAGGAGGTCTTAGACTCATCCATGTTATATTAATTACTCAAATTATTTATTTCTCCAAGTGGGACTTCTACAACATGCGTACTCAACACAAGGTGACCCTTTAGATGTTGGAAGAAAAAATATTGTCTCCTAGATTTTGGTATTGTATTTGATTGGATTTGGATGAGCGTGTTGTGAAGATGGGTGCCGTGTCCAAGCATATACTAGGTTAATTTATTTATAACGAACCTAGATAGTGGATTTTACAAAAAGCTTCACATCATTTTCATTATTTGTTTTTGAAACAAGAAGACCATCTTCTCCTAAACAAAATTCCAAGTCACCGCCGTGGCCAGCACCACAACCTTTTCCATAGCCACCAACACTACATTCATGAATTGCCGAACTCAATTTGACCGGATTCCTTTGTTAGTTCTTTATAAATTTATTTTTCTTGATTAAAAAAAGAAAAGAAAAGTATTGAAATCATTCAATGACATATAGAATATACCCATCAACTATGATCAATCATCTTTTCTCTCTACACATTCTCTATAATCAATCATCTTTTCTCTCTCTCAACTCATCATCTTCCCATCATTAATTTCCCAACTTATTTTTACACGTTCTCCGACTTTTTACCTTCTCATCTTATTTTCTATAAATTTTTTATTCTCTCTTGAAAAAGTGATTATTCTATCTCTCTTGATTTTATATTCTTCCTTGCAACTCTACTTTAGGTTGATGAATTATTGTGTTTTTTAAAACTCTATTTTGGGTTAATAGGTATTGGTATTGTATTTTTGAGTTCCCCGTCACAAGTAGACTCTCTCTCCTTCTTATAGCTTTGGTTTGATTTTTGTATGGGTTAATACTTAGTTATTGGAAGTGATAATTGAATTTATATCAAAACACAATATTGATTATACATTTGAGTGTGCCTATATTTGTGTAATATTAAGTGTAATTTTGTTATACCACTGCGTACCCTTGGCATGATAGTTACTCCATAAGTATAAATGCTTGTAGGGTGTAGGGGACAAAAGCCGAAGTTCAAGTCTTTAAGAAGAAGCTTCACACACGTAGACACTTAGATTAGACTAGAAGAGAATTTTTATCTTGTATATAAAAAAAAAAAAAAATTTTGTTATGATTTTTTATTATCATGATAATCTCCTTTAAGTGGATGAAGAATTTGAATAATTTAATTGAAACTTAAAAAGAATAACATAATTTTGAAGAATCCGTACTACCTTATAAAGGAATAATACCAATCAAACACTCCCAAAAATAATTGCATGATATATTTGTAGAAATAGAAATATAAAATAGTTTTATAAAATGTTTAACTTATTAAAGGTAACTTTTTTTTTTCTCTAGAAATATGGCTTTGTTGTATTTTAGGTCATGAAAGTAGTTGTTTCACTTTTTCTTTGGCTTATACATTTTTTATATATGTTTTCTATGCTTTTGATATGAGGGATTGGTGCATGGGTTCTAGTTAGGTTAACTGGTGATGATGCCGAAAATTGTCAGTAAGTCACACGGTCCTCACGTGCTTAGGACAACACCCGCACAACACAAAAAAAAAAAAAAAAAAAAACCTCAAGAGAGTATCGGTGTGGTATAGGCCAAATACCCTCTGAAGGTCAAGTTAGAGAACTTTTCACAACTCTAGAGTACCAGAGTTGGGGTCAATTATGCGTACCTTGATTTGTAAGGGCTTTGAGGTTTTTATAGTAGTGTAAAACCGACCTTGCTTTCTTGGCCAAGAAGATGTTTCCTTGTGGGGAAAGATCCTCATAAATATACGTATTTTGTGAGATTCTTCTCATATAGAGATTTCGTTGATTAGGGTTAATCATAGGGTGCAAGACATTTCCATTTAGGGGTTCTTAGAGACCTTTTAGGCCATGTAGATGCCACGTGGCTTTTCTATCCGTCCTCTTCGTGTCCGTTTAGTTGGAGTTCGTCTACCATGGAGGATCTGTTCGTCCCCATTTTCCTTTGTTTGAGGCGTATCCTATTACATCTGTCGTTTGTGGTTAACCTAGGAGAACAGATCCGTTGACTTCGATTTTATCCTCTCCAATTGCCCCCTCACTCTATGAGTTTGTCACCTAATTTGGCAGATGGGTTCCTAGAGTGATGGTCTGACTCAACCCTTGGAGAATGCATCTTGATTGACAGCCTAGCCTAAGGCCTTTAATGCACTAGGGACACATGTCACATTGGTTAGTGGCTAATCACTCGAACCGAAGCATCCCTTCGTCTTCCACGTCGTATTCTCTATATATATGTCATCTCTCCCTTTCATTTTTCACTTTACATTGCAAATTTCTAACCAGAGCACTACCATCTCCTAACAGAAGCACATATACTGCCTACTTGGTGCGATCGTCCTCCAGGCTTTCTCTGTTGACTTTTTTCATTGTTCATCTGTAAGTAACATACGCTTAAACCTTGTTTTTGCTTTTCTTAAGTATTGTGTGTCCGTCCACTATGTAGATCTATAGAGTCTTAGGGTTTATCCATCACGTGTAGGTGACAGATGTTTAGTGAGGCGTCGAGTGACCAATTGTGTGTCCGCGATGGGGCGGGCTACGATGAGGTGTATCATTTAGGTCTAGATTACCCTGACACCTCTTCTGATGATCAAGTTCCGTCCTCCAACTCACCTTCCATGAAGGGGGATGAGGACGTGAATGTGAACGGGTCAGAGGATGACTCAAGTGAAGAGTACATAGTCAGTGCTGAGCCCCCTTCCCAATCTGTTGTAGGTCCTGATAGCCTTAGGGAGTTCATTTTTCTTCCATTATGGACGGTGAATGGCTTCAGGTCTACAATAAAGCAAAAAAATTTTGATACACTTAGGGAAAAATACTAGATCCCCGTCAACATACCAATCCGTCTACCTTACAAGTCTGAAAAACGTTACTACAAAGGTGTTGATGACGTAGGAGTATATGAGCAAATGCTTAAAGCAGGACTTAGGTTCCCATTAAACACTCTTCATTGTCGCCTCCTCCAATATCTTGGGCTGGCCATCACCCAAGTCTCACCCAACGCCTAGAGGGTTTTCCTTGGTGTGGAAGTCCTATACGAAGTTCTTTCAAAGGGTGCACGCAAGATGACGTGGGAGGAATTCTTCCATTGCTATCGTCCATCCGAAATCACCCAATCTAAGGGAATGTACAGCTTCTTGCCAAGGAAGCCATTTCTTAGGTTAGTTTGTGAAACCCCTGACTCCAATAGAAACTGGAAGAGTCGGTATTTCTTCCTTGAGGGGGACGATTGGATGGGCCATCTTGATGACTAGGAGTTCATGCCAGTGGACAAGACTTGGGGCATAATGCCCCTGTCTGATAGGTGTCCGTCAGTCTTAAATTTTATTTGTTATTAACCATTTTATATAATGTCCTGACCGTTTCTTTTTTGCAGCTCGAGACCGTCCAGAAGTTACTCTTGAGCAGTGGAGTTTTCTGGAGCGGATCTTTAAGATTAAGCAGTCAGAAAGAACTTGGGCGAAGCTTGTGACCTTGGATACTATCCATTGGTACTACGAGGGTCCTAAACCCAGTGAAGTTGCCCATTGCCACGATCGTTTAACACGCCAACGTAAGCCCGGTTCTTATTTCTTTTCCTTTTAAGTTCATAGTAGTTTTATCTAACTCCTTTTTAGTCCGTCTTATGCAGAAATGGAAGACAGGCACGTCTTAAGCAGCAGGCGACTGCGAGAAAGAAAGAGGGAACAGGCACGTCCAACTCGTCCACCAAGAGGAAACCAGTGGACAAGACCAACCATTTACCTAAAAAACCTAAGGTGACGGTTGGGCCTGTTGAGGTTACACGTACAGAGACAAAGTTGCCACCCCCACTCGTGCATGGGAAAGGTAAGGGATTGATGATGGGCCAAGTTCCTGCTGATGAAAAACGCCTCATCCTTCTTCGCGAGGATCCTTAGTATGCTCTTAAGCAACTCTCATCTATCATCACGAGCAAAGATTATGAAGACCTAGGCAACCATTCTAATTATGCCATAGGGGAGATAGGCCTCTTTAGTTTGGCTCAGGTACTTATCTGTCTACCTTTCCTTTCTGTCATATTGCATGTTCATTCTTTCTATCCTTGGTTTTGGATGCTTGTAAGGGGTGCTCATGATGAAAGGCCTAATGGACTGTTGTGTGTCCTAAGCGACGATGGTAGACTGCGTGAGGGTGAAGGCGGAGGCATTAGAGGCTGAGCTAGGGGAACTGAAGGCTTGGAAGGTTGCCATGGAGAAGAAGTTTGACCTGACAAAGACGCTCCTAAAAGAGGCAGAGGAGTAGACGGAGGCGCTGAAAAAGGTGCTTAAGGACAATGAGGATGAAATTTCCCAGTCCAAGAAGCTATTGCGTCGGGCTAAAGAGGACGCAATCAAGGAATACCGTGACTCCAATGCCCTTCTATCTGAGTTGGGAGGTTTTTTCGCCGACGACTTTGATGATTGCCTCAATCAAGTCAAGGCTTCTGATGTGCATGAAATATATACAATAAAGTACTCACATATCTATGTATTTAGCCTTACTTTTATGTTATTTTGTAATTGATTATATAATATCTTTGTGTTACAGGTAACAAGGGCTTTACATGCAAAATGGGGTTAGGCCAATTGAATCAAGCCAACTTAAATCCAACCAGGCATGAATTCAAGAGAAGACCAACCCAATCAAATTTAATTCTAATTGGAGCAGGGAATCAAAGGAAATTTGCACCAAATCCAAGTCCAATTCGGATTAGGATTCCAGCCTACACATTAGTTAGTATTTTTGGCATAACTTTCGGCTTAGATTTCCAATCGAGATGATTCAAGTTGGGCTGGAAAGTTAACTTAAAGGGCTACAACTTTGTAGTTTGCCAAAAGTCCGAATTCAGACATTAAATGGGCCGAAAACGTCAGTTAAGTGAAGTCTAAAAATCTGGGATTTTCTCCAAACGGGAATTCAACTTGTAATAGGATTCTTTTACCTATTTAAAGGCTCTTTAGGGAAAAATTCAAAGAGGCTAGTGCCAGGGCTGAGGGCTGAACGTATAGAGAGCTGTGGTTACTTCTTTGGTTTTCTTCCATGACAGTTAGCTTTATTTTATTTGTTTAGTTTAATGTTTAGTATTTTATTTTTGTGTTTTCTTTTAATTACTATGAGTAGCTAAATTTATAATTAGGGTTAAGGATGAAACCTTGTTAAGGATTATCAGTAATATTTATGTGATTTGATTTTTCCCACAATAGTTGTTCTTTAATGATTTAAATTGTTCTTGCTTCATATCAATTGACTAAGATGAGATTCTAGATATGAGTTCAATCATGTTTTTTTCATGATTTATGATTTGTCTTAATTAATTGAATGCTTGGTTTATTAATTCTTGATTATAAAATTGGATATCGTTTGTGATTTGTCTGTCAATGGATGCAACTTATGATTTGATTTTTAGAATTGGATATATCTTGTGATTTGTTTGGCTACGGATACAATTGATGATTTGATTTTATACTTAAGAAGCGAAGAAGAACATGCTTTAGATTTTTAAATATAAGTTTTAATGATGATATTTTCCATGATAGCAAGATTGATTTCTAGATTATCATATAGTGGTTGGGAAAAATTAATGATCATAAATATATGTTGATATGACTTACAAGGCGGATTCCAAAACCTTAATTCCTTTCTCTTGATTGTTTACATCTTTTTATTACTTTATATCTTTTGCTTAGTTTAACTATTTGCTTAATTTTATTATTTGCTTAGTTTATTTAATCTCAGAAAAACCAATTTTTGTTAAACTAGATTAGGATTAATTTGGTTAAGGTTTAATTAATTTTCCTACGTTCATACAAGTCCCTGTGGGTTCGACCTCGTTCTTATCAAATTATACTTCGGTACGGTTCGTACACTTGCAAGTATTTTAAAATTTCACAACAGCTTCCTTTCTAGACCTGGACTTATCCCATTTCACTATTGACGCCGAGGGCCAAACCCCAGCCCGTCCTGTAGAGTCTGAAGGAACTGATTAGCTTTTTACTGATGATAATCCTGACCTTCGGGTGGACGGGGAGGCCATTCATGTTGACCTAGAGAAATCCGTCGAAGAGGTCATCTGTCAACCTGAAGTGGACCAAACGATTGAAGAAAATGAGGAAGAGACCCCTGTTGCCTAGCAGTAGTAGTTTTTTATTATTACATTTTTTCTTTTACTTTGTATGTTATCAATTTTTGCTCTCTTGAGAAAATGGTCTTGTTTTTGGGTTTCTTGTAAACATTTGCCTTTCTAGGCTTTTTATTTACCGTTTCTTACTTTGCTCTTTTATTTGAATATATATTCTTGCATAACCGTTTGGTTACCTTGATGTTTCCGTCCTTCTTATGGGGTGTATTCCTTTGGTTGGAACCGTTTGTTTTTTTACTCTAATGTACCCATTTTATTAATGAATCTTGAATCATTCCTTGGGGTGCACCTGTCTCACTCAGGGACTTCATTAAATTCTGTCATCTACCTCTTGAGATGGATCCATCCATTTAGGTCTTTCTTTTTTAGCTCAACTCTTGAGATGATCTTGTCCACCTTATGGACTTGGTAATTGTTAGCTCACCTCTTGAGATGAACCCGTCCACTTATGGACTTAATACTTTTTAGCTCACCTCTCAGGATGAACCCATCCACTTATAGACTTATTAATTTTCAGCTCACCTCTTAGGGTGAACCCGTCCACTTATGGACTTTGGTAACTGTTAGCTCACCTTTTGGGGTGAACCCGTCCACTTATAGACTTTGGTAATTTTAACTCTTCTCATGGGATGAACCTGTCCACTTATGGACTTAATACAAGTTGCAAGGCATCCTGTTCACATAAGAAATTGGTTGTAAATATGGTTTTGCAAATATATGCGTGTGCTCATGATATTTTTGAATAAACTCCTCTAATTATGTGATAAAATATGCATAGAAATTGTAGAAGTTGTTCTTATAAAAAAAAAAAAAAACTATTCTTAAGAGTACTGTAAATAGTAAAAATTAAATAAAAGGAAATAAACTAGAAATGAGGAGTGTCGTTCTTCGTGCTGCTGTCTACTGGTAATACTTCTTCAGGTGCTCCGTGTTCCATGAGTGATGTAACTGTTGCCCGTCCAATGTCTCCAGGTGGTATATTCCCTTTCTATGCCATGATGCAATTTTGTATGGCCATTCCTAGTTAGGTCCTAGCTTCCCTTGGGAGTTGTCGTTTGTGGTGCCCATCACTTTTCTTCAGACAAGGTCTCCAACTTGGAAGTCCCTATGTTTGACTCTGGAGCTGTAGTGCTTGGCCATGAGGTCCTGGTATTGTGCTAATCTTTGCTTAGCTGCTGCTCTAACTTCGTCCACCATGTCAAGTTGCAGGCGCATGGTTTCATCATTCCTATTCTCATCGTAATTTCCCATTCTGTAACTTGTGAGTCCTACTTCGGTCGGGATGACTGCCACGCTTCCATATGCTAGACAAAACGATGTCTCTCCTGTAGGTGTCCCTGTCGTCATCCTATAAGCCCATAAAATGCTTGGCAATTCTTCAGGCCATATACCCTTTGCCCCTTTAAGCCGAATCTTGATGATTTTGAGTAAGGATCGGTTTGTGACCTTAACTTGTCCATTGCCCTAAGGATGGGCGGGGGATGAATAGTGATTCTTGATCCCTAATTATGAGCAAAAGTCTCGGAATGTGTCATTGTCAAATTGCTTCCCGTTGTCGGAGACTAGCACTCTAGGTATACCATACCTGTAGATGATGTTTTTCCATATGAAGTTTTGCACATTTTTTTTCGTGATGGTGGTCAGTGCCTCGGCTTCCACCCACTTGATGAAATAATCTATACCAACCACCAGAAACTTTAGCTATCGAATTGCTGTTGGGAACGGACCCATGATGTCTAATCCCCATTGTGCGAAAAGCCATGGGGCTGTCATTGGAGTGAGTTCCTCTGTTGGCAATCGGATGACGTTGGCAAACCTTTGGCAGTTGTCACATGTCTTGACATAAGCAATGGCATCATTCTGCATTGTAGGCCAATAGTATCCCACTCGGATGAGTTTGTGCACTAACAACCATGACTCAGAATGGTCTCCGCAGACTCCTTCGTGTACTTGTCTCATGACATAGTTTGCCTCTTCGGGGATGAGACACCTCAAGTACGGTTGGGAGAAACCCTTTTTGTATAGAACATCTTTAATCAGAACGAAGCGCGCTGCTTAAACCTTCAACTTCCTTGCAGCCTCCTTCCCATCAGGCAACACGACGTCCTTCAGGTACGAGGTTATTGGTGTTGTCTAATGGTTCTCGGAACCTATTTCCTACATACTGATGCCGTCTATTAATGGTGAGATTTGAACAAAGGATAGTACCTTACTGGGGATGAGCATATGCTCTGTTGATGATTGGCAAGAGGGTCAATGTGCTCGTTCTCCTCCCTAGGTATTTGAACAAACTTCGCTTGGAGGTTGCCTACTCGATCCTTCACTTGCTTAAGGTACTTCTTCATCCGTTCGTTCTTGCATTCATAGTTGCCATTAATTTGACTGGTCACTACTTGAGAATCGCAATACACGACTATATTTGCAGCTCCTGCTGCTTTGGTGAGATCCAGTGTTGTTATCAAAGTTTCGTACTCTGCCTCGTTATTGGTCGTAGGGAAATCCAGGCGGACCATGCCTTCGACCTTGTCCTTTTCCAGGCTATGGAGTACCACACCAGTTCCGCCTGCCTACTTGTTGGAAGATTTGTTCATGTGGATGCTCCATTATGGGCTCTTTTCTGCCCCCCGGCCTTCCATGAGAGTGAATTCTGTGATAAAGTCAGTGATCACTTATCCCTTTATAGCCGTGCATGGTCGATACTGTATGTTAAATTCCCTCAACTCAATTGCTTTAGGACTGCTCATTGCTCTTTTTGTAGGAGCTTGTTTGTTAGGACGATCATAGTGTGTGCCTGGAAATATGGCTTAAGCTTTCGCGCCACAGTTACTAACACGAAAGCAAGCTTTTCCATCAGGGGGTATCTCTCTTCTGCTCCTCGGAGTGCTCGGCTCATGAAGTACATGGGTTTCTGCACCTCGTTCTCTTCTCTAACCAAAGCCACGCTAACAGTGGCTAGGGAGATGGCTAAGTATAGGAATAATTCTTCCCCTGATTCAGATGGACTTAGTAATGGCAGGGAAGAAAGATATGACTTTAGGTCTTAAAACGCTTGCTGACACTCAGTCGTCCATTCAAAGGAATTTTTCAATGTGCGGAAGAAAGGCAGGCACTTATACGTTGCTCTTGAGACGAACCTGTTCAATGCAGCTACCTTACCGTTCAGGCTTTGTACCTCCTTGACAGTCTTCGACGGGTGTTAACTCCATTATGGCCTGTATCTTATCCAAGTTGACCTCAATACCCCTTTAGGATACCATGAACCCCAGGAACTTCCCTGTCGTCACTCTGAACGTGCACTTGCTTGGATTCAGTTTCATGTTATAAGACCGAAGGGTGTCGAAAGTCTCTTGGAGGTCGTTCAAGTGGTCGTCCTCCCATATTCTCTTTACCAACATGTTGTCCACGTAAACTTGCACATTCCTCCCAACCTAATGTGCGAACATTTTGTTCATCAGCCTTTGATGTGTGGCACCCGCATTCTTGTGTCCGAACGGCATCACTTTGTAGCAGAAGAGACCTTGGTTGGTGACAAATGAAGTCTTTTCTTGATTGGTCTCATCCAGCTTGATCTGGTTGTAACTAGAGAACGCGTCCATGAAACTTAGCAATTGGTGTCTTGCTATTGAGTCCACCAAGATGTCGATTCACGGGAAAGGATAGCTGTCCTTGGGGTAGGCCCTATTTAGGTCTGTGAAGTCCACGCACATCCTCCACTTTTCGTTGGCTTTCTTGACCATCACCACGTTGGCCAACCAGTCGGGGTAGTATACTTCTTATATGAAGTCTGCTTCCTGTAATTTGCGAACCTCATCAGCTATGGCTTTGTCTCGCTCCTGCGTGAACACTTGTTTTTTCTGCAGGATGGGAGAGAAAGAGGGCGACACGATCAATTCCGGGCATGTCCTCATGGCTCCAGGAAAACACGTTCTGGTTTTCCCTGAGAAATGCTGTAAGTGCCTGACGGACTGGCGAGCTAGCCAGGGTGCCAACCCTAGTTGTGGGTTCAGGCCTAGAATTGTCAAGGAATACTTCTTCCAATCTTTCTACTGGTTCTACCATCGTCTGCTGTTCTTCTATACACATAGTCTGTAAATGATCATCCATTTCCAGCATGGCAATGTAGCATTCGCATGCCGCCACTTGATCTTCTCTTACCTTTCCTTCTCCGTACTCGGTGGGGAACTTAATCATCAAATGGTAGGTTGAGGTTACGGCCTTCCATGAATTCAAAGTGGGGCACCCTAATATGGCATTGTAAGCGGATGAACAATCAACAACCAGGAATGTGCCATCCTTGGTGATTTGTTAAGGGTAATCACTAACCGTGACTGGCAAGGTTACTGCTTCTAAGG
The DNA here is from genome assembly GCA_030820535.1 of Quercus parvula. Classification (NCBI taxonomy): domain Eukaryota; kingdom Viridiplantae; phylum Streptophyta; class Magnoliopsida; order Fagales; family Fagaceae; genus Quercus; species Quercus parvula. Next base: position 591,878 of record JAUAME010000009.1, read on the forward strand.
GATTTACCCTCGTTCATCCGAATCCAACCAGTGGTGCGTTGGTTAGAATTAGTTGTTCTCTCCCAATCCTCATTTGTTGGAATGCCGGGTAGTAGAGGGTATCAGCAAAGCTCCTATTGTCCACAAGGACTCGGTGTGTGTTGTAGTCCCCTACACATTTGCTGACCACAAATGCATCATCATGTGGGTGATGGAGACGTCGTGCGTCTTCCTCTGTGAATCCAATCACGGGGTTGTCGATTCGTACCATCTTTGGGACGAAACCCGTTAGTTGGATGTTTTGTACCATTCGAAGGTCAGTCTTGCGCGCCTTTTTGGATGAACTGGAAGCTGCATTGCCCCCTATAATCATCCTTATGTCTCCCAAGGGTGGCCTGGGGCGCTAGTTTTCTCTCCAAGCAGTTTGCTCTTGAGGCTAGTCCGTTCCTTCCTTCTCAATGAACCTTTGCAACTTCCCTTGCCTGATAAGAGCTTCTATTTACTGCTTTAAGTCATAGCAGTCGGACGTATCAAACCATGATCGCGGTGGAAACGATAGTACTTGCCTCTGGACCTCTTGCTAGGGTTTCCTTTCAACTAGTCAGGGAATGCCAGGGCTCCTTTGTCCTTGATTTGCATAAGGACTTGATCAATCGGGGTATTCAGAGGGATGAAGCTTGTGAATCTTCCGGTGGGAGGCTTAAAGTGCCTATCTTCCTTTCTGTCTCTTGTCCCAGCTATCTTTCGCCCCCTGTCTTGTCGTGCTTCCTCCTGTCTTTCTTTTTTCTTAGGCTTCTCTTCGCGAGCTAGCAGGGCGTCTTCCGCATTCATGTACTTAGTAGCCCTGTAGAGTACATCAGACTTAGTCTTTAAGTTGTTTTTGTATAAAGAAAACGGAAACCTACCCTTTCGTAGCCCATTCGTGAATGCAGCCACAAGTATCTTGTCATCAGTTTCGTCAATCGAGAGGGCCTCTTTGTTGAAGCAGGTTATGTAAGACCTTAGCGTCTCATCCTCCCGCTGCTTAATGTTCATCAGGCATGCGGTAGACTTCTTATACCTGTGTCCCCCGATAAAGTGTGAGGCAAACTGGTCACTCAACTCCTTAAAGGTACTGATGGAGTTGGGTGTCAACTTGCTAAACCAAACCCTTGCGAGGCCTTTCAATGTAGTGGGGAAGGCCCTGCACAGGATCTCGTCTACCACTCCTTGTAGGTGCATTAGGGTCTTGAAAGACTCCAAGTGATCTAAGGGATCCTTAGATCCGTTGTAGGACTCCACCTGCGGCATGCGGAACTTCGGTGGGAAAGGGAACAAAGTGACAAATGCAATGAATGCTGAATCAGTTCGATGAACCAAGTCGTCGAGGTCGCTAGAAACCTATCCTCTGAGGGTGTTTATCATGAAGTCCATCCATTCCTTCATCATCTGCATCTCCACGACCATGTGTGGTGGAACTATATCCGTAGTGGACGGACGGCTTGTATCCGTTGCACTTGTCTTCTTGGTGCATTGCTACCTTTTGGTCCTTCTTGGTCCCTTCTCTCAGTGTTGGTGCCTTCTTGGTCCTCCTCTTGAGTGTTAAGCTTTGCGTTCTTTTGACGTAGTTGCTCCTTTAGATCATGGTTCTGCTTAGTAAGGCGCTCTACGGCCGCGGTGAGAGTTTGAACCTATCTCTCGAGGGCGATGGTACATGGTTCGTCTCCTTGAATGTTGTTGGTGGTCGCCATCGAGTGAGTAAATACCATGCAACTCTTTGTTTGGGAAGCGATTGTGTGTCTTACAAGTTCTTTCCCACAGACGGCGCCAACTGATGATGCCAAAAATCGTCAGTGAGTCACGCGGTCCTCACATGCTCGGGCAACACCTGCATAACACAGAAAAAAGAAAACCTCAAGAGAGTACCAGTGTGGTACCAGCCAAATACCCTTTGAAAGCCAAGTTAGAGAACTTTTCATAACTCTAGAGTGCCAGAGCTAGGGTTAATTATGTGTACCTTGATTTGTGAGGGTTTTATAGTAGTGTAAAACTGACCTTGTTCTCTTGGCCAAGAAGATGTTTCCTTATGGGGGAAGATCCTTATAAATACACGTATTTTGTGAGATTCTTCCCATATAGAGATTTCGTTGATTAGGGTTAATCGTAGGGTGCAAGACATTTCCATTTAGGGGTTCTTAGAGACCTCTTAGGCCATGTAGATGCCACGTGGCTTTTCTATCCGGCCTCCTCGTGTCCGTTTAGTTGGAGTCCGTCCACCATGGAGGATCCGTCCATCCCCATTTTCCTTCGTTTGAGGCGTATCCTATTACATCCGTCATTTGTGGTTAACCTAGGAGAACGGATCCATTGACTTCGATTTTATCCTCTCTAATTGGTAAAATCTTTGATAGTTGAATAAGAGATTTGGGGGTTCAATTCCCATCTACACCAAAAACCGATTGATGTCTTGATTTGATGATAAAGAACTATCATCAGAAGCGGACATGGTGCATGAGTAGTTAAAATTGCCTTGGAGGAGACGTAGAGTCTGTAGACTGTAGAGGCTCCAACTTTGGGTTGGCGCTGTTGACACAACGTCGTATAAAAAATACTCATCAGCCAATTTTGTTTCGTAATGATAATCTATAAATAAATAAGGATTCAGTTGTTACAAAAAAATATAAACTAATCTGGCACTAAAATATTTTTAAAAGAGATTAATTTATGATATGATAATGTTGTTTTAGGGTTGGAATACATACCATCAGTCTTCAACAATGGAATAAAAAAAATTTTAAGCACGGAAATTTGTTGGGGGCGATGAGCATATATGTGAAGTCAACAAAATTGTGAAGTAGGAACATTTTCGTTTCCAAATTAATACCTTTTTAACTAAGTAGTGGTTTCCCCATTAAAAAAAAAAAAAAAAAACTAAAACTAAGTGGTGGTTTCTTAACCATGAAGGAGAAGCCCCATATCCAAATTCCAAGAGTAAGACTTGGCAGTCAGGGACTGGAGGTAAGCTTCTTCTTCTCCTATTGTAGACTGTTTTTTTAATCTTTGCTTAGCATGGTTGGAGGTTAATGGCTAAGAGCTGATGTTTCTAATATATAAATCTCTTCTCCCTGTATTTGTATGTATGAATTATTGAAAAAAATGATCGGGTCAATGTTAGAAAACTGTGCTAAATGTTAGGGTTATTTGCACTTTGCACCCCAAACTATAAAAACCCGCCATCATCACATAAATTATAACAAATTTTGCAAATTAAACACTGTAGCTTGATTTTTGTTAATGATCATAAAATTTACTCCAGAATAATATTAGTATATATGACAACCATCAGCATACCTATGGATATAATATGACATATAGATATAGTCTCAAGGAGAATGACAAATTTTTTTTTTCTCTTTTGAGAAAAAGGAAATGACAATTTTAGTACTGCTTAAGTTTTAAATTCTAGTTCCTTGAGGTCTGCTACATAAATCCATTTTTTGGGGCCTTAAATAGAACAGGATTCTCATCCTACTTTTTGACATAGGAGAATGTGAGGCTTGCAAAGAAACCTTTATTTTGGACAAAACACTAATGATTCAGTCCAATTAATCTAAAGGAACTCAAATGTGGCAATGGATAGTCTGTAATCTAAATTGTATTACACCCACAGATGACCTAACCACAGAGAATAACCACTGTTGGCTATTCCTTTACTTTTAGTGCAGTGGGTGTGAGTGTCGCAGAGTAAACCACAAGTATGAAGTATTTGCTTGTCCTAAAGCGAACTAGGGATGGAAAAAAAGCCTATGAATAGAGAAATTGGACAACTGAAGTGATTTAGCATAAGACTTCTACTGCACAATTGTTAATCACATGTGAGAATGACTGCTGTTTCTGTTATGAGAATTGTGAAAACAGATGAAGTTTTGTCATTTAGGCAAAGCCTTCAGAGTTTGTTGTAACAAATGTGAACTTTTAGAGGTAAGGTTTATACATATAACAGATTAATATCTAGAAAGACAAGTAAATATTCTTTTAGATGATATGAGCTTCATGATAGCATCTTCATCTCATCTGAAAAAGCATAGAAACAGACCAATCGTATTGATCAATTGAACACGCCTCCAACCTGAAGACTACATAGAAACGAAAGTTATTGGATTGGTATGAATTTTACTAGCAAGAAACCACCTCAATGGTCTTATTGTGGTTTCCTTTTTTGGGTGTAGGTATCAAGATTGGGCTTTGGATGCGGCGGACTCTCTGGAATACTAAATGCTCCTTTATCACATGAAGCTGGATGCTCTGTTATAAAGGAAGCTTTTCAAAGGGGTATAACCTTCTTTGATACTGCAGATATCTACGGAGATCATCATAATGAGATCATGGTTGGCAAGGTACTGTTACTCTCTAATCATATTGAAAGGAAAAATGTCATTTTAGCTCATGCTTTGTTTGCATGCCAAGTAATTGACTGTGTATGTTTGGTATCAATTTGCATCCAATTGGACAAAGTAGCCCTAGGAACATCTATATTCTAACATTGATTAAAAATCAATTCTCTTTTCTTTTTAGGCTCTGAAGCAGCTTGGTAGGGAGAAAATTCAACTAGCTACAAAATTCGGTTTTACTAAAGTAGATGAAGGTCAATTTGGTGTCAAGGGTACCCCTGAATATGTACGCCAATGCTGTGAAGCTAGTCTTAAGTATCTTGACGTGGACTATGTTGATTTGTACTATCAACACCGTGTGGACATTTCAGTGCCAATAGAGGATACCGTTAGTGTCAAGAGATATTTTCATTTTTAAATTTATATATTTTTTTATATTTTCAATGTACTGTACTACATTTAAACTTCATTTCTTTTGACATTAGAAATTATAACCAATTTTGGCATTGTAGATGGGGGAGCTGAAGAAGCTGGTGGTGGAAGGAAAAATAAAATACATTGGGTTATCAGAAGCTAGTGTAGACACAATAAGAAGAGCTCATGTAGTTCATCCCATCACTGCCTTACAAATGGAGTATTCTCTGTGGACCTGTGATATTGAAGATGAGATAATTCCACTTTGCAGGTGTTAGAAATACTAAATAATTGTATTGTATTTCTTAAAATGAAATAATATACATGAGTGTCTTTATATAGGAGGCACGTGGAACGTTGGATGGTGACCGGTCCGGCGTTGTTAAGTAGATCATTTGACGACCTACACACTTATATGATTTTTGTCTTAGTCAGAGGTCAAAAACGACAGATCCAACGAAGGCAGTAGTCTTGGTGGCGAAGATTGAGCTTCTGGCGATGGAGATTCAACCCTGAGACCTTTGACGGCGACGAGGCTGTCTGGAGAGGCACTGAAGAGGCTTACTAACCGGAGAAGTTGAGACAGCGAAAATTATCGACAAAGACAAGACTGTAGAACACAAGAAAGTTAGAGCAATGACTCTGATACCATATTAGAAATACTGAATAATTGTATTGTATTTCTCAAAATGAAAGAATATACATGAGTGTCTTTATATAGGAGGCATATGAGTGCAGTACAAATAAGAGTGTAGTACAAGAATGTGTGTTATACAAGTAATCTAGTTGGGCCTAAAGCCCATAACACTATACACGTTAACAGCAGGTTTTTTAATATTGCTCTGTTGTTTGCATTTCAAAGCCAATTGAATGTTGACATTGGTGAAAGCTTGTCTTCGTGACCTTAGGATAGGTTATGTATCAGATATTTTTAGACCAATAGAATATCACGAAATTTCACATCATCATTAAAAGTTTTTGTTAATCTCACAGAGAGCTTGGTATTGGGATTGTGGCATATAGCCCTCTTGGTCATGGGTTCTTTGGTGGGAAAGCAGTTGTGGAGAGCTTGCCTAACGAGAGTATGCTGGTATGTGGGTACTTGGTGTAACTTTTGACAATGTCACGCCACTCAATATCTTTTAATTTGATGTGTTTATGTCAAATCCTCTATTAAATTTCATTGTCTCCTTATACCCTGCAAGATGACAATGTATACGTATATGTTGGTATTTATACTTACATTGATATTACTAGCATAGGCCATGCATCGAAGGTTCATGGGGGAGAACTTAAAGAAGAACAAACATCTATATGCCCGACTTGCCAACCTGGCTGCAAAGCATGCTTGCACTCCCTCTCAGCTAGCTCTGGCCTGGCTTCTTCATCAGGGAGATGATATAATCCCAATCCCTGGTATATTAATCTCTTAAATTCTTTTGCCATCTTTACAAATATGTGATCAAATTATTTATGTGGCTGCTTGCTCACTTCTAGCAATAGCTCTTTCTTCTTTCCATAAAAAATTGAAGTCTGCTTTTCAATTGTATGGTTAGACAATTATATTCCTACAACATCTACAACTAAAGAACTTTGACCCCTTTTTGTTAGACTTTGCTTAATTGAAAATTTCTGTTTCATGAAATTTGATTTGAACCTAGTGTTAAATTCAACATTGATTGGATGATTTACAGGGATAACTAAAGTTAAGAATCTTGATAACAACATTGGGTTCTTGGCAGTAAAGCTTACACAAGAGGATTTGAAAGAAATTTGTGATGCTGTGCCCATTAATGAAGTAGGTGTTGAAAGATTTCCAGCCACCTTATCTAAGTATACCTGGAAGGTTGCAAATACCCCATCAAAGTGATTGCAAATTATAGATATGAAAACTAAAGCACAAACCACAGAAGGGAAACACTGATTCTCTGTTGTCCTGTTGTCTATGTCGATTGCTTGGGAAAAATAATGAGCAAAGGATGTAAGTATATCCTTATTATGTATGATGGGAGAATTAATCTCCTGATAATGGAACTGTGAATGCATAATTAATCAGTTTTTATTAGACAAGCCTTATCTTGTGGGGTGAGGAGTCAAAATAGATATCCGTGGAAACTATTCTTCTTCTTCTTTACTCAGTATTTTTAACAAGAAGGGAAATAATCTCAAGCTTACCTTAAGGAATACTTTTACTTTTAGGTAGCTCTTCTTTTCTCTCTTTTATCTATGAAAATAATCGATGATGTTGGTCGACGGTATAACCTCATTCATATTTAGTATTTACCTGCAAATAATCGATGATGATGGTTTTGTGCAAGAACTTTTTTTAGGCCTGTTTATGTCACTAACACTGGAATTAGCCCTTAAAAATAATTGTTAAGGGATTAGTTATACAGGTATAGCAGCTTTAGCTTTTGTCATGCTTAATTAGGCATCAATAGAAACTATTCGAGAGTATTAATTGATAACTTGGTAACAAGACACAAAAAAAGTAGAACTGAAGGTATGGAAATCAAACCAAGGCATATGGTTTGGGATATTTGAACTACTTTTATGTCCAATTCATCAGGAAGATAATATGTTCAGGAAGACTAAGATCGAGGTCAATGCTAGGGAGATAATACCTTGGTGAAACTCCAATTAACGCCTAAGGGACACTACTTACAAAAAAGATTAAACCTATGGACTTGGGCTCATTTATGTTATATTAATTACACAAATTCTTTATTTTTCACCAAGTGGGTTTCCTACTGTCACATGCACACTCAACACAAGGTGACCCTTGAGATGTTGCAAGAAAAAAATGTTGTCTCCTAAATTTTGGGATTGTATTGGATTGGACTTGGATGAGTGTGTCATGAAGAAGGTTGCTATGTCCCAGTTCTACATCGAGGTATACGGGATTAATTTATTTATAAAGAACCTCGACAGTGAATTTTACAAAAGACGTCACATCATTCTCTTTATTAAAAAAATAGATAAAGAGAAAAAAAAGTAATGAAATCATTCATTGGGTAGAGTATACCCATCAACCAATTTTGTTTGGTAATGATAATATAAAAGTAAAGTTATTAAAAAAAAACACATGGAATCAAATCCGGTATTTATATTATAAAATAAATTTGTTACATTGAAATATTTATACCGGACCTAATCCGGAATCAAAATATTTTTTTAACATTTGTTGGTGGGGAAACGAGAATATAAAGAGTTAGAACTTTTACAAATCATCAAAATTGTGAAGTGGAACATTTCCCTTTCCAAAGTAGTATCTTTTCAAGTAAAGCTGTGCAGTGGTTTGTTGAGAATGGAGGAGAAGCCTCATATCCAAATTCCAAGAGTACGACTTGGCAGTCAGGGACTGGAGGTATGCTTCTTTTTCTCCGATTGATTGGTATTCCAGTATTATAATAATTGGACTACCTGCAAAAATTATAGGCACTAGTCATCAAAACCCCTTTTCCCCAATTCAAGATTTGTATATTGGATCAGTTACTGTAGTGTATATATTGGGTTGAATTACATCTCTCTATCTCCTTATTATTTGTATTTTGAACCAGAAAGCTTAAAAACAAAGAATAAGTTGGGTTTCCTTATCAGGTTCTTACGATCTTCAATTTGTCACCCATGGTTTGTAAAGAATTGTTTTTGTGTTTGCATTTTTTGGGGCTTTAGAAATTTACACCAGAATAATAGTATATATGACAACCATCTGCATGCATATTAATATGACATATGTTCTTAAGAAAAATGACAATTTAAGTACCGCTTCAGTTTTAAATTCTAGCTCCTTGAGATTTGCTTCATAAATCCATTTTTTTGGGGCCTTAGAACAGGATTCTCATCCTACTTTTTGACAAAGGAAATTGTGAAGTGTGTAAAGAAACGCTTAGTTTGGACAAATGTGGCAATGGAAATTCTGTTAACTGAATTGTATTACCCTAAATTATAATACGCCCACAGAGAATAACCACAGATGACTATTCTCTATAGTACAGTGGGTGTGGGCGGGAGTGTCATAGAGTAAACCACAAGTATCATCTTGTCCTAAATCAAACTGGGGGTGGCAAAAAAGCTTTTGAATAAAGAAATCGGACAGTTGAAATGATTTAGCATACGACCTCTACACCACACTTGTGAATCTCATGTGAGATGGACCGCTGTTTCTGTTATGAGAATTGTGGAAATAGATGAAGTTTTGTCATTCAGAGGAAGCCTTCAGAGTTTGTTGTAATATATGTGAACTTACAGAGATAAGGTTTATACAGACAACAGATTAATATTTAGCAAGACAAAGTAAACATTCTTTTAGATTATATTAGCTTCATGATAGCATCTTCATCTCATCTGTAAGAAGCATAGAAACAGACCAATTGTATTGATCAATTGAACACACCTCCAACCTGAAGACTACACGGAAACACAAGTTATTGGATTGGTATGAATTTTACTTGCAAGAAACCGCCTCAATGTTCTTCTTGTGGTTTCCTTTTTTGGGTGTAGGTTTCAAGATTGGGCTTTGGATGTGGCGGACTTTCTGGAATGCTAAATGCTCCTTTATCGCATGATGCTGGATGCTCTGTTATAAAGGAAGCTTTTCAAAGGGGTATAACCTTCTTTGATACTGCAGATCTCTACGGAGATAACCATGATAACGAGATCATGGTTGGCAAGGTACTTCTACTTTCTAATCGTATTGAAAGGAAAAATGTCATTTTAGCTCACACCCTGCTTGCAGGCTGAGTTATCGATCATGTATGTTTAATTTCGATTTGCATCCAATTGAACAATGCAGCCCTAGGAACATCCATATTCGAACATTGATTAAAAAAAAATTAATTATATTGTCTTTTTAGGCTCTGAAGCAGCTTGGTAGGGAGAAAATTCAACTAGCTACAAAATTTGGTATTACTAAATTAGAGGAAGGTCAATTTGGTGTCAAGGGCACCCCTGAATATGTGCGGCAATGCTGTGAAGCCAGTCTTAAGTATCTTGATGTGGACTATATCGATCTGTACTATCAGCACCGTGTGGACACTTCAGTGCCAATAGAGGAAACCATGAGTGATAAGATATTTGAACTTTTAAATTTATACAATCTATTTATTTTCATATATTTGATGGATGGACTGTACTGGTTTTAAACTTCATTTCCTTTTGCATTAGAAGTTATAACTTATTTTGGCATGGTAGATGGAGGAGCTGAAGAAGCTGGTGGAGGAAGGAAAAATAAAATACATTGGGTTATCAGAACCTAGTGTAGACACAATAAGAAGAGCTCATGCAATTCATCCCATCACTGCCTTACAAATGGAGTATTCTCTTTGGACCCGTGATATCGAAGATGAGATAGTTCCACTCTGCAGGTCTTTTTAAAAATAAAAAAAAATCTAGCTCTGTTGTTTGAATTTTAAAGGCAATTGAATTCTTAACATAATTGAAAGTTTGTCTTTGTGACCTTAGAATCGGTTATGAATCAGATATTTTTAGGACAATAGACTATTAGGAAATTTTCACATCATCATTAAAAGTTTTTGTTAATCTCACAGAGAGCTTGGCATTGGGATAGTGGCATATAGCCCTCTTGGACATGGATTCTTTGCTGGGAAAGCAATCGTTGAGAGCTTGCCTAGTGAGAGTTTTCTGGTACGTGACTGATAAATAATAAAGTGATTCCATGGTTTCTGAATGCAAACATATATATTTATATGACTGTGTTCAAGTTACACTTGAATGTAGCTTTTAATAATGCTACACCACTCAATTACTTTTGATTTGAAGTACTTATTGTCAAATCCACCATTGGATTACATTATCTCTTTATATCCTTCAAGATAACAGTGTATACTTGTATATTGTTATGTATACTATACACATTGATATTTATGGCATAGGCTATACATCCAAGGTTCATGGGGGAGAACTTAGAGAAGAACAAACTTCTATACGCACGGCTTGCCAACCTGGCTGCAAAGCATGCTTGCACTCTGCCTCAGCTAGCTCTGGCCTGGCTTCTCCATCAGGAAGATGATATAATCCCAATCCCTGGTATATTAGTCTCTTAATTTCTTTTGCTATCTTCACAAATATGTGATTAAATTCTTTATGTGGTTGCTTGCTCACTTCTACCAATAGCTCTTTCTTATTTCCATGAGAAATGAAAGTCTACTTTTTAATTGTATGGTTAGAGAATTATGTTCCTACTACATCTACAACTTACGAACTTTGACCCTTTCTTGTTAGACTTTGCTTAATTTAAAATTTCTGTTTCATGAACTTGGATTTGAACATGATGTGAAATTCATTGATTGGATGATTTACAGGGACAACTAAAGTTAAGAATCTTGATAACAACATTGGATCCTTGGCAGTGAAACTTACACAAGAGGATTTGAAAGAAATTTGTGATGCTGTGCCCATTAATGAAGTCGGTGGTGAAAGAGATCTGGCCATTTTATCTGAGTATAGCTGGAAGAATGCAAATACCCCATCAAAGTGATTGCAAATTGTAGATATGAAAACTAAAGCACAAACCACTGAAGGGAAACATCAATTCTCTGTTGTCCTGTTGTCTATGTTTGCTTGGGAGAAATAATGAGCAGAGGATGTAAATATATCCTTATTATGTATGACCTTGTCCTATGCTGAGGTAACACATCACAAACTTCCTCATCAGTGGATTAATTAATCACTATGTTTTGTGTTATCATTATCGCCTCCAAAAAGTGGGAACTGTTAGAAAAAGCGAGACACAAGCTTTGCTGTCATGTTGTGTACAAAAAAGCGAGTCACAGTCACACAAGGTTTTCAGCCAGTTTGGCAAGTTGCGCATATAGAAGTTTGTTCATCTCTAAGTTCTCCCCCATGAACCTTGGATGAATAGCCTATGCCAGAAACATCAATATAAGTATGCATATTTAAAAAGAGAGCACGCTCGCGCACATACACACATATTTATATTAATTAAAACATTTATACTTAAATGGCTGCATCGATGGGTCGGGGAGGTGTGTGCGTGCGTGCTTGAGAAAATGGAGTTACTGCATTATTTATTTGTAGTTGAATACCAGCATACTCTCATTATGCAAGCTCTCCATTACTGCTTTCCCACCAAAGAACCCATGACCAAGAGGGCCATATGTCACTATCCCAATTCCAATCTCCCTGTGAGATTAACAAAAACTTTTAAATTATTTTAAAATTTCATGATGTTCTATTGTTATCAAAATATCTGATTCATAACCAATTTAAAGGGCACAAAGACAAGTTTTCACCAATGTAAATAACTCAAGTGGCTTTGAAATGCAAAGAAGGCTAGATATAAAAAAACCTGCAAAGTGGAATTATCTCATCTTCCTCGATATCACGGGTCCACAGAGAATACTGCATTTGTAAGGCAGTGATGGGATGAACTGCATGAGCTCTTCATATTGTGTCTACATTAGGTTCTGATAACCCAATGTATTTTATTTTTCCTTCCTCCACCAGCTTCTTGAGCTCCTCCATCTACCATGCCAAATTAGTTATAACTACTAATGCAAAAGGACATGAAGTTTAAATGTAGTGCGAAACATTGATATATAAAAATAAATAATAAATAAAAATAGTTTTTATCAATTTAAAATTAAAAGTAAATGTCTTGACACTCATGATATCCTCTATTGGCACTAAAGTGTCCGCACGGTGTTGATAGTACAGGTCAATATAGTCAACATCAAGATACTTAAAGACTAGCTAGCTTCACACCATTGCCGTACATACTTAAGGGTATCCTTGAAAATAAATTGAGCTTCTTTTGACATAGTAACAGCGAATTTTGTAGCTAATTGAATTTTCTCCCTAGGAAGCTGCTTCAGAGCCTAAAACAAGACAAAAGACAATTAATTTTGTCCATCGATGGCTGAATATAGATGTTCCTAGGGCTACTTTGTTCGACTGGATGCAAACTGAAACCAAACATACACAATTAATTACTTGGCATGCAAGCACATGCAAGCAAGGTGTGAACTCAACATCATTTTCCTTTCAATGTGATTAGAGAGTAACAGTACCTTGCCAACCATGATCTCATTATCATGATTATCCCCATAGACATTTGCAGTATCAAAGAAGATCATACGCGTTTGAAAATCTTCCATTATAACTGAGCATCCAGCTTCATGCGATAAAGGAGCATTTAGTATTCCAGAAAGTCTGAGGCATCCAAAGCCCAGTCTAGAAACCTAAACTCAGAAAAGTAAACCAGAATAAGAACATTGAGGTGGTTTCAGACAAATAAAACTAGTGCCAATCCAATAATTTGGGATTCAATGTAGTGTCCAAGTTGGAGGTGTGTTCATTTTATTGATACAATTGGTCTGTTTCTATGCTTCTTACAGATGAAGATGCTATCATGAAGCTCATAAAATCAAAAGTTCACAAGCTCTGAAGACTTTGTTTGAATGACAAAATTCCATCTGTTTTCACAATTCTCATAACAGAAACAACAGTCCATCTCACATTAGATTAACAAGTTTTCCGTAGGATCCTGAGTCTTATGCTAAATCACTAAAGTTGTCCAATTTCTCTATTTGACGGCTTTTTTGCGACCCCTGGTTTGCTTTAGAACATGGAGATACTTGTGGTTTACTCTGACACCCACACTCAGTACTAAAAGTAAAGGAATAACCATCTATGGCTACTCCCTGGGGTTTGCTCCTCTGTGGGTGTATTAACAAGTTCTTAATTACTACATTTGACACCCTAGATTTGGATTAAAATGAAATCATTAGGGTTCTACCATAGATAAGCATATCTTTGCAAGCTTCACAATTTCCCTTGTCAAAAGGAAGGATGATAAACCTTCTCTAAAGCCCAGAAATGGACTTATGTGCAAACCTCAAGGAATTGGAATTTAAAACTCGAGCAGTACTAAAATTGTCATTTTCCTTTAAGACTATTATGCAAACGGATGATTGTCATATATACTGTATACTATCATTATGGTGTAAATACCTAAAGCCTCTAACTGATGAACCTCAAATCTATGAGTAGTCCCTTGAATCCACAAGGTTATAAATCTAGAATCCACCAAAGAAAACAATTGACAAAAAGTTTGTATTTTTATTGATAATAAGTTGATTTGCTTTTGGAGATTACAAAACATATAAATACTGACAAAGTAAAACCCTAGGATGATTAGGAAACATCTAAAACTCTAATTTGCACTAATTATGAGATTAGCTGGCAAAATTTCAAATTTAACAAAAAAATGGTAAAATTAAATTAAATGCAAAATTATAAACTACTAACCTTAAGGATTGTCCCAACCTGATCTATGTGGGTTGAGTTGGACTTATGTGATGGGTTCGGTTGGATTTGATTTTTTTGACCCACCACAATAGATTAGGTCAAAAAATCCTTCAAATCCGACCTAATCCAACCATGCACACTCTTAGTTCATAAAACCCTCGTATGGACACCCAATAGGAAGCATTGAGTCTTTTTCTTTGTTTTTAAACTTTCTGGTCCAAAATACAAATATCAAGAAAACACAGAGGTGCAATTCAATCCAATATGTACACTGCAGTCACTGATCCATATATATATATATATATATATATATATATATATATATATATATATATTCGAATTCCGTACCAAAAAATTTACATACATAAAGGGTGAGTTTGGTTCAGCTTTTTGAAAAAGTGGAGTTTTGTTAAAAGTACATAATGAAAAAGTGGAGTTTCAAAAAGCTAAGTGTTTGGTAAAAGCTATTAAAAAGTGCATAATGAAAAAGCTGAGTGTTTGACTAGCACTTATAAAAGTGGCTTTTTGAGGGGTAAATGACCAAAAATGACAATGTATATATAAGGGAATTTATTTCATACTTTTTTTTTTTTTTGGTAAATGTGAGTTTATTTCATACTTATTAAATCATCTATTTCATATACTTACTAAAAAATAATAATAATAATAATAATAAATATATATTATTGGTATTATTTTAATAATGTTTGGGCAATTTTTCTTTTTTAGTGTCATAATTATTTGTTATTACTATTAATGACTTCTTATTAATATTAATTAAATCTAAATAATTTTTATCATCATGAAGCACAAAATAAAAATGTAAAAAGATGACAAAATATACACCAATAATCCAAGTTTAAATTGTACTACATAAAAATGTAAAAACATATAAAATACATATCAATAACCCAAGTTTAAATTGTACAGCACAAAAATGTAAAAAAGATGATAAAATACATACCAATAACACAAATTTAAATTGTACTACATGATCTTATAAATAAATAAAAAAAAAAAAAAAGACAACTACTAATTATCATCACTAAGAACCACCATCGCAGGGTCTGTTAAAGATCATGAGTTCTGCTCATAAGTGTTATCTGCTTCACTATTACGTTCTTTTCTAGAAATTGAATCTCAATTGGTGTTTATGAAGCTCCTATCATCCCTATCATTTAGTCTAACAAAATTATAAAGAGCCATAGTAGCAGATACAATAAGTATTTGGATATGGAATGGAAAAGATGGCATGTGTCTGATAATTTTCCATTTATTCTTCCACACACCAAAAGTGTGTTCAATCGTACATCGAAGAGATGAGTGAGCATGATTAAATTTTTCATGTCTAGTTCTAGGGCTTCCACCTCTCCTTCGAAAGTCTTGAAGATGGTATGATATTCCCTTGTATGGTGCCAAATAGCCTTTCATCATTGGGTATCCAGAATCAACTACATAATATTTCCCTAGAAAAAAAAAATTCAATTGTATTAACACACTCATACAATATGTCATTATAATGAATAATTGATTAACCAATTACAAACCTGGTGGTGGGTGCAGAAAGTTGTTACTCTGTTTACGAATAGTATCAAGAAAAATGTGAGTGTCATGTGCTATACCTTCCCATCCAGGCAAAACAAATGTGAATAACATATCAAAGTCACATGCAGTTATCACATTTTGGGTTGGATATCCCTTTCTTCCAAAGTATGGAATGGACTTCTCAGTAGGTACAACCGCTGTCACATGTGTGCCATCAATCGCACCGATGCAATCCTAATAAAAACATTAATAGTTTTCAGTTCCACATGCATTGTATTATCTTATAGACAATAACACTTATTCAAATATACAATAGTATGCATACTTTGAAATGTGGCCAATAAATTGGATGGTCTTGTATTTTGGTTGGAACTTCACTAAAAGTTGAATCCGAAGGTTTTACATATGCAGCTGCAAAGGGAGCACCCAACAGAGTGATCATCTTCTCAAAATGTCTACTTATGGTTTCACTCGAATGCTGAAATATTTCTTGAACTATCTGGTTACATGTTCCATGACCAAGTATCAGTAAACAGATTGCCACTGACTCTTCTAACCTTATATTCCTTGAATGTTGAAGTCCAAAGTCACGTTGTAAAACTTGACACAAATTAAGAAACACCTCCTTTTTTATTCTAAACATATTGTAACACAATTGATCATTACCTTCCATACAACGTCTCACCCAACCCCACCTTGTTTGTTTAGAATCATAACAAGGAGTCTTATTAATGTACTTATTGAAATATGTCACTATGGCTTCACAGGTAACTGCCACAAGCTGGTAAAACTCCTCATCAGAATCGTCGTTACTATCATCATCATCAGAATCGTTGTCACTGTCATCATCACTGTCACTACTCTCACCATCATCATCATCATCATCATTGTTATCACCATCATTATTATTGTCAGCATTATTATAATCACCACCATCATGATAATCACAGTAATTTCTATAATCCCCATCCATTAATAGTTCCATAAAATTGCCACTCTCATGAGTACCATTATAATCATCCATATTGGTTTAGGCTAAACAAAAAAGTAACAAATAATCAACCATTGCTAATACTTAATATAAATCAACATAATAATCAACAAAGTAACAAAAGGTGTAACAGTTGACTAGAAACACGTTGCATACCAACACAATTAAAAACATCAAGTACATAACACTGTAACAGTTGCTTCAAATGTGTTTACATTACACATATATTAGTCCAAAACAAATACTAAATATCACATAACTTAGTTTAAAGTTAATACAACATAAAGCTAATATTAGTTCTAAGCTAATACAACATAGAGTTAATATTAGTCCTAAGCTAATACAGAGTACCACATAAGGTTGGTCACTTCTTTTGGTTCCAACAAATCATTTCTTGTAGCCACTCCAGTTGTGACTTTGGCTTCTTGAAAGTTAGGCACATCTCCCTATGTGACCTTTTTAGTAAGATCACAGAAGCTTGAACCACGAACTTACTATCCACTCTAGGAAGTGCTCTCACAATTGTCATGACATTATCAATTGAACTTGGTGACTCTCGAGAAGTACCTTCAGACTTATTCTGACATACAGTTAATAATTGACTAATACGATTGTCCAACATTGCAACTCCTCCTATCTTCTTCTTTTTCTTCTGTGAGGGTATTGATTCACTAGTTCGCTTTTGTCCTGAACTACGTGATTGACTAGTATGTCCTTGCTGCAAACTATCAATGTCTAAACTCATGTCACATTGATCATCCTTAAATTCAGAGCTACCATCTGAATCACTAACACCCTCTTGTGGCATTGTTGGAGGGAGTATATTTGAAGAAGGGGTCCATGCAGCTACTCCAGTTGCTGCAACATCCCTAAACATTATATCAAGTTGTTCTAGATTCTGTAGACCTTTCTCTTGAAATTTTTTAGCTTTGGGTAATTCCTACAAAATGTAATTGTAATTTCACTCATATAACAATAATATAAAAAAACTATCTCCAACTACCTACATATTAATAAAATACTCAACTCACCTTCAACTTCCGGCTCCACTAATCATCGGTAGCACAAATCGTTCCCTTCACTGCATCCCAACCTAAACCTGTGTCAAGATTCCTCAATTGTTCCCACACTCTCCAATCACCTTTTAATACATCCCACCTACTTTTTAATTGGGCCCTATCATAGTTTTGACCGGTCTCATCACAAAATTTGGTCACTAGATTGGTCCAACCTTCGGTACTAAAGGCAGCACCTCTTGATCTATTCCTGATTTGAATCTATTCCACTCAAAGGTTACAAAAAGTAATTGTCCAGCTTGGATCATTATCCCATAATGCTCTAGCCTTTTTTGCCTCGGGATTGGAAGTGGTGTTTTTACCCATCTATAAAGTTAACCAATGAGGTTGAAGCATATTAGCAAAACCATATCAAGCAAACAAAAAAAATAATCATTATTAAACTTTGTCTCTACAATCCTAACCAATCACAGCCATTGCTTGGTTGCTGAGAAAAACCTAGGAAAAGAAAAATAAAAACTTTGTCCTGTTGTCCAATAAAACTTTTGAAAACTCAATCACACATAGTTGAAGAATCCCAACTGATACTTTTAGGGGTGACAATGTTTCAGGTATAGGAAGGGTGTTCCCTTGTAATAGCTTCCATATGACTATTTGCTGGATCAAATATGATCTAATTACCACACTTCAGTATCTCCTACAAGCAATACCCATTAACAAACAAACTAAACTAATGCAATACCCATTAACAAACAAACTAAACTAATATGATAAAAAGAAATGTTTCAGCAATACCCATTAACAAACAAACTAAACTAATGCTTCTGAATTAATTAATAGGAAGTAATCTCACCAACCACACTGATTACTGCAAATTTGTGAATTATCTGAAACAATTATGAAAGTCATGATTCCAAATGATTTTTTTTCAAAATCAAAATTTTTATGGTAATTTGGAATCAATATTGAAATGGTTGCTATTAGAGCTTGCTTTACACATTCTTTGTCTCAACATCTCTTTTAAAGTTCACTTAGAGGTTGGCCTTTTTAATTTGTTGATTTGGGCTGGTTAATGATTGCTGTGTTTATGTGTGAATTGTGGGTGGCAGAAGGTCTTGTTGATTTTTGTTTTCATATTTGGGTTGGGAGGTCAGTTTAAGTGGATCATATGCAGGGGCTAGTGAGTCACTGTGTTTTGTAGCCAATGTACACGTCTACATAACCAATACTTTTAGTCTATGTATAGGCGTGCGTGTCAACTCCACACACGTGTTTATTGACCTTCTCAAGGTTTACTATCATATATATATATATATATATATATATATATATAGAGAGAGAGAGAGAGAGAGAGAGAGAGAGAGAGAGAGAGAGAGTAACAATCTATAAGTTAGCTGGAGGAAGGACTCATTAAATCTAACACTAGTCATGTTCCAGCAATTTAGATCTTATAGTTTTTCTGTTTTATCTCTATAAAATTGATGAACTTTTTTACCTATTGAATGTTCAGAACATGGCTAATAAAATTCATAATTTCTGATTGTTAAATCTGTATTAATGTTAAGAAGAGGTTAGCATTTTGGACGTGCAGCATGCTTGCTAATGTATTGGGTATTTGTAAATATATCCTTAACTTTAAAACTTTGAAATGAACACCTTGATTTGGTGTTAACTTTCAATTTTTATCTTATAGTCTATGCTAGTGTAAAAATCAACAGTTTAGTGGGAAACAAAACACACCAAAATAGCATTTAAATCCCTTTAAATTCGCAATATATGTAGTAAAAACAAGTCCCAAAAAACCCATAATAATGTATGTTGTAAACCCGAAGACCCCATATGATAAGAAAACAAGACTCTAGCCTATAATTTGTGAAATTTACAACACCTTGACAAAGTACGGCTACCTAATAAGGGTCACAGGGTCACAGCGAGTGTTTCCTCCTCTGATTTTCAGATTAACAAACCCAAACTTTTTTCTTTTTCTGGGTTGCCGAGAAAAACAATACCCATTAACAAACTAAATTCCAATTAGCAATACCCATTAACAAACTTTTTCCTCCTGTGATTTTCAGACCCCAAACCCAAACTAAATTCCAATCAACAAAAACAATACCCATTAATCTATTTCTGGGTTGCCGAGAAAACAAATCAGCTAATTCCAATCAACAAAAACAATACCCATTAATCTATTTCTGGGTTGCCGAGAAAACAAATCAAAGAGAGCTGAAGAAAACAAAAGCATGCAAGATCTGAAAATTTTTTTCCCACACTCGGAAAAAAAAAAAAAAAAAACACGCTGCAAGTGTTGGTACCTGGTGGTTTTTGGTAGCAAATCAGTGTTACTTGGTGTTTTGGTAGCAAATCTTACCTTCAAAACATATTTCTCAGATCAGATTAGACAAAAAAAAAACAAGATCAGAATCGCGTTGAAGAAGACGAAGAAAGAAAGAAGAAGAAGAGGAAAAAGCTTAAACGGATGACAGAGCAAAGAGACTTACCACGGAGAGGGCAGATCAGAGCACAGAGATGGGAGGCGTGGGGGTGAGGGTGTGCGGAGTGAAGAGCAGAGAGATGAAATGGGGGTGAGGGCGTGAGAGAACTGATAAAAAAGATAGGGGCATTTTCGTAATAGCAAGCATCCAACAATAATTAAGACAAAATGCTGACAGCACGTTTTGATTTATGGACCTCAGAGGTCCATAAATTATGCGCATTTTAGACTTACTTTTTGCCTGAGCCCAAAACGCATTTTTTTTATCCACTTTTTTATTTATGCGCGTTTTGGGCTTCCAAAAGCCCAAACAAACGCACACAAAGTCGAGTTCCATAAAAATAAAAAAATAAAAACTCTGCACTAACTGTCTCGAATATATATTAGGAGCGAGACATAATTTTGGTAGTGGGAAAAAGAGGAATGGTCATTGGTCCCTACTCCCAAGTACTTACAAGAGAATATTTTTCATTGAAGCTCCAGCTCCTGTGTTGTCGAAAATGGAGGAAGAGATACAAATCCCAAGAGTCAAACTTGGCAGTCAGGGATTGGAGGTCAGCTTCTTTCTTTCTCACTTCCTTCTGTCTCTCCTCTCATTATCAAGCTCCAGTCACCACATATGTATTCTTGTACATCTTCACTTATTTAGATTTCTTTGGCTTTCTTTCCTAGTTACAACAGTAGTTGTCTGATATTTGATTAATTATCAATAACATTATATGTTTTCCATGTTGTAAAGTCATTCTTTTTAGTTTCTCATCCATGGACTGCGCAGGAGTGCAATTTTTTTTTTTTTTTTGTTTATATTAAGGTTTGGTTTTTCAGGTTTTATTGGGTTACTAGAAATTTATCTCCTAAGTTACATAATGATAATAGTAAGATAAATTGGATGACATTTTATTTACTAGTTTAGTAGTCTCAGATTTTAATTCTTTGGGATCTGACATACAAATCTTTTTTTACCCAATTTTGCTATAGATTATGAACCATAGGGCTTTGTCTTTTCTTGCTGTGTGTTAGATTAGATGTATTCATTTTGTCCATGCTCATATCTTTACAATGCTTTCAATGTTAATCAAAATCAGTCCTTACCCTGGTAGGCTTTTGAAATGAAGGCAAGCATATGGTGAGTCATTTGGAATCATGAAGTTGAATGACATGGGTGAGATTCTTCATCATGATACAGAGGAACATCTTACCTACATAAATATATGAACAAAGATACATATGAAGAGATATCAATGGTGATAATCTTAGTACTACACTGTAATTGTCCAGTCTTTTTAATCAGAAGCTGCAGGTTCTGTTTCTACAATCACAAAGGCAAATGAGAGCCCCTGATTTCCACACAAATTGCAAGACTAGGTTTTGTAATTCAGACAAGGCCTTCAGAAGCATAGAGTATATAATTTTTTTAAGAATATAATTGCAAGTCCTACTCCTACTAGCAAAATTAATCTCTTTTTATTTAATTAGTATTAGAACATTATGTTAGCAGTGTCCCATTGGATTGGAATTTAGGATCATTCTGCATAAAAGTAACTGTGGAAAAAGACAACCATCTTGAAAATAACTCCATGTGTAAGAACTAGAGAAATTGACAGGTTCTGATGATAAATTGAGAAGATCTTGGGGACTATGTGGAAATCCAAATTTTTGGTTTTATAACTTCTCATTATGGTGTTAACTTCATTGAGAAACTATTGTGTTCTCCTTATGCATCCTTTTCTTGACTGCAGGTTTCTAGATTAGGCTATGGATGTGCTGGACTATCATACAACTCTCCTCACTCTAATGAAGTTGGTTGTTCAGTCATTAAGGAAGTATTCAATAGGGGTATTACCTTCTTTGACACATCAGATCTCTATGGAAATAATCATGATAATGAAATCATGGTTGGCAAGGTACTGTTTTCTGTTTATTTTGAAGTTTTAACCTGAGTTGAGCATATGTATTACCAAATTGAATTAGTGTAGGATCAAACGAATACCCAAGTTTGTTTGGTTATTCCCATCAAGGTTTGTGGGAACTTCTTTCTTTCTTAATTTAATAAGAGGAAATACATGACATTGGCTATTGAGTGACAATATGACAATAAGAGGCTCTGAAGAACAAAAATAATAAGACTAGTTGAGCATATGCTCCAATTATCTGACAAGAATTAATTGTAGTTTCATGACAAATTGAGTACAATTGAAACGCAGATAATCTCCTCTCTCTCTCTCTCTCTCTCTCTCTCTCTCTCTCTCTCTCTTTTCTTTTTCTTTTTCTTTTTTTGAGATTTGCAACATTTCTAGAAATGATCTGATGGAAAATTCACATCCTTGCATGGTTTGACAGATATATCATTGGTGTTATTATTACCACTATTTGTTTTCTCAGGCTTTAAAACAGCTTCCTAGGGAAAAAGTTCAAGTGGCTACAAAATTTGGCATTATCAGATTAGAGGATGGTAAATATGGGGTAAGGGGAACCCCTGATTATGTAACGGAATGCTGTGAAGCTAGTCTTAAGAGGCTTGACATCAACTACATTGATCTTTACTATCAGCACCGTATTGATCTCTCAGTGCCCATTGAGGATACTGTAAGGATTGAGAGACTTTGTCCCCCTCTCAAATGTTTTGTTACCTTTCAATCTATTATTTGAAATGCACAAGACTACATTCAAGTCATGGCTGTTTACTTTGTTCTGTATAGATTGGGGAGCTTAAGAAGCTAGTGGAAGAAGGAAAGATAAAATACATTGGCTTATCAGAGGCCAGTGTAGACACAATAAGGAGAGGCCATGCAATTCATCCCATCACTGCCTTACAAATGGAATATTCTTTGTGGACCCGTGAAATTGAAGATGAGATAATTCCACTTTGCCGGTTTGTTATATATAGTTCTAAATTTCTAGTCTTTGCTTTGTTAAACCATATTATCAAGATTTATATGTGAAGCATGTTGCCTTTGCAGTCTTAGAATATTTTGAATTAGATACATTGAGAATATTTCAAAATCTGAATGCATTTTTAAACCATATTAGTTCATCAAGCTGCCACCATTTTGGAACAGGGAGCTTGGTATTGGTTTAGTGGCATACAGCCCTCTTCGTCGAGGGTTCTTTGGTGGGAAGGCAGTTGTTGAGAGCTTGCCTACCGGTAGTAGGTTGGTATGTTGCTATGAATAAATATTAAGTAATTTCATGCTTTCTATTACAAACCCATATGATTCTTTTCTTGAAACAGGTTTCCGACTCCCCCACCCCCTACCAAACACAAACGTCTTAAGTAATTCCATGTATTAACAATGTTTTAAATCAATACTATTACAAAAAAAAAATTGGAATTTATGTTGATGTTAATATTCCTGGCAGGCTATGCACCCAAGGTTCTCAGGGGAGAATTTAGAAAAGAACAAACTTCTATATGCCCGATTTGCCACTTTGGCTGCAAAGCATGCCTGCTCTCACCCTCAGCTAGCTCTGGCTTGGCTTCTCCATCAGGGAGATGATATAATCCCAATCCCTGGTATATTAGGCTTTCTTGTGCTATATTCACACACA
Organism: Quercus parvula; assembly: GCA_030820535.1. Lineage (NCBI taxonomy): Eukaryota > Viridiplantae > Streptophyta > Magnoliopsida > Fagales > Fagaceae > Quercus > Quercus parvula. Next base: position 615,527 of record JAUAME010000009.1, read on the forward strand.
CACACACACATATATATATATATATATGATTGAATTCTTTATGCAACTGCTTGTTCACTTCAATCAATAGCTTTTCTGATTTCTATGAAAAATGAAATTCTAATCTTCAATTCTGTTCCTACTTCCTACTGAAATATAACTTAAGAACTATGCACTAATTGACAATTCTTGTTTCGTTAGTAGAGCATGATGTGAAACTTATTGATAGGATGATTTACAGGGACAACTAACGTAACAAATCTTGATAACAACATTGGATCCTTGGCAGTGAAGCTTACACAAGAGGATTTGAAAGAAATTTGTGATGCTATGCCCATCAGTGAAGTGGCTGGTGAAAGAAATACAGCTGCATTATCTAAATATGCCTGGGAGGTTGCAAATACCCCATCAAAGTAATTGCAAGTTATAGATATAGAAACTAAAGCACAACCTTGAAGTGAAACATTTCTTCTCTGCTGTTGCATCGTAGGAAAAATAAGTGAGAAAAGAATATAACTATATCTTGTGAATGTATGGGTAGGAGAGAGAAATCTCCTTATAAAGGAATTGCAAATGCATGATGAATAAGTTCTTATGCTAGCATTTAGTGCGAGATTCATAGTTAATACCTGTGGCAACATCTTTTTTCTATTTTTTCCATATGAAATAGTTGCATGCTTCATTATCATTATCCCCTCTGGGTGGTGGGAACTGTCACATCTTTTTTCTATTTTTACGATTCCATGCTTTTTGTTCAATCTCTGTCTTCTTTAGAATTCTTCAGTTTTGCAATGCATAGAGGAGTGCTGTCCAACCTTTGATTGAGGTGCTGCAATCCCTCAATATTTAGCTTGGGGGCTTCTGCATAGAGAGATTGGCAAGCTTTTCATTTTTCTACGTTCAAACATTGTGTGCGGTAAATGATCACTTTTTCTTAGAAAAGATTGTTTGGATTTAGTGTGCATTTAGATGGACATATGTTGTGAATTATGATATTATGGTGGGAATGTTTAATTTACAAGTTACATATTCGAGCAGATGATAGTCATTCTAGATCCTCTTTTCTTCTTTTCGTTGTATTTGAATACCTTGTTTGGTGGGCTTCAAATTTTGATGGGTTTTTATCTCATTTTGATTTATTGGGCTGGTTTTTATATCGTTTATGATCTACATATCCTTTAGTTTTCCAACATCTTTAGAAAAATCTTACAAAAGTTTTCTTTTTTACGAAGGGGTGCATGTGAGAAGGCAAGTCTTTTTAAAATTAAAGAGAGTGAGATCTGATTGTCTCATCTTTTGATTTATCACCAAAAAAAAAAATAATAATAATAAGTTAAAGGTAACGGTTTGAATATATAGTTTAAGAGAGAAAAATAAATTTATTGCAAATTTTAGAGAGAAAAACAATAGGTATTAACTATGAAAAATATCTCTTTGTGAGGCTCGAACAATCAAATTCGACCCTGATTTGGAATGATGTCGCATCATGGTAAAAGGAAATGCACATTTATTAAAATTTTGAACTGATTTTAGCCACTTTTTTTTTTTCCCTTTTGAGTTCCTACTAGTTTTTCCTACCAAACAAACGTACTCAAGAAAATAATTATCTTTTTTTATTTTGCCTTATTAGAGAAAGATACAAATAGTCCACGTTTAACCTAATCAAATAGTATATATTTTTTTAGTATCAAAGTTTAAATAAAGTTTCTCTTCAAATTAGTTTGAAGAAAAACTCTACAAATTTCTTATATATCTCTATATTGAGTATGAATTTTGAAAATCTAATCATTAGATTGCATGTTCTTATTATATTTTTTATGCATGTAAAATTTTAAGAATATCAGAAACTAATTGCTATCTCATCAAATAAATATTAAAATTTCAAATTTTTATAATCTAAAATTACGTATAAAAAATAAATTTATTGATTAAATAATAAGTAATATCAAATTTAAACGAAATTTGATATACATGTTATGGATACACAGGACATAAAATTTACCTCTTAAATTTTTGAAATTCGAAAATATATATATATATATATATATATATATGAAAAGTTTAAAAAATTTCTTTTAAAATTAATTTAAGAGAAACTTTAATCTTAAACTTTGGCAGTGAAAGAGTACAGAACCGTGGCACAATGTGAGAGGGTGAGTAGTACATAGAAAAATGTGGAATAGTCTAGTCCCTTCCCTTCCCTTTCAAAGTTCAAAGTTCAAAGTGAAAACCTAGGAAGCAATATGGGCCTCAAACTCAGCGGTAGAAAGTTTTGGTGAAGGCGAGTGCCACGTCTATTGCTGACAGCACCATGTGTGGACAAATGAACCCACGTGAACCAATGTCCTTTTGAAAATATATATGGAACGACGTGGCTCCTTAAATGTCCACTGCTCTCTGCCTTAGTGCTTGCCCCTCCAACACGCTCTCTATATAACGTCACTTCCGGGCCTAACATTAACGCCACAACAACCACTTTTAGTACCTCATTTCCTAGCACTTGATCATCCAGAGCCTACTCCATTAAGCTAGCTAGCTCTAATTGGCAATGGCAGCCTCATCTGCAATGCAGTCCATCTTAGCAAGACCACCTTTGAATCGTGTAGTTTCAAACAGATCTACTAATAGGGTGAACCAGTTTCTGATTCCCACTAGTTACGTTCCACATTTGCCCAGATATGCTAGTAGTATGCGAGTCCGTTGTATGGCAGAGGTAATGAAAAGTCTAGTTTGTTTTTCTTTTTGTGGAAATCTCAAAAGTTTAATAGAAATTATTTAATAAACATGATCTGCTAATTGATTTCTATGTAAAGATTCTGACTGTATGATTCTATGGCATTTCACTTTGCAGGAGGACCAGCAGGAGCTGCCAAAGCCTGTAACAACTTCACCTTCACCACCTCAACCACAACAAACCCCTCGTCCTGCACCCAAGGTATACCTACCCTTAACCTAAAAGATACTTCTTTGTTTTATTTTTTATTTTTTATTGGGAGTTAGAAACCCTAAATATATATATTTGACTATATTTTCTTGAAGATCCATTTTTTACCAAATAGTTTTAAGCACACAAAATTATTTTTTATTCATGAACTTTTTGGACCTTTGCTCAGCAAATTAAAATTAAAGCAAAATTACTTTTACATAAATTTGTTATTATTGATCCTAATTCTATTATGCACAACTTAAAATATCTCACCTTAATTTTGTGAAAAAATTTTATCTAATTTATTCATTTTAAGCTTTTTAAGTAATGTCAGAGATTTAATTAATATTACTGTTAATCCAAGATGTAGAGGTATCTCTTCGACTAAGTAGATATACGTCTACAGGTATGGGTAGGGTACAATATGCACCAATTATTTAAATAATTACTAATACAGCGTTCCCTATATATATATATGTATGTATGTATGTATGTATGTATAATATTGTATATTAATTAACTATTTAAAATATTTTAATATAATCTATTGTTAAGTGTAATTTAATTTGAAAGAAAAACTGAAAACAGTAAATTCAAAATAATTAGACAAGTGTTCATCATCCACTATGGCCATAGTCTATGGGGGAATGGAAAGTATTGAGTAATTTGAACAAAAAGGAAGTATCTGCCCTCTCTAGCTATTGACATGACATCTTACCACAAAGTAACATAACTTTTACTTGTTCACTAAAGATATCGCATTTATTACGCACAGGTCGTGTTAATTGTTGCGAGAAATATTGTTTTCCTTATAGCTATGTTTAACAACATTGTTAAAGTGTATTTTGACACGCTTTACTGTTAGCAGGTTAGCACAAAGTTTTCCGACATATTGGCATTCAGTGGACCTGCACCAGAGAGGATCAATGGAAGGCTAGCAATGATTGGCTTTGTTACTGCATTGGCAGTGGAGTTATCCAATGGCCAAAATGTGTTTGACCAGATATCCAATGGTGGGATTCCATGGTTCTTAGGAACTAGCATTGTGCTCTCTTTTGCATCCTTGATTCCTTTGTTCCAAGGAGTTAGTGTGGAGTCCAAGTCAAAGGGGTTGATGACCTCAGATGCTGAGATGTGGAATGGGAGGTTTGCCATGTTGGGTTTGGTTGCACTAGCCTTCACTGAGTATGTTAAGGGTGGAACCCTTATTTAGGTCTCTGATGTGCTAACTCAGGCCAGCTTGTATAAATGATAATTTTAATTTCCATGTAATTTGGAAAGAGTAACTCATGTAATCCAATTTTCAGTGAATTTGATTTCAATTTTATCAAGAAGAAATAGAGAATTATCTGCAAAAGTGTCTATCAAAACTAGTGGTCCTTGATAGAAAGATAATTTTGAATTCAATCTGACATTTGTCTACTCTCGACGTTGCCATACCATGTGGAAAGATTTAAGCTCTACAGTTCACATTTATTTAACACAGTGAATAAGATTGTATTTTTAGATGATACTTGCAAACCTTTCGTGGTAGATATTTACAACCATTTTAAAGCGAAGCGAAGAAATGACCACTTGAATCCTAGCATTTGTTGTTTTTACAAAGCCATTTCAATATCAATTCAGTTCATTCAGTCTATTGTACTATGGTCTAATGAGGTTTACTTAGTCCATTTGATCTGCTTTGGTCAATTTCATACTAATTTGGCCTTAAATTGCTTCTTTTTGTGGGCTCCAAATATTATTTTTCTTAATTATTGGATTGAATAGTATGAAATTTTATTTTATTTCATGCAAACTTTTTAGTTTTTTACTAAAAAACACAAATTGTTTAGGCATTAGAAATGTGAGTACTAAACAAGCAATAAGATTGACAAATATTCACAATATTTACTTAAAGTTCAAGTTTCAATAATATAGACATTATACTTATATTTTGAAAGAAAGAAAAAAAAGAAAGCTACAAGTCTAAACTTTTTTTTTAATTCTTGAGAAACAAACACACACACACAATGGAAATGGAAAATGGTTTTAACAGAAAGACACACCACAATTTCAATTCTGAACTTATATAATAATTTAAACTTAATGTTGCATGTTACATTTCATAGAATATGGGTATATATTTATATATATATTTGGATATGTTCAAATTAGTCAATCGATTACAATAATTTTTTTTATTATAAAAAAATCATTTTAATAGCATATTCTCCATTTATATAAAACAAAATTATAATTATGTAATTTAGATCTTTTATTAAATTATATTTTTTTAATGCAAAATATATTTTAGGTTCCATTGCATAAAACTTATAAAAATACAAAATACTTTTAAATAACACATGCACTATTTAACCTACTAATTTTAAATTATATTCTTATAAAATAATTATATTACATTTTCTAAGACATCACTTGAGATTGTGACTAGTAATATGTAATAGGCTTGTTTTTAGTAATACAAGTGCAACCCATGTAATACAAAAGGACTTAATGACTACATATATGATAGTGTCCTTCTCTTATATGAGCATGGACCTCACAAGCGTGAGAATCATTCCTATATGTATTCTATGTAGCTGTTGCATAATAAATCACCTCACGTACCATGTTAGAATTTTTGGCCTTGTTAGATAGGTTATCATTGATAGAAGACATTGGAAACATGTTTTCATTTAGGGGCTGTAGACGAGTTGAACTGTGCCAAGTAGTGTATGTTTGAGCTTGGTTTGTCAGTAAAAGTCAAAAGCTCAAGCTTGGCTCAAGCTCGTAACAAGCCTAAAATAATATTTGAGATTAAGCTCGTGGGAAAGCTAAAATACTTGAGTTTGGCTTGGGTCAAGCTCAAACTCGAGCTTAGGTCAAGCTTTTGAGCCTAAGATCTAACAAAATTACATTATCAAATGCTTAAATCTTCAAAAATAAAGTTAAAAAAATAGCATATTCATTTTATCATGCTTGTAGTCCCATATATAATTAGATATTGTTCAAATTACAACTTTACATAATTAAATCCATCCATTCATCCTTCCTTGTCTATAATTTCAACAATTGTTCAAAATATAATTTTTACATCCACATTAGATGGTGAAGAACTAGAAAAATACTTGTTTGTACTATTATGAATGGGAAAGGACTAACATGTTTCATAACTTTGCATCAGATGATTGATGGAGAAGGACCGTATGTGGCCTACTTAAATTTAAAGAAAAAAAAAATGTAACTAAAGTCTAAAATGGTGCTTGGTTAGTTTAGAGTGAAAGGAAAAATTAAGGTAGTGGGTAGTGGTCTCGTGTTAGCCATGTCATTATTAAGACGTGTAATGGGTAATTATGCTCAATTTGTTTTGTATCGAGTCTCATAGCTCATGAGTTTGTTTATGAACAAATTTTTTTACTTAAGCTCAGCTTGTTTATTAAACAAGCCTAAAACCAAGGCTCAAACTTGCCTTATTTATAAACAAACAAACATGAATGAGCAAATTAATCGAGCCAAGCCCAAGTTTGTTTATGAACTGCTTGATTCATTTACAACTCTAGTCATGTGGCTTCTAAATATCAAATCTAAGAAATTGCTCATTAGCTCCTTTTATTGATGGTTGTATGGTCCTTTAATCGTTTTGAGAGATTCGAGTAAGGATTGCGAACAATGTGAATCTTTGATTACGCTTCGTAGTCTGTTGGACATTGTAAATGTTGTTTTATGGAGTATATGTCAAGACTTGAGACTTGTTAAATTAAGCTATTTCTAGAAAATGTTTTAAACTTTGTAAGATTTTTTTAAAAGGAACATTATTTTATATTTAATTATTATATAAGGTTAGAAATTTTGTAAATAATGCAATGTGTAGTTGGAATTTTTTTCTAGTGCTCCTTACAAATGGTTCATTCTTAATTTATATGTCTTGAATGACTTAAAAATGAAACAGATATAAGTAAACCTATCACTTAAATTAGAAAAAAAATTACAAGATTTCAATAACATAAGAAAAATATAATTTTATAAAGAATCTATCAAAATTACAATGAGAATGTAACATAATTGTCAATGAATCAACTTATCTTTCTACACAAGCCTCTCATCCCAAAGCAGCATCAAAGTGGACTAAACAGACTAAAGTGGACCAAAAATACCAAAATACTATACGGATATGACTTAACAGGAGCATAGTAACAATAAATGTTACGCTTTAACTTTTAGATATTGGATAGATATTTATACATCCTTCTGTTTTTCAACATCTTTACGAAAATCTTACAAATGTATTTCTTTTTTTTACAAAAGAGTGCATGTGAAGAGTCTAATCTTTTAAAATTATAGAGTTAAGATTTGACTGTCTCATCTTTTGATTTACCACAAAATTGTAACGGGTTCAATAGCTTATGTGAAGAAAAATAAACTTCGTGCAAATTTTAGAGACCAAAACAGTAATTTAATCTAAAATGTGGTGGTTTAAGTAACCCATAACATTCAAATCACTACTATCCCATGCACAAAATGTATAACATATCTCCTGATAAAAAAAATTAAAAATTGTAACATATCTCGTTATAATTAAAATTGGTTGAGACAATCAAATTCGAGCCTAGTTAGGGATGATGGCACTATGATAAAAGGAAATGCACATTCATTAACATTTTGAACTATGAGTTATGCAACCAATAGAAAAAGGAAAAGGAAAACAGTGAGTTCTTACCAGCTTTTCCTATCAAACAAAAAAGTTGCTTGTCTAACCAAATCAATTGCGCATCAAACTTTGCAAGAGATGTCAAAGTTAAAAACCGTGGCACAATGTGAGAGGTGAGTAGTAGAGCGCAGAAATGTGGAATGCTATAGTCCCTTAAAAAATCAAGAGTGAAAACCTCAAACCATTTGGGCCGCAAACTCATTCTAATGAGCCCAAGTGCCACATCCTTTAAGTACCGACACCACCATGTGTGGACAAGTGAACCCATGTGAACCAATGACCTTTTTTTTTTTTTTTATTTATTGAGAGGAACCAATGACCTTTTTGAAAACACACTGTATCTAAAGTCTAAACACACGTACATTGCCTATTGTAACAAAAAACAATCTTGATGGGCAGTAAACAGTACTCCAATGCCACAACCACTTACTACTTCATTTTCTACTACCTACTTGAATCAATCATAGCCTATTAGTAAGTCCTATAAAAGCTCTTTGATAATGGCAGCCTCATCTGCAATGCAATCCATCTTGTCAAGCCCTTTGATCCGTGTAGTTTCAAACAGGTCTACAAGGGTAAACCAGTTTCTAATTATTCCCACTAGTTCTGTGCCACATTTGCCAAGATATGCTAGCATCCAACTGCGTTGCATGGTAAAGGTAATGAAATCTATGCATCATGATATTTTTATTTTTATTTTTGTAGAAAATTCAAAGTTTGATGGAAATAATTTAACATTTATATTATTATGATATGTTGAATGATTTCTAAGTAAAGTTCATGACCGTACGATTTTTTGTCTTTGCACTTTGCAGGAAGAGCAACCAGAGTTTGTGACAACTTCACCCCCTCAACCAAAACCCAAGGTACCTACCCTTAACCCAGGAGATACTTCATCTCTTTTTTTTTTTCACTCATTAACGTTAAATATACAATAACAATATTTCTTGAAGATCCATTTTTTTACCAATTAGTTTAAGCACACAAAATTATTCATTAATTTTTTTCACATAAATTTATTATCAATCCAAATTTAATTATATACAACTTAAATTATGTCACCTTGATTTTGTGAAAAAAAAAAAATTTTGAAGTTTATTTATTTTTTACTTTCTGAGTAATACTATAGACACAATTATAACATGTAACATGACTTGCTCATATGGAAGTAACATAATTCTTACTTGGGTCTACTAAATGATCCAACTTTTATTAAACACCAAGCACAACAAACTATTTCAATAGTTATGAAAAATATTGTTGACGGTTATGTGTATAACATTAGTTAAGATTAATTTTTTTACATGTATTTCATTATGATTGATAGGTCAGCACAAACTTCTCCGACTTGTTAGCATTCAGTGGGCCTACACTGGAGAGGATCAATGGCAGGCTAGCAATGATTGGTTTTGTTGCTGCAATAGTAGTGGAGTTATCCAATGGCTGGATCCCTTGGTTCTTAGGAACTAGCATTGTGCTCACTCTTGCATCTCTAATTCCGTTGTTTAAGGGAATCAGCGTGGAAAGTCAGATGGGTTGATGACCTCAGATGCTGAGATGTGGAATGGGAGGTTTGCCATGTTGTGTTTGGTTGCACTAGCCTTTACCAAGTATGTCTAGGGTGAAACCCTTATTTAGGAATAAGGTTTTTGATGTGCTAACTCGAGCCAACTTGTGTAATTGAATATTTAATTTCCATGTAATTTGGAAAGCAACTCATGTAATCTATTTGAAGTAAATTAGATTTAAATTTTATAAAGGAATAGAAACTTATATGCAAATGAGTCTATCAAAAGTAGTGGTCCTCTAAATATGTTTGTCTATACTCTTCGTTGCTGTATTACATTGTCAAATGACTTTATCCAACTTGTGCCTCATTAACCATATATCGTCACTTAAATATAAAAGGACAACCCAAATTAATTACTGAACATGGTAAAGTTGTGGTTTTTCTAGGAAAATTATGGTATAAAAATGGAATTGAGCATCGGCTCTTATTCATTACATTGAATATTTCAAGTTTATGTGTGGGAAGGACTCTACAGTGTAGCAAACATATGAACAGAAAGAATTAGAAGAATACATTTACTCTTTCATATATTTACATATGCACCAAGAACATGAATCTCTCTAGTTGTAACATTATGCGCTGCACCCATTATGGATCAAGGAGAAGTCCATGCATGTTCAAATCACTGTTGTGGTGCTTATGGGTTACCCCTCCATCAGTGTCTTGTTTCTGCAATCAATAATTGTGTCATTGGAAATTATAATCACTCGATTAGTGAAGGAAATAAATTAGCTTACATTAGAGAAAATAAATCACAGACATAATGCATTAAATACCAGAAATACCAGACATAATGCATTAGTCAATAATTAATGACTAAAAACTGAAAGGTTGGACTAAACTAATTTAACAAGTTTCACAGAAATAACTAATAGCTCGGGGTACATGCTTTGGAGGCAAGTGCTAACTGGTACAAATGCTGCATCAGAAAATAAGAGGGAAAAAAATTCTTTGTGCTTGTGCTTTGAAGCTTCTAATGATATAAGGTTAGGAGATAAATAGCATTTTATCAGATATGACTGGCAAGAAATACATCTTTTGTGGCAGTTTAACGCCCCCATAATGGAAAAGAAGAATAATGAAATGAGTAATAGGCATGATCTCTGGACAAATAATGTTTTAGTGTTTTTCACCTCGAATTGGAAAGATCTGTTTGGTTTTAATACCAGTATTACATGAAATTCACCAGAAATTGAATAGCTTGATTTAAGAAAGGTGCACAACCAAACCACAACTCCATAAACATGTGACTCAACAGCCCCATTCTTATTGATAAGTACTATTTGGACCCTCCCTCCCTCCTTCCTTCGGAAGCTTGGAAAGTTCACAATTTCAAGCAAGAGAGGAAAACAAAACCAAAAATACATAATGGGTGAGAAGGAGAAAGCGATTGTTGAAAAGTGTACAGTCAATTTGAGGGCAGAAGCGCAATCAGGGGAGAGAGTGTCCTGCCCATGTCCAAAATTATATTAAGGAGTAACAACTTAACAAAAATACGATGTTACATACACACACACATGTAAACATTCACCCAACACATAAAAAAGAAAGTATTTTATTAGATTAGCTATGATTGATCAAGCATCTTCTTCATAAAATGTATCACATACTTACTTCTACAGGTGGATCAATTGGAAACAAATTTATGGCTCCTGAATTGAAGCTGAATCCACTGAATAAAAGGGATTAGAAAAAACAAAGAAATCAGTAATACATATAGGAAATGCATATCACAGACAAATGGAGAAAAAAAAAATCATTAAAATAGGCAAGTGACCTTCAATTTATCAGCAATGTGATATGACCTCGGTGATGATTATTCATATAAGGTTAAGAAGCTCAAAACCAACATGATAATTCAGCTAATGCGAATTAGTTGGACATTGGCTTTGATTGAGTAGAGTTCTATAAAATAATACTTGAGGAGAAAGGGGAATGCAAGAACAATACCATCGGGATAAGACTAGCTGCCACACGTATGGAATAAAGAACTCTTCGGGATGAGACTCTTGTTCATAAGTGAAGCGTAATTGCGTAAACATCTGACAGATCAGAATAGTAGACTGTGAAAACAATGAATATTAATCCTCTAGAGAATATTCACAATGTAAAGTGGACTACTTATTTTATGATTTTTTTCCATTCTTTTACCTTCAACCCATCACCCCGCCAAGATCGGCAGTTAATAATAATGACTTGTAGTACTTTCTCTACCGACCATTCACCATCCATTCTTTGGGCATCCATGCGACTATTAAAAAAATCTAATACCTACAAAAGACCAAAGAGACCATAGAAGTCAAACACACACAAAACACATAGTATGAATCAGATATATAGAGAATCTTACAGATAATTTAGCAGCCACCTAACCTTGCCTATAACAATTTGCAGAATTGCTAAGCAAAAGGAAAAAAAAAAAAAAAAATTAATAAAGACTCTGGAGCATACAGTATAAATGTTTTCAAGTAGTTCATTGAAGCGTGGATGATTCTTGAATGGCTGAAAGACCTCCTGCCTATGCATTATTGCATATACAACCTGCCCAATTTCATAGATATTCAGAAAACACAAAAGGTGTTAATGAGAAATTAAAGAAAACAATCTATGTCACTTAAATCCTTTCTAAACCAAAAGATGATACCTCAGGATTCCGTGGCAAGGCATATGAGAGAATTGCATTTAAAATTTCAAGAACAAGTCTCAGGAAGTCGGTGTATATATGCAACTCAGTTGACTGCAACAAAAATAATCTAAATTAGCAAAGAAATGTAAAATATAAAGAGGGGTGCCATCCAAATAGCATAAAATTGGGAGTTGTAAGTGTTTCAGACCACATCGTCTGAAAGACTGTTTCCTTCTATTGAGTTGCTTTTGGCTAGTTGCACCTTGTTCTCTCTTAGCTCTGCCAATTTGTTATACCTAAATACAGTGTTACATTAGGGGCAACAAGTACAGGATCATTATGCATGAATATGAAGCAACAAAATATAAAGGTTGGAAAAAATAAAATGAACATGGGTGACCTACTTGCGTGAGAGCATAAAGAAAAGGCTGACCAGCCTCTGTGATGCATATGCACTTAAACGGTGGACATGAGGTGCCATGTTTGCCAATGTTGCCAAACAAGTTGTGTGGAGATAAACATCCTGTACATTTAAGCATTTAATAAAAATGATAACGGTAAGAATTTGCTAAAAGTAAGTAGGTACCCTGCATATCAACAAAATCTTAATGTAAAATGCTCATAAGAAAATCATCAATGAAAAGCTATTTTTTCAGCTACTTTTGTGAAACATCAAATTGTCAATTAACTGACATATATCAGTGGTTATCTATTTTCACCTTTACCTTTACATATATCAGTGGTTATTTTTTTCACCTTTACCTTTAAGAAAAGGTAAGTAAAACAAAAAAAACACACACACCATTAAGGTACTGAACCCATCAACCCTTATTTTTAGGGGTGGGTGTTTGGTTTAAAGACCATTGACCAATAAAGGTAGGTTGGGTGGAATGGGCTGTTGATATATTACATTTTCACAATAAAGAAATTAAATTTCATCGGAAGATCTGAGGCTTTAAATGGCGGAAATTTTTATAAAAGGAATTTATCATAATTGGCATCATCAATTTTCAAGTTAGATATGCAGCATGCTGTAGCACTTTTGCATAAAAATTTCAACAAAGTAACCATAAATGTAGAACATATGCAGAAAATTAAGATGGTTCAAAGAAGTCTTACCCGTAACTTAGACAGATTATATTGCACAGTCCTTATGAGAATAATCACCATCAGGGAACCAAGAGATGTCTGATGAAGGAGGCGTTCTTTGTACCATGGAACACCAGGCAGTATCTGTCCGCACAATCTATGTCAAATACAATCTTAATGTAAAATTCAAATGACAAACAGATGTAATTCTTACCATCTTATGAATGCTTGCATTGAAGGAAGAATCCTGGCTTAGTATCAGAAGTATAATCAGCAACATGTAGATTTGATTAGCTGACCTCCTAGGAGCATTATATAAAGCTTCCAAAATGGGCATCAACTGTTAATGTCATAGCAAAAACACAGATCAGAATTGGGCTGTGGTGCAGCTATGCCACATTAGTAATTAATATGCACCAGCTTGCTTGATTAAAAACAATTTAAGAAATTAATTGTGCTCAATGATGAGAAAATTACACATATGGTATATCTTAAATTGATGTTTCAAGAAATTCAAAGTCACAAAACTAATTTTACAAGAAGATTTTTGCACCAATTATATACAATAGATATATGGCATTCTTTATTTCATTATGACTAAAAAGAAAAAACATAAGCTGCTGCTTCATACCAATGTATCCAAATCAGTTCGCACCAAAACATACTCCAAAAAGTTAGAGTTTCCCTGCAGCAATGAATAAAGCAATAGGACAGCAGACTCATCAGCCAAGCACCTGCACCGAAAGGAAAAAGGAGGGAGGGTGATGCAGGGAGCTAAATTATTATAGAGATAGAGAGATGATTATCATTATTATACTTTCAGTCAGTTAGTATATAGCCCCAAAAGGAAAGGGGGGGAGGAGAGAGGGTGGGGGGGGGGGGGGGGTAACTCATTACAACACATACAACAAAATTCTTATCTGTACAAGTTATGACACATTTTTCCTTACAATAATACAAGAAAAAATTTCATCCAGTAACTACTAAGAGTACATTTGGATACCGTTTATTTTGCTGAAAACTGAAAACTAAAAAATAATAAAAATAGTTACTGTTTACGTGTGGGTTACTGTTCATTTGCTTTAATAGACTGTTCATGGGAGGCGCTCGTAAAAAAAAAAAAAAAAAAAAAAGGCCAGAAACGAAAGACGCATCAGCCCAATCCAAACGTATACTAAATCATTTTTTTATTGGTAAACTACACACACCTAGTGAATCTTGATTCCAAAACCTCACCCTCCACCTAGAACTTATCAGCGAAGGAGGTAGCAATTGAACTAGAGCTCATTGGCAAGTACCAAATAATTTGAGCTTCATTGTTATGGCCACAATATATCCAGGTACTACTAGTAGTAAAAGCAGCCAAGTAAAAATAAATAAAAAACATAGTTTACCCTTCTAGATGCTGATAAATTAAACAAGATTTTTTGTTGTTTAGTTAGAAGAATATTGGATATATTATAGAACAAAAGGCTGAGCTTGAATAGTTTTGAATTTTCAAATATTGCACATAAAGTTGTCTCAATATCTATGTATGTTATTTTGTTTCGGCGCTAGGTTGTTTTTTATTATTTTTACTAGGTAATACAAATTGGTTTTTTTACTTAAAAGGATCATTTTGATAATTTGATAGTTAGGAGTGGGGATTTGAACCCTAGACATTTCCGTTAGAAACATCAGAAGTTGCTAATTGAGTTACAAGGCTCTTGGCTTTTTACTTAAAAGAACATTGGACATAAAACTGTCTCAATATCTATGTTATAATGCTGTTTTGATTGTGTTTGGGTGTTTCTCCATTTACTCAGAAATACTGATTGGCTTTTTACTAAAAGGATATTGAATGTTAACTAGATAATTAATATGGATTAATTATTCCTACTCTCATAATATGGTGAAATGATGCGCCCTCCTTTCACATTCATAGTGGATCAAACTAATTATATTCATGGTGGAATCCACTATGAATACGAGAGGAGGTAGCACCATGTCGTTGTACTCTAGGAGAACCTAATAATTTTCCATTAATATGACTTTTATTCCATTTGTAAATTATGGCAAAGCCAACTGCGATATTTGACATTTTCAAATTAAAATAAAAAATGAAAATAATGCAAGTCAATGTTGCTGATGAAGCATTGGCAACCTCTAAAATTGATATCCCAATTTCTTAAAAAATCTCAAAAAATTGAAATCAATGAGATTGATATTAGTTTGTTGAAGCATGATCCCAGATTTCATCCACAAATATGGGATTAGCTTGTTGATCAACGTGATTAAATGTATTGATAAACAATTTTTTAGGTCTTTTCTTTTGTTGTATTTAGTTAATAATAATGGTTTTTTTTTTTTTTTTTGGCGTGTTAATTTAGATTTTAATCTTAATTTGTTTCTCATTCTTGAACAGTAAAATATTTTTGGTTTATTCTTTGGCCCAAAGAAGAAATCCTAGTTCCTTCCTAAACCCTGGATCTCATATGTTTGGCTTTGACCCTATAAAAATTAATACTTAAAATTTTGACCCCCTAGATGCAGGAAAACAAGGATGTAGTGTGCGTTTGGCATGAATTATTTTTGTCAACTTATTTTACTATTCAATTTATTTTTGCTTCTATTCATATGTCCCACTACATTTTTTGGTATTATTCATGAGTTCCACTGTATTATTTCAGCTAATTTTTAGTTTTATCTATAATACTTTCAGCAAAAAAATTTCAGTTTCAGCAAAATAAGCAAATCCCAAACAGACACGTAAAAAAGTTTAATTACTATTAAGATAGGGATGATTACTAAAACCGAGAAGAATGTTGAATTACATTGCTAATTGCTAAGCATAAAAGACAAATCAAATAGTTCGGCAGACATATTGCAAAGGGTAAAATATAATTAAAAATTCATTTAGTAATCGGTACTAATAAAGAAAACAAAGGAAATTGATCTAATTTAGTCAAATATACTCAGCTGATCAGCCTAAACGATAGGTGCATCACAGTACACTACATTCAAATGTAAGAATATGCCCTTTTTATCATATTGCATGCTATATCATCTAAATATTAACATATAGAAACAAGTGAAACTTATATGGCAAAGTTTGCATCCAATTTCAACCCAAAAATAAATCCTAGAGAGTAGAATCAATGTGCCCTCACATGATCAAATAACTTAAGTAAAGGTGTAAACTTTAAATACTGATACAAAACAAAAAATTCATACTCACATGCCAAGAGTATCGAACAGAGCAGCAAAAGGTAACCTCACAAGCGGACCACTATGTGCATTCCCCTCAACATCTATACGGTCAACTGCAAGCAGGGCACTGATTTACCAACGCCAACCTTGGCATTCAAAAAATAATAATAATGAGAGGTAGCATCTTACATTCAAAATCTGTTGCATTTTGCAAGGCCTTGCAGTAAGGGTTGTCAGAAAAATATGTATTTTCTTTCAGAAGAGAATCTGAAGTAGCATTATCAATACTTCTATCTGTCATGGACTCATTGTTCACAACACATTTATGAAAATGAATGAGAACAAGAAGCACAAGGAGACTGCAGTCTGACAGTGGACTTCTTGAGCCTCCACCACTTGAACTGACCAAATAACTGAATGGCAACAAGACAATATTTGCTGCAGGGAAAAAGAATACAACATCCACAGAAGCTTCAGTAAATTATGTAAGCTGAGCATTGTCAAAAAGCTATCTTGCACTTCTGAAACAAGCTTAATAACATTCTAAAGAAGCATAAGATGTGAATCATTAGGACAATTGATGGATGGCAAAGCATAAGATAATGCAATTTCGTCTATTACCAATAACACACCCAGTGAAAGCACATAGGAGCAAAATAGACAGAATACGAGCTGACATACCAGCTGCAGAACCAACTCTTTGCAGAACACTAGGTTGACTTCCTTCAGAAAATATAGAATAAGATGCACTTCCTAAGGGTACACCAGGTCGTGTGATGTAATTAAGCAGCAGTTTCCGCACAACCAAACTAACCAAAGAGCTTTCCTGAAAATTGCAGTGGCAATCTAAGACACTAAAAACAAATTTAAAAGATCTGAAGATTTGAAGTGAACTCATAAAGCCAAAGTTTAATCTTGCAACCTGAACCATTGCTGCGTCAATGAATGGGTTCACATCTTTTGGTCCTGGAGATGGCCCACAAAGAAGCTGAGTCGACATTGCAATCAGCATGAAATTAAGCAGCTCCAAATGTAGGAGGTAAGTCTTGGGACTTGTGAAAAAAATAATCAAATAATCAGGGTAACAAAGAATGTATTATCTTTTTTGGGATAGGTAAGAAAAAATATTATTGAAGATGGAATAGCAGGAAAAATACACAGGGTTCACGATAGTGAACAAAGAGTAAAAGAAAGCAAGAAGTAACAAAGAATATATTATCAACAATCACAAACCAGAAGAGAGGCCTAACATGTACCTCACATCCACTGAGCTGATAAAGCTAAGCATACTATGCATAACCAGATTCTCAATGTTTTCATCTGCATATAAAAAACACTAATGTGAGGCCGATAAGGCTTTTTACTGAGAGCTAAAAACACAGCCATCAAAAAAGCAGCTAAACTACACAGATAAGGCTCAAACCAAAACATTGAAGAACATAAATGATAAAACAAAGCCTATTCAGAAGACATGTGCCAATCACCAAAAAAGCTAGGAAATCACCAACCCAAACGACAGGATATGTTCAAGTAAACCAAGATCTATCATGTAGTAAGGTCGTCACAGTCCAAAGTTTCCTTCAAACATTCATTAGACTTGAGGTCCTTTTTTGCTTCTTTGTCAAGGGCTGAAAATTATAGCCATCAAACCCAGAGGAAAGGAATACAAAAGCAGCTTTTATTTTCAACAATTTGCCACTCTGGCTCACTAAAAATCCCCCAATGACATTTCAAAACCCCAAAAAAGAAAAACAAATGAGATTAAAAAAAAAACACTATGATGTCTTATAAGGGAGGTACCAGTTGAGCTCAAGGTCACTGTTAACACTAGCAAATAGCAATTACATAATAACTAATAAATAAAAGATAAGAGTGAATTACAAAACAATTACCCAGGACAAAATCCTTTGGTATAGGTTCGTTTTCATCTAGAGACAAATACAACTCCTCAAGGTTGCCGTCTTCCGCATTTTCGATCAAGTATTTTAAGAAAACCGAGGAGATGTACATGGCATTCACAGCCTTGTCATATACATCACTGGAAGCATCAGAAGTCGATATACACTCTTGTAAACACCATGAGAGGTGGATCAAAATCTTTGCAAGATGCCTTGTGTATGAATTGTTTTGTGCTGCACAGATTACCAAAAAAACACACATACACACAAATCAAAATAGCACATAAATCAGTGAATTCCGTTAATTCATAGATCCACAACACACAAATACACAATGTCATATATAGCTAACACATTAGGCATGAAATTCTTAGGTAACAGTGAGAGTAAAGAACAATTGAGGAATATGTAAACGCTATGAATGCAAAATTGAAGAGAAGAAAGGAGACAGACCGAAGAGTTGGCAAGCGTGGTTAACACGGTGAGAGGGCCAGTGAAGATTGAGAGGGAGCTGGAGGAGTTTGTTCCAGAAATCGGAGGAGATAGGGAAGGATTTCTCGGCGACGAAGGTTCCGACGAGGTACTCCGCCGTGTCTGGCGGACGCTCGCTGCTACCGCTGCCGCGAGGCGTTGACGGCACGGCCCCCATTCAAAGACAGTCACTGTAACCAAAATCAATTCCTTTGAATTTTCAACTCCGCTCGCACTCTGTGTGCACTCTGTTCCAGTCTCTGATCTCCGACTCTGAATTGAATGGCGTTTATGGCATTATTTACAGAGAAAGAGAGGGAGAGAGATAAGAGGTTCGGAGAATTTGGATCGGTTGGCTTTGACAGAGACTGAAAATGAAATTCTATATGTTGTATTTGTATATGAAAGAGAGAGAGAGAGAGATTTTTTTTTTTTTTAAAATAAATTTTAAATTTAAAAAAAGATAGAAGAGAGAGAGAGAGCTTGGGAATGAAGGTTTATAAAGGGGACTTTAGAATTACAGAGTGTTGAGGGGAGGAGGAGGAATGGAAGAGGACTTTTTTTGTTTTCCCTTTCTTTTTTTGAGTAACTTTTGTGTCGGGCACGATATGGATATGATCGTCCGTCCCTAATTATGCCACAATTTAGACCAATTTGTCCTTCACTTCAATATATCTCTCCTCACCATGTCAAAACTCTTGTCCATTTCTTTTTTTTTTTCTTTTTTTTTTACTTCAAATTTTATTTTATAAATATAAACTCTTACAAATTGTAACTTTATTTAAAATATTAAATATTGTGGCATTTTTTTATCCTACTAAATCCAAAAAATAAAATCCAAGTCATAAAATAATCAAAATTAATAGAATACAGCGTAAAATAGAGATGATTGGTATGACGGAAAAATCTCTATATCTATATTTATAAAAGTCTTTTTTTTTGTGCAAATGAATTTTATAATTAGAATGAAAATGTTATTTGGGAAAAAAATGATAGGGGAAAGTAGAAAAAAAAAAATTAAATCCATTATACTATCATATGAGAAAAAAGGAGTGTGTGTATTCATTAATGTATATATTTGATATAATTATATACTTTTTTTTTTAAAGAAATATATAGTTATATACTTAGTTATGAGAAATATGCAATTATCCAAGATGAACTTAATGTATTATTCATTCTCTTTCATAGTAAACGTCTCATTTTGAAGGTGATTTTGTTTGAATATTTTTAATAAGTAATCATTTTTTTTAATTTTTTTTTTAGAATGTATATTTTAAAAAATTGAACATAAAAATTTTGCTTTTCAAATATTGGGGCAAACAGAAAGGAGGAATTGAATCGATGAATTTGCTAAGAGGAGAAAAACTCAAGAATACATAGTACACACTAAACATTTTTAAATTTATTAAAACATCATGTGCGCTTGAGCAATAACAAAAGTATGAGTTTCAATCAAGCATACCCTGTTTAATAAATTATAGATCATCAGCTAATGACGTTATTAGCTTAAACAACTTTAAAAGGTAAATGTTAAAGTTACTTTAAAAACTAATTAACATGTTACTTATGCCCCAAAAAATATTAAAACATTGTTAACTTTACAAACTAACATGTCAAAGAAAAAAGCAACTAATTAACATGTCAATAAATTTTAAAATATGCACAATAAAAAATATATTTAATAAATAATTTGTTAGTTATATTTTTGTTTTGTTTAACAAGTTAACATATCAATTTGTAATATTTATATTACATAATTTGTAATATCATAATATCACTCCAAAATGTCAAGTGGAAAAAAAAACATCTCTCCACATATTTCACTTGAAAGAATTTGGTATGGGTGATTTTAAAAGCTTTTTTAGACACAACTGACAACCCTACCCCAGTTCATCTCTATTCAACTTGAAATATTCCCTCAAAATATGTGTATATATATATATATATATATATATATTCTACTTGAAATAGATAGAGTCGATTTTATAGTATTTTACCCTTCAAAAAAATAAAAATAAAAACCTGCACTACGTTTTTGTCACCAGTGACCAGGGAGATTTTTTTTTTTTTTTTTTTTAATAGGATTGACCAGGGAGATTTAATAGACCAATTTATATAACTATATATATTCGAAATAAAAAATAAAATGTCATTCCATGAGAATTTGACCAATCGATCACCTCCAGCCAATAGAAAAGAAAGTAAAAAACAAAACAAAAATAGGCATTAAAAACCAATGGCATGGCCATCATGCCTTTGTACGTTTGTTGACCTGGTTGGCTCATAGTTTAGGGGTTTTAAGGTTTTGTTTGGGGAGTATCAGAATAAATAAATACATAAAATTACATAAGTAGGCAAAAATAAAGACAAATAAGAGTGCTAAGCCACAACAAGAAACTGATTAGAGAGAGAGAGAGAGAGAGAGCCTAAATGTGAAATGAGTAAAATGAGACAAAATAAATAAATAAATAAAATAAGTGAGAAAAATTACAAAACATTTCATTCGGTCTAATTCCTCGTACGTTTGAGTGATATAATTTTTAGGGAAAGGTAAGAATTAGAGTTTCCTATTACTCATGTCATTCCCTCATATATATATATATATATATATATATATATATATTTATTTATTTATTTATTTATTTACGTATATATATCTTTTTTTGTGATAATGACAATCCCTCCAACTTAAATTTACAAATAAGAGATTGAAAGTGCATACTTTTAAACATTCTTTTCATTTCCACTCCTTTTCCGCTCTTAAGTGAATCATAAATCTCTTTTTTTCACAAATACGGATACTTGTTTTTCAGAATAACGCTTAATGTCCATTAATTTCAAGAATGAAAACCTTATTTTTAAAATTAAAAAAAAAAAAAACAATGAAAACCTAATAATAATGATAATGATAACAATAACAACAACAACAACAATGATTATATAGACTAATATTAACTATAAATAATAATAATTATTAAATAAACATTGATCATTAATTAAATTAATCCTAGTCAAATATAAAAATACAAAGCACTTTTATTATGTCATATTTTTTTTTCATTTTTCACATCTAAAAGCTCTTTATTAATTTCATTACTAATTGGATGTAACAACTTCGAAATATTTTGTTACAAAAATTTAGCAAACTTTAAAAAAAATAAAAAAATAAAAAATTTAATAAAATCTCTTTATCGCAAAATCTATTTACAGCTCTACTTTCTATAGATGTGGCATTAATTTGGTGTTTTGTTATTTTACTATTTTTCATATGTTTAAATCAAGCAAATTCTTGGGATTATTTTTGTTTGGTAAATAAAATGAAATTAATAAAATTAAGAAGTTGAAAGAACAGAAACAGTTCTGGTTAACACCTTCAATACATTATACATCGAAGTCGACAAAAGATTTAACCACAAGAAGAAAATAAGACTAGACAACAAAATTTGTAGAGTTTGTTCACACCTTGTTTTTACCATTAATGCTGGTTTTCTACCATTTACCTTCTGCACTCATATGCATCATCGCAAAATGTTGACACTTATCTAAAAGCACGTTTGATCTTGTTACAGTAAAACTGTTAAAAATAAATAAAATATTGCAATCATCAATAAGAATTAGAATTTGCTAAAGAGAGAATAGAATTTCTAAGCAATATCAACTTTCAACTAGCTAGAAAGGGAATCCTAGTTTTGTTGTCCTTTACAACTATTATTTGCTTTGTAAATAGGCGGCCGCGTTTAGACTTTCTAACTTACCAATAAAAGAGAGCGTAAAGGTGTAGCAAAAGAATTTCTGTAAACAATTTTTTATGTCATTAATGTTCCTCAAAAAAGGAAAAACTAATTGATTATAGATTATCTTCCTAATGACAAATCTTTGTTAACACGGATTTCACACGTTTTGTGCGTTCTATTTGCTTAGTTACTAAGATATATTCTTTATAATTATATCATAAAATTTATAGGGAAAAAAAAAGGACATATAATATTAATTATATACATGAAATTTTGTATAAAATTATTGTGTAAATAACATTTTCCCTTCTTTCAGGTGATGATTTTAGAAGTTCTCATATAATATGTTGCCAGTGAATAGAGAAACTAATTAAAGGTTAGTCTCTAGTGTCTAGTATCTTCTGTTTATAACTCTAGTCTACAACTACGAAGGTGAGGCCATTTCGTAGTTGTAGTCTAGTTATGTAATTATATTATAAACCCGGTTTAAAATACTATTATTACTATTTTCGTGTGTGTTTTAATAAGTATTACTGTTTATTAAAAAAAAAAAAGATATTTCAGGTGATGATTTTAGAAGTTCTCATATAATATGTTGCCTGTGAATAGAGAAACTAATTAAAGGTTAGGCTCTAGTGTCTAGCATCCGCTGTTTATAACTCTAGTCTATAATTACGAAAGAGCAGGTGAGGCTCTTTCATAGTTGTAGTCTGGTTATGTAATATATTATAAACCCAGATTAAAATACTATTATTACTATTTTCGTGTGTGTTCTAATAAGTATTACTGTTTTCTCAAAAAAATAAGGATGTTTATCCCACATTGGTTGTGTGTGTCTAGTATCCGTTGTTTATAATTTTAGTCTACAACTACAAAGATTAGACTCTTTTGTAGTTGTTATCTGGTTATATAATGTATTATAAATTTGGTTTAAAACACTATTATTACTATTTTCGTGTATATTTTAATAAGTATTATTGTTTACTCAAAAAAAAAAAAAAACAATATTCAAAACCATTTAAATCAAGTTATAAGGGAATCTAGTCTATTAAAAAAAAGCAACAAAGAGCCCGTAAAAAATAACAAAAAAGAGATAAATTAACTTCTACATATACGTGCCTTTTGATGTATTCATAGTCTTAATGTTCTTATATAATATTCTATTCAACTATTTAATGGTTTTATGGGTTTTATCAAAATTACCCAATACTACTGTTTACTAAAATATATATCAATCTACCACTGTTTTGAAAATATGTAAGAATTTACCATTTTTTAGGTACTTGAGTTTGCAGAACTCGAGTTTTACATGGTATTTAAGTTCCATGAACTCGAGTTCTTTGAAAAAATAGATTTCAAATTTACCGGAAAAATTTTGATGGAACTCGAATACCATTAAAAACTTGAGTTTCCAAATTCGAGTACTCAAAAAGTGATAGATCCCTACGTATATTTGAAACAATGATAAATTAATATATATTTCGAGAAAGAATGCTATGGTGAACAGTGAAGAAAGCTTGATGAAGGGCATAGCAGAGCGATTCAAAAGTTTTGGATACTTCGCGGGACAGAGTAGCCTTTCCTAGTGGATTGAGATAGGAGTTGGGCTGTCGGTGGATAGAGATAAGACTTTGAGGCCGATCTAATGCTGGGTCCTTTTTTAGCCCTTTTTATGGGCTGTTGGACTTTGGAAAGCTCACTATCAACCATCTCAATTATTATTTTTAATTTGATAATGCTAATTTAACTGACATTTTTTTAATATATCAATGTACATAATCCAGGGGAAAATCTCAATTATTATTTTTAATTTGATAATGCTAATTTAACTGACATTTTTTTTAATATATCAATGTACATAATCCAGGGGAAAATGAAGAATATGCTAATTTAATGAGGAACATTTTATTCAACCTCTTTGATCAAAGGTTGGACTATATACATATAAAGAACAAAAATTCATATCGTTTTCCAACCCCACCGTTACTCCCAACCTTACTCACCAATCACCTCCACATTTGGTACAAGACAAATTATTTTTAAGCTTATAGCTGAATTTTTCAATTGTTTTGGCCAAATTGATTTGGTATATTGGGTTTTTGGTTGGAGAAAGATGGTGAAAGGTTTCAAAAGTTGGGCCATGACTCAGATTATTCTCACTAAGACTCAAAGTTCTTAACTCAGATGATGAGATGGAGACAAAATTCAACTCCTAGTCTATGTTGCAATGCTAATGGGCCTTTGAAAATTATAAAACTTTGCACGATCGAATTTAATATTCTCAAGTAAACATTGCAAGAATTTAATATTCTTAAGAAAATATTCTATACATTCATTTGGTTACTCAATCAATGATCTTGAATTGTTGCCCTGATCTTCAAGATAAATAAACCGAAAATAAATACAATTAAGTCCCTATTGCTGGAAAGAAAATTTAACAAGCTTATAAATGAATAGTGCAGAAGTTTACGAAAGAAGAAATGACTGATGCGGAGGAGTCCTACTTTAGTGTTGTTTACACTATAAAAGTAATTTGACTTACATTTCAAAGTGACAAATGTAAATAATGTTGTTAATTTTCTAATTTGTAACTATAATATTAGCCGATGCCAATTCAATAAATCTAGTAACAATTAACAAACCTTATTTAATATTCAATTTCAAAACTTTTTGAAGTGATTCATAACTATTTTTACATGAACCCATTACTTGCAGTCGATTAACAAATTGTGAAATTTGATACTGCGAATAAATTTACTGATATCGATTACGTTTACAACTCACTTTGTTGAGCTTGGACCTGCAGCTGATTAAATGGTTGGGCCCATCTTACATCTAAACTTGGGTTCATAGGATTCAATTGGGCTCATTCTAATTTGCCTTCCTAGTCCAGCTGCGCTTCAAAAGGTTCATATGATAATGCAAGCAGCCCATTTGCTACATTTAAATCATTTGCCTAATTTGTGGGGAGGTATAAATGATTCCACACGCAGAAGTAGAACACCGACATATATATTTTTTTTTTAATTTTTTTTATAGGGTTTCAACTTATGACAATTGTTTATGATAATTGTACTATTTATCATTAGACTAAGACATTAATTAATTTTTTGGTATAGGCAGATATTTCTTATTCAACCATCAGAAACTTTACTAATTAAGTTAACTGGAACCCAAAATATTTATGAATACAAATATGAAAAATTATTATTTAACACTTTACAAATTTGCCTTAATTAGTTTTTTTTTTTTTTTTTATAGAAGGAATGCAGTGAACTTTATTAAGAAAAACTAGCCATATCAGCTAGTACAAGAGAAACAAAGGGTGGTGGAACAGTCTCTATCCATACAGAGAAATCAGAAATACAAATGTAATATCTTGCTAAACTATGCGCTACCTTATTACCTCCTCTCTTTACATGAGAGTAAAGTAATTGATTAAAAAAACTAGCATTACATCTGATGTCATCAATTAATAAACAAAGGGGAGACAAGTAAGGGCTGTTATGTCTCAAGGCATTTGACAACACCTGAGAATCCGTTTCCAGTATAACTTGTCTAAACCCCAACTTGACTGCAAACTCAAGGGCTGAAGAAGCTGCCAGAGTCTCAATCTCTAGGGGAGTATATTGTTGTGGCAGTAACTTAGACATGGAAGCCATGACCAAGCTGTTGTTGTCCCAGATGATGACACCAATGCCCGATTTCTTCTGTTCCTTGAATGTAGCCTCGTCGCAGTTTATCTTCACCATATTTGGATTTGGAGGATGTCATTTTGCCCAAACTGAATTGAGATCAGGCTGAGTGAAGGGGGGCACAGGTTCGATTAATTTGAACTCAACGACATGTTCCTTTGCCGACGTCGGAATCTGATGGACACTGATGTTTGGTTGGCTCATACGCACTTAGTTTCTTTGAGTCCAAATTAACCACATTGAGGTAGAGAACAGCTCCAGGTTGTGATCGGTTGTAATGAGCCATGAAAGCAGTTCCTTAAAATCCACAAAAGTGTGTCTTCTTTGGCATCGTCGAAACGGTTCTTCTTCCCACACCACGTCCAATTCATTGCAAGTCCAGAGAGCATGAAGGGCTAATTCGGGAGCCTGTTTACAGCGGTCACAAGTCAGGCAATCGATGATATTACGCCTCACCAAATTAACCTTAGTTGGCAATGAGTTCCTGCACGCCCTCCACACTAGATTTTTGATTTTATTCGGTACCTGAAGAGACCAAAGTGTCCGCCACAAAACCTTGTCATGCTCCATCTGTTCTTCATCCCACTCGATTTGCGTTTTGGCCTTCAAAAATCTGTATCCCCACTTGTGTAAACTCCGTTGCTAGTGAAGGGCCAAAATAAATTGTCTTCTGCTTCACACCTTGAGAGTGGAATTGACTTAATCAACTCAACTTCATCAGGGGTGAACATTCCTTCTATCAAACCATGATCCCACTGCCTTGTGTCTTCCTTAATCAAAATCTCCACTTTAGCATCAGTCAATGATTCCACACATGGTGATTGAACTTGTGGCCTATTTTTCTTGGCAGCTAGTGATCTTGTCATATACTTACTGCCTTCCCGTTCCCAATTCTCCATTGGCAGCCCCTAAGTAGTACCTCCCTACCATGCAATATGCTATTCCAAGCATGAGAGTCGCTACTAGAGTGTTTAGCCTCCATAAAGATGCAATTTGGAAAGAAGCGCGCCTTAAAAGCTTTGTGTAGTAAAGATTCCAGATTTTTTAATAACCTCCATGCTTGTGTAGCTAACAAGGAGTCATTGAACATAGCAAGGTCCCTAAACCCCATGCCTCCCTCCAATTTTGATTTTGTAAGTTCCTCCCACCTCAACCAATGGATTTTTCTTTTTTCTCCTCTTTGGCCCCACCAAAACTTCTTGATTATGCTTTCAATCTCATGGCAAAGGCCCAAGGGTAATTTGAAACACCCCATAGCATAAGTAGGAATAGCTTGTATCACCGGTTTTATGAGCACCTCCCGACCGGCTTGAGACAATAGTTCTCCTTCCCATCCTTGCAATTTTTTTCATACCTTTTCTTTGATAAAATTGAAGCCTTCTTTCTTCCTTCTTCCCACCAATGATGGCAGCCCAAGGTATTTCTCAAAATGCTCAATTTCTTGTAAGCCTAAGGCAACCATAATTTCTTGTTTGGTTGCTTCCATGGTAGATTTGCTAAAGAAAATGGTTGTTTTGCTTTTGTTCACCTTCTGGCCTGACTCCCTTTCATATTTGTCAAGGATGTCAATGATCTTCCTGCATTCATCACCACTTGCCCTATAGAAGAGAAGGCTATCATCTACAAACAATAAATGGGTTAGTGCTGGGCCTCTCTAGCAAAGAGGGAAGCCCTTGATTTCTCCCAAATTTGCAGCTTGTTGGATAAGGCTATGGAGACCTTTGGTGCAAAGAAGGAAGGAAATGTGATAATGGGTCGCCTTGGCGAATACCTCTAGCGGGTTGGATAAAACCTCGAGGTTGCCCATTGATCAAAATAGAGTAAGAGACTGTTTTTACACATGCCATGATTAGACCTATCCACCTTTCATTAAAACCCATTTTTCTCATAATATTTTCAAGATAGCCCCATTCTACCCAATCATATGCTTTACTCATATCTAGTTTTATAGCCATGTACCCACTTTTTCCCGACCTCATGTTGTTCATGCTATGTAAAGATTCAAAAGCCGCAAGTATATTATCATAAATCAATCTATTCTTGGTAAAGGTTGATTGGTGCTCAGTGATGATGGTGGGCAAAATATTTTTAAGTCTATTAGCTAGGACCTTACAGAAAATCTTATAAAGATAATGCTTAAGTTATATTATCAAATTTTAATATAAAAAGTTTGCAAGTTGACATTATAATAGATGTGATTGATGTTATATTAAAAATAAATTAAATAATAAGTTTTTTTAATTAAATTTTTTAGTGATATTAGAAATATTAGAAATTTTGTTATATTAGTCTTATAAAGTGTCAACTTTTAAACACAACATACCAAAAGTATTTTAAAAATTATATTTATTATGTTGATATTAATCTAATTTATCAAAAATCCATAGTCGACCCCAAATTTTTGAAATAAGATTTTGTTGTTGTTGATGTTGCACTAATTGCCACATTCATTATTATGTTTGTAAGTTTTTTTTTTTATAGTAAAATTGATAATAACTATAACATTCTTCTTTTTATTCTTTTTATTATACAAAGAGAAGAGTTTAAGGGAATTAAAAGGTCTCTCTCTCTCTCTCTCTCTCTCAGATTAGTTTGTAAGCCTAACTTCTTTTTTGATAGATTGTAAGACTAACTACCCAGCCAAAAAAACAGAGTTTGTAAGACTAAATAAAATTTTTAAGTTACTGGCTCTAGTACAAGATTTTTTATTTTATTATTTTATTTTATTTTTATTTTTTACAATGGAAAGAAAAAACTCTGGCAGATCTTTACACAATGCTCAAGCACAGCATGTGCAACCTTATCGCTTCAGCTGATGAGCAGACATTGCAGCAGTCTATGCCATTTAACTCAATTTCAGGCAGGGTGGTTGTGACAGTAGCACCATGAAAATCTATGCGACTTAAAGGAATCTATTATTCCAACTTTTCTCTTTTGCCCATAAAAAGGTGAAAAAGATTACCAAACCTTCTTTAAGCACAATAATATGCTCCATTTGTGTTATGCTGTGTCGTTGGTCCCAACCGCAAACAAATGATACTAAGAGTGCTGGACGATTTTTTTTTTATTTTAAATAAACTATTTTGAAACACTGAATATCTTTCATGGCTTAAGTTGACAATTTAACTAAAAGGGATACATGTACAGAAACCATTAGTTAGTTCATGGCTTAATATCTTTAGAGGCCAAAAATAATTAATGCTTGAAAGAGATTAAAGATGGAGTGGTTTTCCGTAGAATTTGCAAAACTTAGCTGTTGTACAAATGTATAAAATATTCAGATAGATAGACACAAGTGGGGATAAATTTACATGTTCACACTGGAATTAGGATCTCTCTCTCCCTCGGTGTAACCCTAACACTGGGGAATGTACAATGATCTGTCAGTACTTAATTTGTCAATATTGGCTGGTAACTGGTCTTTTCAAAATAGAAATTGACGCTGTCAACACTTTTTGAGTCTATTGTGACCCCCGGAATGTCCTAGATTGCGATGGAACAATTTTGTATTTTACAAACACAAATTATTAATAATCCTACACAGCTCACGAGAATAATGATTTTGTAAAACATAAAAAACACGTACCTAACAAAGTCCAAACACTTCTACCGACTTCTCTTCAACGTGTTTTGAAACGCAACTATTTCAAAGCTAACTTTTAATCATTTTGCTGATCGAGACCCACCAATCCATAATCCACAACCTTCAAGAAACTGATTATTAGAAAAGTGATTTTTGCATTATTAGAAAAGCGTAAAGTGCAAAAAAAGAAAGTAAAATATTACCGACAACACCGTCAGCTGAGACAAGAAGTTCCGCATGATCTGAAACGTGTCGTCAGAGCGCCCATGGTTTTAATGTACTGTTTCAACTTTCAAGCCAACCCTCCTCAAGTTGACAACTCTAGCCTGCGTACTCATCTACATTCATCCTCATAAAGATCTCGTCAAATCGATATACTATTTGATTATTTGAAAGCTTTGTGTATTTTAATAGAAGTAGTTTATACGTAGCTTTAACCCTATTTCAGAGAGGTTGATTTCCTGCTATTATACAAACTAATTCAAGAAAAAGAAAACCACATAATAAAGAATTAATGTGATATCATTGTGAGTGAATGAAAAAAAAAAGGGACAGAGGGAGACGGCTTACATATATACAACAAAAAAATTTTGACCAATATATTTTTATTATTTTGAATTGTATGTTATAAGAAAACTAACAGAGGTATATATAAAATACATTCGGTTTAGTATACTAACTTCAAAACTACACTAAATATAACTATGCTAACCCACAATATTATACAAAATCATAGTTGAATTAACCGGGAAGCACCAAGAATTGCTTGAAGAAAAGATCATTGTCGAATATGAAGATGTTTGTGAAACGACAATTCTCAAAGGATGCACAAATACAAATCCGAAAAGTCTAGATTTAGATGGGATTTTCATGGACCTAGAGCTTGGGTGTGGGCTTTGATGTTGGTTTTAATATCATATTAAAATTGTTGTTGGGATTTTGAGTAAAAGAAAGACAAGATTAAGGGTGCGTTTGTTTTGGTTGAAAAGGGTTTCAGGAAATCATTTTATACCCCTCTATGTGTTTGGTAAGCACAGAAAATTGGGTCAAACGGAAATTGAATTCCCCGTTGACTGTAAAATAAGCCTCATCAGATGTAAAACCATTTCAGCTTTTATTTTACCTTCAAATTATTTCTAGACTTGGAAAATAGAAGAGAGAGAGAAAGAGCAAGAAGAGATCACATCACCACCCAACCCCAAATCGCACCACTGCCCCCAACCCTAGATCGCCCCGGTCTCGTTGCACCCCAGCACCGGCGAGATCGCGCCTCCTGAAAATACACACCCGAAGAGAGAGAGCTCAAGCACACTCCACCTGAAGAACCCAAGCACATCCTCGATGATCAAATCGTTGTCCTTGTTCAAACTCATCCTCGCCGGTGATGCCCAAAACCACCCCTCGACACACGGCCCCGCCGTCGCATGCAAGCCACTCCACCAACCCATCCCTTGTCCTCGTCCTCTGCTGACCCATCCCTTATCCTCACCAACCCATCCCTCATCCTCGTCCTCACCGACCCACCTCCATCGACTCATCCCTCGTTCGAACCAACCCATACCTTCAAATCAAGTTTTACGGATTGAAAAGTCACCGCCAAATACATATCGGAGCCTTGTCATCTCATTCTCGTCGTCGCTAAAGCTCGTTGTCAATGCCAAACACAGATTGGAGCCTTGACCCGATTTCAACCTCTCTTGATCTACCACTCTCTTTCCTTCAATCTCTCACTCTTTCTTCCTCCCCCTCTTTGTTTGACCGAGTTTGAAAGTTTAATGGTTTTATTTTGATTTTTGTTTCTTTAAAAAGTTTATATCTTGCGATTTTCTATTATAAATTTGTTTGGAAGCTGAGAAAATGGCTAAGAAAATGTGAAAAATTTGTAGGAAAATAGCATTTTCAGAATGTTACCAAACACTAAAAATTGTTTTCCGAATTATTTTCCATTGCACACCCAAACGCCCGGATTTAATTTCCTTACAGGAATTCATTTTCCTCTGCATTAATTTTACACTCGGAATTCGATTTACATCGAACCAAACGTAGCCTAAGTGAAATAAGAATTAACATGGTTTGGCTTAACAACCAACGATCATAGAGAAAGATCTTTGACGACTATATCGTTATTATTACAAATTGTACATGTCTTATAAGTAACTCAATATATGGTACATATAAGAATACATTAGGTTTAATATGGTAACCCGAAAACTATATTATAATACAAATTAAGATAAACCATTGTATTCTACAAAATCATAGTTACTTATTTATGAGAATATACCTTAAATAATAATATCCTACTATATTATAACATTATATTTATTGCATGCAAAGTTCAAATGACCACATATTTAAATACTCATTTCTATAAGTTTAAAGTATGCTCATTGAAAAATTTATAATAATAATAATAATAATAATAATAATAATAATAATAATAATAATAAAATAAATAAATAAATAAATAAAGAGATAATGTTAGAATAATTATTAAATTAAAATTTCTAAAAGTATAAACTTTTTGGAGTAGTAATTATTAATTAATAGTAGTTTTTCATGATATCAAATCAAAGGATTGCACCATAACAAAGTTACAAAAACTAATATAGACAAAAAAAAAAAAAAAAAAGAAGAAGAAGAAGAAGAAGAAGAAGGAAAGGAGTGAAAAGGAAACACATTAAAGAAAAAAGATTAATATGGTTTGATTATGGTGGCTTATATCCATGTGATGTATAAAGCATAAATGACTACGTCTTTAACATTTACTTATATTTTTGCAACATACATACTAAAGGCTTATATATAGGAAATAAGACGAAGCATACATAGTGCAGCTTTAGAAAATTACAAGTCTAATATTAATATAAATGGAAATCTTTTGTCCCATTTATATAGATAATATAAATAGAAAGCACGAATAACACCTGTAATGGTAATAAGTACTGTACACGTGTAATACAGGTAATGCCAATACAATTTAGTACGGGTA
Organism: Quercus parvula; assembly: GCA_030820535.1. Taxonomy (NCBI): domain Eukaryota; kingdom Viridiplantae; phylum Streptophyta; class Magnoliopsida; order Fagales; family Fagaceae; genus Quercus; species Quercus parvula. The sequence continues at coordinate 647,972 of JAUAME010000009.1, forward strand.
ATACTCTTAACAAATCGCTTGCATAGAAGTAATTATAATCTGTTATTTGAGTGTCATATCATATGTAATCAAGTAATTAATCTATATTGAGAACAAGAATGACAAATCAAGATAGCAAGAAATTCGAACATACTAATCACCACCAGCAAAAAAAATATAATTATTTTAGAAAAAAAGAGAGAAAGGAGACAAATAGACATGATGGTCAAAGGAACCTAAATGATATTAAATTGTGGATAATTCCATAAAACAAGCAATGGTTGAATGGCATTGTATCTGCTTACTCCATTGGAGAACATTCTACAAACTGTAAATGAATTGGCGTTCCATATCGAATTTATCATGGATTTTGCAATCAAGACCTAAACAGCAAAGAAGAAAATGGATAGTGAGATTAGATAGCTAGGGAGGACTCCTACGACACCTAGCTCATTGGAGCAACAAATAAAAACATCACAATTATTGATTCTCTAAGGAGGTAATAGTTATCTCATACATACGATATATACACTTTCCTTCTCAAAATATGTAATTCTACAATTATATGAAACCCACACATTGTAAGAGAAAAAATGCATATATTCAATATATAAGATATTATCTCCTATTTAGTAATTAAGAAATAATTTTCTCATGCATAAGATATATGCATTCTCCCTCTCAAAGTGTGACTCTACAAATGTATGAGACACATTTTAAAAGAGAGAATACAAATATCTGAAACATGAGATACATTCTCCTATTTAGTAATTAGACAATAGTTACCTCATACATGAGATATATATATTTTCCCTTTCAAAATATGCGACTCTACAACTGGATGAGACTCAAATATTGTAAAAGGAAGAATGCATATATATATATATATTATATATATATATATATATATATATATATATATATATATATATATATATATATATGATATATGAGATATCTTCTACTATTTAGGACCAGACGCCAAGTAGCCCATATGCTCAGCCAACACATCTACATCTTCATGATCAACACCCATTATACCAATTTCTTCTTCAATACTCTCGTTGAACAATTTTTCCCAAAACCCCTCATCAAGGTCCTTAAACATATCTCTACTTTCATGTTCCACTCCTTTCTCTATATGTTCTTCCTCTGGGTTGTTTTGGCTCCCACTTAGTCCATGCATGTCCATAGCAAGTCTGTCCAGCTCTGAAACTTCAAATTCAGACATATCATCAAAATCATGAGGCTCAACCTTAACAAAGTTTCCTTCTCCACCTTGGCCTAAAACGCCAATTTCAAGGTCATTAGGCCCTTGATCAATTGGTCGCCTTCTCTTCTTCGTTATTGCTTCTTGGAGTTCCTTTCTCCTTTCCTTCTGCTGAACTAATTGTTGTAAAAAGTTGGGATTCTGCATTGCTCTTGCCAAGAAATTCATCATCTGTTGCTGTTTCCCTTCTGTCTTTCTAAGTCTATCCTCCATTGATTGGATGTAAGTTCTAGTGTTTTGTTGTTGCTGTCTAAGCTTCACCAGTTCCACCATTAGAACCTGCTTGTCACGCTTCAACCGATCAACTTCTCCATCTAATCCAAACCTTCCAACTTCAACACAAGAGTCCAGAGCCTGCTGCGAAGCCTGAAGTTGAAATGTCTTCCTTCTCCTAATATTCTTTAAAAGATGCTTTTGTCCTCTAAGAAACCCTTCATTAGCAAACTCCCATCTATCTGGATCAACCTTCCTAAAGCCCTACATAAATCAAAGTCCTTCTTCATGGTCACATTCATAAAGAAGCTCATTGTAACATTCAATGGCGAGTTGTACTAAATCTAAGAGCTTTCAAGAGTTACACATACTAAGACTGAAACATCTAAGTTTTTAACAACTTCTGTGAGGCAGCAATGACCATATTCTAAATCAGCTTAGTAATACTTTGCTTTTAAAGTCATTAAACAACCAAAATATCCAAAATAAGTAACCCATTAAACAAAGAGAAAAAGGAGAGACCAATCAAATGATTCAAATCTATCACAATATCACAAAAAAAAAAAAAGAAGTTAACAAAAATAGCAGATTCATTCTAGTTGTTTGTTAAGATAAATGAAAAAGTAAAATTATTGTAACACTTCTCAAAAAAGATAACCTTATCATTCATTCTTGGTAAAAAAAAAATTCTTACATAAGTGTTGAGCTGCCTGACAAAGCTAGAGAAATTGTTGTGCTTGAAGTATCTGGGAAGAAGAATCATGGAAAAAGCCTGAGGATCCCACACAACAAAGCTGTTGTTCCCTCTACTCCATGAAACAACATGATTTGTGGTCGAGTCCTCGACGATGTCATAGGTTTTGGTAAGAAAAGGAGGAGGGCCCGTTTCATGAATTCCCTCCAGCGGTTGAGGAGGCTGAACCATGGATGAGGACGGTGTGCCCGAAAAAGATGAGCTTGCTCCTCTAAACGCTACCTTCACTCGGCCCTGAGGATTCATGATTTACCCACAAAGAGGATAAACTGTGATCTGGGTTTGATATGATTTTTGGTGCCTAATCACTATATATGCAGGTGGAACAAGAAACAATGCAGTTGAACCTCAACTTCTCAAGGTAAGCTATTTATAGATCATAAAATTGTGTTTCTACCAAATGGGGTTCTTGGAATGAAGGTTGAGAATGATAGTAACAGCGAGAAAAAAGAAAGATTTGATTTATATATACGGAGGCATCAGAATATATAGTACTATATCAAACGACATATGAAGGAGAAGCAATGAATATGAACTGACCTTGTAGAACAAAGCCTGGAAAGAAGAAGGGTAAGGAGCAGCTTATGGAGGCTAAGATTAGATGAGAAGGTGTTGCTTTCTTTCTCCTTTGGGAAAGCCATTTGGGCAGTGACGCTATCACATTTATTTAGTCCAAGTGTCCAACCTCAAGGACAAAAAGGTTGTAGAGTGTCCTTGCACGGAATAACTGTGTATTTGGAAGAAAGTTTATTTTCATCCATTTATTTTGTTTTAAAAATATATTACAATTTTTTTAACAAAATAATTAGATTGGATAATAAATATGATTGGTGTTAATTCAATAACTTGATATATGAATATTTGAGGGCTTTTTTTTTTAATGATTTGTGATACATCAGCCTCTAAGACTACCTTATGTAATAAAAGTTATAGCATCCCTAACATCACATATTTGTTTATTGTATGAGAGCATTTTGAAAGATGATATTTTACAAGATTGTACATTTTATTTTGAGATGAACACAAGTTCATCCAAACTAATATTAAGAATCTCAACAAATAGGTAAACTATCATATTTTAAGACAATTTCCCAACAAATAAAGCACATCATATATGCTCAAAAATTACTCCTCCATTATGTTGAATAAGGTATGCAATTAACCTCACATTTTAAGACTCTACCATTTTCATTTCTTCTTCTCCTACCATAGTTTACTTACTTAACCATCAGAACTTCCTTGGCCAACCCAGTTTGCTGATCAAGTCCGAATTGAGATTTCTTTTTTTGAGCAAAGTGTTTGTTGGGTTGATAGGATTTGTCATTATTTGGTTCAAATTGAAGTCTTTGTTGTGGTTTCACAAGCCAGTCTCATAACTTCAGCTTGAGTAATCAAGAAATATCTTAGTCCGAGTATTAGAAACATTAAGTAATATATATTAAACTATCACACTTAGTTTTTATTTCAATGAATTTATTATTTTTTCTCAAATAAATTATTAAGATGACTTATTATGGCAATACGTTAAAAAGGAATAACTAATTTTTTAGAACATGCTAAAATTGAGTATAAAATTTATTGATTAAGTTTATACTTGAATTGATAATAAGTTTTGATAAGAACATCGCGTTTAGTTTCAAATAGATTAGAAGTAGTATTAAATAATTTTGAAATATAATGTGCTAAAGTAATTAAGTTTTGATTAGCATAATACATAGCAAAAAAATTAGAGCATGTAAAATCTAATTGAAATAGCACTTGACATAAAATTAAAGTGCAATCAGAAACAAATTTTGATTGAATATTCACTTGAATATATATATATATATATATATATATATATATATAGCAAAAGAAAAAAATAAATTAAATTTATCTAAAAATACAATGAAAGTCTTGAATTAATAAAATATTAAAACATCAACTACCCTAGAAACTATTAATTGAAATCTCTAACCTTTGGAGGATCTCAGCATCATTGGATTATATCAAGGTTACTAATATTTCTAATATTTAAGATCTTAGAGTGTATTTGGATGATGAGTTTAGTTTCATTGGATTATTTAGTGAAAAAATATTGTGGATAAAAATAAATTATACTTAAATATGATATTTTTATATAAATCAAATAAATTAAATAAGATTATTACAAACCTGGCCTAACTAGCTATTAGGTAATCCCCTTTTCTTTTCTTTTTATTTATTTATTTATTTTTTAATAATAATATGATAGTTACAATAAGGGAGCTAGAGAGATTTGAACCCTAGATATTTGAATTGAAAGCAGTAAAAGATCTAAATCGGTGAGTTGATGTGCATGTATTAATATATACAAGTTATGTGATGATGGCCGCTATTAGCCAATCCTAAACAATATGACATTTTAGGATTTTCTTTCAACTAAATTTTTGGTCAAAGTTTAATTGTGGGTTGATGAATAATAATATTGATTTAATCATAAACTACTGCCCTAATAATAATGAAAAAAAGAGAATACAAATTTTTGTATCCCTAAATAATTACTAAACTGGATTGAGATTTGTTTGTAGCATACTTTACCACAATTACCACCTTTAAGAGATTGAGATTGAAACTTGAAAAGTTCACTTTTAATCCTAATCTTTAGATAAATTTTTTTTAACTTTTAAAACTTTTACCGTTTTACTTTTTTATTTTGATAGTTTAAATCTCTCAAAATAAAATGGTAGTTATATGTTGCAATATTTCTAACTATTACACAAGATTCGAACCACAGAAAACTGCCATGTGTTAATGCACAATCACGGAATATTGGAGCTTTGTAGGATTGCAGCTGAAATGAATTTTATATGGTGGGTGCGGATGGAAGGTATGATTGTCGACATAAATATCTTAGCATCATAATATTATTTATATGTATGCATAGATCACACATCAACTTGTATTATAATATTGTGCCATTATGTCATGGAGTTGAGCTCCATTTTTGTTGGGCCCACTTCTAGTTCCAGTGAACAAATTCATGAAGAAGACGGGAGTCTCACTCAACGTTTAACATAGTAACTAATTGAGCATCAGCTTCCCAAAATTTCAATTCTATTCTATTTTACCATCCTAAAAAACCACTTTATCATTATACCATACAATTTTACAATACCTCTAGTATCCCAAACTTTTATTTTACAATACAACACATTAAAATAATATTTCTATGTAATAAAATAATATATCCCAAAACCCAAATAAAATCAAAAACCCAAATCACCTCAACCACCTGCTGCCACTGCCGCTACCACCACCACCATGAAGAACATACCCAAACCGAAACCCATGGCCACCACCATCACCACGGCAACCCCCCACCTTCATCACCATGAACCCACATATGACCCATAATAAAAATCCCACCCCCTTCCACCACCACCACCACGACGGCAACCCCCAACTCCTCCACCACCATGAACCCACAAAAAAAATTCATCCCAAAATCAAATCAAACCAATAGCAAATTCCGAATCCAAAAGATGACCAAAAAAAAAAAAAATCAAGTCAAAATTTACACAAACCTAGCTACAAACTAATCTCACCGCTGCAAACCACGCCAGAAACCCATGAACACGCCGCCACAAACCACCATACCACGCTGCCGCATACCCATGAACCCATAAAATGTACCCAAAAATACCCAGAAATCGCCACCATACCACGTTGATCTGACTTCCCCAGTCTCACCTCCATGTCGGACCCATGACCCACGCCAGAATCGCCCACCATAAGAGAGAGATGTGATGAGAGAGAGACATTGTTGTGGAGAGAGGAATGAGATGAGAAACAAACAAGAGCATAAAGTGAGAGAGAGAGAGTCAGAAAATGTGAATAAAAAAATATTATATGTTTTAGAATTGTGCTATAGTGCAATTCTACCTTTAGAATTGCACTGTAGCAGTATTGCAAAAAAATTTGCAATATTTGGATTTTGTATTCCCTGATGCTGAGCACTTTGGGGCTTGAAATGCCAAATTCTCCTTACATTTGGCATTTGCATTCCCCAATGCTAATGCTCTTAGAGAGCTTCAAGTGAGACCATTGAAATTTGATGTTATGTAAAAAATGAAAGAGGGAAATTATAATTGTCAGGGGACTCGAGCCTAGATAATTAGTACCGACCCACTTAACTTAGGCCCAAGATCGGCTTGAGTAGCCAAGGCCAGCCTAGAAGATGGAAGGGAGCCCGAAACTTGTTGGAATAAGCCCAGCCCAATGATACGTATGTTGAGACTTAGAGATTATCATTCGGGAGAATCCCACAGTGTTCGGCCCACTACTGACTGATGAGGCGGTCAGAAATCGACGATGAAATGATTAAATTCAGGTCAGTTATCGAGTGTTGTCAATGCCTTTGGAGAGTTCACTGCCGAATGCAATTTGGTGTCTAGAACAAGTTTCAAGAGAATCTTCAGAAGACATGATTGTTTCTTGGGATTCTGGGTAAAAATGGGATTGCATGGAAACTAGTGAAAAATAATGATTTGAACCCCACTAAGAAGAGACTATATAAGGGGAGTGAGGGCAGACAAAGGAGATAGTTGGAAAAAATGGGGGAAAGAGGGTGGAAAAGAGGAAACGGAGAGTGAGAGTGAGAAAGGGAGAAGAACAATCAGAGGGGAAGGGGGTGTTGTTCCAAAAATTCACAGAGATAATAGAAATTGGATTGTCTAGGTTGTGTTTGAAGCCATTACCCGTAGGATTGTTAGGAAACCCACTCATAAATAAATTGGGAACCTAAACCACTTGTCTAGGAAAGCAACACTCATAGGATCGGGTACCACAGTAATCAATTCATGATATTTCTTATTTCATAATTAAACTTTAAATCTTCTCCTTTATTGTAATTATCGAATTATCAACAAAAAAGAAAGAGACAAAAATAACATTCGTAGAAGTGTAAAAAATGACATGAAAATAAGAAACTAACATAAAATGCGACTCAAATAAGAGAAAATGTTGGAAACAATACATACGATCGACTTTGACTAATCTAACAGGGATTTATAATTGACCCTTAAAATTTAGGACTAATATTTGGTGATTGTTAAGGTGGTGTACTGTGAATCTATGATTGGTGCTAATTTTGTTGCTTACCTAGTAGGTAACCTAATGGGAAGTCACCATTTAGAAGCGTGGACAATTAAACATGGACATAGTTTTCATCTAAACCACTAATTGACAAGTAAAATGAACATTCACTATGTGTACCTCATTTAAAAAAAAAAAATAAATAAAATATATGTAAGTATTAGTAAAGAGCTTTCTTTTTATAAAAACAAAAGCCCTGTTTTATTTTAAATTTGGAGAACAAGGATGTTAAGGTTTTCTTCTTTGCCACTGGACAATATGCTGATTTTTGTGTCAAATAGTTTGGAACCCTTGAAAAAAAAAATTGAAATGTAATGATTATACATAATTTAAAATATAGTTCACACTTCACTAATTAATTAATAAAAATGTCTTAAATTATGTATAAAAAAAACACTTTAGTGTAGATTTTTTGTTGAGAAAATAATATAATAAATTAAATTAAAGATGTCGAATTGATAAATATGATTCAAAATTTTGCTAGTTTTTTGGGTTTCAATTATCTTAATTGGTAAAGTCTCTTATGGTTGAATAAGAGATTTCAGGTTCAATCCCTGCTTACACACCAAAAACCGATTGGTGTTTTGATCTAATAATAAAGAGCACAATTATTATAAGTGGACACCATAAATTGAAATTTTATTAATTTTTTTTTACTAGTTTTAGGCATTAATATTCTAGTATGGCCGATTGATACGAGGCCAATGAACACGTCCAAACTTGCCATGTGGCAACATTGCCACGATTGTGATTCTTTAAAAGACCAAAAACTTATATATATATATATATATATATATATATATATATATATATATATATATATATATAGTTTAAACAATAAAACTAACATTTATGAACTTTAGGGCTTATATTTTATTAAGAAAGGTTCCCAAAAAGGAAGGTACTTAACATTAACATCCGGTATCTAAATACATTAAAATAATATATCTATACAATAAAATAATATAACCCAATACCCAAATAAAATCCAAAACCCAATAAAATATTATTTTAAAAAATACCACTTGCTACAATACCATTATAAAAGTAGGATAGTGCTGTAACTCAATGGTAAAATTTTTTAAAATTGGAAGTGCGGATAATGCAAGATTTATGGGGTTTGATGCTAAATTTTAGCATTTTTGGAGCTTTAGCATGCTAGATACTGTTGCTCTTACATTGGCCATTCCAAAATCCAAAGGCCATCATCCAAACCAAAGTAACATGTTATTCAGCCAAAAAAAAAAAAAAAAAACCGAAGTGGCACATTGAAGGCCGTGCCCCTGTGCTGTGTAGTGCAGTGTGTAATAATGAATCCCAACACAATTAACAACCTTAGGGCTGTCCAAGGACTTGTCAAACCCAACGCACCCACCAGCCAAACCCGACTAGCCAGCAATTGAACTAATTGCTCCGGCAAGATATTTTAGATCTGGAAAAATTTAGGATATTTTCGGGAAGATCTAGCCGAGATCTTGTTGATAATGGCCGAGATCTCACTAGTTCTAGCAAGATCTTGCTGGATTTCAACCATTTTTCAATTTTTCTCGCCAAATTTCAGTCGTTTTTCATCTTTTCTTAGCCGAATTCTTGTCATCTTCTAGATCTCCAACTCTGACTGAATCAACCGCCATCCGTTGAAGCTTGGATTCGCCCAATTCGGTCAATCACTCCGGTTGGCGGTAGGTTGAAATTTTGACTACCCGATCTGGTTGAGTTAGTTTCGGGTTGGGCACAAACCTGACCCGAACCAACTCGTGGTAGAGACTAAGTTGACACGGTTCTGAAAAGTGAGGGACCAAATTGACACAATTAAAAAGTATAAAATGGTTTTTTTTTCCTCTCATTCTCTCTCTCTCTCTTAAGTTTTTTTTTTTTTTTTTTTTTTTTTTTTTTTTTTTTAAATTCTAAATTTTAAATAATCAGTTTTTCCTAATTGTCTCCCATAAAACTCTTCTACTCACAACTTCTTCTTCTTCTTCTTCTTCCTTTTTTTTTTTTTTTTTTTTTTTTTTAAATTAAAAGAAAAGATCGATAGTACTAAATTTAAAACACTCATTCCTTATCCTTATCCCTTAAAATTAGGAACATACTAGGTATCTTTATTTTATCAATCTCTAAGAGCATTCACATCAAAGATGTGTAAAATGCTAAAAGCTAAATTTAGCATCTCATTTTACAAAAATCACACCACAACAAATCTACTATACTCAAAATATTTAGCATCTCAGCTACAGTAGACTGTCATTTATAACAGTCTACCGTAGCTCAAATCTTATAAAAAAAAAGTTTTTTATTACTACCCTCTGCCTATTCATTCACTTTTCCTCTTTCTTTTTCTCTCACCAACTCACTATTTTCTTCTTTCTTTCCCTGTGTTGTTTCCTCTTTCTTTTTCTCTCACCAACTCACTAGTTTTTTTTTTCGGTGGTGGGGGTGTTGGTGGGTTGTTTGGGTTTTTTTTTTTTTGGAGGTGGCTTGTGACTGCGATGATGGTTGTTTTGCCCGGTGGTGTTGGTCTATTTTAATGGGTTCTGTGGTGGGTTGTTGATGATGGTGGTTTTTGTGGTGGCAGTATTGTTTTGGGTTTTGTTTTGCCGTGGGTTGTGGCTGCCTCAGTGGTGGCTAATGGTGTTTTTTTTTGTTTTTTGTTTTTTGTTTTTTTTTTTTTGTTTTTTTTGTTTTTTGTGCGGTGGGTTGTGGCTACCACGGTGGTGCTAGTGGTAGTGAATGTGGCTAACGGCTGGTTGCTATGAATTTATGTGGGAAAGTTTTATTTTGTTTTAATAAGTTTTTTATATTATTTTAATGGGATGAATGTAAAAATTGAATCTTTGATGTTGGGGGTATTGTAAAGTGAGTTGTTAAAATGAATAAAGTAGCTTTTTGAGTTACTAAATGCTAAAATTTTTTAGAGTTTTGATGGAAATCCTCTAATAGAAGTGCCGAATGGCAAAAATTTCATCTCAAATAAGAAAAAGCAAAAGCAAAGGTAATCTCTCTCTCTCCACTTCAAATTTTCTGAATTTTTTTTCCTAATACAAAAACATTGATGGTTACACACATAGTTTGTTTACTTTATTAAAGTAAAATTCAACTAATCCTTTCTTTCTTTTTGTTTAGGAACTATACCTCATAAAATTGAAATAGAGCACAAAGAGGAAAAGATCAGATTTGAAAATGATTCCAAATGCTTTTTGTCCTTTGCATAAATGGGTGAGTTACCAACATTTGTGACTATTTTCTTCATTTTATCTACTGTTTTTTTTTTTCCCCCACTCTGATGTCTCTGTTTGTTTTCCAACAAGAAGGAAATGCATCCAAGGACTAGGAAGCTCTTATACAACTTGACATTGAGGAAAATCTTCAATGGTGTCTTTATTATAGCAAAAGAATTTATAACTGAAAAGCAGTGGAGCCTTATGTTACCTACCGGTAGGAGACACAAAACCTTTTCTTATTGCTATGAAATAAATATAAACACCTCCATCTCACTATCCTTATCTATTATGCCTCTCTATCTTTTTAGAATGAACAAAAAATTTACCAAAATTTTCATAGACGCATTTGGGAGTTACACAATAATATATAAGAACTAGTCTCATTGCAGGCCTTCACGTGTGCTATAAAACTCTTTCTTTTGGAGGTTATTGTCATAATTCAAAAATTGGAATAATGAAAAATTATGACACAAAGTTAAAATAAATAAAAAGAGACTCATCGCAAGATGTGGCTAATTTTAGTATGATAGGTTCAACATTATTATTATTATTTTATAATAGACTATTGGATGAGTGTAGAATCGCACCGAATATGCCCTACAGAACCAAATTTCAAAAGATATTAGACTTGAAAAGAGTGCTTTGGATCCAAATCTAACTTTATTAGTAAGACATGTGAAAATACGTGTTTAAAGTACTTATAGTATAAAAAATGTATTTGGTACTATATTTCAAATAACATGTTTTATTGTGAGTTGTGTGCTTGGTATGTGTGTTGTTTATAAAAATAAAATGTTGACAAAGTTGTACCACTTTATAATTTTTTATTCGAAAAGAGAAGAAAGAGAGGACAGTTGACGTGGGAGAGAGAGGATGCGTGGGAGAGAAGGATAGCTCTATGGTGTGTTGTCTAATTCACATGGCCCCATATATTTATGAACGTGCCACTGGAATACATTGTTTAAAACCTAAAAACTACTCTGAGGAGCTTTCTAAAATAAGTTTTTAAACACCCTAATTTGAGCAACATTTTTCTAACACCCTTAAAAAAACCATTTTACCAAACACATTGTTTTTTTTTTTTTTTTTTAACAATATTTTTCAATGTTTAAACACTGAAAATTGTTGTTAAAAATCTTGTACCAAATAGCCTCGTATATATTTTGTCTAATGTGATTCCTTTTTCTTTTTGGGTGCGAATCTACCAGAAATTCTAAAAGAAAAATTATTTTGCCCAATATCTAAAAGTCTTAATAGACGAAAGTCCTTGGTCACCCAATTTGACTTCACACCCACAAGTTGAATCAATCAATGATTAAAATCAAGAATCATGCTACATGCATTCAATGTTCTAAAAAAATCAAACCAAATTGGCCAGTTCAACCGAGAACTAGATCCAGAACCGATTTAGTAAAAACTGAGAAAATAAGTGATTGAACTGTAACAACTACCAATTCACCGGTAAAAACCGAAAACTGGACCTATTTTTGATTCTTTGATCGTTCTGATTTTTAAAATGATACATATACTACGAGTTTTAAACTTATTTTTATTTTTTAGGAATAGCTTTTTTAAAGACACATTGCCTAGGTAGAGGGAGAACCAAATCATGACCACATTGCCTAGGCAGAGGGAGGTCCTAAGCCTTATGGAGTGGCTTTGAACTCTAATTGGTGTCAGTTGAGCTCAGGCTCATTGTTAATACTAGCAATTACATAATAACTAATAAATAAAGGGTCTAGTTAACATAAGCGTTTAGAGTATACATTAATCATCTATTTTGAGAAAGTTTTTATGGATAATTAAAAAAACTGTCAAAATAGTTAATAACTTTTTCATTTTTTCATAAAAATTTTTCTAAAATGATTTTCTAAGAACACACATTAATAAAATTCTTAAATAAAATATAATAGCGAATTACAAAACAATTACCTTGGACAAGATCCTTTGGTATAGGTTCGTTTTCATCTAGAGACAAATACAGCTCCTCAAGGTTGTCGTCTTTTGCATTTTCGATCAAGTATTTTAAGAAAACCGAAGAGATGTAGACGGCATTGGCAGCCTTATCATAGACATCATTCGATGCATCAGAAGTCAATATACAGTACTCTTGTAAACACCATGAGCGGTGGATCAAAATCTTTGCAAGATGCCTTGTGTATGAATTGTTTTGTGCTGCACAGATTACCAAAACAGACACACACAAATCAAAATAGCACATAATCAGTGAATTCCGTTAAATTATAGATCCATAACACACATATACACAATGTCATATATAACTAACACATTAGGCATGAAATTCTTAGGCAACAGTGAGAGTAAAGAACAATTGAGGAATATGTAAACGCTATGAAAGCAAAATTAAAGAGAAGAAATGAGACAGACCGAAGAGTTGGCAAGCGTGGTTAACACGGTGAGAGGGCCAGTGAAGATTGAGAGCGAGCTGGAGGAGTTTGTTCCAGAAATCGGAGGAGATAGGGAAGGATTTCTCGGCGACGAAGGTTCCGATGAGGTACCCCGCCGTGTCTCGCGGACGCTCGCTGCTGCGAGGTGTCGACGGCACGTCCCCCATTCAAACACAGTCACTATAACCAAAATCAATTCCTTTGAATTTTCTACTCCGCTCGCTCTCTGTGTGCACTCAGTTCCAGTCTCTGATCTCCGACTCTCAATTGAATGGCGTTTATGGCATTATTTACAGAGAGAGAGAGAGAGTGAGAGATAAGAGGTTCAGAGAGTTTGGATCGGTTGGCTTTGACAGAGACTGAAAATGAAATTCTGTGTGTATGATAGAGAGTTTTTTTTTTTTTTTTTTAAAGAGATAGAGAGAGCTTGGGAATGAAGGTTTATAAAGGAGACTTTAGAATTACACGGTGTGGGAGGAGGAAGAGGAGGAACGGAGGACTTTTTGTTCCGAGTAATGTTAGGAACACTGAATTTTGAATAATTTTGTGTCATAACTCGCCATATGGCGAGTTGTGATTGTTAAGAGTGTGTTATTGGGCCATGTAGGGACACTTTTACTAATCATAACTCACTATGTGACGAGTTATAGCATAAAGTTGTGCCAAATTCAATGTCTCCATCATTACTCTTTTGTTTTCTTTTTGTTTTTAGAGTAATTTTTGTGTCAGGCACGATATGAATATGATCATCCATCCTTAATTATGCCACAATTTAGACCAATTTGCCCTTGACTTCTACAGATGTCTCCTCACCATGTCAAATCTTGTACATTTCATTCTTTTTTTTTTTACTTCAAATTATATTTGTAAGGACCCAATTTGAGTACTAAGCCCAAGAGTCAAAAGAATCATGGCCCAAAGAGCCTAATACAATGAATTTGTAGAGAGTGGGTCAGAAAACTAGGCTCTGATAAATTGGACAACAATTATGGTGGGTTTAGATGACTTGAAAGCAAAGATAAACATGTTTTATCTTAAGAAAATCGTCCTTGGCATAATTCGAGGTGAGGCGTTCTTGTATATATCTCTTTTGTATTTGATTACAAGTCCAATTTTTGTGGCTACAGTGTTTTTCTATCCCTCATTTGATCCCCTTTCCTCAGGGTATTCTTCCTCTTTTATACTCTCTTCCTTCTTTCATCTCCACCCTCCATGTATAGACCAGGTTGCTGGTGCTAATCCATGTCCCATCAGCTTCTTCCTGAAGTCTCTGGGGGTAGCTGTAAGGCTAAAAATTACTGTTCAAGTATCACTTTCACATTAATGTGGTTAAAGAGTTAGCTGCAGAGCATTCAATGTGGTGGTAACAGCTTTATCTTAGATATTTCATAGCTTCCCTTTGTCCTGTGCTTTTATGATGTATATCCTTATTAACAGAATCTCCTGGAACATTGATCTGGATGGCAGATTGCACCTTTTGACCTTTACTTTGCTCAGCTGAGGAGGCATTCCTCCTTGAACCACCTTTTTGGACCATCATGACTAGACCCCTTTCTCTATTCACTAATGCCGACTTCCATGACAACGTTTACCCATCCTCGGACTACTAGGTGTCATCGGATCGGACCCTTGGCCTAATATATATATATATATATACACTAATGGGCCTACCATTCCTACAATAACCCCTAAAAATTCTCCTCTTTTGCTCCTCAGGAAGAAAGGAGGAATTTGATATCACCACAATTACCTTACCCTTATCATACGCCATCTCTGTCTGCGCAGGTACCTTTTCAATTGCCCAACGCACACTTCTGACGCTTCGGCATCCGAGACATGCATTCATTAAATTTCTGCGGCTCGATATTCCCCACGTTCTACGGTGCGATGTGGATCCAATAGTTGGGGATTTTATTAGAACTCGGGCGGGAATTCTCCCACTTGTCTTTTTCTTTGATACAAATATTGCTTGAATACTTCATTTACTTCATTTACTTCACTTTTACACTCATAAATATCAAGAGCCAATCAGAGGAGAGTTTCTTTCTTTGCGTAAGTCCCTCTAAACATTTTCATTTACTTTCTTTTCTTCTCTTCTTTATACAGAGCCCTTTTCTCCTCGGCCCTCTTAATTTCCCTTTACCATCTTAATACTTTCAACCCTCTTTTAGATATGGATAGATTTGCTTACTTGGTAGACTTCGCAAAGAGTATAGAAAGCTTTAAAGCTCAATATAGAATCTCGCCAAAAGTCTCCATTAGATATTGTAAGGAAGGGGACTGGCACACTGATAGGCAGGAGGGAGAAATGGTAATCCCGATGATTGCCTTTATAGAGGGAGGGATGAGAATCCTCATGGGCATAGTCATTAGGGATTACCTAAGGGTTCATAGATTAGCCCCCACCCAATGTGCCCCAAATATGTTTAGGATTTTAGGTAGCGTAGATGCCCTTAATAAGAAAATGTACTTAAACCTTAACCATCACGATGTCAATTGGGTCTATAATCTTCACCACTTAAAAGGGTAGGGATATTACCTAAAAACTAGGTACCCCGAGGTTAGGCTCATCTTATGCCTTCCTAAATCCAACAAAGGCATGAACAAAGATTTCCTAATCATTTCAGGGGAGTGGCATGATGGCCTTCACTGCCCGACGAGAGAAGGGATACCAGATGGGGTTTTTAGGTCTAGGTTTATTACTTAAAAGTCACCCCTTTTTCCCTTTGACACATTCTGTACCCATTTTTCTCTATTTATGTTTGTAATTTGAACTTTCCTTTGATTTGTGCTATTTTTTTTTTTTTTTTGATGATATTTTTTCCCTAATAGTTTGGCAGATAAGCACACCGCCATTCCGAATTTCAATCTCATCAACCAGCCAAACTTAGACAAGATACTTAAAGCCGAGGTTTTCGTTCACAGTGACGGTTAGTTACGAGCGGCCCACCTCATCCTCGGCTACAACCTTCTGTTGTCTAGCTTCTAGGCGTCGAAGTGCGTGATAAAGGTGAAGGACCCATGCTTGCACTTGATAAACATCGTTGTGCCTGGCTTTCTCAACCTAGGTCCGAGACCACAAGGTCTATTAGAAGTAGAACCACTCCTTCAGTACAAGGTCAAGGACGAAGTGACCCATTCACAACCAGCCACCAAAGAGGAAGAAGAAAATGTAGATGTAGTTGAAGTGCCTGATTCCGAGGACAATTTTGAGGTCTTCAACCGACCTCAATCCTTAGAGGCTCCCACCGGTGACTTCAGTCACTTACCTTCAGCATAAATAAGCCAAACACAAAGAGATTCCTCCGTTCCAGAAGCTATAGGGCTCCAGCGCAAGCCAAGATCGAGCCTTCGAGACCTGATGGAGTCCCAAGTGGGGGGCAATGCACCAAAGAAGACTACCCGAGCCAAGCTTCCCCCCCCCTCCATCCATTCAACCTCTTCGACCTGACTTTACTAACCACAAGAAGAAGAAGGATAAAAACGACCATGAAGTGGTGGAAGGAAGAAAGGGCCTCTTATCCAAAGAGGCCGAGCTCCAGAAGGGAGCGAAACAGGCCAGGGTAACGCAAACCCTGGTGGATAAGAGAAGTGATTCCCAAGTTGGGGTCCTGGCCTAGATTCTTGCCATAATATTGGATGGAGCTCCCTTGCCTTCTGATGCCTCAATCAAAGATTTCCAATAAGGGAAGGCTGGATATGTGGCCGATGCCATGGAGCGGGCTTTATTACTGCTTGGGGACATGGTCGACCTAAGGTCAATGAGAAAGCACGAGGTGTTCCTCAACTTGAAGAGGGACCTCGCCCTGGTAAGTTCATTAACTGCTCCCTTCCCCCCCCCCCCCCCCAATTTTTTTTAATACTCATACTTATATTTGTTTTCCCTAACCATCGTATTTCTTCTTCCTCAAAAGGCTGTCTAATCTGCGTATAGGGTCGAGGAGATAGTGAACAGCTCTCATAGAATGATGAAGGATGAAGAGGCTAGGTGCATTGCTGCCGTGGAGGCTTTTAGGGTGGTAGAGAGAAAAACCCAAAAGCTGACTACTAAGCTCACCAAAGTTGAAAGGGAGAAGAAAAGCGCTAAGGCAGCTTTGGATGGAGCGGAGAAGCAGGCGGAGACTCAGCGCAAGCAACTTTGTTAAGTCGAAGCCAAGCTCGCCAAAGCCAAAGACCAAATAAAAGCTCTAGAAGAAACTGAAGGAGGCCAAGAAGTCCAAGGATCAAGCTGAGCAGGATGGATATGAAATGGGAGTGGCAAAGACTAAGGAGGCCCTTAGGGTTGAGGTCTCGGAGGTGTGCAGGTACTACTGCCTCCAAGTGTGGAACGATGCCCTTAACCAAGCTAGGGTTGAGGCCTCCTCTGCCCTTAGGAAAGCAGAGAGTGTGTATTACCCTCCTGCTATCCGTGCTTCAGGCTCTTCGAGCTCCAAGGCTAACATTGCCTCCAAAGGAGGTAGATGCTGGCAAGGAGAGCCCAACCAAGGCTCTTCCTTTAGTCAACAGCCTTTCCAAGGAGGCAGAGCAGCCTGAGGTTGCTGAAAAGGAAGCAGATATAACCAAGGAAGTGGCCCATGATGCCGTCCAGCCTCTTGCTGCCCCTAAGGACCCCTCTAAGGAAAAAGAGGCCTCCTACAACATGGAGATTGTCTTGGAAACTCTCCCTATGCCTATCAAGGAGGACCTCAAGGGTAAAGGTCTAGCATCCTTCACAGTAGCCTCTGCCCAGCCTGCCAAGCCTCCATAAGACAAGCTTGTTATAAAAATGAAGCCATGAGTTGTTTCTTTTCATTTTTTTTTTTTCCTTTTTTTTGAACTGTTGTTTTTGTTTCCAAGATTTGTAATCAATTTACCCTTTTGTAATCTATTTGCCTTTTTTCTGAGGCTTAGCTTAATGATAATTATAAGCTTTTCTTTCATACTTGTGGTATTTACATGAATCCTAACATAGTTTCTGTTTCATTTAACACTTAACCAATGTGATAATGAGATATACCTCCATTTAGTTATCTACATAAGTGGTAGCATAGTTACTACATCCCACATGATCAACAATAGGAGATGCTAAACCTACTAAGTCTACAATCTCAACAAAGTATACCCTTAACTTCTAAAACATACACAATGGTAGAGCATCCATCTATATTGGGCTTTACCTAACCCTCCACTTATTAGTAAATCTAAGGAACTGAAGGTGATAATTAGTTCTCAAACAGATCATAGATATACTTGCAAATGCTTTAAGTGATTCTCATGAATGTCCATTTGATCAGGTCACTACAATGAAGATCTCTGCCATTCAGCATGGCTGGTTCTATTTGATACTTAAATAAAATAATAGAAAGTATTAATTTACTCAAGGCATGTGGTTCGAGGAACCTGACATGACCAGGGTTATGTTTAATACTTAGACAAAAAATAGGAAGTATTAATTTACCCCAAATATGTGGTTCGAGGATCCAAACATGACTAAAGTTCTACTTAATACTTAGAAAAATGATATGAAGTATTAATTTACCCAAAGTATGTGGTTCGAGGATCCAAGCATAACTAAGATTTTGTTTAATACTTAGAAAAATAATGTGAAGTATTAATTTACCCAAGGTATGTGGTCTGAAGATCCAGGCATAACTAAGGTTCTGTTTAATAGTTAAAACAAATAATGAAGAATATCAATTTACCCAAGGTATGTGGTCTGAGGATCCAACCATGATCAAGGTTCTGTTTGATATCCTAACCAATAATGAGAAATATTAATTTATCCAAGGTATGTGGTTCGAGGAGCCAGGCATGACCAATGTTCTGTTTAACACTTAGAAAAAATTATATGAAGTATTAATTTACCCAAAGTATGTGGTCCGAGGAGCCAGACATAACTAAGTTTCTATTTAATACTTAGAAAAATAATGAAGAACATCAATTTACCCAAAGTATATGGTCCGAGGAGCCAGACATAACCAAGGTTCTGTTTGATACCTTAACCAATAATGAGAAGTATTAATTTACCCAATGTATGTGGTCCGAGGAGCTAGACATGACCAAGGTTCTGTTTTAACACTTAGAAAAAGTTATATGAAGTGTAACGCATAATGTCATAAGCAAAAATATGGCAGAAAAGATTTTCATTAATAATAATACTTTCGCAAGTTATTTACATTTCAGGGGTGTGGTACAACATTTTTATCTAAATCTTCCAGGTAATATGCGTCTATTCTAGCCACCGAGGTGATACGATATGACCCTTCCTAATTGGGCCATAACTTTCCCCATGTTGGGTTCTTTGTAGTTCCCAAAACCCTTCTTAATACTAAGTCTCCAGGTGCTAATGGCCTTAACCTCACATTGAGTCGTACCTCTGTTTGAACTTGTGTTGATAATACGCCAATTGAACCATGACATTTTTTCTTCGCTCTTCTTAAATCTAAACTCTTCTCTAGCAGCCCATCATTGTTGCTCGAAGTGAAAGAGCTCGTCCTTAGCGTTGGGAATCTGATCTCTAGAGAAATTACAGCCTCGGCCCCATAAGTCATTGAAAATGGTGTCTCCCCTGTGGATCTACGAGGTGTAGTTCGATATGTCCAAAGGACGTGTGGCAGCTCTTCCACAAATTTTCCCTTTGCATCATATAGCTTCTTCTTGAGTCCATTCACTATAACCTTATTGACAATCTCGGCCTGTCCATTCCCCTGTGGATAAGCCGGGGTGGAATACCTATTCGTAATACCCAGGTCACAACAATACCTCCTGAAAGTTTTGCTATCAAACTGAAGATCATTGTCCAAGATGAGGGTACGAGGGATTCTAAACCAAATGACAATATTTTTCCAAACAAATATTTTGGCATCCATGTCCCTGATATTTGCTAGTGGTTCAGTTTCAACGCATTTGGTGAAGTAATCTGTGCTGACTAATAGCCATCTCTTATTCCCTGCTGCTTTAGGGAAATACCCTACAATATCCAATCCTTATTGAGTAAAAGGCTAAGGGCTAGACAGAGGATTAATGACACCCCCTGGTTGATGAATGTTTGGGGCAAATCTTTGGCATTGGTCACATTTCTTTACGTACTCCTGTGCTTCTTTCTGTATGTTCGACCACCAATATCCCTGAGTGAGGACTCTATGAGACAAGGATCTGCCTCCTGTGTGGCTTCCATAAATCCCTTAATGTAACTCTTTTAAGAGTAGTTCTGATGCTTCAAGGTGTATGCATAGCAAATATGGCTAAAAAAGAGAGCGCTTGTACAACTTTTGATCCTTGGACAGCCAAAATTGAGGAGCCTTCCTTTGCACTTTATCTGCCTCGGATTACCCCTCAGGCAGGATATCCTCCTTAAGGAATAGCACAATAAAGTCTATCCAGCTAGGTCCCACCCTAATTTGATGAATTTGTACTCTCTCTCTCTTCATCTTAGTAGGTTGCGAGAGTGGCAAGAGAATCAGCATGTGTATTCCTACTCCTAGGGATTTGCAGTAAAGTGAAAGACTCGAACCCTGATTGCAAATGCCTAACCTAATTCAAATACTCTTGCATTCTCACATCATTGGCCTCCAACTCTCCCTTTACCTGGCCTACAACCAAACTTGAATCTGAAAATATCTCCACTATTTTTCCTCCCATTTTTTGAACCATAGTCATCCCTACCAATAGAGTCTCATATTCAGCCTTATTGTTTGTGGTCGAGAAACCCAACCTTAAGGATTTTTCAATAATAATCTTATCAGGAGAAATTACAACTAGCCCCATTCCAGATCCTCTTTGATTTGTTGCACCATCAACGTATACCCTCCAGGATAAAGGTTCTTGCAAGGAAACCACATAAACTGATTTTCCATCCATGTCTTGCTTCCCTACTTCCTCTTCCAATAGGGATTCAGCTAATTCGGCCATCAAATCTGCGAGGACCTGGCCCTTGATAGAGGTGCGAGACATATACTTGATATCAAAAGCCCCTAGGATTGTACCCCACTTGGCAATCCTTCCTGTGTAATCAGCACTCCGAAGTAGTGATCGAAGCGGAAGTTGGGTTAAAACAACAACTATGTGGAATTGGAAGTAGTGGAGGAACTTACGTATAGCATGCATCAATGCCAAAATGGCTTTTTCCAATGGTAGGTAATGAACCTTGACCTCATGTAGTGACTTGCTCACATAATAAACTGGCATTTGTACTCCATTATCAACTCGTATCAGTATTAAGCTTACCGCATGGGAGGCTACAGCAACATAAGTAAATAGGACTTCCTCTTTCTCGGGCCAAGACATAATAAGCAGCAGAGCAAGGTATTCCTTCAGCTGCTAGAAGGCCAAGACACACTCCTCGGTCCACTCAAGCCCCCTTCCACTTCTGCAACAACTGAAAGAAAGGCCTGCACATGTCTGCTGACTGAGAGTTGAATCAGTTTAGAGCAGTAGTCATCCCTATCAACTTCTGAACCTCCTTCGGATTCCGAGGAGGTTGTAAGTTGTTAATTGCTTTAATCTGATCAGGGTTGACTTCAATTCCATGGTAAGTGACCATGTAACCCAGAAACTTACCTGAGCCAATGCCAAAAGAACATTCGGAAGCATTGAGGTGCAGATTGTGCTTCCTTAGTATTTCAAAAATATTCCCGAGGTCTCCTATGTGCTCGGACACAACCTTACTCTTCACCACCATATCATCTATATAAATCTCAATATTTTTGCCGAGTTGTGGCTTAAACATCCTAATCATCATCTTCTGATAAGTAGACCCTGCATTCTTCAATCCAAATGGCATCACCTTGTAGTGGTAATTTCTAGTACGAGTAATAAAACCTGTTTTCTCCTGATCACCCAAAGCCAATGGTATTTGATGATACCCTTGAAAGGCATCCAAGAAACTCATCCGATGATGGCCCACAGTTGCATCCACTAACTGATCTATCCGAGGCATGGAGAATGAGTCTTTTAGGCAGGCTTTGTTCAAATCTGTGAAGTCTACACATATTCGCCACTTTCCATTCTTCTTCTTCACCACCATGGTATTGGCCAGTCACTTAGGGTAAAACACCTCCTTAATAGCCTCAGCCTACTGAAGCTTGAGCACCTTCTCTTTGACAGCCTTAGAATGCTCTTTAGATGAGCGTCGGGGTGGTTGATTTTTGGGGACAACCGCCGGGTTGACATTTAGATGATGACAAATGAGATTTGGATCCACTCCGAGGGCTTCATAAGCACTCTATGCAAACACATCAACATTCTTCCTAAGGAACACCATCAGCTCTTTCTTTTCTTGAGGAGGCAACTGAGCTTCGACTTGAAAAAACTTTTCCTTATCATCACTTATAACAACCTTTTTCTAGTTCCTCATAGCTTGCCCCTTCTAACACCATATCCATAGATGACACTAGGATCCTTAATTGCTATAAGCTCGCCTGAGCAGAGGCCGATGACTCATCTTCAAGCTGATGCATAATTGTAGCCACCAAGCACTGCCTAGCCATGGACTGGCTCCCCACCAGCTCCTTAATCTGGTCCCCGAACGGATATTTCACTTTCAAGTGCAGAGTGAAAGAAACAGCTCCCAAGGCATGAAGTCAGGGTCTTGCTACAATAGTAGTGTAGGGAGAATAAGCATCCACCACAATAGAGTCCACCTCCACCACCTTTGAACCTGCTTGCATGGATAGTCTAATTTGGCTCCTTGGAATAACAACTTTCCCGTCAAAGCCTAATAAAGGTGAATCATAACTTGTCAAATCCTTAGGTTTCAAGTTTAGCCATTTGTACAAATCAGGGTACATAATCTTTGTCCCGCTGTCCTGATCCATCAACACCCTTTTCACATCATACCCCTCTATCCTGAGGGTGACCACTAGGGCATCGTCATGTAGTTATATGGTGTCAACCTTGTCCTCATTTGAGAAACTTGACGTTGGTTAGATTTCCATCCTAGCCTTCTTCAGCTCAGGGTTGGAGTCCTCGGCAGGTGGTCGAGCTACAGACATCACCCTAGAGGGATGAGAACCAGTCCTTCCTGGAACAGCGAGGATGACAGTAATTGTGCCCAAAGGTGGCCTTAAAGAAGTATCTCTCTGAGATCTTGATCTTGCCTAGCCGCTTTGCCCATTAGGCTAATTTAGAAATTGCTTTAACTTTCCATCCTGATTAGTTGTTCCAGATGATTCCACAAAGTTCTGCACTTCTGTGGTGTGTCCCCGCTCTTGGTGGTATTGGCAATGAAGGCTTTGATTGCACTTCATAGGTTCTCCTCCCATCTTATTTGGCCATTTAAAGTATGGCTCATTCTTAATTTTTTCCAAGACTTGATGCACTGGCTCACAAAACACTATGCTAACCACCTAGTAGCAGTAGACCCAAATTGCCCAGCAAAGTCTCTTTGGGGCCGGTTATTATTGTATTTGTCCGACAAAAAATCCCTCCTATCTTGAGGGATAACCTTAGCCTTCACTTTCCCTTGCTGTTGGTCTTCCTTGACCCGTTTATACTCGTCAATATGGTCTATGAGCCGACGCATACTCCTTACAGGCTTCTTGGTTAACGACTTTCTCAAATCATGCTCAGTAAGTAGGCCAACCTTGAAATTCCTTATGGCCACGTTATCAAAGTCCCCATCTATCTCATTGAACATTTCATAGTATTTGTCTGAGTACATTTTCAAGGTCTCCCATTCTCGCATGGTCATAGACAACAGGGAATCTAAGAGCCGAGGAACCTTACGGCAAGTAATAAAGCGAGATCCGAATGCCCGGGTGAGTTCCTTAAAGGAATCAATAGAACTTACTCCTAATCCATCAAACCACCTCATTACCACAGACCCCAAACTGGATGGGAATACCTTGCACATCAAGGTCTCATTTTTGGAGTGCATATCCATTCCCTAGTTGAAGTGGCTTACATGCTCTACAGGGTCTGTTCAACCATTGTACATGGTGAATATTGGTTGAGTAAATCGTCGAGGAAGTCTTCCTCCTTCAATTTTGCGTGTGAAAGGTGATCTAGAAATTTGGTTTAACGCTCTGCTCATAGCGTTGTTTCCCAGGCCTTTGCAAGACGAGTTCTTATTTCTGCGTTCATGATGGCTATCCTCATCACACGAGAAAGATTCACTGGGGGGAGTCCTTGACCTAGGCCTGTAACTGCCATTTCCATCATCGTCAAAAGAGAAGTCAAAATTGGAAGGAGTTCCTTTTCATTGTTTGCGGCGCAACCTCCTTCTCAAACGATCAATCTCTAGTTGCATGGTTCTGGTATTCACCTCATGAGAGACGTGGCTCTCACTTCGAGATTGGCTCCTGCTAGTATGGGTGGTATGCACACTAACTTTTCGGTCCTTTCTTCGCTCAAGATTGAGAAAATGATCTTGACGTTGGGACCCCATAGATTCCTCCCTTTTCAGACATGAACCTACCATAATTGAACCATAAACTCACTACAACACAAGAAATTTCCCATAGACGGCGCCAATTGTAAGGACCCAATTTGAGTACTAAGCCCAAGAGTCAAAAGGATCTTGGCCCAAAGAGCCCAATACAATGAATTTGTAGAGAGTGGGTCAGAAAACTAGGCTCTAATGAATTGGACAACAATTACGGTAGGTTTAGATGACTTAAAAGCAAAGATAAACAAGTTTTATCTTAAGAAAATCGTCATCGGCACAATCCGAGAAGAGGTGTTCTTGTATATATCTCTTTTGAATTTGATTACAAGTCCAATTTTTGTGGCTACAATGTTTTTCTATCCCTCATCTGATCCCCTTTCCTCAAGGTATTCTTCCCTTTTATACTTTCTTTCTTATTTCATCTCCACCCTCCACATATAAACCAAGTTACTGGTGTTGATCTCTGTCTCATCAGCACCTTCTTGAAGTTTCTAGGGGTAACTATAAGGCTAAAAATTACTGTTCATGTATCACTTCCATATTAATGTGGCCAGAGAGTTAGCTGCAGAGCATTCAATGTGGTGGTAACAGCTTTATCTTAGATATTTCATAGCCTCCCTTTGTCTTGTGCTTTCGTGATATATATCTTTATCAACAGAATCTCCCGGAATGTTGCTCTAGATGGAAAACCGCACCTTCTGGCCTCTGCTTTGCCCAGCCGAGGAGGCATTCCTCCTTAGACTACCTTTCTAGACCATCATGACCAGACCCCTTTCTCTATTCACTAATGCCGACTTCCATGACAGCGTTTACCTGTCCTCAAACTACTAGGTGTCCTCGGCCCTATATATATATATATATATATATATATATATTACTGGGCCTACCATTCTTACAATATTTTATAAATTTAAAATCCTACAAATTGTTACTTTATTTAAAATTTCAAACACCGTCGCACTCTATATGCCATTAAATCCAAAAAAATAAATTTTGAATTATGAAATAAACAAAATTAATAGGATAGAGCTTAATATTCTCAAGAAAATATTGGAAGAATTTAATATTCTCAAGAAAACCTTGCAAGAATTTAGTATTCTTAAGAGAAGATTGTCTACTTTCATTTGGTTACTCATCAATCAATGATCTTGAATTGTTGCCCTGATCTTCAAGATAAATAAACCAAATATAAATACCGCTCCAATAACTAAATATAGTTATACAATTAAGTCCTTGTTGCCAGAAAGAAAATTTAACAAGCTTATAAATAAAGGGAAATTTTAATGAGTGCTCTTAAGGCATTAGTTAATAATCAATTTTATGATTGTTTTGACATCACTTTTATGGGAAATGAAAAAAACAATCAAAATATCAATTGTTTTTTTTCCATAAAAACTTTTTTTAATTGGATTATTAATCAATACTTTAAGGACACTCGTTAGCATGACCCATAAATGAATAATGCAGAAGCTTATGAAAGAAGAAATGACTGGAACAGATGAGTCCTACTTTAGTGTTGTTTACACTATGAAAGTAATTTGACCTACATTTCAAACTTACAAATAAATCATGTTGTTGATTTTCTAAATTTGTAACTATAATAGCCTATGTCAATTCAATAAATCTAGTAACACACCTTTTTTAATATTCAATTGCAAAACTTGTTGAAGTGATTTACAATCATTTTTATATGAATCCATTACTTGCAGTCATCACTTCAACAAATTGTGAAATTCGATACTCTGATCAAACTTATTGATATCCATTACGTTTACAACTCACTTTGTTGAGCTTGGATTTGCCAAAACAACAAATTGCAACTGATTAAATGGTTGGGCCGGT
This sequence comes from Quercus parvula, assembly GCA_030820535.1. Lineage (NCBI taxonomy): Eukaryota > Viridiplantae > Streptophyta > Magnoliopsida > Fagales > Fagaceae > Quercus > Quercus parvula. The sequence continues at coordinate 674,139 of JAUAME010000009.1, forward strand.
CTTAACCTAAACTTGGGTTCATAGGATTCATTTGGGCTCATCCTAATTTGTCTTCCTAGTCCTTCTGCGCTTCAAAAGGCTCATATGATAATGCAAATAGCCCATTCATTATATTCAAATCATTTGCCTACATTGTTGGGAGGTATAAATGATTCCACACGCAGAAGTAGAACACCTCCATTTATTTTTTATAGAATTTCAACCTATGACGCTTGCTTATGATAATTATGCTTTTTATCATCAGACCAAGACACTAATCGATTCTTTGGTGTAGGCATATATAGATCTCTTATTTAATTATTAGAAACCATACTAGTTGACCAAACTGGAACTCACAACATTTATGAATACAAATAGGGAAAATTATTGTTTAACACTTTTTTATATACCTTCCATACACAATATAATGCACATACTTTTATATAAGACGTATACAATTTTTAAGAATGTTCTCACTCCACACATGATATATATATATAAAGATAGATAGATAGATAGATAGTGCATAAAGAGAGTGTGAGACAATCAAGGTCCTACAAATATTATGTCTTATCTTAATGTTCTATTTTATACTTCATCAACTATAGTATATCATCTGTTTTTTTTTTTTTTTTTTTTTAAGCTATACTATATCATTTATCTAACTCTTTTTTTCCGCTTCCTTTTGTGTGTTTTTGTTTTTCAATTTCTTTTCTTATTTTAAACTTTGGTTATATATACTGCATACACATACATTTTAAATGGAAGTGGAGAATTTAAAATTTGGACATTTTCATTGAAAATATTTAAAAGTGACATATGCCTAAAAGGTCATTGGCAAACCCTATATGCCTTAGTTGACTATTAAATTTACATTACAATTATTTATACAAGATAATGCTTAAGTTATATTATCAAATTTTAATGTAAAAAGTTTGCGAGCTGACATTATAATATATGTGATTGATTTTATTTTGAAAATAAATTAAATAATTATTTTTTAAATTAATTTTTGTTAGTAGTGTTAGAAAATTATAAATTTTATTACATTAGTCTTATAAAGTGTCAACTTTTAAGCACAACATGCCATAAGTATTTGAAAAAAATTATTTATTATGTTGACACTAATCTAATTTGTCAAAAATCCATAACCAACCCCGAAATTTTGAAATAAGACTTTATTGTTGTTGTATGTTGCACTAATTACCACATTCATTATTATATATGTTCGAAAGTTTTTTATGGGTAAATTGATAATAACTATAGCATTCTTTTTTTTATTATACAAATAGAAGAGTTTAAGAGAATTAAAAGGTCTCTCTCTCTCTCTCATATTGGTTTGTAAGCCTAACTTCTTTTTTGAACTACCCAGCAAAATATTTTGTTTTGTAAGAATATAACTTAATAAAAAATTTTAGTTACTGGCTCTTGACCAATTTTGTTTTACAAAATGGAAAGAAAAAACTCTGGCAGCCCTTTACACAATGCTCATGCACAGCATGTGCAACCTTATCTCTTCAGCTGATCAGCAGACATTGCAGCATTCTATGCCATCTAACTCAATTTCAGGCAGGGTAGCTGTGGCAGTAGCACCATGAAAATCTAGGTGACTTAAAGGAAGCTATTGTTCCAGCTTTCTCTTTTGCCCATAAAAAGATGAAAAAGATTACCAAACCTTTCTTTAAGAGCTGCACAAGCACAATAATATGCTCCACTTGTGTTCTGCTGTGTGGTTGGACATCCCAACCGCAAACAAATGATAATTAATAAGAGTGCAGGACGAATTTTTCATTTTTATTTTTTAAATAGACTATTTTGAAACACTGAATATAAGTTCAAGATAAAAATAATTATGTTGACAATTTAACTAAGGGGGATACATATACAGAAACCATTATTAGTTCATGGAATCATGGCTTAATATCTTTCGAGGCCAAAAATAGTGCTTGAAAGAGATAAACATGGAGTGGGTTTTTCCTAGAATTTACAAAACTCAGCTGTTGTACGAATTTATAATATTCAGATAGACTCAAGTGGGGACAAATTTACAGGTTCACACTGGAATTAGGATCTCTCTCTCTCTCGGTAACCCTAACACTGGGGAATGTACAATTATCTGTCACTGGTCTTTTCAAAATAGAGACATCGACGCTGTCAACACTTTTTGAGTCTATATATTCACTATTGTGACCCCCAGAAATAGAATGTCCTAGATTGTAAAGGAACAAATATTTTATAAACACAAATTATTAATAATCCTACACACGTACAGCTCACGAGAATAATGGTTTTATATTTATAATACATCACATAAAAAACTCGCCCCTAATTAAAGTTCAAACACTTCTACAGACTTCTTTAACGTGTTTTGAAATTCAACTAATTAAAATTTCAAAGCTAACTTTTAATCATTTTGCTGATCGAGACCCACCATATATAAATCCACACCCTTCAGGAAACTGATTATTAGAAAAAGCGATTGGCAAAAAAAAGAAAAGATTATTAGAAAAGCGAAAAGTGAAAAAAAGAAATTGTAAAATATTACCGACAAACACCGTCAGCTGATGAGACAAAAAGTGCCGCATGATCTGAAACGTGTCGTCCGAGCGCCTATGGGCTATGGTTTTAATGTACTATTTTCGACCCAACCCTCCTCAAGTTGACAAATCTAGCTGCTACTTTCATACTCATATATAAAATGTCTCGTCAAATCGATATAGTATTTGATTATTTGAAAGCTTTTGGTGTTTGAGAGAATGAAGTAATTCATACATAGCTTTAACCCCATTTCAGAGAGGTTGAATTTCCTACTATAATACAAACTAATTCAAGAAAAAGAAAACCACATAATAAAGAATTAATGTGATATCATTGTGAGTGAAAGAAATTATTAAAAAAAAAAAAAGAGTGAGAGAGGGAGTTGAGAAAAAGCAGGGAAAAATAATTAACATCTTACGTACACAACAAAAATATATTTTTATTATTTTGAATTATGTGTTACAAGAAAACTAACAGAAAGTATATATAAGAATACATTAAGTTTAGTATATTAACTTCAAATTAAACTACATGCACTAGATAGGTTTAGTATAGTAACTTTCAAACTACACTAACCAACAATATTATAAAAAATCATAGTTGAACTAATCAGGAAGCACTGAGAAATGCTTGAAGAAAAGATCATTGTCGAATATGAAGATGTCTCCAAGATGCATGATGCATATGAAAGACTCCGTCTTGTCAAGTACGTGCAAGAACAGTCTTAGAGAGCGTTTATTGTATGTTGCTTATTAGGTAAAGAAAGACACGTAGAAGACACTGGAATATAGAGACTCTACACAACAGTAGAAATTTAAATATGGCTCGTCTCCAACACATGTTATGTGTTGAGCAACGATCTATGGAATTTAGATAATAGGGCAGATCAATGCATCTCTAAGTGCATTTGAGACATATGAAAGGTGTCTTCAAATCAAGAAACAATGTGTGTAAACCATAATGAGTCACATAATTGGGATTGAGACAATGCTTAAAGGCATGTACAACACCTAAACGACAATTCTAAGAGGATGCACTAATACAAATCTGAAAAGTATAGATTTAGATGGGATTTTCATGGACCTAGAACCTTTTTTTTTTCTTTTCTTTTTTTTGGAGAAGGACATGGACCTAGAACTTAGGTGTGGGCTTTGATGTTGACAGCCAAAGTGGCCAAAAATTAAGGTTGATGAATAGCCAAGATTGTGGTTTTAATAAAATATTAAAATTATTGTTGGGATTTTGAGTAAAAGAACAACGGGATAAAATGAAATAAGAATTAATGTGATTTGGCTTGACAACCAACAATTACAAAGAAAGGTCTTTGATGACTACATCGTTATTATTATGCTTTTTCTTTTGATGAATTATTATTATGAATTGTGTTTTATAAGTGTGTGTATATATATATATATATATACACATACATATATCACATAAACGACAATTTTAAGAGGATGCACTAACACAAATCTGAAAAGTATAGATTTAGATGGGATTTAATGGACCTATAACTTAGGAGTGGGCTTTGATGTTGACAGTATAAGCTACCAAAAATTAAGGTTGATGAATAGCAAAGATTGTGATTTTTAATAAAATATTAAAATTTTTGTTGGGATTTTGAGTAAAAGAACAACAAGATAAAGTGAAATAAGAATTAATGTGATTTGGCTTTACAAACAACAATTATAGAGAAAGGTTTTTGATGACTATATCGTTATTATTATGAAAGAATACATTAGGTTTACTATGGTAACCCAAAAACCACAATAATTCATTGTAAATTTATAATACAAATTGTAATAGTTTATTGTATTCTACAAAACCATAGTTTACTTATTTATGAAAATATACCTTAAAGTCTCTGATGGTTGAATAAGAGGTCTGAAATTCAATCCCCACCTATACCAAAAACCAATTGGTGTCTTGGTCTAACGATAAAGAACACAATCATCAGAAGCGGACGCCATAGGTTGAAACTATATCTCAAAAAAAAAAACCTTAAATAAATAATATCCTACTGTATTATAACATTATATTTATTACATGCAAAGTTCAAATGACTACATATATAAATACTCATTTCAATAAGTTTACAGTATGCTCATTGAAGAGTTTATAATAATAATAAAAAAAAAAAATAGATAATGTTGGAATAATTATTAAATTAAAATTTCTAAAGTATAAACTTTTTGGATTAGTAATTATTAATTAATAGTTTATCATGATATCAAAGCATATGATTGCTCCAAAACAAATTTACAAAAACTAATGTAGACAAAAAAAAGAAAAAAAAAAGGGAAGGAGTGAAAAGGAAACACAATAATGATTAATATGGTTTGATTATGGTGGCTTATATCCATGTGATGTATAAAGCTAGCATAAATGACTACGTCTTTAACATTTACTTTTATTTTTTCAACATACTTACTAATTAAAGGCTTACATATAGGAAATAAGACGAAGCAAACATATTGACGTTTTAAAAAATTACAAGTGTAATATTAATATAAATAGAAATATTTTGTCCCATTTATATAGATAATATATAAATACAAAGCACGAATAATACCAGTAATAGTAATAAGTACTGTGCAAGTGTAATACAGTTAATACCAATACAATTTAGTACGGGTAATATTCTTAACAAGAATGATAAATCAAGATAGCAAGAAATTCGAACATACTAATCACCGCCGGCCAGCAAAAAATATGATTATTTTAGAAAAAAAGAAAAAAAAAGAAAAAGAGAGAGAGAGAGAGAGAGAGAGAGAGAGAGAGAAAGGAGATGGAGACCAAAGAGACATGAAACCCATATAGAATATATATTTCATGAATTTTGCAACCAAGACCTAAATAAACAACAAACAAGAAAATGGATAGATTAGATAGCTAGGGAAGACTCCTACCACACCTAGCTCATTGGAGAAACAAATAAAAACAACCCAATTATTGATTTTCTAATTAGGCAATAGTTATCTCAAACCTAACCTAAGATATATGCACTTTCTTTCACAAAGCATGTGACTCTGCAATATATTATATGAGACCCACACATTATAAAAGAAATAATGCATATATTCAATACATGAGATACTCACATATTGTTAAGTCACATACTTTAAGAGAAAGAATACATATATTTGATACATGAAATACATTTTCTTATTTAGATCGAACTAGATGCCTAGTAGCCCATATGCTCAGCCAACACATGTAAATCTTCATCATTTTCTTGATCAACACCCATTATACCAATTTCTTCTTCAATACCCTCGCTTAGCAAATTTTCCCAAAGCCCCTCATCAAAGTCTTTAATCATATCTCTACTTTCATGTTCCCCTCCTCTCTCTATTTGTTCTTCCTCTGGGTTATTTTGGCATCCACTTAGTCCATGCATGTCCATAGCAAGTCTATCCAGCTCTGCAACTTCAAACTCAGACACATCACCAAAATCATGAGGCTCAACCTTAACAAAGTTTCCTTCTCCACCTTGGCCTAAAACACCAATTTCAAGGTCACTAGGCCCTTGATCAGTAAGTTGCCTTCTCTTCTTCGTTATTGCATCTTGGAGTTCCTTTCTTCTTTCCTTCTGCTGAGCTAATTGTTGTAAAAAGTTGGGATTCTGCATTGCTCTTGCCAAGAAATTCATCATCTGTTGCTGTTTCCCATCTGTCTTTCTAAGTCTATCCTCCATTGATTGGATGTAATTTCTAGTATTTTGTTGTTGTTGTCTAAGCTTCACCAATTCCACCATTAGAACCTGCTTGTCACGCTTCAGCCGATCAATTTCTCCATCCAATCCAAAACTTCCAACTTCAACACAAGCATCCAGAGCCTGCTGTGAACCCTGAAGTTGAATTGTCCTCCTCCTCCTAATATTCTTTAAAAGATGCTTTTGTCCTCTTAGAAACCCTTCATTAGCAAACTCCCATCTATCTGGATCAACCTTCCTAAAGCCCTACATAAATCAAAGTCCTTCATGGTCACATTCATAAAGAAGTTCATTGTAACATTCAATGGAGAGTTGTACTAAATCTAAGAGCCTTCAATAGCTACACATAATAACACTGAAATATCTAAGTTTTTAACAACTTTCACGAGGCAGCAATGAACATATGCTAAATCAGCTTAATAATACTTTGCTTTTGAAGTCATTAAATAACCAAAATGTCCAAATTAAGTAACCCATTAAACAAAGAGAAAAAGGAGAGACCAATCAAATGATTCAAATCTTTCAACATATAACAAAAAAAGAAAGTTAACAAAAATAGCAGATTCATTCTAGTTGTTTGTGAACATAAATGAACATGTAAAATTATTGTAACACTTCTCAAAAAAGATAACTTTATCATTCATTCTTGGTTTTAAAAAAAAAAAAAAATCTTACATAAGTGTTGAGCTGCCTGACAAAGCTGGAGAAATTGTTGTGCTTAAAGTATCTGGGAAGAAGAGTCATGGCAAATGCCTGAGGATCCCACACAACAAAGCTGTTGTTCCCTCTACTCCATGAAACAACATGATTTGTGGTCGAGTCCTCTACGATGTCATAGGTTTTGGTAAGAAAAGGAGGAGGCCCCGTTTCATGAATTCCCTCCATTGGTTGAGGAGGCTGAACCATAGATGAGGACGGGGTGCCAGAAAAAGATGAACTTGCTCCTCTAAACTTTTCCTTCACTCGGCCTTGAGGATTCATGATTTAAATACCCACAAAGAGGATAAATTGTGATCTGGGTTTTATTTGGTTTTTGGTGCCTAATCACTATATGTGCAAGTGGAACAGGAACAATGCAGTTGAACCTCAACTTCTCAAGGTAAGCTATTGATAGATCATAAAATTGTGTTTCTTCCAAATGGGGTTCTTGGAATGGAGGTTGAGAATAATAGTAACAGCTATAATATAAGTAGAAAAAGAAAGATTGGATTTATATATAAGGAGGAATCAGAAGATATAGTACTATATATATCAACATAGAAGGAGAGGCAATAAATATGAACTGACCTTGTAGAACATAGCCTGGAAAGAAGAAGAGTAAGAAGGAGCTTATGGAGGCCAAGAATGGGGAGAGGAATTAGAAATCACTTAGAAATAAGGAAGTAAAATGTAAATAGGACAAGGATAGAGTTAGAACTTTGAGTTAAGGGGACGGTTTTATTGTTGACTATGTGCAATGGTTTCAATCTTTAACTCTGCTACAATTTAGCTGTTGAGATTTTTTTTTTTTTTTTGTTACAGTAAGAACAAAATTATTTTTGTTTAGAATTTTTTAAAGTGTAGGGTTGTTTATTTTAAATAAAATTGGTTAATTGAGCTTCTTCTTTTTTTTTTTTTTTTAGAGGTAATTTTTGTTGTTGAGCTATTATTTTTGGGCTTGTATATTTTGTTTTAGATTTTAGAATTATAAATTTTTTTTAGTCACTAAAATGAGGAAAATATTAGTGCTACAAACTTTTTTTTATAAATTATTGATGTGATAAATGGTTACTAGTAAGTAAAAAAATAATGTGAGCAGTAGGTCCATGTACGTACCAATAAGAACTTGCTACCAAACCAGTTTGTAAAAATATTGTAAAAAAGTTTGTGAGTATAGCATTACTCTTAAAAGAATTAATGATATTGTTTATGTTAATGTATATTGTGTTTTGTTATGGGCTTTAGGCCCAACTGCTTTACTTGTATAGCACACTTATACTTGTACTACACTTTACTTGTACCGCACACTTATGCCTCCTATATAAGGCACTGATGTATATTCTTTCATTCAAGAAATACAATACAATCTTCCAGTATTTCTAACATGGTATCAGAGCCATTGCTCTAATTTTCTTGTGTCTTGCAGTCATGTCTTTGTTGGTATTTTCCATTGCCTCGACTTCATTGGTCAGTAAACCTTTTCTGTGCCCTCTCCTGACTGATCCACCACTGTCAGAGGTGCCAAGGTTGAATTTTCACCGTCAGAAGCTCGATCACCGCCACCAAGATCACTGCCTTCGTCGGATCTTCCACATCGGACCTCCTATTACGACATAAGACATATCACCGTGTAGATTTTCAAGCGATCTACACAAAGCCGCCGGAATCCAATTCATCTGACCAGCCACGCGCTTCCACGCGCCGGTCAAAGATTCAGCGGAATTTCCACGCACCACACGCGCCTTCAGTACTGCTCCGATCAACTCACCGCCGCCGTCATCGGAATCCACTTGCTACGATCTATGTCACCGGAAAAGAATCGGCCTGATCAGACCAAGCATGCGCCACCACCCGCCGACGGAAGTTTCGGCTAGATCTGAACCACGCGCTCACGCGCTGCACACGCCGCTGGGTAACTGCTGACGTCATCGCTGATGTCATCTCTGCCACGTCAGCATACACGTCAGCCCTAACTAAAGTCATCAGGTGACGTCATCAGCTTACGTCATATTGCTGACGTCATCTCGGAGTTGACCGTTGACCGTTGACTTTTTCCAGTGTTGACTTTTGCAGTTCAGGTTCTCCTTACCCAGTTTTTCGCGTAGATTCCATTTTTGCAGTTCATTTTTGCATATTTTGCTTCTAAATGAAGAGTAAGGACAGGTCTTCTTCTGGTTGTCGTAATCGTCACCAACAATCCAACAAATGTTTTTGCAATTTTTGCAAACGTTTTGGCCACAGTATTGAGACTTGCTATCGTCGCAACAAATCAGCTGTTTCAATTTCTGCTGCTACTGTTGCTAACACCGAGAGTGTCCAACCAATGGCTCCTATCTCTGCACAGTCTAAGTCTTCAGAACGCACTTTCACCATGTCCACAGATGACCTTAAAAATATCATTGTCAATGTCATTTGTATGGTTGGTAATGCATCTTACTCCTCTTCTCTCTCAGCTTTATCTGGTATGTCTCCCTCCTCTTGGCTTATGGATTCCGCTTGTTGCAATCACATGACACCTCACTCGTCCTTATTTTCTGAACTCAAACCTGCACCACACCCTCTTAATATTCGCACAGCAAATGGTTCCACAATGTCTGGTCATAATATCAGTTCTGTTTCGACTTCCAACCTTTCGGTTCCTGGGGTCTTTAATGTTCCTGACCTTTCTTACAATTTATTTTCTGTGGGACAATTAGCTGAGTTGGGTTATCGCATTATATTTGATTATTCTGGGTGTATTGTGCAGGATCCGAGGACGGGACAGGAACTTGGGACCGGTCCCAGAGTTGGGCGTATGTTTCCCGTGGACAACATTCGTCTTCCACTTGTTGCTCTTGTTTCTGTTGCTGCAACTGCTGCAGTTTCTTCAATTCCTTCCCTTGCACTTTGGCATGCTCGTCTTGGTCATGCATCTTCCTCTCGGGTACAACAATTGGCTTCTAAAGGTTTGTTAGGTTCAGTGTCTACAGAAAATTTTGATTGTGTCTCATGTCAGTTAGGAAAACAACCAGCTTTGCCTTTCAATTCTAGTGAATCAATATCCACTGATATCTTTGACCTTATTCATTCTGATGTTTGGGGGCCTTCCCCGGTCTCTAGTATTGGTGGATCTCGATATTTTGTTGTCTTTGTTGATGATTATTCCCGCTATAGCTGGATTTTTCATATGAAACATCGCTCTGAATTATTGCAAGTATATTCTAATTTTGCAAAAATGGTTGAAACTCAATTTTCCAAACGTATCAAAATTTTTCGATCTGATAATGCTCTTGAGTACACTCAATATGCTTTCCAAGCTGTTTTGCATTCCTATGGCACTGTTCATCATCTAACTTGTCCAGGTACCTCTCAGCAAAATGGTAGAGCCGAACGAAAGCTTCGTCATATTCTTGACACTGTTCGTGCTCTCCTTCTCTCTGCCAAAGTTCCTGCTCCTTTTTGGGGTGAAGCTGCTCTTCATGCTGTTCATGCTATTAATCGCATTCCAAGTCCTGTTATCCACAATCAAACTCCATATGAGCGCCTTTTTGGGTCACCTCCAAATTATCGCCACCTTCGCTCTTTTGGTTCTGCTTGTTTCGTTCTTCTTCAGCCACATGAGCATAACAAACTTGAGCCTCGGTCAAGGCTTTGTTGTTTTCTTGGCTATGGTGAAACTCAAAAGGGGTATCGGTGTTATGATCCTGTCTCTCATCGTCTTCGTGTCTCCCGCAATGTTATATTTTGGGAACATCGCTCCTTTGTCGAGCTCTTTCACTTCCGTGCCTCCCTATCTTCCTCCTCTGTCTTAGATCTTTTTCCAGATGAGATACATATTCCTCCTGTAGTTGCTCCTGATCCTACTGTAGTTGCTCCTGATCCTACTGTAGTTGCTCCTGATTCCCCTGTAGACTTCTCTGTCCAACCACCAGATATCCTTGATCCCTTTCCTAGTTCACAATTTAATGAACATGTGGAAGATGAACAGGTTGAAGACGAGCTACCCAACCCTGAGCTTGGGTCCTCTGCTCCTGCTCCGCCTGACGATCATGCATAAGACATTCCACCTCGTCACTCAACTCGGGTAAGATTCGTTCCTACACATTTACTTGACTATCATTGTTACACTGCCCTTGCTACACTGCACGAGCCTCACACCTATCGTGAGGCTTCTACTGACCCTTTATGGCAGATTGCAATGAAAGAGGATATTGATGCATTATCTAAAAACCATACTTGGGACTTGGTGACTCTCCCCCCTGGGAAATCTATGGTTGGTTGTAAGTGGATCTATAAGATTAAGACTCGCTCTGATGGGTCCATTGAGCGCTACAAAGCTCGTCTTGTTGCAAAAGGTTTCACACAGGAGTATGGGATTGATTATGAGGAGACTTTTGCTCCGGTTGCTCGTATCTCATCTGTTCGTGCCCTCTTAGCTGTTGCTGCTGCTAGAAAATGGGACCTTTTTCAGATGGATGTCAAAAATGCATTCCTTAATGGAAATTTAAGTGAAGAAGTTTACATGCAACCTCCTCCTGGTCTCTCTGTTGAATCAAACAAGGTTTTTCACCTTCGACGTGCACTTTATGGCCTTAAACAAGCTCCACGAGCTTGGTTTGCCAAATTCAGTTTTACCATCTCTCGCTTGGGTTACATGGCCAGTCATTATGATTCTGCCTTATTTCTTCGTCGCACTGACAAAGACACTATTTTACTTCTCCTGTATGTGGATGATATGATCATAACTGGTGATGACCTTAATGGCATTCAAGAACTCAAGGTTTTTCTCAATCAACAGTTTGAGATGAAAGATCTTGGACATCTCAGCTACTTCTTGGGTCTTGAAATCACTCATTCTACAGATGGACTTTATATTACTCAAGCCAAGTATGCTTCTGAACTATTGTCTCGAGCTGGACTCACTGATAGCAAGACTGTTGACACTCCAGTTGAGCTTAATGCGCATCTGACTCCCACAGGAGGGAAACCATTGTCTAATCCTTCTCTTTACAGACGATTGGTTGGTAGCCTAGTTTATCTCACAGTCACTCGTCCAGACATCTCCTATGCTGTTCATCAGGTGAGCCAGTATCTGTCTGCTCCACGATCAACTCACTATGCTGCTGTTCTGCGCATTCTTCGATACCTGAAGGGCACTCTCTTCCATGACCTTTTCTACTCAGCTCAGTCTCCTCTTGTACTCCGTGCATTCTCTGATGCTGATTGGGCAGGGGATCCCACTGACCGCAGGTCCACTACAGGTTATTGCTTTCTCCTTGGTTCTTCTTTAATTTCTTGGCGAAGTAAGAAACAAACCTTTGTGGCCCGCTCCAGTACTGAAGCAGAATATCGTGCCCTTGCTGATACCACATCTGAGCTCCTTTGGCTACGATGGCTTCTTACGGATTTAGGTGTGTCTACATCCTCTGCCACTCCCTTTTATTGTGATAACCAGAGTGCCATTCATATTGCTCACAATGATGTCTTCCATGAACGGACTAAACACATCGAGATTGATTGTCATTTTATCCGGTATCATCTTGTCCATGGTGCTCTCAAGCTTTTCTCCGTCTCCTCCAAAGATCAACTTGCAGATATCTTCACCAAGTCACTTCCTAAGGGTCGCACTCGTGATTTGGTTGACAACCTCAAGCTGGTCTCATATCCACCTTGAGTTTGAGGGGGGCTGTTAATGTATATTGTGTTTTGTTATGGGCTTTAGGCCCAACTGCTTTACTTGTATAGCACACTTATACTTGTACTACATTTTACTTGTACTACACTTTACTTGTACCGCACACTTATGCCTCTTATATAAGGCACTGATGTATATTCTTTCATTCAAGAAATACATACAATCTTCCAGTATTTCTAACAGTTTAAAAGAAAAAAAAAATGTAATTTTATAGAACAAAATTACTAAAATTAGTGTATATATATATATATATATATATATATATATATATATATATATATATATATAAAATAATAATAATAATATTTTTTAAAAAAATAATTGCCCGGGGGGGTGGGGAATCCAGCCCAAAGGTAGCTACATCCCTGAATAGGACATCTTGAATTTATAAATAATTGGTAATATTTTTATCTTGGTGTGTTTTTTTTTTTTTTTTTTTGGCTTTCTTTTTTTTAGACAAACATGACAAGATTGAATGAGGAAGTGATGGTGCAAAGAAAACCGAAATAGGCATTGAGACATTTTCCTACCTCCTCAATGCCTCATTTCTTTCTCCTTTGGGAAAGCTATTTGGGCAGTGACACTCTTAAGTCTTAACATTTATTTAGTCCAGTGTCCAGCCTGAAAGACGAAAATGTTGTAGAGTGTGATTGCACGTATAAGGGTGTATTTGGAAGAAAGTTTATTTTCATCCATTTATTTAATTTTTGAAAATATTACAAATTTTCCAACAAAATAGTTAGATCTAATAATAAATATGATTAGTATTACTTCAATGACTTGATAAATGTATATGTGGGATTTTTTTTTTAATGATTAGTGACACATTAGCCTGTAAGACTTATATAATAAAATTTATAGTATCTCTAATATCTCATATTTGTTTATTGTGTGAGTGTATGTTTGATATTTCACAAGATTGTACATTCTATGTTGAGATGAAAATAAGTTCATCCAAACCAATATTAAGAATTTCAAAAAATATGTCTACTATTAAATTTTAATTAAGGCAATTTCCCACCAAATAAGGCACACCATATATACTCAAAAAATACCTCCAAATATTTCTCACCAAATAAGGTATGCACCCTCACATTTTAAGACTACCATTTTCATTTCTTCTTCTCCTACTAGTTTATTGACTTAACCATTAGAGCCTCCTTGGCCAATCCAGTTTCCTTTAGTCCGAATCTTTTTCTCAGTAGGGTATCTCTTAGATTTTAAGGATTTGTCATTGTTTGGTTCTTATTGAAGTGCTTGTTGTGGTTTCACAAGTCAGTCTCATGACTTCCACTTGAGTAATCAAGAAATATCTTAGTCCGAGTATTAGAAACATTAAGTGACACACACACACACACACACACACACACGCACACACACACACACACACAAACTATCTCACACACTTCGTTTTTATTTCAATTATCTCACACACTTCGTTTTTATTTCAATGAATTTATTTAATTTTTTTCAAATAATTATTAAGATGACTTATTATGACAATATGTTAAAAAATGAATAGTTAATTTTTTAGAACATGCTAAAATTGATTATAAAATTTATTGATTAAGTTTATACTTGAATTAATAGTAAGTTTTGATAAGAAAATTGTGATTAATTTCAAATAGATTAGAAGTAGCCTTAAATAATTTTGAAATAGAATGTGCTAAAAGTAATACATAGCAAAAAATTTAGAGCATGCAAAATCTAATTGGAATGGCACTTGACATAAAATTAAAGTACAATCAAGATCAGATTTTGATAAATATTTATTGAATATTCACTTGAATATATATATATATATATATATATATATATATATATATATATATATATATATATATATATATATATATATATATATATATAGCAAAAGAAAAAATATTAAATTAAAATTTTCAAAATATTAAAAAATATATATAAATCCATTGAAAGTATTGAATTAATAAAATATTAAAACATCAACTACCGTAGAAACTATTAATTGAAATCTCTAATCTTTCGAGGATCTCGGCCTCATTGGATTATTTCAGGTTACTAATATTTTTAATTTTAAGATCTTAGAGTGTATCTGGATGATGAGTTAGTTTTATTGGATTACTTTGTGTAAAACAATTGTGGATAAAAATAAATTATACTTAAATATGATATTTTTTATATTTTTATATAAATCAAATAAACTAAATAAGAATATTACAAACCAGGCCTAACTAGCTATTAGCTAATCCTTTTTCTAAAAAAATAATAATATGATAATTATAATAGGGAAGAGGGATTTAAATCTTAAATGTTTGAATTAAAAACACTAAGAAGTGTAAATCAGTGGGTTAATGAGTTGCATATATTAATATATACAATTTATGACAATAGTGGCCGGGCATGATGGCAGTTATTAGCCAATCCTAAACAATATAATTTTTTGGGATTTTATTTCAACTAAATTTTTGGACATAAAATTTTGTAATTATATTTTACCATCATTGAAGTGACATATATTCCTTCTCAAAAAAAAAGTGACATATATGTGCATGTGTTAGTATATATAAAATTTATATCAATAGTGGGTTGTTGGATAATAATAATATTGTTTTACTCAGAAATTACTACCTTAATAATAATGTAAAAAGAGAATACAAATTTTTGTATTCCTAAATAATTACTAAATTGGATTGAGATCCAATACAATAACTATTGCACCAAACAATTCCAGAAATACCACTTTTAGAGATTGAGATTGAAACTTGAAAATTTTATTTTTAATCTTAATCTTTTAGATCAAAATTTTTTTAACTTTAAAAACTTTTACCGTTGTACTTTTATATATTGATACGTTTAATTTTAATCTCTCAAAATAAAATGGTAGTTATATGTTGCAATATTCCTAACTATTACATATATACCAGATTCGAACAACAGAAAACTGCCATGTGTTAAAGCACAATCACGGAATATTGGAGCTTTGTAGAATTGCAGCTTAAAAGACTTTATTTGGTGGGTGCGTGATGGAAGGTATGAAGTAAGGAAGGAAGGTTGTCCACATAAATATCTTATCAGCATAATATTATTATTATTATTATTATAATATTATGAGGAATAGATCACATCAACTTGTATTATAATATTGTGCCATTATGTCATGGAATCGAGGTCCATTTTTATTGGACCCACTTCTTGTGAACAAATTCATGAAGAAGATGTCTCTCCCTCAACTTTTAACATAGTAACTAATTAGAAAGCCTCAATTGAGTCCATTGAAATCTGATGCTATGTGAAAAATGAAAGAGGGAAATTGTAGTCAATTCAGGATGTTTCCATTATCAGAATTAAACTTTAAATCTTTTTCTTTATTGTAACTATCGAATTATCAAAAAAATGAAAAAGAAAAAAAGAAAAGTGTCATAAAATGATAAATATAGTAGGCCTTATTAAGGTTGACTAGCATTGAATTTATAGAGCTTTGCTTGGCATAGATGTGTCAAATTCATTGCTTCAATGTTCAAACATTATACTAATTGATTGATCAATAATCCTAGGAACATCTTAGAATAGAAGAAAAAAAAAAAAAAAAGACAGAATTAAAAGTAACATTCGTAGAAGTATAAAAAATGACATGAAAATAAGTAATTAACATAAAATAAAATGTTGAAAAAAATACATATGACCTACTTTGACTAATCTAAAGAGGATTTATAGCTAACACTTTAAGTATAGGACTAATGCTTGGTTGTTAAGGTATTGTACTATAAATTTGTAATAGGTGCTAACATTATTGTTTACTGATTTGGTAAAACCTAATGGGAAGTCAAAATTTAGAAGCATGGACAATTAAACATAGATATAGTTTTCCTCTAACCCACTACGCGACAAGTGAAACGAACATCCACTATGTGTACCTCATTAAAAAAAAAATTAAAATATATATAAGTATTAATAAAGATGTCTCTTTTATATAAACAAAACCTCCATCTTATTTTATATTTGGAGAACAAGTATGTAAAGGTTTTCTTCTTTGCCACTAGACAATATGCTGATTTTTGTGTCCAAGAGTTTGGAACCGTTACACACACACCAAAAAGAAAAAGAAATATAATGATTATACATAATTTAAAAGAACTGTAAGGACTAGGTTGGAACTTCCAGCCCAAAACGTAGATGGACCTAAGTCCAAAAAACCCTAGCAAGGAATTTGTAAAGAAATGGGTTGGAAAACTGGACTTTAATTGATCAAACAAACCTTCGAATGGATTCGGATGTTGAAAGAAAGAAAGAGAAAAGTGTTTGTGTTGGAGTAAATCGTCCTCGGC
The DNA here is from genome assembly GCA_030820535.1 of Quercus parvula. Lineage (NCBI taxonomy): Eukaryota > Viridiplantae > Streptophyta > Magnoliopsida > Fagales > Fagaceae > Quercus > Quercus parvula. The sequence goes on from JAUAME010000009.1 coordinate 691,048, forward strand.
AAGATCCGAGGAGGTCTGTTCTTATATATTGTTCTTAAATTTAGTTACAAATTTTCATCTCCCTCCTTCCAGTGTTTCTTTTTCCTCTTTATACCATCCTCCCATCTCGTTCCCACTTCACACGTGTATATTAAAGGGTTGGTGTTGATACTTGTCACATCTGCACCTTCCATTAGTTTCCATGTAGTAGCTGTAAGGCTCAAACACACTGTTCAGGTATCACCTATACATTAATGCAATCAAAGAGTTAGCTGCAGTGCATTTAATGTGGAGGCAGCAGCTTTTCCTAGAGATACTACACGATCACATTTTATCCTATTCACCTGTAGTACTTATCTTCTCATATGAAATGGTATGGAAAGTTGCCTTTGTTAGTAAAACACTTCTTCGTACCTCGGCCTTGGTTAATCAAGGAAGGGTTTGTCCTCAACGTAGTTTCCTGGACCATTACGATTAACACTGTCTTCTTCATCTACAATTGTGGGCTTCTATGACACCGCGTGTTTGTCCTCGTTCTTGGTTTGGGCCTTGAGCCCGATATATATGTGGATAAGTATCTTTGGACTCTCCGGCCCCACAGCTACATTGATAAATTATTTTACAACATTTTTATAAACTATTGATGTGACAAATCTTTACTAATTTTAATTTGGATCCACCACTAACATCATATTTTTATTTACCAATAATTATTTGAAAAATGCTAAAACCGTATAAGCAATTTGTAAAAATATTATAAAATAGTTTATGTCTATAACATTCTCAATTTAAAATATAGTTCATACTTCACTAATTAATTGATAAAGAGGTTTTAAATTATGTATATATAAAAAAACACTTTAGTGTAGATTTTTTGTTGAGAAAATAATCTAAAAATTTAATTAAAGATATAATTTTTGTGGTTTTCAAAAGAAGATATAATTTGTGTGTGTATATATATAATGTTTTATTTATTTTTATATTAAAAGTTTGTTGTATTTAACTTGGCTTTGCTCCTGTATTAGTAAAGCATCATTCCGTATGGATTCAAACTCGTTGAAAAGTGAAGAATTGATAAATCTAATTCAAAATCTTGCTGGTTTTAGGGATTAAAATATTCTAGTAGTAAGGCCGATTGATATGAGGCCAATGATCAAGTCCAAACTTGCCAATGGCACACAATAATATACTATTTCCTAAAAAAGTTTTATCAAAAATTTAAAAAATTTTACATTTTTTTTTAAATTTTTAATAAAAAAATTTCAAAAATAGATTTGTTACAGTATACATTAATCGGAAACTTCTTTTAAAAACCAAAATTAATACTCCATATTAAATATTAATAGTTACAACAATAAAACTGACATTTATGAGCTTTAGGGCATATATTTTATTAAGGAAAGTTCCCAAAAAGGGCGATACTAACTTCGGCCGTTCCAAACTCCAAAGGCCATCAATATCCAAACCAAAGTAACACGTCGAAGGCTGTGCCTGTGCAGTGCAGCGTGTAATAATGGATCATAACATTTGACCAAAAAAAAAAAAAAAAAGCATCACAACAAAACAAATGACGAACTATTCACCGAAGCACAATCACATCGCAGTACAATACCGCTTCTTCTTAAAGTTCTTTTATATATATATATATATATATATATGAAATTTGATTCAAGTGACTCGTAGTGTAATTTTAAGTAATATTATACCACCTAATAACTTGTTATAAAATTTATATTTTAAAAATCTCATCGTTAAATTACATGTTCAATATATTTTTAACATTCATGTCAATTGGATGCTATTGACCATTTAATCCATAAATTCATCTTTTATGCATTATTATAAATTACAAAAACTTGAATTTAAACAATTGATTGATGACATAACTATTAATCTTTGATCACCTTGAAATTTTGCAAGTATGGAGAATATATGAAGATAATGTCATTTAATGGTGAATTTGTCAAAATTCGCATCCAATTAAAAAATATTGAATGGTGTAACTTGAACTCAACCCCCCTTCTAAAACACACACACACACACATTGGTATATATTATCTATACTTCTATAGTTTATACTATTCTTTAAGGGCTTTCCTAATTCCTTACTCCTATTTTTGTATTCCTAAAATACCTTCAAATTCACATTAAATAATAGAGTTAGACATATAAAATTGCTAATTTAAAAACTCCTAAATTTTAACTTTAAAAAAAAAAAAAAAACTCTAACTAAATTTTAAACAAAACCTAACCACCTTTCTACCTCTCCACGTTTTAATATATATATATATATATATATATATATATATATATAGAGAGAGAGAGAGAGAGAGAGAGAGAGAGAGAGAGAGAGAGAGAGAGATTAAATTCAACATGTCACATTATCATATTATATATTAAATAATAGGCATAATTGCACTCAATCAATTCTAATACTCATTTGAATCATATAAAAAATAAATAAATAACACTCATTTGAAAATCTAACTTAACTATGAGACTATGAGTTTATTGAAATGTTATTATGTATGGTAGGATGTATTGAGTTTTAAGTAAAAAGTTAATGTGACAATTTTTTTTTTTTTTGCTTTTTGTGACAATCTCTTATTAAATAGTCTAAAATATGAGTTTTATATTCTATCCTTACCAAATTCAGACTCATATATATATATACTAGCCTCATCACACGCGCTATGCGTGTGTGGTGAGGTTTTTTTTTTTTTTTTTGCAAAAAAAAAAAGTGTTTTTATTTTGAGAATCTAATTTATAAGTGTTTTTTTTTTTTTTTGAAAAATGAATCTAATTTATAAGTGGATAAAGAAATTTAAAAAATTACATGAAAGTAGTCCTATTTTTTAGGCAATGTTTTAGTAGGAGTTAGAATTGCATTTTTACCGGAATGTCCTTTAGTTTTTGTCTCTACTTAAACATAGAGGTGTAGGAGCATTTTTGAACTAAAAAATGAGGAAACCAAACAGAGGAAACCCCTTAAATAATAGTATAGATAAAAACAGTTTTTAAAAATTTTTAAAATCCTAAATTTTAGCTAAATATTAGACAATCAATTTTTCCTAACTATCTCCCATAAAACTCTTCTACTCAAAACTTTTTTTATTTTAATTTTTAAATTAAAAGAAAGATAGTAGAACAGTTACTAAATTTAAAACACTCATTCCTTATCCTTATCCCTTAAAATTAGGAACATACTGGGTATCTTTATTGAGAGATGCTACGTTTATAATATTTTTACAACAAATCACAGATGGTTAGTTGTTATTGGTTTAAATTTGAAATTAACACTAAGATTACTTTTTTGCCCCAACAATAATAACTAGTAATAACCTGCCACTTTGGATTTGTTGGAAAAATGTTGTAGACATATCATTTCTCATCTTTATTTTATCAATCTTTAATAGAAATGACCAAAGCAAAAACTTCATCTCAAATAAGAAAAAGTGATAGCAAAGGTAATCTCTCTCTCTCTCCACCACTCCACTTCACATTTCCTGAAAATTTTTTTCTTGACACAAAAACATTAATGGTTACGCATATGGTTTGTTTGCTTTAAAGTAAAGTTCAAATAATCCTTTCTTTCTTTTTGGTTAGGAACTAGACCTCATAAAATTAAAACAGAGCACAAAGAGGAAAAGAATAGATTTGACAATGACCGATTCCAAACTGCTTTTTCCCCTTCGCATAAATGGGATGGGTGAGTTAATAACATTTGTGACTATTTTCTTCATTTTATCTATTGTTAATATTCTCCCCCCCCCCCCCCCCCCCCCCCCCTCTAATGTCTTTGTTTGTTTCCCAACAAAAAGGAAATGCATCCAAGAACTAGGAAGCTCTTATACAACTCAAGATTTAGTTCCTACAGTCTCGATGAGCAATGTAAACTTTTTTGTGTTGTCTATTTTATTTCAACAAAACCTTCGTTTATGCGCCAAAAAAATAAATAAAAAAATAAAAAAACCCTTGAGATTGAGGGAAATCTTCAATGGTATCTTAATTATAGTAAATGAATTTATAATTGCAAAGCTGAAAAAAGTGGAGCCTTATTTTTCCGAGCAGGAGACACAAAACCTTTTCTTATTGCTATGCTGTAAATATAAACACCCCGGTTTTATTATCCTTATCTATTATGCCTCCCTATCTTCTTTATAATTATGCAGTAAATATAAACACCCTAGTCTCACTATCCTTATCTATTATGCCTCCCTATCTTCTTTATAATGAACAAAAAATTCACCAGTCTCAAGAGGATTTTCATTTTCATTAAATAAACACATTTGGGATTTACATATTGATATTTAGAAATTAACATCTTTTGGGATTTTCGCGCACTCTAAAACTCTTTCTTTTGGACGTTAGTATCTTAATTCAAAATTTGAAGTAAAAAAAAAATTATGACATTAAACTCAAAATAAATAAAAAAACCTTACCGCATGAGCATGTGATGAGACTAATTTTAGTATAACAGTCGTCAAAATTAGTAAAATTTTATAATAGGCCATTAGATGAGTCTAGTTTTAGCATAATAGGCTTCAACATTATTAATATTTTATAATAGGACATTGGATGAGTGTAGAACCGTACCGAATCTGCCCGACAGAACCAAATTTCTAAAAAAAGATCAGGCTTGAAAAGAGTGATTTGGGTCCAGATCTAACTTTATTGGTAAGACGTCTATATTTGTCTAATGCGACTCCTTTTTCTTTTTGGGTGAGAATCCACCAGAAATTCTAAACCAAAATTATTTTGCCCAATATCTAAAAGGCCTAATAGACGAAAGTCCCTGGTCACTCAATTTGATTTCACACCCACAAGTTGAATCAACCAATGATTAAAATCAAGAATCGTGCTACTTGTACGCAATGTACTAAAAATACCGAACCAGACCAGTTGGTTCAACCGAGAACTAAATCTAACCAATCTAATAAAAACCAAGAAAATCGGTAGTTAAACAGTAACAACCAATAAAAACCAAAAACGGGACCTATTTTCAGTTCTTAATCGTTCCCGATTTTTAAAACATGTACAGACGTACTATGAGTTTTAAACTTTTTTTTATTTTTATTTTTTAGGAACAGCTTTTTTAAAAGCACACTTTTTCAAAAAGCTAAAATACAACCAGCAATACAATTCTTATTTCCATATTTCCATCTATATATTATGTCTATCAGCACATATTTTTAATCCATATACAGGAAATGACAGGTAAAGATATACGGTTTATATTTGTAAGTAAGCAACTGCATGCTACACGAGCATAGTAGATATAGAGGCCAGACATGCATACCATACCATACCATACATAGGTAAATTTATTTAAACCAAGACATGTTTGTTTAAGCCAATTTTAGAAGCAACTTTAGATATTAGGCAGCTGCATCAACAGCACGATCACCAACTTCTTTCTCCACAAAATTTTTAAGGTATTCCTTCCTGCACAAAAGAAAACCACTGTAATCAAGAAGGCCTTTTGAATGCACAATTGGCAGGCAGATCATAGAGTAGAGAATAGATGACAACATACCTTGCAGGCAGATCATCATGAGGACGATTGAATGGAGTCCAAATTGGATCACCAATAAAGAGCCGCATTGCCTGAATAAACAAATTTATAAGAGAGGTCTCTCATTTATAAGAGAGTAAGATACCTTTCTTTTATAGGTATAAATAATTTTATTGAAACGAGATTGCCTAGTGAAAATAGACACGAAGTAGCCTAGAGAATTATAAGAGAGTAAAGATAGCATGAGAAACGTGAGATAATAAGATACAAAGAGAAACATTCAAATCATTAAAAGCATGGCCACAAGGCCAGAGTGACCCATCCAAGGCATGTAACCAATGCCTTTGGATATAATAATAATTAATCTTTTTTTTTTTTTTTAAATTTATTTGATTGCTAATTTATACAAGCAACCAATGGGTCTAGAACACCTGATAAAAGGAGGGAGGTCATATTTGAACTACAGCTCATCAGCTATATAATTAATCTAATACTTCCAAAATGTACAAGACTTGCATATGTGCAGTGTCCAAAGTCTTGCTGTGTCTGTCCCAATTAAATGTTGTGCAGCATAAGGACTTGGTCAATAGTAAACTATGATTAACTAAAATACATGAGTTTTTAATTTTTCAAACTACTGAATAGCTAAAAAAAGGGGGCAGCATAAGAAGTTGAGATAACAAGACCACTCAACAATATTCCATGTTAAGAAATACAAATGTCTCTTGACATAAGTGTTAACATATTGGCAACAATGGTGCATATGCTAATGCATGTATTGAAAAACAAATAAGAATTACTGGTAATAAAGGTGTAGTGATAGATAGAAGGGAAGAATAATGGAGTATGCTTGGGGGTTCATGGGTAGATTCTAGGTTGTTGTCAAACTGTTTTTTGTCAGAACATGCAGAAGCTACTTTTTATGCTCATGCATGTATCATGCCAATACCTTGATATAGTTGTCTGAATCCAGAGTAAAGCGGTGATAAATTCCAGCAGGCAAAACGATCATGCCCCCCTTCTTTACCCATACACGAATCCATTTTTCATTACGATCCCTGACATCAAAATAACCTTCACCAAAGAACAAGCAGTCAACAACCTGAACCCTTTTGGTAATGTAGAAATTGTAAAGCATATTAAAGAACAATTTATCCTACCACTTCCCGCTACAGCATAGCGGATCTCCTCATCAGTGTGAAGATGTTCCTCAAAAAAGCTTTTGATCTTCTCTTCATAGTTAGGCAGCTTTTCTGGGGAAACCTCACAGAAGTCCTGTAGAAGAGGTTTATCTAAATAAAATTTATTTGAAGAGAGAAATTCTCAATCTGTACATTTATTGGCAGATACCCAATTATGAGCATTCAAATGGAAGAATGAATGGGACACATATTAACACCCTTGTTCCATAGGGCCAACAGGTTCTTAAATGCAATGCGTGGTGTTTTACATCATTGGGCTAACAAATATCTGTATTTAATAATTTAATTAATTTTATTAAATAAAAAAGTAAACTCAAATACATAGGTAGTGATTAAAATTACTCCAAAAGATTCACATATCAAATTCTTGGATTTATATAGAATAACTTTCTGTATTTCTCTTCAACAAGTCAGAGAGATAGACCATGTAGAAAATCAACATATAATTCAAGCACAATATTGTCTTGCAAGAACACTCAACACACACACACAAGGTATAAAAATGTATGTCAGTGTGACAAACTAAACAACTATAGTCACAAGTTATTTTGACAAACCATGTAGGAATAACCACGCGATTCACGAATCTTCTTTAACTCCTCATCAGTTTCGTAGTTATCAGCATCTAGTCTCCAGCTGAGTACTCCAAGTTCTACAAGTCAACATAATGGCTCCAGAAGTCAAAGACCCAAATATTAATAATTGAATGATTACCCCATTCTTTAAAGATGCTCACCAGCAAGTTGGTCTAGGGACACAAATTCCTTCGGTTCCTTGTGATGGGGGAGTCTCTGGTCTTCATCACTATCATCCATGTACCATGCCTGGAGAACTTCCTCTCTAGGATCCTGTGGATATTTAGAGTTAGAGACGATAACTTATGATAGCAAAAGGGGGCCATGTTAAACAATGAATTCAAACAATTTTGTCTAACATGAAAGTTGTGCAGTTCAAAGAACCGCAAAAAAACCATCTGATGCAGGGACTCCTCAGTCCTCATTCTGATGAACACCCATTGAATTAAAGCACTGTATTACCATTCATCATAACAAGTCATTGTGTTATGATGTGGTGCACATTTAGGAATGCTTTTGAGCATAGCAGGATAAGAATTTTAGTCACGGAATTAAATGTTTTGTGGGTTTAGCTCAAAAGTTCCAGGCCTAGTTTGCTGCAGGCAGCCAAACAGGTTTAGGTTCAAATGCTTCAAGACAAATGAAAATAGAAGAAAAAGAAAGCAATTACACATAGGTTTCTTATGCAATCACACCCTCAAGAAGCTTCAGAAAAAACTGCTGGAATTAAAAAGAATGCAGCTATGACCTTAAGAAATCACTTATAAAAAAAAATGACCTTAAGAAATCACAATGTAAATAAAAATTTTAAATTCCTTCAGTCTATGTGCTTGCAATTCCATGAGCTTCTTGCTGCCTGTATTACCATCAATCCTCACATAAAACATCTCACAGCAAAACTTTCCTAATCAGTTTGTTCTGCCCATTCTTTCTAAACAACTCATCTCCAAGCAAAATTTGTCGTAATATATTAACAGAATTAGAGACCACAACTAATGCCAAGATTAAACAGCTATAATTCCATTGCATAAACCAAAAACACCATTTATTAGCAGTATCAACAAAATACAGTGATTGATACTTATAAATTTAAAACAACAAATACACTGCTAAAATGTTTCTGCACATTATATTGTTTGGGATTTATTTGACCTAACACCTGACATCCTCGCATAAAACAAAAGAGTTTTCAAGTCCAAAACACCTGATTCTGAACTAGGTTTACCTAACTTAAAACTACCTTAGAAAATAAAAACCTAATAATTTTCATTAATATCTGTCAAATTGATTGTAGTAGTAAATTATAGAATATCTTAACCTGCTGATCAGGTTAAGGACCTAAGATGTTAATTTTGAAGTACTAAGACAACCAGTGTTGATAACTACATAGATTTAGAAAACTAGTCAAAGAGTACTCTAGGAAGGGGAAAAGAAGAAGAAGATGAGGGAGGTACATAAGGTTATCTTTGCATTCAATATGGAGATTCTATATCACATAGGGGGTTGATAAATCAAATCCAAACCATCCATGTTGTCCTGGTCCATTGTAACCAGGGAAGAGGATTGTTCCCCTGTTCATTTCAATCTTACATCTCACCATAACATTTATATGAATGACAAATGTTATGCATTAAGACTCTTGATATGAGAGAAATGCTGGCCATGAAGTTGTGACTATGGCCAATAAAACTAAGTCAAATGCGACACGTATGACCTAACCCGATGACCTCATTCACATGAATAGTTTGTTTGGATGGAGGGGTAGGAGAGGAGAGGAGAGTAGAGTGAATGGGAGGGGTATGGTTTAATGAACCTTGTTTGGATGTCAATTTATATGAAATTCCCCTCCCCTCTCCTCTCCCTACTTAATTTTTTAAACATCCAAACAAGGGGGAGGGATATCAATTCCCCTTCCCCCCTTCTTAATTTTTAAAACATCCAAACAAGGTGAAGGGGTAACCATTCCCTCCACTCTCATTAGTCTCCTCTCCTTTCCCTCCTTACACCCTTTACCCTCCTCTCCCTCCAAACTTCCAAAAGTAGTGGCAGTGCAGACTGCAGAGAGTGAATCTGCTGTTGTGTTTGGCAAGCACTCCTTCAAATACAATGTATATGGAAAAGGAAAATATTTCACAAAACTATGGAAAGGCTTCAGATTAACAATAACCTTCCAAACACAACCAGCATCATCATATGTGACCGATTTTAACTTTCAGATTTACTGCATTTCATAGACAAGCAAATAACTTCAACAACAATATTAAACAAATAAATAACTAAGATTAAAAAGCCGTCTGCTTGCACACATATTGATAAAGAAGCTGTCTTTTATTATATCCAAGGTTACTTTCTTTTGTTAATATTCTATTACAATTTATTTTCTAAATTTCCAATTAAGCAACTTGTCATGCATGCTCCATCAAAGTTAATCCAATGCCAACTTTTTAAAATTCCCCCAAAAAACCTGATCCAAGCTGTTCACTTGAAACAATCCCATAATTTGACACCCAAAAAAACACAAAATACCCAAAATCAAGTAAAGAATCCAACCTTGTACAAACAAGTATCTCAACTATCAAACAAGTTTCACAGGAATAATGAGCTGAAACCAGAACATTTGAAATCCTAATAATACAGATTAAGCACTACAATTCATCAACTAATCACTTGAATAAAAAGCATCTACTAAAAAACTATATGGGTTTTTGTACCATTTCCAAAAACACATCAACCCCCAAAAAGATTTAAAAAATTTAAGCCAAAAAAGCAAATTTACAGAAACATAATTCAACCAATTCACACAGTCCTACATAATTCTCAACCCCAATAAAGTAATTCCCAGATACCAGATGTATCAAAATCATCTAAAAATTAATGATCAGAAAAATAAACAAAAACAAACATATCACTCTTGGAGAGAAAAAAAATTAAGGTACAAATTCAATTGAATGAAATTAAGATTATATTTACAAAGAGAAGATTTTTCTCGGGAAAAATTAAAACTTTCTAGAGAAACAAACAGAAAGATATAAACTTTACAGAGGTTACCTTCTCTGGGGCACCCATAGTTTGTAAATTCTTTTGAATTTTTTTTTTTTTTTTTGAGAAGAATTCTTTTTTTGAATTCTTTGTGAGCTTTTGTTTTTGATAATCTCTTTGTGAGCTTTGTGGCTACGCCTACGCGAGAAGCTGAGACGGTCTTATAAATATTGAGTGGTAATTTGTTGGAAAGACGAAAATGTCCTTAAGTTGTTTACTAAATGTGAGGGCTTGTGGTTGTGGGCTCGTCCAGGTTAATTGAATCGAGGATGGGTAAGTGGGGGTATTATAGTCATTGTGAGTTGAAAGAAAGCCATTGAATTTGACTCGTTTAAGGCTATGACTAGTAAAGCCCATTGAATTAAGATTATCCTAAATTCTAATCTTTGGTTTTATTTTAATCTGCGTGCAAAATTGCAAAGAATCTTAAGCCTCTCACGTTCACATTAGGATCTCTCAATTTCTTTTTTTTCTTTTTTTTTTTTGAGAAATATAGGATCTTTCTATTTTGTTTTGAATATATAGGCAGAAGGATTTTTTTCTTTTTTTAATTTTAAGTTTGAGAGCAGTTATATAGATATAAGCATAATTTTAAAAGTCGGACCGGTCAAAAAAGCAAAAAGAAAAATGATTTTCAGTTATCTATCAAACCAAAAGTCCAACTAATGACATTATAAATAATTTAATTAATAAATTTAAAAATTAAATAAATGTATAGTATTAACAACTCATCATATTTAATATATATATATAAATATTTAAAAAAGTTTTCAACTATACATACCTTATACTAAATAAGTATAAACAATAAATAAACATTACAAAAATGATAATTATTTTATAACAATTTTCCCTTTATGATCCTTTACAACAATCTTCACGCCTTCTTTTTATAAATTAGTCTGCTATTCTGATTTGTCAAATGTTTACGCAATTACGCTCCACATATTCCGGAAGAGTTCTGTGTTCTATACATGTGGCTGCTAGTTTTATCTCGATGGCATTATTCTTGCATCCCTCTTTCTCAAGTATTATTATTTTACTAGTCGCTAATTCGCGTTATGCGCGGAAAGTTTTTATATAAATGTGAAATGTATATAACATATGCAAGATCATCTTGATTTATTTTTCTTCTTCTGTTGAATGCATTTTTCATTTGTAGTTTAAGATGTTACTTTAAGTCTAAAAATATTCCAATTAAATAATGGTGTCTTGTGCTAATCCAAAATAAAATTAATTTTGCCAAATTCAACATTAGCTTCTATTTGGCAAATCCCAATCGTTGAGCAAAAGAAATTGCCAAAATCCCATTTCTTAATTCCTTAACCTTCTTGAACTTCCACACTATCCAAGCCAAGAGGACAAAAATAGAAATCTGAAATTTAGGAGTATGGGCCATCTAACCAAATTAAGTGCAAGTTTAAAAAATAATTGACTTAAATTTTGAATAACATCCCGTCAACCAAACAAAGAAAAAAGAGTAGAGTAATAATATTATTATTTAAAAGAGTTGAAAGAAAGGCATATGAAATTTGAGATCTCTTTTTTTTGGATAAAAAAAAAAAGAAGAAGAAGGAATGCATGAGACTCCAATCTAAATGGGAAAAAAATCAGCAATATAAAAATACATTCACTCCGCTAATTCAAAAACTTTCATCCAACCAAATCAAGACATCTATTCCTCAATTTTCATACACTGCCAAGTCTACCTTAGGCTGGAACTCAAAATGATTTAATTTGATTGAGTGTTGCATAGAATTAAATTTGTTTGTCTCAATATGCAGTAGCACTTAATTGATGCAACCTTAATGCAACAATAGCTCTTGAACAATGCAGTCCAGTATGAAATACTTGTTACCAAGTAATATTCCCTCTTGGCCTACCTTGCTTGACATTCTATTCAGCCTCTTTTGCAAGCTTCTCCCTAATGAGCTTTTTGTGTGCCAACAACACCAAACCCTACAAAGAAAGCAAACATTTTTATACAAATCCAAGATATCAATACCTTAAAAAAATAAAAAATAAAACATATGGAGACCTTTTTTTGGATCTTAAATAACAAAATTTTAAAATACAACCCTAGGTCCATTCATTTACAACAAAAGTAGCAAAAGCTACAATGAACAATATGTCAAGCACAAATTATTCTCATATAGACACAAATCTTACGCTAACACATCACTCTACACATCCCCATCATATTTTTTGCAAGCCCCATACACAACCTTCTTCACTCTTCAGAGCATAAGGAAACATATCATCAAAGTACATAAACTAATAAGGATGATACTACTTGAAATGAAGTTGTTTAAAGAAATCTATTTTAAATTAAATCATTAAAATAATAACAAATGATTGAAAAAGATAATGACTTAGTAAAAAAAATTCAAACTCAAACTTTTGCACTCACCAGGGGCCATCAAATCATTATGTTTTGGCTCAGTGTGTAACGCCTTCACTGAGCACTGTCTTTGTGAAAAACTCAAACCATGAGTCGGAGGTTGGGGCCGATTCGATAATAGCCTAAATAAACCGCTTTGGGAACCTGAAAACACCAAACAAATAAACAAAATCAATCATTATCAGAACAATTAAACAACCAAAAAGAGGTATCAATTTCATTCAAATGAATAAATAACCTTTTGAAATTACAGTAGATGAAGAAGAATAAGTCTAAATCAAAACCTTAATTAAAACAAAATCTAACACAATCACGTAATTCAAAACCAACTGATCAAAATACCAAAAACTAAATTCTTTTAAATCCTCAAATTTAAAATGGAATTTTACTTTTTAAGCCTTCGTATATTTGGATAAAGATTCAGCTTTTCAAACACGGAAAACTCATAGCTTGTCTAAAATTATCTTATGGGTAACATCTAATATAACAAAATAGTAACTAACTGACATTGACACCCAAAAATTTATAATACATCATTTAGAACCTTATTCAAAAGTTTTGAATTAAAATAACACAATTTAAAGAGATTAGTTAACCAAAGTTCTCCACAGTTTCACTCCCACTAACAAATATAGATAACAGCACACATAAATATCTACATAGTTTCCAAAGGGTGGACCTGAAACAACACACATAAAAATAATCCAGCATACTAACAGAAATAACCTAGCCTTCAAAAAAGGTCAAGTCAGTGCAACCCATTTTGCATATATATTATTATTAATTATATATTATATTATAATTAATAAGTCCAAAAATTACCGGAGACTGACTTATTATTAAATATATATGTAACGACCCAAGGAAAAACGCTAGCCACATCTGCGCTATACCTCAAAAGGACTAGTCACAATTGAGGCTCTTTGTAGTTGTTAATAAAGCCCAGTTCAACCCAGTAAATACCCGATGTGGGACTCATCACACACCCACATACATCACACAATCAATCAAATTGGGGCATCACAATTTCCCCCACTTAAATCCCTAACGTCCTCGTTAGGGCCCACTTTGTGGGGTAGTGTCTTTGAGCTCACACGGGATTACCGGGCCGGCTCTAATACCATATGTAACGACCCAAGGAAAAGCGCTAGCCACATCTGCGCTATACCTCAAAAGGACTAGTCACAATTGAGACTCCTTGTAGTTGTTAATAAAGCCCAGTTCAACCTAGTAAATACCCGATGTGGGACTCATCACACACCCACACACATCACACAATCAATCAAACTGGGGCATCACAATATATTATCTCGATGGCATTATTCTTGCATCCCTCTTTCTCAAGTATTATTATTTTATTATAAAACTTTACTCAATCAAAGCCAATATCCAACTAATTCGCATTTGTTTTTGAGCTTCTTAACCTTATTTGAATAATTATCACCAAGATCATTTCACATTGCAGATGAATTGAAGGTGCTATTTTAATGAATTTTGTTATTGATTTTAGGGTTTTTTTTTTCTCCATTTGTCTAATATTCGGTTCCTATATTGATCTGTTCATTCTGACCCCTTTCTTCAGTGGATTCAACTTCAATTCAGGAGCCATTAGTTTGCCTCCAATTGATCCACCTTAAGAAGTATGTATTTTATATATTTTATGAATAAGACTCATAATCAATCATAGCTAATCTATTAAAAAAAAAAAATTTACTTCAATACCTGTGTTTCTTTCTAGGATAAACTACGTATTTAGTCTCTATCTTTTATACTATATTTCAATTTGGTCTCTAATATTTTGATTGTGTCAATTTGGTCTATAACCCTTCAATGCTATGTCAATTTAAGTCATTTTTTTTATTTCTTGGGTGAAAATTGCTGATATGGCAAATTGCCCCAAAAAAATAATAATAAAAAAACTAGTTTATCGCTACATCAACGAAAATTAATTTTTTATTTTGGCTATTAGCCATGTCAAAAATTTTCGTCCAAAAGATAACGAAATGAATTTGTAAGGACCAGATTTGACTTGAATACAGAACAGGAATGGATCCAGGCCCACGTAGCCCAAACAATAAATTTATAGAGTGCGGGAGAAAAAGCTAGCGGGAGAAAAAGCTAGTCTGAATCTTGGGCCAAGATCTTGGATTATAGCGTTAGAAGGAAAGAGCAATACGCGTAATCTATACAAAAAGTATCCTCGGATATGCCCTAATGCTATGATTTTAGAATTCTCCAGTCCCCTTTCCTTTCTCCTTCCTTCGTATTATATACTATGGCTTTTTTTACCTTTTTCTCCATCCACGTGTGGATTAGGCGTTGAAAGTCCTTTTTCTCCATCTCTCTGGTTTTTTCTTGAATCTTCCATTCTTAGCTGGAAGGCTACGTGTTCACTGTTCAGGTATCACCTCCACATTAATGCGGCCAGAACGTTAGCTGGGCGGCATTTAATGCGGAGGTGACAATACCCTTAGATATTTGTTATTTCTTACTCTTATCATTTATTTGATATTTTCCCCTTCATTTTGTTGTAAGGTTTGTCTGAGGCGTTACTCTAAGTGACTGATAAGTTTACCAGATACATCGGATAGAAGTTCCGAGGTGGCTATCGTCCTCGGACATGGTCAAATTCCTCACAAGCACTCTTTACATCTCCTCAGAGGGTAATTTTATCTCTTCTTTTGTTGGTTGTCCTCGGATATTCTCTTACCCTCAGATTGGATATTGGGCCTGGCCCTTTCTTACACAGTTTGTACATATGAGACTAGATATTGGGCCGGGCCTCCTTCAACGCAGTTTGAACACAGGGTACAATTGGTCCCCACAATAGCCCCTCAAAATCTTGCTTTTCGGCTCCTCGGGAGAAAATGAGGATTTTGATTCTCTCGTCGGATCTGCCTTATGATCTGGTTTTATTGGGTCAAATCGCAACAACACGTATTTATCTTCTTGTGACTCACCCCTGACTCTTCAGTGTCCAGGATGCGCCTTCATTTAATTTTGGCAACTCCTTTGTCTCCCATGTTCAACGGTTAGATGATAATCCAACGGCGGTTGAGCTTTCTGGGAATTTGAGCGGGCGAATTCCCGCTCCTAACTTTTGCGCCACTATAAGTGGACTTTCAAATCAGTTTCTTGTTACTTTTGAACGATTGCGTTATTCTAAAACCTGATACTTTCTTTCTTTCTTTCGCTCCTTTGTGCGTTTACAAATACCAAAATCCTGTCCAAGGACCATTCCTTACACCTGTAAGTCTTCCTAAACTATCTCCAACTCTTATTCCTTTTATTGTAAAATTTCCTCTATAGGACCTCTTAGAAAATGGGTAGATTCAGGGAGTTAGTTGACACCGAGGAAAAAATGAGGAATTTTAGGACTAAGTATAACATCCCTCCACATGTGGGCGTTAGGTACGCGACACAGGGTGAGCGGTATGATGAAAGAAAATCGAACGAGGTTGTCATTCCTATGATTGCCTTCATAGAAGGGGGGATGACCATTCCCATGGGCACCCTTACTAGGAATTACCTTAGGTACTTCAGGTTATCCCCCACACAATGCGCGCTGAATATGTTTAGGGTATTAGGATGTATAGAAGCCCTAAACAAAAGAATGAACCTGAACCTGACCCACCACGATATAAACTGGATTTACAACCTTCAACACCTAAAAAATCAGGGATACTATTTAAAATCCCGGCACGCAGAGGTCAGGATGATTCAGTGTCTCCCTGTATCTAACAAGGGATTAAAAGAAGATTTCCTAATCTTCTCTGGGCAGTGGCATGATGGCTTACCATGCCCAGTTAAAGAGGGTGAGCCAGGTGGGGAACTAATTTATTTAATCTTCATATTCAACTTTTCATATTCTAGTATTCCCATTGTTGTCGGCTGATACTAAAGTTACTCCTCATTGTCTCTACTGACATTGCAAATCCCCGCGCCACTACGCCATCGTTACGTTTAGTTAACAAAGTCAGCCTGGATAAAGTTCTCCGAGCTGAAATTTACGTCAACCCATCAGACGGTCAGTTAAGAGCAGCTCATCTCATCCTCGGCTACAGCCCTATATCACGTGCATTCCAAGCTCCTTCGTGCGTGATAAAGGCTAAGGATCCTCGGCTTCGCAGAATTAGCGTTGCTTACGAAGGGTTCATAGTCCCTCAAGGCGTTCCTCTTCCCAGATACTCCCAGCTTACCGAGGCATTGCCTGTTGCCAGCCTCGCAGAAGTAGCTCCATCTTCTCCCCCCGTTTTTCAAGTAAAGGAGGAAGAAGAAGTTGAACGAGAGGAAGAAGGTTTTGTGGACCTAGCCTCGGCCACAGACGATTACGAAGTCTTCAACCTACTCACTCCATCACCTAACACTCCTGAGGATATGGGCATCCAGAGGAAGCCCCAACGCAGTCTCCAGGAACTATTGGAGAGCCAACTTGGAAGGGGGGAGGCTGGGAGACCCACCCAACCAAAACTTCCTCCCCTTCCTCCTAAATCTCCTCCTCGTGCCCCTCAGCCACCTCCTCCCTCTAGGACTGAACAACCTGACCTTAAGAGGAGAAGGGAGCCTAAGGGCAAGGAGGTAATGGAGACTGGAAGGACTCGTTCTTCCAGTGAAGAGGAGGCCCATAAGCCAACGAAGCAATTAAAAATCAGCAATGCCCCCAGCCGAGGACCAGAGATGGGAGAGGTTCAGCAGCCTGAACCCCGAGCATGGCTTCCAGCTCCCATGCTTGGGGGTGAGCCTCTGACCGATGATGCATCGATCAGAGATTACAATGGGGGTATTGGCTGCCATGTGGCCTCGGCGTTGGAAGAAACCCTCCTGCTCCCCAAAGACATGGTGGAGCTACGAGGACTAAGGAGGAACGAAGTTTTTCTCCAAGCCAAGCGATGTTTGGGAATGGTATGTATTGTTATTTTTTCAATCTTTTTTTTTTTTTTACTTGACATAACCCTAATTTCGTGTTACTTGTGCGTATACACGTTATTACTCTTATATTTTTTTTTTTGTGTTTGTTTTGTTGTTGTCTTCTTTTTTTTTTTTTTTCAAACAGGCTGTTCAAAGTACGTTCAGGATGGAAGAAATTTATCATTCCGTCACACAGCAGCTAGATGAGGAGAGAAAAAGAAGGATCTCTGCTGTGCAGACGTTGACCATCGCTGAGAAGAGCAATGCTGACCTCAGGGAGAAGTTGAAGACTGAGGAGCAGCAAAGGAAAAGCGTCGAAGCTGCTTTGAAGGGTGCTGAGACACAGGCCGAGAGCCAAAGGAAGCTGGCCAATGATGTTAAAGGGCAGTTGGTTACGACCAAGGAGCAGATTGCAGCCCTTAGGCAGCAGCTGGAGGAGGCTAACAAACTTAAAGACTTGGCTGAGAAGGCCAGACTGCAGGCTGAGGAAGACAAGCTCAAGGCTGAGAAGGAAAGAGATGAGGCTGAGCAACACAGCTACGATGTTGGCGTAGCCGAGACCGAGGACGCTCTACGGGCTGAGGTCCCTGCAGTCTGCTGCGCTTATTATGTCCAGACTTGGGAGGAAGCCCTCAACCAAGCTGGAATTGACGCTTCTTCTGAGCTAAGGAAGCCTGAGAACATTGTCTTTCCTCTGGCCTTGCAGATTTCTAATCAGAAAGATACAGCTCCTCCAGCTTCCCAGCCAACCAAAGAGGCTCAATCTCAGCATCCTTCCTCAACCAGTCAGGAAGCCTAGGGCAGAGAGCAAGAGACCTTAAAGGATTCTTCTTTGGATAAAGTGACTGAGGCACCTCAGCCTGAGGCAGCTTCTCAAGACTTTGAGAAGCAACTAGCCTTGGTCACTTTACCTGCAGAAGGGTCTCTTAAGGAGAAGGAGAAAGAGGCCCCTCCTGAGGCAGCTGACCAGGCTTCCAAATCCAAACTTCAGATTAAATTGAAGCCTTAGTTTTGTATTTATTTTTAAGATAATGATAATGACTGTACTTTCGTCTTCTGTGCTTAAAGATCAATTTTGATAATGTATGAAACACTTTTCTTTATTTCAAGTAATACTTGTCAGCATTATCGTTTTACTTAACTGTATGATATTTATTTTTCTTTGTTCTCTGTTTACTTTCAAAACCCGATACATTATCAAGGAACCAGCATGCATTATTGAGGAACAAGATGCATTAATAAAAAATAACGTTAATCTTTCAAAAATGTATCTCCCTTTTACCAAGTTCACTAATAAGTTTCACAATTTCCAAGCAATATCACAACACTTAAACAATAAGCAGGATGTGAAGATATTGAAATATACTTACACTTATTTGACATCCATAAAGTCAATCATGACCTATAAAACAGGTCAAGACTTAATCCAGAAAATAATAACTCATATTCAAGATCATGTTCTAAAGATTTTAACACAACATATACTCCATTGAATATATTCCTTAACATTGCAAGGACAATTATTTTTACAAGGTTCATGGTCCGAGGACTAGACATAGATGATTTTCCATTTCTCATTTTAAGAGATGTTCTGAAATATTAATTTACACTAAGTTTGTGGTCCGAGGACCTGACATAATTTAATTTCTGTTTAATATTACAATAGATGCCATAGGATATTAATTTCCACTAAGTTTGTGGTCCGAGGACCTGACATAACTTAGTTTCTGTTTAATATTTCAATAGATGCCATAGGATATTAATTTCCACTAAGTTTGTGGTCCGAGGACCTGACATAACTTAGTTTCTGTTTAATATTTCAATAGATGCCATAGGATATTAATTTCCACTAAGTTTGTGGTCCGAGAACCTGACATAACTTAATTTCTGTTTAATATTTCAACAGTTGTCATAGGATAAATGGAAGCAAGGAAAAAACACAATGTAACTTTTCTTATCAATAGTAATATATTTTCAGATTATTTACATTCCAAGGATGAAGTACAACTCTTTCATCTAAATCTTCTAAGTAATAGGCTCCTATTCCCGCCACCGTCGTAATGCGATATGGTCCCTCTCAATTGGGCCCCAATTTTCCCCAGGCAGGGTTTTTAGTGTTTCCCACAACTTTCCTCAAAACCAAATCCCCTGGGGCCAATGGTCTCAACTTCACACTCATATCGTAGCCTTGTTTTAGCTTGTGCTGATAGTAGGCTAACTGTACCCTAGCGTTTTCTCGTCGTTCTTCAATTAGATCCAGGTTCTTCTTTAGCAAGTCGTCATTTCCGTCCGAGGTAAATGCGCTAGATCTCATAGTAGGGAAACCGTTCTCCAGAGGGATTACAGCTTCAGCCCTATACGTCATTGAGAAGGGGGTCTCTCCAGTAGACTTCCGAGGTGTTGTCCTGTACGTCCAAAGAACGTGTGGTAGCTCTTCAACCCATCTTCCTTTGGCGTCATCCAACCTCTTTTTAAGTCCATTCACGATGACCTTATTAACAGCCTCAGCTTGCCCATTTCCTTGCGGATAGGCCGGAGTGGAATACCTGTTCTTTATTCCCAGGTCAGAACAGTACTTCCTAAAAGCTTTGCTGTCAAATTGAAGGCCATTATCTGAGATGAGGACGTTGGGAACCCCAAATCGCGTAACTATGTTCTTCCAGATGAATCTTTTGACATCCACATCCCTGATATTGGCTAAAGGCTCAGCTTCGACCCACTTAGTGAAATAATCTGTGCATACCAGGAGGTATTTCTTGTTCCCTACAGCCTTTAGGAAAGGACCCACAATATCTAGGCCCCACTGAGCAAAAGGCCACGGACTAGACAGAGGGTTAAGCATCCCTCCAGGCTGATGAATGTTCGGTGCAAACCTCTGGCATTGATCGCATTTCTTGACATATTCCTGCGCCTCTTTTTGCATGTTTGGCCACCAATATCCTTGGGTAAGAGCCCTATGAGACAGTGATCTTCCCCCTGTATGACTTCCACAAACCCCTTCATGCAATTCCTCTAGAGGTAACTCTGATGCCTCTGGGTGGACACACAACAAATAAGGCCCAGAGAATGAGCGCTTGTACAGTTTTCTGTCCTCGGATAACCAAAACCGAGGAGCTTTCCTCCGTACTTTATCAGCTTCAGACTTTTCTTCAGGCAGTACATCTTTTTCCAAGAACAGTGATACAACATTCATCCAGCTTGGACCCAGCGTAATCTGATGTATCCGTGGAGCACCCTGATGCATCAGAGCTTGCGTATGTAGGTCTTCCACCAAGACTACCCGAGGCAGATCCTGGGCCGAGGACGTGGCAAGGGTGGCCAACGAATCTGCATGGGTGTTCCCACTTCTAGGAACATGAGACAAGTCAAAAACTTCAAACTTTTCTTGTATACTCCTGACTTGACCTAAATATTCCTGCATTCTTGAATCTCGTGCCTCTAGGTCACCTCTTACTTGTCCCACAACCAGTTTTGAGTCCGAAAAAACCTTTACTGCCTTTCCCCCCATTTTTTGAACCATCACCATTCCCCTCAACAAAGCTTCATACTCTGCTTCATTATTCGTAGCAGAGAAATTCAGTCTTAAGGATTTCTCGATGATAATCTTCTCAGGGGATACCAGTACTAGCCCCACTCCTGATCCCCGTTAATTGGCTGCTCCATCAACATATAACTCCCAAGGCGGTAGGCCCTGAATAGAGGCCACACCTACCAATCTTTCATCCACTGATTCATCTAAATCTTCTACCTCCTCTGGACATTCAGCAAACTTAGCCACCAAATCAGCGAGCACCTGTCCCTTTATAGAGGTACGGGGCATGTACTTTATATCAAAAGCCCCTAGAATCGTACCCCACTTAGCTACCCTCCCTGTATAATCGGCGCTCCTGAGCACTGACTTGAGGGGAAGTTGAGTCAGAACGACCACAGTATGCGCCTGAAAGTAATGGGGAAGTTTCCTTGTGGCATGCACTACAGCCAGTATCGCTTTTTCTAGTGGCCGATAGCGCACCTCAGCCTCGTTAAGTGACTTGCTTACATAATAGACTGGCCGTTGTATACCATTGTCCTCCCGTATGAGTACAAGGCTTATGGCATGCGAGGCAACGGCAAGGTAAGAAAAGAGGACTTCGTCCACCAATGGGCTAGACATTATGGGTGGATGGGACAGGTAGCGTTTAAGCTCTTGGAATGCCCTAACACACTCCTCGGACCATTGAAACTCTTTCCATTTATGCAATAAAAGAAAGAAAGGTCTACATCTTTCCGCTGATCTAGATATGAACCGATTTTGAGTTGCCATCATCCTAGTAAGTTTCTGGACTTCCTTTGGATTCCGAGGTGGTTGCAAGCTATTGATTGCCTTGATCTGATCTGGGTTTACCTCAATTCCCCTATGAGTCACCATGTATCCTAGGAACTTTCCTGACCCTACTCCAAATGAACATTTGGAGGCATTCAGACGCAACTTGTGCCATCTCAGGATTTCGAAAATGTTTGTAAGATCTGCTAAGTGCTCAGACACCAACTTGCTCTTCACAACCATATCATCAATATAGACCTCAATAGTTTTTCCTAACCGTGATTCGAACATTTTTGTCATCATCCGTTGATAAGTTGATCCTGCATTTTTTAGACCAAAAGACATTACTTTGTAGTGGTAATTCCCCACAGGAGTGACAAAAGCCGTTTTTTCCTGATCTTCCGCTGCCAATGGAATTTGGTGATAACCTTGGAAGGCATCCAGGAAGCTCATCCGAGGATGGCCTACTGTCGCATCTACTAATTGATCTATCCTCGGCATAGGGAAGGGATCTTTGGGGCAAGCCTTGTTAAGGTCTGTAAAGTCCATGCAGACACGCCATTTTCCTGTCTTCTTCTTCACCACCACGGTATTAGCTAGCCATTGAGGGTAAAATATCTCTTTAATAGCCCCTGCCTATTTAAGTTTAACCACCTCATTCTTGATTGCCTTTACGTGTTCATTCGAGGGGCGCCGAGGCGGTTGCTTTTTTGGAGTGGCTGAGGGATCTACGTTTAAACGATGACAGATGAATTCCGGATCTAAACCAGGGGCTTCATAAGCATCCCATGCAAAAACGTCTACGTTTCTCCTCAGAAGTTCAACCAACTCTTCCTTCTCCTGTAGGGGCAGCTGAGCCCCTACCTGGAAGAATTTCTCTAGGTCGTCTCCTATAACCACCTTTTCCAGGTCCTCACAATTCGTCTCGTCATCTGGCCCCCCACGCAGTGACGATGGGGTTCTTAACTGCTATAAATCATTTTCTTTACTGGCCGAGGCGCCAGTCTCTGGTTTGTGCTGAATTGCCGCAACTAAGCATTGCCTAGCCATAGACTGGCTTCCCACTATTTCCAGTACTTGACCTCCAGAAGGATATTTTACTTTCTGATGAAGGGTAGAAGAAACAGCACCCAAGGAATGTAGCCATGGCCTGCCCATAATGGCCGTGTATGGGGAAAAAGCATCTACCACGATAAAATCTACCTCAACCACATCCAATCCAGTTTGCACAGGCAGTCTGATCTGACCCTTAGGGACAACCATCTTACCTTCGAAACTCACCAAAGGCGAGCTGTATGTAGATAAATCCTCGAACTTTAAACCCAGACCCTTATAGAGGTCAGGATACATAATTTCCGCTGCACTTCCTTGGTCAATCATGACCCTCCTCACATCGTATCCACCAATTCTAAGGGTAACTACCAGAGCATCATCATGTGGCTGTATGGTTTCCAATTTGTCCTCTTCTGAAAAACTCAGCACTAGAGGACATTCGTCTTGACTTTCTTCGACACTGAATTAAGCTCATCGTCGGTGTAATGGGATACTGACATTATCTTGGAAGGGCAGGATCCAGTCCTCCCTGGGGCAGCGAATATGACATTGATGGTGCCCAAAGGAGGTTTCGATGCAGGATTTCCTTGAAACGCTGCGCCAGTCTGGCCTCCTTGGCTGCTGGAATGGTGCAATAGATGCTTTAACCTCCCCTCTCGAACCAGCTGCTCTAAATGGTCCCACAAGTTCCGACAATCCTCAATGGCGTGACCGTGATCTTGATGATAATGGCAGTACAGGTTTTAGTTACGATTGCTTGGATCTCCTGCCATTTTATTCGGCCATTTAAAAAATGGTTCATTTCTTACTTTTTCCAAGACTTTCTGCACTGGCTCTCGAAACACAACGTTGACCGCCTGGGCATTGGCAAATGCAGATTGCCCTGAAAAGTCTCTCTGAGGACAATTGTTTTGCAACCGATCCGACCTGGAATCCCTCCTTTCTTGGGGGATCACCTTTGCCTTCCCTTTACCTTGCAACTGATCTTCCTCAATCCTCATGTACTTGTCAATCCTATCCATTAGTAAGCGTACACTGGTGACAGGTTTGCTAGTGAGTGACTTTCTCAAATCGTGCTCCGCCGGCAATCCTGCCTTAAATGTACTAATGGCCACATCATCATAGTCCCCATCTATCTCGTTAAACATTTCCCAATATCTATCCGAGTAAGCCTTCAGAGTCTCTCCCTCACGCATAGACATTGATAGCAAAGATCCTAAAGGCAATGGTACCCTACTACATGTGACGAAGCGGGCGCCAAAGGACTGGGTAAGTTTCTTGAAAGAGTCAATGGAATTTTCCCTGAGGCCATTAAACCATCTCATTGCCATTGGACCCAAGCTGGACGGAAAGATCTTACACATTAGGGCCTCATCCTTTGAATGGACGGCCATTTTTTGATTAAAATGGCTAACATGCTCCACTGGATCTGTCCGGCTGTTGTAAAGAGAGAAAGTTGGTTGATTAAATCGCCGAGGAAGGCTGGCACCCTCGATCTGATGCGTGAAGGGCGATTTGGCCACTTGACTTAATGCCTCGTTCATAGCCTTGTTTCCTAGGCCCTTATGCAAGGTACTTTTGCTCTTCCACCTGTAATTACTGTACTCTTCGTCACCGGAGAAGGTTTCACTAGGCGGAGTTTTAGATCTTTGCCTATACGTATCATCCTCTGCATCCCTAGAAGAAGACTCAGATTCAAATGATGCTCACCTCCGCCGCGCGCGACGTAACCTCTTCTTCAACTCATTAATTTCACGTTGCATGTCTTTCTCATTCTCTGCATGAGACACGTGACTTTTCCCACGCGATTGGCTCTTATTAGTGTGCACGGTTTGCCCACTTTGCTCACGATCTCCCCTTCGTTGAGGGTTAACCTCCGAGTAGCTATGTTGCGAACCTCCTGATGCCGCCTGGTGCGGATTGTCGTTACCCTGATGTGGCCTTATCGTTGGTTGATGCGAACCTGATTCTTCCATTTTATGCACTAAACCAAAATCTCTTTCTGATCAGATCAAGCAACTCCCCACAGACGGCGCCAATTGTAAGGACCAGATTTGACTTGAATATAGAACAGGAATGGATCCAGGCCCACGTAGCCCAAACAATAAATTTATAGAGTGCGAGAGAAAAAGCTGGTCTGAATCTTGGGCCAAGATCTTGGATTATAGCGTTAGAAGGAAAGAGCAATACGCGTAATCTATACAAAAAGTATCCTCGGATATGCCCTAATGCTATGATTTTAGAATTCTCCTGTCCCCTTTCCTTTCTCCTTCCTTCGTATTATATACTATGGCTTTTTTTACCTTTTTCTCCATCCACGTGTGGATTAGGCGTTGGAAGTCCTTTTTCTCCATCTCTCTGGCCTTTTCTTGAATCTTCCATTCTTAGCTGGAAGGCTGCGTGTTCACTGTTCAGGTATCACCTCCACATTAATGCAGCCAGAAGGTTAGCTGGGCGGCATTTAATGCGGAAGTTACAGTACCCTTAGATATTTGTTATTTCTTACTCTTATCCTTTATTTGATATTTTCCCCTTCATTTTGTTGTAAGGTTTGTCCGAGGCGTTACTCTAAGTGACTGATAAGTTTACCAGATACCTCGGATAGAAGTTCCGAGGTGGCTATCGTCCTCGGACATGGTCAAATTCCTCACAAGCACTCTTTACATCTCCTCGGAGGGTAATTTTATCTCTTCTTTTGTTGGTTGTCCTCGGATATTCTCTTACCCTCAGATTGGATATTGGGCCTGGCCCTTTCTTACACAGTTTGTACATATGAGACTAGATATTGGGCCGGGCCTCCTCCAACGCAATTTGAACACAGGGTACAATTAATCCCCACAGAATTAAATTGACACAATATTGAAATGTTAGAAACCAAATTGATACAATTGAAAGGTTATAAACTAAATTAAAATATAATGTAAAGAATAAAGACCAAATACTTAGTTAACCCTTCTTTCTATTTGATGTGTTGCGTGAATGCATGCATACATGCATGTGTAATATCAAATTTTTGTTAAGCAACTACTTCTTTCCTACCTTATGCTACTTTTTTATTTTGGTTTTACGAGAAAAACACAATTCATGGCATGCACAATTCCTTTTTTGTACCATAATTTTATGAGAAAAACACCATGTGATCGCAACCTCCAGTTAGGAGTTCGGTCTTGTTAAGGGTGCATTTTTTGACAAGGAACCCATACGTGAGGTTCGGGTCATGTCATGCTTTAGGTTGAAAGGGAGTCTCATTCCGTTGAGAGACTCAGTTTAGTTCAACTTGAGACCAAAGATAGGTCCCACCTCGATGAAAATGAGTAGGGATGTGCATGAGTCAAGTTAAGAGGATTTTTTGACCCAACCTATCATGATGGGTAAAAAAAAATTTAACCAAACCCAACCTATCACATAAGTCTAACCCAACCCACATGGGTCGGATTAAACCCATGGATTGGACAATTTTTTTTTAATTATCATTAAATTGAGCAAAAAAAAATATAAATATAAATATATTAAAAAAACTCAAAGATTAGTATCAATGTAACTCCTTAAAAGTAAACAACACTAAAGACTAAACAATAATAGTAATTTACTAGGATTTGTATGAACTAATTGGCTTTTATATAAGATAGAAAGAGTTAGTTATTTAAAAAAAAAAATTACTAGGGTTTGGAATTTTATGACCCGAACCCAACCCGATCCGCTATCAAAAAAAAAATTGTAACCCAACCCAACCCACAAAATCCTAAAAATCGACTCAACTCGACAGGTTGGGTTAGATCAAGTTGGTTTTGGTGGATTGGCGGGTTAGCTGCACACCTCTAAAAACGAGGTGGTTTACGCATGCAATTGGTTTTCCTTTGTTTAAAGAAGGTGTGAGCGAGAGTGGTATACATATATCAAGAAAGATGACGTGGCCCTTAAGTCTAATTGTGGATAAAGTATCCAACGGCTAAAATTCAAGATCCGGTTGCAGCTGGTTGTCATCCGTGGATAACACAATATTCAACGGCTGAAATCACTTAGATCAGTAAATCATAAATAATAGTCCAATATTCACTTAATTTTATCGCAATCCTAAAACCCTTTTTTAACTTTTAACTAACTTTTCTGAATCTTGAAATATATATATATATATATATATATATATATATATATATATATATATATATATATATATATATATATATATATATATAGGGATAAAACCTATTTTAGTCCCTACATTTTCACACGATTCTCACTTTGGTCCCTAACTTTTTTTTTCACCGCTTTTAGTCCCTATCCTGAAAAACGTGTCTCGTTTTAGTCCCTGACGTTACATCAGAGACGGAAATTGCATAGTTGGCAAATGGAAAAAATTAAAAATATTAAAATAATACCCACAAATGCCACGTCATTTTTTTAAAAACAAAAAATTAATTTATAAATTTTAACTAAATGAAAAAAAAAAGGAAAAAAACTGAAATAAAAATAAAAACCCAGAAGAACAAGAACAAGAACAAAAAATTAAAAACCCCAAGATTATTTTTTAATCTCACTCTCTCTCTTCCTCTCACTTTCAGAGTTTCTCTCTTTCTCCACACTCTCTCCTCTCTTCCTCAGATCGGCGTGGAAGCTTTGAGTAGGTGGGATTCAGATCGCCGTGGTCCGGTGTCTGCTCATGGGCAGTCGTGGCTCGTCGTGGGTGAGGTGGTCGTGGCTCGACATGGGTCGTCATGGGTCGCCGTGGGTGGGGTGGTCGTGGCTCGCCATGGGTAGTCTTGGCTCGTTGTGGGTCGGATGGATTTGATGGGTTGGATTCGATGGTGGTTGTTTATGGCTCGGTAGTGGGTTTGGGTATGAATCTCATGGGTAGTCGTGGCTCGCTGTGGGTGACGTGATCGTGGCTCGCCGTGGGTGGGGTGGTCGTGGCTCGCCATGGGTGGTCTTGGCTCGCTGTGGGTCGGTTGGATTTGATGGGTTGGATTCGATGGTGGCTGGGTTAGCTTCGGTGGTAGTTGGGTTGGTTTAGCTGGTGGGTTTGTGGCTTGGTAGAACTGAAGGGTTATGGATCTTGGGTCTTGCATGGGTCTCTGAAAACTGAAGGGTATGGATCTTAGTGGTTGTTTGTTGCTCGGTGGTGGGTTTGGGTATGAATCTCAGTGATTTGGGTATGGAGGTTTGGTAGTGACAGTGGTATGAATTTTCTGGGTTTGTTCTTGAGGTTTTGAATTTTCTTACTTTTCTGGGTTTTTATTTTTAGTTCAGTTTTTTCCTTTTTTTCATTTAGTTAAAATTTACACAAAACATCAAACACAAAAATCAAATTCAGATTTTCGAAATATAGGTTTGAATTTAATTTTTTGGGTTTTAAATTTGCTGGGTTTGTATTTTGTTGATCTTGTTCTTGCTGGGTTTTAAATTTGTTGTTTTAATGGGTTTGGTTTTTATTTCTATTTTTAATTTTTTTATTTAGTTAAAATTAATAAATTAATTTTTTTAATTTAAAGGCTGACGTGGAAATTCAAGTGGACACAAGGTGTATTATTTTAATATTTTTAATTTTTTCCGTTTGCCAGCTATGCAATTTCCGTCTCTGATGTAACGTCAGGGACTAAAACAAGACACGTTTTTCAGGATAGGGACTAAAAGCGGTGAAAAAAAAAGTTAGGGACCAAAGTGAGAATCGTGTGAAAATGTAGGGACTAAAATAGGTTTTATCCCATATATATATATATATATATATATATATATATATGGAGGTTGGGTTCAAGTTATCCCTAGTGTAATTCTAAGCAATGTTATACCATCTAATAACTTGTCATTAAATTCATATTTTAAGAATCTCAACGTTGAATTACATGTTCTATATGTGTTTAATATGCATGCCAATTTTCATACCAATCGAATGTTATTTATCATGTGATCCATAAACTCATCTTTTATGAATTATTTTAAACTATAAAAACTTAAATTTAAATAATTGATTGATAACATGGCTATTGATTTTTAATCACATTGAAATTTTGCAAGTATAGAGAGTATATGAATATAATATAATCCAACTATAAATTTGTCAAAATTCGCATATAATAATAAGTTATTAAGTGGTGCAATATCGCTTAAATTTACACCAGGTAAGCGTTTGGATATGCCAACGTCTGCGTTGAAGCTGGTGTTTGGCATTTTGTATGGGTCCCGTGCACTGTTCACGGGACCCACAAATCTCTTAATTCAGCAAAACTTTAATTAAAAATGGGTCTCACGGCATTATTCACACATTTAAAAATTATTTTGCTACAGTGTTTTCAATTTTCAGCAATAAGCGATATCCAAACAGACCCCAGGTATAACTTGAACACAGCTCTCTCTCTCTCTCTCTATATATATATTAACCATTCTTTCTCACATTCAAATTCCCCTCTAAAAAAGATTCTCTTAAGAAGATTCTCTCAACCCATCTCTACTCATCAATCACCCCCCCCTCTCTCTCTCTCTCTCAAAGTCCATCTCATGGCTGGCAGACATCGTAGAAGCCTCATGGATATAATTGGGGATGGTGACTACCGAACTGGATTGGGCCATAACAGGTATCTTTCCATCTCTTTCTTCTGCCATTGTCCTTTTCCGCGTTAATTAAGCTTAATTTCTCTTTCTTTTTCCTTCTTTCTATATGGTTATTATTAGAAGGTAGTCAGTACAGTAGTCTTCGCTTGTCCTTTTCAATGTTACTTAGTTTCATTTCTTTTCTTTTTTAATTTAGAGCTAATAACGGTAGTACCAGATATGGACTTGGGGAATCCGACATTGTTGACATTTACAATCTGAACCAACTGTTGGAAGTGAGGAGCGAACTAATTAGTCTCTTAGATGAGACGGATATTAAACAGCAATTATTGGCTTTAGCTGAGAGAGAAAAGGAAAGAGATTTAAGGACGAAGAACTTTATGATACTAATGGCCAAAATTGCCAATTTGAATCCAGTTGAACAATACATCATTGTGCCAGAAGAATTACCATCCCTTGAAGAGGCCGATTGGGGAATAGATAATTCGGCCATCAAGAGTCTACCAGCTGAAGAAGACAAAAATGAAGAAGCTGTCAAGGGTAGTCAAGAAGAAGACGAAGAGCAAGAAGCTGCCAATAGTACTCTTGGAGAAGGAGAGGAAACGGTTGTCTTGAAGAGTTTACAAGAGAAGGAAAAGAAGGCTATCAAGAAAATGAAGTTTGAGGACATGAGGATTGTAATTGATTCCCTCGAGAGAGAAGGCATTGCAGATCAAGAAATGGAATGTGTCATTATTTCGATTTACAGTCTTAGTAGCTTGTTAATTAATCTTGATAACCAAAGATTTTGGATGGGGAATCTACTTGACATTCTTGGTGGGAGTGGGATTGCAAATGATGAAATGGAAACTGTTGTAATAAACTTGCTGAGCTGCTTGACTGGGAGATGCTGATGGTAATTCCTCGTTTGTTGGATGGAAATGGAATTCAGTTGGATCAATAGGTCCTTCTCTTCTTCGTTATTGTTCGTTATTGTTTCTTGGAGTTTCCTTCTTCTTTCCTTCTGCTGAACTAATTATTGTAAGTTGAGATTCTGCATTGCTCTGGCCAAGAAAGTCATCATCTGTTGCTGTTTCCCTTCTGTCTTTCTAAGTCTATCCTCCATTGATTGGATGTAAGTTTTAGTATTTTGTTGTTGCTGTCTAAGCTTCACCAGTTCCACCATTAGAACCTGCTTGTCACGCTTCCACCAATCAACTTTTCTATCTAATCCAAACCTTCCAACTTCAACACAAAAGTCCAGAGCCTGCTGTGAAGCCTGAAGTTGAAATGTCTTCCTTCTAGGACATTTCAACTTTGAAATATGCGCTGCCTTTATATCTTTAAAAGCTTCAAACATAAGTGTGTAGAATTTTTTTTCACGTCTGATGCAACATTTGTACCAGTTGGCACTTGCCTCCAAAGCATGTACCTCGAGTTAAATTATGTCTAAACTAATATCAAATAATGTCATCTGCAGGTCACAGTTTCTACACATTCTAGAAAGTTTCTACGCGTACATGATTCTAGACAGTTTTATACACTTAAAAAATCAAAATCAAATCAATGGAATAGGGATTTTATAAAGACCAATTACCTCAACAGTAGAGTGAATTCTCAACTTGTGCCAACAGATCATCTTCTTCATCCAGAAGTTGTGCAAGACTGAAGCTCAAATTCACTATCTCCATTCTGATCTCATATGTCTTCTCTCTTTGTAGCAAAGAAAGTAAAACATCTGTTCCATGTATTTGCTTATCAAGATTTAGAACTAAACTGGAGACTGCACCGTAAAATGGTATGGTAGACCACAGAGGCGATGGTAGATATGGAGATGCGTTTCTTCATGACTCCGCTAGACCTGCGTGGTGACTCTTGATCCCCATTTGAATCTTTCTGAATCCCATTTGAATCTTTCTGGATCTCATTTGAATCTTCTTTAACTCCACTTGAATCTTCCTCTTTCTGAACCCCATTAGAATCTTTCTGGATCTCATTTGAATCTTCTTTAACTCCACTTGAATCTACCTCTTTCTGAACCCCACTTGAATCTCTGTCTTTGGAATTCAATGTGGCATTAGACCTTGAATCTTGTTCTGGGTCATTATATGAAACTGTATTATTTGATTCAAAATCATCTTGGTCATACTTGTTATAAATTGAACCAATCAAGAGAACAAGGTCACCCATTTTCTGACTTCTTGATAATTCCTTCTTCTTTGTGGTCTTAACGAAGTTTTCCATCGAAATCAGAGTCTCATCTAAGAGACTCAGAATTTCAAGTCGCAGTTGCTGTAATTCTTCATTCAACTGTCTCAGCTTATTAATATCCGATTCAGCCGAACTACAAAGATAACAAGGAAAAGAAAGAACAATCAAGAAAAAGAATAAGCGGGAGAGAAGGATTTAACACACTTGAATCCGGGTCCAACAGTGGAATACCCATCCGCCAGTGTACCCACCAGGTCCCCCCTGGGCCTGGGAATCTCCAATGGTGGAATAGTTATCTTCCATGGGTAGTTAAAAGACATGACCAGTGTTTTTTTTTGTGTTAGTATTTTTTGTTTTTCTTGAAGCAAAATTTGAGCAGAGCCAATGAGTACGTACTTTCGTTTATTCAATCCCACTGTTATACATCTACAGTTACACTAGCCTCCTTTTTTCTTTCTTAATTTTTTTTTAAGTTACTTATATGATAATAATAAAATATTAACACAACAAATTGTCACAATTATTGAGATGTAAATTTATTATATATCAAAATAAAACAATAAAATATCATACTAGAACCAACCACAACTAAAAATAAAGATATTATGAAAAAAAGTATTATATCCACAACATTTTTATAACATTTTCATAACAAATCTTACTTGGTAAATTGTTTTTCTAATATAAACTTATCAATCTTCTCAAAAAATATAAACTTATCAATGAAATTACTTTTTTACCTACCAATAATGACTCACAACATACTACTTTTGATTTGTAATGAAAATGTTGTGGAATTCCCACTATTATACTTGCCTTTTTTTTTTTTTTTTTGGTTGGTAATATCCTATGTTAAAATTTCTTATTTAATAATAATAAAATATTAATACAATAAATTGCCACAATATTTTCATAATTGTTGAAGTGTTAATTCCTTATATGTTAAAATAAAACAATAGAATATCAAATTGAAACCAACCACAACTAAAAATAAAGGTATTGTGAAGAAAAAAAAGTGCTACATCCACAACATTTTTCATAACAAATTTTAGGTGGTAAATTGTTATTTTAATTTAAACTTACCAATGAAATTATTTTTTTGCCCATCAATAGCAACCTGTAACAACTTACTACTTATGATTTGTAATGAAAATATTATGAACATAACATTTCTTTTGTGAAAATGTTAAGACATCTTGTTTCGTCATAATATTTTCACAACTATTAAGGTGCATGTCAATCCTTTACAAGTCAAAGTAAAATATAATAAAGTTATAAATGTATTTATGAAAATGTTGTGTTATTCTTTGTGATTCTAAAAACAAAAAAAAAAAATTTATTAGTCAATTTTTGTTGATCCAAAATTCACTATTTCATGTATAGTTTTCTTGAGTTGAATTTTTGTATATTTTTTTCTTTATGCACAATTTTAAGTAAAAACACATAGTTTTACACACACAAAACAAAAACAAAAACTTAGAATAATATCACTTTTCATCCTTTATGTTTGGGGTAGTTTACAATTCTCCCTTAAACTTTAAAATCAAACAATTTCCCCCTTAATATTTTGGAAAAAAGCAAATATGTCGTATTGTTATCCTTTCAATTAAACCCTAATGAATGCTTATGATTCTTAAAATATTTCATTGTGTAGGGGCTAAAATATTCCCACTAAATTTTAACATCCCAAAAATTTTCTTCATGTATTTTGAGTTTTAGATGATAGTAATGCTTAGAAAGTTGAAACGAAAATATAAGATGTTTACTTGTTATCTAGAGAATATTGATTTTTTTAGGTTTAAATTTTCAAAACTTATAATTTATCTGATGGAAAATTTAATGACATGTCTTTTGTTATGTAACTGAGGAGACATATAGTGCTCTTTTCCTTCTTAATAAAGATGATTTTTTGGTTACAAATAATGCAAAAGACACCTAGCTAACATATTACGAAGAAATCATGCAGACCAAAAACGAAAGTCTAGAATTCTAGACGATGATCACTGAAAAAACTAACTTAGCAATCTTTGGTATTTAAGTATGCATTGCAATTAGAAAAAGCAAATTTTTATGCATATCAAACTTCACATGGAGTTCATTTGATTTGTGGTGGAATAACATATAGATAATTTGTGAAGTTGGAGGTAATTGTGCATATGAAATAACTTTATTTTTATTATCAGTTTTATTAATTAATTTTAAATTAATAAAATATTTTCTTTTAACAATCGGTAAAGAAAAGTGTAATTGTGTAGGTTTAGTTTCTTAAAGTAAAATTTTACATGGAGACAGTTGTCAAAATGAGAATTGTATCGTGAATTAATTTTTAATTTTTCTGTATTGTTTATCATATCTTATCTTATATCATAAGATACACAAATACCTAATAAAATTTATAAATATAAAAGATATATTCAACTAATGTCTAATTTAATTCTCACATAATAATAATAATAATAATAATAATAAAATGAGTGTAAGTACTAAAGGTAGAAAGAAGTTCATCACTTTGCTGCCACCACAATTTCTAGGATCCAACTTTTATTATATAGTATATGATATTGCCACAAATTTTCATGCACTAGCTTCACAATCAAATTATTTATCAATATCACATGATTAGACACAACGGAGGATAGGTATGCTTCAAAACAAAATGGTGGAGTTTTTTTTTGATGATGTTAAACTTCACTGAGGTAGAGGGCCTTTCAAACCCATCCCTATGGTGTAAATCCTTAATACACGACCCTACCCACTAGAACCATGTATCAAATAATCTAGAGAAACTCCTAGTGAGAATTCAAATCCAAGATATCCAGGTTTATAACTCATTTTAAGCCTCCCACCACTAGACTGCACCTTGACTGATCATAACAACAATATATAGAGTTATAAGTAAATATGCATTGCAAATTTTTTAAATAGAGTTCTATCTATATTGTCAAATGCATAACTCAATTATTTGCCAATGCAGGAAGGAATTTCCAAATATAGTACATACACAACAAATCGTGCACACATCACGGTTACATTTGTAAATAGCTAGGAGATGAGCTAACCATACATATAAGTAGATGAAAAGTAACCTAGGACATCCGATGCCTAGTGAGCTTCCAAAGTCATTCCCACTTTTTCAGTCAAACTCTTGATGTACTCCTTTCTAGCTGGGTGTTTCTCCTGTGGCCGATTATATGCACTCCACACCGGCTCTCCCACAAACAACCTCATCAACTGCAACACCAACAAACACCAAATTGCCGATCAACCAACAAGGGCCATTATGTCAAAATGCTATATAAGTGATTTAATTAGTCGGGTGGTGAAGTCATTGTTATAAGTAAGCAAATGCAGTGGTTTAATTTGCAAAATCAGTCAAAAACATAGTTGTGGATTGTACTATATATTTATGTCAAATTAGCGACAATCAAAACCAACATAGTCTCATGCTCTAATTGATTTAGTAAGCGCTAGCTGTTAAGTAATTGATATTATTTCAATGTTACCTTAGTATAGTTTTTGGTGTCAAGAGTGAACCGGTGGTAGATTCCAGCGGGCAAAATGATAAGATCACCTGCCTTGATCCAAATGCGAATCCAACGGTCATCCTTGTCTCGAACATCAAAATAACCGCTTCCTTCCAAACAGTAACGTATCTCCTCGTCAGCATGTATGTGCTCTGTGTAGAAATTTTTCAGCTTCTCTTCATAGTTGTCCACTTTCTCAGGGCATAAATCAAGCAAATCCTTCAATACATCCACGCAAAAAGGATCAAGTGAGCCACAATAAACATTTTATGATGTGCCTGTAGGATGTAGGGCTGATAAAAATCCATTATTCAACAAACGGGCATGACTTTCTTCCACTATATATATATTTCATCCAATTAAGTAAACTAACTTGAACTCAACAGAGAATAGAAGAATATGTTGGTTTTTCTTATTTACAGTCCCAAACCAAAATAATTACACAAATTTGTGGTGATTAGTGAGTGTTCAATCGGTTAGTTTTTCTTACGACACCTTACACCCCTTCCCACCAAAAAAAATAAAACCTTTAACCCAATGCTATATTTCTTTCTATAGAAAATTTTTTCTGGTAAGTTTTCTGCATTTTTTTTTTCAGTATTTAGTGTGATAGAAATTTTTGGCCGTGAAAGCAATTTCGAAAGTTTATGCCTCTATGGAATATAACCAAATAGAGGTGCATGTAAAATGTTTTCCACAATGTGCCCTCACTTTCTCCATTCTTTTAGGTAAGAAGATCACACTTTGAGTTTGAAGTGGAAGAATGAAGAAAGGATTTGGGTTGAAGAAGACACGTTTTAAATTTTGAGTGTGAAAAATTAAAGACTAATGCTTACTCAATCACACTATTACACCCAATTGTGTAAGTTCTTATTTTTTAGATTAAAATTCCTCCACTCATCTCTATATATTAAAAGGATTCAGAAAGTTAGTTATGATTTCAAAAAATGCCAAAAATACTCCTAATTTAATTAGATAATACTTATTGTGGGGGCTAGTTAGCCAGAAAGTACTGTTAAAATTGTATATATTGGGTCTATGGCCCGGTCCGAGGATATTTACTTGTCCGAGGATGGTCAAGTAATGTTATTATGGGAATGGTAGAAGATGAAGAGATAAGGATTGTACATGATAGTCCAAAAGATGTCCGAGAAGAAAAGTCATATCGGAAATGTGGATTCGAGATCAGTAGGAATGTCCTACCGTCCTGAACATCCTTCTAGGCTGCATCACAGTTAGAAGTCAAACATTGGATAGGAGAGGAGTAGAGGAAGGCAACAAATATCTACAAAAGCTGCTACCTTCACATTAAATGCATCTCAACTAACTCTCTAGCCGCATTAATGTGGAGGTGATACCTGAACAATAGTAAAGCAGCCTTACAACTGCTAGTTGAAGGTTCTGAGAGGTGTTGGATGGGACAAGAATGAGTTTCTAGAATCTAACCTACACGTGTATGGTGGGGATGATGCCAAAAATTATAGTATATAGCATGGAAAGGTAGCCTAAAACAAGGGAGAGAGAGATCTTGATAAAGAAATCACTAAAACGATTTTTTTATCTCTTGTAACCTTGATCATCAACTAGAGATTATAACAGAGCTCCTCGGACTGTGCCAAGGACAAATTTTCTGACCTTACTTGTGTTTAATCCTCTTAAATAAACAACTATTATTGTCCTTCTTACTGACTAGAACTAGTTCTTTCACTCACGCTCTATAAATTCATTGTTTGGGCTCATTGGGCTAAAACCCAATCCTATATTGGGTCAAATCCTAATTCAGTCCTTACAATTGGCACTGTCTGTGGGAAGAACTTTGTCTATTCTGAAGGTATTTCGAGTGCAACGTTTAGAATGGAAGAAGCAGGTCCACACCAGACAGCGACAGGTCCACAACAGGTGGATACGAATCTACACCAAGCAGAATCTAAGGGGTTTCAACATGGCGATCTGTTTACGAACCTCGAACGGAGAGGGGATTGTGAGGGAAGTGTACACATAGCGCATACTAGTAAAAGCCAGTCTTGAGGGAAGAGCCGTGTTTCCCATGCAAAGAACAATAGAGACATGCAACGTGAGATTGATGAGTTAGAAAGGGAATTGCGCCATGTACGACGAAGACGTTTATCGTCCAACTCTAAGCTGTCCTTTGAGGAGACAAACGATGCTAGTTATAGACAGAGGTCCAGAACTCCGCCCAGCGAGCCTTTCTCCTATGATGAGGAGTACCACTATAGACGTAGATATAAGAGTCCACCTCGTAAAGGCTTGGGGAACGATGCCATGAGCAAGACATTGAATTAAATCCCTAAATCACCCTTTACACGAAGCATAGAAGGCGCGAGACTTCCTTGGCAATTCCATCAGCCCACGTTCACCATTTATAATGGTCGAACAGATCCGATGGAACATGTCAGTCACTTCAATCAAAAGATGGCAGTCCATTCCAAGGACAAGGCTTTGATGTGCAAGGTCTTTCCATCTAGTTTGGGCCCCATGGCGATGAGGTGGTTCGATTGTTTAAGGGCGAATTCCATTGACTCCTTTAAGAAGCTCACCCGGACCTTTGACACTCACTTTATCACTTGTAGTAGGGCTCATCGGCCTTTGGATTCCTTATTGTCTATGTCCATGCAGGAGGGGGAGACCCTAAAGACATACTCGGATAGATATTGGGAGATGTATAATGAAATAGACGGAGACTTCAATGATGTGACCATTAGTATTTTTAAGGTCGGCCTCCCAGCCGAACATGATTTGAGGAAATCTCTGACTGATAAGTCTGTTACCAGTGTTCAGGCATCACCTCCACATTAATGCGGTCAGAGAGTTAGTTGAGAGGCATTTAATGTGGAAGTAGCAGCTTTTGAAGATATTTGTTGCCTCCCTTTACTCATCCCTTATCCAATGTCCGACTCCCCGTTATGATGCAATTTTGAAGAATGTCCAGGATAATAAGAAGGCTTAAGTCACCTCGGATCTACATCTCCGAGGTGACTTTCCATCTCGAACATATTTTGGACTATCATATACAATCTTTATTTCTTTCTCTAATTTCCTTCCCATTATGATATTTAGTTGGCCATCCTCGGATTGGGCCATTAGATCATAGGCCTAATACATACAGTTTTAATAATACTTTCTAGGTGACAGACCCCCACAATAGCCCCTCAAAATCTTGTTTTTCGACTCCTCGGGAGGAAATGAGGATTTTGATGTCCTCAATCCATCCCGTTTATGGTTAAATCCTGTTTACCCAAATGCCCAAATGTCTTTTAATGTGAGAGGGTTTATCGCCTTGGCCCCCAATTAGCAGGTATTGTTCGCTACTAGTAGTGGTACACATGTGTCTTGAGCTCAAGCTTATAAGGCACATGTGGGAGGCGTCTTTCCCCGATGCGGGATTGAACAAATCCGTGAGGCATGAGCCAAAGTGAACAATACCTGCTAATTGGGGGCCGACACAAGAAACCCTTCCACAATTGTAATTCAACAAAATTTAAAACAAAAAACTACTAAGAGAAATTATATTCTTTCCCTAAAAATTAGCACATTCTATATTTAAATATATTTCATGTACATTTAATACATTTTTTCCTAAAAACTAGCACATGCTAAATCCAACGGTTTATTCCATTTCAAATCTTAAATTTTAGTTTCTTAAAAATTCGTTCCTGTATAACTAATCTCACTAACAATAGATAAATTCAAATTGAAAAATTACATTAAGCTCAAAAAAAAAAAAAAAAAAAGTCTCATTGCATGTGCAGAGGGCGTTTGATGAGGCTAGTTTGTTTATATATATATAATCGAAACCTCTAAAACTCTCACAATTTTTCACGTCAGCACAATATTTAAATAAAATTATTTTTGTTTAGTCTAAACTTAATAAGGAGTGAAACTCTATCTCTTTAACAAGTCCAACTTAAACTCAAACTCATCATTATTATTTTTTTAAAACAAAATCATTTTTGTTTAATTCAAACTTAACAATCAAAATAATAATAATCCCTTAAATTAAAATTTGATAGGTTTTTTAAAAGAAAAATTAGAAAGAGATAATGATAAGTTAATGAATAATAATCATAACCTAAAAACTAAAACTAGGCAAAAAAATTAATGAATTTTGTAGGGAAAAAGTAATGAATAATTTCATTTCAAATTATATAGATTTGATAAATTTCAAATTAAAATGTTACCAAAAATGATAGCCTTGGTAGATTTAAAAAAATATAGTTGCTAGAAATGAATAAATGAAAAAAATATACCAAAAAAAAAAAATACCTAATACTTGATTTCTTGAAAATAAAGTACTATACAAAAGAAAAAAAAGAAAAAGAAAAAAAAAAGATAAAGATAAATCACTCTACAGTTCACAATCCACATTCTAAATACTAATTACTATCTTAAATATTTATAATCCATTTAATAATATAAAATTTACAAAAAAAAAAAACTTGAAAAAAAAATTACCTAGTACTTGATTTCTTGAAAGTAAAGCACCAAACAAAAAGAAAAAAAATAAAAAAATAAATCATCCCACAATCCACAATCTCAATACTAATTTCTATTTTAATATTTATAATCTATTTAATAATATAAAATTTACAAAAAAAAAGGTGAAAAAAAAAAATTTACCCAATACTTGATTTCTTAAAAGTAAAGTACCATATGAAAACTAAAAAATTTAGAATTAAGGGACATAAAAAAATTTTAAAATATAGACAATTTACATTCTCTACCTAATAATATTCTGACAAGACTTTTTAAAGTGTTAAAAAAATATAAGAATAATTATCAATAATATTTAAATTATATAGCTAAGAATTATACTATATATTTTAATGTATATATTTTAAATATATTTATACATATGCATAAAATTACAAGCTAGTATTAAGATAAATATATAGCTATAAACTATTATTTGCCTAAATTAGTGGACTTTTACCAGAATATATTTTTTCCATTTTAATTAATTTGGACTCTTCGAATTAAATAACACTACCAAATAAAATTTAAAGGGCAGAACTAGTACCATGTAATTGTATCCTCTTGCTTCTCTGATTCTCCGCAACTCCTCATCGTTCTCGTAGTCTTTTGGGTTCAAATGCCAGTACAACACTCCCAACTCTACAAAATTACCATTTCTCATCAACAATATTTTTCAAACCAGGAAAAAAAAAAATTTTAAATCAGAGAGATAGTGTTTTGTGAATTGTGACCTGCCAATCGGTCCAATGAAACGAACTCTTGAGGATTGCGATGGTGAGGAAGCCTTGGATCTTCATCGCTTTCATTCATGAACCATGCCTAATTTTTTTTTTTGGTTTTGTTTTAGTTATAAAGTATACATACATTCGTATAAAAATAATCAATCATAAATAAATAAATATATATATATATATATATAGGTCATTGATTTTAATTCTATCGGTGGAAGAAAGAACTCACCTCGATTGCCATAGAAGCCTTGCACTTGGAGCTTAATTGGACTGAACAAGCTGAAGCTGAAGCTGAACTTGTGGAGTTTCCTGTTTTCTCAAAGAGTTGAATGAGTGTCCGTTGCTATTTACATTGTTATTTTTACTACCTTCTCGAACTTCCTGTTTTAGATTATTTTCTTGCTATTCGTGTGTCAACGTCTGCCACGTGTACTGCGTAGTTTTCTCTAGTTATTTTGTGGTGTGTGCTGGCCTTCACCAGGAATAATATCATTCATTCTTAGCAATACCGCATTTGTTCACTTCTGCCCAATTAATCAAAGGGTTGGCTCCCATGCCCAGCCTAGTCCTTATTAGCTTTTTTTTTTTGTTTTTAGTCGAGGCTCTTATAATTTAATAGCATTTTTAATAAAGATTAGGATTCAAATTTATCGTTGTGATTGTAACTATCAAATTACTCGTCTTGAATAGACATAAAATATGTTTATTTATATCAATTGAAACAAAATTCAATATAAGAAAAAAAATTAATAACATGCAATTAAGGATGTAAAAAAATAATATAAAAATATTTACATTTTTATTTTATTAAAAAATATTTGCATTCTTAAGTAGACATGAAACATGATTATTTATATTAGTACTATATCATACAATTCATAAATTTATAAACACATATAATATGATCAAATCACAACATCATTTTTATTGTCCTTATATTTGGTCTATAAAATAGAAAGATTAAATATTAAAAATTTTACAAAAAAAAAAACTATTGAAATATTGGAGGAAACTACTAACATTTGGAGGTCGTAATTAGAAAAATAGAAAATATTAAGCCTACAAAGTAAGCTAATAACATTAGGAGGTCATGATTAGAAAGATAGAAAAGATTAAGCCTACACTAGGAGAAATTATAAGGTACTCATGGTGGACAAGTGATGTGATCCACCATTCCAGTAAAGACTCTCATTTGTTTGAAATTGTGGAATTTTAAATAAAAACTAGATACTGATTCAACAATTTTAAATAGGTGTGAGTCTTTTACTGGAATTATAGAC
This sequence comes from Quercus parvula, assembly GCA_030820535.1. NCBI lineage: Eukaryota > Viridiplantae > Streptophyta > Magnoliopsida > Fagales > Fagaceae > Quercus > Quercus parvula. The sequence continues at coordinate 732,788 of JAUAME010000009.1, forward strand.
AAATGATATGATCCACCATGAGGACCGCATAATTTCTCCTACACTAGCTCGCATTGGTTAAAGGTTGGATAGATGGATGAACTCGCGATTTAAGGTATTGCACCTATCTGAATCTAACGCCACCCATCCCATACCCCTTTGGTAGAAGTTGCCGATAATTCTCAGCTATTAAAGCTAAAAAGTAGTATAGATGCAATCAAGAATATAATTATGATTTTGTTGGGCTTTGTTTCACTTATCAATTAGACCGGTGAGCTTTCTCCAAAAAAAAAAAAAAATAGGCTAGTGAGAGTTTTGGGCCATTTGAATCTTGGTTTGTTCTTTGAAATCGGTTGGGCCATTAGACTTGCTTGGTAAAAGTTCCTCAACCCCATGTTTGAAGGAGAACAAGCCGAAGAGAGAGAAAGAAAGAACTAAGAGCATTTATAGCAGTGGATCTATAATTTTGGCTATTTAACACCACCAAAACTTAATTTATCTATTTTACCTACATACATGTTGCAGCAGTGGATTTATTTTAGCTTTCAATACAATAAAATAATATAAACATTACAATAAAATAATATAACCACTACAATAAAATAATATATCCCACTCCCAAAAAAATACTACAACACCAACTACAACCACCTCTACCTTCAGCCACAGCCACAACCACAACCACACATATCCAGCAAGGTAGCAACCACCACCACCACACACCCCAGCAAAGCAGCAACCACCACCACCCCACCATCACACACACCCCACCAAGGTAGAAACCACCAACAAAACAAGAGAGAGAGAGAGAAAAAAAAAAAAAAAAACCCACCGATCACCAACAAACACCAAACCAAGCACAACACCGATTGGAGAAACCACCAACAAACACCAAACCAAGCACAACACCGATCACCAACAAACACCCACAATCCCCACGCCACCACCATCGCATCGCCCACAACCACCGGAAACCCACAGATCTCGTCTGGGCCGGTGACGTTGGTGATCGATGGCTTGGGTCGGCTTAGGCCGGTGACAGAGAGAGAGAGAGAATAAAGAGATGGGTGGCAGCGGTGGATTGGAGGAGTGGGCCAATGGATTGGAGACGTGGATCGTGTGTCAGCGGAGGCTTGGGTCGGCTTGGGCCAATGACGTTGTGGCTGGCGGAGGCGTGGGTCTTAGGCGGCTTGGGCTGGTGATGTTGAGGCCGGTGGAGATGTTGAGCACGGAGTGACCGAGAGAGAGAGTGACTGAGAGAGAGAGAGAGAGAGAGAGAGGTGAGAGTGACTGAGAGTCAGAGAGAGAGAGAGAGAGAGAGAGGAATTTTTATTATTTTAATCACCGGCCCTTAATAAAATAATTTTTTTTTAGCTCTCATGAACAGTGCACATCTATAGATAGATGTGCACTGTAGCAGTGGAGCTAAAAAAAATAGATTTAGCTCCACTGCTGGAGCATCATTTTAATGTTTGTGGAGCTATAATTTAGCATTATAGCATTATATTAGTAACTATATCATACAATTCATAAATTTATAAACACATATAATATGATCAAATCACAACATCATTTTTATTGTCCTTATATTTGGTCTATAAAATAGAAAGATTAAATATTAAAATTTTTACAAAAAAAAACTATTGAAATATTGGAGGAAACTACTAACATTTGGAGGTCATAATTAGAAAAATATAAAATATTAAGCCTACAAAGTAAGCTAATAACATTAGGAGGTCATGATTAGAAAGATAGAAAAGATTAAGCCTACACTAAAAGAAATTATAAGGTCCTCATGATGGACAAGTGATGTGATCCACCATTCTAATAAAAGACTCTCATTTGTTTAAAATTTTGAAGTTTTAAATAAAAACTAAATATTGATTCAGCAATTTTAAATAGGTGGGAGTCTTTTACTGAAATGGTGGACAAATGACGTGATCAATCATGAGGACTATATAATTTCTCCTACACTAGCTCGCATTGGTTAAAGGTTGGATAGATGGATGAACTCACGATTTAAGGTATTGCACCTATCTGAATCTAATGCCACCATCCCATGCCCCTTTGGTAGAAGTTGCCGATAATTCTCAGCTATTAAAGCTAAAAAATAGAATAGATGCAATCAAGAATATAATTATGATTTTGTTGAGCTTTGTTTCACTTATCAATTAGACTGGTGAGCTTTCTCCAAAAAAAAAAAAAAGACTAGTGAGAGTTTTGGGCCATTTGAATCTTGGTTTGTTCTTTGAAATCGGTTGGGCAATTAGACTTGCGTGGTAAAAGTTCCTCAACCCCATGTTTGAAGGAGAACAAGCCAAAGAGAGAGAAAGAAAGAACTAACACTATGTTTGAAAATGGGAGAAGGGAATAGAAAAGAAAGGATAATGAAGGAAGTGATACCATTTCCTCTATTTGGTTGTACGAGGAAGAGGAGCATTAATTGCATAGGGTCCACCACTTTATATTATTAAATGATTAATTTGTCCTTAACATTTTTAAGAAATTTCAATTAGTCTAATGTATGAATTTTCACATGATTAATAAGGGCACAAAGGTAAAAGCATGCATTTTTTCTTTCTCTTCCCTTTGCAAACAAACAAGAGAAAGATAAAACTCACACATTTTCTTCTTTCCTTTCTTTCCTATATCAAAACACATCAAAAGGAATTATTTTCTTATCTTTTTCCTTTCTCTTTCTCTTCCCTTCCTCTTTTCCTTTCTTTTCCCTTTCCATAGATACAACCAAACATAGTGTAAGAAGAAAAAGAATCACACCTGTAACCTGTTGAACCCAATCCCAATGCTATATTATCCATCAACCAGTGCGTGCATGAATTTTTCCGGGGAATTGCCAGTTTTGGAAGTTTCGAAATCTTGCATGGGTTTTTTTTTTTTTTTTTTTTTTTTGGATTATGAGAATATTTGAGTGTTAAATGCTTATTTACTAAACATAGCACTACTTGCTAAGAGAAATGACATGCAATAGTTTTTGTCTATTTGGAATTTACTTGAACGTGTCGGTTTGATTTATTCTAATTTGGCTATTGTTTTTTAGGTTATTTGGTGAGTCCTATTGGCAAACTAAGTTGAAATAGAAAGTGAGAATTACCTAAAGTATTCTAGGTAATTGTTCAGGCCCCAAATTTTTATTACAGTTAAGTAAATTAAGGTCACAATTAATGTGGAACATACGTGATTAACCAAAAAAATTAAGCATAGCTACTTACAATTTCATAGATAGACATATTAAAGTTATAAAATTTTAATCAGCCATTGACAGTAAGCAAAGAGAAGCAAATTCAAGATAACACAGGATGTATTATCAAAGAGGAAGACTAGAGTTTTTGACAAAAAACCTCTTCGTGGCTCGACCACGGAATGATCCACTAAAATGAATAGTTGTAGTACATATGTTACAACAAAGACCTTCCAAGCATATGCTATCAAAGTACTTGAACCCTCCAAGTCCCAGCTTAGAATTGACTTCTAGGAGTCATTTTTATAATCCAGCGATTTGGCTCCCACAACCAAGCCTAGTTGCACCTTCAAGCCTCCAAGGCTAAAATGGGCAATCTCCTATGTTTTCTAGCAACCAAAACACTCAACACTCAGGTATGGCAATGTTTGTGATTGGGGTGATCTCCTCTCAAGGTTTTGGCTATAATGAGAGAGAAGAGTGTAAAGATTTAATGGTATTTGGCTCTCACAAGTGTAGGCTCATTCTCTCAAATCTCAAGTAGGAGTTTCACGGTAAGAAATTTAAAATTCTACTTCATCTACAATTATATTAGCAAAAGTTTCAAATAATTTAAAATAAATTTAATATGTATTTTTATTGTATTTTTTTTCATAAAAAATGACTCAATATATGTATGTATGTATTATATGTTGTAACATTAATATACTTTATAACATGACTAACTAACTATTAATAAAGTTTTGAATCTTTTGATTTATTTACATATATCTTTTTAATTAAATCATGCAATGCATGTGCCTTTAACGAGTCTATATATATTAAAAACCACAACTTAAAGAAAATCCAATTAGATTTCAATTGAATTCTCAATTTTGCTCCACGTGTCTTATCTAATTTATAATTTTTGTGTCAAGTGAATTATTGAGTATAAAATCGAAGAGTAAATTTAATTAGATTCTAAATTGGATTTCGCTAGAGTCCAATTTTGTGCAATGTGTCTATCTAATTTTTTAATTTTGTGGCAATAGAATTATTAAATGCAAAAATCAAAGAACATAAATCCTATTAACTTCTAAATTTTATATATATATATATATATATATATTTACCACACATAAAACAATAACACATTGTTTGCCATATATTAACAATAAATATCCACTACAAGTTCGTTTAAATACTTCATCATTTTTTTTTCCTTTTCGTTGTTCTTAATTATTTACTAGTGAAAAGACTAAGAGAAAAAATTAGTCACTATTCTAAAAACCTTTACCGTTTGTTGACTATAAAAACCATTTATCGTGAAAGCTTAATTTTAGTGAATATCTCACCCCATTTTTTATTCCTTATCCAAAAACCATATTTCTTCTAGAAAATGGATTATAATTAGCTGAAAGTGGACTAGACAATGGTCTTTAGACTAAATTGAATCTCCATCCCCATAATTAAGGGGCGAAGGCTGAGGCCATGTGTTTAATTCATAATCATATAGGTGTGAAAGTCGAATTCTCCCATCAAATTATTAAAAAAGAAGAAGAAAGAAAGACAAATAAAAAGCAGTGGACTTCATTTTTATTTTCTCCAGCAGCCGGCATAGGGTTCAATATCAATGATTGAGTATGTGAACTAGCTTAGTATATATGTGTGTGTGTGAATTTATTTTATCTTAAGCTTTTATTGATCTCTATGAAAGGCTTGCAGTTTCTTCTAAGGGATGCATTGTCCAGCCTCCTGAGGCTAAAATTCAAGTGCAATATGTATCTCATTTTAGTTGTTTCCATCATGGAATCAATCATGCATCAACCCTCCATAATAAACATATATATCAAGTAGTATCACTAACTAACGGATGCATATGGAATGGTATTGCTTAATCATGTAACTGTCATTGACATAAATAATTTCACAGACGACAATGAAGTTCAGTCTATTGAGTGGACTAAGAGTCCTGGATACACCAGTAGTCAACAGTCCCCTCAAGATACCCGCGTCTGCAAAAGGGGGAAGGATATAGAACAGGTCTTTGGGTTCAAAAGGGCAACAGGTCTGGACCTCAGACTCCTGTGTCAAATGCTGGGACGTCTATAACTATAATCTTATATATTGTTGTTCAGTCGATCCAACTTGCAAGTGGTTAATTCTGAAGTGATATGTATCCAAAGTATACTAGGAGCCTAGGAAAGAAGGATCCAACCAAGTGAAAAAAAAAAAAAGAAAAAAAAAAAGCTCACCTCTAGTCCTTGATTTCCCAGTTTGAGTAACGGGATTTGGATCTAGTGTTTCAAATTCAGCTTGTCATCCGTCGTTAAAAAACCACCGCTTGCTTAGCCTCTAACTTAAGACGCTATTTCTAACTAGCCTTTATTGGCTTTAATTCCATGCAAAATTTGATTGTATTCCCTGTATTGATGTGGGTTTATTTGTAATGGATGAGTGTGAGAGATTGGTGAAGAATCAAAATTCAAAGAAGAATCAATGCAGTTCACGACTACCTCGCGAGAAGAATAGCCCGTGAAAGGCCACGTGTGAAGCACAAGACTATAAGCTGAAGAGTCATGCCAAGCTGTTAAATTCGCGCGTACTTTGCAAGAAAGGCCATCTTGCAAGGTACCTGCAAAACTCTCTGTTTGGTAAAAAGAAAAAGTGTTTTATCAAATTCTTTGCTCACATTATATATACGTACCTTCATTACCCACGAAATGTAAGGAGTATTTTTTAGAGAGAAAACTTTAGCAAGAACGCTTGAAAGTTAGAGATTGTTATACCCACAATCATTTACACATTTTCTCTTGGTTTTCCTCTACCTCTACCTCTCCATCTCTACATCCTTGAGAGGTTCTTAGTCCAAACACTTACTTCACTCAATTTGAGTGTTGAGTCAAGTTTTGGTGCCTTTGAGAAGTATTGGAATGAGCCATTAAGTGGCGGATGCAATCGGGTTGAATTGCGGGATCCGGAAAGCTAGTGAAGATAAGACTCTGAGAAGTCCGTTAATACATGGGGTAAATTAGGTTTAGAGGTTTTTCGCCGAATTATTCAGTTTCTTCTTCGATAACACGTCTTGGTGTTATCTTGTATTTACATCTCTCTTCCCTACTCTTTAAGCTTTCCTTTTATTGTTCATTGTGGTTGAATATGGGTTAGAATAGTATTACCGGTATATTGCGCATATTTACTCTTGTTTCGCATTTTGTTAAGTTAGAGTAAAAGCAATCTAGTCATAATTTTAAAATTAGAGTCTGAACAAGCATTAGTGTTTTCACACTAATTTAAGCTTTCAATGCTAATCCTGTTTTGCCCGAGAGAGTCTATAGATGCAAAAAATTGCAGATTTACTAATGTGGCAGATTGTTAATAGTAGGTAAAATGTAATATTAATGGTATATCCAGATGAGAACCAGTAAATGCTTATCAACTTGAATGCAGTGAAATTGTTGGTGTATGTCATTACTTAATTTACCCTTAGGTAAGCTACCTATAGTCTTTGTAATAATACCCTTACTTTGAAAGAAAGTACACCACGTGTCGGCTATACGTAACCACCCTCTCACAGTCAGAAGGGCCATCTGACTCTATGATTATGGCAGTCAAACACTGTCTTTTTTTTTTTTTGATAAACACTCAGATAAATTTCATTAACTTGAACTTTGACTCAATAGTCTTACATCAGTATGCACTTGGCATTGAATAATGGGTGGAGTATCCTCCACCCATACCACACAATCAGAAACAAGTTTAGCATTCCTAGCCATAAGGTGTGCTGCTTGGTTTCCAGTTCTGCGGACATGACTTATCTTCCAGTCCGTAACCTTCTGCCTCCACTTCTTTGATCCGGCAATAAAAGCTTGGATTGAACTAGGGGGAAAACAATTTCCGGACAGAGCATTAGTCACCAATTGGGCATCTCCTTCCAAAATCACAAATTTGAGCCCAAGATCCCCTGCCAGCAGAAGTCCTTCCTCAAAAGCTTTAGCTTCAACTTCTGTAGCTCCCAAAGGAATGTCTAACCTTTTACTCATAGCACCCATGAGCTGGCCTTGCGCATTCCTAATTACAACTCCAATTCCACAACTACCCAATTCATTAAACACCGCTCCATCCACATTTACTTTGTACCACCCCTCCCAAGGAGGCTTCCAAATTTCAGTCCTTGCAGCCTTTGAATGTGCCATGGCTGTATTTGATGCTCTGAATTCCTCTGCCAATAGAACAGCTTCCCTGGCCACCATCTTCCCCTCCTTGATCCGCCCTTCAAACTTCATAACATTTCTGTTTTTCCAGATACACCAAGCAGTGGTTGCAAAGTACTCCAAGCTGAATTCTTTTCTTTCTTCCCAAATTTTCCACATCAGGTCTAGGAAGTCACTTACGGGAGTCTGAAATTTTGGCAATGAAAGCTTTGATTCCTCCCACACAGCTTTAGCAGCCTCACAATCCCATAGGACAAGCCCCGACGACTTAACCTTTCCACAAATCCCACACGCATCCTCCACGGGAATTCTTTTGAGCTTAAGACTATTGTTTGTAGGCAGAGTGTTCTTGCACGCCCTCCACATGAAATGTTTAATTTTGCTAGGACAGTTGAGCCCCCAAATCAGTGACCAAAACTCCTTCCATTTCTTTGGATTCGATATCTCCCCCCCTTCCAATTTTCCTCTCTGATCTAGCAAAACATTGCAGGCCACTTTGTATCCACTACTCACCGAAAACCTCCCATTTTGGGTCCGTGCCCATAATAAAGAATCCTCGGGGAAAGAAAGACTAATGGGAATGCTTAGGATGGTTTCTGATTCAAAGGGAAGAAACATATCTCTTACCATATTTTTGTTCCAGCCCCCTGCTACCCGGTCAAGAAGGGATTCCACCATGGTTCCAATAAACTCTTGGGGCCGAGGACTTACCACCTTAAAAGAATTTGGGCTTGGTAACCATCTATCATCCCATATTCTCACGCTTTGTCCATTTCCTATGCTCCATCGCAGCCCCTTTTCAAGGACATTCCTTCCGGCCAACAAACTCCTCCAAGTGTAAGATGGTTTTGGTCCTAGTTGAGCTTCCATAAAATTTCTGTCTAGAAAATACCTTGCCTTCAGAATTCTATGAATGAGAGAACTCAGATTTTTTAAGAGCCTCCACCCTTGTTTTGCAAGTAAAGCTAAATTAAATGCCCTAAGGTCTTTAAAACCCATACCCCCATTCACTTTAGGCTTACACATTTTCTCCCAAGAAATCCAGGCTAGTTTCCTCTCTTTATCCCGCTGCCCCCACCAAAAATTACTAATCAAAGAGTTTAGCTCGCTGCACAGGGAGTCGGGGATTTTAAAACAATTCATGGTGTAAGTCGGCGTGGCTTGGGCAACTGCCTTTATAAGAATCTCCCGACCAGCCGGTGATAGTAACTTCCCCTTCCAGCCAGCTATTTTACGCCCGACTTGGTCTTTGATGCGATTGAAGGCTTTCTTTTTTCCCCTCCCAACCAGAGGGGGCAGCCCCAAATACCTCTCATGTTGAAGAATAATCTCAGCCCCAAACATATCTTTTACCGCTTCTTGAACTTCCCTCCCCGTATTTTTGCTAAAGAAAAGAGAGGTCTTCTCTTTATTTAGCTTCTGCCCTGATTCCTTTTCATATTTCTCCAGAATTTTGGTAATTTTAAGCCCTTCCTCCACCGATGCTTTGCAGAAAACAATGCAATCATCCGCAAACAGTAAGTGGGATATCCTAGGAGCTCCTTTACATACAGAAATACCCCTAAGATTAGTATCCGACTCATCCCTTTGAAGCATGGCCGAGAGGCCCTCCGCACAAAGAAGAAATAGATAAGGGGAGATTGGGTCCCCTTGTCTAAGACCTCTTGATGGGATGATTCTACCCTTTGGTTCCCCATTGATTAATACCGAGTAAGAGACCGTCTTAACACACATCATCATTAAAGATATCCACCGATCTTGAAATCCCATTTTCCTCATCATTGCTTCCAAAAAACTCCATTCCACTCGGTCATATGCCTTGCTCATATCCAATTTAATAGCCATTAACCCTTCTTTGCCCTTTCTTCTTTGATTTATGCAATGCATAACTTCAAAAGCAGCAATGACATTATCTGTGATTTGTCTTCCCCGAACAAAAGCGCTTTGAGCATCGCTAATTATTTCCGAAAGAACTCCTTTCAACCTATTTGCGAGAACCTTGGCAACAATTTTATAAACTACATTACATAAGCTTATTAGGCGATATTCAGAAATTTTTTGAGGGGACCTAACTTTAGGAATCAAACAGATATAAGTATCATTCAGCCCAAAAGGCATAACACCAGTCCTAAGGGTTTGAATTACACTTTGGATAACTTGAGAACCTACCACATCCCAATACTTTTGGAAGAATAAGGGGGACATACCGTCCGGATCGGGTGACTTTGTTGGATGCATCTGCATAAGAGCTCGCCACACTTCCTCTTCTTTGAATTCCTTCAGGAGATCGACATTCATAGTTTCTGACACTCTTCTATTTACTGAACCAAGACTAGCTTCAAAATCTGTTGGGGAGCTTGTGCTGTAGATATCCCTGAAATACTTTAAAATCATGTCTTCAACTTCCTCTTCTCCCTCTCTCCACCTCCCCTCCATGTCATTTAAACCCTCTATTCTGTTCTTTCTTTGTCTATTGCTTGCCGTGGCATGGAAAAACTTCGTGTTTCGATCTCCGCATTTCATCCATAACGCTCTTGATCTCTGACTCCACATCAGTTCCTCCCTAAGCATCATTTCGTTTATCTCCTTTTTTAACCCTTGAATTTCGTTCGCTGACTCGTGAAGCAAATTCATCCCTTCTAATTGCTGTAGACGCTTTTGTTTCTGCTTCAAAATTCTATTCACATTCCCAAACACCCTACGATTCCAATCCTGAAGATAATCTTTGCAGCAACTAATACGGTTTTGAATCAACAACTCAGGATTACAATTCAACGGGTCCCAAGCCTTTTCTATTAATTCTCTGCAGCCCTCATCCTTTGTCCACATCTCTTCAAACATAAATCTCTTCTTAAAGCCCCTTCTAACCCCCCTCATCTTAATAGACAAAGACAAAAGACAATGATCAGAGGCCGCCATCGATCTATGAAACACCTTCGCTTCAGGAAACACCTTAATCCACTCCTCATTAACTACCATCCTATCTAACCGGACCAGAGTTCTTTGATCCCCAATTCTTCCATTACACCATGTAAACCTTTGACCCACAAAACCCATATCAAAAAGATTACATTTACTTAGACACTCCCTGAACCCTTCCATCTGCCTAGCATCTCTATCCAACCAGCCTAATTTTTCATCAGAATTGAGTATCTCATTAAAGTCCCCAAACACAACCCATGGCATACTACACTGCTTATTTAAAGCTTCAAGCAATTTCCAAGAGATTGATCTCATACCTGAATCGGGGTGACCATAGAACCCCGTAGCCCTCCATGGTTGAGCGCCACTCCCATCGCACACAACCACATCGATATGAGAGTTTGAGCAGCTCTTAAAACGCACATCGGAGCCCTCCTTCCACAGCAACGCCAACCCTCCACTCCGACCATCAGCTGGCACCGTTATTCCCTGAGTTAAACCCAACTTCCATTGTAATCCTTTTATTCTGTTTCGATTTGCTTTAGTCTCCGCTAGGAACACCAAAATCGGATCGCATTGTTTCACCTCATCGATGAGAGCACGAACCGCCGGAGAGGATCCCATTCCCCGGCAGTTCCACGCTAGGATCGTCATTGGGCTCGGCGGAGCTGCCTTGCAGCATCCGCCACACCGCCATCCTTATGTACTTCCTTCCCTGAAACTTCCTTACTCTGCGCCTCTGTTTTCTTACGTTTTGACTCCTTTGAACTTTGAACTATTTCTTCCAGAGAAGAGCTCTCCCTTTTCTTCTTACTCGGGCCTATGCTTTTATTGTTTTCAAGGCCCGGATTCGCTCGGGCCCTCCTTTTCCAATGTCCGCTTGTTGGGCTCAGTTTATCCGTAACCCAGCCCACCTCATCTTCGTATGTCATGGCCATTGGGCCATCCTCGGTAGAATCTAATTCCAAGCCCGTTGAGCTATCTCCTGGTGGGCTTTGCCTTGTTGACTTGAAATCAAAAGGTGGGATCACACAATTTCTTGTCTCTATCACCTTATGCATGTCTTTACCCTGACCATTTAATACTGTCTCTTCTTCCCATTTTTCCTTTCCTAACTTAGCTTACGTCTCCTTTGAGCTTTCCCCCAGTTTACAAACTTTACTATTTTCGTGAAACTTCTCAGTGGTCATCTCCCCACCTACAGTCTTTTCCACCTAATGTTCCATTGCGCCCTCCTCGAGGAAAGAGGCGTCACTCGCCTGTTTTTCACGCGCCACCGCTTCTCTCTGTTTCTCTAGCTTGTTCCGCTCCTCATCCAAACGGATTCTCACTCCATTTATTGATCTCTCACCTTCCATCTTCTTTGAAAAACCACTCTCCACTCCCCATCTTTTAACTCTATCCCCTCTCATCCATGCCCCATATTGGAGTTCGTCCTTTTCATCTCCCTTACCATGACCCATACTTTCCGAGCACTCTCTCTGGTCATGTTCCAACAACCCACACCTATAACAAAAATTTGGCAGGCGCTCATATTTGAATTGCACCCATCTAGCTTCTTCCTTTTCAATATTAATTTTTCGACCTCTGATAAGTTTCCTTGTAACATCTATTTCGACCCGAACTCGAAGACATCTTCCCCACTGAACTCCAGTATCTTCCACATCTACGTCCAGAACCTGTCCCAGACTCGCTCCTATAGCTTTCCCCGTCTCTCTAGTTCGGCTCTTGAAGGGGAGATTATAAATTTGCACCCAGAACGGTGACCATTTAAGCATCATGTCTTTCGGATCTTTTTCACCGTCAAACTCCTTGAGAAGGACCAACTGTTTCTCATAGTGCCATGGTCTCATATCCATGACTCTCCTTTTGTCCCTTTCATCTTCGAACTCAGCCAAAAACAGATCATCTCCAATAACTGATAGCTGAAGGCTCTTGTTTGGTTTCCATAGCATCCTTATATTTTTCCTGAGCGCCTCTAGCATAATGCTTCTTCTAGATAGTACTTTCATTACCAGGCAGTTCTTCCCCCTCTCGTTACCAGGCAGTTCTTCCCCCTGACCTTACCAACACAAAGTGCAGAAGGACACTCTACTCCCACAAGAGACTATGGGACAAAACTGCTTCCACGTGCCTAGAGGCTCGGAAGCACTACCCATCTATTTCTCCACCCGGCTAAGTTCAACTCAAAAGTCACACTCATATTGTGAGTGAATAATTTCTTTTAGTAGAAAAATTATAAATGAAAAATATATATAGTCTTAAAATTTTGGGAACATGATATAACACATATTGGTCAATCCTAGTTACTTTGTGGTGTGTGCATGTCTTCCCAAAAATAATTCATCCTTGGCAGCAGCCCGTTTGTTCACTTCTGCCCAATTATTCAAAAGGCAAAGATTGGATCCGGTGCATATAGAAGCACTAGATACGCACTATGTCCTTAATAAAAACACATTTTTATTTATTAGTTTTACTCAAGAGTGTTCTCATTTAACTAACAAAAACATTTAGGATTCAAGTTTTTCAATTTGATTGTAACAAATACATTACCATCTCATTATTTTTATTCTTTTTTTTTTTTGGTGGTAAATATGATAGCTCCAAAGACCGAAAGTCTACTAACATATTAGCTAAGAGCAAAACATTAGATTCTATATGAAACAATAATAATAATTGACAAAAAAAGTCATCAAAAATTAAATATTTGCAAATTCACTACAATTAATCTTAATTATTTATATTTACTAACTCCTTTTAATGACATGTAATATATGTGTGGGGCCAACATTGTAGTATTTATTCTATATAAATGAAAAAATTACTAATATGATAAATACATATATTTTGTTGTATTTAAATGGTGTATTAACTATTTAAGTATAATGAGATTTTGATGTCATTTTCTAAAGATTTATATGAGAAGAAATTGGTTTGAAATATGATATTCTTACTCAAATTTAGTTCTTTTTGCAACAATTGAAACAAAGTCCACCAAAAGAGGGAAAAAAAATGTAATAACACGCAATTAAGAATGTAAATAATATTTTATGAAACAATTATTGCATGCTTGAGTAGGTAAGAAACATGTCTATCTATATCAGTAATTATATCATGCACTTTTAAATTTGTAAACACATATAGTATGATCAAAACACTACTTATTGTCTTTATATTTTGTCTACTAAATAAGAGATTAAATATTAAAAAAATTTACAAAAAAATTTATTGAAATATTGGAGGAAATTAATAACATATGGAGTTGTGATTAAGAAACTAGGAAAGATTGAGAATATCCAACAGCTGCAATTACAATAACAATCAATTATCTTAGCTACATATAAATAATAATTTTTACTTACTATCAAGAATTTGAATTAACTTTAGATGAATTGAGGAATGAACTTATTGGTCTCTTAGGTGAGACAATGTATTAGAGCAATTAATGTCTTTAACTGAGAAAGAAAGGAAAATAGAGTGAAGATGAGCGAGTATATGGTCTTAATGGTTTATATCCACACACCTTGTTCTCAATTGTACAATTTTTTTGCGAGTCAACCCAATTCAAAATGCTGTGGACCAATATTCACATCTTGGTCATATGAGTCAAGAATTGAAGCAATCAAAATGAATAGTCGCTCATTTGTTGACTTCTTGATACTTCTTTCTTCTTGGTGGTGTTAAGGAAATCTTCCATCAAAGTCTCAACTAAGAGACCGAGTACTTCAAGTCGTAACTTTTCTAAATCCTTGTTCAATTGCTTAAGCTCATCAACATCGGATGCATTCAAAATACAAAGACGAAAACAGAAAAACAAAAACTAAGCCATATAATAGAAAGGAAAAGAAAGAACTAAGAAGAAAGAGAATGAGCAAGAGAGAAGGAAAAATTCAGACATCTGTTGAATCCAAGCTCAATGGTGTATTCTCCATTTGCCAGTGTGTGCACCAAGTTCCTCCTGGGTGTCTCCAGTTTTGGAAGATTCAACATATTACGTGGGTTTGCCATGACCAAATAGTAGGAATGTTTACTGCTATTTGATTTTTGTGATAGTATTTTTTTTATAGCAAAATTTGAGTATCATATACCTCATTGCACTACTTGCAATAATTGGGACAGGATATTATCAAGTCTCATATTAATAAAATTTTAATGACTTTTATTTATTTTTAGAAGATAATTTAATAACTTAATAATATTAGATGTGACATAGCATTAGTGTTTTTTTAACCATTACATCGGATGGAAATCAATAGTTTAAAAAAAGTGTAACTCAAAACAATGTATTAATAACTTAATTATATATATATATATATATATATATATATATATATATATATATATATATATATATAGGTTGGGTTCAAATTACACTTAATGTATCTCTAAGTAATGTTACACCATCCAATAACTTGGTATAAAATTCATATTTTGAAAATCCCACTATTGAATTATATGTTCTATATGCTCTTAACAATCATGCCAATTTTCATGTCAATTGGATGTTATTTACACATTACATACCTATTCACAAAGTGGCAATTTTATAAAGAATTTGATAACCATTAATTGTACAATAAATTTATTTCATATTTGCAACACAACTATTGTGTTCCAAGATTACAACATTTATCCTCACCTAATCACCTTCCATTACATAGCATTGGCAGTACAATGTTATCACCGCACAAGGCAGAACAAACATCAAAATTTATATTAGGACTCTAGGGATTTAAATGGAAGAAAAACATATCTGCGGAGGCTATGGAAGGAGTATTACAACTGTTTATATGCAATCTTTTATGTATAGCCTAATTCAAACCTTTGGGTTGGCGCACATGGAATGATTCTAGCTATGTTCTTCATACATTATATTATGCGGAACATGATAATACAGGGTCATGATCAGATACTAGTAACTGGGTTACAACTTGCAAGGCCTGGTTGTCATGTCATATATGGAGAGGAGGCTACTTCTTTCACTGTGTCCAATTTAATGGTATTTGGCTCTCACAAGTGTAGGCTCATTCTCTCAACTCTCATGTGGATGTGTTTCACTGAATAAATGGTGGGAAATGACGGGCATATATATATTAGGAAGAGGCTGGAAGCCTGGAACAGTAGGTGATCTAAATAACTCATTACCCATTTCTATTTAGCACGAGCAATTCTATGGTGTGAAATTGACAGGGGCCGTGAAAAGAGTCCCGGCTGATTTCTAAAGAACTACCACGTGTCAAATTTAATGGGACAAATTTGAATTGGTGAGTGTTCATTCTCCAGCAGCATCAACTTAAACTATAAACCCAACCCAAATACAACTGAGCAATATATTATTGCTACACTCATATTATTGCTAGCATTTATTACTACTACGCTCTTGTTAAACTACATCAACAACCACATTATTTATCAATTTTCAACATTCTCTCTTAATTTTAACCTTTTTTTTTCTTATTAATTTACCAACTTATTATTATACTTTCTCAAACTTTTTCCCTCCCCTTTACATTTTCATGTATGCAAACATTAAGTACTACTGTATTACGTGGGTTGCACTTGCATTATTGAAAACCAGGTAAGTCCAACTCAAAAGTCGTACTTATATTGTTATATTGTCTTTTAGTGAGTGGAATCTTTCTTTTAGTGAAAAATAATAAAACGATATATATATATATATATATATATAAACTCTCTTAAATTTTGGGAACATGATATAACACATATCGGTCAATGATGGCTTCAAATAGAATACAATGGAGGAAAAGAAAACACATAATCAATCCTACCAAATTTGTTAAGAATTCATAATTGACTCAGTTTTAGGACTAAGGCTTCATAGTTGTTGCCTGTTGGTCAAGGAAGATGTGTAACCACCACACCATCCCATAATCCCTCCATTGCTAGTGCTGCCACCCTATGACCACCACTATTATCACCACCTCTTAGTACGACCCTTACTGGAACCACAGTGGCTAGTACTACTATCTGTAACCGTAATCATTGGATAAAGAATACAACTACTTACTTGTAGAATAAGCTATTACCATAACAAAAGATAGCATACATTTACATAGTGAACAGAAAATGGCTGCTTGCGGCTCTACCCTCAAAAAAAGAGAAATTCCTAAGGACGGTAAAATGATTCTTGACATTACAAAATTGATCAGGTGAGTGTCAACTCATACCATTTAGAAAAGTGGATTCTCCAAGCAGCACCTCCAGAAATAGACAGTAAAAACCTTCACTGTCCACAAAGCCAGCCCAAATCGTGCAAAATGCAGGCCTGTATGAGGCTGACAAGTTGGCTCCCCCTTTCCCTTCTTTGATGTTTGGCAAAGTGACTATCTAAGTAGGGCTCTCTATTTAATTTCCAATACCATCTGATTGTTCAAATTCAGCATTCTTGAGCATCTGCAGTGCAATCAACTCATTATCCATAAATGTACAACTTTCAGCTAATCATCTACCAAAACGTTATGTCTTATAGTTGATCAACATAAAAAGAGCAATTTCAATAAAGGCAGACGATTTGCTGCAACCTTGTATACAGCAATTGCTGCATATAGGGTAAGGTGGCAGCTAAAGAGAATTGACAAGTGTCCAAGGGGCATGTGCAATGCACATGACCAGCTTACCCATGATTTTCTGACACTTCTCTTAGGCTGCCACCTTACCCTATATGCAGCAATTGCTGCATACAAGGTTGCAGCAAATCCTCTCTCATAAATAAATCACAGGGCTTGTGTCACAATGATACTATTTCTGAGTGGCCCGTGGATCATCTACACATCCCATCTATCTGTTCTGCTGACCTTATTTTTTGGTTGATGAGCTCTAAAAGTTGCATAAAGAAGGTATGCCTATTTCAAGCCATGAAACAGGCAGAGAAGATCTATGCAGCTTACCTTTGTCATTGAGATCAACAGCAAGACCAGCACTCTTTGGCTGATTGTTGCTAGAGTTACTCAAGGCTGGTGGCAGTCCGTGCTGGGGTGGAGAGCTAGTGCTACTCCGGCTTGAATTTCCATTTGGGGTGTTTGTCCTCACTTGATGGTTCAAATACATCTCCAAGCTCGGAGAAGGCAATCCTGTACTTTTCTTGCTCTTTAATCTTCCCCTTAAAGAATGCAAGCAGAAAAATATGGGAAATGATTTGTGATGGGATTGAAGGCTTGAAAAGAATCTCAGCATTGAAAGACACAAGGTGATCAATGTCATGCAATTATGGACAATTTATTCACATTAGTTACCTGTCTTTCCGCTTTTCAAGATATCTCTGCAGCGAGACTTTTCGGTTTGCCTGACCCTCTACATCTTAAGAAAGACCACCAAAAGTTTAAAGGCAAATAAATAACTAGTAAGTCTCATACATTGTAAGGCAGGAGAGCTTCTTTAAAATATTAAGCCTCCGAATTATTATTATCGATCTCCCATAGCATGCACAGATGTCTCATAAAGGCACAGCTTCTATTTGCTTTCAAATTTATATGTAAAAGTATCATATCTAGGTCCGTTGATTATTGAAGAATTAGAAGTGGAATGAAGTAGAATGCTTTAAACTGCAGCACTGTGGCATACAGTACAAAGCAGGGAAGATTGTGTGGGCATGGAATGAACAAAGGGATGGTAATTGTGAACTCAGTCATGGAAGAAATGGAGGTGGAGGCTAACAGTTTGTGTGGCTGCAAAGATAGTTTTAGAGACGATGCCTTACAATGCTGAGGTCACTGAGGACTAAACCATTATTGGTTACCTGATTATATATATACATGCATGTGTATCGTTTTCCATGTCACTTAATAGTTATGATGCTAAGTTGGACCAAGGAAACATGATTTTATTGCTGTATCTTGCTTATTGTTGTCGAAAGTGTAAAATACTCTGTAAATGGTTTTAGTTTAATACAAAAAACAGGACCAGCCTCCTCTTAAAGGGACTTAAAAGAGTCACCATTGGCCTTGTGGTCCAATAAACCTGTGATGCACTCATGAAGCCCATCATAGGAGGATATTGGTTTCAGGAAGAGAAAGGCTCCTCCTCAATTTTGTGCCAAAGCCCTCTCAGGCAGCAATGAAGAGTAAACTTTGGCCTAGGGGTCTTAACAAGTTCTAGATAAAACCCCTAAAATATGTTTCATTTTTCAGATAAGTAATAAATTTGATCGAAGAAGAGAAACTACCTCAAGTATAGATGAAGTGGTTTAAAAATTACAAAGTGAGATCTACAAACAAAAAGAAAAAGAATCAATGAAATTTTCAACAACCACTAAATTATGTATTTTTTAAATATTGGATTACAGTTCAGAAAATATTCTTTACAGAATGGCCTTCTTAGACTTGGCAAACGGTCCCAAGGTTTTTTTTTTTTTTTTGGATATATTCCATTAGAGCATGCAAGTGTTTAGTAATTAGCTATATATCACCAAAAACATGTATATCCTTGCCTGCCTTAATATTTATACAATAATAATTTCTTCATGTAACAACTATTAACATCCATATATAATTTTTTCACCCTAATGAGAACCATCACGATTATATGCAGACTATATCATGCTATAATAATGCAAGCAAACCAAAGTTTCTTACCAGCGTCACGAGTAATGTTCCCTTTCTCCCTATACTGCTGAGAATATTCTATCTTCTCTGTGGAATCAACCAAAATCACCAGTTACCTAGCTATCAATTGCTCAAAAGTTACTGTTTTTTTACATTGGTTATTTTAATATTATCAATTGTGAAAGAGTTTGAACTATCACAATATTCACAGCCAGAAACATTCATCTCCTGTCAGCATTGCCAAATTGACTTGTTACCAATCGCTCAAAACTCAATGAACGTTGAGGCAGTATTTTGGAAAACAATTAAACGAAGATCCAGGAAATTCATTGAGAAAGCTCTAGGTTGCCCCATTTTGTGTGCCATTGGCATTGGAGTAATGCATAGTATAAAAAAATGCAATGAACAAGACTAGTACAGCACGCCTATATCACGGAAAATAACTTTCCTCCAGATAATGAAGTCCTTTTTAGTTTCAGCTATTAAGATTGATTTTAAAAGCAAGGGAATTTACAATAGTGATGCTATCCATTTCCAAATATGAAAGAGGGAGATGCCATTACCATTCCCTGGATTTACTTCTCTATTTAGCATAGTTTCAAGTACAGCTGAAAGCAACCCTGAGGTAAGATAATCCATAGCATTCTAAAATTACAGCATCCAGAGGGTAGGCTAGCCCAAAAGTTTACCCGTTTGCATCATCTGTGAGATTGTGGTACCAGGAGGAATAAGGTGATCTTTATCATTTGGTGCCGGTAAATGGTATGGAAAGGACCAAAGACCTCCAGGTCTACCAATTGTATCATCCTGAGGCAAATGAACTGGACTTGCTGCTAGGTTCATGATTGCCTGTGCCTGCAAATCCAGATATTTCTGTATTGGATTGCCAATATGCTACTGGAGTGTATCCAAGAAAAGAGAGAGTTAATTACCTTATCAGGGGGCACTCCCTCATACACGTTCACCTTGCCACAGTAGAAAATTGTCATTTGACCCACTGCTCCATTTGTTGCACATGGACTCCTGTGGGTACATTTTCCAAATACCTTTTTATTAAAACTTATATAAAAATTAACAAAAGGAAATTAATTAGAATGAAATGTGGACTGAATTGTGCTGGTTAATATAAACTATTTACATGTTATTTTTCTTTCTCAAAAAGTAGCCATAGAATCTGCATTTGTTAAATAAAACTAAATATATAGTTTTTTTTTTTTTTTTTTGAGAAACTAAATATATAGTTAAATCATCAAAGTTAAGTGATAAAGAAAAATACATTCCAACAGTGCAAAGCAATGCTCACAATTACATGCTATTCATCATGTACAAAACAAGTTGATTTCTGGACTGGTGTTTCCACATCAGCCAGATCATCAACATATGACTTTAAACTGCCATCAATTTCATAAATTTATTTTAAAATAAAATAGATTTTTTTAATATATAAAAAAAATTAAAAAAAAAAAGACGAAAAAGAGGGGGGGGGGGGGGGGGGGGAACTATATCCTTTACTTGTCCTGAAACTCAGCAACAGAGAAAAAAGCATTGGTTCTTTCTCAAAGGTTCACCTGCTGACAGGCTATTTGATGAGCAGACACTGCTGCAATTTACAACAGAATACAGGAGAAGAATAAAGAAGATGAGAAGGAAATATAAAGTTCTTAGACATACAAGCTCTGGGGGTGGAAAATATTGTGAAACCCAACCCCATCTTTGACCTTAAAAGAAGATGTAAAATAAAGGAATTTAATCATTATGTGGAATCAAAAGCTTGTTTTTGCTGATTAGGAACCATTTTCTAGAATAAATATTAACAAGTAAAGCCAAAATATGGTTTTCAGATAAGGAATTGAAAATGGGGTGAGATATTGCCCTACTCACAATGGTTCACTAAAATTAATTCAAACTGAGAGTAGAACAGTGCATTCAATATAATACAAGCTTTCATGATACAAAGGTTTTTAGTAAACAAAATGAAAAATGTTCTGACAACAAGCCAAGCAGTTTCACTTTTGGTTAAGTCCCCCTCATACAATTGCTTGCAGCCTTGCATTGAATGGTACATATACTAATCAACAGATGACAGTTTCATATCATTTTGTTCTACACACAGACACGCACAAAAATTTCCATTTCATTGTGTAATAGGGATGATAAGGCCATAGGAAATAATCAAGTATGTAGTAAGTAATTAATACAGATAAGTTAATAAAAATGGGGCGATGAAACTGGTGCTATTATTAGGAAGTTCGTCCATTCAATGACCTATCAGCACCTAAAGTTATATTTCCCTGCAAACAGTTTTTGAATGAAAACTTAAGTAACTGCATTGTAGGGCCTATTTCGGAAGTAGATGACCACAAGAATGGCAATGTCATGACTGGTGCAGCCAAATACCCCACACTGAACACCAACCATATTGTAGTTCCAAATGAGCTGGTCTTCTTTATCAACAAACAAGCTTATAGAATTCGGAATCAGCATATCTGTGTTGGTAGGGTTCAATCTTTATTGAGCTCATCTGTTAGGTTAAAAACCTCATAACTGTGTCGTGAATTAATAAATCGAAACCAAGACCCCTCTTATTGTTTCTAACTCCCCACATTCAGCTACCATTTTGTTAATTTTAAACAAAGATAGAATTTTCCTCCAAATGAGTATCCACATGTACTTTTAGTCACATGAAATACATAACACTAGTAATGTGACTTGTTTAATTGATTTAATCAGTCATAAGATTTAATAAAAGTGAATGGTCTCATGACCTTGGATTGATGGCACCATCAGTTCACTGACTCACTAAGCATACACATTGCAGCCGAAACATAACAAAATTTCACAACAATGTAAACCTGTAGCTCAAATCAAGCAAATCCAAATAGCTAATTTATGCAGTAAGTTAAGTGAAACATATATAATAATGAAATAAAAAATAAGACCTTGGACTAATGGCATTGTTATCAGTGTCGACACAGTGTGGCTCTCCTGAAGGACCCAATTTCGGAGGATCCATTCTCCCATGTGGCTCTTCCGCCGATACCGAAACCTGGACATCCGGACTTGGTTCCTCAACCGAATCAACCGAATTCGAAGTCTACACACACATAAACCCAATTATTCAGCAACATTGTCACATTATTCCACCCAAAAAAATTAAAAAAAAATTACAAACACTTCAAAAGTCAGCGCATTTTCAACATTCAGAGTCAAAAACAAATAAACAAAACAACTAACTTTTTTTTTTAACGGTAAACTGATGTCAAAGATTAAAATAAGTAAGAGAGAGAGAGAGAGAGAGAGGCGCTGACGTGGCCGGGTTGCGATTGAGGAGGAACAACCCTCCTCCGAAGGTTATGAGTGGCGGAAACGTCGTCGTCGTCGCAAGGTTCAAGGAGAGCTTTAAGGGAAATAACTTGTTGAATCGCCTGCGATTTGTTCCACGATGGCCTTCGCATTCCTGCACGTACGGACACGTGGGTCACTTTTTTTTTTTTGCGTCTCATTATTAATAATCCTTACACTACTACTATAATAATAATAATAATTATTAAATTTAATCATATCCCACTACTAATTAAAAATAAAAAACATTATTATTATTATATAGAAAGTAGTAGTAGGCGGTTTAGTTTACAGTTAAAGAGTTGAAGAGAGAGTTTAAAGAGAGAAGTTGAGGTAAGTAGCGGAAAATACGGAGAGAAAGGGAGGACAAAAGTGGAAATAAGGGGGAAAGAAAAGAGAGCAAAAAAAAAAGGAACCTTTGTCTTTGAGGTATTTGCGGCAATCTTCGCGGGTGAGCTGAGAAATGTCTTCCTCAGTCAGCTGCT
The DNA here is from genome assembly GCA_030820535.1 of Quercus parvula. Taxonomy (NCBI): domain Eukaryota; kingdom Viridiplantae; phylum Streptophyta; class Magnoliopsida; order Fagales; family Fagaceae; genus Quercus; species Quercus parvula. The sequence continues at coordinate 755,469 of JAUAME010000009.1, forward strand.
TTAGGGGTTTCTCCAGTATTGACCCATACGTCGTCGTGGCGGCGTTCATCGCTTCCGATTCGCCGCCGCTACCAACTGATCTGACCACTCACTCCCTAATTTTTTTTTTTTTTTTTTGAAAGGGGTTTATTTAATAAAATAAAAAAATAAAAATGGTTACTCTGTTTAGCGAGTGAATGAGTGAGAGTCTGTGTGTGTAAAAATAAAATGTGAGTGTGTGAGACAGAGTGAAGAAGTGAAGTGTGAAGTGTGAGGTTATCGTTTTTGTTTAAGAGAGAGAGAGAGAGAGAGAGAGAATGGCCGCGGCGTGTGAGTCTGTCTGTCTCCTCTTTGCTAGGGGCTCTTTAGAAGCTAGAATGCACCCTAGACTGCCACGTATGCTGCTCTCTCTATTATATCATCAACTTAAACTTAATTAAACTCTCTCTCTCTTTACACTTTACTGTTCTTTTTTCTTTTTTCTTTTTTCTTTTTTATAATCAATCATCATACATTATTTTAATCATATTTCTTAATGTCTTTTTTTTTTTACTTTTTTTTTTTGTCCAAAATAAATATCTGGTCTTGTGGCCTACACTACATGAATAAGAATAATAGAAAGCTTTTGTCTTTTAAACAGAAACTAATTAATTAATGTGTGTAATGAATACTTATCGTATTTTATTACCATACATTTTTTTATCATGATTTTCTTACATTATATGCTGTAATCTGTTGTTTGTTGCTTTCACATATACCATTACTTTCTTTCCATTAATTATAGTCAGTTACATAAAAAATTTGTGGCAATTTTTTTTTTGTGATATCAGATTTTTTGCAAAATTATTCCTATTTCTTTTTTATTAGAAGATGAAATACCATAAAGAATTAAAATCGCCACTCGTGTAAACTTATTGGAAAGCGAGTGCAGTTGAATATTGTACAATATCATCTGTCTAAAGTGGAGCCAGCAAGTGTTGTACGCTCTGAATAAGCTTTCTCGGACCACGCGGTTTTTCTTTTTTTTTTAATGTTAAAAAATGCTGTATTAGTTAAGAGACTATTTTGAGAAATATTTTATAAAAAATAATAAAATAATTAATTTTGTTGATATTTTTTTTTTTAATAAAAGTAATATCAAAATTTTTCAAATATAGTTTAATAATTGTCCTAAGGTCACCCTTTTTTTAAAAAAATTGAGTGGTTGAGTTTGCTTTGTTAGAGTCTTAGAAACGAAACAATAAAATAAAAATTAGATTTAAGTTTTAAGTTTTAAGTTTTAACTTATAAAAAAAAAGTTTATTTGATAAAATGGGAGACAAAAACAAGAAAATAAAAGTTAAACTTATTTTTCCCAATGCTTGGATCCCAATATTTCCACGGATTTTGTTATTCCCAATTTATATCATCAAGTTTCCTATATTCAAAGTATTAATTCAAGCATCCAGCAAAAAAAAAAAAGAAGTATTAATTCAAGCTTCCATATATTTCTAGTGCCAAATCTTTCAAGTAAGTTTTTAATCCAATCAAAGTATCAACTGTGTGAACTTAATTATTTTATCATAATTATTGTTTTCAACTTCTTAATTTTTTTTTTTTTTTTGGTTAAAGAAAATGGGTATAGGGGATAACCAATGTAACTTCTCTACCTGAGTATGACCATAATAGCAGCCTACCCACTCCCTCTGAGACCCCCTACTTTCGATCTGTATGAAAAAACTCGCTCATTTTTTAGGTCGATCGTTTGAAATGGAGATAAAATATAAGAAGCACCAACAAAATGACACACAGTTAGTTGTTGAGATTCGAAATCAAGACGAACATCTTAATTATTTATTACTATCTTTTAACCTGTTGTTTTATATAATGAAATTAATATCTGTCTTACTCGCACCACCTACAACCACACCTTCATGTCCACATCTACTAGTCTCAGCTAGGCACACTAGGACCATCCTTGTTGGTCTCTCTTCTCTCTCTCTGTCTCACTTGGTAACATTGAGTCGTTTAATTAATAAGCCCACAGAAACCACAACAATACCGATATATATATATATTTATATATATATATGAACCCAACTGAATTGGTTCTTACCTCTTGATCAATCAATATATTTGACCACACTTAGATTGGTCACCTATCTGTCCTCTCTGCTTGTTAATTCAAACATGCATCCATTCGAATTTATTAGCTTCTCTCCATATGGGAGAAGGAAACCACACCCTCACTATCACGTCTTCTAATCTCAGCCGCACTTGGACCACCCTCTTAGTTGGCAACTCCAAGCTGTCTAATAATTTAAACCTCTGATTTTTTTTTTTTTTTTCTTCCTTGTTTTACTCGGCAAAACTGATTGAGATTTTAATCATCAAATTATGTTATGTCTTTTATCTTGTTTATGTTTTCAGTTTTGTTTGCACTGAAATATATATATATATATATATATATATATATATATGCTTTTTTTTTTCTTTTTTTTTGTATGTGAAATTATGTATCTCTTTTATGAACAAATTATTTATTCTAGCTTTCTGGCAAACTACAAATGCAGCATGGTACATATATAATCTCATGTAAGTAACCAGTTAAGACGACTTACGGCTTACCCATGATTTCTACTTTTTTAGCCCCTGAATTTTCTTAAAGAGTTTTCAAGGCCCTAAAGAGAATAACTTTTTAACTCCGGGCCTGGCCTTATGGGGCCTGATCTGTTACCTTTCTCTTCGTACGTTTTATCTCTTTCTCTGCACCAATAGTTTTAAGCCCAATCTGTACTTTCAGGATATGAAATTTTGAATATGACCTGAAAGGCTGAACTTGCTGCTCAAGGTTTAAGTCTGTGAAGTGGGTCGTGCCATTTTATAAGGAACCGTAATACATGAAGTTCTCTCGCTAGTTTTTTGTGCAGGACTTTGAGACTTTCAATGTTTATTTAGTGTTAGATTTTAATCATAAAATTAGTCATTAAGGTCTTTAATTACTGAATAAGGAATCAGAGTTTAGTTTATCCAAAAAAAAAAAAGTCAGAGTTTAGATCCCGCTTATACAAAGAGGAGATTAAGGGAATTAAAAATTTATAACGACCCTCTCTCATATTGAACACACACACACACACATACACACATATAAAGTGATAACAATAAAGTAAAACACTTATACTGAAATGCATTACTATAAAACACAAACTGAAAAAGTTTCAATAGAAGCGTATTGCTATAAGAATATTAGGCAAGATTTAGGTACAGTTCTTAGGTTTATTTCTTAAATTTCTACCTTGTGGCTTTTTTAACATGAGATGGAAGTATATTTTTTAATTAAATAGTCACATGACAGAATCTTAAAAGGGGACCTAAGAAACAACAGTACTTAAGGTATGATACATAAGTTTTGTCTAAAAATATTTTATTAAAGAATCCGAACTTGGTACAGATGGGATGTAAAACTCATATTTTATATCATTCAATAAGAGATTATCACATCAACTTTTTACCTAAAATTTAATACATCCTACTGCACATAATGACATTTCAATAAATTCTCAATTAAGTTATATTTTCAAATGAGTATTAAAATTGATTGAAAGCGATTGTGTTTATTCTTTAATATATAATATGGTGATATGGTATGTTAAAATTTAAGGAGTAAAATTTGAGTTTTACACCACATCCTTATTAAATTTAATCTCTTTATTAAAATCCTTAACCCAAAATTAAGAACTAAAGCTGCTAGCTAGACACAAATCCCAATGTGTTAATGTTGTTGTGCTTTAAAAAAGATGGAGTAGAAGTTTTACTAGAAAATATTTACAAGTTAATGTGCCAATGAATGAGATTGGTGTGACCACAACACGATGTTAAATGAGTGTTTAAATTATTATTTTTTAATGATTATTGACACATCAATACCTATATAGTAAAATTTGTAATAACCCTAACATACCTACTTTTTTTTTAAAAAATGTTCTATGCATTAAATCACACATGACAAAAGTTAAAGGTCATGATAAAAAGATTATAGTATTAATCTTAATAACATCTATGGTCAATGTTTCCATAATTTTATTACAATTTTTTAAAAAATACATGTAACATTCTCGTACTATACACATATCATTCTTTATACGTTGCTATATTTTTATGCCGAAGTTTTGAAACGTACTTTTTTTTGAAAGATACCAAATTATATGCATCCGTATATGTACTTACAATATTAAACCCATACCGTATTTTACTAACTATATGTCTCATAACTATTATGTTTTGGAAAATACACAATAGAATCATTCAAGCTTCCTAAACTTAGGTGTAACTTAGCTTACCTTATATGTTTTTTTTTTTTTTTAATTACTGTCTCAAAAACAATCCAAATCACACAACACAGTAATCCTATCCGTTAATTCTATAAAGTCAAATCTATATGTTTTATCTAAATAATTGTTTTCCGTTTTCTTTGTTTTTATTTAATATTTCCTGAAGTATTATTAAAATTTAAACTAAACTCTTTAAATGAACAGAATAGTATCCGATTAGTCAAAGGGGGATGTTTCGCAAAATTTATTTTCATTGTGTAAATTTATTGCAAAAGTTTGATTTTTTCACCTGGTCTTAAAATTTTTGAAATGTCCTTTTCAAAATTTCACACCTGATATCTGAAAATAAACAAGTCGTGGTTGCTTGCTGCAATGGTTTTCCGACAGTAGCCTACTATTTTAGACCAGTCCAGATCTCTCCTCTTCATACTAGCTAGAATCTGAATATCCAAGGGGCCGCATACGGAAACCTATTTTCTAGGCTTTTTCCAAATTGAATCCAGGTATGAGTGTTGTCTTTTTACGTTTATTTTGTATCGTTTTGTTTTCTTAATAAAACGATGATCAATCGTGATATTATCATAATTATAATAGCTTATTATGAGAAAAATGTTGGCTTTTATAGTTGAACTCATGCAAGTGCATGGGGTTTAAGTTGTGGGACATTATTGAATTAAAGCAATGTACTTAAAGATACTATGCATGCATAGTATAAAAAAAAATTGTTCTACGATTCTTTTATCCTTTTTGTTTTACCAATCCTTTTGTCAGGAACAACTTCCATATATATATATATATATATATGGTACTTCAATTACAATCTTTTTCTTTTTCCTGACTCCATTAAAGAGCATTGGAGTAAACTTACCAAAACTTGAAACCACCCCACTGATTTCTCACTTGTATTATTATGGTATGCACGTTATATCCACAGTGTTGCTCTGTGCTATTATACTCAACATCGTAAATTAGATTTCCTTTGTCCAAACAAAACAAAGACCCTGCTGCACCGGCCAACCATACTACTAGATCCTCTCACTGAAGCAAGCTCGCTACTGAATATATATATATATATATATATATATATATATATATATATATATATATATATATATGGCTAGTCAATTGCATGCCTTATTAAATGCTACCGAACCCAAAATTACCAACATCCATCAATCACAGAGCCAGATTACCAAACCTCACTGCCAGTGCCAGGCCAGCCACCTTGGCCCTCACTTACAGAAAGATCATGCGAGATCATTAATGTAGCCCAGCCCTTGCCCTTGATTTTACCAAATTAATATAATAATCACTACAAAATAATTTTGAACGTGTGATGTGATTAGATCGTGATAATGTACTGTGCTTTCAAAAAAGGACCATGATAATGAAATTAATAGATAAAAAAACAATTAAAAAAATTAAAAACAAAACAAAAACAGAAAGGACAAAACAGAAACAATGTTTAGTTGTTTATTTCAAAATAAATATGACAAATATTTTAATTGAGAAAAAGAAAAAGAATAAAAATAATTTTAATTGGCTAGTTTTTGGGAGGACCTAACTACAAACTTTAGGCATCGGTTCACTGTTAACTTAATTTAATTGATTGATTGTGTTGGTTTATTTTTAAAACCATTATTATACCTTTTTTTTTTTATGAGATACCCTAAATTATTTTAGGTTAATATTTTTTGCATACAAACTATTATACACAATTTTACATGTATTCTATTTTTTAATTGAAATCGTGATTTGAAGTCATGATTTTTAAGTTTAACATTATAACTTCAAGTCACGTCAATTAAAAAATGGAGTATCTATAACAATTTGTATATAATAAACGTAGCTCATTAATTTAAGCCATGTTAGCATAATTTTTATTAATTCATTTTTAAAATTCTCTTCTCATTTTTTGTTATGTAATTTCAATCTTTTGTTTTCATATTTCTCTCTTTTTTCTTTTTTTTTTCTTTTTTAATTTAGCAAAAAAGCTATACCAAACATAAGCATAAAATTTTATACTTTTTTTTTTTGAGACGTGCATTGAAAAATAACAAAAAGTTAATAAAAGTATGAAGTTGTGATTCTTTATAAAAAGTAGCTGCACTGCGTTATAAGATTCTAGCACAAAGTCATTTGTATACAAAACCCTAAAATAATAAATGAATATGGTAACAGGTGCTCGATTGTACTTGATAAAGAGGAATCAAGTGGATTTTACTAGAGTAACTAAAACAAATCAATAAATATTAAATACCATTGTAACAAAATGTTATATGTCTCTTAAAAAAGAAAAAGAAAAAAAAAAAAAAAGAAACAAGTGGGATGGCAATAACAAAATTGACATTCGCACTCATTAACCATATCCTCAAGATAAAATCACACATACAAACACAACAAACACGTCAAAAGGCTTATGTAGGCCAATGTCACCTAGCTAGCCCTCTTCTATGTCTGTCGAGTCTCAATTTGAAGTTGCCTCCCCTTCTTCCCATAAAAAAGAGAACACAGAAATACAGAGAGAATAGTAATAGGCCAATAACACAAAAACAATAGCAACAACAAACGTGAGTGTTGTAGGGGCCCTTATATTTAATGAGGCCATGTCGTACACACACACACACACACACCATGGCATGTTAGATAGAAAGAGCAATAATGGTGGGTTGGGTAACTTGGGTTTAGCTTCACCTCAGATGTTCGTCCCGTACAAGACAGCACCCGCCATTTCTCTCACACGTACGCAACAGCACGTGTGCTGTTATCATCTACCTTAACACCCACACTTTTTTTGGGAATGTATTTCCCTCAAATTCCTATTTATTATTTCCCCATTTCTCATTCATCACATCACAACTTTCATTTATCATTATCAGAATGTCACTTTATATATTTTACATAAATGGTCATTTATATAAAACATCATACATTTCACTCTTTATTTTATATTTCATCATTCAAAAAAAAAAAAAACCCTCTTTTGGGATGAAATAAATAGACATTTTAACAACCAAAATTGCTGTTTTCAGATTTTCATTGTAGTCTTTGACTGTAATAAAAATTAAAAATTGTATTTTGAAACTTAGGTACAATTTTTTAGTTATTGAGTTTTTAATTTTAAATTCAATTATATAGTTAATTATATTCACCTCAGCATGTTAATCAATAAGCACCTTCAATGTACAAATTTAGAAATAATATATATTAAATTATGAGTTGTAATGCACATTTTTTTTAACGAAAAATACACTTGTTGATAATTTATTGGTTTGCACACACAAATTATTGTTATGTGTGCATAATTTTATTTTATTTTTATGAAAAATGTATAAACTAATAAAAGCATCATTTAATAGAACATTGAATGCATCTTGACTTATGTACTTAGTGCAATTGTTAACAAAAACCACACTAACCAATGAGTATGAACAATTTTATCTTCTTCGAAGGAAAATATATTCAACCATGTAATTTTATTTATCAAAGTAAATGTTAGAATTATTGTTTTTTTTTTAAAAAAAAAAACAGTATGAATTATCGTTAAATGATTAAATTCACAGTTGTTTAACACCTTAAATTTTTTAGACAATCAATAATTTATCATGATATTAAAATAGAAAATATTATGTTCAATCTTTATTTCCACTTTACCTTTTATTTAAAGTGTTAAAAATTTCATTTGTTAAACTCCACTTATTATGTATGGAAGTTTAGGTCCACAGGTCATAAGAAGTGTTATAATTATTAGTTAATAACCAAATTTATTATTTTTTAGCAGTTTAATTTTTTGAAATAATTAATAATTTATTATACGTCATAGAATTTAGTTAAGAAAAGCTATGTCACAACGGAAAATTATTAGGTACTTCCGGAGTACCATAAATGCGTGCTCCCTCCTCTCACATGAATGGTGGGTCCCACCATGAATTTAATTAGTGGGACCCACCATTCATGTGAGAGGAAGGAGCACACATTTATGGTACTCCGGGAGTACACAATAATTTCCCATGTCACAACACCTTTGAAAAGAAATGTATTTAAATTTTACCCTCTTGTACGGGGGTGGAAAAGAATACCCAACTTGGACTTTGTAGCCCACTTCTTTCCCATTCAAACTGCATAAATTTCTTCGTGAGAAAGTTTAGAAACAAAAAGATTTGCCATTTGAATATGTGTGAAAAAATTTGTCAAATTTTTTTATTTTTTTTTAGTTACCATTACTCTTTTCTCCTAACAAGTCCTATCTCATAAATGGCAGTTGGAATATACAGTAAATTAAATGGTCTGGTCTGTATTTGATCCCAAAGGCCATCACAATCATTCAGGGTATAGTAGGTCCACCTGCTGGACCCACCCACCCTTATGCCAAACAATAAAACAAACAGTCTCAGTCTCTCTCTCTCTCTCTCTCATCTTTTGGGGTATGTGTCTTTCTTTGACTTAGACTTACTCACACATAAAGTCACACGCTCACACGCAAAAAAAAACGCCTGCAATAAGCCAATAATAGCCTAGCTCCCATCACTCTCTCTTTCATACCATGGTTTGTTTCATCACTCTCCTGAACTGATGAGCCATCATTATATGTATTACTAAAAATCTTCCTCATCAGATTGTTGCTAACCACCTCGGCGATGGGCGTACTGCACCACCACCACCACCACCAAACTCTCACAGCCTTAACAACATTTCTCTTATTTGCCTCAGCTGCCACTGCCGTCACTCTCTCTTTACTCGGTAAGCACAATAATTAAAACTCTTTCCAAAAACAAAGAAATATTTCTTTAAAACTCTTTAAATTGATCACTGCCTCTTTTATGTGCTAGGCACTAATGAAGCTGAAGCGGAGAGAGACAAAAGTGAAGCAAAAGGAGAAGTATTTGAACAAGGTTTTGAGGTTATTATTAGTAGTAGAAGAAGACTAGGCTTGGGTTCATCACCACCCACGTGTAGATCCAAGTGTGGAAGGTGCTCACCGTGTAAGCCAGTGCACGTGGCGATTCACCCTGGTGTGACCACTCCACTAGAGTACTACCCTGAAGCTTGGCGATGCCAGTGTAAGAATAAGCTCTACATGCCTTAACAAAACAAAGAAAACCACACCATGATGAGCAAGAGCAAGCAAAACACTGAAGAAAACAACAAAAACAAATTAGATATTTTTGTGTTATTTTAGCTATCTTTTAGTGGGTTACCTACTTCTACTTGCCTTGCCTGCGGCTTTGGTGGTTCTTTTTAGGTTTATTATTACTGGGATGGTTTTGCTTTACTTTGAGGGACAAGAGGAATCGTTGGGAATGTAAGAAGTTAATTTTAGGTTATATTATCGAGAGGGATAGATCTCTCTCCTTCTGCCTCTCTGTTAGCTTATGATGATGATATTTTTGGTCCTTAATTTATTTTTTGGACTTGCATTAATGTGAAATGGAAGTTAAAGCTGTAATTAACATATTGAACTTCTCAAAAATGGCAGTATAAAGTTGCTTTCCATTTTGAATTTCTCTTTCTTCTTCTTCTTCTTAGAAATGTCAAGCTTTATGTACCTAGCTAGGTTAGCCTTAGACAAGAAAGAATCTGAATAGAGCTGGGTTTTTACTTGCCAAAAAAGAAAAGGAAAGAAAGGAGAATAAGGAAATTTTGTGTATGTTAAATAATTAATGAAGACCATGTTACGTACAACTTATTGAATATGTTATTTAAGTGTCTGAGGTTTTATCCTTAGTATTTCTTAGTTTGGTTGATGTACTAGCCATTATTGCACTCATCCTCTGAATTCTAACTAGTAAATAGTGATGAATAATAAGGTTGCAGTGACACTGCAGAGATGGGAAATTGCAGAGGAGGGAAATAGAATAGGGAGTGAATTGGATTCAGAGAAAATGATATTTTTTCATTACAAAACAACCAGTACTCTATCCATGTGAATCAATCAAAAAAATGGGTTTCCATTCTATTATGAGTATCGTTGGCAACGATTGAGAGAGAGCATCAAAGGAGAAAAAGCAAAGATAGGACGTTTGTTTGTTTCGTTGTTCTTCTGCAATCTGATTGCTGGTTTTCTTATGTGTATGCCCCACACTTTTTTTTTATCTTTCTGAAATTTTCTTTCTTTCTTTCTATAAAATCTCTTTCGCTGTTGAGAGATACGAAATCTCCCCTTTTTTTTTCTCCGTATCGTACCTCAAAAGTCTCACTGTCTCTTGTTTCCAAATTTAACCCTCCTGAATTGCCAAATTGCTTCTTCAGTCTGTTGGCAATTCTTGGTCTAATCGTGAGCCAATGTTATGACTTATGAGACTTATGAGACATGCACTTGTTTCTTTCATTTCATATTCATTGTCATTTAAGTCATATCATATCACATTATAGTTATGTCCTGAGTGGGTTTCAACAGCTAATAATAGTCTACTAGTTAATGATAAAAGAAATGCAATGTGGGTTTCAACAGCTAATAATAGTCTACTAGTAAATGATAAAAGAAATGCAATATCACGACAACACATTATAAGTATTAAGTTATTTTTTATTTTAATTTGAAATCATAATTTAAATTATTTTCTTGTTTATCCATAACAATTAATAATAATCTATTTTTTAAAATTTTACTGTAAAAATATTGTAAAATTGTTATGAATACAGTATTTCTTTAATAGTAAAGAACATTCATCGAAAGCAGACATTACATGTTGAAACTCTCACAAAACTAATAGTCCACTGGTTTTACTAAAAATGTAATAATCAAGTAGTAAATGATAATGATATTTTTTTTGTGGTGTGTTATGTTTGTTGTTTGAATTCTCACGTCTTATTTCTCCACTATTTATCTATCTTAAAACACACAAAATAAAAAAGTTGCATTGTACATAGTGACAAAGCTAATACTTTTTTTTTTTTATACCATATTCATTATATTTAGTTTATGTGTCTTGTTAAAAGATGCCCTTAGAACATTTATTATAGACTATGTTATGATTTTATTCTACCCTAATCCAAATGTATATGTGTGAAATTCATTTTTGAAAACTTGAACCTCAACTCTTCAATGCTCTTAGGCATTCATTAACTTTTCCCTTAGTTTATTAGTTCACATGAATAAGTATTTTCTTGATTTCTTTTTTCAAAGTCAAATTCAATTCATAAAATGATACTATATTCATTATATTTAGTCTATCAATTACTGATTATTTATTACATGAATAAGTCTTTTTTCGATTTCTTTTTTCAAAGTCAAATTCCATTTATAAAATGATGATTTTCTTTTTATGTTTTTAGATAGACACCAAGACATACATAAATTTAGGTATTATCTCAAAAATTTTATTATTACACAAATTTTTATAAAGGAGAATAAATTATTACATAAAGAATTTCAGTTTATATATATATATATATATATATATATATATATATCCTTTAAAATATAACAATATTTCTCTTTGCTTTTCCTTTGTTTAAGGTCTAGCAAGCTTTGATATTTTCCCTTTGTTTCCCCTACATTTGTTTTCTTTTTATAGGTTTTGAACCATATAAGATATTGATAAAAAAGAAAACATTTTTTTTTCTTTGAATGAATTTTGACATATAAAAGAGATGATAGTATATTGATTATAAGTATGATAAAAATTTAAATACAAACAAGACATGCATAGAAGAAGTTCACCCAAAAAAAGAAAGCAAAAAAAAAAATATATATATATATATATATAATGGTTCTCTTAGCATGATTTTAACAGTTCTTATTACAGTTGAAACAAAGTCAAATCATGTTAATTTGTTCCTTAATGAGAACGCATAATTTAAATTCACATGAAAAGGAATAGCCACCTTGTTGGTTTTCTAACTTCTAATACATGACTATTTCCATATGAATTCTTTTAGGACCATAACTTTTCTGCCATAATTTTTACCACTATTTTGATCTTGCAAACCAAAAGTAGTTATAGATTACTTTCATATAAACCTATTATTTTTTCTCAATTACTTACAATCAGTCACTTTAGGATTGTGACACAAAAGTTATATCCATAAACCTTTAATTTCCATATACTACCATATTTTTTAATCAGCCTAAATAAATTAAGTGTACCTAGGTGTTTCAAAATATCACTGCACACCGTGATCAATTAACTATATATTCTTTTTCTGATAAAAAAGAAAAACGTAGGAGAAAAGGGTGGTAACCCATACGCGCCACGGAAGAAGATAAGCACCAACAATGATCAAGCAAGTATATCATTGTCTCACTTTCACATCTTCCCTTTGTCTCAAAGTTCTTGTACTAATTCATTGGGTAAATGACGGCATTAATTTGCTTTCCTTAACATCCTCCATTTTCCCCCGTCCTTGGTAGTTGGTACTATCTGGTAACAGTATTGGTGAGTATAATCATATATACCACATTACCAATGCATGTTCCCAAAAAGCACATTGTTTTTATCATTTTCAATCTTCACTTAAATGATTTCTAGATGGCCTTTCTCAGTATTTTTAATGCAACGTACAAGGGGAAAAAAAGTGGGCAAAAGTTAAGAGTAAAATTCTAAAGTTTATTCGGGAAACTAATAGGGCTAATATATTGTGATTAATTATTCGCAATATTTTTAAAAAATACAATAACGTAGTGCTATCTCTTTTTTACATGATAATGGATTAATGGTGAAATTCACTATTCATTTGAGAGAAAAAAAAAAGTATTGATGATACTAAAAATCGTCAGTAAGCTGCACGATTCTCACATGTCCTGGACAAAATCTGCACAACAAAGAAGAAGAAGAAGAAGAAGAAGAAAAACCCTACAGAGAGTGTCGGTGTGATACCGGCCAAAGGCCCTCCGAAGGTTAAATTAAAAATCTTTCACAACTCTAGAATGCCAGACCTAAGGTAAATTATGTGTAACTTGTTTTTTGAGGGTTTTGAGTTTTTATAGTAGTGTAGAACCGACCTTTGTTTCTTGACTAAGAAGATGCTTCCTTGTGGGGAAGATCCTTATAAATGTACGTATTTTGTGGGATTCTTCCCGTATAAGGATTTCATTGACTAGGGTAAATGGAAAGGTGCAAGACATTTCCATTTTGGTTTCCTTGGAGACCACTTAAGCCATGTAGATGTCGCGTGGCCTTGATATCCATCCACCTTGTGTCTATATAGCTAGAATCCATCCACTATGAAGGATCCATCTGTCTTGTATACTCTCCGTCCGGTGTATTAATCTGTCGTCTTGTCCTTATGTTTTGATCATCCATTATCTCAATACCGTCGCCCATGGAAGGCTTTTTGGGCAAGTCCATCTATCTTACTTTCATCCTCTTCAGTTGTCCCCTCACTCTATGAGTCCGTCGTCTTGTCTTATGGACGGACCCGTGGAGTGACAGTCTAAACCAACCTTTGGAAAATGTGTTTTGATTGATAGGCTAGCCTAGAGCCATCAATGCAGTAGGGGCAGGTGTCATGTTTTCAGTGGTTAATCATTCAGATCAAAGCGTCTCTTTGTCTTCCGTGCCGTTCCCCTTATACATAGATACATACATACATACATACACACACACACACACACACACATATATATATATATATATATATATATATATATATATATATATATATATATATATATATATATATATATATATATATATGTTGCCTCCCTCTTTCATTTTTACTTTTTGCAACGAATTTCCAATCAGAGCGCCACCATCCTTTTCAACAAACTATTAAACCGTCTACCTAGTCAAATCGTCTGCTACGCTTTCTCCATCTCCTTCTTCACACCATTCACCTGTAAGTATCCTTCACCTTATACTGAACTCTTCCCTCTCCTTTTTTATTTTTTTATTTATTTGAATATCGCATGCCCGTTGCCTATGTAGACCTGTAGAGTCTTTGGGGTTTACCCGTCACGTGTAGGTGACAAATGTCTAGTGAGGCGTCAAGTGAACAATCATGTATCCGTTAAGGAGAAAGCTACGATGAGGTGTTTCCATCAGGTTAGGATGACCCCGGCACCTCCTACGATGAAAGGGTTCCATCTGCTAACTCACCTTCTCGGAGGAGGATGAGGATCTGGATGTGGACGGGTCAGAGAGTGATTCTAATGATAAAGGAGATATAGTCGGTACTGAATCCCCCATTCAATTCGCCATAGGTCCTAATGATCTTATGGAGTTTATCATGCTTCTGTTGTGGACGATAAACGACTTCAATTCTTCCATCAAACAAAAACACTTCAATACACTTAAGGAGAAATACCAGATTCTCGTCAGCATACCAATCCGTCTATGCTTCAAGTCCGAAAAGTGTTACTACCGGGGTGCTGAAGACATTGGAGTGTATGAGCAGATGTTGAAAGTGGGACTTAGATTCCCTTTAACTGCTCTTCACCATTGTCTTCTTCAATACATGGGACTGGCCGTTACCCAGATGTCTCTGAATGCCTGGAGACTCTTCCTAGGTGCGGAAGTCTTATACAGAGTATTATTTAATGGGGTGCGTAGGATGACGGTGGAGGAGTTCTTCCATTGCTACTGTGATACCCCAATTTGATTGATTGTGTGATGTGTGTGGGTGTGTGATGAGTCCCACATCGGGTATTTACTGGGTTGAACTGGGCTTTATTAACAACTACAAGGAGCCTCAATTGTGACTAGTCCTTTTGAGGTATAGTGCAGATGTGGCTAGCGCTTTTCCTTGAGTCGTTATATATGGTATCAGAGCCGGCCTGGTAATCCCGTGTGGGCTCAGAGACACTACCCCACAAAGTGGGCCCTAACGAGGACGTTAGGGATTTAAGTGGGGGAGATTGTGATACCCCAATTTGATTAATTGTGTGATGTGTGTGGATGTGTAATGAGTCCCACATCGGGTATTTACTGGGTAGATCTGGGCTTTATTAACAATTACAAGGAGCCTCAATAGTGACTAGTCCTTTTGAGGTATAGCGCGGATGTGGCTAGCGCTTTTCCTTGGGTCGTTACATATGGTATCAGAGCCGGCCCAGTAATCTCATGTGGGCTCAGAGACACTACTACACAAAGTGAGCCCTAACGAGGACGTTAGGGATTTAAGTGGGGGAGATTGTGATACCCCAATTTGATTGATTGTGTGATGTGTGTGGGTGTGTGATAAGTCCCACATTGGATATTTACTGGGTTGAACTGGGCTTTATTAACAACTACAAGGAGCCTCAATTGTGACTAGTCCTTTTGAGGTATAGCGCAGATGTGGCTAGCGCTTTTCCTTGAGTCGTTATATATGGTATCAGAGCCAGCCTGGTAATCCCGTGTGGGCTTAGAGACATTACCCCACAAAGTGGGCCCTAACGAGGACGTTAGGGATTTAAGTGGGGGAGATTGTGATACCCCAATTTGATTAATTGTGTGATGTGTGTAGGTGTGTAATGAGTCCCACATCGGGTATTTACTGGGTAGATCTGGGCTTTATTAACAATTACAAAGAGCCTCAATAGTGACTAGTCCTTTTGAGGTATAGCGCGGATGTGGCTAGCGCTTTTCCTTGGGTCGTTACAGCTACCATACATCTGAAATTACCCAATCAATAGGCATGTACAATTTCTTGCCAATGAATCCATTGCTTAGGCTAATGTGCGACACCCTCGACTTAAACAGAAACTGGAAGAGTCAGTATTTTTTCATCCAAGGAGACGACTAGATGTGTCATCCTAATGATCAGGAGTACATGCCTGTGGACAAAACCTGGGGCATATTACGGTTTCATTTTCTGTTACTTGTTTTTTTTGACATTCTAACCGTCTCTCATTACAACTCAGGATCACCCAAAATTTACTCTCGAGCAGTGGAGCTTTTTGGTGAAGATCTTTAGGACCACTAAGCTGTCGAAAAGAACGTGGATTAAGCTGGTTACCTTGGACACCCTCCACTGGTATTGTGACGGTCCTGAACCTACTACAGCTGCCCGTCGCTACGACAGCCAGGTGCGCAAACGTAAGTCCATTGCCTATTATTTGCTTTCTTTTCTAACTTTTAGTAGCTTATATAACTTCTTCTATCCATCCATCTTTGTGCAGAAATGGAAGATAGCAAGAGGAGGGTTTACATCAAGCAGCAGGCTACTGCAAGGAAGAAACTTGAGGGAAGCCTGCCTCCTAAGGTGACGGGTTTGGCTAATCCGTCTACAAAAAGGAAGCTGTCTGAAAAAGTAGACCGTCAATCTAAGAAACCTAAGGAATGATGACAGGTCATGATCTCGTCATTGAAAAATGCTGCGACCTCCTCCGTGAAGACTCAAGGTATGCGCTCAAGCAGCTATTGTTCATCATCAAGGGCAACGATTATGAGGACTTGGGCAATCATGCTATTGAGGCCATGGGGGAGACGGGCCTATTTAGTTTGGCATAGGTATGCTTATCCGTCCCTTTTTTCTGTCCCGTCCTATTGTTGTCTCGCTCTAAGCTTTATTTTTGGTTCTTGCAAGGGGTGTTCATGATTAAGGGTCTAATGGACCGTTATGTGGTTTGAGAGATAAGGTAAAGGCTAAGGAGACGGAACTACAGGAGCTGACAGCCTGGAAAAAGGTCCAGGTTAACAAGCTTGACTTGACAAGGAAGATTTTAGAGTAGTCGAAGGTGCAAGTCGAGGCACTGAAGAAAATACTTAAGGAAAAGGAAGGAGAGATCTTGAAGGCAAAAGGTAAGCTCTGTCAGGCTAAGGAGGATACGGTAAGGGAATATCGTGACTCCGACACCCTCCTAAGGGAGCTTGGTGGCTCCTTCACCGACGGCTTTAACGATTGCTTTTGTTAGGTCAAGGCCTCTTTCCTGGACCTAGACCTTTCCCATATTTCCATTGACGCCCAGACCCAAACCCAGACTCCAACCCATCCCGTCTACTCCAAGGGCACCGACGAGTTATTTGCAGATGACTCTACTCATGACCCTCAAGGTGTTGGGGAGACTGCTAATGAAGATCAAGGCAAATCTGTTGAGGATAAGGTCCGTCCACTTGAGGGGAATCGTACAGCTAAGTAGAACGATAAAGAGAACCCTACTGATCAACAATAGTTTATCAAAGTTCTGCTACCTTTTTTTTATTTTATTGTATTTTTTTAAAATTATTGGGAGAACAATATTGATCCCTTTCGTTGCCTATTTTTGGGTTCTTTTAGATGTAAACGCTTGCCCTTTCGTGGGCTTTTATTTACTATCTTTATTTATTTGTTGCTTATGTTTGCTTGCTTAATATTTTTGTCTGTCTACTTCAAAACTTTATATACCCGTCCACTTTAAGGTCTTGGTAACTTTTAACCACCCCACGGGATGAGCCCGTCCATTTTATGGACTTGCTAATTTTAGGTAACCTTTTGTGGTGAACCTGTCCACTTATGGACTTAATAATTTTTAAGTAGAGATGTAATCAGCGTACATGTTGTATCTTTGAATAACTACTATTATTGTGATGAACCCGTCCTCTTAAGGAGTAATTAATGTCCACTTATGGATTAAATATTTTCAGGTTACCCTTTGGGGTGAACCTGTCCACTTATGTACCTAATAATTTTAGATCACACATTGGGATGACCCCGTCCACTTATGGACTTTATAATTTTTAAATCATCCTTAGGGATGAACCCATCCACTTATGGAATTTAAAAAAAAAAAAAAAATTATCCCTTGGGATGAACCCATTCACTTATAGACTTCATAATTTTGGATTACTCTTTGGGATGAACTCGTCCACTTGTGCTCTTAATAATTTCAGGTTATTCCCTGGGGTGAACCATCCACTTACGGACTTAATAATTTTAGATTACACCTTGGGATGAACCCGTCCACGTATGGACTTTAACAAGTTGCAAGGCATCCGCTCAGATAAGAAATTGGTTGTAGACATGGTTTTGTAGAAATGTATATATATGCGCGTGATATTTATGAATAACTCCTCTTATTGTGATAAATACGCATAGAAATTGTTCTTAAAAAATGAAAAACAGCCCTTCGAGCTTAAAACTATTGTAGATAATAAAAAACAACTAAAGGAAATAAACTGGAAATGAGGAGAGTCGTTGTCCGTGTCCTTGTCTACTGGTAGTAATTCTTCAGGTGCTCTGTGTTCCATGGGTGATGCAACTTTTGCCCGTCTAGTGTCTCCAGGTGGTAGGTCCCTTTCCTCTGCCATGACGCGATTCTATAGAATCCTTCCCAATTAGGTCCTAGGAGTTCTCTCTCGTGGCGCCCGTCACCTTCCTCAAAATGAGATCTCCAACCTGGAAGTCCTCGTGTCTGACTTTGGAGTTGTAGTTCTTGGCCATGAGGTCCTAGTACCGTGCTAACCTTTGCTCAACCGTTGCTCTGACCTCGTCCACCAGATCAAGTTGCAGGCGCATTGCTTCATCATTCCTACTGTCGTCATGGTTTCCCACTCTGTAGCTTGTGAGTCTCACCTCAGTCGGGATGACTACGTCACTTCCATATTCTAATCGGAACCGTGTTTCTCTTGTAAACGTCCTTGTTGTCGTCCTGTATGCCTATAAAATGCTTAGCAATTCTTCTGGCCATGTATCCTTTGCCCCCTCAAGCCGACTCTTGATGATTTTGAGCAAGGATTGGTTCGTGACCTTAACTTGTCCGTTGGCCTGAGGGTGGGTGGGTCATGAATAGTGATTTTTTATCCTTAGCTGTGAGCAAAAGTCTCTGAACGAATCATTGTCGAACTGCTTCCCGATGTCTGAGATCAATACTCTGGGTATACCGTACTTGCAAATGATGTTCTTCCATACAAAGTTTCGCACATTCTTCTCTATGATGGTGGGCAGGGCTTCAACTTCTACCCACTTGGTAAAGTAATCTTTGCCGACTACCAGGAATTTCAGCTGTCTAGCTGCTGTTGGAAATGGACCCATGATGTCTAATCCCCATTGGACAAAAGGCCATGGCGCCGTTATTAGAGTGAGTTTTTCTGTTGATTGTCAGATAAGGTTGCCAAACCTCTGACACTTGTCACAAGCTTTGACGTACGCAATGACATCCTTCTGCATGGTAGGCCAATAGTATCCAACCTGAATTAGTTTGTGTACTAAAGACCGTGATCTAGCATGGTTTTCGCAAACTCCTTCATGGATTTCTCTCAGGAAATAGTCTGCCTTCTTGGAGCTAAGACACCTCAGGTACGAGCGAGAGAAGCCTCTTTTGTATAAGATGTTTTTTATTAGCACGAACCGTGCTACCTAAACCTTTAACTTCCTTGCAGCTTCCTTACCGTTAGGTAGCACACAGTCTTTTAGGTAGGGGATTAATGGCGTAGTCCAATTGCTTTTGGAACCTATCTCCTGCACACTGAGGCTTTCTATTAATAGTAAAATTTGAATAAAGGATAGTACCTGACTAGGAATTAGCATATGTTCTACTGATGCAGCCTTGGCAAGACAATCGGCTTATTCGTTTTCCTCCCTTGGGATTTAAACAAACTTCGCTTGGAGGTTGCTCATTTGTTTCTTCACTTGCTTTAGTTACCTTTTCATCTGTTTGCCCTTGCACTCATAATCGTCGTTTACTTAACTTGTGACTACTTACGAGTCGCAATATACGACCACATCCGCGACTCTTGCCGCTTTGGCGAGATTCATCATTGCTATTAAAGCTTTGTACTCTGCCTCATTATTGGTCGTAGGAAAATCAAGTCAGACCATGCATTTGACTTTATCCCCTTCTAGGCTATGGATTACCACACCAGCTTCGCCTGTCTGTCTGTTGGACGATTCGACCATGTGGATACTCCATCTCGAACATTCCACTGCCCCTTGGCCTTCCATATTGGTAAATTCTACGATGAAGTCAGCAACTACCTGTCCCTTCATGGTCGTGCACGAGCGATACTGTACTTCGAATTCGTTTAGTTCAATTGCCCATAGAGTCATCTGTCCAGTGGCTCCAAGGCTACTCATTGCCCTCTGTAGAGACTTATCTATTAGAACAATCATTGTGTGGACCTAAAAGTATGTCTTGAGTTTGCGAGCGGCAGTCACTAAAGCGAAGGCTAGCTTTTCCATTGGGGGGTACTTTTCTTCTACACCTCAGAATGCTCAACTTGTGTAGTATACAAGTTTCTGTACCTTATCCTCCTCTTTGACTAAGGTTGCGTTGACAGCGGTTGAGGAGACGGCCAAATAGAGAAACAGTTCTTCTCCTGGTTTAGAAGGACTCAACAATGGCGAGGAAGAAAGATATGCTTTCAGTTCTTCAAATGCTTGCTGACATTTAGCCGTCCACTCAAAGGATTTCTTCAACGTGCGAAAGAAAGGTAGGCATTTGTCCGTTGCTCTTGAGACAAACCTATTCAACGCAGCTACCTTGTCGTTAAGGCTTTGTATCTCCTTGATTTTTTTGGCGGCGTCATCTCCATTATGGCCCGCACCTTATCTTGGTTGACCTCAATGCCTCTCTAGGACACCATGAACCCTAGGAACTTACCCACCATCACTCCAAATACACATTTGTTTGAATTCAGCTTCATATTATAAGAACGAAGGGTATTGAAGGTCTCCTTGAGGTCATCCAAATGGTCATCCTCCTAAATGCTTTTTACCAACATGTCATCCATGTAGACTTCAAAGTTCATCCTAATCTGATGTGCAAACATCTTGTTCATCAGCCTTTGATACGTGGCGCCCGCGTTCTTAAGTCCGAACGACATTACTTTGTAGCAGAAAAGACCCAGGCTGATGACGAATGAAGTCTTCTCTTGATGAGCCTTGTCTAGCTTAATCTGGTTGTAACCAGAAAATGCGTCCATGAAGCTCAACAACTGATGTCTTGCTGTCGAATCCACCAAGATGTCGATTCGCAGAAGTGGGTAGTTGTCCTTGGGGCATGCCCTGTTTAAGTCCGTGAAATCCATACACATCCTTCACTTCCCGTTAACCTTTTTAACCATCACTATGTTGGCCAGCCAGTTGGGGTAATATACTTCAAGTATGAACACTGCTTCCTTTAATTTGTGCACCTCTTCTGCTATGGCTTTGTCTCGCTTTTGCGCGAATACCCATTTCTTCTGACAAATGGGAGGAAAAGAGGGAGAAACATTCAACTTATGGACAATGACTGAAGGATTAATTCTAGGAATGTCTTCATGGCTCCAAGCGAAGACGTCCTAGTTCTCCCTTAGAAATGCTGTGAGCGCCTAGCAAACTAGTGGGCTAGCGAGAGTGCCGATCTTGGTCATTCGCTCAGGCCTAAAATTATCAAGGAGTACCTCTTCCAGCCCTTCCACGGGTTTTGTCACCGTTCGCTGTTCTTCTATACACATGATTTGTAAACAATCATCCATCTCCAACATGGCAATATAGCACTCGTGCGCCACTACTTGATCTCTTCGTACCTCTCCCACTCCGTACTTGATGGGGAACTTAATCATCAGGTGGTAAGTTGAAGTTATAGACTTCCATAAGTTAGGGGTAGGACGGCCCAGAATGGTGTTATTAGTAGACGAACAGTCAACAACCAGGAATGAGGAATCTTTGGTAATCTATTGAAGGCAATCACTGACTGTCACGGGCAAAGTGACCGCACTAAAGGGATATACTCTTGTTCCTTCGAATCCAATGAGTGGTGTGTTGGTTGGAACCAACTGTTCTCTCTTAATCCTCATTTGATAGAATGCCAGGTAGTAAAGGATATCAGCAGAGCTCCTATTGTTTACAAGGACCCGGTGGGTGTTGTAGTCCCTCACCCGTATGCTTATTACGAGCGCATCATCATGTGGGTGGTGGAGACACCGAGCATCTTCCTCTATGAACCTAATTACAAAGTTGTCGATCTGTGCCATCTTTAGGACGAAGCCCGTCAGCTAGACGTTCTGAACCATCCGTAGGTACGTCTTGCATGCCTTCCTGGATAAACTGGAAGCGGCGGTTCCCCCTACAATCATCCTTATGTCACCTAGGGGGGCCTAGGATGCTCGTTTTCCCATCGGGCAACCTGCTCTTGTGGTAGGTCCATCATCTCCTTGCTAACAAACCTTTTCAGCTTTCCTTGTCTGATAAAAGCTTCTATACTGCTTTAATCATAGCAGTTAGACGTATCATGACCGTGATCACGGTGAAAACGGCAATACTTGTCTCTGGACCTCTTATTGAGATCTCCTTTCAGCTTGCTAGAAAATGTCAAGGCTCCTTCATCCTTGATTTGCATCAAGACTTGGTCGATCGGGGCTGTCAGCAGGGTGAAGCTTGTGAACTTCCCAATGGGGGCTTTGGAGCGTCTATCCTCCCATTGATCTCCAGTCCTAGCTATCTTTCGTCCCTTATCTTGCCGTGAATCCTCTTTTCTTTTCCTCTTCTTAGGCTTCTCTTCTCGGGTCAATAGTGTGTCTTCCGTGTTCATATACTTAATAGCATTGTAAAGTACATCCGACATGGTTTTTTGGTCATTTTTGTATAAGGAAAACAAAAACTTCCCTTTCTGTAACCCATTGTTAAATGCAACTACCAGTATCTTGTCATCAATTTCATCAATCGTGAGGGCCTCCTTATTAAAGCGGGCTATATAGGATCTTAGTGTTTCCTCTTCCCGTTGCTTGATGCTTATCAGGCTCGCAATGGACTTCTTATACTTGTGCCCCCTATAAATTACGAGGCAAACTGCGCACTCAACTCCTTGAAGGTACTGATGGAGTTGGGCGTCAGCTTGTTGAACCATACCCTTGCAGGACCCTTCAGCGTAGTTAGTAAGGCTTGGCACATGATTTTGTCTGCCACGCCTTACAAGTGCATGAGGGTTTTGAACGACTCCATATGATCTAAAGGATCTTTTGACTCGTCGTAAGCTTCTACTTGTGGTATACGGAACTTCGGTGGAAGGGGGAATGAAGTGACGGGTGCAGTGAAAGGCGAGTTCATCTAGTGGACTAGCTCATCGAGGTCACTTGACACCTGTCCTTTAAGGGCATTCATCATGAAGTTCATCCTCTCCTTCATCATCTGCATCTCTATGACCATATGTGGAGGTGCTGTTTCTGTGACGGATGGATGGCTAGTATCTTGTCGCTCTTGTATGCTTGGAGCATTGCTGCCTTCCGGTCCTTCTTGGTCCCTTCTTTCGGCACTGGTGCCCTCTTGCTCTTCTTCGTAACTGTTGAGCCTAGCATCCCTTTGGCGCAATTGTTCCTCTAGGTCGTGATATTGCCTAGTAAAGCACTCCACAGTAACGACTAAGGTCTGTACCTGTTTTTCAAGGGCAGTAATGTGTGGTTCATCTCCATTGTTGTTGTTGATCGCCATCGAGCGAGTGAGTACCATACAACTCTTTGTTCGGGAAGTGGTAGTATGGCTCTACTATGTCTTTCCTCATAGACGGCACCAACTAATGATGTCAAAAATCGTCAGTAAGCTGCACGGTCCTCACATGCCCTAGACAAAATCTGCATAACAAAGAAGAAGAAGAAAAACTCTACAGAGAGTATCGGTGTGGTACCGGCCAAAAACCTTCTGAAGGTCAAATTAGAGATCTTTCACAACTCTAGAATGCCAAAACTGAGGTAAATTATGCGTACCTTGTTTTCTGAAGGTTTTGGGTTTTTATAGTAGTGTAGAACCGACCATTGTTTCTTGATTAAGAAGATGTTTCCTTATGGAGACGATCTTCATAAATGTACGTATTTTGCGGGATTCTTCCCGTATAAGGATTCCATTGACTAGGGTTAATTGTAGGGTGCAAAACATTTCCATTTTGGTTTCCTTGGAGACCACTTAAGCCATGTAGATGCTGCGTGGCCTTGATATCCATCCACCTTATGTCTGTATAGCTAGAATTTGTTTACTATGAAGGATCCATCCGTCTTGTATACTCTCCATCCAATGTATTAATCCGTCGTCTTGTCCTTATGTTTTGATCATCCATTATCTCAGTACTGTCGCCTATAGAAGGCTTTTTGGACGAGTCTGTCTACCTTACTTTAATCCTCTTCAAGTATCATACTATCATATACTAAACACTGAGGCCATATAAATTTCTGTTTTTAGAGACCTAGTCATTTAATTTTGTCACCTTAGCAATAATGGCATTCCGATGTTTTTATACCTGGCCAGAAAGAGAATTCCCAATGAACCTTACAACATGCACCACATATTTTTCCAAAAACTAGCGTCTTCATGCTCAAACAAAGAGATCGCTGGACTAGTTTTTCATGGAAAATTTGGAAGAATAAAAAAAGAAGCCGTGTAATTAGTGCAAGCCAGCTACTTCATTCCAACTCCTCATTTGATCTATCTCGTCCTACACTATTCTCCTCCCAATTTGAGAATGTACAGTTCCTACCTTTTTTTTTCATGACGTGGTTTGTTGCAATAAATTGTGTAGCTCAAAAATACACTTAATCCTCCCCTTACATTTTATTTTGACGATCATATAGTTGCCCTCCACTCCATTTTGGTGAAAAATATTTTTTTTTTTAAATAAAGAAATATTCAGTGTGGTAGACTAGAGCTCATGTCACAACTCACAAGGGGATGAGTTACTGTGACTTCCTGAATTGGAAGCTGAACTTTAACCAGTCCGTGGCAGTTTTTTTTATTTATTTATTAATGTTAAATGGGGTCGAAACAATATTGTAAAAAGAAAATTCCACCGCTCTTTAATTTAAAGATCTGGTTAACATATACCTTTATAATATATATTAATAATTTATTTTTTAAAATTTTTTATAAAAAATTTATAAAATTGTCAAAAAATTTAATTATTTTTTTATAATTTTTTTAAAAATAGTTTACTAATGTATATCTTAATTAAAGACATAAGTTAATAAAACCCTTAATTTTAAAGGATCCCTAATTTAATTCCTCCAAAAACTCAAAGAAAGAATTCCCAAATACAAATTCAAGCCACCACCAAAAAA
This sequence comes from Quercus parvula, assembly GCA_030820535.1. Classification (NCBI taxonomy): domain Eukaryota; kingdom Viridiplantae; phylum Streptophyta; class Magnoliopsida; order Fagales; family Fagaceae; genus Quercus; species Quercus parvula. The sequence continues at coordinate 780,619 of JAUAME010000009.1, forward strand.
AAAAAAATGACATAGATATAATGTAGTATATTGCCCAGCTGTCCCTTCACGAGGCCTGACATTTTATTTATAATAATTTCAGTATTTATGATTAAATAATTGAAAAAGTGTTAAAATTCTGAATTGAGTGAGGCAACTTGACAAAGAGATTAGAAAAGTGGGGCTGTAACTCCAAAAACATACATCTTATTAAAACCCGACTGTCTAGTCAGTTTGCCCATTCCCCCACGCACGTGACATGCCACCTTCACTTTGATTTTCAGAAAGGAAAGATGCATGATTATTATTATGAAGTGATATTTGATTTGACAGTATGGTTGGTGCTGCCGGTGAACTAGGTGGTACATACATTAGGGGTTTAATAAAGACCTCTCAACTTTCATCTTATCAAAACTTTTGGGAGTGCTCTTGTCAGTCTTTATGGATTTTACTTCATGAGTGGCTTAAGATTTTACTTTTTAGCTTTAATTTCATTTGTTTAAATAAGTAGAACAAATCTTTTTTTTTTTTTTAATCAAGTAAAAGAAGTTTAAATAAGCTATATAGTAGATACTACTCTAACAATAACGATAAGAACAATTAGAGTATTTTTTAAATCCGTTTATTTTGTTAAAAATTAAATTTTTTTTATTGAAAATATTGTAAATAAAGGTAAAAATTAGTTGAAATAGTACAATGAGACCTATGAATAATACAAAAAAATTAATTAAATCATGAATAGTTGCAAAAATAAACTGGCAAAAAATAAGTTATCCAAACGGACACTTAATCTTTCATTCAAAAATTATTGATGTTAATTTGAAAAAGAAATAATCATAATTTTGAACATATTCTTTTCCATGGTTCCTCTTTATTGGTATTGATATGAAGAGGAAATAATCATAATTTTGAACCTAATATTTTCCATGATTCCTATTAACTAAATTATAGATCTTCAATATTCTAAATAGAATAGACTGCATGTATTTTTTTTTTTTTTTCCCCTTCATTTTGGTCATTTCCAATGGATGCACTACAAAAGTTAAAACAAATAGTTCAGTTTTATTTTATCACTCATCCAATCACGCACAAGTAATTAGATTCAATTAAAAGAAAAAAAAAAAGAAAGAAATGAAAAATGAAAGTCTTTAATTAATTATTATACATATTAAGTCAATAAGGTAAAAAAAAATTATAAAAATCTAGTGCAAACAAACAGGTGCATATTGTAGATAATAACTCATTAACTTAAAGTAGGAATCGATTGAACAAATTTGTTACCATAATCATACTAAGTTTTTTAGATTTTAAGATTGCTTTGAATGCTCGTCATAGCATATTTGGAATTAAAAATACTCAAAATGAAGACTAAGTTATAGACTTTAAGTTAAGCCTTCAAGTTTGAGCTTGGTTTACACACGCACAACATGAAATTATAAGCCCAAACATTCTACATCCATACTAAAAATTTTGTAACTCAATTGGTAATATCATACATTTTCAACTTAAATATTTTAGGTTTAAATTAAAGGAAAAAAAGAAGAAGAAGACATTCTACATCCATGGACCTCCTTGTCCCAACTGGATGCTTGTCACTATGATCATGCAAGTTCAGATTGTGGCAAACCACAATTGGGGCTTAGAAAAGACCTGACCACAAATTCAGAGGATTATATTATTAACAACTTTTAGGAAGAATAAGTGAGCAGTACTATAAAAGTTGGGAGGGGTTATACATACTTGTCATACTATTATGACCTGATTGTAGGACAAAAGAACACCAATAAAAGACATAGGAGATCAAACGAGGATACCCAAAAGTCTTAAAAAAGTGATATGAGCCACTGCAAACAGCAACAGAAAGAAGAAGGAGGTGTCAATGTGTCATCCCTGATGATGCAGGAGTAATTAAAGACGGTTCCATTCTGTGTATAGAATGGCAAAACAGCTGATTTTGCAGTGCAGTGAAAACGACAACTAAAGATCTACTTGTTTTGCAGTGTAGTAAATGGAAACTATTACTACTCTTTAAAACTAAAACGATGTTTTTGCAGTGTACATTATTTTTTTTGCAGTGTACATTATTAAACACTAATACATGCCATTCTCTGAGTTAAAAAAAAAAAAAAAATGGCAGCAAAGATATATACTGTCCCTTTTCCGGTGCCCAAAACGAAATAAACCATTGGGTAGTGGGATACAGGTTGATGTCATAACCATAAGAACAATTCATGGAAGCCATTACCATAACAATTGAATCCAGCCCATTTCTCATAATCCACAGGGTTATGGGATACAAGTTATTATAATAGATATACAACTTTCTATGAGAAAATATGTTAAAAACACGTTCTTTACCATTACCACCACTGTTACAAATTCTATAATTTTTTTTTAATAATTCAATAGTTACCATAGAAGAGAGAAATTAAAAACTAGGATGTCTTCATAGGAAACATTATGTTAGTAAAATTGGGTTTGGCTTATCTCCAAATTTTTTTTAAAAATAATTTTTTTTTGTTTTAATGAGAGACTACCACATTTCCCACTAATTAAATAAAATGTGAAGATTAAAACCCACTATCATTTGCCATTGTATATTTAAAACAAAAGGACATGTCCAATTAAAAATGTACTAGAGGTAAGCCAAACCCAATAAAATTTGATAAAAATTTGATCAGAAGACCTATCAAATTCCCTTTCCATCCCGCAATTAAACACCACATTTAGTGAGTCTGAATTATCGTTTTTCAATCCATTAGTTTAGCCTCACATTTTTTCTTTTCTCTTAAAAAGTGAAAGTATAACATGAAAGTATAACTCCACTTTTGTTAACTTTTATAAAATAAAATTTCGAATAATTTTAAAACCACAACTTTTGCTAAAATCTTGAAATAGCATATTGTGACTAACTGTCAATCACTTTCACATAAACTCACCACCTTTTCTTCACTCCTCATAACTAGCCACGCAAGATTGTTGTGGAAAGGAGCGTAGGTTTTTATCATAGAATTATTGTAAAATTTTTAGTAAAAAGCTAACACAAACACAAGCTAATTGGGCAACGAGACAACATTTTATGGGTAAAACGTAAAAGTAGACGGGAATAATTGCTAATGCAAAACTCATCTATAAACGAAACCCAACTAGAGAAGTTTCTGATTACAAAATCCTCAACTAAAGCTCCTTTAATAACTAGCATGGTCATCATATTAATATTGAGCAGATGTACTCATATCTGTTGAATTTTTATTAGTTTCTAGTTCAACAGTCGGGGCAGATACGGCCTCAACTTGTATCCATTAATTCCCCAACTACAGTTTCTTCTTTGCCATCATCATTCCCTTCTTTAGTTTGTTCCTCACCCTTAGTTTCTACGTTGTGTTCCTCATTTTCAGTTTCTTCTTTTCCCTCGTTGATCCCTGCTTCAGATTCTGGATCTGTTGGAGGTGGGGGCAACGTTTTTTCCACCAACTCAGCTAGCTCTTTACTTACTTCTCCAAAACGCGTCTCATCTCCAAAACGCGTCTCACCTTCCTCTATAATCTGTCAAACAAAAGGGAAATAAATAACTAATGCATCACCCAAATAGCCCAAATTTTTTGACCAGTTAAAATAGAGCATGAGATTAGATATGCAGATTAGTTTAACTTCGGGATAAAAATGATCTACGTAAAAAACAGTTTATGTTCGTTATACATAGAAGCATCAAAGCACAATTCATTTGCAAAAATAAGATGATTGATATCTGTGCTAACAATCTTACGATGACCTATAGTCAATATAAAGTATTCCTACTTCCCCAAAGCCTCAGATAGCAGAACCACTAGGATATGATATGAGATCGCAGAGAAGGCCATCTGTCTTAAAGAGTACATTATCACATGTAAGTCCAACAAGGCCTGGCCAACAGCCAAAAGCTGATACCAGTCAGAAGGTCAATACTTGAGTTAATATTATCGAAAAAGACAAATCCTTGTGGCATATAGAAGCAGCAGCCTGAGCTGAGAAGGTGGATTATTATAGTACCATATCTGCACTTGCTTTAAATTCTTGTCACAGGAGATGCTATACTATGCCACTCCCTGTGATGGAAGTGAGCTCCTTGATCCTCGTTGTCACTCTGAAATGAGGCTAGCAATGGATGTATGCAAGGGCATTAAGCATGAAGCCTTCAAAGGTGAGTTACCAAAAAAAATACAAAATAAAATAGGACAGAAAAATCAAGCCGTTACAGAATAGGCACACCCTATACTTCTTTTTCTCTCCCATATCTTATAGATCGATGTAATCTGGGTTCTTGATTTGTGCCACTGCAGAACACTTCCAGTGTACTTGGTTTTTGTTAATAAAATTTCTTACATTTCTTATCAAAAAAAAAAAATCAACCCATTGCACAAAAGCCTATTTATATTAATAAGAAAAATTAATATTACCCATGTAGCCATTGATCTCGTTGTGCAACAATATTCTACCGTCTGTTAAAACGAAAAAATGCCTACAGAACAATTTGAAGCTGTCTAACAAACACCAATTTGGGGCATGCTATGCAGATATTTTTCCGGAACAATTTTGACAGAGAAACTTATTACAGTAACAGGTTGATAGTAATATCACCTTCCTTGTCCAACAAGATAAATAATACAATTTGTATATTCAACTTCTTAACAACATTAGACAATACCAAACCCAACAATCTTAACTTGGGATATAAAGGTATGGCTAATCTTAAACGAGGAGAACAATTGACATAAAGTGTCAGATCAGAGATGGGGAATTCAGATCTGATCGTCATCAGGTTTAAATTCTGAAAAAATGTAGCAACCCATTTTCTCTTAGCTTCAAATATTGTTCAATTTCATGGATATTTGAATTAGAAGTATACCAAACGTTGTCCAACTGTTTTACTTTCGCAAAAGCTAGTCTTGTACAGTTGTACTTTGGCTGGGTCATCATGTTGCCTGATATCACAGTAGAATTATTTACATGCCAAGGAAACTCCACTAAGCTTATATCAAAGATTATGAATGCAGCAAGCATACAGAAAGTCAAATTAACGATTACAAAGAATATTCAGGAGATCTAAAGTCTGAAGAAGAAGAGACAAGGGCTGCACCACCATAAGCCAATATCCAATCATATAGATATCTCAAAATAGAGTTTTAAGCTCAAGAGTATAAATCTCAACACCATTAAGAGTGTTATTATTTTCCTCTCCACATAATCCAAAAGAGGCAAAAGGCATCCCACCAAGCTACTCTTATGTCACCCATATAGTTCTTTCCAACCAAAATATACATTAATTACCTTCTTGGGTATCACCAAATGGACTCCAAATAAAGACAAGATGAAAGACCACAACTTTTTACAAGTTTGAGCAATGAAGCAGTAAGGTTTCAACTGATTCCTCACTGAATTTACAACCATTTTAGGAACGTTGTTACACTAAATACTTCTCCAAAGAAATTGCAAGTCATCATATCCTTTCATTTCCTCATAAAAAAGACTCGACATCAAATATACTATTTCAGTTAGGCTTCCAAAACAGTCTTATCAACTCCTTCACCCACTGTGAGATTAGAGTATAGAAGGCCCATCAGAGAAACATCTGACTTTAATTTCCAGCCCTGGAAAGCTCCAACAAACTTGGGATTCAAGGAATGACTCCCTCTGTCTTCTGAGTATCCCAAATAAGAATGTTATTACTGCTATTAAGAATAAATCAAGAAATAACCTTGAACCTTCCCACACTACCTGTTATACGAAAAACCGTCACTCCTATTGTCCCCTACCATAAACCAAAAGAAAAGGGTAAATAAAAACCCCTTTCTAACCAGCTTTGATGTTTTTTCCAAATAGTACAACCGTGAGGCCTGCTCATCATATCTGTTGCCCACTGGCCCCAAGAAAGCCCACACTTCACTCCAACTATATGCCTCTAAAGGCCTTAATTACAATATAAAATGCTTTACCGCTCAACAGCCCTCTCCACTCCCTCCAAAAATCCCCCAGAAAAAGATATGTAAAATATAAGAACGGAGGCTTAAACAAAAGCAGCTACTAAGTCGAATTTATCATGTAGAACTGGAGTATTCAGAGTTTCATTGCTAATTGCATTATCAAGCACTGCAGTTGGCTACTTATCCAATTAAAAAAAAAAGGATGGCAATCAGCTAGTTATCCAAAAAAAGAGGACAGCAATCAACTAGCAGTTCATGAGGGAGAGAGAGCCCCCTGTCACTACTATATGAATAAAACAAGAAAAAGGGGATTAAACGTTTAAGGACTTTTTGTTAAGCTAATCAAGAACACCAAAAAGGATGCAACCGATATACATGATACATATACAAGAGAAGAGATCAGCAAAAAAAAAGAAAAGAATAAAGTACAAGGAATCAGGAAAATTGTATAGAAGAAGAGCTGCTTTAAAACCTTTTCTAAGTAATATATATATTGCCTTAAATACTACATTGATGCAACATTTTTAGACTGACTAATTATCACTTGAAAACAAAGTCATTTTGGTAAATGGAATGTCACAAAGATAGAGTTGATCGTTTCTTCATATAAGCAAGAAAGTTACAGGAAGTCTGATTCACCAATGACCAAACCTTCAAGAACTTCCACGGGGGGGCTCTAAAAGAACCCTATTGTGTATGGCAAATGTTTCATCATTTTAGAAGGTGATTCTATTTCTACCCATGTAAATCTTTAGATAAAGAAGCATGAGACAAAGATTCCGAGACAAGTAATAACATTTTATTGGATTTTCTTTTTCCAATTCTGATGAATATATATCCATCACTCAAGAATTGAAAGAGAGAGACAATGTGTGAACACAAGGTTCGAAACTAGCTAAATAATACATGGGCATAAGTAAAAATATAATGGCACATAACAAAAGAGATATGAAGCAAAAGAAAAGGAGAAAATGATGGTTTCCAAGTAAATTTTACCGTATAAATATCAATGATAGAAGTAGGCCTAATGTTGATGATATTAAGGACCTCAGCCTTTGCAAGGCCATAGATTTTAGACTTGTCGACGAACTCATTGATATGCTCTCTGGTTTGATTGCAAGCAGCAGTCTGGACCAAATAATCATACACCTGTATATAAAGTCTCAACCTTTAGTGAAAAAATGTAGTGGGGTGAGTCGGAGTCCACATAGAAAGAGAATAAATAAGACCTTGTATTCGGAAGGAGAAACTTGAGCAAGAACACGAGTGGAATCGTTAGCAGCCCCTTTTGAGCGTAAAAAGTCTACTACTTCGTAATTCGTAAGCGCACCTGCATTCGCTTCTAATCTGCCAAACCAATAAACAATTTTAAGCAAAACAAGATGACCCACCTTCAGTTTCTAAACAAAAGCTTAAGCTTAAGCTATATACATCTTCATTCCCTGAAGGGTGGCCGGAGAAGCCGAAAATACCTCCCTGGAGCCGCCGAAGTCGATTTTTTTTTGGGTTTCCGAAAATAGGTATCTCTCTCCCTCTCGCTCTCTCAATCTCCTTCTCCCTTTCGCTCTCTGTTTCCTCCTCTCTTTCTCTTTCAGTCTGTGACTGTGTCTCGGATTTGGGCTTTAGGGCGTAGAATTTGCCACAAATTGGATCCATTTCTTTTCACTTTATCGGTTTGGTAGTTTGGGCTAACAAAACACAACAGGGCCCTTTTTTTTTGCATATTGGACTTTAGAATTGAAGGCCTAAAAAAAAAAAAAAACAACCAACCTGAGCATCACACTCTCTCTCTCTAAAGTACTACCTTTTTATAGCGCTTTTTTTTTTTTTTCCCACATTAGAGATAAAAACTCTAAAAAGAGATTATTTATTAAATGATGTAGAGTACAGTGAGGTTTTTTTTTTTTTTTTTTTTTGGAGAAGAAGAGTACAGTGAGATGATATTTTTTCCTTTCACATTTATGATGGATACTACTAATTAAATTCATAGTGAAATTCATCATGAATATAAAAATAAATAAACACTACCTCACCATGTTCAGGTAACACTTAAGAACTTTCCTTAAAAAGAAAGGGTGAAACACGGAAGAGAGAAAAGATTGTTTACATATAATGAGTACTGATGAAAACTTTCCTCCCATCATATATCAAAGGAATAGAAAGATTGTTATGAGTCTCAACTTATAAATTCTTGAGTTAAAATGGTATAATTAAAAATTTTGGGATTTAATTCACCTCATGGGACAAACTCTGGGGCTTTTTTTGTTGTTGCTCGAATTTTCCCTTTTTATTGGCTTATTTCACTTAAAAATAGCTAAATCACACCAACTTCTTTTCAGATATTACAAAATAACATTCACCGCCAAATTATAGACGAAATGACACTTCTAAGTTTTGTAACAATGCCTAACATATTAGTCTTTACCCACTATCGTCAATTGTAACTAAAGCAAAATCATCCAATTTTTAAAAAAAATTCTCATTTTTCCCTTAACCTCAAAAGAGAAGAGAAGTTATAATGTATCAAAAATTCACAGTTTGGAAGCAAGGCTAAGTAGCCAGTAGATAAAAGTTATCACACCAACCTTATGCCCGAGAGGGAAAAAAAAAGGTCGTCAACTGATTATCATTTATCAGTGACTCATGATGAAAAAACTTAAGTAGTCCGGTCAGCCAAATAATCATGCTATGTAAGAATTGCCCCTCCTATGATTATCAGTCAATCACTGGCACACATGTTATGGGCAAAAGTCCCAAAAATATTTCACTTAACTACAAACGTTTTATACTTCAAAAATATCCAAAGCATTCTACTTCAAAAATTAAGTTTAGTTGAGAATAAAATTTGCTCAGTTAAGGTAGTTTACTTTCAACTGCAATCTTATTCAAGGTAAATGTTATAAAGACTCCTATAAGCTAACAAATATAGCAGCCTCTACATTTAAACTTCACCCTATACATACAATAGGTTTGAGCTCCACTGGTACAGTATTTTGCCCGTCTTTTATAGCCAATAAGTCTTTGTTATCACCTAGCAGGTAAGCGTTCATGAATGCAACGACAATGCCTCCAACAAACCTCCTCATGGGGTCCCTAGACTTGCCATTCTTACACAAACAGTATGTAGCTTTCCCTCTAAGCCCCTCAGTATCATCATTTAATAAATCAAGATGACCATAGTCCTTGGCAACAAAATGACAAGCTGGTTCTTGACATTCATTAAAGAATTCCTCATGGTTCACACCCTTAGGAGCACAAGGAGGAAATAGAGGATTCTTTTTCACCTCACCCAAACCTGTCCCAATAACCATTACAGCCATATCAAGGTCAAATGAATGAGGGACATAAGTGAGTACTGGTGGAGGGGTTTGTTTCCCTTTGTCCATTCCATCAACTGGGTCAATGCCTATTAAGGCAGAGAACTTAAGAGAAGTAGCTTCCTTATCAAGAGCAAGTGCAAAAGCAACCTTGCCTCCACGGCTATGGCCGGCGAGTCCTAGCTTGTTTATATTTGGCTGAACATGTGGTGGAAGCAAGTAATGGAGTCCTTCGGATAACCAATTTGTTATTGCTGCTGTGGACTTAATCTCATCAGTTGTATCCGGTCCAGCCAAAATGTATAACTGTTAATTGCAAAGATGAAATCTACTATTAGCCAAACAAATAACATATACCAATAATTTTCACTAATTTTTGTGCTTATTTATTTTTAATCATTGGGTTTGGTAATAGGATTGGAACATATCAGCTCATTTTCAAATGATAATAGACAGAGCAAAATAAGATGTTTCTACTGCACGTATCACAAATCATAGTACATACTAATACACAGCTAACCAAAACCAATCATAGCACGGAGGCAAGTTCCCCTGAAATTTAAGAGATTTCTTGGTTTTCAAAGTGTACCATATGTCCAAATTGAGTTCTACCATTGTTCTATCTTTTCTTTTTATTGTGGAAATCTCAAAATGCTTAACAAAATTATAAATGACTACTGGCTCTGGAGTTTGGACCTACTCCCCTGCCCCTCTCTGATACCAAAGTGTAAAAAAGCGGAAAAAGTTGATGATGTTTGTGATTCAATTGAATTAGTTAAGAATCAAAACGGAAGGGAGTCATTTGCACATATTGCTAATTCGGTTTTTAATTTTTAAAAGAAGAAAATGCAAGAGAGAGAAACAAAACAAGGGTGTATCATGTGATATATAGACATTTGAATGTGAAAAATTGGGCCAAGTGGCTCAGGAGTCAGGGCAGGCGTTTCTGGATACTCTCCAGTATCTAAAGAAAGGAGAAATATCAACCGCATGGTTTTCAAAGAATGAAACAAAAACAGCACATTGACGCCAGAATATAGGAAAAGTCTAGTAACACAAAAAATTATGCAAATTCTTTGTCACAACTGATGTGGCAGAGTGTGATTAGTGAGAAAAAAGCGGCAGGTCTATGTGTAAATAATAGGAAATCATTCATAGTCTGCCAAAGAGTTGTGATAAATAAGTCGTGTAATTTTTTTGTGTTCACTAGAACCACTCCAAAATATACAGCTTGAAAAAAATTGAGCCTCTCTGGCATTTAACTTTTCACTATTACCAATAAAAGCATGCCTCATGAGTGAAATGAAGCTTTCATTATTTTGGCAAGGGCAAATGAAAGGTCAATAGTTCACATGTTTTGCATTCTTTGACAAAGTATCTCAAAATTCTCGAAAATGGGGTTGGAAGCTGCTGTTTTGAATTTGAAATCCCTGTATAAGCTAAGGCAATCAAAAGTAATATGAACATCCTGCATTATTTTCGGTCTTGACTGGGGGCCACTTCTTGGAATTATGAGGCGAAATAGCACAAAAAGTCACAGAGTTGTATAATCCAAAGGTAAATCAACAATTGTTATACCATAAAAATCTAATGGTTGGAGCAATCATTAAATATCTAAGATAATTAAGGAACTGTACTAATATTAAAGCCTAGAGGACATGTATAATCAGAATTTAGGAGTATTTGGCCTGGCAGTGATTCATAGATCCAATTCAATGGGGGCCAAAATCAAAACTAATGAATTGAGCAAGTATTTCCATGATCACCAAGTGTGTCAACATACTTGGAGAGTCCAAGACCAATACAGCAATTGTATATAAAAAGTGAGCAGGTGATCATGATGATGGTTCATACTTACTCAAACTTAAAAACCATGTCAAGCGTTTGACTGAACAAAATTGTGCATGCGTGAGAGAGAGAGAGAGAGAGAGACTAGCCTGAGGGGCAATGACTATGAATCCATGAGAAGCGATGTGCTGGATAAGCTGAGAGTAAAATGAGTTGTAAAGAAGGTAACCATGGAGTAACACTAGTATTGGGTATTCTCCAGCTTCAGATGGCCTGGCAATCAAAAGTGGCTTTGGAGGAGGGACAGCAAGTGTAGACTTAGTGGCGCAACTCCTAGTTTCCACGGTTTGAAGCACTGTTTTGTACCTCCCAATAGCAAAAACATTTGTCTTGGTAGAAGTAGCAGCGTCAGCTGTATAAGCAGCAGTAGCAGTAGCAGCAGAAGACATAATTATGTATGATTGTATGAAACTAAAAAGTAAAATTTGTACCAGTTTCATGTCTTGGGGGATAAGTTCAATTGTGTGGCATTTATAGACCCAGCTCATGAGGTAAAATTCATGGTTCTGTTTTGTCAAAAGGCTATATATATATACCGAAGTTGGAATTATTGGTAACTGGACTATGGTCCAAAACCTGTTGTGGGTTCCGTTTGGGCCGATGATATGGCAAAGTTGGATTAGTTTTTTTTTTTTTTTGGGCCATCTTAAGAGGCAGCCATGTTATGGCCATATAGCTATTGGTGCAATTTTCCATTTATAAACTCAAGTAAGGGCAAAATAGATAAATATCCTTAAATTTAAAACTATGTAACAAAATACTTCTCTTTTTAAATTATTTAACAAAATGTTCCGATTTTGGAACTCAATTTTTACAAATTTGAGTTCTGTATAAATTTGATATCCTTAAAATCGAGTTCTATGTGTATTTTTAAGTAAAATTTGACATTATTAGCAATGTCGAGTTTCACTTAAATTTTCAAAAAAAATTAAATAATAAAGTATGTATAGAACTCAACTTTGTTAATGTCAAGTTTCACTTGTAACTCGATTAAAATCAACTTTCAAAAATAAGGGCATTTTACTAGATAGTTTAAAAGGAGAAATATTTTGTTACATAGTTTTAAAATTAAGGATATTTACCCATTCCCCCCTCAATTCATGAGGAAAGTATGAGGGCATGTTTGAAATGCTTACAATAAATCCAGTAAAGAAATAATTATTTTGTGGAATACTTATTCATTATTTGGTTGTCTTTAACATGTAATGGTTATTCATGGTTATTACATGTAAGTGTGAAAAGTGGAAAACGATAATGGCAACTGTGATTCGATTGAATTAGAAGATCATGGATAAGAATCAAAGCTAATAAAGGAATCATTTGCTTATATTGCTAATAGTTTTTTTTTTTTTTTTTTTTTTTCACTTTTAAAAAGAGGAAAATACTATAAAGAAACAAAAACAAGGTTGCATCGCGTGATACATGAAATTTGAATATGAAAAACTGGACAAATTGGCTCAGGGCAGACATTTCTAGCATTACTCTCTAGAAAACATGGGTTTCAACAAACGAAGACAAAAACAGCAAATTTATGCCATAATAAGAATAATTAGCTTGAATACATTAAGCCCTATGGCATTTAAATTTTCATTATTACCAATAAAAACACACCACATTAGAGAAACTATTATAAAGTTTTCATTATTTGGCTAATTTGAATTCACAATTAGTAGAAGAGCTAAAAAAAATAAAAAATCATATATATATATATATATATATATATATATATATATATATATATATATATCCAAAGAATAACCTACACATGCACAAAATATATTTGTAAGATTATTTAACAAATGCTTTTTTTTTTTTTTTTTTACATATAATATAGTATATATATAACAATAATAATAAAAAAATTCAACTTCTAACCACGAATCAATATTAATATAACATCGATTGAAACTATCTCTCAAAATAATATATACATATATTCTCTCTAAATATATATATACACAAAAACATATTTTTGGACTATTATTATAATATTTCATTTTTGATAGTACTTTCTTTTAATATATTAACATCAATTTTTCTTTTCTTTGAATAATGCTAGAGATACAATCTATTTTATAAAAAATTTTACAAACTGCTGATATGGTGAATGATTATTGGTAAATGAAAAAATAATATTGATGATGGGTTTAGATGAAAACCAATAAGAGGTTGGTCACATCAACATTTTGTAAAAATGTTGTAAAATAGTTTGTGACTGTAGTATTGCTCTTTTTCTTTTTCTATACTACTATTTAAGGGACTGCCCCTGTTTGGATCGGATTTTTTTTTTTTTTTGGTTCCAAAATACCCCTAAAAGCCTATGTTTAAGTAGGGGCAAAATTTGGTAAAAATGCTTCTTTAACTTCCACGTAAAACACTATCTACAAAATAGGACCACACTCCTAGTACACTCACATTAATTTTCAAACTCAAATTGCTTCTTTTTCAGTTTTGTAATTCTCTCAGTTTTGTGTTTTCAAACTCCTTCCACCCACCTCTTTGCTTCAGATTTCACTACAAACAACAACAACAGCAGATAGATTTGAGGTAAGCTCTTTCTTAGATCAAATCTCAGCCCTCTCTCTCTCTGATCTCACTTTTTTATTTCTACATTTTTCACTTCAATTTCTCTCTCTATTTGGCCATGTTTTGCTTATTGTTATTTCGAGACTTACTGGATATTTTCTGATTTATTGTTTTACAGGCCTTCACAAGACGCTATTAAAAGATGTTTCATTTTTTACGACTCTTCATTGATGTTTAGGCTTTCAGGTCAGTACTATTCGGCTTCGTTCTTCTCTACATTATTTGTCGTAATAACAATGCCAATAAGAAGACGCTAAAGAAGACTACTATTTAAAGGGCTGCCCCTGTTTGGACTAGATTTTTTTTTGGTTCCAAAATACCCCTACAGCCTATGTTTAAGTAGGGGCAAAATTTGGTAAAAATGCTTCTTTAACTTCCACGTAAAACACTATCTACAAAATAGAACCACACTCCTAGTACACTCACATTGATTTTCAAACTCAAATTGCTTCTTCTTCAATTCTCTAATTCTCTCAATTTTGTGTTTTCAAACTCCTTCCACCCACCTCTTTGCTTCAGATTTCACTACAAACAACAACAGCAGCAGATAGATTTGAGGTAAGCTCTTTCTTAGATCAAATCTCAGCCCTCTCTCTCTCTGATCTCACTTTTTTATTTCTACATTTCTCACTTCAATTTCTCTCTCTATTTGGCCATGTTTTGCTTATTGTTATTTCAAGACTTACTGGATATTTTCTGATTTATTGTTTTACAGGCCTTCACAAGATGCTATTAAAAGATGTTTCATTTTTTACAACTCTTCACTGATGTGTAGGCTTTGAGGTCAGTACTATTCGGCTTCATTCTTCTCTACATTATTTGTCGTAATAACAATGCCAATAAGAAGACGCTAAAGAAGAATTACCATACTGATGTGTAGGCAAAGGAGATCAGCGTGAGAAGTAGAGAGAGTAAATTGATTTTGGGTGCAAAGTATTTTCTCAAAAAGACACGTTCCAGGTTAGTTTTTAACTCTAAATCTAGCGTTTATCACCTTGGATTAAATTGTTATGGTTTGCAAGTCTGATTTTTTTTAGACACGTTCCTAAGAAATCATAGCTAAAAAAAAGTCTTGGATTATCAGATTATGTGTTAATTTTCTTCTCCATGTGTTGTTTTATCTCCAACAAAAACTTATTATTTTATCATGATTTAGATTGTAAAAGGACTACACTTTGTTATCATTATCCTTTCCATATCATTATCTTATCTTATCTTAACATTTTTTTTCTTTTTTTTTTATTTGGCCAGTTTCATGGGTGTTTAAATATTTTCTCTAATTAATGACTATTTTTTAAAGAATAGGAATGATATATATTGATTTGTCCTTTTTTTTTTTTTTTTGTGTGGTTATCGGGTTTGACTCATTATTTTAGTGTATGTGTTCTAAGTGGTGCCCTCTCTTTCTCTTATTATTTTTGTTTGTTGTTTTTTTTACATGTAAGCCTTACTCTCTATTTTTTTGTATTTTTTTTAGGGTGACATATCAACAATTTGGTTAGATTGCATAGCAGACACATTGAATGAATTTGGGTGAGCGAAGTGATAATCAATCTATCAAGTAGTTGTTAAAAAACATTTTTTGTAATATGAATATCCTACCTTATGAAATTTAATATTGTCCTTTTTTGTGCCTTTCATTGCACATTTGATGACTTTGTAAGCAATTGTCATATGCACAAATTTGCTAAAGCAAGAATGATACTAGAGAACTTATCTTTAAAGATAAAATTTTAAAATTGTGGTGAAAATTGCTTCTAAATAATAGACTAACTGTTAGGGGTAAAAACCTACACCCTTAAATATATCTTATATTTGATAGTTTAAAATGTTACTTCATTTTAAATTTTAAAATTTTAAAAATTGGTAAAATTTAATCTGATCCAAAATAACTTACCAAAAGACAAAAAGACTCCAAACAAACCATGTCTTTTGAATTTGCATCAAGTGTTATGTGTACTAAATTAAGAAATTTGCATCAACGTTTTTTTTTTTTTTGAGGGTGGTGAGTCCTTTAACGTTGGTTTCCTATTTTTTTGCAACTTCAAGCAAAAAAAAAAAAAAAACCATCAACGTTGGTTTTCCATTATTTTTTTTTAAAAAAAATCCCAATGTTTTAGGTATTTTAATAATATGCCAGCACTGTTTTACATTAAAAAAATTTTATAAATGTTTTAAGTATTTTTATTCCTAAAATTTTGCCTATTATTTAGATACTAAAGCAATAATGATATTGGGTAAAATTTAATAATTTGCATAAATTATAATTTAAGATTACTACATTTTCCAATCACAAAATACCTAGGGGTGTGATGAAAAAAATATTTCATCCACAAACGCATAACACTCATTACACCCCTAAGTATTTTTGTGATTAGAAAATGTAGTAATCCCAAATTATAATTTATGTAAATTATTAAATTTTACCCAAAAAATAAAAGGGCCTCTGATCATGCGCATAAGCGCGTGCTCAGAGGCTCTTCTATGTTTCGGGTAAAGGTTAATTTAGAGCATTTATTATATGTTGAGATTACTACATTTTTCAATCACAAAAAATACCTAGGGGTATGATAAAAAATTATTTCACCACACATAATACTCATCACACCCCTAGGTTTTTTTTGTAATTGAAAAATATAGTAATCCCAAAGTATAATAAATGCTTTAAATTAACCCTTACCCAAAAAATAAAAGAGCTTTTGAACACGCGCCCACGCGCGTGCTCAGAGACTAGTGTTAATTACTATCATGAGTATTAAATTTCCATATTTGATGAAAAATAAAAGAGGAAAAAAAAATCATACCATGAAAAAACCGTGTATATTTATTGCCCATAAGCTATCTATATATCATGCACATGTTTAGAGGCTGGTGTTAATTACTATCATGAGTATTAAATTTCCATATTTGAATGAAAAATAAAAGAGGAAAAAAAAAATAGTACCATGAAAAAACCGTGTATATTTATTGCCCATAAGCTATCCATATATAGTCTCCAATTAGGCAATAACTGTCTCCAATACCAATAGAATTTAAGATTAACCGTAACTCCAAACGCCACAATTCTTCCCCTTCACATTCACACTGTTTCTTCTCCCCCAAGAAAAGCCAAGAAACCCTATTCCTTCATAATTCATATCCTCCAAAACCAAAACCCACTGTTCATCGTTCATTATCAACTCTTGTCACCACAAACACAATGACTCGTAGCAACAAAGGTGACGTAGAGTCTGGCAACAACAACCAACTCTACCCTATGATGCTTGAGAGCCCTCAGCTCCGATGGGCGTTTATTCGCAAAGTCTACAGCATTTTATGCATCCAAATGCTTCTAACCACAGCGGTTGCCGCAACAGTTGTGTTCGTGCGCCCCATACCAAACTTCTTCACTCAAACCGCTGCTGGCCTTGCTATCTATATCGTCATTTGCATACTTCCTTTCATACGTACTTAAACTTTTCTCTTCTGTTCGTTTCTTGAAATTCTTTGTGGGATTTTTGTTTTTGTTTTTGGTGCCATACATGTTCTTGAATTTGATACTCTTTTACTTTGTTTCTGTGCTGTTTTGCGATATGTAGTTTTATGGCCCTTGTACTATTACCACAAGCATCACCCTTGGAACTTCTTCATTCTCATGCTGTTTACGGTTTCAATCTCATTTGGGGTGGGACTTGCTTGTGCATTTACAAAAGGTATTGAATACAATTTACCTCAATCTTTTTCTTTTTTTCTTTTTATGTAAAATTAAATAAAGATTTATACTTTTTAATAGCCTTCTTTGATGAAAAAAAAGACGTTTGAATCTTTATTTAATTGCATTTTTTCAGTGATTTGTGGTGATGATTCCAATTTACTTTAGTTCTCCTTTTGGTTTTTTTTTTTGTGTATATTGCTTGAATTGATCTTTAATTTCTTATATGGTTTGTGCTATGGAAGAAAACGGTGTCTGTTATTAACGGCTGCCTTAATGTTTATGCGTGTGAATCTTCATTTTGTTGAAGAATTTTAAGAATCATGATAAAATATTTAAAATAATTTATAAAAGAGATTTAGAATATATCTAATTGAAGGAGACACAGCCAAATTTTGGTGTTATATAAATTATTTCAAGAAATTCTCTCTTTCCTCACTGTTGCAATTAAGAAACTGATCTTCATTAATCTGTGGTGGACACTCAAGTTAGTAATTTCACATGTCTATGTGTTTCATACTGATCTCATTTTCAGGTGAGAAACATGTGAAACAGATGCTTGATAAGGAATTTGATGAAGCCCCTGTTTATTAATATTGAGACTATGTTCCTAATCATAATTCATAATCATAATATTTTTGTTCATATATAAACATATGTCTTTGCAATTAGCATTTTGTGAACATTGTATATGTTATAGTTGCATTAGTTAACCATGCCTTATTTTCAGTCTTTTTGTGGTTTATTGTCAACCTGGTTTAATACAATTTTTAGTCATGGAAAAAATGGTTTTGAGACTTAACAGTGTTTTGGAAAAGGTTAAATATGTAACAATGTTACAATTCAATTAGTTTCCAGAAGCAAAAATTTGGTGGAATGCCCCTGGTTTTTTGAGCACTTACTTACTATTGGCTGTTGAGACATCCTTATCCTCATCTCCTCACACGGCTAAAACAAATTTGAATTTGAATCAAACACATGTCAGATAACAGTTACAGGAGATTGATAACAACTATGTATTTTTTATTTTCAATTGTTATAAATACAAGAAGAAGCTCCCAATGATTTCATGAGAAGCAAATCACATTTAGAATCTCATTACGTATTTCAAATCTCTTTATGCTATCAGAGCAAATGGACTCACGTCCAACCATGTCAAACTCTTCCTCTTCCTCCTCTTTACTGTTGATTCAGCCACCACCTCCCGATCCTACTTAACACTTATTCCATCAAATCATCTCCAAATCAAACTTGCCAAAGACAAATACCTTTCTTGGAAAACAGCTATTCTACCCTATATTAATGGCAACAAAATCCTCCATCATGTTCATGGCAGTACAGGCCGTCCTCCAAAAACAATTGTCTCCCTCCTCTGCCTCTACCATAATCTCTAAGCCTGAATATTCTCATTGGTTTGAACTTGATCAGCTAGTGTTTTAGTCTCTATCATCTAGGAAAACCTTGTCCCAAACATTGTTGGATTGACTTCTTTACGTGAAGTCTGGCAAACTTTGGAGAAGATGTTTTTTCTCAATCTAGCGCATGAATTATGCAGAGGCGCTATCAACTTGCAACTTTGAAGAAAGGCCATCTCTCCATCCCAGATTACTTCCGAAAGGCCAAAACTCATGCTGATCTTCTTTCCTCTATTGGTCAATCACTTGGAGATTATGAAATTAACTCTTATATTCTTGCCTGTCTTCCATCTGAATATAATTCTCTTGTTACATCTGTTACCAGTTGGTTGGAATCAGTTTCTCTTGATGAACTCTTTGGACTTCGTTGCAATTTGGCATGACTTTAGCAATTTGTAAATCTTGCACTTTGAAACAAGCAGGTTCCTATTTGAAATATCCATGTTTTGAGCACAAAAATTATTCTAGACAATCTAACATGCTTAATTTAGAGGGTTGAAAAAAGGAAGAATTTTTGAGAATATGCAGATTAGTTAATTTTTGTAACAAAATGTTGATGACATTCTTCTAATAGTATTTCGATATCTAGTTTTGTTTAGTTAGTGTAAGCCTTTACTTACTTGATAACTATTGTGATGTTAAAACTTAAAAATCAATGCAAGTTGTGTATTTTTTATTTTACACTAAACTTTATTTTGTTGTCAACAGGACGAATTATTTTGGAGGCTGCTATTCTCACGTGTGTTGTGGTTGTTAGCCTAACTCTCTACACCTTCTGGGCAGTGAAGAGAGGAAAAGATTTCAGTTTTCTAGGACCCTTTCTGTCTGCTTCTCTCCTTGTGCTCATAGTCTTTGGACTCATTCAGGTAAATGGGACTTCCCAACTTGTTTTGTTTCCTCTCTCACCCTTCATCCAAATTTGGACTAATGGAACCTCTTCTTAATGAACAGATCTTTATCCCTCTGGGCAAGATATCCGTGATGATATACAGTGGTTTGGCATCGCTTATATTCTGCGGTTTTCTTGTTTATGACACTGACGATATGATCAAGCGCTACTCCTATGATGATTATATCTGGGCTGCAGCTACCTTGTATCTAGATGTTATCAACATCTTTCTCAACCTCCTCAATTTACTCGATGCTGCAGACAGCTAAAAGCCTTCATTTTCTCCTCTCAATCTCATATCTTTGCATCTTCAAATAGTCGTATTGATATAGAAACTCTGAGCCTTTTTTACCCAATTGAAGAGAAGTGTGGTTAAGAATGCAAATCCAATTAAACACAATATCTTTGTTTTGTTCATATCTATATTATTGCCTAGCTTCTCTACGGTGGGATTTTCTTTGTTTATCTTGCCCTTGGTTTTGAAAAGAGGGTTCAATTTATATTCTAGATTTTCTATAAGCCTAGAGAAAGTTCCAAGCAGTAACTCAAGCTATACAAGGCAGATTATCAAGCATCCTTTCCTAGTGCAATTAAATGGAAAAAGAATGGTTATTGGACTTGAATCTTGCCATATGTTTTGTATGATTTATGTATTGCAAAAATGATAGTGCCAAGTTGTATGCTACCAAAGCCTCCCTCGTTGAACTTAAGGCCGTGTTTGGTTTAATAGATCACTCTAATTCAGTTTTTATTACTCAATTCTTATAACTCAAAATTCAAAACTCACATCTCATATCTTAGTTCTATTTTTACTTTAACTCAGTCTAAAGTTTGTTTAGATACAATTTTTTCATCACAAAACTAAAGTCTTAACTCCAACATGTGGAGCCCACAAGCCACAGGGTCAAATTTTTTTCAATTGCCTTTTTATCCTTACCCACGTGACTCTACTTGGAGAAGATAAAACCCACACCCAAACCTAGCTCCATCACTACTACTAACGGCAAACCCAGAATCGACCACCATAAACACCACCAATAGCCACACAAAATCCAACCATCAAACACACTCACAACCAAAAAGCCAAACCCACCTACACACAGATGTACAAAAAATCCAAACCCAAATATAGCAAACCTAACTAAAATCCGAGCCTTCACCGGTGGAATTTGAAGCCGGAGTCGCTAGAGTCACGGTAATTCGTTGTAAAGAGTGGTCAAGATTCAGATCATTGGAGTCATTCGAATCGGAATTCGTTCTTCGTCATCGTTGGGATTTGGGTTCAGGTTTGAGATTTGAGTGGTTCAGAGGTGGCTTGTGGTAGCGATGACTTGCGATTTGTGGAGTAGTGGAGGCTCTGTGTCGAAGGAAAAAAAATGAAGAATGAAGAGATCTGGAGAGGAGAATAGAAAGAAAGAAAACTAAAAAAGGAAAAGAAAAGAGAGAGAGAGAGAGAGAGAGCCATTGGTGCAAGCTAACATGACATAACAAGATAGAGCTGTGGGTTCTATAAGTTAAATGAAATTATCATATTGCCATGACAACTCATTTCTCATGAATCAAAAACACCTAAAATGTGTTTTCATTTTCAATAACTCATCACTTATTTTGAAGAGTTATGAGTGATGAAAACTAAAACTGAAAACAAATCCAAACAAGCACACTAGGCATGAGACCCACCATATTTAAGTGATGAGTAATGAAAATTGAGTAATGAGTGAGTGAAAATATAAAATCCAAATACCCTCCTAAACTTTCCTTCCTTAGTCCATCAACAAGATAATGCCTTTTATAATTGTTGGGTAGCTACAGTAGCTATTAGCTATAGCTTCTGCACTTTATATTTATGGAGTCTTTAGCTTTAAGAGGTAAAGCCTAAACTCCATTTCCACAAATTCGGCCTTCAAGCCACCTCAAAAGAGGCCTCAAATCTCAATCACATTTTTTGGTGGGCCTCCCCCACATTTTAAAAGCGCGCACACACCAAACCTACAGCCATAGACTTATTTAGTAGTCTTGGCTGGCTCCTCTTTAGGCCCCTCTAACACAACCATCATATTAAGCTGAAAACCAACAAATTAACGTGTCTGTACTGTTAGTCCCATTGGGCTAACCTATGTCCACTATTATATCCCACTTATGACAATATGGGTGTCATTCTACTTTTTCAGTAATAAAATATTATCAAAGACCTTGATTCACTTAATCCAAATCAAAATTATTATATAAAGTGGAAGATTACAGAACAAGACAATCTTTGGTTCCACCACATCAGAAACCTTAAAGTCATAAACTATGCTCCCAAAACGATCAAGGGACAAAAGCCAAACTCACATAATAATAAAATAAAGCATACACATAGAATCGGACATTGTCCTCATCTTCTACTAAATATTATGCTTTACTTAAAACGGGATTCGTTCCTTCTCTTTTTGACTGCCCAAGTCCAAGATACTCCTTTTTCTTTCATCAAACAACAGTGCAACAACAAGGACTTGGATCACATGGTGTTTGTTACTTTGATAATCACTTTACTTTTCCATTCAGAAACAAAAAGAAAAGCTCAATACATATTCCCCCCATGATTAAAGTGACCCCATTTGGATGATAACTTATCTTTTAATTTTCTTCTTTTTACAATAGGAACACAAAAATCCAGCCCCCACCATATTTTAAAATATCTATTATGTTCATAGGGCCATAAAATCCTAGTCCCCACTTTGCCATCTGCCAAAATTTCACCCCCCTCCCTAATGTAAACAAACAAACACATTTCAAAGTTCAAACTCTATGCCTGTTATTCTTTTCTGCAGCAATTGTAAGCAGCCTTGACACACCTTGAGTCCAGATATCATACTCTCTCTGGTTCTTGCACTCAAATTCTACGACTCCACGCATAACGGTCTTCAATCCAAAGTAACGGCGGTGCTCACCACCTTCCAGCAAGTGGCGGCCGGGCCATGCTGGCATATCTTTTATCACCTCCAACACCTGATCTGTAAAATTCAAAAGAGATCGAATTAAAGATGAACCCTTTTGATCTTTTTCCCACTTAATGCCATTTGCTTTCACAAATCCCCAAACCTAAGAAGACCCACCTCCAATTCTGTTCAAACTTATTAGAGAAAAGACAAAAGCAATTACTTACTCTTTTTCTTTTTTGTGATGGTCCCAGCAACGTGCCTGCTCTTCATCTTCAACATAACCTGCACAAAAAGAAGCTCAAAGATTAAAAGATTCCAAAGAAGCAAGAAAAGAAAGAGAAAGTAGATACATTTATTTCATCATGCTCAGTTTTTCCTAACTTTCCCTCCCAACCTTTTATCTATCAGGTTCACACTCCTAATAAAAGTCTAATTGATTCCCAAATTATTAAGTGATTAGAATTTCTAAAGGAAAATCAGACAGTGCTTTAGGCTTTAGCATAGAAAGACTAACCTGGTTCAGTCTGTTGATGTAAACAGAGACTATTTTCCAATGAAGATCACCTGCGTTTATCAAAACGATGGTACAATCAAACTCTCTTCCTTGTAAGCTGTGTCTATACTAATAACAAATCTAAATTTGGACAAATAAACATAAATAACTTTCAGGACACATATTTGCCTACTGTTTCTCCATAATTGACTCCTTACATTACGTTAACAGTCACAATTTGTTCCAAACAATTAATAAATAGATCACTTTCTGCTTCCAATTAAAAGCAATAACCAGAAACATTATTTTTCATATAAACAAACTGCGCTAAATTGATGTCGTACAATTACATTTATTATCACATTAGTTTAAAAGGTTTTGATGGTAAAATTGCAAGCACCTTTAGCATGTATATTTGAAATATGATCGGAAAGTCCTAGGAAATTACCTTTGCGGGTGCGCTTGAGGATCTCACAGCCTCTAGCAAGTAATTCTCTACTGCATATGCCCAGGAAATTCTCTTCAGGAACAAGCTCACCACTGTAACTACTGTTGGAATTACCGTTACTACCGTTATTAGGAACTCCCATTCCTTTCTCTACTGGTATAACTGCAGCTATATTCCAAACTTCCTTCAATGCCCTTGCCTTCAATGTGGCAGCCCCACGTAAAGCTGCAATTATTTCACAAATCTCAGGGACAATTTCGTCATTAAGAATTTAATTTATTAATTTTACATTCCCTAAATGCCCATTTAAGCCAATTAGAAATTACATTAAACATATATACCTGTCGCTGCTGCGGCAGTTAATGTCATAATATCCCCAGCTGACCTGACATTAACGGCAGAGCCTACGACTGACGCAAGGTGCTCACGCTCGGCCCCCATGGCCTCAGCTGCCTCAACACACTGGGCAGCAACTAACGTGGCAGCAGATGCCACTGCCATGTCGGTCTTCGCCATTACCTCGTCTTTCCCAGCCCCAGACGTGGCGGCAGTGGCGGCTGCAATAGCAGCGACAGCAGCCGCCACCCCAGCAACCGAAACGGCAGCATGGAGCTGGGCATTCTGGGCCCTGGTCTCTTCTTTCTTCTTCTCCCTCCTGTCCTTCAGCCACCTCCCCACCGTCTTGCCGCCACCAGCGGCAGGGGTGGGGCCGCCTGTTGTGGCAGCACGGAATTGGGTGTTATGAGGGTTGTTTGAGCGGCCATACTGCATAGAAAAATAAATGCGTGTGGGGTCACACTCACATCAATTGATGCTAAATTGAGGGTGTAATGTCATATGTGTAACATTATTATGTTATTAGGTGCATATGTATATGCACCACATAATAAATTTTAATGTGTGTGACTAATAATTACAAGTCCTAATAGCAATAATAACAATATAAGAAACAAGAAATACTGATTAGAGTGTAGAGTCATATGTGTAACATTATTATTTTATTAGTTGCGTATGTATATGCACCACAATAAATTTTAATGGGTGTGACTAATAAATACAAGTCCTAATAGCAATAATAACAATATAGGAAACAAGAAATACTAGTTAGATTTGGGGCATAGCTGAATTTCTAAATGGGTGCGGTTGTACTAAGCGCGCACCCACCTGGTGTATTGAGGGGTCCATGAGACATTACTGCACCCTTGCACTTACTGCACCCTTGCACCCCAAGTGGGACGAGAACTAAGGGCTATGGTATCAAGGTGTGTTTGTTACAGAGTCTCCAAA
Organism: Quercus parvula; assembly: GCA_030820535.1. Taxonomy (NCBI): domain Eukaryota; kingdom Viridiplantae; phylum Streptophyta; class Magnoliopsida; order Fagales; family Fagaceae; genus Quercus; species Quercus parvula. The sequence continues at coordinate 805,456 of JAUAME010000009.1, forward strand.
AGGACAGGATTTTGGTCACAAGCACCATGTACTCAACAGTAACAAAGTCACTAACCAAGGGGGACCAAGAAACAGAGTTAGGCAATCCAGTGACTACACACAAGCCGTGCATACCAAGCAATTATTTCAGTGGCATTTCTGTAAAACCCACGGTAGATTTGTACCAACCGTGAATAATTTAAGTTACAAGTACCAACATACTCTGCAACCTATATACACTTTTGCTTATTCCAAGGCCAAATTTATGAATTTTGGTCATTATTAAAGGCAGCACAAAGCAGATTAAATAGTAATATCACTAAAAAACAAAGTTTTTGATTGGTCTCTAAAATTTAAACTAATAAGAGATTTTAGTACAATTTATGGTTATCTGTTTAAGTTTTTTAGAGACAACAATCTGTTTAAGTTTTTTAATCACGATTGGCTAAATTAATTAAGCAAGAGTGTATTTTGGAGAAAAAAAAAAAAAAAAACGTAAATTCTATAAACTAGCATTGAAGAAAGTGAAAACAACCAGCCTTAGTCACACTGTCCATGTGTTAACAAAGAGCGTTGGGTACAGAGAAAGCCTGAATGATGTTTGCTCTATGAGTAGTCAGTACTGTCAAAATAAACCCAGTGTTCGTGCTTTGTACCCAAAAAGAGCAAAACGTGTACAGACTCTGGATAATATGTCTCTATGTGTTTTAACTTTTTTGTGTAACATTCCGGTGACCATGAAAAATGGTCGTCGGCAAAAAAGAAAGAGAGAGAAAGAAACCTTAACATCGTCGATTTCAGATGGAGAGACGGGTGGGCTGTCGGTTAAGGAGCCACAGCTCTGAGTTCCATTGAGAGGTCCACTACTGTGTGATAGTCTACCTGAGGTTCGTGGAGATACCTCCTGCTGCAAACACAGAAAAATCATGAAACCCACGTGTTAGTACTTGCTATTGTAGAATTAATATGATTTTTTTAGAGAAACTGAAAAGGGAAATCATTTTGTGGTTTATTTTTTGGGTATGTGGGTGTGAATTAATTAGATAGCCAAATTGAGGGTCACAAAATTTTCATATTAGATTTTGTAGAGTAGGTGTGGACACAAATCCTTAACATTAAAGGTTTAAGGAATACTCCGAGGATGTTGAAAATGTTAACAAGACAAAAAACCTAGACAAAATTTTTCAAATTTGATTTTGCTCACTTGGTGTGGACATAAACAGAGACAAGCAAATCAAAACAGTTTTAAGGGAAAAACAATACTAAAAATTCGAAATAGAATGCCAACCTGAAAAGCCATGAATTGAAGTTCCATGTATCATAAAATTTTAATGAAATAAAAAAAAGAAAAGGAGAGCTAAAGAGCCAAAACCCAGAAACAAACACAAGAAAAACAACAAAAAGAGAAAATGAAAGAAGCAAAGCAGTCAAATTAAGAGCAAATGCCAAAGTGGTATAATCATAAACCCCCCCTTTTAAAAGTGAAAGAGAACAAAAACAAAAAGAGAAAAGCTTCAATAAATAAACCCCATAAAACAAAAAAAACAAAAAAAAATCACCACAATTTGTCCACAGAGAGAGAGAGAGAGAGAGAGAGAGTCTGATTTATTCCCCTGCTTGTGACAATTACAACAGTCACTCACCGACTGTGACATGATCCTCTCCATGACCATCTGAGAGGTCTCAGACGAAGCAAACGAAAAAGGGTTCCCAGAAACCGTAGCAGCCTCCTCTAACTCACCAGCCAAGTCCTCCATTATAGCTCCACTACCATTCACATTAACAACACCACTAGAGGTCTTACAGAGTACCATTTGTGGTGGTGGTGCCAGAGCCTTAGAGACCTCCAGAGCTGAAACACTCCATGACCTTGACAGAAACTCCATAGGCTCACGTGGGGTCTCCGGTGGCCGGTACAGACCCGAATGGACTGGGTCGGGTCTCCAAGACTCGGGTATGGCCTTGTCCATGAGAGCAGAGGCTCTGTTTTTTGTGTGACTAATAGTAGTGTTATGTTAATAAAGAGGGTGAGAGTTTAGTGCTTTTATTTATAAGATGAAGTTGAGGGTGGGCTCTTTATAGAGGATGTGTGTGTGTGTGTGTGTGTGTGTGTCATCTCACATTCTCTCACAGTGTTTTATGTGTGAGACAAAAAGCGGCGGAAATGTCAGTCTAATTAAAGGTCTTTACGGTTTTACTAATGGACAAACTATTTCAAAGGAATTTCCTCACACAAAGTACATTATAGTCGACTATAGCTCATAACATTGTCAATCAAAAAATAGTAATTCATAAGATTGTGTTTGTTTATATATAATTAAAATGATATCTTTCAATTACATAACTTGTTTAATACTAATACAAGTTATATGAATCATTTAATAATCATAGTATTAGTAAACCAATAGAGTTATAAAAAAACGTAGTCTAGGACTTTTTGGTTAGGATTATTTGTCTATGTTACACTTTTAACCCTTAAAATCTCTCTCTCTCTCTCTCTCAACGGTTTTTAGAAATAGAAAGAAGAATCATTTTAAAAATATAATCAAACTTTGTATACTAAAATGAAAATTTTAAGGCTTAAGAAATTAAAATAAAAACAACTCCAAACATTTAAGAGTCAAAATTATAATTTAATCATTTTCTTTTTTGGGGCATACAATTAGTGGAGAATGGCAATTTAAACTCTTTTTTTTTTTTTTTTTTTTTTTGGTGACACATTGATAGTTAGGGGCGAAAAATTTGAACCATAAATGTTTTAGTTGGAAATATAAAAAAATGTCACTTAATTGAACTACAAGATTCTTGAACATTTAAACTCAAGTTTTGAGAAATGGACAATACCACTAAAAAGGCTCTTGATGGTTAGGATTAGGATATTGAGTATGTTTTGAGTTAACTTTTTTGAATAAATGCAATTGGATTTGAAATCTATGGCATTCATTTTAATGCTCATGTTTTTTTAGAAGGGTTTGAATTTATATTCCTTATTCAATAACAAAATAATACTACTTGATTAAACTAATTTGAAAAAATAAAGAACTTTTGAATTTTTATAAAAAAGTTTGGAGACAAATCTTTCCAAAGGGGGGAAAACTTGGTGGTATAATAAATAATAACTATAAAATTACTAAATACTAATAAATGAAAATTGAAAAATATAGGTAAAAAGTAGAGTTGGAAAATAAATATTTTAGTGACACGGCTCTGTTTCATTGTTTCTGATTAGTCGCCTCGTACCAAATTAGTAAGGAGGGGGACTTACCGAACACGTGTGAGGGTCAGTGCGTTTATTAAATGTAGGAGTTTATGAATTATACATGAGGTTTGATTAGAGAGGATAATGTGGGGGAGGCTGTGAGTGTCACTTTTCATGTTGTGGTTGGTGTGGCGTGGTCTACAAATTAAGGACCTGTCTGAAGAAGTATCATTTTTATTTGGGTCTCAGAAAGCAATTGGTTTTCTGTGGAAGCAAAAGAGGGGAGGAATCTAACCCAATATTATTTTAAAGCAATTTTCGATCTGATATCATCTGAAATTAATGGGAATATGATTATATATCATGCTTTTTTAACAATGACATTAATGGGGGGAAAGCAAAAATAAGTGCTAGCATATTCATTTTGTTACACACTTGCACATCACTTCTGATCTAACAAAACCCATTAATGGAGCAAAGCAAGCATAAGTGCTAGCATATTCATTTCGTTGCACATCACTTCTTGTCTAACAAAACCCATTTATTTAAAAAGTCATATTAACGAGTACTCTTAGAGTATTGGTTAAGAATCCAATTAAAAAAAATTTTAACATTATTTTTATGAAAAATAAAAAAAAGTTATCAAAATATTAATTATTTATTTTTCTTTTCTCATAAAACCTTTTTTTAACTGAATTTTTAATCAGTATCTTAAAAACACTCATTAGCATTTTTCTTATTTGAATTCTCTACCTCCTTTTTCTTTTTTGAACGTATCACCTGTCGGAGGAGAGAAACCTCCAAAAGATAAAATTGGTACATGCACAAACAAGCTATAAGCCCATGATAAGAAGCGTAGAGGATATTATGATGTCATTGTTAGAATCTTTTTCTGATTTGATGAGGCTATGTCTTGAAGTTCACCAATCCCCACCAGAAAGATATGCACTCTTTTGTTCTAAATTCTAATTACTGTCGTTTTTCTTTGAGTTCTTCTTTCTCATTTGCTTGATTTGTTGGAGTCTAGACCAACTCCACCAGTTGGTCTTCAGTCTAATTTTTAGACTACTCCTTTTTTTTCTTTTCTTTTTTTTCCGAGGTTGTCCACCAATTATCCCCAACTCATATGACTTCTGCCTTGGCTATAATCAATGTTGCAGTTCTTACTTTCTATCTCATTAATGATCTATCTACACTTTTTTAAAAGAAGAGATCATTTGTGTATAGCTATATGACTTATTTATATAATAAACCTAGATAAATTTATAATTTCTCACGTAATAGTTGGAAAAATTACTTTAAATAAGTTTGGAACTAAACTGTCACCACCCCGCATTCCTTTTTGCTTCTTTTGTTATTGTTTTTTCTAGAATTTAAATTAAAAATCTAAGTCCCAAGGCAACATGATGAGATGTACCTTTTTTTCTTTCTGTTGGTTGAATCATCATGTAATGCACTTAAAAGTATCTTAATGAATTTGACAATAAAATCATTTATCACTATTATGTTTCTTCTAGAAGTTAAATACAAAATTTAAGTTTAATTCAACTCAACATCAAGCAATGTAAGTAAAGAATAGTAATGAACTTCAATAATATAATCATTAATCATTAATCATTTAATCATCACATTTAAGTTTACATTTAGATTTAGTTGATGACATGAGCCATCAAACTTTCACATCACATCGACTAATGTAATTGGAATGAGGCAATTTTGATACACCACTGAAACATAGTATTTAGCAACAAACAAAAACAAAAATAAAAATTTAATGGAACATACTACTATCATTTAAACAGATTTTTCTACTTGTCAAAAGTCTTTTATTTCAATAGCTCCTCCTCGTAGTGGGAAATGTTCATGGTTCAAGCCTTGAACCTTTGCTTAGAACACAAAAAATAAAAGATTTTTCCTACTTGTAAGGTTGAAGTTGATGTGATGATTTCCAATGAAGTCAAATTGAAATTATGCTATTAGGCTTACTGAGTAACTACCGTATTTGATATTTGTACACCACGGACATTGAGAAACCTGGGTTCTTGATGATAACCACTCAATAGTAGAAGAAATATGAGTTAGGCTGTGGTTCTCCAATTGAAAATGATCAATTAGAGAACTCAAGTACATGTTCATAAAAACTTTTGAGTCATAAGTCATAACCAACTTTAAAACATCTATTTTTATTTTTCCATAAATTTTCTTTTTCAAATTTGTAAAATTTCCTTTAACAATTAACCTCATAACAATTTATATTGTCATGAGTAATGACTGATGAGTGAAATAGGTGCTGCAATCTCTTGATAATACTAGTACAAATGTGTGCCGCAAAAAAAAAAAAAAAAAATCCAAACTGGTTAAAAAGTGATTTCATGTTTATATTTTTCATCCTTTTTTTTAAAAAAAAAACTTTTTAGTTTCGTGTATTTCCTTTTATTTTCACATGCATTAATACTTTGAATTTGTATGCTGATATAGATTACAAAGTTGTTGTGTGAGTGTATACTTGGTCCCATGTTAAACCTATATTAGGTCAATGTGAGTCACATAAATAATTACAAAGATTTTAATTACTCTTAATATTTTTTTAATTGGTTAGAAAAATTTATAAATAAATACATCACCCTTCCTCCCTTTGGCTCAAACTGAGCCTTCCATTCCCCATGCACTAAGGTACCATCCAGCTAACTTCACCCAATTGTTACTTTTTACTCTATGTTTTGGTTTGAAGGAAAAAAAATAGAAAAGAGGAGTAAAAGAATAAGAGAGAAGAAAAAAATGTGGGCCCAAGTAATAGGTTTTTCATCAAATTTAACTTCTTCTTCTTCTTTTTTTCCTCTCATGCTATCAAAACAACCACAATGACTTAATTGATCTTCCTTTTCCTCCTCTTCCTCTCAAACCAAACATAGTGATATCTTTTATAGTATTTCAGTATTGGGCATTTTACTCATGCCGTGACAAACATACTTTTTCTTTATTAAAGGAAACGGTGACAAACAAAGTATAATATAGTATTTTTCGGATTAATTTTGAATGAAGTTGAATGTATTAAATTGGAAGAGTCATTTCACAAGTCCAATATTCCACTCCCAATACCTCTTTAGGTCAACCAGTACATCCATCCATAATGACATTGATAGGGTACGTCCATGGTCGAATCCCTTCAAAACCAGCCTTAAAATAAAGTTCAATAAAATTACCTCCCACTTGCACTTGGAAGCCTTATTACAAAGGACAAAGAGGGGAAGAGACAAGAGATGGGAATTTTCATGATTCCCATCCAAAAAGAATCTTAAAGATAAAAAATAAACCCCTTATAATAATAATATTAATAATGTTTTTTTTTTTTAGAATCATAATAATAATAATGTAGTCACAAGCTATTTTATAATATTTTTACAAATTATTGTTGTAGTTAATTTTTACTGGTTTTTATCTAGACTCACCAATAACATCACTCTTTTATTTACCAATAATCACTTACCACATCAGTAATTTGTAAAAGTTTATATAAAAAAGTTTGTATTTCTAGCATTTTTCAAAAAATAAAAATTTAAAAATAAATGCAAAAAAAAGTATAAAAAAAAGTAAAATAATTAAAGAAAAAAAATGAAAAAATGAATGAAAATTGAAACAGGAAAGCTGGCATTTGGACCCTACAAGGGTCCGGAGCAAAGTGGATTTATATGGAAAATTAAATGAAATGGGCCATCTATAATGTATGGTCAGGAAGAGCCTGCGAATGAGGTTAGCCAATAGCCATGAATGAATTGTGAATATAAATTATTGGGAGACAATTTACACAATGCCGTATACGTTGGCTAATTTCTATATCTAACAAAAGCTTGTTTTTTAGTTTAGAATTGCATGCATTGCCAAATGAATAATAATGGATAATTAAGAATTGGGTACATGTATCACTCTCACTCGGTCAAATTGTCATTGGAATTTGTAAAATACAAACAAAAAAAAAAAAAGTTTCTAGACTTGAGTACTGTACTACCATCCCTCAACTCATCGTTTTGTTTTGATTGGAGGATCTTTTTTTCCCCTATAATAATATGAGTGGTTGGTCCTGTTGTTCGAACCTTCGTAATAGTCAAAAGAAAGATTTCGTTGCACAATTTGGGTGGGAGATGATTACTTTGCATAATTTTATGTTGGTATAAATTAACAATTCGTCTCTAATAGAAAAACAATTTTATTTGGGGTTATAGTCAAAAGAAAGATTTCAGTGGTTATTGCCTTGTAATCTAATACATCTTATTCAGATCCCAACATTTTAATTAGCAAACTAATTATGACTTACGCCCAAAGCAATCAATTAATATACCATAGATAAATCGCCACAATCCACAAATAGGAATATTGCAATAAAAAGCAAATTAGATTTCATGACAAAGTAATAAACTTTTCAGAAACCTTAAAAAATAAAATAAAATTTTTAATTTTTAATTTTGACAATGATATATCACATCGTCACTTGATAACTTTTTATTAGATGTGTATTTTGACAAATTCTTTGTAGAATCACATTTTCTACTATTTTTAATATATAATAAAGATAAGTTAGATTCAATATTTTTAGGGCTTAAAAATAATACACAAAATATAAGTTTATGAATCGAATAATAAATTATATTTGATTATAAAATTTGGTGTATACATCAAGGAGAGCAATAACGTGCAAGCTATTAGTGATATTTTAAAATATTAATAAAACAAATAGTGTGGGTACCTAAGATGTGTAGGCATGCTTTGCCACGTTCTCGGCCGATATCGGCATGCTTTGCAACGTCCTCGGCATGCTTATGCAACATCATTGGCCGATCTCGGCATGCTTTTGCAAGGTCCTAGAAGTCCCACATCGAAGAGAAACCCTCCCACTACTCCCTTGGCTTCACAACTTATAAGGCAGCAAGTGTGAGGGTTTCTCTTCAATGTGGGACTCCTAGGACCTTGCAAAAGCATGCCGAGATCGGCCAAGGACATTGCAAAGCATGCCGAGATCGGCCGAGGACGTTGACAAGCATACCTAGGACGTTGCAAAGCATGCCTAGACATCTTAGATACTCATAAATAGTTTTTGAGTTATGTAATATTAATAATCTCTCTCTCTCTCTCTCTCTCTCTCTCTCTCTCTCTCTCTCTCTCTCTCTCTCTCTCTCTCTCTCTCTCTCTCTCTCCGATATAGATGTGTAGATGTATATTAGAAACAGATGTGTATATAATTGTTATAGAGATATGGATTTGCTGAATAGATGTGTATATAAATGGACCAACATGTAGCATTGGTATGCAAGATGAACAGCTAGCTCTCATACACGGTTTGCAAAAAGAGGGAGGTCGTGTGTAAAATAGGATTCGCCGTTAATTTGAACCAAACAAATCAGCCAGCCATGAACAACATTATTGAATTTGAAACATTGCTCTCAAAACTTGGTCCCCGCTAGCAATTACTACTAAAAATCAATAGCACATATATATATATATATATATATATATATTTTTTTTTTCTTTTATCTTTTTTTATATGTGAAAAATCAATAGCACTTGAAACATGGAAATGGCTGTATCTCTCTCTCATTATTAATGAGAAATGAAATTCCAATCAGTAGCAACAACAACAGAAGTGGTCACAGTGACAGTACTGATATACTATCAACTTAATTAAACTAGGCCCTATCACCTAATAGTTCAAAATTTGAACTTCGTCTAGATCCATGAATGAGATTTATTGGAACACCAGCAGTCCATTATGTCAAACACTGAGTCGTGTGGTACAGAATACTTCTTGTCCTACCAAATAGTCGAGCTCAACATTTTCCATGTGAGAGCAATGAACTTGTAACTTATGTATACTTATCACTAACAATAACATGTGTTCGTGGCCCATTTATGACGACGAAAGAGGCAGAGGGTAACGAATTGCGTTACTTGTGGTTTAAATCCTTTCATTGACCTTTTCTTTTTCTTTTTCTTTATTAAACAAATTTATTATTGAGTTAAAATTACTACTTTTTTAATTTGTTAGACAAATGCCTCTTAGGGTTGGAAATACATTACTGTATAACATTGGGAGAGATCTAAACTCTCAACGACAAACGCACAACCCATAATTGTTCAAAATTTTGAGGAGAGACATCTATACAATATTAGGCAAATGTTCCAACCCTAAGAGGCATTTTAGGGCAGCCTAGCTATCATAACTAATGTTAGTTATGTTTGATGGACACAATTTCTAAGTTTGCATACTATTACATAGATTATCTTAAAAGGTAAAATCAATCGGTCTAATGATACAAAAATTTTCATAACTTTTTTTCACAATCATTGAATTGATATTTGTGTGATTGGTGTTAATAATGAGTCAATATAAATATAATATTATTTCAATCACAACACATCAAAATTTGTCTAAAAGTTTGAAAAAGAAAGAAATCAATTTTCTTGTTCCTGATAAATTTAAAATACTCATTTTGACTTTAGGACTTAAATTTGGAATGATATTTAATGGATTTAATTTACTTCTTCTCTTATTCAAGATTACTTGGAAAAAAAAAAAAAAAACACAACATTACACATTCAATATAGTATGTGAAATGTTACCAATGGACTATAGGCGCCGTAGAATCACGAGTTCTAATCATAACAATATATAGAAGTTTAGACAATAATTTAATGGGATTAATTTAATGGAAACAGATTAGACAATAATTTAGAAAGTTTCTCTCCCTAAGATAATCATTAGAAGAAAAGAAGAAAGAAATTGATACTTTGTTGAAAAATTGGTCACTGTTTGTGGAAAACAGTACAAATGGTCAGTACCAGCTACTGCTCTTTTTCAGTGGAATAAATTGGACCCACAGTAGCCGAATCTCCAATTCCATTATCACATTCCTTTGTTTTTATTCCGTCAGAGTGCGCTTTGGTAAACCATGCAATTGACTAAATTTCGATACAGGTTGAATGACAATAAAAATAAATTTTATATTCAATTTGTGTAAAAAAAAAAAGTGACATTGGTGGAAATATGTATGTAAAAATGATCAAATTTGGATTAAAAAATTGTGGAAGTATGAATGTGAATCAACCAAAATTTAAAAGCTCAGTTTTTAAGAAGATGCACATTTGAAATATTAGAATTAGCTATTTAGTTCTTTTTTTGATAATCTATTTAGCTATTTAGTTCTAGTTCTTAAAGTTGGCATGAATTTCTTTGTTTATATGTGAACTTTAAAAATATATTTTTTTTTCATCCTAAAATCGTGTAAGGAACCTTTTTCAATAGTTTAGAGATAATAAAAGAGACAAAAAGAATTTTCCATTAGTTTATGGATGAAACAAATTTGTTTCACACCTTAAGAATATAAAATGAAACATTTTTGATAGATTTTAGACAAAAAGAAACTTTTAAAATTTTAAGAATAAATAAAGTAACATTTATGTAAACTTTAGGGACAAAAATAAAATTTTAGATTTTTTATGAAAATATATATAATCTAATTTTGAATTAATTTTCTAAACATATGGGTTTACAAAATTAAAAATTAAAACCATTTTTGTCCATAATTATAAGCTAGAATACATTATAGTTAAGGTAATTATAGAATATTTCTGAAGAACCATAAATTCATTCTTCTCTATTACATAATTATAAATCTTATTAATTAAATTCATAATAAGAGTCGCAATTATTATAAAATGAGGAAGTTTACGTTTATAATACCTTTCAAGTATTCAATAATTTTACTTGTGTTACACTGTTCTCCCGCAACACAGCACAAAAGCTTGGCCATATTTCGTCCCGACAAATATATAGGGGTGCTGACAAACTCAGCAAGCCAGGTCCTTCCCTTTTGATTTCTCAGTGATACTGATTCTATTATACATGTAAGTGTCATTTCTGGCAGTGTGTTTCTGTGTTTTTGACATTTTGTTCTATAAGCGCGCGGAGGCGTGCCTGGCTACGTCATCATCTCAGCCCTCTTTTTAGTTTCATCTTTCATGCATTATGCATGTCATTTCTCTTTCTCTCTCAGACCAAAAAGCTTCAAAACAAACACTACAGCCTTTTTACTTTTTATAATTTTCATGAATAGCACCAATGTGTTAATCTTCAGTATTCCATTAAGCTTTCTTGTGACCTATTTCCTATTATTGACTTGCTGTTCTGCCTATGACTTTAATGTCGTCAAGAAACAGAGGCAATAAGGCATATTTACTACGGTCAAATATGTGGGGCTGTGTGGTAGTGGGACTCTTTGAATCACTGGAGAATGTTTGTACTTATGTTTATCAAAATGCCAACACTTTGTACCTTATAAACAATTTAAAATCTATAGATTCAAACAAGTTTATGGAGCATTGTGTAAGCCAAATCATCATAAAATGTACAGGTACTGGGAGATACATGTTAAAATACTTTGTATAATGTGAATGCGAAGCCAAGGAGCCAGCAGTAGCACAACGATCATTCAGCTAAAAAAAAGTAGCACAACGATCCATATATTCTTATCAATCAAAGAATTTACACCGGTGGTTCAAAATTTTATGGAAAAAGTATATTCCTAAAACGCAAATTCAAGGCGTGTCAAGTCACAAGTGTCAACTTTTATTTCACTTTTCCAAGGAAAATATTTCTTCTTTTCAAATTGCATGTGAGTATATTATTTCAAATAAAATCCATTTCGCACTATTGATTAAACAGAGAAAGATTTTGGGAGTGAAGGTTTTTGGATTGAATGATCTGCAATGAAGGTTTGGATATAACCTCAAAAGTTGAGTATATTTATATTAAAATAGTTTGAGAATGTTGACTATTACCATTTCACTGGCTAGGCTTAGACAAGATCATTACTGTTTGATAACGTTATTTTAGTAATATTGTTTATATTTTTTAAAAATACGTGTAGAAAAAAAAGTACGTGAAAAAGTGTGTAATATTGTTTAAAAACTGAAAACATGTGTTTAAACTCTTATATTAAACAACCCTAGTATCATTGTTTAAGTATTGTGGAAATACGCGTGGATTAAAAAGTGTTATGAAAATATGTGTTTCAGTGTTTAAATACTGAAAACTGTTATTTAAACACCCCTACTAAGCACCTCCTAAAGTACTGTTACTAACACAAATTGAACCCTCCCTTATGTGATTAAAGCTAACTCAAGCAATAACACAAGAATAAAATTGGCTTATGGTTATTTTTTTCAAGATGATGTCAATGTGAAAAAAAAAAAAAAAAAAAAAAAAACGGAAGTACTTGTGTGCTAAAAGCCTCCATTGGAGGTTTTTATTTTATTTTTGAGAGGAACTTCATTGGAGGTCAGTGATTAGCATGAAGTTTATCCTAATTGCAAGTGGATTATGTTGACAGTGTTTAGAGGTTTTATCTTGTGAATGTATGATTATCTTTCCTTCTACAAAGTAAACAAACATAATCAAATGAGGATGAGGACTAATGATCAATAGAATCATCATCCAGAGGAAATGCCCTAATGGCCGTCTCAGATAGGAGGAGGGACTGTTGTTACAGCATTTTCCTTACCATGAATAACAAAATGATCTTAGCGAGGATAGGTCTTGAATTTGAATCCTTATAATGTTGGTTCAATTCAAGAATTATTGCTTTGTTCCCTACTCACTAATAGTAAAACTAATGGATCCCCGGTGAGGGTGAGGGTAAAGAACATTTGTATTAATGTTTGTATAACAGAGAAAGTATCACATTTTAGTCAATTAAGTATATAATTCACTCATATTAGGCAATGCAAAGTTTTGTAAAAATACATTGTTATTACAGTAACCGTGTAAATTTATATCAGCACTATTCATTTTGCATTTTCTTTTTTTTTATTCTTTTCTTTTTATGTATTATGAAGATAAAGGAAGAGGGGGAATGACAGTTGTTAGATGTGAAGAAAGAAAGAAAAAATTAAAAAAAAAATTGCTATTTGTAAAATAGATAATATATATAATCTAAAGTGTTTAAAAAAATGAGTAGGTAAACTAGAAAAATAATTTACTAAAAAAAAAATTTTGAGAAACTTTTGTTAAAAATAAGTTATTATACATAAATAAATAAAAATATTTGAAGAAGCCAATCCAGATACTTTGAGGGTGAGGTCAAATTATGATTCAAATTTCAAACCATGGGGTATCTAAGGATCTCCAAACTGATCTCATACCCAATGGATATTATTAGGTGGGAATAAATTATTATGGTCAGAGCAACCGCATCAGTCTTTGTATAGTCTTCTAAAATAGAAAAAAGGTACCTATTTTATAGGTTTTTAGCAAAAAATCACCCACATCGGTGGGTGTAAAAATGTGTAAATATACACATTAGTTACAATAACCGTGTATATTTACACAGTTACTGTAGCTCATATATTTAATATTTTAATATATTTTTCTCTCCCCTTGTCTTTGTTGCTCTCACTCTCACCTCACTCTCCATTGCCGCCGATCACTCTTCTTCTTCCTCAGTAGCCGTGACTTAAGTGACTTGAGTCCATGACTGACTGAATGATGTTGCCGTTCTTCAATTTGATATTCCGGCGAGCTAAAATGATGTCACCGTTCCGACATCCTTCAATCTAATCTTCAATCAGATCGCTCAAAATGATGCCGTCATTCTTCAATCTTATCTTCAATTAGATCGCTCAAAAACTCAGAGAACAGATCGCCCAAACTTGAGAGCCATTAAGGAAGAAGAAGAGTTCGATAACCCATGAGACCAATCTGCCAAGTCCAAGTCCAAGCAAGCCGCTTGGGGTAGCTCCATGAGACCCGTCTACACCTTCTCTACCTAGGTTTCTTTTGCTTTCTTTCTATCTGGGTAGCTCCGCAAGCCACTTTTGTGTGTGTGTGTGTGTGTGTTTTTTTTTTTTTATTTATTTATTTGGTGACTGCTTAGAGCATCCACAGCAGTGGAGCTAAATTTTTAGCAATTTAGCTCCACCAAAAGTTACTTTATCTATTTTACCTATACACATGCTGCAGCAGTGGATCTATTTTAGCTTTCATCACAATAAAATAATATAATCATTACAATAAAATAATATTTCTACTACAATAAAATAATACATAAAAAAAAACCCACAAACGGATCATCACCACATTTCACAACCACCCACAAGAACAACCTCTATGTGACCACCACAACCCACGGCAAGAAAAAAAAAAAAAAAAAAACAAACCACCACCAACACAGCCACAACCATAGCCCAACACAGCCACAACTACCAACACAGGCCACGACAACCACAGCCACAGCTACCAAACCACCACCAACACAACCAACAAACCGCCATTTCAACCATAATCCATGGTCACAACCAAACCCACAAAAAAAAAAAATCAAACACCAAAAAACCCATGCCAAGAAGAACCAAAAACACCAGCCAAAAAAAAAAAAAAAAAACATATCGGAAACCCACAAACCCAGCAATCCAAAACCCATGAACACATATCGGAGAATCAACCCTGTGTCGATGCTACCCACGTTGTCAACATCCTCGCCGTGCTTTAGTTTTCGTTTACGCTTCGATCTCATCGCTCTACCCGTACATCTCTCTTTCGGCTTGGGACTTTCGGCTTGGGTTGGCGAGCTGGGTCGGCGAAAGGGGTGGGTCGGAGCTTGATCGAGAGAGAGAAGACCAGTCATCGCCATCGCCGATCACGCCATCGCCATTTTCATTTACGCCATCGCCGATCATGCAAAAAGAACAGAGAAAAGATATCGAAGAGATAGAGAAGGAAGAGAGAGGGCTGAGACTTGAGTCTGATGAAAAGAAAGAGACGAAAGAGAGAGAGAAAAAGATGGATTATTTTAATAGAAAGAGAGAGAAAAGTTAAATAAAATAGTATTATTTTTTTTAGCTTTGCGCTACAGTGCACATTTATAAATAGATGTGCACCGTAGCTGAACATCTAAATTTTTTGCTTTTACCTTCACTGCTGCAGTGTAGTTTTTAGGGGTAGTGAAGCTAAAATATACCAATATACCTATATAGCACCACTGCTGTGAATGCTCTTATGTGTTTGATAGGAATGAATTAGCTGAAGATTTGTGGGTTGATAATGGTGGTTGGGTGAGTTTACGGTTGGTGTGGATTAAATATTTTATTTAAATAAATGTGTATAATAGACAAACTGATGTGAGTGTTTTGTAAAAATAAAAGTGTAAAATAGAAAAGTAGGTTTTAGATGCATAAATTTAAAAAATTTACACATCCACTGATGTTGATGCTCTCACACGAATACATTTGCTTACCCTTTTACATATAGAATGCGATTGAGAAGCCCATAAAATGATCAAAAGTGAAGGGTTGTTTGGTAGTGTAATTAGAATAACAGTTTTTAGTATTTAAATAACATTACACATATTTCTACATATTTTTTTATCCGCACATATTTTCAAAAAATATAAACAAAATTATTAGAACAGTATTACCAAATGAGCTTTAACATTCTTTTTGAGATGTGTGGAGTTTATTTCGACAGACTGTACGTAATACTATACCTAAAAAGTTTTTATATATTTATTTATTTTTAACTTTCTAACAGTACTCTCAACTAAATAAAAGTACACGTAATTTACTACGATCATGCATTGATTATATGGAAAATGAGGACACCATGTTTTATAAAAATTTAAAATTCAAAATTCAGGTTTTTTATTTTTTAAAATAGTTATTATTCTAAAATAAATAAAACTTTTTTTTTGAAGGGTAAAATAAAACTTGAAGGACTCTGAAGCACGTTAGACATCTGGATTAGGTGAGATGTCAATGCATTGGTCCCATTTCCCATAGTTAATAATGAAGTCTCTCAATTAAATTTAAATCAATCAAATGCTTCTTCATTCATCTTGTTTATCAAAGTAGTGAAGTACTACAGGCTGCAGGTGTTGTAGCTATAGCTATTAGCTAGGTTTGCTTAGGTTAGCAATGAGATTAGACAAGCAGAGAATCCAAAGGAGGGGGTACTTACTTCTTACACAACCTTGCTGAGAGACAGTGAATGTGTGTCGTAGTTACCTTCTTTCTAGCCCCAAATTTTTTTTGGAATTTTACGATAAATGGATATCAGATATTAATCACTATTTACGATAAATGGATTCTAATAAAGTAAATAGTTGGTTTAAGAAATTTTTTTAAAATATAGTGTCCAAACTTAAACTGAAGAGTACACTTAATTAAACCTAGAATAAATACATTAAAATCAAGTGTCTAACTTCTTAACCAACTCACCCTAATTATGATTGAGATTTTTGGTGTTTTGTTATCATCTACTCTATAAAATTAAGCCGCACGTATCCGAATTCTCACTAATTAAACAGATTCCCTTTAAAAAAAAGAAAAAGAGAAAAAAAGAAAAAAAAAAGAAAGAAAGGGAAGAATAGAGAAGACAAGGGTTAGAGAGTGATTAAAGCGGGTGGGGTGTGAGTTGGTAGGACAGGAGGATCTCATTTTCATCATTAAAACTCAGATACTACGTGTGCCCCTGGACTACCTATCAACCTATTTCCATTCAACACTACAATTAACACGCACATCTACTTGTAGTGACTCCTGAGTGAGGTCTAATCTTGCCCTTACAACTTCAACCCTTCCCATCCTTGATCTTCGGGAATTTGGATCTATACGAATACAATTACCATTCATGTAAAATGAAGATATTAATAAGATTAAATAATAATAAGAGCGCTTTCATTAAAGATTTTAAAAAATTTAGTATTTATTATTTTAAAAATTTATTTTATCAATTTTAATATCTTATTTTATAATATATTCAATATCAAAAATTTTATATTTTTTATCATCGCATTAAAATATTATTCTTTTTACCTCAGTTTATTTGTCCTCTATTTCATTTTGAGATGTTCTAAAATATTGTTCTATTTCTAAAAATAAAAGTTAGTTTACTAATGTTCTTTTTATACACTTACTTTATTTTCAAAACTATTTGAAAAGAAAACTAACATATATTTAAAAAATAATCTAATTGGGGCACCTTTTTAGTTGCATCATTAAGAATAATTCTTTTAAAAAAAAAACTAATAAATTTATTTAAGAGTAATTTTGTAAACTTATACATTTTTATAAGGCAAACAAGACAATAATCGATATTCCCTTAAAAAATTTAACTTTTTAAATAAGACAAATAAATTGGGACGGAGGGAGTAATTTTTAATTCTTATTCACCACCAACAAACCCACTGCCACTGCTAACACCCGCTGCCACCACTACCCACAGTCACAATCACGACCACAACTACAGCCATCACCGCCAACCATAACCTCAACCCCCAACCACCCAAAAAAAAAAAACCTACAGCACAAACCACAGCCAAAACCCATCACCCCAACAACCTCGATCTGAACCCACCAGTAGACCCATCACGCCAAACCAAAACCCATCAAACCAAATCAGTGAACCAAAACCCATCACACACACACACACACAAACCCAATGTATCAGTGATCCATGACCCACGCCGAACCAAAACCACGACCACAAAGCACAGCACCAAAAAATAAAAACATAAAAAAAAAAAAAAAAAAAAAGATAATTACAGTAAACCCACCTGGAGTATAGCCCGTTTTTACTTTGCCTACTTGTGGTTCAAAACTTTACACTTTGCCCACCTGAACTTCAATCTGTTACCCACTTCACCCTCAGACGTTAGAAAAACATATTTTTAGGGAAAAACAAACATAACAAAAATAAAAAAAGTTAGGGTTTTTGATTACTTAAGAACTTCTATGAGAACATATGCCCAGAAAAATCAAACCTAACCACAGGTAAAGTGTTAAGTTTAAACAAATATTTAGTTAACGACAAAGGGAGTGAATGATACAAGTCAAGTGTTTACTAATATACCCAGAAAAATGAAACCTAACCACAGGTAAAGTGTTAACTAATATTTACCCATGGTTCAAAACAAACATATGCCCTGAATTTCCATATTAGTCTCTCTCTCTCTCTCTCTCTCTCTCTCTCTCTCTCTCTCCGATGGTGGAGTTAAGGAGGACATCGGCCACCACAACGATGAGTTTCATTTTCCTTCGTTCTTGCTTCATGGGTTTCATTTTATTTTATTTTTTGCGTGGTTTTGGTTGTGGGTTCATCTAATTTTTGTGGTTTTGGTTATGGGTTCATCTGATTTCCTTCGATTTCGCATCCGTCTCGGTCTTAGCCTTCGTCTCAGTCTCAGCCTCCATCTCGACGGTTTGGACCAGATTCAGGAAGAAGGCCAGCAGTGGTTTAGAGAAAATGGAGCTCGATCTCGGCCTTCGTCTTGGCCAAAATGGAGCTCGATCTCAGATTGACCACTATCTTTGCTTCATGGGTTTTCTTTTTTTCTTTTCTTTTTTTGCTTCTGGGTTGTGGGTTTGATAATGATCTGATTATGGTGGGGTTATGGGTTGTGGCTTGTGGTGGTTGTGGATTGTAGGCAAGGTGGTGGTGGTGGTGAGTTGTGGGTTCTCATAGTGGTGGTGGTGGAGTGGGTGGCAACGCTTCTTGGGTTTCAATTTTTTTTTTTTTTTTTTTGGCTTCTTGGTTGTGGGTTTTATTTGATTTTGACTTGCTAGTGGTTTGAAAAATAAGAGGGATTTTTGGTCTGGATTCAGAGGATTTAATTGGTTTTGGATGTGTAACTAAAAATTTTGAACTATATTTACAAATGTTGTGTTCTTGTGTTCGTGAGGAAAAGATTCAATGGTTCGTCTTTTTGATCTGCGTTATGTTTGATTTTTAATAAAATTGTGTTTTTTTAACGTCTGAGGGTGCGGTGGGTAATGGATGAGTAACAGATTGGAGTTCAGGTGGGCAAAGTGTAAAGTTTTGAACCATGGGTAGGCAAAGTGAAAATGGGCTATACCTTAGGTGGGTTTACTGTAATTATCCAAAAAAAAAAAAACCCTCTATCACCGCCACTAGCAGATCGGTGAACCAAAACCCACAGGAAGCAAAACCAAATCGGTGAACCAAAACCTATCACACACACACAAACCCAATAGATCAGTGACCCACGACCCACACCGAACCTCCACCACGACCATTGGATTGTCAGACCCACGACCCATGCCCATCGGACCACAATCACTGACGATCGAACCATCGCCACCACCACCTACAACCATCGGACCATCAGACCACACCGAACCACGAGACAGAGAAGAAAGAAGATGGAAGAAAGTAGTGAGATGGGAAAGAGAGACAAATGAAAAATAGATCCATTGGGGGAATAAAAAACCTTCTTTGTTTTTTTACAATCCAGCTACAGTTATTGATAACAGCTCACTGTATTTTGGTGCTAAATTTTTTAAGATTTAGCATGTTTGATGGAAGTGGATTTTATCATTTGAGGTGCTAAAAATACTAAAAAATAGCATTTAGCATTTAGCATTTTTAGCCCCTTTAATGAGAATGCTCTAAAGTAAAATTTAAAAAATAAAATAAAATGAAAGGTTAATTTTTAATTTTACCCAATAGCTTTTACATCTCGCATGAAGTGATCATAGTCATGATTTTTATCCATAAAATTAAAGTTAGTTCCATATTTATTTTTTATGTTTGAAAATTTTAGGTTAGAAATTCATAGAATAAAAGCAATTCATATTCCATAGTAATTTGGTGATGAGCAAGACTTGGGTATTGTTCTTTAAGTTCCCCTTTTAAAATTCTGTCATTTAAATTTTTTTCTCAAAGAAAAGAGTTTATTTTTTAATTAAGTAGCCATATAACTAAATCTTAAAAGGGGAATGTAAGGAATATCACCTAAGGTACTGTACTTAAGTTTTATCCTTTAATGATATTTAATATTTAGGTGATCTTAAGAATGTGATAAATTTTAAAGAGGTGCTACATTTACAATATTTTTACAATATTTTCAGAATAAATCATAGGTTATTAGTTGTTATTAGTTCTAATTTGAACCTACCACTGAATTTTTTTTTCTACCCTACCAATAATAACTCATACAACTTGCCACATAAAACTTATTGTAAAAATGTTGTGGACATAACATTTTTCTAAATTTTAAAATATTGACCTTACAAATTAATGTATCACCAATTACTAAGAAATAACTTAAACATTTATTTATTAGATGGTTGAACTTTATCAATCATATATGTAAGGAAGCAATTTGAGTCTCTAGCCCAAAGGGTAAATGAACTTAGGCCCAAAAATCCCACTACAATGAATTTGTAGAGAGTGAGTTGGAAAACTGGGCTTTAATGAATCAGACAATAAGTAAAGTAGATTCAAATGACAAGAAAATGAAGATAGACGGGTTTATTCTAAATAAAATCGTCATCGGCACAGTTCGAGGAGATCAGTTCTTATATATTTCTCTCAAGTTTGACTACAAGTTCAATTCTTGATTGCTACAGTATTTTTCTCTTAATTTTTCGATCTCATTCTCTTAGGACATTCCTCCTATTTTATACCACATCTCCCCTCTCATCTCTACCCTCCACGTGGACATTAGATTGCTTATGTTGATTCTTGTCCCATCAGCACCCTCCAGAAGCCTTTGGGGATAGCTGTAAGGTTGAAAAGTACTGTTCAGATATCATTTCTTTATTAATGCGGCCAGAGAGTTAGTTACTGAGCATTTAATTCAGTAGTAGCAGCTTTCCCCTAGATATTTCTTAGCTCCCATTTTGTCTTGTATGTTCACAGTGCATATCCTTATCAACAAAACTTCCTGGAACATCACTATAGATAATAGAACACACCTTCTGACCCCTCCTTTGTTTAGCTGAGGAGATACTCCTCCTCAACCTACCTCTACAATCATAGCTGGCTTGTGGAGTTCAAAGTCTTATGTCTTCCTTACTATTGATCTATTCTCGGACCACTGAGCCTCCTCGAACAAGGCCAAGACCCAACATATATTTTTGGGCCCATTGTCCCTACAATATATATTGCTATATCAATTTGTTAGGATTATTAAGTAAAAATTTTATTGCTTTTAGCATTTTTTTTAATAAAATATGGTGACATGGCTTAATACATCATTTATTTGATAATTAATAGCTACAAATTTAGACATTAGGGCTAACATGAAAATGAAATTAAATATGAAGGTCCAAAGAAAATAATTATAAACATATAGGTCACAGCCTATTGATGCGCATATATTACAATTTATTTCATGCATATAGGTATAACATAAGTTAAAGTGTAACAAAAAAAAAATGCTAAAGAATCAAGATGGGCATGATGAAATGGGACGCAGCTATAGATATGTGAGCAAGCGGGCACGCAAGGAAGGAGAGAGAGGATTAAATAGAAAGATCAACCCCTCTACCAAATTCAAAAGTCTTGAGGTGACACAGGAGCCGTTGAATTTGCTTCACAGAATAATGAATATTATGTTATTTTGGCATGGATGACATGGTATATATGCTAACTATAAAAGATGTTGAAACCAACGTCCACTTGATACACTTTTTCATAACATCGGCATCCTTAATTTCAACTTTCATTTCAATGGAATTTTTGATTATCACCACCGTCACCATGTAAATATTATTTAGTCAAACAACCTTTCCTTCATATATTCCTTATGAGAGACCAAAAATGACCATGATATGACAATTCAATTGCCAACCTATTTCATGATTAATTGATATATATATAATCCAGCTTTTAGTCATGAGCAATTAATTATCCTTAAGAAAACTTTGCCTTTTTGGGTTTGGTATTTCATTGGTTTCTTTGCATATTCTTCGGCAGATACGAACGACATCCTCAAGAAATTTAATGGTACATACGTGTATCAGACATAGGTTTATTCATGCTTTTATAGTGGTGAATCAGAGTGAATTCGGGAAAAAGACAAGGAATAATCCATTAGTATATACTATGATTACCCTTATCTAAGTTATTAAATGAGATTCCTTATAGTTAGTGGGGGAGAGTCCCACCAAATATAGACTATGCAATTGGGATTTACAAAAAAAATATAGGAGTTGAGCCAATATACGATCAAGATTTTCAATGATACTAACTGTTAAATAATACCCAAGCTAATCCATCAATCTTGTAATCATGGTATTGCAACATAAATAAGATTTGAGTTTCTATGATTATCTAAAAATGCACTGTGGGCCTCACTCACCTAAACATGGCACCATCTTACTAGCCAATACTCCATGAGCAACATATAGTCTAGAAGGGCACCCCATGATTTCGTATTAGGTGAGAGACACCATCAATAGCGTTAGACCTCTCACTCTTAAAAAATTAAAAAAAAAAAAAAAAAAAAAGGGCAGAAAGATAGACCTCTAGCTCCAATTTCCAAAGACCATGGATGCTGGATCTGTGTTCCATTATCTAATTCGACATAAATAGACTTAAATTGTACTTCATGCTCTCTACAGTCTACATAGAGAAACGGATAAATAAATAAATAAAAGTTTATTTTCAATCTTAAAGGTGTAACACCTAAAGTTAATAAATTGATGTGATGTATTTGATAGTTGGATATGTTTGTTTGTTTTTAAAAAAAAAAAAAAAAATTATTGGTGACTTTATAAATTTCATATATGCAATTTATAGCATCTTATAAGTTATAAATTAAAAGAAAGAAAACATCGGGAGGTTAATTTATACTTTTTAAAATGAAAAATTTTAGGTTTAATTTATTAAGTCATTGTCAACATTTTTTACCATAACTAATTAATAATTTTTTTGCTATTTTAAATGTAAACATTTGAAGTTAAATTTCTCACCAAATTACTAAAATATTAAAAAAATTAAGTTCTTAAATTATTGAGTTCAAAACACAGTGAGCTTTGCAATAATCTTAATCATTCTCCTCTTATAATGAATTGCAAAGCTTTTATCAACCAAGTGCCTCAAGTGAGAATGATGCATTGCTTCTGTGAAGCTAAAAAGTGTGCGGATGCTCTAACGCGTAAAGAGTCAAGTCTTCAGCAAGATTTTGTTGTGTTTGAAAATTCGTCTATGGATATTTCTATGCTTTTGTATTATGATCAAATTGGCATGTACTATAAGAGGATTTGTCTTCAAACAGTTGGTTTTTTTGGTTAGTTTTTAATGTCATTCTCTTATTTACCAAAAAAAAAAAACATTATTAAAAAAAAAGTTTGTGAAAAGAAAAAGGAGAAGAAAGGTGGTAGCTAATGCTTAACCTTGGGGGTCCTCATATTGCAAAAAGAAGCATATGACAAATTTCTGGGGACGTAACTTGGTCCATTGTGAAAATATGAAACAAGAAAGGAAAGCTTTTGACTAAGAGAAACGAAGTTCGAGAAATACGAAAGTAAATAGATAAATATGAGATAAAGCTAGCAATAATACACACACAATTCAAAGAAAACGAGAGTAAAGTACTCCTAATAGAGTGCACTAATTTAGTGGACCATGACATAATAAGAGGGGTAGGGTTTTTTTTATAAAAATTAAAAAAAAAATTATCAATCAAATGTTATCTATCGAAGGGTCTATGACTGTTGGCCACAACAATACAACATAATGGTCTTTAGGCCCTATTATTATGGGCCGTACGCCGCCGATTGTGAAAGAGTAAAGGTATAGATTTTATATTAATTAGATGGGACAGCATAGGTTTAGCAAGTGAATGTGAATATATAGACTAGAACTTTGCAGTTTGGGCACTAACTTTTCAAGAGGTTTTGATGAGGGACTGATTGGAGGACTTTTTGAGTGATTGACAGACTGCATGGCCAAAGTATTGATATTTGATGGACATTTGGTTTCATTTCACAACAGAGGGCACTATAAGTCCCATAGTTAATAGGGCTGAGAAATAGGCAAAAATTCATCAATTGGGTTGGTTGTCCATCGATTCTAAGAATTAAATTTGGGTTAATTTTGTGTTTTTTGGTCATTTATTGGTGGAGGCCACGAGTCACGAGTTGCACAAGAAGAATTATTGCAGTCATTATTTGCTCGTCCTTTAAGCTGGTACCTTCAATCGGATTGAGCAGGTGTATAATATGAATATCTACGTTATGTTAACGTAATAATAATAGATCAAAAGGAGGAAAAATTTTACAATGATTTCAAGCATGGTTAATTTTTTTTTAGAGAATTTTAATTTATGACATCGTTCTTAATAATAGGTCATTATTATCAGATTAAAATATTAATTAGTTTTTTATGTAGATGAAAATTGAACTTTAAATTTTTTATACAATCATCAAACATTTTACCAGTTGAGCTAATTAGAATCCATTATCAGAGCACTGATTAATGATTTTAGAGTAGTGGTTTAAAAAAAAATATATTTAAAAATTATTATAAAAAATTAATTAAAATTTTTTGATGATTTTATATACATTTTTATAAAAATAATATTAAAGCTTTTTGAAAATAATTTTTCAAAGCACTCATTTATATAACCGCTAAAATTGATCTATGGAAAGGTATTTTTTTTTTCGGTTAGTGCGAAGGTACCGAGTTTCGATTTTACTGGATCTTGATCTCTTTCAATCCTCATATTTGAGGATATACAAGATTAATCCTAAAACATTAGTATGTACTAGTTAATTTTAATTTTATTATGGTTTCAAAACAATTAACTTTATTACGATTTTTAAAAAATTAAGAGTGTGTTAGGATATATTTATTTTTAGCGATTTATCTTATTTAAAAAATAGATAAGTGAGAATTTAAAATTTATATCTAAAGTAATAAACAAAATAACCAAGAAACAAATTCCAATCAATCACACCCTTTAGTCTTTAAAATAATAGGATATGAAAGATACTTCTGTACTTTTTTTTGAGAAAGAGATACATCTGTACTTGGTTTTGCGTTTTCTGTTTGCAAATTATTACTTCTTTTATTACTTCTTTTTCCCTGAGTGCAAACTATTAATTTTTTGGTAAGAAACAAACTAACAGATAAATACACTTAATTACATTCTCTATTAAAATTAGATGAGCTATTTGTTTCTTTTTTTCTTTTTGCTTTTTTTGGTAGAAAGAGGAGTTTATTTATGGGAAATGTTAATAGGCATAGTAAGGTGCTCGTTAAAGATGATTTATTGTGGGTCCATCTAATAAAAACTTTGTATAAATTATGGAGAGACTGAAAATATTATTAAAGTAACAAGTAAAACTCAAAATGTTAATTTCATTGACTCTATACTGTATAAAGTTGATAAAAAAATCGGACATAAAGTGTATGTTGAATATGGTGTTTTTGATAAAATGGTGTCTAAAAAGAAAAACACAATAGCCCAGTTACCACTGAAGCAACTAGAATATGGTGTTTTTTTTTTTTTTGGGGTGTGATAACGTGAATGAATTATAATCACATCAGTCATCTATATATGGGATTAACAAAATAAATAACCCACTATGTTCAACCCTTTTGTTTTTGGGCCAGTTCCATCAAACCTTCTTGTCTTGTGTAAAAACCGTGCCAAAAATGGCCCAGAAATCTAGACATGATAACATACTTAGGGCCTACATTCTTCATTTCCTGGGGATCGGCTCTAATAGTAAAATGTTCAGCCTGAATTCAACCCCAAAATATCTTGGGAAAATTAAAATTTTAAGCTTTATAGTTTAGGAATGTAACAAATTAGACCTATAATTTCACAACGTAACACATCAAAATTTATTTTTAATAGTTGTTACAATAAGTGGAGGAAGGAAGATTCAAATCCTAATTTTTCTCATATAGAAGATCAAGTAATGTCATTGAGTTACAACCAATCATAATATTTTAAAAGGTATTAACAGATTAAAACTCAGCCCATCTAAATGAAAGTGTATTGTATTTGATAATATGAGTCATTTGTTTAATAACTTTAATTTACTACCATTTCAAATATCAAGGTTTAATTTATTACACCTTTAAACTAAGTGAATTCTTTTTTGAGAAGAATTAAACTACATGACTTAAAATGTGTGTCAAAATATTTAGTATTAAAAAAAAAAAAAAGACTTAAAATGTAATTTTTCCCAAACCGACTGAAGCCTGTAAAAAAATTTGGTTGGTTGCCTTGGACGCTGGATTTTGGAAGCTGACCATTTGCTTGTCACATAAGCAGTCCAAACGAGAAACCATTAACAAAAAAAAAAGAACAGAAAATATACACTACTCCAATTATGTCGATTCAAATGTAGCTGGCACCTTGGAAACATTTTCAGAGTAATACTGGCTTTCAGCTTAGCAATGGGATTGTTCAATTAAGTTTTGAATTGCACGACGTAAATTCAAGCACCAAAGCATATCTGAATCCAACAATGAGGCAACAACTCAGCGAACAAAGTTCAAAGATCAGCCATTTTGAAGGTTGAGGAATTCCATCTCTTATTCCAGTATTTATATGGTCAGTCAAGAAACAAGTTAACATAACAAATCAACACCAGTCTCAGGTTCTCAAAATAGGTAATAGAACTCAATATCATCAAATAATGTTCAACAAAAGCATATATGCCCTATACTGAAAATGTTATACTCTTAACTCCTATGCTGAGTTATATCTATTCAACATACTCCTCCCTGTTCATGTCATAATTTATTTATAGGACCTGATTATATATACAAAGAAATGCTGGTCAAGTGGAACAGGTAGCAGAAGAAATTGTGTATATAATTAAGTCCTTCTATTTCCACTAAACCATAGCCGTGAATGTCATCTGGGTTATCAACCAAAGATAATGTCCTTGTAAGAATTGAAGTAGCTGTAAAAAAGAAATTGAATTGAAAAGTGACGCATTTGATTCAAAAGCGAAGCATTTTCGGAAAATTGAAGACTTTCTGTGGAATTATTTTCTGTAGAAACAAACAAATTTTGTGGAAATAGAGACCTAAGAATTAAAGCCTTTCCAACTTTTAGTCACTCATTCAAAGTAGCAAATAAAATCCAATTTCGCCTCAACTAATTCCACACACATAACTACCGGAAAGAAAAATCATAGTTTTCAAATTTGAAAAAATGATGAGCTCTTATAGCATTTACAGCTTCTTTATCGTTTAATCAGAAGCGGCTCCAGAATTTTTTTATAGGGGGTCAATAGTGTCTTGATATTACATATGATTATTTTTTTATTTTTTACTTTTTGTATATACAATTGTCATATTACATATAATAATATAACATAGTATTCTAAATAGTATATGTGGGGGTAAGAGCCCAAATTGGTATAATGGGCCTTGGGCCTTATTTCGGAACATTGATACGTCTGAGGAGGAGTAAATGAGTAGGAGATACTCAGAGTGTAGAATCACGTAAAGAAAAGATGAAGGGATATAGTCTAAGGAGCCTATACTTCTCGGATACAAAGAATATCGGTCAAGCAGATATTTAGGCCATTTAGGTGACCTTCCAGGAGGACCCAGAGATAAGGATGAACTTCAGGCACATACAAAGATGATAAGAATACAGAAATATATGGAAGCAAAGGCTGCTACCACCGCATTAAATGCACTGCAACAACTTTTTTTGCTGCATTTATGTGGAGAAGACCTCTGAACAGTGCAGTTTCAACCACCACCATTCACGGATAGCCAAAGAAGATGGATGATGGGACAGATACTCGAGTTGAGACTTAGATAATAAACAAGTGTACAATCAGGATAGTGTAAAAAGAAAATATATAATGTGAGAGCCCTCCCAGAAAAGGGGGATCGGAAATTAGAGAGAGAAAAGAGAGAAAAAGAATAATCGTAGCATTAAGGGTTGTATTAGCTCTCAAACTCAATTGTTCAAATAATAATTCACCCCCTCGGACCTTCAGTTCATCAAGCTTTATCGGCGTTTTTCTGTGTTTGTTCATCTTTTAAATCTTAATTATCCGTTAATCCATTAGCTAGGAGCCCTGCTCTTTCACCCACTCTCTACAAATTCATTGAATTGGGTTCATATCCCAGATCTTTTGGGTTTGGGCTATGAATTGTGACCCTACAGTATACAATACAACTATACTGTACAATAGTCTAAAAAATTATTAATAGTTTAAAGATTGGTAAGAAAACAACAATTGAATGCACAAATAAATATAAATAAATAACTAAACATGATATTTGTCAAATTAATAATAATTTATTATAATCATATATAATATCAATTAAATAAAAATATATGATAAAAAAGAATAGTAACATACCTAAGAGTAGGTTTAGGAGTAAACGTGAAACTAAGGAAAAAAATAGTAACTTATATAAGATTTTGCTTTTGAAGTGAATGGATTTTTAACCACACACGTGTCATTTTCTTGGAATTGGAGCAAGCACTAAAAGACTTTTTGGACTCGAAAAACTGTAGAACACTTATCAAACTACTTGATTAGACAGAAAGAAAACATAGAAGGGAGAATGAGAGAATGAGAAAAGAATCATAGATGTAAATACAGATTAGTTGATTGTACAAGTGGTGTAATTTTTTACTGATGAATAAGAAAAGTGCAGGAAAAAACAATTTCATCCTACCATCAATGATAAAGTAAGCTAGAGTCCAGAGAAAATGTTGATTTATTTATTTTTTAACAAATGAGCAATTTTAAGAGTAGTGTTACTGACACAACATTTACACAATAAAATCTAAGTGACAAGTTGTTAAAAGTATGTAAAAAAGTGATATCAGTTATGAGTTTAGATAAAAAGCCAATTACAACTTGTCGCTTAACCTTTATTGTAAAAATATTGTGAAAATAGCACTAAGATGATCATATTTCAAGTTTATTTCAATTAGGTTTAAACAAAATTTAGGGTCATGTTCAAAATTTTATTTTAGGGGTCAACAAAAAAATAAAATAAAATAAAATAAAATAAATTTTTTATAAATAAATTTTTTTTTTTGGGCCAAGCCAGGGGGTTCATTTGAACCCCTTGGGCTAGTTGTAGAGCCGCCCTTGCGTTTAATGCGATGATATTGGGAATGTTTTTATTTTTTAGAAGTAGAATTTTAAGCAAGTGGGAGCTTTTGAGTAGAATAGTAGACCACTAGTAAAATTTTAGACAAGTGAAAGTTTTTGAGTGAAATGGTGGACCACTAGAGAAAAGTGATAATAAGAATGGTGTAATCTCTAGAGTCTAAAGTTTTTTTTTTTTTTTTTTTCTCGAATTTAAACCCACATTCGTGAAAGTATAATAAACTCTCTCTCTTAATTGTGAATTGTCATAGATTTTAACAACTTTTTAATTAAGAGTCTAAAGTCTAGAGCCATCCCTAGTAATGGTTCCCTTCCTTCTTCTTTTTTAATCCCAAAACCAAAACCGTAACCATGTTGTGATTGTGAATTCTCACAGATTTCAACAACTTTTTAATTAATGGTTCGTTTGGATTGAGGGGGAAGGAGGGGGAGTAGAGTAGAGTAGAGTAGATTTAGTATAAAATTAGCTTATTTTTAGCCTACACTACTCTACTCTCCGCCACTCCCCCTCCTTCCCCCCTCTATCCAAACGGGCCATAAGAGTTTAAAGTCCAGAGGCTATTCTAGAGTCTAAAGTTTTTATTTTCAGAATTTAAAACTACATCCTTGAAAGCATAATTAATTCTTTCTCACTTCCGCTTCTTTTTACGCACTCTTTAAGGCTAGTTCAACAACTTATTCAAATGGATGACTCTTTACGTATTCACTTTTTAATTAAGAGAGTAAAATCTAGAGTTTACTCTAAAGCCTATAAAATCTTCATTTTCTAAATTTTAACCCACATTCCGTGAAAGTGTAATAAATTCTTTCTTACTCCCACTTCTTTTTAGACTCTTTGACAAGTTCAACCATCTATTAAAATGGATGGCTTCCTGCATTTTCACTTTTTATTGTTGTCAAATCATGTTTGTTTTACTTTTTTTTTTTTTTTTTGGTAAACATGTTTGTTTTACCTGACTTGACCGTCAGCCATGTGTGGCTCTAGGCAATGTCCAAAAACCTGAGCTGCCCCAAAATAAAATATATATTTAATTTTAATTTTAATTTTTTTTTCTTATTTAACCTTCCTATAATAAAAATTTGAAGAACCTAAATTTTTTAAAACACAACTAAAATAACTAAATAAGCTTGAATATAATAAATTAAGCGTGCAATAGTGTTTGAATTTTGAAGTCTGACGTTTATTTAATGGCCTCCTCCTCCTCTTCTACTACCTTGCCTTGTCATCTTCTTCACCTTCACCCCTTCACCATCTGGTCCTGAACATTTAAAAAAAAAGCCCAAACTTCTACACTTCAAACCCTCTCTCTTATTGTGGCTGTGAATTCTTTCTTGTTTCATATTCTTGTGTAGCTCTTTTTGTCTATGGAGTGCCTTTAGTGAAGTCTTTGCTGTGGGCTTTACTACTTTTTGTTCACATTTGTGAGCACCTTGGAAACATTTTATGAGTAATACTAGCTTTCAGCTTAGCAAAGAGATTGTTCAATTAAGTTTTGAATTGCACAATGTAAATTCAAGCACTAAAGCATATCTGAATCCAACAATGAGCCAACAACTCAGTGAACAAAGTTCAAAGATCAGCTATTTTGAAGGTTAATGAATTCCATTTCTTATTCCAATATTTATATGGTTAGTAAAGAAACAAGTTAACATAACAAATCAACACCAGTCTTAGTTTCTCAAAATAGGTAATAGAACTCAACATCATCTAATCATGTTCAACAAAAGCATATATACCCTATACTTAAAATTTTGCTCTAACTCCTGTGCTGAGTTATATCTATTCAACATACTCCTCCCTATTCATGTCGTAATTTATTTATAGGACCTGATCATATATACATTGAAATGCTGGTCAAGTGGAACTATGGAAAACCAAAAGCAATGGAGTAGCAATGAAATCTATGGAATCTAACTGGAATGCAGGGCCGTAAGCCTTGTGTATATAATTAAGTCCTTCTATTTCCACTGAACCATAGCCATGAATGTCATCAGGGTTATCAACCAAAGAGAATGTTCTTGTAGAATTGAAGTAGCTGTAAAAAAAGAAAACAAGTCAAACAAATGAATCAAGCCAAGGAAGATTAACCCAAGAACTCAGACAACTCGATTTGTATACCAAGTTTTAAATTGTGAATTGTTGAAAAGATATTGGAGTTCTATAACCGGAAAAAAAGACTCAGATCAGTAAAGTTGTTAAGGGATTGAGGGGCCTTTTTAGTTAAATACGAGAACAGCCCTATTGGTTGCTTTTATGACAAGTAATCATTATTTTTTTATGACATATTTCTTCTAGAGTATATTTTTTTCCCTTTGATTGCACTCGCCTTTGCATTCTAAAGAAGAGGCAAACTACTCTAGTAGTCAAGATAACAATAGAATTCAGAGGAATTGCTGTTTGTTTAGCTCCAAGGAAAAAAAGAAACTGCTCCAATCATGGATTGAATAATAAAATAAAATAAAATGAGTTAAATGAAGACATTACCATATCAATTTCCTTCTATTTATCTTGGCAAAGAAATAAAGCAAGAAGATGATTTATATGCAAGTCTAAATTGCGAGATTCACCATGGTTCATACCATCATCAGAAAATGCTTGAGTTGCAGAAGTAGTTTTGTTTGAAGATGATATTCCTAGGTTTGAACAATCCATTCCAATTGCACCTAACACAAAAATATTAAAACTCAAGTTGGGGACTCTCTTCTGACATACTACTTGTACATAATACATTAGAAGAAGACATACTACTTGTATACATTAGATATGTCATATGTTAATATTAAGTTTTAACTGTCCACAAGTAAATGTATCATTTTACCCATAACAATTTTCTTTAGCAACTTGTAGGCATGTGCACTTACAATCTTGGAAACACGGCAAGGAAGTATCATTGAGAATATTATAATAATCCCTTGCACATTCACAGCTATATGTGAAATTTGATGTTTTGTTGCAAAAGCCACCTCCACAATTGGTCCAGTGGCACGCTGTAAGACCAAAATAAAAAAATTAATAAATTAATTTAAAAAAAAAAACTGCAACTATGAGCCTATGTCATATAAGGTTAAAAAAATGTTATTACGATCAAAGATTGATTCATTAGCTATGCTCCCTTTATCTTGGACAGGTGAGGAGGCATTCATGCAGGAGTAATTGATAGTACCTAAAAATCATCCAAAAACTATCAGCACCATCAAATCATGGAATTCTTTAATTGTTGCTAAACTAGATCAAATGTTTAATATACATCATAAGGCTTATCATCCAACATGTAAAGTAAAATATTATACTTCAGGTCAGGTACAAGATCATCATCGCATCTTTACAAGTGTTTAATGTTTATCCTTTCCAAGTAAGTTGGACAGATATCAGCGCAACACAACTCTATGAGATAATTAGAGTATGATTGACATACATCACCAACTTTAATTAGTATGTCTAATCTTGGTATTGTAGATTATGCACGGTTGTTATTTGATCTTGACATCTTGTTCTCTTTGCAAGAAATTTAGTCCACTGTAC
Organism: Quercus parvula; assembly: GCA_030820535.1. NCBI lineage: Eukaryota > Viridiplantae > Streptophyta > Magnoliopsida > Fagales > Fagaceae > Quercus > Quercus parvula. The sequence goes on from JAUAME010000009.1 coordinate 838,062, forward strand.
TTGACTACTGACCACACAATTTTATCTAACTTTTAGTTTAGGATTCCTTCAACTTTCCCAAAAAAACCATATTGAACTGCAGAGGTGTTCTGATGCCATCAACAAACACCACAAAAACTAACAAAAATTAAGCAAGCTATTGCTACTCATCCAGTGATACAAATACAAAGCAATTCATCAACAAATTCTTTTGCAGTGTGAGGGATTGTAGTCACATATTCACACACACATAATCCAATTGGATTTGAGAGAGAGAGAGAGAACTCTTACAATTGGGAACCACACAAGGTAGAAACTTGAAGTTTTCGGCAGGGCCATAGTTAGCCTGCTTCCACCCAGGATTGCATTCACATTCAAACAAGAAGAAAGCGCTTTGATTTGATGGCTTGCAAGTTCCTTTTCCACACACCACTTCTTTGCACACATCTGTGGTAACAAAAAGAAAAGAAAAAGATAATCAGTGTGGCAAAAGTCATTTCAATCCCAACTTATAGTCATACAGATATGAAAATCAAGAGAGACTGGGAGACCCAGTTGTAAGAAACTGCCATGATGGGAATTAATAAAAGTATAATACAGAAAGCCAATAAAGAATGAGCTTAATTATGACTCAGATGGTTAAAAAAAATATAAAGATATTAGGAGAGAGAATAAGTAAAAGGTTAACAACAAACCAAAGGCAGGAGAGAAAACAGGGGGCAAAAGGTAGCTTAAAGCAATCCAAGGTTGCAAAACAAACAAAACTACAAGAAAACCAATGACACAAGTGGAAGCCATGTCTCACACAAAGAAAGGCAGAGTGAGGGAGAGAGAAGCTGTGCTTCGTATATAATGGGTTAATCGAAACAGTTTGGAAAAACAGGAAGCCTTTGTTGACTGAAGTGGGAAAGCTAACGTGGCTGAGCAATAAATGCTTACACGGCCAGGTGGGGTGTGTCGTTGGACTTTGAGGTATGGTTTCTTTTAAATGCATGGAGCCTACCTATTTATTTATATTTATTTATATGAGGTAGACTAAAATATTTTTATAAAATTTTAAATTGATTAAAAAATTACACTAATATATGATTTGTTTTTGTATGGTTTCAATTTGTGTTACAATTTGATGAAGAGATCATTATTTGAACGTGTAATAACTTACAAAAAATTTGTCAGACAATTTCAAATATTGTAAAAAATATCTTAAAAATTCAGATATTAAAATTTCCGAAAGATCAAAAAATATTAAAGAATCAAATGATTTACGGCTTAGAAATTATTGAAACATAACAAAATATATATGACTAAAAAACAAAAAAATATAAGAAAACGATTGGGTTACATTCAAAAGAATAATTCATGACTATAAGTATGCATCCTATCATAAAATATCATGTTAGTGAATTAGAGAGATGATGATAATAATAATAATAATAATATCAACATTTGAACAGTAAAACTGTAATCTTAAAAGAAAAAAAAAAGCAAATTACAATAATACCTATCACACTTCACGCGGTCCTTTTTATTTTAATTTTTTTCAACCCTATTTAATTGGCCGACTTAATATTTTTCAAATAATTCAAATTAAATAAAAAAATAGTATTGGAAAATGAAATATTCAACGTGGCCAAGAAGCACGCCGTCTTTCCTCTTGTGTACATAGTTTATTCATCGGAAAAGAGGAAGACAAAACTCCTACTTCTATAAGAGCATTCTCATTAGGTATAGTATCCCAAATGCCATTTTCACACGTAAAAACCTACTTTTTCTATTTTAACACACCATTTTACAATACACCATTCATCAAATATTCTATTCTTTCCTTCAACACATTAAAATAATATATACAACATATTAAAATAATCTAAAATAACTCCTACACATTAAAACCCCACCGCCCACAAATCACCCCACCACAGCCCACAACCAACAACCACCCCACAAGATCAACCATCGACCACCAATATTAGCCACTGCTACCAAAAAAAAAAAAAAAAAAAATCACCACAACAACCACCACAACCAATATCAGCCACCCCACAAGATCAACCACCGACCACCAATATTAGTCAATGTACAACAACAACACCATCACAATCTCCAAGACCGAGATCTTGAGGAGAGGAGGTTGTGAATTGGTTGCGGCTAGCGGCGATGTTGAGACTAAGATCGACCGTGGCGCTAATGAGACCAGAGGAGTAATCAGTGGCGAGTTCAGAGGAGAGATTGGCAGTGAGATTGGAGGCGAGATCAGATGTAGGTGGCAGCGTGAGGCGGACTTTAGGGGATGTGTAGGGAGGACGGTGGCGGAGGGATGAGTAGGAATGAGTCACAGGTGAATGATCTGGGTTGAGAGGTTGAGAGAGTGAATGAGCAAGATTGGCGAAGAGGAAGAGAGGCTGAGAGAGGGACTGACATGGGTCATGAGTGAGAGAAGAGAGAGAATAGTAGAATAAACAAATATTAAAAAGTTTTAGGCCTGTTTGGTACACCATTTTAAACACATGTTTTCAGTTTTTAAACAACATTAAACGTATTTTTACACACTCTTTTACCCACATGTATTTTCAAAAAAACTGAAAACTGTTGTTTAAACACACTACCAAATAGGCTCTCGTTCCATGTAGGTGTATATTTAGAAGTTTACTGTTCATCCTGCCAAAACTTTTAGCATTCAGAACACCTCATGAGAGAGGTTTTTTGGTGTTTGGTGTGCCAAATGCCAAATATTTGGCATTTGGCACACCTGATGGTGATGCACTAAGAACTCTATTTTGATTATGTGCTGACTCCACCATAAAAAATATATTTTTTTAACAAAGTAGATGAGAAGAAAATAATATAAAAAAAGCTAATACCTTTACTCGACTTCAAAAAAAATATTGGGGTTTGCTTTGCTTTTATAGTGTTCATGATTAACCTCGCAAATTTGGAGATAAATTATTAGTGTTTGAGTTTGAGTTTAAGTTGGACTTGTTGAAGAGATAGAGTTTCACTCATTGTTAAGTTTGGATTAAACAAAAATAATTTTGTTTTAAAAAAATGATTGTAGGGCCGGAGAGTTCAAAGATACTTATCCACATATGTAATGGGCTCAAGGCCCAAACCAAGGACGAGGACATGTCCAAGGACAAACACGCGATGTCACAAAGACCCACAATTGTAGGCGAAGAAGACAGTGTTAATCGTAACAGTCCAAGAAGCTATGCTAAGGACAAACCCTCCCTTGATTAACCAAGGCCGAGGTACGAAGAAGTGTTTTACCGACAAAGGCAACCTTCCATACCATTCCATATGAGAAGATAAGTACTACAGGTGAATAAGACAGAACGTGATTGTGTAGTATCTCTAGGGAAAGCTACTACCTCCACATTAAATGCACTGCAGCTAACTCTCTGACCGCATTAATGTGGAGGTGATACCTAAACAGTGTGTTTCAGCCTTATAGCTACTACATGGAGACTGATGAAAGGTGCAGATGAGACAAGTATCAACACCAACCCTTCGATGTACACGTGTGAAGTGGGAATGAGAGGAGAGGATGATATAAAAAGAAAGGGAAAAAAAAAGGGGACGGGAACATTTTGTAATCAAATTTTTAACCAAACTTAAGAATAATATAAAAGAACGGACCTCCTCGGATCTTACTGAGGATGATTTGCTCCAACACAAACCCTTTCTTTTTCATTCTTTCAACGTCTAAATCCATTTTAAGGTTTGTTTGATTAACTAAAACCCAGTTTTCCAACCCATCATCTACAAATTCATTGTTAGGGCTTTTTGGGCCTAGGTCCATCCACGTTTTGGGCTAGAAGTTCAAACCTTGTCCCTACAATTGGAGTCGTCTGTGGGAAAGACTGGTGTTTGAGTGATTTCAACTTTCAAAGATGGTAGGTTCAGGCCCACACCAAGCAGAATCTATGGGATCTCAGCGTCAAGATCACTTCCGTGATCTTGAACGGCAAAAGGACTGGGAGGGAAGTGTACATACTACCCATACTAGTAGAAGCCAAGCTCGTGGTAAAAGCCATGTTTCTCATGAGGAGAATGCTAGGAACATGCAAAGGGAGATTGATCATCTGAAAAGAAGCTTGCGCTATGAATGACGGAGGCGAGCTCTATCCAATCATGATTTCTCTTTTGGGGGCGAAGCGGATGATAGTTATAGGCACAAGTCGAGAACTCCACCTAGTGAGTCTTTCTCGTATGATAAGGATTATCATCATGAACGCAAGGATAGAAAGCCATCTTCGATCGGCTTGGGAAATGATGCTGTGAGTAAAGCACTCAACCAGATTTCCAGGTCGCCTTTCATGCACTGGATCGAAGGAGGGAGACTTCCTCAACGGTTTTCTCAACCCATGTTCACCATGTACAACGGAAGGACAGATCCTGTGGAGCATGTTAGCCACTTCAATCAAAGGATGGCTATACACTCCAAGAACAAGCCTTTGATGTGCAAGGTGTTCCCGTCCAGTTTAGGGCCTGTGGCGATGAGGTGGTTTGATAGTCTAAAGGCAAGTTCCATTGATTCTTTCAAAGAACTTACTCAAGCGTTTGGGTCTCGCTTTGTCACGTGTAGAAGAGTTCCTTGGCCTTTAGCTTCTTTGTTGTCTTTGTCCATGAGGGAAGGAGAAACCTTGAAAACCTATTTGGACAGATACTGGGAAATGTTCAATGAGGTTGATGGCGACTTTGACGATGTGGCCATTAGCATTTTCAAGCTTGGCTTGCTAGCCGAGTATGGCTTGAGGAAGTCTTTGACTGGGAAACCTGTCAACGATATACGCCAACTCATGGATCGGATAGACAAGTGCAAGAGGGTTGAAGAGAACCAATAGCAAGGCAAGAGAAAGGGCAAGGTTATCCCTCAAGAGAGGAGGGATTTCAGGTCGGACTGTTATAACAACAGTAGACCTCGTAGGGATTTTACTGGGCAGTCTGAGTCTACAGCCCCTTAAGTGGTAAATACTATGTTTAAAGATCCAGTACATCAAGTATTGGAGGAAATCAAGAACGAGCCATATTTTAAGTGGCCAAACAAAATGAGTGGAAACCTTTCAAGGTGTAATCAAAATCTTTATTGCTAGTACCACTAGGAGCAGGGACATACCACTGAGGACTGCCGTACATTGTGGAATCATTTGGAGCAGTTGGTCAAAGAGGGAAAGTTGCAGCATCTTTTGTGCTGCCCAAACGGACAGGGAGACCAGTCAAGGTCGGGGACACAGGGGAATGCTTCTTCAAGGCCCCCTATAGGCGTCATCAATGTCATCTTCGCTGTACCTGGGAGAACTGGCTCTCAGCCCTCCAGAGTAATGTCTGTAGCTCGGCTACTGGCCGAGGACATTAATTCTAGACCAAAGAGGGCCAAAGTAGAGATTCAATCGGCATTGAGTTTCTCGGACGAAGATAAGGTAGGAACCATTTAGCCGCATGATGATGCTTTGGTGGTAACCCTCAAAATAGGAGGGTATGACGTAAAAAGGGTGTTGGTGGATCAGGGCAGCGGTGCAGAAATCATGTATCTTGATTTGTACAAGGAGCTGAATCTAATAACCGAGGATTTGACGGCCTATAATTCTCCGCTGGTGGGTTTTGAGGCGAAAGTTGTCATTCTTAAGGGATAGATTAGGTTTCCCGTGCAGGCAGGCTCATAGATGGTTAAAGTGGACTTCATTGTAGTTGATGCTTTCTCTCCCTACACGGCCATAGTTGCCAGACCCTGGCTTCACGAACTAGGGGCTGTTTCTTCAACTTTGCACCAAAAGGTGAAATACCCGTCAGAAGACCGAATTAAGGAGTTGGTAGGGGACCGATCCATGGCTCGGCAGTGCCTTGTGTCTGCAATTTTGCATCAGCCAATGACGTAGTCCTCGACCTTAGTTAATGATGGTTTATAGCAATCAAAGTTTACAGAATTACCTGCTAAGGTGCTGGTCGAGGAGGCTACATGTGAAGATTTGGAGAGATTTGCTATAATTGATGATCCGGAGAAGTTTTTCCAGGTTGGTGCTCAGTTGCCACCTCAAGAAAAGGGGGAGTTGGTGGAATTTCTTAAGAAGAACGTTGATGTATTCGCCTGGAACGCCTACAAGGCCCTGGGAGTGAATCTGAGCTTCATATGCCATTATTTGACTGTCAATCCATCATTCACCCCAAGAAGCAACCTCTTCGGTGTTGATCTAAGGAACACTCTAATGATATCAAGGACGAGGTGACGAAGCTCAAGCAAGCTGGTGCTATTAAAGAAGTCTTCTACCTTGAATGGCTGGCTAATATAGTAGTGGTAAAAAAGAAGACTGGGAAATGACGCATATGTGTAGACTTTACAGACTTGAATAAAGCCTACCCAAAGGTCCCTTTCCCTATGCCTCGGATCGACCAATTAGTGAATGCAACTATGGGCCATCATCGAATGAGTTTTCTCGATGCCTTTCAAGGGTACTATCAGATACCTTTGGCTGTGGATGACCAAGAGAAGATAGCTTTTGTCATTCCTACTGAAAATTATCACTATAAGGTGATGCCCTTTGGTTTGAAGAATGCCGGGGCTACCTATCAAAGGATGATGACTAGGATATTTAAGCCCCAATTAGGGAAAAGCATCGAAATTTACATCGACGATATGGTGGTAAAGAGCAAGGTAGAGTTCGATCATGTTAATGACCTCGGAAATATTTTTGATATCTTGAGAAGGTACAAGCTGCGGCTTAATGCTTCCAAGTGTTCTTTTGGTGTCGGATCAGGGAAGTTCTTAGGCTACATGGTCACACACCGTTGAATTGAAGTCAACCCTGACAAAATTAAGGCAATTAACAATCTGCAACCACCTCGGAATCCCAAGGAGGTTCAAAGGCTTATAGGGATGACTGCTGCTGTAAACCGATTCATCTCTCGGTCAGCAGATAGATGCAGACCTTTCTTTCAGTTATTGAATAAGTGGAAGGGATTCGAATGGACCAAAGAGTGCGCCCTGGCTTTTTAGTATCTGAATTTTGTCTCAGCCACCTATCATGTCTAGACCCGAGGTAGATGAGGTTTTGTTTGCCTACATCGTAGTGGCCTCTCACACAGTGAGTTTGGTTCTAATTCAGGACGATAGTGGCGTACAGAAGCCGGTTTATTACATAAGCAAGTCCTTACATGATGCCAAGGTTCATTACTTACCATTAGAAAGGGCCATTTTGACCGTGGTGCATGCCACGCGCAAGCTTCCCCATTACTTTCAGTCACACACGGCCGTTGCCCTAACCCAACTCCCACTCAAATCTCTATTTCAGAATGCTAATTACACAGGGAGAATTGCCAAGTATGGCACAATTTTAGGGGCTTTTGATATCAAGTACATGTCTTGCACATCGGTTAAGGGTCAGGTCCTTGCCAACCTAGTAGCCGAGTTTACTAAAATCCCAATGGAAGAGAGGGTAGAGGAGGAAAACATGGATGGAAAATCAGTTGGAGTAATCTCTGTACAAGAGCCTTTATCTTGGAAGGTCTACGCTAATGGAGCAGCAAACCACAGGGGATTTGGTGTGGGGCTAGTCCTGACATCCCCAGAGGGGATCACGATTGAAAAATCCTTGAGATTGGGCTTCTCGGCTACAAACAACGAAGCTGAATATAAAGCTCTGCTGGTAGGGATGATCATGGTCCAGAAATTGGGGGGAAAAGCAGTGGAGGTTTTCTCTGATTCAAGGCTGGTAGTAGGCCAAGTCCAAGGAGAGTTGGAAGCTAGAGACCCAGGATGCAGGAATACTTGAACCAGGTTAGACATTTACAATTTGGGTTTGAATCTTTTAATTTATCATAAGTTCCTAGAAGTAGGAATACCCATACGGATTCTCTTGCCACGTTGGCAACGTCCTCAACACAAAGCCTACCTCGGGTAATCCTTATTGAGGACCTATGTAATGCCACTAAGGTGGAAAGAAATATGGTTCATGTCCATCAAATAAAGGTAGGTCCTAGCTGGATGGACTCTATTGTGTTGTTCCTCAAGGAAGATATCTTGCCTAAGGATAAGTCTGAGGCCGATAAGGTGCAGAGGAAAACTCCTCGATTTTGGTTGTTTGAGAACCAAAAGTTGTATAAAAGATCATTTTCTGGTGCGTATCTTCTATGCGTACACCCTGAAGCGGTTGAGCTCATCTTGGAAGAATTACATGAAGGAATTTGTCGATGCCATACGGGGGGAAGATCTTTATCACACAGGGCCCTTACACAAGTCTATTGGTGGCCGAAGATTCAGAAAGACATGCTAGACTATGCAAAGAAGTGTGATCAGTATCAAAAGTTCGCCCCAAACATTCACCAACCTGGGGGAGTCCTTAATCCTCTGTCTAATCCTTGGCCCTTCACCCAATGGGGCTTAGATATTGCAGGCTCATTCCCTAAGGCAACGGGGAATAAGAGGTATTTATTGGTCGGCCTAGACTACTTCACTAAATGGGTTGAAGCCGAGCCACTGGCAAACATTAGGGATGTGGATGCCAAACGATTTATTTGAAAAAATATTATCACTAGGTTTGGAGTCCCCCGTACCCTCATCTCGGACAATGGTTTGCAATTTGATAGCAAGTCCTTCAGGAGGTATTGTTGCGACCTGGGCATAACAAACATGTATTCCACCCCGGCCTATCCACAGGGGAATGGGCAAGTCGAAGCCATCAATAAGGTCATAGTAAGTGGACTCAAGAAGAGGTTGGATAATGCAAAGGGGAAATTGGTAAAAGAGCTGTCACATGTCCTATGGACTTACCGGACTACCCCTCAAAGGTCCATAGGAGAAACGCCATTCTCTATGACTTATGGGGCCGGGGCTGTAATTCCTCTTGAGATCGGATTCCCTACACTGAGAAAAAGTTCCTTTACTCCGAGCAATGATGATGAACTATTAGAGTAGCGAAGGGAAAGTGCCATGGTCTAACTGGCCTATTACCAACACAAGCTTAAGCAAGGATATGATGCTAATATGAAACTAAGGCCACTGACAGTGGGAGACTTGGTCTTAAGAAAGGTTATGGGAGCTGCAAAGAACCCGGCGTGGGGAAAATTGGGACCCGATTGGGAGGGGCTATATCGTATCACATCGGTGGTTGGAATAGGTGCCTATTACCTTGAAGATTTGGAGGAAAAAGCTAACCACGACCCTGGAATGTACATAATCTTAGAAGATATTATTATTAATGAAGTTTTTTATTCGCCCTGTTTAGGTTTGTTATATTACACCTCATGCGTCTCTGACATCTATCAAGGTATCAAACAGAACCTCGGTCATGCCTGGATCCTCAGACCACGTACATTAGGGAAATTGATATCTTTTAATTATTATTCTAAGTGTTAAACAGAACCTCAGCTATGTTTGGTTCCTTGGACCATCTGCTTTGGAAAAATTAACACATTATGACAACTATCTAAGTATCAAATTGAACCTTGGTCATGCTTGGATCCTCAGACCACATACCTTGAGGAAATTGATATCTTCTAATTATTATTCTAAGTGTTAAACAAAACCTTAGCTATGCTTGGTTCCTCGAACCATCTGCTTTGGAAAAATTAACACATTGTGATATCTATAAGTGTCAAACAGAACCCAGGTCATGCCCGTTTCCTTGGACCACATACCTTGGGAAAATTGATACATTCTAATTATTGTTCTAAGTGTTAAACAGAACCTTAGCTATGCCTGGTTCCTCGGACCATCTGTTTTGGGAAAATTAACACACTATGACATCTATCTAAGTATCAAACAAAACCCTAAATCATGCTCGGCTCCTTGGACCACATATTGTAGGTACATTAGCACATTCCCTCAAATCACTAAGTATAAAAGCAGTAATGTAAGTTCAAGGTGAGTTAGCTTTCTTAGTTGACTACTTTGGAGCCAAGTATAATCACTCCAGACAACAATGATTTTCACTACAACAAGAATTTCATTTAGATGCTCATAAGCATCACTTAAAGCATTTATGGGCATACTTATGTTTGTGTAAAAGTAAACTGTCCCTTTAAAACCTATGTGTATGTCACAATACTAAAAAGACCCCCAGACTTAGAATTGTTCTTTGCCGAAGTGATAAGCTTAGTAGTTTTTATTTGTTTTGATACTAACCATGTTATGCATGGAATTTATGTCATCACTTAGACAAATTAGTAATCCAGGTTATTGTCCTTTATCACAGTTTTTCTCAAAAGTGTTGAAGCAAGCAATGGTTAAACTAGAAACAACATTAACACTAAAGTCATAAAGGAAAAATTTGCAAGTCTCATTAATATTAAGCCTTTAACAGAGGCAAACGGATTACAAAAGCATGATGACATACAGAACCAGGAAATTAAAACAAAGAAAGAAGGAAAACAATCTATTTTTCATTTTTATTACAAGTTTATCTTTTGGATCCTTGGGAAGTTGTGTACTTGCTGCCGAGGTGGACACTTCGGCCTCTTCCTTAGGATCCTCTTTCGGAGGTATGGTAAGGGTCGCCAATACCAGCTCCATACTTTGAGAAGTTTCTTTTTCCTTGGAGGTATCCCTTGGAGTAGGAGGAGGTAGTTCAGAACCTTGGATAGCTTCTCTATTGACCTCCCCTGCCTTTGAGGTGTACTCGGCCTGCTTTGCCCCCTCTGTAATAGCGCCAATTGCAAGAGAAGCCTTGGGTGGGTCAGCCGTAGAGTTCGAAGAGCTTTGAGGGCGTATGACCGGGGGTAGTATATGCTTTCTGCCTTCCTCAGCATGGAAGAAGCCTCAACCCCGGCTTGGCTGAGGGCTTCATCCCATACCAAGGCATAATAAGTCTTGCACATGGCTGGGACCTCGGCCCTAAGGCTGTCTTCGGTCTCAACCACCCCAACATCATACCCGTATTGTTCAGTTGCGTCTTTGGCCTTCACTGCCTTGTCCCGGGCCTCCTCGGCTTGAACCTTGGCTTTCTTGGCCTCTTCCAGTTTCTTTTTCAAGGTCGCAATTCGGGTCTTGGTGGTGGCCAGTTGGTCCTCGACACCTCGCAGCTACAACTTTTGGGTCTCAGCCTGTTTCTTAGCACTTTCTAGGGCAGCTGTTGCGTATTTCTTTCTTTTTCTTCCTCTAGTAATTTTTTCTTCATCTCCTGGAGGCTCTTCTCAGTCACCTGAAAAGCCTCCACGGCAGCGTTACGCCGGCCTTCCTCCTCTTTCATCTGATGGTGGCAAGAGTTGGTCATCTCTTTTGCTTGGAAGGAGGCTTGAACAGCCTACCAAAGTAAAAAGGTGGGTTACCAAAAAAAAAAAGAAGAAAAAGAAGAAAGGAATAAGTTAAGTATAAAAATAAAAAAATAAAAAAGAGAAGAAAAAGAAGAAAGGAATAAGTTAAGTATAAAAAAAAAAAGAAAAAAAAGAAAAAGAAAAAAAGGTTTAAACAGAATCATACCATAGCCAAGTATCTTTTGAGATTGAGGAAGACTTCATGTCTCCTCATGCCTGGCCATTTGGCCATATCCTCGGGGAGCAGTAAGGCTTGCTCCACTGCATTGGTGACATAGCCAGCTGTTCCTCCTTGGAAATCGCAAATGGAGGCATTGGCAAGGAGAGATTCCCCATTTAGCATTGGGGTGGGGAGCCAAGCTGGAGGCCCTACTTGGGGGTTGCTTCTCTTTTCGGTCTCCCTTTGCCCTGTTTTGGCTTATTTGGTTGCTCTTTGAACCTCATCCCCTTAAGGGGGAAAGGTTTGCCTAGCTTCCATCACCCCTTTCCTTTTTTGCTTTCTCTTCCTTTTCAGGTCAGCCGATTGGGGAGGGGGTAGGGCAGGTGGAGGAGTGGGAGACTTGGAACGGGTTGTCTTCCCAGGTGCATCCCTCCCAGGTTGTTTCTTTATCAATTCTAGCAAACTAGACTTCGGTTTGCGCTAAATGCCCATCTCGTTGATTATTGGTGAGAAATGTGGGCCGAGGTTAGTGACAGAAGTCTCCGGGGACAAGTATTGGTTGAAAACTTCAAATTTGTCCTCAGAATCAGTCATTTCTACCACTTCTTCTTCTTCTAAATTTCTGGTGTAAGACGGAGTGGCAATTTCGGTAAATTGTTGTGACGAGGAAGCCCCTACTTTTGGTATGCCTTTCGGTATTGGAGTTGAACTTTGGGTACTCTCAGTTGTTGGGCCAAGAAAAAGAACGGGTTGTGTGGAGAAAGTACCTTCTGGGATTAGAGTGCCCTCAGGAAGGAGAAATCCTTCCACAGCAACGTTGATGTGATGTAGGCGTGGGTGGTGAGCTTTTATCACACACTTGGGCTCTTGGAAAGCACGAGAAATAAGTGTGACTCCTAGTATCAAATGAGTCGCCCAGAGTTGACCGTCATCTTCGTTTACAAACTCCTCGGCTTTGAGAATTTTGTCTAAGCACTCCCCCTCCTCACAGTATCTAAGGTTGGCGTTGGGAGGGATTCTATATTGAGCCTTAAAACTTGCATTCCCTCTTCAGATTCTACCAAACACTTAAACCTACCCATTCTTTTTCTTTTAAGAAGGTTTAGGAGGGCACTAAAGAGAAATGAAAGAAGAACTAAAGCCAAGGTGTGAAAATGCACAAAGGAAAGGAAAATATGCGAAAAGACGAGCTGTAGAGATTTTTGGATATTTACAGAATTGGGGAAATTGACCTCGGACAGTCTTCTAATAGTTGTAAAGGCACGAGTAAGTGAGAGATATTAGTGGGTTCAATGTATGTGCGCTAGAGTTTGAATGAATGCTAAAGTAAGTTGAAGGCTTGATTTGGAGGTTATTTATATCAAAGGAAAAAAGGTATAAGTGGGAAAATTCTCGCTCCCATCCCAACGGGATTCTTAACCGTTCGATCTACATCACAGCATAGAATGTGGGGGACAAGGAGTAGTTAGAATTTAATGAAGGTGCGTTCTAGACGCTGTAGCATTAGGAGCGTGCCTTGGGCAGTTAAAAAGGCACTTGTACTGGCGGAAGACAAGACATGACGAGCCCAAAACATGCCCGAGAATGTCAAAATCCTCCTTTTTGCCCGAGGTGCCAAAAAGCAGGATTTTGAAGGGTTATTGTGGGGCTGGAGAGTTCAAAGATACTCATTCATATATGTATCAGGCTCGAGGCCCAAACCAAGGACGAGGACATGTTCGAGGACAAACACGAGTTGTCACAGAGGCCCACAGTTGTAGGTGAAGAAGACAGTGTTAATTGTAACAGTCTAGGAAGCTATACCGAGGATGAACCCTCCCCTGATTAACTAAGGCCGAGGTACGAAGAAGTGTTTTACCGACAAAGGCAACCTTCCATACCATTCCATATGAGTAGATAAGTACTACAGGTGAATAATACAGAACGTGATCTTGTAGTATCTTTAGGGAAAGCTGCTACCTTCACATTAAATGCACTGCAGCTAACTCTCTGGCCGTATTAATGTGGAGATGATACGTGAACAATGTGTTTCAGCCTTACAGCTACTACATGAAGATTGATGGAAGGTGCAAATGGGACAAGTATCAACACCAACCCTTCGATGTACACGTGTGAAGTGAGAATGAGAGGAGAGGATGATATAAAAGGAAAAGAAAGGGAAAAAAGAGGGGGACGGGAACATTCTATAATCAAATTTTTAACTAAACTTAAGAACAATATAAAAGAACAGACCTCCTCGGATCTTGCCGAGGACGATTTGCTCCAACACAAACCCTATCTTTTTCATTCTTTCAACGTCTGAATCCATTCTAAGGTTTGTTTGATTAACTAAAACCCAGTTTTCCAACCCATTCTTTACAAATTCATTGTGAGGGCTTTTTGGGTCTAGGTCCATCCACGTTTTGGGCTAGAAGTTCAAACCTGGTCCCTACAATGATAATGGTGAGTTTGAGTTTAAGTTGGACTTGTTCGAGAGATAGAGTTTCATTCCTAATTAAGTTTGGACTAAATGAAAATAATTTTATTTAAATATTGTGCTGACATGGAAAATTGTGGGAGCTCCAAAAGTTTCAGTTATATATATATATATATATATATATATATATATATATATATATATATATATATATATATATATAGATTAACTATCTGTTTGTTTGAGAATACCTTATTTAGTTAAAACTTAAAACTTTTTGCTAAAAGTACTATAGATAAAGTTAAATAGTATTTGAAATAATATAGTAAGATCTATGAATAGTACTAAAAAGTGCAATAGAACTTATGAATAGTAATAAAAATAAACTAAGTAATAAAAAAAGTTGACTTTTTAAGCCAATGCCAAAAATAAGCTGAAGAGATTTGGGTGATTACATTCCTTTCCAAAATTTAATGGAAATTAGTGTGCAGGCATCCCATTAAAATCAATTTGATCCAACCAAATCTGTCAGGTTAGGTCGGTTTTTTGGGGTTGATTGGTTAGGTTGAGTTGTGAATTATTATTATTATTATTTTTTACAGTGGGCTAGGTTAGGTTTAGGTTATAAAATTCACAAATTTACCTAACTTGACTTGACTCACATATATTGAATATATATTTAAAATAAAAAACATATTTAATATATATTTAAAAATATATTATACAATTTTTTATTTACTTTTCCCTCCCTTTTCTACTAACTATATAAAAAGAGTGAATGCCTCTACAGTGAATTTTTGGTTTAGCCAATCACTGCCCAAAACTCACTGTTTCATCTCATGCCTCCATCTACATGCTACAGTGCTTTTGTTTATTCGATGAGAACTTCCGCTACTGTACATGCATTTATTTAATCACACTGTTACGCTTTATTATACAGTTATACTTGCCTCTCTTTTTTTTTATCTTTTTTTTTTTTTATCTTTCTTATATGATAATAATAAAATATTGATACAATAAATTGCCACAATATTTTTAGAATTGTTGAAGTGTAAATTTCTTATATGTTAAAATAAAATAATAAAATATCATACTGAAAGCAACCACAAATAAAAATAAAGGTGTGGGGACAAAGGCCCAAGTTGGTATATTGGACCTTGGGCCTTATTTGGTGATGTGGATATGTTCGAAGAGAAGTAAATGATTGAAAATGCCCCAGAATGGAGGATCATGTAAGGGAATATTGGAGGGGTAAAGTTCGAGGAGGTTATCCTTCTCGGATAGGACGAACATCGGTCAGGCAAGTAACTAGGCGACTTCGGTGACCTTCCAGGAATTTCCAATGATAAGTATGAACTTCAGAAACGTACGAAGAGGATAAAAATACAGAAATATCTAAGAGAAAAGCTGCTGCCACCGCATTAAATGCACTGCAGCAACCTTTCTGGCCGCATTTATGTGGAGAAGACCCCTGAACAGTGCATTCTCATCCACCATCGTTCACAAAGAGCTAGAGAAGATGTTTGATGGGACAGATACTCAAGTGGAGGCTTAGATGATGAACAAGTGTACGATCAAGATAGTGTAAAAAGAAACTATATAATGTGAAAGCCCTCCCATAAATGGGGGATCGAAAAGGATAGTGAAAGGAAAGAGAGAAAGATTTACTGTAGCGTTAAGTGTTGTATTATCTTTCAGAAATAGCAATTCATCTCCTTGGACAAACTTTTCGTTAAGTTTTACGTGTGATTCTATGCTTGTTTATATTTGAAATCCTTACTAACCGTTGTCTAATTCGCTAAGAGCCCAGCTCTTTCATCCATTCTCAACAAATTTATTGTACTGGACTCATTGGGCTCATATCCCAACTATTCTGGGCTTGGGCTACAAATCGTGACCCTACAAAATGTATTGTAAAAAAAAAAAGTACTATGTCTATAACATTTTCACAATAATTTCATAACAGATCTTACATGATAAATTGTTATTCTAATATAAACTTACCACTCTACAATACTTTCGTTTATTCAATCCCACTGATATACAATTATACTTGCCTCCTCCTACTTTTTTGTTTTTACTTGCTTATATGATAATAATACAATATTAACACAATAAATTGTCACAATATTTTCACAATTGTTGAGGTGTAAATTTCTTATATGTCAAAATAAAATAATAAAATATCATAATGGAACCAATCACAACTAAAAATAAAGGTATTGTGAAAAAACAGTATTACATCAGCAACATTTTGACAACATTTTCATAACAAATCTTACGTGGTAAATTTCTATATATATAAAACTATTAAAAAGTGTGAATGAGTAAAGGAACAGTGCATTTGGTTTATTCAAGTGGCATTGTTCTGCTAGCCTTTCTTTTATTTTTTATTTTTCGCAAAAATGTAAAACTGACCCTCTAACTTTCAGTCTTTTTCATTTCAGTCCTCTAACTTTTAGTTTTGTCATTTCAGTCCTCTAACTTTTAATTGTTGTCAATTCGGTACTCCGTTATACCTCAATTATCTACTGCCGTTAAGTCAACCAAAACAACGTCGTTTTGACTTTTTTTTTTTGGTAATTAAAAAAATTAAGAAAACTGTTATTAAAAAAAAAAGGCAAAAATGCAAAACTGACCCTCTAACTTTTAGTCTTTTTCATTTCAGTCCTCTAACTTTCAATTGTTGTCAGTTTGGTACTCTGTTAAACTCGAATTATGTCCTGCTGTTAATTGAGTCAAAATGATGTTGTTTTGGCTCTTTTTTTCTTTTCTTTTTAAATAAATTTCAGAATTTAAATAAAATTTTAAAAAAATGATTTTAAAAAAAGAAAACCGAGGACACCCAAATCACTCACTTGTCATCAAAACAAAGAATAGTGGAACTCATTAAAAGGCGTTTCCCTCTGACGCAAACAACGCACGCGGCCGAGCAAGAGTAGGAGCCATTGACGGCGCCGTTGTTGAACCTGTGGCAAAGAACATAAGGCAGCGGGAACACTTGTTGCGGCGGTGAATGGGAGTGGGAGGCGGAGACGGGGAACTCATCTGATACTCTTCTTCTTGCTGATGATCTCTTGTTGCTGCGTTGAGATGACAACTGTTGAGAGATAGCGTCAAGAAATCTTGTTGCAAAGATTGCTCTCACTTGCAGTTAATTGGTTTTATTTATTTATTTTAATATCAGTTTTTTTTTTTAATTTTCTTTAGATTCCAAAATTTATTTAAAGAAAAAGGAGCTAAAACGATGTTGTTTTGGCTCAATTAACGGCTGAACATAACTAGAGTTTAACGGAGTACCAAATTGACAACAATTGAAAGTTAGAGGACTAAAATGACAAAATTGAAAGTTAAATGACTGAAATGAAAAATATTGAAAGTTAGAGGGTTAGTTTTGCATTTTTGTCAAAAAAAAAAACATTCATTTTTTTTTCTCATTTTCTCTCCCGTTGGACTCTCTCTCGCTTTCTCATTCTCTATCTCTCTGTCTCACAGTGCCTTGGTACAAGGCCTCACCGCCGCCGCCGACCTCCACCCACAACCTCCTTGCCACCGAACTCCAAGTCCTGAGAAATCTTTCAACTCTCTTTCTTCGTTATGTTAATCTCAACTTGAACCGCTTTCCACTTTTCAGGGACTAGATTCTCGAGCTCAATTTCTGAAATGGATTTATTGTGTTTTTTGTTTGGTTTGGGAGTTTGGGGTTCTTCTTCAATGTCGTTTTGGAGATATAGGTCGTCAAATACGCCTTCTTCAAATATGACATAGTCGCCGATGACGAGTTCTTCTTCGAGTTCAAAGACGTCATCATTTTGGAGGGGGAGAAAGGAGTGACGTTTGGTTGAGAGGTTTATGGTTATGGGGGTGTAGGAGAGGGTATGAGACTTTGGATTTCAGATTTTGGTGGAGTGAGTGACGAAGAGAGAGATGGAGAGGTAGAGGCCGGTGGCGGCTATGAGGCCTTGCACCACGGCACTGTGAGATAGAGAGATAGAGAATGAGAAAGCGAGAGAGGCCTGACGAGAGAGAAAATAAGAAAAAAAATGATTTTTTTTTTTTAATAACAATTTTCTTAATTTTTTTTAATTACCAAAAAAAAAAAAAAAGAAGACAAAACGACGTCGTTTTGGCTCACTTAAGAGCAGTAGATAACTGAGATCTAACGGAGTACCTAATTGACAACAATTGAAAGTTAAAGGACTGAAATGACAAAACAAAAAGTTAGAGGACTTAAATGAAAAAGGCTAAAAGTTAGAGGCTCAGTTTTACATTTTTGCTTTTATTTTTTGTTGTTAATATAGCGTGTTCAACTCTATTGAAACAACAAATTATCACAATATTTTCAAAATTGTTAGAGGTGTTAAGTCCATTAGGACAAAATAAAATAATAAAAATATCATACTTGGACCAACCACAACTAAAATTAAAAGTATTGTGTAGAAAAAGAAGTGTTACATGTACAATATTTTTTACAACATTTTCATAACAAATTATAGTGGTAAATTTTTATTGGCTTTATTTAAAAATATATATATATATATATATATATATATATATATATATATATATATATATATATATATATATATATATATATGTGTGTCTTCTATATATAAAAAGTGTCACCGCCAAAGAAACAGTGAATTTGGTTTATTCAAGTCATTCCGCTTTCACTTGCTCTTTTTTTTTTTTTTTTTTTTTTTCTTTGGGCGGTAAAATGGCCTATGAAACTCGCTCTTTTATTTTTTATTCTTATATATATATATATATATATATATATATATATATGAGCTACTATAAAAAAAAAAATATTAACACAATAGATTGCTACAATATTTTCACAATTGTTGAGGTGTTGATTCCTTATAGACTAAAATAAAATAATAAAATATCATACTGGAACAACCACAGCTAAAAATAAAGGTATTGTAAAAAAAAGTACGATATCCATAATATTTTTCAAAATACTTTTATAACAAAGCATACGAGGTAAATTGTTATTGGTTCTAATTTAAACTTACTAATGAAATTACTTTTTTAGTCACCAATAACAACCCGTAATAACATACTACTTATGATTTGTTGTGAAAATGTTATAAACATAATATTAAGACAATTTATTGTCGTCATAATATTTTTGCAACTACTAAAGTATCAATTCTTTATGAATCAAAATAAAATATAATGAAATTATGGTATCATGAAAATGTTGTACCATTACGTTGTATTTCTAGAGGGTTTTTTTTTTTTTTTTTTTTTTTTTTTTTTTTTTTTTTGGGTTTTGTCAACTTTGTTTAGCCAAAATTCATTATTTCACGTACAATTTTCTTAAGTTGACTTTTTGTATATATATAAATATATATATATATATATATATATAGGACAAAGTTTAGCTAAAAAATTGGTTGTAGCTTTAAACTACAACCTTGTTCAAAATTTTTTTTATTAGAGGTGAATTTTGATAAATTCACCATTGGATTACGTCTTATTCTTATATCCTCCATACTTGCAAAATTTTAAGAAAATTAAAGATCAATAGCTATGTCATCAATAAATTGTTTAAGTTGCAAGTTTTTGTAGTTTAAAATTATGCATAAAATATAAGCTTATAGATTATAAAGTAAATAACATTCGATTGACACAAAATTTGACATGCGTATTAAGAACGTAAAGAACAAGAATTTAGTGGTTAGATTTTCAAAATATGTAGTAATATTTATTTTATTGAGCAATGTTGTAATCTAAGGTTACAACTCACCTCCAATAAAAAGATATTTAGTAAGGTTGTAACCTAAACCTACAACTAATTTTATAGCTAAATTTTATTCTTTTTTTTAAAATTGTATTTTTATCTTTACGTACAATTTTAAGTAAAAACACATAGTTTTACACCAATAAAAAACTTAGGATAAAAACACCTTTCATCATTTATGTTTGAGATAATTCACAATTCCTTCTTAAACTTTAAAATAAAGCAATTCTCCCCTTAGTGTTTGGAAAAGAGCAAATATGTCATATTGTTATTCTCTCAATTAAACCCTAATGAAAGTTTATGATTCTTAGAATATTACATTATGTAATGTCTAAAATACTCTCACTAAATTTCAATATTCCAAAAATTTTCTTCACATATTTTGAGTTTTAGATAGTAGTAATGATTAGAAAGTTGAAATGATGATATAAGGTATTTTATTTATTACCTAAAGAACATTGATTTTCTAGATTTAAATTTTTGAAACTTATAATTTATCTAAAAGAAAATTAGAGACACATGACTTTTGTTATTTATTTATTTATTTTTATTTTCTTGCCTAAAATGGGTGTTCATTAAAAACCAAGCTAGCTAAACATTGTACCTAGACTCATGTAGAATGATAAAGAAGAAATTATGAATGAAATTTTTTTCATTGTGTATGGTTGAAGGTATTTGATGAAAGGGTTCAATTGTAGCATATGACATCTTTTATTATGAAAATTTAAATATTGTGACAATGTCTTAGCAAAACTCAGTTGCTTATTGTTAGAAGATGATGATATTCATTATCATTCTTAAAAGTTTTTAGTGAGTAGATATTGTCATTAACAAATAAGTACTAAGAAACTATTAAAATAAAATAGATATTCATAAGTTAAATAGCTACCCTAACTTTGTGTGTGACATACATTTTTTTTTTTTAATATAATTTCATACTTCTTCAAATAGAAATTTTATCTTAATTTTTTCACTCAAGAGGTAGCACGTGCCACCCTAACTAGTCCTAAATAAAATCCAAACTCTAAGTTTTCCACATCTAGTTTTGTGTTAGTTTGGTGTTATGCTTATGATTATGTAGTTATAAATTTGCTCTTATTTGTGGAGGTGTTGTTCTAAAGCTCAATTTGACAATAATAATAATAGTAATTAAAAAAATACTATCCAACCCATGGGTCTAACCCGATCTACGTGGGTTGGGTTGGATCCTAGTGATTGATTGGACTGGGTTGAATTTTTTTTTAATCCACTATGGGAGGTTGGGTTAAAAAACCCCTCAACCCGATCCAACTTGACCCATGCACACCCTTAGAAATGACATTTCCCTCCATTCAGATTTAAGGAAATCAGCACATTAGTCCTTCCATTATAAGCTATAATAGTAACAAAATATTCTAAATTTTTTTTAAAAAAATTCTCTTGACTAAAACTTAACCATGGTTAGTGAAAGTTTTTGTTGGTTAAATATTGCTTCCTTGCCACCAAATTGTAGTTAATGTTGCGTCATGAAAGATCTTCTCAAAATTTAAAAGATTTTATTATTTTTATAATTTTATTAGGGGAAAAGTTAACAAATGCCCTAAAAGTATTAGTTTAGGAAATATTTTTTGAAACTTTTTATGGTAAAAGACTTTCTTATAAAAATGGTATAAAAACTTTCCTAAAATTTTCCATTAACAAGTGCCCTAAAGGGCCTCCATTAATTGGACCATTTTATTATTAAAATGACTTATATGTTTATTTTTTCAAATATTAAGGGAGGAGAGAGTTATTTCCCATAAGATTTAGGCTGAAGTGCCAATGTCCCAAAATTCCATAGAAGTTTGTGTAATTTTCCTTTTACTTTACTTTTTTTTTATAAATAATTCATAGTAAGAGCATGAATTCAAGAAAAATCAATCGTGATTGGCGAAGAGAACAAAAACCAAGTTTTGAAGAATATCCTCCATCCGCACAGACAAACCTTTTACATGTCTAGCATGTTTAGCTAAGTTGTAAGTTACAATGTTACCAATTCTGCATATATGAAAAAAAGAAATACAATTGTTAGCAATAAAGGAAGATTTGGTTGAAGTAAGAATATGGCCGTACGGAGATAAAGAACCTTGATGTTTATGTTGAAATACCATAAAGTGTTAATTAAGTTACAAGACTCTTGATATATTATAGTAGGGTTTGGTTTACATCCAATACTTTTTTAACTGAATATGTCTTTTTGTTTTAAATATAAAATGACAAGTGGTAATGAGTTTTAATCTCCACCATTTATTTAGTTTGTGGATGATATGACAATTTCGCATTAAAACAAAATGAGCTTCCAGTTAAAAAAGTACTGAGGGTAAGCCAAACCCGTTGTAGTATATATCTTATGCGTTGGCACATTGTAATTAATGTATAATAAAAGTGTTGTTAATGGTTGTTGAGGGAAGAAAGGTAAATTGTCCAACAGTAAGGGGTGGAATTACACGGTCCAACCATCAGTAATTAGGTAGATTTAGGCAAATTTTAGGTCCTTATGTGTCTCATTCAAGAAGAATTTATTGTGCTTTTAGCCATCATTATATCTATGTAAGGAAAAAGTTCAATCGTTACAAATACATCATATCCTTCAACAGTAAAGTAAAAAGTATAAATTAAAGGCTCCATAGGAAGAAAAAATGGATGATTAATTAGCAAGGTATGAAGGGAGAGAAAAACCCTCAGCTTAGTGCAGCAAATTTTAAGCTAAGACTTTAGTGAGTGTAAATTTATAAGGCATGAATAAGATGAATGTGGGCTACTTTTGGGTTAGTGAGATGGGGTTGATGCTGAGACTGAAGTCTTTTATGGGTAATGGGTTGTTTGTGGTTAGTTGGAAGACACTTGTAAGCTGTGGTAGTGCAAAGGGAGGAGAAGAAATATCTGGGATTAGATGAGTTTAGGTTAAAGGTGATGGGTCCTGAGCTAAAAGGAGAGCTCTGCTATTTGTAAAGATGGCCAACGAATTTTAGAGTTTTAGAGGGATGGCCAAATTGGTTTTTTGGTTAGCTTGCTTGTGTTTTTATAATGGAGTTTTCAGAGAAGCATTTATTGACAAAACTCCAAAAAACGTGTGACCACTCAGAGGTGATGAAATAGAATCAAGCTTCCTTGAGATTTTTGCTCAGAAGTAGGAAAATCCATTTAGGGGGTTGCTTTGCTTTTTTGGGTAATGATGGGATTTTAGAGCTTTTTGCATTAAATGCTAGGATTCTTAGGGCTGAGCTTGATTATTGTGATTTGAAGCATGTATCATGAGTGAATCCTAATGTTGCAACTGAGATTCGGACCCTTGAGAAGTAAGATTTAACACCCCGACCCAGGTGTCAAGTTTTAGTCTACTTCAGGGGGTTCCGCTAGAGATCCTTTTATGCCCTCCAAACCACATGTTCCCAATTTTCCCCCTTTAGGATTCATGGGCTTGGCACATGAATCACGTTTTAAACATTTTTAGTATCTTTAACATCAATTTGTTGGAGTTTGAACAATTTGGTTTCAACTCCCCTTCCACTGGAGGTGCAGTTTTGGAGAAGATGATGGAGTTCCATCATTCTTTAGGTTTCAGCTGATGTGACAGCTCTTGGGCACTATTCACGTCAAGTGGGGGGTGACAGAAAATTGAGGGAACATCCTTTAGTCCATTCTCAAAGGCTTGGTTCCCTTGTATGAGTCCGTAGTTACTCTTTTTGGTTAGGACTGAACATGGGTTGTTCTCCTTTGCCTTCTGTTGGTGTTTCTTGCTCACATGGGCTGAGTTGTGTGCGCATATTGCCATGGGTTTTTATTCCTCATGGACTTTTATTAGTAAAATTTTTTTTGGGTTTCTTCATAAATACTTGCAATGGGCCTTTGGGCAATTAGTTGTAATGTTTGAAACAATAGGACAAGTTTCAAAACACTTTTGTAAATAACACTTACTATGATGAATTCCATATTGCAACGTTCATGTTTCTAATAATTTAGATGATGAGCTTGTGGGTTTGAATGTTTTACCACGAGTGTAGAAGGTATATATTATGGATGTCGTGATGTAAAATGATGTCCATATATTTCATGGGTTCATAATATGAGAACATAATCCTCAAGATAGCTCTCAATGAGTTTCTTCATAAGATGATTGCCATGATCCTTTCTTGCTACGGTAGCATGATATTTTTTCTTTGCCCAGTGTTGATAATCTTGGGCTCTTTTCTTTTTAATAAAGTAGTGCCAATGAGAATTGGGTTTTGATGTTGCCAATAAGAATTGGGCTTTGAATGAATCGCCATGGGTTTGAATCATGGGCTTCAATTATGGATTTGAATTCCATTGATAAAATTTGTTTTGTCATGGACTTCAATCATGGGCTTTTCAATATTGGTAAGTATAAGTATTCTTGGGTTTTAAATATAATAAGGTGTGTGTATTTGAAAGTGGATAGGTGGTACTTAAATAAAATTAGGTGTGATAAAAAAAAGTACCCTAACAATGGTGATATCAATGAAATTGATGTTATGCTAATTACAATATGTCACATTGTTATTACCAAATAGACTGCTCTTTACTGTATCAGTGTTTACTATATATTAGCTCATTTTTTCATCAATAAGCATAAACTTACGTATAAAATTATTAAAATCATCTAAAGAATCTACCATAATTTAAAAAAAAAAAAAAAAAAAAATCGTCTAAAGAACCCGTGTTCTGACCATTTGGCCTAATCTTTATGCCACCTGTTTAAAGGAAACCATTTCCCAGTGCCAATTGCTGATTTTGCTGCCTCCTGTCAAATATTGAAGAAACCAAACTTTTGTAAATTCCAAAGCCCAAAGGTGCTTTGATAGTGGCTGCTTTGTTAGGTACTAGCCCACCAACGTTTGTGGTTCTTTCAAATTATAATGTGGTTCGGCTGGATCACACGGGTTACTTAATAAAAGGAAAAAGAAAAAAGACTTAGGCTTAGGCATTTCAATTATCATGAATTGAGAAGTATATATTAAAGTTTGAATGGAAATATGAGCTGCAGATTCGGAACTTTTATCCAATTGGGAATAAAGTCATTTGGATATGTGAATTCCTTTTGCACATGCATTACGAGTAATACTAGCTTTCAGCTTAGCAAAGAGATTGTTCAATTAAGTTTTGAATTGCACAATGTAAATTCAAGCACTAAAGCATATCTGAATCCAACAACGAGCCAACAACTCAAGTGAACAAAGTTCAAAGATCAGCCATTTTGATGGTTATTGAATTCCATTTCTTATTCCAATATTTATATGGTTAGTAAAGAAACAAGTTAACATAACAAATCAATATTAGTCTTAGTTTCTCAAAGTAAGTAATAGAATTCAGTATCATCAAATCATGTTCAACAAAAGCATATATGTTGTATACTTAAAATGTTCTGTTCTAAGTCCTGTGCTGAGTTATATCTATTCAACGTACTCCTCCCTGTTCATGTCGTAATTTATTTATAGGACCTGATCATATATACATAGAAATGCTGGTCAAGTAGAACTATGGAAAACCAAAAGCAATGGAGTAGCAATGAAATCTATGGAATCTAACTGGAATGCAAGGCCGTAAGCCTTGTGTATATAATTAAGTCTTTCTATTTCCACTGAACCATAGCCATGAATGTCATCAGGGTTATCAACCAAACATAATGTCCTTGTAGAATTGAAGTAGCTGTAAAAAAATAAAACAAGTCAAACAAATGAATCAAGCCAAGGAAGATTAAGGGCCAAGAACTCAGACAACTCAATTTGTATACCAAGTTTTAAATTGCGAATTCTTGAAAAGAATTGGAGTTCTATATCCGGAAAGAGAGACTCAGATCAGTAAAAGTTGTTAAGGGATTGAGGGGCTTATTTAGTCAAATAAGAGAACAGCCCTATTCTTTTCTTTTATGACGAGTAATCATTATTTTTAGATGACATATTTCTTCTAGAGTTTTTTTTTTTTTTTTTTTTTGATTGCACTCGCCTTTGCATTCTAAAGAAGAGGCAAACTACTCTAGTTAGTCAAGATAATAATTGAATTCAGAGGAATTGCTGTTTGTTTAGCTCCAAGGAAAAAAAGAAACTGCTCTGATCATGGATTGAATAATAAAATAAAATAAAACTAGTTAAATCAAGACATTACCATATCAATTTCCTTCTATTTATCTTGGCAAAGAAATAAAGCAAGAAGATTATTTATATGCAAGTCTAAATTGCGAGACTCACCATGGTTCATACCATCATCAGACACTAATTGTGTTGCAGAAGTAGATTTGTTTGAAGATGATATTCCCAGGGTTGAACAATCCATTCCAATTGCACCTAAAACACAAATATTAAAACTTAAGTTATGGCTATTGTTTATTGTGTGAAAATAATATTTTATTATATTATTTATATTATTTTAATGCGTTGAACGTTGAAATAAAACTATTAACGTTTTGTAAAGTAAAGTGGTAAAATAGATAAAGTAAGTTTTTAAAGAATTAAGGGTCCGTTTGGATATAACTAAAAATTGAAAATACTGTAGTAAAATAATTTTTAAATATGTAAATAATACTGGAGATCCATTTTTAATGAAAAAGTTGCTGAAAAGTGAGATTTGTGGGTCTCGTAAACAGTGCATAGGATCCACTAGTGTGCACATAAATGTCAAAAATCACGGCTCAACAGTGCGTGAACAGTTGCATAAACAGTGTACTTGTCCCCTAAAATTGAAACGCGTGAAAAAAAGAAGAAGAGCAAAACGCAAAACGCAAACACAGGATCATCCGGATCCAAACGCTCACTAAGAGGTAAAATTTTATATCCACCAATGGTGATGTAATTTTCTTTAGCAACTTGTAGGCATGGGCACTTACAATCTTGGAAACATGGCAGGGAAGTATCATTGAGAATATTATAATAATCCTTTGCACATTCACAGCTATATGTGAAATTTGATAATTTGTTGCAAGAGCCGCCTCCACAATTGGTCCACTAGCACGCTGTAAGAGTAAGACCAAAATAACAAAATTAATAAATTAATTGTTATTATTATTTTTCAAACTGCAACCTTGAGTCTATGTTATTTAAAGTTAAAAAAAATGTTATTACGATCAAAGATTGCTTCATTAGCTCTGCTCCCTTTGTCTTGGACGGGTGAGGAGGCATTCATGCAGGAGTAATTGATGGTACCTAAAAAAATCATCCAAAAACTATCCGCATCATCAAATCATGGAATTCTTTAATTGTTGCTCAACTAGATCAAATGTTTAATATACAATCATAAGGCTTATCATCCAACATGTAAACTTCAGGTCAAGTACAAGATCATCATCACATCTTTACAAATGTTTAATGTTTATCCCTTCCAAGTAAGTTGGACAGATCTCAACATGACACAACTCCATGAGATAATTAGAGTGTGATTGACATACATCACCAACTTTAATTAGTATGTCTAACCTTGATATGGTAGATTATGCACTGTTGTTATTTGATCTTGACATCTTGTTCTCTTTGCAAGAAATTTAGTCCACTGTACTTGACTACTTACCACACAATTTTATCCAACTTTTATTTTAGTACCCCTTCAACTTTCCCAAATAAACCATATTGAACTAAAAAAGTATTCTGATGCCATCAACAAACACCACAAAAACTAATAAAAATTTAGCAAGCTATTGCTACTCATTCAGTAATACAAATACAAAGCAATTCATCAACAAATTTTTTTGCAGTGTGAGGGATTGTAGTCTGTTGGTGCAATCACAATAATAATAGAAATAACACAACGAGAAACTGAATAATACTTCTGAATATTATTAGTATAAAGAAAGGAATTACACAACACAATTTGGACTGAGGCGCGGCACTCGCTCTCTTTAAGGAGATTCAAGCCCTTGGTTGGCTAAACTTTGTAACCGGTGCAGACCTTCTCTGACTTGTCTCCCCCAGGATACAACAGCCCAACAAGTGTTGTATGGCTAGAACAACCTCTGCACAAAGTGTTCAAGCCCAAAGCTCCACCAGAAAGAACACCCTTTCTTGCCAAGAATCTCTCTATTTTTTCCTTGTGTGTATTGTGTGTTGTAGTAACTTGGATTGGGTTTGAATGAGTCTATTTATAGGCTCAATGGGCCTCACGAAATTATTACCCAATTTATTTTGATTTAATTAGGTCCATTATTCTGATGTAGTGGGTGTTACAAGATTAATTGTTGGATATTAATCTGATGGGCTGGAGTTACATAATTAATGGTGAGATAAGGAGTTTCTGAAGAATGAATAGGCCCAAACGGAAAGTCCATTAAGTGGGTTAATGGCTCTTTATTTTTCCATAATAAAAATGGAGTATTAATTCGGGCCATTTACTCACCAACGGATATGGTAATTTCTCTGAATGGGCTGTCAAGTAGGAGGATCCAAGAGGCTGATTCATTTCCAATTTTGATACCTCCACTCTTCACCTCCCCCTTGCGCACGTATCTAACCCAATATCTAAGACAATACATTTTAGCCCATTAATAACCACAATTAAAAAGAATAAAATAGTCTCTCTCCTTTTCAATGTGGGATTAACCATTTTCACTAACTCTTCATCTTCCATATTCATTCCCATATCTTTACATTTATGTTATAACATTTATTCATTTTAAGCATTTTAATATTAAAATGCTCCAACAATCCCCCACTCATTTTAATATTAAAATTTTTAGTTAAAGAGAGATTACCAGGCAAAGACAGGTCACTATGCATCATGAAGGTGTGCTCTGCATTGAACCTTCACTTAGTAAAACAGCGATTTCAACTCCAGAGTCGTAGTGGTCTCCGACTTGAACTAGGACTGTTTTAGGGAAATTAAGTATCACTACTTACACATAATAACCCAGGTGTTGACATGAGCTTTTATAGCTAGCACTTTACGGCCTTGTGCTGATCCCGGTTTCATGAGTGTTATTTGAGACTAAGTCCAAATCTCATAGGGAGCGGCCCCACCCCCACACTCACATAGGTGAAATTTTGTCAAGGGTGCTCCTGTAATTCTGACACCCCACTCATACGAGCTACAAATTTCATTAAGAGTTTTTTAACTCATCCTCTCCACATTACAGGATAAATGCACTTACATCATAGGGATGAACAATTAAAAAATTATTTACAAAATAAATAATTAAAAATAAATAAATTGTGCATTTCTTACGACCATCGTATGCTTCGTTTTTCCCATTGAACCCAATTCTCATGATCTCTGGTCCTTAGGTTGGGTATCCTCATACATGGCTCATGATTCTATGGACTTTAGTTCCATCCCCCTCGATGTATTCCAGACTCTATCTTTTGCCAAGGCCTTGGTAAATGGATCTGCAAGATTATCATTAGATTTAATATAATCCACATTTATGATTCTACCACTCAAATAATATCGCACGGTACTGTGCTTTCTTCTTATAGGTTTGGATTTACCGTTGTAATAACGGTTTTTAACTCTACCAATTGCGGCAGTGCTATCACAATGAATTAATATCGGTGGAATTGGCTTTTCCCAAAGTGGAATTTCATATAACAATTCTTTAAGCTAATTTGCCTCTTCACTAGTTGAAACTAATGCTATTAATTCAGCTTCCATTGTTGAATTAGCAATTATTGTTTGCTTTTTAGATTTCCAACAAATAGCACCACTACCTAAGGTAAAAATATAACCAGTGGTAGAGAGAGAATCACCTGACAAAGTATTCCAATCGGCATCACTAAAACCTTCAATCACAGCAGGGTACTTTTTATAAAATAAGCCATAGTTTTTGGTACCAATTAAATATCTCATGACTCGCTCAATAGCTAGCCAATGATCTTTACTAGGCTTGCTAGTAAATTTGCTAAGCACTCCTACTGCATATGCAATGTCAGGCCTAGTACAATCAGTAGCATAACGCAAACTACCAATGATACTAGCATAATCCTTTTGATTAAAAATCTCATCATCATTATTCACAGGAAATAAATGAACACTAGAATCAAAAGGAGTAGCTACACTTTTGTGATCATGAAAATTATATTTTCTCAATATTTTCTCAACATAATGTGATTGATCAAGATATATTCCATCACATGTTTTTGTAATTTTCATACCCAAAATAAAATTAGCCTCACCAAGATCTTTCATATCAAAATGGCTTTTAAGCATATTTTTTGTCTCATTTATAACATGCATATTTGAGCCAAAAATCAACATATCATCTACATAGAGACTAATAATAACATGTAAATTATTCCATGATTTAGAATAAATACATTTATCACATTCATTTGATTTATAACCATTCTCAATCATGCAGGAATCAAACTTTTCATGCCACTGCTTAGGTGCTTGTTTTAAGCCATATAGGGATTTAGTTAGCTTACATACCTTGCTTTCTTGTCCAGGCTCTACAAAACCTTCGGGTTGATCCATATAAATTTCTTCCTCTAGGTCCCCATTTAGAAAAGCAGTTTTTACATCCATTTGATGAATTTTCAAATCAAAAATTGCAGCAATAGCAATTAACAATCTAATAGATGTAATTCTTGTTACCGGAGAAAAGGTATCAAAGAAATCAAGATCAGTTTTTTGTTTAAAGCCTTTTGCAACAAGTCTAGCTTTAAACTTATCTATTGATCCATCCGGTTTCAACTTTTTTCTAAGGACCCATTTACAACCTATGGTCTTACAACCTGGTGGAAGATCTACTAATTTCCAAGTTCTATTAGAAATTAGAGATTTCATCTCATCATTTACAGCCTCTTTCCAAAATATAGCATCAGGTGATGTTAAAGCCTCTTTTAAATTTTTGGGATTTTCCTCAATGTTAAAAACATAATAATCAGGACCAAAATCCTTTTCAACTCTAGCTCTTTTACTCCTTCTAGGTTCCATTTCAAAATTTTCTTGATTTTGTAAATGTAAAGTTGAAGAACTAGGTTGTGACAAAATATCTTCTTCACCCCCACTATTTTTCAATTTAAAAGGAAATTTTTCTTCATGAAAAATTGCATCACCAGATTCAAAAATTATTTTGTTTTCAAGATCAGAAAATCTATAGGCTGCACTATTAATCGCATAACCAAGAAAAGCACAGGTAGTAGCTCTTATACCTAATTTAGGCATTTTAGGGTCAATAAGCCTTACATAAGCAAGACAACCCCATACTCTCAAATATCCCAAATTTGGCTTATGTCCTTTCCACATCTCAAAAAGTGTGGTGTGTGACTTTTTATGTGGCACCTTATTCAAAACATGACATGCAGTTAAAATAGCTTCACCCCAAAAGTGTAAAGGTGCACCAGATTCAATTAACATGGCATTTGTTAACTCAATTAAAGTTCTATTTTTTCTTTCAGCCACACCATTAGAAGCAGGTGAATATGGTGCAGTAGTTTCATGGATAATTCCCAAAGACTGAACAAATGAGTTGAATGCACTTGATTCATACTCACGACCTCTATCACTTCTTATTCTTTTTATTTTTCTACCGAATTGATTTTCAACTTCTTTTAAAAAATCTTGAAATTTTTCAAAAGCATCACTTTTATTTTTCAACAAATAAACAGTTGTATATTTTGAGAAATCATCAATAAAAGTGATAATATATCTATTTCCTCCACGAGTTAAAATTCCCTCAAATTCACATAAATCGGAGTGAATTAACTCAAGCAATTCGGTATTTCTTACAACATTTTTATGAGGCCTTTTTGTAATCTTAGCTTGACTACAAGTTTCACATTTTTCAAAATTTTTTGACAGTCTTGGAATTAATCCTAAACTACTCATGATTCCCACATATCTACTATTTATATGACACAAATGAGCACGCCAAAAATTAATAGAAGAAAGCATATAAACTGAACTGGTAGATGCTTTATTATTCTCAACATTCAATTTAAACATTCCATCACAAGCATAACCCTTGCCCACAAATAACCCCTTTTTAGTGATTACATAATTATCAGATTCCATAGTTTGCTTGAAGCCACCCTTGTTAAGCAAAAAAACTTGACATCAAATTCTTCCTTATAGACGGAGTGTAAAGTACATCTTTCAATGTTAGCACACGTCCAGAAGTGAATTTCAATTCAACCTCACCACTCCCAAGAACCTTGGTTTTGCTAGAGTCACCAAGCATAACAGTTTTTTCTTCTTCGAAAGGAGTGTACAATTTGAACCAATTTTTGTCATAGCAGACGTGCCTATTAGCACCAGAATCTGCCCACCACCCTTCAACATATTGCACCATATTGATGTCCTGAAATAATATGCCCAAAAATCATTTTCCTAGAAATGTTCAATTGAAGCCTAAAAAAAGAGCCTTTAAAAATAATAATAGACCTCAAGGAAGGGGAAACCCAAATAAAAATTACAATAAGAACCAAGGACCCCCTTCACAAGATCAATTTAATAGATCCTGTTTTGTCTGTGGCAAGAGTGGGCATATTGCTTGATTTTGCAAATTTCGGAAACGTGAATCTGTCCCGCAGGCTAACGTAACCAAAGAGCTTTTAGTGGCTATGATTACAGACATCAATATGGTGCAATATGTTGAAGGGTGGTGGGCAGATTCTGGTGCTAATAGGCATGTCTACTATGACAAAAATTGGTTCAAATTGTACACTCCTTTCGAAGGAGTGTAAAGTACATCTTTCAATGTTAGCACATGTCCAGAAGTGAATTTCAATTCAACCTCACCACTCCCAAGAACCTTGGTTTTGCTAGAGTCACCAAGCATAACAGTTTTTTCTTCTTCGAAAGGAGTGTACAATTTGAACCAATTTTTGTCATAGCAGACGTGCCTATTAGCACCAGAATCTGCCCACCACCCTTCAACATATTGCACCATATTGATGTCTGTAATCATAGCCACTAAAAGCTCTTTGGTTACGTTAGCCTGCGGGACAGATTCACGTTTCCGAAATTTGCAAAATCGAGCAATATGCCCACTCTTGCCACAGACAAAACAGGATCTATTAAATTGATCTTGTGAAGGGGGTCCTTGGTTCTTATTGTAATTTTTATTTGGGTTTCCCCTTCCTTGAGGTCTATTATTATTTTTAAAGGCTCTTTTTTTAGGCTTCAATTGAACATTTCTAGGAAAATGATTTTTGGGCATATTATTATTGGATGAAATAAGGTTTACCTTTGTGGTGGAATTACCATTGCTCTCTTGTGTCATGAGTGCATCTTGTTCTCTAGCCTCCTCCTCCACACGGATGCGTGTGATCAAAGTCTCCAAGGATGTCTCCTTTTGTTTGTGCCGCAAAGTCTTTTGGAACTCCCTCCAAGATTGTGGTAGTTTATCAATTATGCCAGCTACCACCAAATTGTCTCCAATCTTTATGCCTTCGGATCTCAATTCTGCTACAATCATTTGGAAGTCTTGTGCTTGATCCACCACCGATTTTCCATCCACCATTTGGTAACGGAAAAATCTGCTAGCAGCATACTTCTTTGCACCGGCCTCCTCGGTATCATACTTGTTTTGTAAAGCTTTCCAAATTTTCTTAACAGAATTGTAAGTTGTATCATAATAATCATAGAAATGATCCGCAAGACAATTCAAAAGATAAGAACAACAATTATATTCATCTTTCGTATACTTATCTAATTTTTCTTGATGGAGACTATATTTTTCCTCACTCATCTCATCGGTAGGAACTTTTGATGGATTCTTGTCAGTGAGGATGTAGGAGACTTTGAGAATACTCAAGTAGAAGAGGACCTTTCCTTTCCACCTCTTGAAGTGGGCTCCCTTAAAGCGAAAGGGCTTGTTGAGATCTCCAACTGGCTCATTTGGTTTCTCTTGTGTAGGCTCCATGAATGAATCTCCTTAAAATTGTTGGTGCAATCACAATAATAATGGAAATAACACAACGAGAAACTGAATAATACTTCTGAATATTATTAGTATAAAGAAAGGAATTACACAACACAATTTGGACTGAGGCGCGGCACTCGCTCTCTTTAAGGAGATTCAAGCCCTTGGTTGGCTAAACTTTGTAACCGATGCAGACCTTCTCTGACTTGTCTCCCCTAGGATACAACAGCCCAACAAGTGTTGTATGACTAGAACAACCTCTGCACAAAGTGTTCAAGTCCAAAGCTCCACCAGAAAGAACACCCTTCCTTGCCAAGAATCTCTCTATTTTTACCTCCACTCTTCACCTCCCCCTTGCACACGTATCTAGCCCAATATCTGAGATAATACATTTTAGCCCATTAATAACCACAATTAAAAAGAATAAAATAGTCTCTCTCCTTTTTAATGTGGGATTAATCATTTTCACTAACTCTTCATCTTCCATATTCATTCCCATATCTTTACATTTATATTATAACATTTATTCATTTTAAGCATTTTAATATTAAAATGCTCCAACATAGTCATATATTCACACACGCATAAGCCATTTGGATTTGAGGGAAAGAGAGAGCTCTTACAATCGGGAACCACACAAGGTAGAAACTTGTAGTTTTCGGCAAGGCCAGAGTTAGCTTGCTTCCACCCAGGATCGCATTCACATTCAAACAAGAAGAAAGCGATTTGATTTGATGGCTTGCAAGTTCCTTTTCCACATACCACTTCTTTGCACACATCATCTGTGGTAACAAAAAGAAAAGAAAAAGATAATCAGTGTGACAAAAGTCATTTCAATCCCAACTTATAGTCATACAGATATGAAAATCAAGAAAGAGTGGAAGACCCAGTTGTAAGAAACTGCCCTGATGGGAATTAATAACAGTATATACAGAAAACCAATAAAGAATGAGCTTTATTATGACTCAACAAGGTTAAAAGAAATGTAAAGATATTAGGAGGGAGAATAAGTAAAAGGTTTAACAACAAACCAGAGACAGGAGAGAAAAGAGGGGGCAAAAGGTAGCTTAAAGCAATCCAAGGTTGCAGAACAAGCAAAACTACAGTAAAACCAGTAACACAGGTGGAAGCCATGTCTCACACAAACAAAGGCAGAGTGAGAGAGAGCGAAACTGTGCTTTGTATTTAATGGGCTAATCGAGACAGTTTGAAAAAACTGGAAGCTTTAACTTGTTGATGGAAGTGGGGAAGCTAACGTGGCTGAGCAATAAATGCTTACATGGCCAGGTGGGTTGGGTTGGGCCGTTGGACTTTGGGGTATGGTTTTTTCTTTACTAGTAAATCACATAATTGAGATTTCAGATTTGGGTGATTACATTCCTTTCCAAGAAACGAGCGTGCAGCAGCCAACCCGTTAAAATCAATTCGATCGAACTAAAATTGTTTAGGCGGCGTTGACTTTTAGAGATTGGTTCGATTGAGTTGTGAATTATTATTATTATTATTATTTTTTACGGTGGGTCAGATTAGGTTTGGATTATAAAATTCATAAATCTACCAAACTCTACGGACTTATATATATTGAATATATATTGAAAATTAAAAAAAAAAACGTATTCTATATATATTTAAAAATAATTATACAATTTTGTTATTTACTTTTTTATTCTCATTTTCTTAAATAAAATTCAAACTCTAAGTTTCTCTCGTATTGTTTGTGTTGGTTTGGTGTTATGCTTATAATTATTTAGTTATAAATTTGCTCTTATTTGTGGTGGTGTTGTTCTAATGCTCAATTTAATAATAATAATAATAGTAGTAATTAAAAAAAAAATTGTCCAACCCATGGGTCTAACCCGATCTACTTGGGTTAGGTTGGACCCTTGTGATGGATTAGGTTAGGTTGGATTTTTTAACCCACTATGGTGGGTTGGGTTGAAAAAACCCCTCAACCCGACCCTTAGAAATGACACTCATCTCTATTCAGATTTAAGGAAATCAATACATTAGTCCTTCCATTATAAGCTATAATAGTAACAAAATATTCTAAATTAAAAAAAAAAAATTCTCTTGACCAAACCTTAACCATAGTTAGTGAAAGTTTTTGTTGGTTAAATATTGCTTCCTTGCCACCAAATCGTAGTTAGTGTTGTGTCAAGAAGGATCTTCTCAAAATCTAAAAGATTTGATCATTTTTATAATTTTATTGAGAGAAAAGTTAACAAATGTCTTAAAGGTATCAGTTTAGGAAATATTTTTGGAAACTTTTTATGAGAAAATATTTTCTTATAAAAATGGTACTAAAGCTTTTCTAAAATTTTCCATTAAAAAGTGCCCTAAAGGGTCCCCGTTAATTAGACCATTTTATTAATAAAATGACTAATATGTTGATTTAATTAAGAGTTTAAAGTTTACCATCTAAAGTCTTTATTTTTTGAATATAAACCCACATCCTTGAAAACATAATATATTCTCTCTCACTCCCACTTCTTTTTACACACTCTTTCAGGCAAGTTCAACAACCCATTCAAATGTATGACTCTTTGCATATTCACTTTTTAATTAAGATTGTAAAGTCTAGAGTCTACTCTAGAGTGTAAAGTCTTCATTTTCTAAATTTAAATCCACATTAGTGAAAGCGTAATAAATTTTCTCTCACTCCTACTTCTTTTTACGCTTTATTAGGCAAGTTTAACAACCTATTCAAACAAATGACTTTGTGCATATACACTTTTTAATTAAGAGTGTTAAGTCTAGAGTCTACTCTAGAGTCGAAGACTCGAAAGTTTTTCCTTTCCAAATTAAAACCACATTTGTGAAAGCGTAATAAATTTTCTTTCATTTCCACTTCTTCTTACACATTTTTCAAACAAGTTCAACAACCCATTCAAACAAATGACTCTCAGCAATGGGTGGTGCTAGGCAGTGTCCAAAAATCTAAGCTGCCCCAACGTAGGCAAATTGCCGAATCACGTAAATACTGTTTTGTGTGTGATTATTTTTCTTTAGTGTGTGTTTCCTTTATTTTTGTTTCTCAGATATTTGGGAATTTCGTGCTATTTCCCTACATAAAAAACAGCTAAAATAAGCTTGAATATAATAAATTAAGAGTGCAAGTTGGTGCAACAATGTTTGAATTTTGAAGTCTGACGTCTATTTAATGGCCTCCTCCTCCTCCTCCTCTTCTACTACCTTGCCTTGTCATCTTCTTCACCTTCACCCCTTCACTATCTTGTCCAGAACATTATAAAATAAAATAAAAAAAAGCCCAAACTTCCACACTTCAAACCCTCTCTCTTATTGTGGCTGTGAATTCTTTCTTGTTTCATATTCTTGTGCAGCTTTTTTTGTAAATGGAGTGCCCTTTAGTGAAGTCTTTGTAGTGGGCTTTACTAGTTTTTGTTCACATTCGTGAGCACCTTGGAAACATTTTCAGAGTAATACTAGCTTTCACCTTAGCAAAGAGATTGTTCAATTAAGTTTTGAATTGTACAATGTAAATTCAAGTACTAAAGCATATCTGAATCCAACAATGAGCCAACAACTCAGTGAACAAAGTTCAAAGATCCCATTTTGAAGGTTAATGAATTCCATTTCTTATTCCAATAATTATATGGTTAGTAAAGAAACAAGTTAACATAACAAATTAACACCGGTCTTATTTTCTCAAAATAGGTAATAGAACTCTAGATCATCAAATCATGTTCAACAAAAGCACATATGTCCCATACTTAAAATGTTCTACTTTAAGTCCTATGCTGAGTTATATCTATTCAACATATGCCTCCCTGTTCATGTCGTAATTTATTTATAGGACCTGATTATATATAAATAGAAATGCTGGTCAAGTGGAATAGGCAGCAGACCTTAAATGGAAAACCAAAAGCA
Source organism: Quercus parvula (assembly GCA_030820535.1). Classification (NCBI taxonomy): domain Eukaryota; kingdom Viridiplantae; phylum Streptophyta; class Magnoliopsida; order Fagales; family Fagaceae; genus Quercus; species Quercus parvula. The sequence goes on from JAUAME010000009.1 coordinate 875,326, forward strand.
ATGGAGTAGCAATGAAATCTATGGAATCTAACTGGCATGCAGGGTCGTAAGCCTTAAATATATAATTAAGTCCTTCTATTTCCACTGAACCATAGCTATGAATGTCATCAGGGTTATCAACCAAAGAGAATGTCCTTGTAGAATTGAAGTAGCTGTAAAAAAAGAAAACAAGTCAAACAAATGAATCAAGCCAAGGAAGATTAACCCAAGAACTCAGACAACTCAATTTGTATATCAAGTTTTAAATTGTGAATTCTTGAAAAGATATTGGAGTTCTATAACCAAAAAAAAGAGACTCAGATCGGTAAAAGTTGTTAAGGGATTGAGGGACTTATTTAGTCAAATAGGAGAACAGCCCTATTGGTTGCTTCTACGACTAGTAATCATTATTTTTAGATGACATTTATCTTCTAGAGTTTTTTTTTTTTTTTTTTTTTTAAATTTTTTTTTATTGCACTCGCCTTTGCATTCTAAAGAAGAGGCAAACTGCTCTAGTAGTCAAGATATATAACAATAGAATTCAAAGGAATTGCTGTTTGTTTAGCTCCAAGGAAAAAAAGAAACTGCTTTGATCATAGATTGAATAATAAAATAAAATAAAATGAGTTAAATCAATACATTACCATATTAATTTCCATCTATTTATCTTGGCAAAGAAATAAAGCAAGAAAATGATTTATATGCAAGTCTAAATTGCGACTTACCATGGTTCATACCATCATCATACAATACTTGTGTTACAGAAGTAGGTTTGTTTGAAGATGATATTCCCAGGGTTGAACAATCCATTCCAATTGCACCTAAAACACAAATATTAAAACTTAAGTTCGGGATTCTTTTCTGACATACTACTTGTACATAATACATTAGAAGAAGGCATACTACTTTTTTTTTTATACAAGATAGAATTTCTATTCTAGCCTAATCGGCATACTACTTTTTTTTATACAAGATAGAATTTATACTCTAGCTTAATTTAAGTGTATATGTGTGTAACGTTCCCAGTAGGAGATTTGAACCCTGACCCTTACCCCCCACACCCCACAAGTACTTATACTTATAGAGTGACCGCTGCACTAAGGGTGCGCGGTGGTAATACATACTACTTGTATACATTAGATATGTCATATGTTAATATTAAGTTTTATATGTCCACACCTAAATGTATCATTTTACCCTTAACAATTTTCTTTAGCAACTTGTAGGCGTGTGCACTTACAATCTTGGAAACATGGCAAGGAAGTATCATTGAGAATATTATAATAATCCTTTTCACATTCACAGCGATATGTTAAATTTGATGTCTTGTTGCAAAAGCCACCTCCACAATTGGTCCAGTGGCAAGCTGTAAGACCAAAATAACAAAATTAATAAATTAATTTTAAAAAAAACTGCAACTATGAGTCTATGTCATATAAGGTTAAAAAAATGTTATTACGATCGAAGATTGATTCATTAGCTCTGCTCCCTTTGTCTTGGACGGGTGAGAAGGCATTCATGCAGTAGTAATCGATGGTACCTAAAAAAATCATCCAAAAACTATTAGCATCATCAAATCATGGAATTCTTTAATTGTTGCTAAACTAGATCAAATGTTTAATATAAAATCTTAAGGCTTATCATTCAACATGTAAAATAAAAGATTACACTTTAGGTCATGTACAAGATCATCATCACATCTTTACAAGCGTTTAATGTTTATCCCTTCCAAGTAAGAGCATTCCTATCTGATAATTCAATCATATTCTATTTTACTATCTCAAAAAGTTACTTTATCAATAATACAATACAATTTTACAATACACTCAACATCCTAACTTTTATTTTACCATATTACACATTAAAATAATATATCTACATAATAAAATAATATACCTACATAATAAAATAATATATTCTGAAGAGAGAGAGAAAATGAGACAGTGGAGAGAGGAGGCAGATTTTTGTAGGTAAAATACCATTTTACAATACACTCAATATTCCAAATTTTATTTTACCATACTACACATTAAAATAATTTATCTATACAATAAAATAATATATTTACATAATAAAATAATATATTCTCAAGAGAGAGAGATAATGAGACAGTGGAGAGAGGTGGCAGATTTTTGTAGGTAGAATAAAATAATAATTTTTGGATTTAGAATGTTGCTACAAATTTGTGATAATACTGTAGCAGTATTGCAAATTTTTTAGCTTTAGCACACTAGTTATTAACGTTTTTGTTTGTTTTTTTTTTTTTTTTTTTTGGGCTGAAATGGTAAATTTTGGCAAGATAGAGCATATACCATGCCAACTGCAAATGCTCAAAGTTGGACAGATATAAGCGCAACACAACTCTATGAGATAATTGTAGTGTGTTTGAATACAACTTATTTTACTAAAAATTGAAAACACTATAGTAAAATAATTTTTAAATGTGTGAATAGTATCGTGAGACCCATTTTTAATGAAAGTTTTGCTAAAAAAATAGGTTTGTTAGTCTCGTGAACAGTACATAAGACCCACTAAAAAAAGCATAAAACGCTCTTCTATAAAAAAAAAGAAACGCAAATGCTGGCCGTATCATCAATATCCAAATATCCAAACAGATACTTAGACCGTAATTGACATACATCACCAACTTTAATTAGTATGTCTAATCTTGATATTGTAGATTATATTGTAGATTATGCACTGTTGTTATATGATCTTGACATCTTGTTCTCTTTGCCAGAAATTTAGTCTACTGTACTTGACTGCTGACCCCACAATTAACTTTTAGTTTAGGACCCCTTCAACTTTCCCAAATAAACCATAATTAACCACAAAAGTATTCTGATGCCATCAACAAACACCACAAAAACTAATAAAATTTACCAAGCTATTGCTACTCATTCAGTAATACAAATACAAAGCAATTCATCAACGAATTCTTTTGCAGTGTGAGTGTGAGGGATTGTAGTCATATATTCACTCACGCAAAGCCATTTGGATTTAGAGAAAGAGAGAGCTCTTACAATCGGGAACTACACAAGGTAGAAACTTGTTATCGGCAAGGCCAAAGTTAGCCTGCTTCCACCCAGGATAGCATTCACATTCAAACAATAAGAAAGCGCTTTGATTTGATGGCTTGCAAGTTCCTTTTCCACATACCACTTCTTTGCACACATCATCTGTGGTAACAAAAAGAAAAGAGAAAAAGAAAAGAAAAAGATAATCAGTGTGACAAAAGTCATTTCAATCCCAACTTATGTTCATACAGATATGAAAATCAAGAGAGAGTAGAAGACCCAGTTGTAAGAAACTGCCATGATGGGAATTAATAACAGTAGCTTAATTATGACTCAGAAGGTTAAAAGAAATGTAAAGATATTAGGAGAGAGAATAAGTAAAAGGTTTAACAACAAACCAAAGACAGGAGAGAAAACAGGGGGCAAAAGGTCGCTTAAAGCAATCCAAGGTTGCAGAACAAGCAAAACCACAAGAAAACCAGTGACACAAGTGGAAGCCATGTCTCACACAAGCAAAGGCAGAGTGAGAGAGAGAGAGAAGCTGTGCTTTGTATTTAACGGGCTAATCGAAACAGTTTGAAAAAACAGGAAGCTTTTGTTGATGGAAGTGGGAAAGCTAACATGGCTGCGCAATTAATGCTTACCTGGCCAGGTAGGGTGGGTCGTTGGACTTTGGGGTATGGGTTCTTTATTTATTTATTTTTATAGTAAATTACATCATCGAGATTTGGGTGATTACATTCCTTTACAAACTTCCATGGAAATGAGTGTGGAGTTAAACAAACCGATTTGATCTAACTAAATCTGACAAGTTGGATCAGTGGTGATTGGTTGGTTGGGTTGAGTTATGATTATTTTTTTATTTTTTATTTTTAAGTGGGTTAGGTTGGATTCGGGTTATAAGATTCACAAATTTATCTAATTCGACCCGATTCACATATATTGAATACATATTTAATATATATTTAAAGATATATTATACAATATTGTTATTTACCTTTTTCCCCATTTTCCTAAATAAAATCCAAATTCTAAGTTTTCTTCGTATAGTTTGTGTTGGTTTGGTGTTATACTAATGATTATTTAGTTATAAATTTGCTCATATTTGTGGTTGTGTTGTTTTAATGCTCAATTTTTTAATAATAATAATAATAATAATTAAAAAAAATTGTCCAACCCATGGGTTTAACTTGATTTACGTGGATTGGGTTGGACTCTTGTGATGGATTGAGTTGGGTTGAATTTTTTTTTTTTTTTAACCCACTATGGTGGGTTGGGTTGAAAAACCCTCAACCCAATCTTACCTGACCCATGCACACCCTTAGAAATGACACTCCCCCCATTCAGATTTAAGGATATCAGTACATTAGTCCTTCCATTATAAGCTATAACAGTAAGAAAATATTCTAAAATTTAAAAAAATTCTCTTGACCAAACCTTAGCCATGGTTAGTGAAAGTTTTTGTTGGTTAAAATCATAGTTAGTGTTGCGTCAAGAAGGATCTCCTCAAAATTTAAAAGATTTTTTTTTAAAATAATTTTATTAAGAGAAAATTTAACAATTGCCCTAAAGGTATTAGTTTAATAAATATTTTTAGAAACTTTTTATAGGAAAAGACTTTCTTATAAAAATGGTACTAAAACTTTCCTAAAATTTTCCATTAACAAGTGACCTAATGGGGCTCCATTAATCAGACCATTTTATTAATAAAATGACTAATATGTTGATTTCTTCAAATTTTAAGGGAGGGAAGAGTTATTTCTCATAAGATTTAGGGTGAAGTGTTAATGTCCCAGAACTCAAGAGAGGTTTGTGTAATTTTCCTTTTACTTTTATTTTCTTTTAATAATTCATAGTAAGTGTTTGAACAATTTTTTTTTTTTTTTTTTAAGGAATACCCTGAATTTCATTCAAGAAAAATCAGTCATGATCGGTGAAGACTGAAGAGAACAAAAATCAGATTTGGAGGAATATCTTCCATCCATACCAACAAACCTCTAACATGTTTAGTTAGGAATAGTTATTTCTCATAAGATTTAGGGTGAAGTGTTAATGTCCCAGAACTCAAGAGAGGTTTGTGTAATTTTCCTTTTACTTTTATTTTCTTTTAATAATTCATAGTAAGTGTTTGAACAATTTTTTTTTTTTTTTAAGGAATACCCTGAATTTCATTCAAGAAAAATCAGTCATGATCGGTGAAGACTAAAGAGAACAAAAATCAGATTTGGAGGAATATCTTCCATCCATACCAACAAACCTCTAACATGTTTAGTTAGGTTGTAAGATATAATGTTACCAAGTTTGCATACATGAGAAAAAGAAATACAATTGTTGGATACAAAGGAAGATTTGGCCGAAGTAAGAATATGGCCATATGGAGATAGAGAAAATTGACGTTTATGTTGGAATACCATAAAGTGTCAATTAAGTTACAAAATTCTTGACATGTTGTAATATATATCTTATGAGACTAGCACATTGTACTTAATGTACAATAAAAGTGTTGTGAATGGTTTTTTTTTTTTTTACAAAATAGAATTTCTACTCTAGTCTAATCTAAGTATATATGTGTGTGAAGCTCCCTTCTAGAGATTTGAACCCCGCCCCTTGCCTCCCACACCTTACAAGCATTTATACTTGTAGAGTGACCATCGCATCAATGGTATGCGGTGGTAAGTGTTGTGAATGGTGATATCAAATTGATGTAATGCTAATTACAATATGTCAACTTGATTTATTTCCAAATAAACAGCTCTTTACTATATCACAATTTACTATATATTAGCTCATTTTTTTTCATCAATAAGCATAAACTTACGTATAAGTGTATAACATTATTAAAATCATCAAAAGAATCTGAACCCGTGTTCTGATCATTTGGCCTGACCTTTATGCCATCACTGACTGCTCTACATGCAAGTCAGCATGGTCACCGGACCACCTAGCTTGCAAAAGATTGTGTATAAACAATTTATGTTAAATTAATTTATTGTGACCATCCTGATAAAAATGTTGAACACCTTGACTTGAGAATAAAAAAATATTGGGTTCAATAAAAATAAAAATAATGCCACATTCACAATATTTTCACAATAATTTTACAACAAATCCAATATGGTATGCTGTTACTAATTCTAACTTGGGCTCAATACTAATATTATTTTTTTACCCACCACTAACAGCTTTTTGCATAAAATTTATTGTAAAAATATTGCAGACATAACATTACTCCAAAATTAATTCTGGTCCCTAGACATAATCCTTAATCCTTTTTATAAAAAATAAAAATAAAAATAACTGAAATAACAATAGTAAATATTAGCCCAAATAACAACAAACATAAACCAAACAATAACAAGATAAGGCCAAATAACAAGAAGTTATCTAATTATTCAACAAAAAGCATACTATAAAACAAAAAGATAAAAATCGCTAAATATTCAAATTTGAAGCTCATTCAACCAATTCAATAAAAATAATCTTTAATTTCATTTTTCCCTAAAAAATGATACCAAGAAAAAAATTATGGTTGTCAGTTGTGATGATAGTTATATTCTTTTTGATTTTATAGTCATAACAATTTTACGCTCCTTAGTAATTCGACTCACAATTATAACAAATATTCAAGTTATAGCTTTATTAGATTTTTTATAAATTAAAATTTTAATGAATTTCTTTAAAAATAAAAATAAAAATAAAATTCATAGAACCGCTGCTGTATGCCACCTGTTTAAAGGAAACCATTTCCCAGTGCCAGTCACTGATTTTGCTGCCTTTTGTCAACTATAGAAGAAACCAAACTTTCGTAAATTCCAATTGCCAAAGGCCTGAGGTTCTTTGATGGTGTCTGCTTCTTAGGTACTAGCCCACCAATTTTTGTGGCTCTCTTTCTTGTAATATTGTGGTTCGGTTGGATCTCATGGGTTACTCCTCAACCCTCTTTAATCTGAATCCAAGCAATAGAACATAAACGAAAGACGAGAGTTAACAGTCCAACTCGTCGAGCAAAGATAAACTTACACTATTGGTCAACTGCTAATAGTTGATTCATCGTAAAAAATAGTATTGTTTCAACAGAAAGCTAGGGTCTAATATTCATGGTTACTTAACCATAACATGATAATTAACCATGTCATACTTCCAAGGTTTGTAGCTTCATGTCAGAGTTTTTGGTGTGGGGATACATCTTGAATTTGAACCATTAGGAGGACGGTATGACGTTGGTTTCGTTAAGAACAATTGTTGTCCACCATAAGAAATTACTAAATCTTAAATAAATCGATATAAGATTAACTATGACTCAACTCATTTGAGGGAATTCATGTGCATCTACTATTTGAATTCTTTATTCATTGTCTGTTCATATTTGCTTTTTAATTATTATTTCTTTAATGAATAATGCTAGAATCATATAAAATAGCACAACTCGTGACACCTACCATGCAACAAGTACCTACAAAAACCACCGCTCTAAGCTTTATTTATGTCTTTCTATTCGTACGTAGCTCTACCTACCTACACCTATAATGCCTTTTCCGCCTTAAATACCGTAATCTTAGTTCCTGTTTTACTCATTAACAAAAAAAGGAAGAAAATAAAAAAGATTTTGGTAAACATCAATCTAACCAAAATTTTAAAATGTGGTTCTCATCTCTTTTGGCTACTCTTCCATTAATGAACGGTGCACATAGTCTACAAAACTACCAAATAAGTCAATACACTTGCTAAACAGCATCAATCATAACTACCAAATAGGGTTGAAAATTGGAACCACGTTCACTTTGATAGATTTCACATGCCACCGTCTAAAGAAATGGATTTGGACAAGGACAACCGTAATACGTGCACCTAAATTGATATTTAAAAAAAAAAAAAAAAAATTGAACATATTGTACTGAATTGATACATTGAAAATTATAAAGGTAACAATGAATTGATGAATTGGTATTTCTTGGTGTGTTCTTAAATATTTATTAATAAAGAATTGAGAATTTTGAAAATGACAAGTCGAACTCTACAATAAGAATACTGCACCTGTCATATAAATCAGACGACATCTCATTTATTTCTGGGAGGAGATTGGTTGGGTTGCGTATTTCATTAGTTTCAGGTTGAATCATCTAACTTCAAGCTTCCAGTTTGTCCCTCATCTCAATGATCTCATGTATGGATTATTATGTTTTCTTTTGGTATTTTGTTTGTGTCAAATTAACATTTGAAGACTTGATGCTTTACTAGTACTACTATATGGTTGTTTGGGATAAAAATTATTGACGAATGAATGAGCTTACTTGCTTAGGCCCAGCATGTTAGTAAAATTGGATCATAAATTGGGCTTGGCAGACTGAGTGAGCCCAGTTGATTGACATCCCTTTGATTTTTTTTTAATTTTTTAATAAGAGTATTTAAACATCTTTGAGTATTTGACTATTCACTCGGATATATACAATTCGTCCATTCCACACACATCCGGGATTGACATCCATCTTAAAATGTCTTAAGGATGTAATATTTTAATTCAATCATCGAGATTAAAGCACTCAATCATGCAATATTTGTTTAGTTTTATAGGTAAACATTGAAATTGATGAATAAAAACTAGTTTTATAAATTGTGATTGGAACATATTTTCAATAATGTATATATATATTGGTTCTATTAGTAATAAAACCCATCAAACTCATCTTATATATTTTTATTGGATGTAAGTTTTAAAAATCTAACCGTTGAATTGTATGTTTTTATTATATCCTCCAAGTTTGCAAATTTTCAATTTCAAGTTTTTTGATATAAAATTGGTGTGGATGCACTTTTAGTCCCTACATTTTGACTTTTTTTCATTTTAATCCCTACATCTTATTTTTACCACTTTTAATCCATAAACTAATTAACGCCCTTCATTTAAGTCCTTAAAACATCATTCTATTACCAAACTAACAAAAAATCTGACGTGGCCGCCGCTGTTTCTTCTGCTACTACCTCCCTGCTTCTGTCGACGCTGCTTTTGCTGTTGCCGTCGCCGATTAAGCCATCTAATTTGATTTCCCTCATTCCCTCTCTCACGAACAAACCCAGATTTGCTCTCTCTTAGTCAATCAAACCCAACCAAGCTCACTACCCATTACCCTCCTCTGTGTTCTCATCTCGTAACTGAAAGGTATGTTGGATGTTTAGTGGGTTTTTGCTATTTATGGTGGTCTTTGATTGGTGGTGGTGGCTAGTGATTCGACGGTGCGTATGGATCTTGGTGGGTTTGGCAGTGGTCGTGGTTATGGATCTCTGTGGTTGGTTATGGTTAGGTAGTTATGGAAATTTTTATTTTATTTTTCTGGGTTTGTGGTGTAGTAATGCTGTGGTGGTGGTGGTGGCGGCGGCTGGTGATTTGTGGGTTGTTGTGGTTCGATAGTGGTGGTGGGGGCGGCTGGTGATTTGTGGGTTGTTGTGGGTCGGTGGTGTAGTAATGCTATGGTGTGGTGATTTTTTTGATTATTTTAATTGATTATTGTAAAATAATGATTATTTTAATTAGTTCGTTAGTCATGTCAGATTTTTTATTAATTTGGTGATGGAATGGTGCTTTAAGGACTTAAATGAATGGCGTTAATTGATTTAGGGATTAAAAATGGTAAAAATAAAATATAGAGACTAAAATGGAAAAAAAAAAAAAAAAAGTCAAAATGTAGGGATTAAAAGTGCATTTACGCCTATAAAATTTTGTATAAAAAATAAGTTTATTGATTGGATAGTAAATAACATTTGATTTGAATGAAGTTTTACATCTATGTTAAGAACATAAATAGCATAGACGGAGTTTGAAAGGTTTCCTACCGTTCATGTGGTATGGAAGTTGAAACCCCCTTGCATGTACTCCGAGATTGCTCATACACAAGACACGTTTGGTTTTCTTTCCCTCAAGACATGCTCATCCCGGAATTTTCCCATCTAGATCTTCCTTCATGGTGTAAAAGGAATAAAAAGATTAACATCCGAGTATCTTATGTTCTGTGGGGTGTTCTGTTTGCCTTTACGGTATGGGCTATATGGCTAAGTAGAAATTCATTGGTCTTCTCTGGTAAGTTGATACCCTTTCAAGCCTTGAGAAATAACTCATTATCCCATGATACTGAGTTCTACTTCCTAAGCACACGCATATCGACCTCAACCCATTTGTCCACAGATATATGGATACGGTGGTGTCCTGGGGCATGCCCATACATCACCATTAACACTGATGGCAGTGCTGTGGGTAATCCAGGCCCCGCGGGCACGGGTGGCTTGGCACGTTCACATACAGGAGAATGGTTAAGGGGTTTCTTGTTGAAATTGGGTTGGACATCGAATACAGTGGCTGAGCTATGGGGAATAAGGGAGGCATTATGTAAGGCATGGAGAAAGGGACATCGGAGAATTCTACTTCAGACAGATTCTCTTTTAGCCGCAACGTGGTTGAATAACTCTAGTGATTTTCCTGTAGAGTTTGCTAATTTAGTTTCTGATTGCAGGTGGCTCCTCAGGCAAGAATGGGAAGTTCGCGTTGAACACATATGGCGGGAAGCCAACGGGTGTGCAGATCTGCTGGCCAAACGAGGTTCATCGCAAATGGAAAGGGAAATTTTGTATGATATTTGTCCGACCTTTTTGTGGAGATGTCTGTACTGAGATGCGATGGGTTTTGTTTCACCCGACGGACTTGTTGTAGAAGCTAAGCTGCAGTTTCTTTTTGTTTTTTGTTTTAACCCGTTGGGTGGGCTGTTACGTGTGTGTTCTTGTTGTTAGAGTTTGGTGTCTGTTCCCAGGGTTTTGTGATGTACTTTTAGTCTTGGGCAGTATGTACGTATTGTATTATATTGTCATGTTGTTGTAGGGTGTAATATTTTTACTCTCGGTTGTGTTTTATTTCAATAAAGTTTCCCTGCAAAAAAATATAATAATAATAATAATAAAAATAATGGAAATGAGTCTGAAGGCATCCCATTAAAATCGATTCGATATAGCCAAATATGTCAAGTTAGGTCAGTTTTTAGAGGTTGATCGGTTGTTTTGAGTTGTGATTTTTTTTTTAATTTTTTAATTTTTTTTACCGTGAGTCAGGTTGGGTTCGGGTCATAAAATTTACAAATCTACCTAACTTGACCCGACTCACATATATTGAATATATATTTAAAATTAAAATATATTATACAATTTTTTTATTTACTTTTTTCTCCATTTTCCTAAATAAAATCCAAACTCTAAGTTTTCCTCATATAATTTGTGTTAGTTTGGTGTTATGTTTATGATTATGTAATTATAAATTTACTCTTATTTATGGTGGTTTTGTTCTAATGCTCAATTTAATAATAATAATAGTAATTAAAAAAAAAAAAAAACTGTCCAACCTATGGGTCTAACCTGATCTATGTGGGTTGGGTTGGATTTTTTTTAATCCACTATGGTGGGTTGGGTTAAAATAAAAAACCTCTTAACTCGACCCAACCCGACCCATGCACACCCTTAGAAATGACACTCCCCTCCATTCAGATGTAAGGAAATCAGTATATTGGTCCTTCCATTATAAGCTATAATAGTAACAAAATATCCTAAATTAAAAAAAAAAAAAAAAAAAAAAAAAAAAAAAAAAAACCTCTTAGCCAAACGTTAACCATGGTTAGTGAAAATTTTTGTTGGTTAAATATTGCTTCCTTGCCACCAAATTGTAGTTAGTGTTGCGTCAAGAAGAATCTTCTCAAAATTTAAAAGATTTTATTATTTTTATAATTTTATTAAGAGAAAAGTTAACAAATGCCCTAAAGGTATTAGTTTAGGAAATATTTTTAGAAACTTTTTATGAGAAAATACTTTCCTATAAAAATGGTATTAATATTTACTAAAATTGTCTAACAAGTGCCCTAAAGGGTCTCTATTAATCAGACCCATTTTATTAATAAAGTGACAAATATGTTGATTTTCTCAAATCTTAAGGAAGGGGAAAGTTATTTCCCTTAAGATTTAAGGTGAAGTGTTGATGTCCCAAAATTCAAGAGAGGTTTTTATATTTTTGCTTTTTACTTTTTAAAAAAAAAAAAAATTCATAGTAAGGTTTTGAACTTTTTTTTTTTTTTTTTTTTTTTTAATAAGGAATACTCTGAATTTTATCCAAGAAAAATCAGTCATGATCGATGAAGAGAACAAAAACCAGATTTGGAGGAATATTCTCCATCCACACCTACAAACCTCTAACATGTCTAACATGTTTAGTTAGGTTATTTGCTATAATGTTACAAAGTCTGCGTACATGAGAAAATGCAATATAATTATTGGCAACAAAGGAAGATTTGGCCGAAGTAAGAATATGGCCATATGCAAATAGAGAACCTTGACGTTTATGTTGGAATACCATATCATAAAGTGTCAATTAAGTTACAAAACTCTTGACATGTTGTAATATATATCTTTTGAGGTTGACACATTGTAATTAATGTACAATAAAAGTGTCGTTAATGGTGATATCAATGAAATTGATGTTATGTTTTTTTTTTTTTTTTAAAAGGAAAAATTGATGTTGTGCTAATTACAATATGTCACCTTTTTATTACCAAATAGACTGCTCTTTACTATATCACTATTTACTATATAGTAGCTCATTTTTTCATCAATAAGCATAAACTTACGTATAGAATTATTAAGGCAAAACTACGTTATTGGTCCCTGAAGTTTGTCATGTGTGCGCAATTGGTTCCTCAAGTTTGAAGCGAGCACAATTAGTCCCTTAAGTTTTAAAACTGAGTTGTATTGGTTCTTTTATTAACTGCTGTTAACGGTGTTACTTACGTGACTAACGGAACAATGACTTAGTACTTTTTTTTAATGATGTGGCATGTTTTTAATTAAAAAATTACTAACTAAATTTACATGTTCAAAATAGTAACATCAAATAACCTTTACTTCAAATTGTTCCAAATAGTAGTGTGCAATATGGGGCCGAACCGGTTCACCCTCTCATCGATAAAGGGTTTTGGGTTCTTAGTCTTGTAAACTGAAATAAGCTGCAGAGTCTCACCAATAAAGGGAAGCCCAAGATTCCCAGGTGGCAATCTTAGCCTCCGGCAACGTGAGGAATGAAGAATAAAGAAAAGGGTGGTAGAGAAAACCACAAAGAGAAATGAGTACAGAAAGACCGCCATGAAAAAGTTTCAGTTTTTACAGTAAAAATTGGTGTAGGTAACACATGTGGGATATATAGGAAGTGGTTTTAAGAAGGGGTTGAAGTTATCAATAAGAGAGCATTAATGGGTGATAGAGAAAGAGAGGAAAGGAAGGAGCACACTGGTGGGTATCTGGGGTTATCTATGAATCTAAAGAGAAAAAGAGAAGGTTGTAAGGAAAGAAATTAATGTCTGGATGTTTTGGAATCTGATAGCTTTTCTATAATTTTTTAATTAAAACAATGCCACGTTATTAAAAAATATGCCATATCATTAAAAAAAATGTTAAATCATTGTTCCGTTAGTCACGTAAGTAACACCGTTAACAGAAATTAGTAAAAGGACCAATACAACTCAGTTTTCAAACTTAAGGGACCAATAATATAGTTTCGCCAATTTTTAAAATCATCTAAAGAATTTGAACCCGTGTTCTGATCATTTGGCCTAATCTTTATGCCACCTATTTAAAGGAAACCATTTCCCAATGCCAATTGCTGATTTTGCTTCTTTTTGTCAAATATAGCAAAAACCAAACTTTTGTAAATTCCAAAGCCCAGAGGTGCTTTGATGGTGGCTGCTTTGCTAGGTATTAGCCCTCCAACGTTTGTGGCTCTCTCACATTATAGTGTGGTTTGGTTGGATCACATGTGTTACTTAAAAAAAAAAAAAAAAAAGGGACTTAGGCCTTTTGATTATCATGAATTGGGGAACTTTTATCCAATTGGGAATAAAGTCATTTGGACATGTGAATTATTTTTGCACATTACGTACGAGTATATTAATAGATGTGTTGTTCATCAAAAAAATATTAATAGATGTGTTTTTATTTTTTTATTTTTAACGATGCATTGAAGGGGATTGGGCCCCAATTAAGGCTTCCCAAGGAAATTTAGAGATATCACACCTATTTTTTGCGAACGACTTAATATTGTTCGCAAAGGCTAATGAGGAAGGGAGTGAAGCCATAAAGGAGGTGCTGGATCTGTTTTGCAATGAGGAAGGGAGTGAAGCCATATTGTTCGGATCTACTTCTCTCATAATGTGGAAGCTGGTCTAAAATCCAAGATCTGTGAAAACTTAAACATCCAAGCCACCAACAACTTGGGAAAGTAACTGGGATTTCCTTTGAAGCATAAGGGTTCAGATCAGAATCAAATTAAATTTGTTGCTGAGAGGGTCATTAACAAGCTGGCTGGTTGAAAAGCCTAGCTTCTATCTTTTGCCGAAAGGACAGTATTAGTTAAATCGGTCTTGTCTACCATTCCGAACTATGTTATGCAAGGTGCTGCCCTTTCCTCCCATCTGTGTGATAAGCTTGACAAGATCAGTAGGGATTTTCTATGGGGCACCACGCAAGAAAAAAAGAAGATGCATATGGTGGGGTGGAGTAAAATTATAAAAACTAAAGAGGAAGGAAGACTTGGCATTCAGGTAGCAAAGGCAAAGAATATAGCCCTTCTAGCTAAATTAAACTGGAGAATGTACCATGAACGCGACTCCCTGTGGTCAAAAGTTTTACTGAACAAGTATTGCACCCAAGCTTGAAAAAATGCCAGGGACCCGGACAAACTTACTTGTTCTGTTAACTGGAAAGCAATTAAACAGGGATTCCCTGTTTTCATGAAGGGAATAGGATAGGGAGTAACTCTAAGCTAAAATTCTGGTCTGATAGTTGGGTCAAGGGCAAATCAGTTAGAGAGCCAATTTAGGGACCACTCCGCCAGGCAAAGCAAGTAATCACTATTGAAGATATGAGACAAGGAGGTGAATGGCAGTGGAATGCCATTTCTTTTGATCTGCTACTGTGTATAAAAGGAAGAATCCTTGCCACACCCATTCAGCTATATGGGGTGAAAGAGGACTCTATGAACTGGAAAGCCTTAAAGGATGGGGAGTTCATTATGGCATCAGCGTACACTTTGGCAAGACCTGAGGAGGAGCGCAGTGATGGTTTCAAAGGGAGTTGGATCTGGAAAATTGACTCAGTACCAAGGATTTGTCACTTTCTTTGGCTGTGTCATCATAATAGTGTATCAGTTAGGGAGGTAATTGCATCGAGAGGAATTGAATGTGAAGCCGTGTGCCCTCTCTACAACTCTGATGCAGAAACTATAATTCATATGTTGAGGGATTGCCCTTTTGCAGTAGCTTTTTGGAGAAAAATTGATGTGCCATTTGATTTGAAACCCACCTTTAGTCTTGATATTCTTAAATGGCTTGAAACCAACTGTCTGTGCAACCTGTTGATCAAGGTGAAAGGTTGTCCGTGGAAGACAGTGTTCACCTTTGCTGTTTGGTCACTCTGGAAACATAGGAATAAAGTAGTGTTTGAAAACACTACACTAAACCCGAAACTTTATGACTCATGTCTGAAGCAAGCCATTAAGTACGTGTACTGTGTGAAGCCATTAAGTACGTGTCTGAAGCAAGCCATTGAATGTGGAGCTTCGTTGGGAAATCCGGAGAGAGCAGGGGGTGGAGGATTAATTTGGGATCATAGAGGTGCCTGGATCAGAGGTTACACTCGTAATATAGGATTCACTACAAGTGTTATAGCTGAATTTTGGGCATTGCAGAACGGGCTGCAGCTTGCATTATAGTTGGGAGTTGTTTGCCTGGAAGTTGAACTCGATGCAAAAGTGGTGGTAAACTTGGTTTTGTCTAATTCAGTCATTAACTGGGACTATTCCTCTCTCTTGAATGATTGTAGGTACCTTCTTAGCAGGTTCCAACAAACCAGAGTGAATCACACCTATCGTGAAGCAAACAGGCCAGCTGATGGATTGGCAAAGGAGGGATGTATGCAGCAAGAAGATTTTGTTATTTTGTTTAATCCCCCTACCCCTAATATTGTAGCTTTTGTTAATGAAGATGCCACTGGTCTGTACTATGTAAGGCGTGTAGTCAATACCTTGCCTTTCATGGCGTTCTAAGTTTAATATAAATCCCTCTTAAACCCCCCCCCCCCCCCCCCCCCCCCCCACCCCAAAAAAAAGAGAAGAAGAAGAAGACAAATTTCTTTTGTGTTTGGATGAGGCTTTTTGAAAATGTGATTTATTTTTTCAACTTATGAGTATATTAATAGTCACTTTCTTAAACTGTGTTTGTATTAATAGTATAATATAAGGGAAAGAAAAAAACAAAGAGGGCTCGCACTTCCCTCTCAATTAAACATGAATAAATAATCTATTGAAAATAGGCAAATCATGGAGTAGCAAAGCCAGATTTGGAAATAGAAAGTATTCCAGTCAATTTATTACGAATTCATGGCCATACCTTTGGTTTTTTTTTTTTTTTTTTTTATATAAAGTAAATTGGATGCCATACCTTTTTAGGCATAAGAGGAAGAAACATACGTAAAGGTAATTCGAGGCATGTTTTGAATTAAATCCTTAATGATGGATAATTGAAATTGATCATAGTCCTCACATTAAAACAATTGTCATGTCAATACGAGTTGAGATGATTGGATGGAGAGTCAAACCTTAACACTCCTCAGCCCTCCTTAATCTGAATCCAAGCAATAGAACATAAACGAAAGACGAGAGTTGGGAACTTAAGAGTCCAACCACTAGTCGAGCAAAGATAAACTAACACTATCATGGTCAACTACTAATAGTTGATTCATCGTAAAAAATAGTCTTGTTTCAACAGAAAGCTAGGGTCTAAATGCCCGTTTGGATTTAGCGTTTTCCGTTGAATCCTGCGTTGCGTTTTTTCACTTTTTCTTTTTCTTTTTCTTTTTTTTCTTTTTTTTTCCCCTCACTTCACACGTTTTGCTTTAGGCTAGGGGACAATTATCACTATAACAATACTGTTTATGTACTGTAGCAGTACTGTTCACGTATTTAAAAATAGGTCTCACGATACTAGTCACATTTAAAAATTATTTTGCTACAGTGTTTTCAGTTTTTAGTTTCAGCAACAATAAGTTCAATCCAAACAGACCCTAATATTCATGGCTACTTAGCCATAACATGATAATTAACCATGTCATACTTCCAAGGTTTGTAGCTTCACACTTGGAGGGTGTTTGGTTCGCCGTGATGTTACATTACACTGTAATATTACAATATTGTAATCTTACATTAATATAATTTCAATACAAGAATAAAATATTACATTGTTTAGGAAGGTGATGAGATTAAAGTGATGTGATATATTTTGTAATTTTAAATTATGGTAATGTTAGAAAAAATAAAATAAACCAAAAAACTTAATGTCACATCTTTGTAATGTGTATCACATCAATAGCACATCACAGTAAACCAAACACCCCATAGAGTTTTTGGTGTGGGTATACATCTTGAATTTGAACCATTAGGATGATGGTATAATGTTGGTTTCATTAAAAACAATTATTATCCACCATACAAAATTACTAAATCCTAAATAGATCTATATAAGATTAACTATGACTCAACTCATTTGAGGGAATTTATGTGCATCTACCATTTGAATTCCTTCCTCGTGTGTTCATATATGCTTTTTAATTATTGTTTTTTCAATGAGTAATGCTAAAACCATATAAAATAGTACAACTCACCATGAGTGGGCTACCATGTCACTTTAGTCAAAAAGAAAAAGGACAGCTTCCAAGTTTGCTAGCAAGTAGCAACGAGTACATACAAAAACCACCTCGTTTAGACTTACCTTGTTCTACATCGCCAATATGTTATACGAGGGATCGATCCACTTTAAAAGTCTGTTTGGATACCGCTTATTGCTGAAAACTGAAAACATTGTAGTAAAATAATTTTTAAATGTATGAATGGTGCTGTAGGACTCAAATTTATATTGAAATCTGTATTTAAATGACTTTTGAGGGTCTGTAAACAATGTCGTAGGGCCCATATTTTTTCAGCAAAACACACAAACGCAAACGTTTAGTGCAATCCAAACACTCACTAAGCTTTATTTATGTCTTTGCATTCATACTTAGCTCTAGCTACCTACACCTATTATGCCTTTTACGCCTTAAATACCGTAATCTTAGTTCCTGTTTTACTCATTAACAAAAAATAAAATAAAATAAAAAAGATTTTGGTAAACATCTGTTGATGCATCTGACCAAAATTTTAACATGTGGTTCTCATCTCTTTTGGCTACTCTTCCATTAATGAATGGTGCACATAGTTTACAAAAGTCAAAAGTTCAAGTAAGCCAATGAACTTGCTAAACGATACCATAACTACCAAATAGGCTGGGGTTGAAAATTGGAACCACGTTCACTTTGATAGATTTCACATGCCGCCGTCTAAAGAAATGGATTTGGACAAGGACAACCGTAATACGTGCACCTAAATTGATATATATATATATATATATATATATATATATATAAATGAAAATATAGTATTGTAATTGATGCATTAAAAATTATAAATGTAATCTAGGTTTGACTAATAAGAGTTTTGTATCTTAACTAGTTGGTTTTTTTTTTTTAATGTTTATTGATGAAGAATTGGGAATCTTGGAAACGGCATATCGATCTCTATAATGAGAAGACTACACATGTCATACACTTTGGCTAGAACTACAAGCCAAACGACATCTCATTTATTTTTGGGAGGAGATTGGTTGGATTGCGTATTTCATTAGTTTCAGGTTGAATCATCTAACTTCAAGCTTCCAGTTTGTCCCTCATCTCAATGATCTCATGTATATGGATCATTATGTTTTCTTTTGGTATTTTATTTCTGTCAAATTAACATTTGAAGACTTAATATTTTACTACTATATGGTTGTTTGGGATAAAATTGATAGAAATATGAGCTTACTTGCTTAGGCCCAGCATGTTAGTAAAATTGGATCACAAATTGGGCTTGGCAGACTGAGTGAGCCCAGTTGATTGACATTTTTTTTATTTGGTTGACAAACAAGAGTATTTACTATTTAGACGTATCTAGTATCTGAATATTTACTCGGATATATGCAATTTGTCCGTTTCACACACATCAAGGATTGACATCCATCTTAAAATGTCTTAAGAATGCAATATTTTAATTCAATCATCGAGATTAAAGTACTCAATCATGCAATAAAAACTAGTTTTAAAAATAGTGATCGGAACATATTTTCAATAATAATAATAATAATAATAATAATTGTTCTTTTAGTCATAAAACCCTTCAAACTCATCCTATATCATTTTATTGAATGTGAATTTTGAAAATCTAACCGTTGGGTTTTATGTTCTTATTATATCCTCCAAACTTACAAAATTTGAAAAAAATTAAAGATCAATAGTTATGTCATCAATCAAATGTTTTAATTTCAAGTTTTTGTGATCTAAAATTATGTATAAAAAATAAATTTATTGATTAGATAGTAAATAATATCCAATTTGAATGAAATTTTACATCTGTGTTAAAAATATAAATAACATACAATCCAAAATTTTGATTTTCAAAATTCATATCCAATACAAAGATATAAGAAGAGTTTGAAAGGTTTATTTTCAAACTAATTTGGAAAGAAACTTTATTTCTCTGTGATTGTCTAATTCCATTCAATCGAAATTGACAAACTTCTTTGGCAAAAATTAAATGAGTTCAAATAAAAAATTCTTTCAAGAACATGATTTAACCATTATACTCCTGGAACATGCATCTCTATCATGACAAAATATGCATATATATATATATATATATATATATATATTAATAAAACCAAAAAAATAAAAATAAAATGGTACCTAAAAAGAAGTACTAAAACTAAAACAATAGTTAAATTTCAAGGTCAGTAACTTATAAACTAGTTTTTTGCTTTTTAGCTTTTATATATAGTTTTTTAAAACCTCGTTTTTTTAAAGTACAAGTATACTTTTGCTTAACACTAAAATAGACATGATAAAATGTGCAATCCATAAAGCCTTCTTGTCTTATGTAAAAACTGTGCCAAAAATGGCTCAGAAATCTAGGCATCATAAAATACTTGGACCTACTTATTTCCTGGGATTGGCTCTAATGGTAACATCTTTCTTTTAAAAAAAAAATTTATTTAGAAGCAAACACCCACGCATGGGAGAGGAAATGAAATTTTAACCCCAAAAATATTTTGGTAAAATTAAATTTTAAGCACCATAGTTTAGGGATTGTAACAAATTAAACCTATGGTTTCAAAAAGTAACAATCAAATCCTTTTTCTTTTTGGCAAAAATATCATTTTGGGAGTCATAGTCAATTTAGTTTTTATGTTTCAGTAGCAAATAATTTGATCTATGTTATTTTCAATTTATAGTTAATTTAGTTCCTACCGTTAACTAACTAACGAAAAATGCCTACATAGCTAATGGATTGCACAATTAGTACATTAAAAGCTTACATAACTACTAAAATAATAGTGTGTGTGTTTATTTCTCAAAAAAAAAAAAAAAAAACCCTACTAAAATAATAATAAAAAATTTATTTTGTATTTAAAAATATCACATCAGAATTTATTATTATTATTTTTTAATTAAGCTTCCATGTTAGCATTTTAATTGAAGAAAAAAAATCAGAAAAAAAATTAAAAAAATATGAAAATTAAAACATCAAGATTTTCTTTTATTTTCTTATGACCAAACATGTAAAAACACAAACACCTACGACATTCCGGGAAAAATGGGCATTTGCCCTTAATTTACAAACTATGCAACAAAATACCATTGTTTTGAAACTATTTAACAAAATACCCCTATTTTGAAACTCGATTTTAACAAAATCGAGTAACAGGTGAAACTCGACATTAGCAATGTCGAGTTCTATGCATATTTTGCTACTTATATTTAAAAAAAAAAAATTAAGTGAAACTCGACAATATGTTGAGCTTCATTTAAATATAACTCGATTTTAAGAATATTGAGTTTTACACCTAACTCAATTTCATTAAAATCGAGTTTAAAAAACAGAGACATTTAAATACCATTTTGCTGAGCAGAAGGTTAGAATTTTATTAAAATAAACACTATTGTTTACGAGTATGGCCAAACAAAAAGAATGGCATTTAGGGGGTGCAACTACATCTTAGTCAGACCCCTGATGGACTGAGTTACAAAGACTGTCCAATACAAATCACATACAAATACTATCTCTATCCTCATGTCTGCTGTGCTGCCACGAGGTTTTGGTATTCATTCAACAGTCCTACTGCACTTTCCATAATCCACCGTGGCTGTGACTGAACATGCTTGAAATAATAGCAATTACGTGCATTCCAAATACTCCACGCCATGATTGCCCACCTATCCAGCTCTGGTGGCTCCAGCGTTTCCTGCATGTGTTTGAAGAGCAGGAAAAAATCAACCACCTCATTGCTGCATTTCTGTACACGCCCACTGCCCAGCGCCCATACATTTCTTGCGAACGGGCATTTCCAGAGGATATGAGCAATAGTTTCAGGTTCCTCATGGCGACATAACTCGCACGTTGCCTCAAATCCATGGACGGAGCCATGGTTGGACTTGGGGGGGCAATGGCCCCCCTAATTTTTTTTTTTAAATATTATTAAATATATGAGTACTAATTTTAGCAATTTTGTTTTAGAAAATTACACTTTTGTTCCCTTAAAAATATCATTGATTCTTTTAAGAGCATTGTTATAGTCACAAATTTTTCTATAACATTTTTACAAATGGTTAAGATAGCAAATTCTTATTGGTTTGCATTTAGGCTCACCACTTACATTATCAGCAATTTGTAAAAAGGTTTATAGTTCAAACATTTTCCACATTTTAAAGACCATTAAAAAATATTTATAAGTCTAAAATCTAAAAAAGAAATATACAAGCCCAAAAAAATTAGTAAAACTTAAAAAAAAAAAAAAATTAAGCCTAGTCAACCAATTTTACTTAAAACAAACAATCTGACACTTTAAAAAAATTTAAACAACTAGCAGCTATGCGACTATGTAGCAACGAAGTCGAAAACCAAAATTACTGCACACAACTAATAGTAAAGCTGCCCCCCCTAACTTTAAGTTCTGGCTCCGTCCCTGCTCAAATCTCCTTTTAATTGTTATATTCCAATAAAGGTAAACATTTTCTATGGGGGCCCATCATCATTAGTCTTTGCCGACTAAAAATAATATACTTAAAAGGGAAGTTATCGAAGGTGGTAGCTGTGACGGTTGTAAGTTTGATGTGGAGGATAGAATTCATGCCTTGGAGCTAGGGAATGTTATATGATGTGTCCAGTTTGGGAGATTCGGGGGTTAAGGGTCAAGCAATTTTTGGATTTTGTAGATTTGGGTAATTTAATTTACCTCATAGATAATTTGCAATGCCACTGCGTGGAGCAATGCGTTATGATTGCCTAGTTTTTTTTTTTTTTTGGTCTAATAAGAGGAATGGAGATCGATTTGAGAGAGATGCCCTGCCTTTAAATCAAACTGTGCACAAAGCTAATGCGATACTTTTGGAATTTCAACAACTGCAAAGCTAATGTGATGTTCTTCTTAATATATATTTTGATTCCCCAAAACAAAAGTCCATGAAGACTTGGGAAATTTTGACACCAATTAAATTAATTAATTACCTAAGTATATTATATTTTGATATGAAATGATAGTAGACTTTATTTAATTAATATCATGCTTTACAATGAAAAAGCGAAAAGAAATGTCTTTTTCTAATCAAACAATAACCTCCTCAACTCATTCTTTTTTGCAACACTAGCAAGAACTAGAGTAGCACGGTTACATTTTAAAGGAACAGAAACAAAGAATATACTAATAAATTGTTCACATAAAAGCTTAATATCCTCCAAAATCCAAGCCACTTCTAAGGAGTAGATCCTATTAGAGTTAATGAAGTCCTCCAATTCAGCAAAGTTGCTTTCAACAATGACCTTAGAAAAGCAGGTGTTTTGACAAAACAAAAGAGCCTTACGCATGACAGCAGCTGCTGTCCAAAGAGAATGAAGTTCCTTCCTGGTGGTTCGCTCACAAGATGCTGCCATAACTTCCCCTTTTGAGTTCCGGATTAGAAAGCCCACACCAACAGAAGACTTGGGGCCGAGACTGTGAGAAAGCAAGGTTTAATTTTCCCCAAGTATATTATTAATTACGTTAATTATGCATAAATCCAATTAACATGAGATGGACACAACTGTACCGGAAATTTTAAGTGCAAAAAATATATAAATTTGATACAAACGATTGGTGCCGAGCGAGAACATGTCTGATTCCATATCAAAATGTCTTCACACCTCCGTTTCCTCTAGCTTTAGGAGCAGCCAAATTGCTCCATATACCTCCAAAATCCCTAGGCAAGAAGCAAATTGTGAAATCATTAAGAATCATTTTACACGAGGAAAGAAAAAAAATGACATGACCATTTCATCACCAAAGTGCAAAACCATAAAGAAATAGACATGAGTCACAATTGTGTTTTTAATTTGTTGTACACAAAATACCAGCTATTAAAAAAATAAAAAGCCTCTACTGCAGCACATCTTCAAAAAAATCCAATAAAACTTTATAAACTACCACACCAAATTAAAAAGTATTTGATTTTACCTAGTTTTTTAAGGAAAAAAAATTCTACAGCCCGAGAAGGAAATTATACTTGGTTTAAATGGATTGGGCTTAATTTGGAGATTTTTGAGTAAATCCTAGTTTTAATATGGTGTCTTTCAATATACATGTCTAGTGTAACATATTTGTTTTAATTTTTAAACTTACCAATGACCCTCAGCTAACACTTTCAAAGTCATAGATATTGCTGCCACTCCTTTCGTGCGAATTATGTCATGGATTCTAAATAATCTGTTCCAAAATTGTTTTCATTAGAAGGAGAATAATAGAAACAACTAAATTTGTTGAAATTGGTTACAAATAAATACTATAGGATAATAGAAGAGAACCACTGGATCCAAGCAATAGCCCAAACACATAATGACAGTCAACAATCAGAGTCCAACTAATCGGGCAATGATAAGCTAACACTATGGCTCGAGCTTAAAGGGACAAGCTCAAGTTTTAAGAGCCAACCGAAATATTTGGAGACCGTTATTTCATTCTGGGGATGAACGATTACATACCCAAAGTCTCTTGGGCTCGAGAGACCGAGAGAGCCCAGTTGATTGACATCTATTTTAAATGTGTTGTTTGTAGGCATTTCTGACAGTGTCCAGAGCAATCTAAGAATGCTCTTTAATTTGGGCAAAATGGCCCATTACTATTAATTTTGGAAATATTTTGCCCAGAAACACTGTTTCCGAACAATATAGCAATCTACCACTTTTTGTGGTACTCGAGCTTGGTGAGCTCGAGTACCATTTTTTTTAATCCACCGTGGCACGCTGGCATGGAAAAGGGGAATTAAATATTGGCTTAGTACTCGAGCTTCATGGGCTCGAGTACTGTTTAAACAGTACTCGAGCCCATGAAGCTCGAGTACCATCTTTTCATACCAAAAAGCCAACCTTCCTACTTCACTGGTGGAACATGGAGCAGCTCAAAAATTGAAGGACAGCTTAAAAAAGACTAAATCACCAATGATGCAACAAAAACTCACAAAGCCTGGAGGGTAAGTTGTAAGCTATATCAAATTTCCAGTCCTTCATGACTTAAATTTATGTGGACTTCTAAGATAAATTTAGCTGAGTTCTCTTTCTCTTGCAGAGACGTCAAGAAGGAAAGAAATGGTTTCCCGCATGACATCTGGTCAACTCTATGTGATTAAAGAAACCTCATCAACAGTTTTAACACCCCAAGAAGAGGCAAAGCCATGTGAGATGAAATATGATGATTTTTCCAATATGTTGGAATAAGATTTTGGATTAAGTTTTTGTGTATGAAAGATGAATATTAATGGGCTGACACTTTTCTCTAAACCACCAAAAATGATGAGAATTCTCATCTTTTCTCTTGGGAGATTACAAGGCTAAATGATAATAATCACTATCATGTGTAATAATAATATCTGGAATTTTAGATTATTTTAGCTTTACAAGTGTTTGGTAGGATAAGTAATTGAGTACATTTATGATGTATTTATTAGTCTAATATTAATTTGATTAGGTTTTATTTATATAATAGTCGATGTTTGGGTTTCTTTATACTATGTTGCTTTTGAAATTACTATATTTCAGTTGCGTATTTTTTAAACTTTATATTTCCATGTTTATTGCATTTCTAAGTTGAACATGAGAAGACTACATGAACAAATTATTTTACTTATCAGCCTATGGGAATGTATGGTGCATAGGTTTATGATTTTACTTATTTTGTGTTTCTGCTATATCTAATGGTTATTTGAATGTTTTCAGTCCACTTTTTTAAAAAAATCCAGATTGGTACCCGAGTTTAGTAGACTCGGGTACTATATAAAGTACTCGAGCTCTTGACACTCGGGTACCAATCTGCGTGGGAAAATTTTTTTTTCAAAACTTGTCCCATTTTTTGAGACAATTATTGATTTCTAACTTTTAAACAAATTTCCAAATAAGGAAGATATAAGGAAAAATGTAATCCAATAAAATTCATTAAAATACATATACAAGAAAAAAAAATATTGAATTATAAACTATCATAAAATTTTACACCAAGTTCCCAATCCATATATATTTAATGGATTTTTTTTTTTTCGAAAAGAGGATAATGCATTTACCAAAATCCAATCAAATTATTGTCTTGAATCAGATAATTACGTGACACTAACGTTTTGCTTATGTTCAAGATGTGGACCAACCGAGCAACTGTTTTTTTTTTTTTTTTTTGAGAAGATGTCGACCAATCGTTAAAAGTTAAAACCCGTCAAATATATAGATATATATATCAGCAGTTGTACATATATATATCATTGAGTTCACTTACGTTTTATATATATATCATTGAGTTCACTTACGTTTTATATATATATATAAGCAATTGTACATATATATATCAGCAGTTAATATTGCAAATTTTAATACATGAAACTCATGCACAAAAATCTCATATGAACACAATCTAAAAACTAAGCATTTTACTCTCACTATTGTAAAAATGTCATATCTAAAAATTAAGCATTATTACCTCTATGTACTGGTCACAACAAGGTTTGCCCAAAGGATAAATGGACAGCACGTTGGTGGATGGAGACACTGAGAGTAGACTTACAACTGGTGACCCAAAAGTAAAGTCTATGCTTCAAATTTCTGACTCGCACATGGAGGAATGAGAGAGTTTCTGACTCACAGACACAAATGGAAAAGAGACACAAATGGGAAAGAGACAGAAATGGAAAAGAGTGCATGTCCTATTACAGTTCACGTCAGTAGTAGTTGGTTCTCGAGCCCATGAAGCTCGAGTACTAAGCCAATATCTAATTCCCCTTTTCTACGCCAGCATGCCACGGTGGATTAAAAAAAATGGTACTCGAGCTCACCAAGCTCGAGTACCACAAAAAGTGGTAGATTGCTATATTGTTCGGAAACAATGTTTCTGGGCAAAATATTTCCAAAATTAATGGTAATGGGCCATTTTGCCCCTTTAATTTGCCAAGAGCCCAAAAAACCAGAATGCTCTTTAACTTACCTCACAAAGCAGCTAAGTGAGGTAAGGTGCTCTTTTGAGTTTTATGGATATCAATAAAAACAAGTGTAGAGTTTTATGGTTCTATAATATTATCTAGACTCCTTTATTTGTTTTATATAACAAAAAACTAATCTTCAAGATTTAGATATCGATGGCAGAAGATTTGAAGCAAGTATGTTTTATAAAATAAAAAAAATTATCATAATTTCTTTTTGAATTGTGAAAAAATGGTTAGTAATAAATCAACAATCTACCAATTTGTTTATAGAATAATTGTACTTATTCTTGTTGTTTTTACTCCTCCTACAAAGCTATTTTTAGCTGTAAATTTTGTCAAAAATATTCTTCACAACAAAAAGAAAGATGATTTTCTGAACCACTATTTGATTTTGTATGTTGAATTCAGCACAAAACTAATCATAATTATTTTCAGAATTTTAAAGCAACCGTGTTCTATTTTTGAATATTGAATGATTTAAAATCTAAATATTTATATTTTGCTAACAATGAATGAATAATAGTTTTATGAAACTTAGTATATTTTTCTATCTTGAATTTTTAAAAATTTGGCTAATTCTTTAGTGTCAAAAACTAAAATCCGAATTCCACCACGATTGGGTTTGTGACACTGGTTTTAAACACCGGTGATATTGGTCCGACTACCTGAAGGCAACCGGTAATGGCTTCAGTCACCAAGATCCTTGGACATCACCACTCTTGTCCTGCTTATACAAAAATACAATGCTGTCACAAAACTGTTTGATTTTGATGGCTTTGGAGGAAAAAATTTGTTCCTTTTGGATCCTCATTACAATTTACAGGACCACAAGTCTTGTCCAGATACTTTGCTGTCACATAGATTGAGCTACGACTTATCAAACAGTGACCAATCACGACAACCGACTTGAACTATGGCCCTAGTTTGTACACGATGATTCTCAATATTATGTGAAAGCTATTTTTTTAAGGGTTTGGTTAATGTATGCCTTAAGATATTGGGTTCAATCCAGTGACAGAGTCAGGATTTTGATTAAATGGGGCAAAATTAAAAGACAACATTTAAAGTGAAATTAATCTAAAAAATATTAATCGATAATAATAACAAAATAAATAAACAATTATAAGAAAATAAATATATTTCATATCATTAAAATAAATAAACAAAAATAACCAATTCATAGTTACTATAAAATCTACAACAAAAAGTTTACAAACTGTTGTGGTAAAAATGTGATTAGTGTTATTTAAACAATATAATGAATAGATGTTTGTGACTATTTCTTGTGATTGGTGACATGCCAATTTGTAAGATGTAAATAGTAAAATTTGTAATAACTCTAGCATCACTTAATAATAAAATACTACAAAAAGTATCATTAATAGTGAAAATAATGATAAAAATCAAAAAAGAAAAAAGTTGTGAAATTAGTGTCAAACGTGGAACAAGACAAAAGCTTACAAGAACAGTAAATTAGGTGAAAAGGATTTGATGTTTGAGAAAACCCTTTTTTTTTTTTTTACTTTCCTTTTCTTGTGTCAGAATCACTTTCAAGTTTCAATCAATTGAGAGTCCATTTTTTTTTTTTTTTGTTAGAGTCCCTTAAGATTACAATTACATATACAAGGAAATTTTAGATGGAGTCGGAGGGGGGGGGGGGGGGGGGGGGAAGGGGTAGGGGGGAAATGCCCCCCCCTAGCCCCCCTCTAGCTTCGGGATTGAACTTCAATCCCATATCTATTGAAGTACAATTTTTCATTTTCTTTGCACCATTTGAGAAAGTTGAGTTTTCCTTCTCCTTCTCCAGACATGTAGAGATATTTTGACCAACATGCTTACAAAACCCACAAGTTCTCTTTTGCTTTCCCGATTCTTTTCCACCTTTCATTCTTTTTTGCTTTGGGCAACCTTTCATCTTTGAGAGCGGAGGACAATAAACAAAACAATCTCCATTAATTGCATCATTAGCATTAGCATCAACCAAATCTTCCTTATCCACTAAATTTTCATCATTCAACATTATCAATTCTTTTCCACCTAATGATGTTTCGCAACACCAACGTGGTGGAAGATACAAAGATGGAATTCAGTAACAATCTTTATAAATTAATACACTAAGTGTGTGACGACAAAATATACTCCAAAATTCAAAGTTCTTGCAACTACAACTAGTCATCTCACCATCTCATAAGACCAAGTGCTTTTGACTAGTTTTTTCTTCATAATATTGCAACACAAATTCAATACCGTTTTCTTAAAGCACCAAATATTGTGTGGTTCTTCCAAACTCCTCTTGAAAAAATTTGAAAGCATAGGGTGTCAACACACTATGTGCTTGTTCTTCTATCGATGACAATGTTCTTAAAGAAGAACCTTTATATTTCTCCAACATTGTATCATGTGATTGTGTTTGCTCAATATCTTCAATGGCAAGGTCAATCTAAAATTACAAATTGTAAATAATTTAAAGACACATAAAGACTACAAATATTAACAAATAAAAAAAAATCAAATTCTACAATAAAAGAAAGCAAAGATAAATAATGACTTATTTGTTCAATAAATTGGGTCAAGTTTATGTGGGAACTAACAAATCGTTTGATAAATACATTTATACTTTCAGAACTTCCGGTTGTTGTCATTCCCCCAAAAAAATAGCCACGAAGGTAACATGGTACCCAAAAATGCTTGATTTGATATAAACCACTTACATGCTTGTTAGTAAGCATGTCATATTTTGTCATAACTTGAGACCATTGATGCTCAAATTCTTCACATGAGTCGAACTTATATAGCTTGTGGAAATCCATGCACCAATTTGAATATTGACTATGAAGAATTGCCATAAACCAACCACTAAATTTAGCAGTAATGTGCCATATACAAAAAGCATGTTTTGTGGATGGCAATTCTTTTGATATTGCCTCTGTAATCCATGGATCTTAGTCTGTTAAAATTGCCTTAGATGACCTCCTCATTAAATTTGCAAAATTTTATTAATCAAATACAAAGTTATTAGCACATGAAAAAATATAGAAGGATATATACTATTAAACTACTAATTAATCAAATAAAATCGAAAAATAATTGCACAACCTTACAAGATAATTAAATAATTTACGTATATTCATTAACCATTGAAATGCACTAGTTGTTTCATTTCGAAGAAGTGCACAACCAAAGAGAATTGTCTTTCCATGATTATTGATACCAACAAAAATACCAAAAGGCATGTCATATGCATTTACTTTGTAAGTAGTATCAAAAACAACCAAATCTCCATATTTTTTGTACCAATTAAAACAAGGAGTAAGTGCCCAAAAAATATGCTCCAACCTACTCTCTTCATCAGTTGTATATGCATATTGAAACTTAGAATTCTTTTCCTTAGCAACTTTGCACAATTGTAAGAGACCCATAGCATCATTCATTTCATGCATCCTTCTCATTTTCACATAAAGGTTATGATTTCTCTTTTAAAAAATGGAAGATCTCCATGCTTCACACCTTTCTCAAGCTCCATAACACATATTATCTGCCTAACTGAAAGTCCACCATTTTTCAATAAGAGAATGCGATCTTTATCTTCTTTAGTGATAACTCGATTGGCCGGAAGAAATCTCACTTCCGAAGGGGACAACAATTCATGATTGTGATTTATAACAAACTTAGTGACATGTCATTCTAGTGGAAAAATGTCAAATGACTTTCACAATGTGATTCTTAGATGAGTTTTGCATCCACATCTTGTAGATATCCTATTTCGTTGCTCCTTAGATGAATACACTCTTTTTAATTGTTGTATACCTTCTCGGTGATAAAAGAAATCTAGTCTTACATTTTCTCCATTTTTTGTGACAAAACGACCTTTTCGAATTGTAAAACCATATCGATTTGCATAATTTTTATAGAAAATGAAAGCTTCTTTTTCACTAAGAAAACATTGACCAACAAAAGGTTCAAACTCATTTTCTATTGAATTAATGTCTTCATTTTCTTCAATAACTCCCATTTCTTTCATTGGATATTCATTCCAAACCACTATTTCCTCCCCACAAATGTCATTATTTTCTCCATCATTTGGAAGCTCATTTAAGTCAACACAATTCCTTGAAACACTTTGATAAATCTCACTTGTAATTACAATATCATTCATTTTTTCTATGTTGTAACAAGGATAATAAAAAAATAAAAAAATTGTTAGGTTCTAAGTAATTAGGAACTAATGTATTAGAACTCTATTTTGTATTGTTGGCAAATCATGATCAAAACAGGTTTTTAGTCTTGTTTAGACTTGCTCAAAGTATAGGTCTTTTATGTAAAGTTGGAATCGAGTTAACTGCAGAATTGAGTGTGCAATTTTGACTGGCTCAATCGATCGATCGAGAATTAGACTCGATCAATCGAAAGTCGGGCAGAATGCTTTTCTATAGAATTTTCCAACTCAACCCTAAGCCCATATAACGTATAGGGTTTTATGTTTTGCCCTAAGTATAAAAGGAAAACCTTAGCCACGTTTTTGAGGTTGCTCTATTTGCTGTGTATGTGAATCTCTTGTGAGATCTAGAGGTGGTTTGCATTCACACATGCTTAGGATTATCAAGAATGAGATTTCATTGAGAGCTTAATGATCATTCAGTTGCTACACTAAAGAGTTTAAAGAAACACAAGCAGGAGTGCTTGTATTTGCTGGAGAATCCAAGAAAGAAGGAGTCTATGGTCTTGAAGCTTGCACGTGATCATGTTAGTAAGTTTTCTACTGGTGGGTAGTAATAGGATGTTAGTGGTCTAAGTCGCTATTGTAAAACTTCGATTCTTTTATAGTGAATTCAGGTTTACCTTGAGGATAGTTAGGTTAATGTTAGTAAGTTTTCTACTGGTGGGTAGTAATAGGATGTTAGTGGTCTAAGTCGCTATTGTAAAACTTCGATTCTTTTATAGTGAATTCAGGTTTACCTTGAGGATAGTTAGGTTAAATCCTCCCCAAGTTTATACCGGTGTAGTTTCTTGGGTCATCATATATTTGTGTTCTTTATATTCCGCACATTACATTGATATGATTATATGATTGTGTTAACTTAGAACTGAAATTTGGACTAGGTAATCACTTGACTAATTTACTATGTTAATTCAGTTGTGTTTTAAGGGGTCTAAAAACAAACAAAAATCAACATCATATTCAATTATAAATGAAATATAAACTATAAATAAAATAAAATAAAATAGTATACCTTGAGGTAATTCATTTAAGTCAAAACAACTCATTGGAACTAATTGATGAATCTCACTTGCAACAAAATTCTCATCCATTGATTCTACAATAATTTAACAAAAATGATAAATAAATATTAACATCATATTTCAATATATTTGAAAAGTAAATTAAGAACAATAGAAATATATGTACCTTATTTATAATTTTTTGAACACTATATTCTTGTAAACATTCTTTGATCATTCATTAAACTCATCTTTCTTTCTTGTCTTTTTGCTGAACATTGAACTCATCTTTTAGTTTTTTTCTATGATATTGGTAAATTGGGAGAGAAGAAAAAGTAAATATTGGTGAGAGATGAAATAGGAAATGGAGGGAAATTGCAAAAATTACATTTTTATCTTGTTAAAAAAATTTGAGGACATCATAGTAATTTTGTTTTGTTAAATCCGGCCATATCAAAAGATTGTTGGCAAGATCAAAAAAGGACCCCTTCTCAGCTTATTTCAAGTTTCTATGCAAAGGTGCCACCACTGTCATTGCATAAACAGGGCACACGGTGACAAATGCCTTTTTTTAAAGGGTTCAGGTTCTCTCCTAGAATTCTTATAGATAAATTGACAAGCAATTTGTCCTAGATACAAATAGAATATATTATTTGTATATGGGCTTGATTGTGATGGCAATCAGCGTGTGCTTTAGGTAAATTTATTAAGGAAAATGAAAGTTTTGGACTTTCATCACAGGTGCACATGATAATAAGCCCAACATTGTGACTGAAAGGGATCC
Source organism: Quercus parvula (assembly GCA_030820535.1). Taxonomy (NCBI): domain Eukaryota; kingdom Viridiplantae; phylum Streptophyta; class Magnoliopsida; order Fagales; family Fagaceae; genus Quercus; species Quercus parvula. Next base: position 908,008 of record JAUAME010000009.1, read on the forward strand.
TATTAATAAATGTAAGTTATCTTTTTGCTAAAACTGTTACACAATTGCACAAGTAAGGTGCTCATATGAAAGAGTGCAATACAAAACAATTGCTAATTTAAGGGATTTATTTGTTTAATCAATTGAAGTTCTATGAAAAATGTTTTAACTTCGGAGTAATATATGATAGTTGCTGCCCTGGGGATTTGTAGGTACAAAAGATATACATAACATTAGAGAGCACATCCGACATGATCCAAGAGCATCGGCAATAAAAAGGTTGGAAGATGTTGACATAAGACATTGTCCCATTTTTTACCCTTCTCACATAATTGGGACTATTGGAAGATGTTGATATTGCATTCAATCTGGTTATTCATGATCATGGTTTTCATTCAAGAGCTTATCCTTCAAATTTGAGATGTCTTCAAGCTTCCACTTTAACTTTGAAATGGATAATAGAATCTATTAAGATATTATTAGAAATATGTAATCTATGATTAATACCACAAGTTACCATGATTTTAGGATGTCTTATAGTAAAACCATATTCGTTTGGAATTTTTCGTTATGAACATAAGTTATCAATTCAAATCACATCAATTTTTTTACTTCTGCTTTTTTATTTACACCATTTTAAAAGAAATGCTACTTATTGTTATTTATAGATATATTTTTTTGTTAAGTTAAATTTGACTGAAAAGGGAGCTAACTCACTATTAGATCATATGTCCATTGGTGACGATGCATGTAAAGTTTATTATTTTACATAATAAAAATGTAAATTATTGTTGATATTTTTCAGTTTACCCTTTTTTTTTCCCTCCTTTTTCTCCACCACAAGAGCCAAGTCCTGTTTAGAAGCACAAGAAAATGGACAATTCGGAATTTATAGCCACATTGATTGCACTTGAGGTTAAGACCAAAAATAGACATTACGTATCCAAATGAAGCAAAATAACCTAGCATGTGCTTTGAAACATGAAAGGTAGAGAGATACAGGTCCAAAGTCCAAACAAAAGAAAGGAGGATCTATCTTTTTCTTCAATCAGGCAATGTTTCACATGCACATATATTCTTTTTAGCCCATTTGAAGACTTTTGTTACCGTATATCGATTTAATTAATGTTTGTTACTTTGTTTTAGGTACTAGTACTACAGCCCAATACACCACTAACTTAACCAATAATTTTATCCTTTTTTTTTTTTTTTAAATCTTCTGCCATACTTACATTATTGCTCAAATAATAGAATGTCTTAATTTTCAGAAATATGTACGGATTTCCACATGATTGGTTTGAGATGGAGGAAGAAAACATTGGTATCTCCGTTGCCCCCACCTTTGTGTCTTCTGGGTCTAAATTTGAATTAAATGAAATCAATTTTTTTATTTTTTTGTATTTTGTCGATGTATATAATTTCCCCTTCTGGTTCACCGACGTATGTTTTATATGTCATTGTTCATGCGTAATTGGATATTCAAATTGTTAGTGTTACAATCCTAAAAATAAAATATGGGTGTACCTTAATTTCTAAAGACAATTTCATTTATCCGGTTCAATTTTATTCACTGGTTTGAATCATTTATCAAATATTCCACGAGCAATGACATATAGAGCCCTATTCTTTTTTTGCTTTCTGGATATGGATTGGATTAGAGTCCTATTTTTCTTCTTCTTCTTTTTCTTTCTTTTCTTTTTTAAAATCAGAATTAATAGTGTGGGGTCAAAAAACTCAGCAGCCCCGGCCCACTTCATATAGAGCCCAAGGCCCATGCCAAGAAGGAAAAAACACCCGAGGATGAACAAAGAGAGTCCAAATTGCCAAGAGACATCGTCGAGGACAATCCTATCCTCGGCCAACTGAGATTATAAGAAGGAAGAGCGATATGCCTTTAAAGACAGCCTCCCAAGGCATCTCAAGAAAAAATGACTAACACAGTGGATCAGTCATGGGAGCATGGTGGAGGAGCAATTCCAGGAGAAGCTGTTACCTCCACATTAAATACCCACAACTAACGATCTTGCCGCATTAATGAGGAAATGACTCCTGAATAGTACTACCTTGGTTGCTGCAACTCACAGAAAGTTAGAGAAGGCGGCAAATGGGACAAACACTCGAGTAGCGACCTGCATGATCAACAAATGAAGGGTCAAGATCAATGAAAAGGGAGTATATAATGTAAGAAACCCTCCAGGAAAGGGGATCGAAAAACTAGAGGTAGAGAAGACGATTGCAGTTTGCATTATCTTAGAAAACCTTAGTAAGCAAGCACTAAAAAAATAATAAAAATAACCAGTCCTCGGACCAAGCCTGAGGACAAAGTTTCACACTTTACCCCACATACTTGTTATTCAATCTACTTACAATCATGCCTAGTTGTTGTAATCCTCACTAAAGCCCAATTCTTGAATCCACTATCTACAAATTCATTGTATTGGGCTAGTTCGGCCTGAGTCTACTCACGTAACAGTAGAAATGCCCAAAACTAGTCCCTACAAATAGAATTTCATTGATTTTTTATAAATATTTTAGAGAAAACAGTAGTATTTTATTGTGAAAATAAAACAATTACAAGTAACAAAGGAGAAGCATCCATATATATATATATATATATATATAAGAACCTGCCTCTAAAGTACTGCTAAAATACCGGGACCATTTAGGAAAAACATCCTATTGCTAAGAAGTATCAATACAAGCAAACTGCAAAACAAAAATCCTATGCTCTCCAAGAACCACTGAGATAAAACACCATATATATCTAGAAGAAAAAGAATAGAGACACTTTGGCCATGTGTGCCGAGAGATTCTCTCTCAAGAAAGAGAGAGAGTGTGTTTTGAAAATTAAAGATAGTTTAGAGACACTTTGGCCATGCTGTCAGTGTCGATAGGCCTAATTTTTCATTGAAGTTGAAGGTGTCCTTAGTTTGCCAGCTGAAAAATTAAACATGGGTGTCCTCAATCCACATTGCACATGAACAACATCAATATGCCTAGCAAGGAAATCTGTATTACATGAATGACAATACGGAATTAATGAATACTGAAGTACGTATAATGAAAAGGAAATCTTTTTTTTTTAGGGGTTTTAATATTGTCTGCCTTATTGCTCAATTTTACGATAAATCTTTATTTTACGATTTACATTACATTACATATCAATTTGAATTAAACCATGCATCATACGGGTTGCTATACTGCTACTAAAAATAAATCAGCAACAACCACATTGCACTAGATGAGTACCTTTAAACTATCTTCTACAAAATAAACCAATAAATAGACTTAACAAAATTAAAATCGTGCCCATTAAAGGACCTGACCTGACAATTGGTTAATTGCCATGTCTCTATTATAAAATCTAAAATTTTAATTTGTTATTGACCCCTTTTTTTTTTTATTCTAAAGTTTAAAATTTATTAATAATGAAAATAGTCAATATCATTTCCGGTGTTTAATTATAGGTTCTCCCAAAATAACTCAACTATAAATGGGCATGTATGAGACGGACTTGGGGTTTTGAAAAATAAAAGAAAGATGAGTTTTTATTTTTATTTTTATTTTTTTGAGAAGAAAAATGAGTTTGGGATGAAATATCTAAAATTTAAAGGGTTTGTATTTGGATTTGGAAAGAATTTTATTTTTTTTTGCCCCAAAGTGAACTTATTACCATTTCCAAGTCATTCTTTTTAGTATAGAGAGAGAGAGAGAGATGCAGGCCTTGATAATGTCATTTAGAACATGATTAATGATTGATTAAAGTTGCTGGAGAAGAAATTAAATGGGCAAATCCCCAAACAGTGTTTCCCAGAACCAAACACTGAGTCAAAGGGGGAGCATATAAACACACCATGTGACAGCCAACTATTTGTTTCATTATAAGTAAACAATTAATAGATAATAATGCAATTTTAACTCATCTATGATGGGTGAGATGGGCCAGACCCCATTAACTCAATGTTCATGAACTAACCACCACCGGTTCTAGAGGCTGTAATTATTTATTTTTTATTTTTAAGGAATTATTCCTTTTTTTGGTAATGAGGAAATTTTTCTATTTGAATATATTATACAAATGTACTTAGTTAGGATTTGTCTTTTATTGCGAATTGTTTAAATAATGCAAAATAAAAGGTAGATACGATCAAATCAAATGCAGTGATTATCATTCAATGACCAAAGAAAATAAAAATGTATTCGTTATGACTAAATTAATGAAGTCCCCCTTGTCCAGGTGGGATTGGGGGTATATATTAATTTATCATCATGCTGATTTTATTACACGAGTCATAACCCAAATTTATATAATCTAATCCAAAACCTATGAGAGAGGGGTAAAATAAACTACAGATGTATGGTTGGCAATTTATTACTAAGTTGCATGGATATTGCGTGCGAAAGATTTTACTAGTGAAACATTAATTTCTTCTGGGTCCATCAATGTAAAATTTTTAATATATTATTAGTAAGAGTGATATGGATTAGTGGCATTACTCAATTCTTGTATAACAGAGATTTTAGGGAGCATGAAAAATAGAAGAGGAAAAGAATAAGAGGAAATGTCATTTTCTCTTATTTGATAAGGAAAGAAATTAGGGAAGAAAAATGGGAATGAAAGAGTTTTTCCTCCATGCCCACAAATTTTTTTTTTTTTTTCTCTAAAATGAAGAGAAAACTTGAGAGAAGTAAAATATCAAAATTACTGCCACTTTTTTGTTTTCCTAATAAAAGCATAATAATAATTAATTTTATATCCTTTCACCTTTACATCCTCTCTACAAAACACACATAATGAAAAACATAAACATTTTTTATCCGTCCAACCAAAAAAAAAACCTTGTTTTGATTATTCCCCCTTTTCCATTTATTGTAAGCAACAACAAAAAATTTTGTGCTTAAGAATTATTCAAATCACACACCAAAAAAAAAAAAAAAACAGAGTGCTATTATTGTCACAAAAAAAGGCATTATAAGTATTAGCGCAAGGCGTTGAAGCGATACGTAAAGGAGATGAAGAACGGATAGAAACCCTAAAAAGCTAGTGAAACTGCAAAAAAAATAAATAAATAAAAATGATGAAGAATGAAAAGCAATGAGGTTGATGTAACTTTACTTTCAGTTTTATGAAGTGTTAAAGTTTTATTAAAATCATGGGTTGTATATTTTGCATGCTCCTATCATATATATGTCCAAATAAAGAATGATACGATACATGTAAGTCTTGTAACAAGTGGTCTCAAAGTTATTGCTTCAGTCTTATTAGGTAGTGTAGAGAGATGTTTTATTAAAATCATAGATTTTAGATTGTGAATGCTCCTACCATATGTGTTCAAACAAAGAATTAATTAATAAATATAAGCCTTGTAACACGCCTTCACAGCCCATACCTACTCTTCCTTGTATGCATCATTTTTCACATTTAATCAGGATCTACATATCTTATGGTCACGTACCTAACTAATGGTCCCTGCCTGGTACAGAAAAGCAGTAAATCACATTAAACTAAAACAGCTTTTCACACTCTCTTAATAGCAGTGCATGTGTCTCTGGTAAAGCTAAATAAAAGCTTTTTGGGGACACACTTTTGAATAGAGGAGACACAATGAAACGATTGGTGGGATAGGGATGACTTCCTGCATGGTCTTGGTATCTGCAGGGTGAGCTTACTTGGATCATGGTCCATTAGAAAGCTTGGACTTGACTCCAACACCAAGAGCTAGCTAGCTACTGGCTAGGATAGAATGAATGAGCACGTGTTCACCACCCAGGCTCCTTGTTCATACACTTGTTTGTGGACCCGAACAAGAGGTCTTTCAATTTCTAAATTCATGAGCCCCCCAAATGGACAGCTTCTCCCACCCAGATATGAGTATTTTACACGGATTCTGCATGTTCATGAACCCATTTTCACATGGTTTCTGATCCTCCATATCCAATAGTAAACCACAATATAAAAAAATGACTAAAACACCCTAGCTGACTATATCACAATGAGGATTACTGACAAGGACAAAATGGGTAGCTGACAAAAAGCTCAATTAATCAAAGGTAAAGGAATCTCTGCCTTGAACTTCCACGAGGGAAACAAGTGGCTTATTTGGGAGTTTCCTCTTTGTTTCTTTCCCCCATCAACATGGCCATACCCTATACGAAAATTTTCACAATTTTTTACATATTTTATTGTAATTGGAATAATATTATTTTCAAAATTATCCATCGATCACTACACTTTTATTTATTATGTATTAATCATAACATATCATTTTAACTGCAGTTGTGAAAAGGTGGTGCCACTAAACTTATTGAATAACCAATGATAGATCAAAGAGCAAACCTTCCATTGTAAATTGTAGTCAAGATAGAATAGGAATAATTTGAGGTGGAAGTGAGAAGTGATAAATGAGATAGGATAATAGAACAGTGAAATTAGGCTGTCCAAACAAAGAGCAATAAGTTCAGTACTAATAAGCTGGACCATTATAGTGTTGAATGCAGTTTCTCGAATATAGACAGAGTGAGATCTAACAATACCAATTGTTGCTTTCTCATTTGTATGTTGTTGCAGTGTGATACAATTGCAGCTTAGAAAAGATTTGATGAAAATGGGGAAGACAGGCAAATGGCTTAGAAGCTTCTTGACAGGGAAGAAAGACAAGGAAAAGTGTGCTCCAAGTAATCAAGTTTCTTGCATTGCCATTGAGAATAATCCAACAACTCCAATTTCGAGTCTACAGACGACCCCAAAAGAGAAAAGGAGATGGAGTTTTCGAAGATCATCAGCCACTGCAGCATCAGCAGCTCCAAAGGACTCGATTTGTACAGAACAGATTGCCACCACGCCACAAGCGGTACAGAATGCATTGGACGTTGAGAATGAGCAGAAAAAGCATGCCTTGGCAATGGCAGAAGCCACGGCTGCAGCCGCTGATGCAGCCGTTGCTGCTGCACAGGCTGCAGCTGCAGTGATCCTACTTGCCAATGGCAGAGTCACTGCAGTTGAAGAAGCTTCTGCAATAAAAATTCAATCCGTTTTTCGTTCTTACTTGGTAAGAAACTCTATCAGTAGTTATGTATAACAGTGAATATCTCTGTTTTAAACTCAGAGAAGTTGCCAAGAGCTTTATAACTCGGTGGTATTACCTAGTTTCCTCAACAATTGAATTATAAAACAAATATCACAGATAATGACCCAGATGTTGGAAAGATGAAAATGCTAATTGTGAGCTATTTCAATGGTGTTGTTACAGGCAAGGAAAGCACTGTCTGCATTAAAAGGATTAGTGAAGCTGCAGGCACTAGTGAGAGGTCACCTGGTGAGGAAACAGGCCACCGCTACACTAAAGTGCATGCAGGCATTGGTGATGGTACAGGCTAGAGCTCGGGCACAGAGGATCCGGATGGCTGAATTAGAAGCAAATCCTGTTAATCAGAGGCAATCTACCCACAGAAAATCAACACAGGACAATCGGTTCTGTCACACCTATCATGTTAGTTATTTCATTAATTTTCCTATTTGAGATCTTTACAAAGAAAGAGAAATTACCTGCATTGCATCTTTTAGAAATGGGTCATTCTATATATTTCCAAAATTGGGAATATATTTAGTATTTTGTTGTAGCTCTTAATATATGTTCAACAATAATGATGGTTGAAACTTGTCAATTTAGTTTGAAATTTCATTTATTCTCTATGGGTTTCTCTTAGCACTAGAAAAATATTCCTTTCTTTGTTAATTTTACTTCTTCGCCTGATTCTCCAAAAAAAAAAAGAAAAAAAGAAGCACTACTGATATGCACTTTGGTAAAGAAGTAACAATACTGATCATGCAATTTGGTAAAGAAGTAATACTACTGATGAAAATTGATATGCACTTTGGTTTTTGTGCATCCAGGAGACGGATAAAGGAATGGAGGAGAATATTAAGATTGTGGAGATGGATCTTGGTGAATCAAAAGGAAGTTTAAAGAGCAGAAATAGCTATTCTTCTAACCATACACAAAATGAAAGAGAGGAGCATAGAACATCCACTTATTATGCAGTACAATGTGCATACTCAAAGCAAGACAACTACCAGGCCTCCCCAGTTCCATCAGCTCTGACTGAATTGAGCCCAAGAGCCTGCAGTGGCCATTTTGAGGACTATTCCTTCACCACGGCACAAAGCAGTCCTCAGTACTACTCTGCTGTGTCCAAACCTGATACAACAAGAATTCCTTTTGCATTTCCCAGGCCAGATTATGCAGAAACTATGTCCTATGACTATCCATTATTCCCAAATTACATGGCTAATACAGAATCCTCAAGGGCTAAAGCCCGTTCACAGAGTGCACCAAAGCAAAGGCCACCAGACTCAATTGAGAGGCAACCTAGTCGGCGTAGAGTATCAATGGAAGGAAGGAATGTCCCAAGGGCCGTGCGGATGCAGCGGTCTTCTTCACATGTGGGTTCTACTGCTCAAAACTACCAATATCCATGGTCAATCAAGCTTGAAAAATCCACAGTTTCACTCAAAGACAGTGAGTGTGGATCCACCAGTACAGTGCTCACAAACACAAACTATTGCAGATCTCTTGCAGCATATGATGTGAGTGTAATTTTTTAGAATAATGGTTAAATTATTAACTTCATCATTTTCAATCAGCTTAAGCTTTTGGGAGAACTAGGAATTTATCACGGTATTAGAATTGGTGGTCATAAATTAAAACCATGACGACGCACTACTTCCCATTTAAAAATTTGCCATTTCCTAATAGCTTAAGTTTTTGGGAAAATTAGTAACTTATCATAATTCATCCAGAAAAAGGGGAAACAAGTTAAAGAACACTTGAAGAAGAAAACGTAGAAATTCTCTAAAAGAAGACAATTTGCTTGATGGTAGCTAATCTTAATCAACACCTGATCAAGTTGTATCATCTTTTTGTTGTGACTGCAGCCTCATGGAAATAGGTATTAACAATGCATCTTTCACCACAATAATGACTGAAACTTGTATATGGTCCAACCAGAGGAAACATGCAGATACAAAGCAGATAATGAAAGCATCAGCAAGGAATGACCAAATATGGTGAAATGTTTGATATAGAAGCTGCTAAGTTTTCTGACTTATTTTCCCCCTTAGTTTCTGGATTTCAGTGTTATTGCAAGGTAGTGCCACATTGTAAGTCAATTTTATGTAGAGTCAATATCTTTTTTCCATTTGGTGTTTCTGCATATTTTGGTTGAATGTGTTCCTGAGTTGAAAAATGTAAAGTTAAGGTTAACTTCATGAGAGACATGATTTATTTGCTTTCTGATTTGTCTATAAAAATTTATTAAGTGTGATTTTCCAGTCATATAGTAACAAGCTATTGTTTGCATCTTTTTCTTAGCATGCATATATTGAGTAAGATCTACATAGTTTGCAACTGATTCGCAGGTCTCCTTGCTAATATTCTACTGCAAGGTCCTTTGTATTACCCTTTCCATAGTTATAAGTTATCTAGAGTTACTCATGAATAAGATCTTTATTATACTCAGGCCTAGATCCTTGACATCAACTATCGTATCAGATAGCCGTGCTTGGCAACGAAAAAACCTCATAATACAGAAACCAATTTCCTTATATTTCTTGCAACATTGAGGTTATTTTAGTCATCTGTAGCTTGATACTCCTATTCTGAGATGTAAGTACTTGTTCTTGTAGGATGGTCCAGTTGAAGTGACCGAGCAAACTCAAAAGGTTTTGGTTGTATACGTTATATGCATCAGTCCTATCCATATTCTCACCTCCAAAGCCATGGTTTTAGAAATTACATCATGAGAAGAATATGACACTAGTTACTTTAGTAATAACTACTAGCTTATAAGAACCTATGTATACCATGTTTGTGGACTATGCTTTTAAGGTACAGAGTGCATGTCATCTGAGAAGAATAACATATGGGAAAGTAGATTAGTCAATGAGAATTTGGAGTCCAAATATCAGAACTCTCAATTGAGGCCATTAAGCACCACACTCCTGTGAGTCACTAGAACAGGCATCCTTCATGGATGATAGAAATGATGCTATAAGTATATCCCTTTTAAATCTTGACTTTAAATGATTTGTAACTGAAAAATAAATATAATCATGTCAAAAAAGGAGCGAATTACATCAACAACTGATAATTTAAGGTCAAGAATCTCATTGGAGGCATATCCATATTTCAAATAATTACTTTTAGTCCCTTAGATAATGTAGCCAAACTAAAAATTGATGTGTCATTACTCTGTTAGACACATTTAAAAATGTTCACTATAAATTTGTTAGAGACTAAAATTGTTTGTGAGCTAAAGTTTAGGGACCAATGTGTACTTTTGATTGTAAATTTTATTCAACTATTCATGCAGCAAGGTGTAAACAAAAGATATAAGTTAAAGATTCAAATTATATGAACATTGTAGAAAAAATTACAAATTTGAGAGTCAAAGAATTTACAAACAAAGATGGGATGAGTGATAACATTGTGAGTTCAAAGATGGATTTGGTGAATCAATACATTATAGCTATTGATTGATCCCATTGCAATCTCAATGTTAACGTCCACTCCATTTGTTACAACAAATTTGTTAGAGTAGGAATTGATACAAAATCTTTACTATTCATTTCACTTTAATATAAGCCTATCTGAGTTCTAAAAGCCCATTCAAATCAGCCTACTGCATTATGGCTTTCAGTAACGGGCTTTTAGAAGCCCATATTAGAATTTAAAACTCGTTGGTTTTTCTGACCATACGGTACTCCTCCAAAAAATAACATGAGTTTTCAGCTGCAAGCTCTACTTGGGCCTAAACAGATGAAATTTTTAGATCATGGTCTAATTTTCTTCTATGCTCGGCCTAAAAGGCCTGTAGATGCACAGATTAATGAAAAATCGAAGTGGTTGAAGAACTAAAGGCAAACCATCTTTGACAAAATCCCAACACAGTAGGACCCTGTGGAGATTGGAGACCGTATATTTGGTTCGATTCAACAAAACAACACGTGGGCCATACCCATAGAGATGCAGTGCCAGTGACTAATTGGATTTACATTCGATCCTCACCCTACTGACTAGTCCTACTCAAACTTACTTTCTTGTTGATATTGTCCGAGTTTCAAATATAGCCCAATATCAATATTTTGATTCATATGTTAGCTTATGGGTCCTATTCTTTTTACTTTTCCTTGTCAATCTATTTAACAAAAAATTTAAAAAAAGAAGCATAGTCCCAAATAGTACCAAAACGCAATGACTGAACACCAAGCTTTACACCCCGACGCGAACGACCTTGAAGAAAACTTCTTGAAGAATAACTCACGCAAGAAAACTTATGCAGAGGCTATCCAGGCAAACATCATGGAAGACTCAAGTTGTGAAGAAGCTGAGGACGACCTGGAGGACCACTCGGATACAGAACGGAACACTAACCAGCAGACGCCACGCGCAGACATCCACCTAGAATCCGAAGGTCAAGATGTTGAGACTTGGGAGATCCAGATCACACCGGAGCTAAAGAGCCAGCTGGCGGGACCGTGGAAAACGAGCATTATTCTTAAACTTATGGGTCGACCGCTGGGATATCGGGCACTCCAAACCAGGTTAGCCGGTATTTGGCGCCCCACAAGTATGATGCATTTAATCGATATTGGATATGGTTATTTTATTATGCGATTTGATGCCATCAAGGACTACCACCATGCCCTCATGGATGGGCCATGGTTCGTAGGAGACCAATACTTACATGTGCAGGCATGGGAAGCGGATTTTCATCCGCATATTGCCAAAATCACAAAAACGGCGGTTTGGATCCGTCTAGAACAACTGCCTATAGAATACTACCACCCAGAGTTTCTTAAATATGCGGGACAAAAATTGGGCAAACTTTTAAAAGTGGATGCCATTATGAGTGCTGCCATTCGGGGGAGATACGCTAGACTCTGTGTCCAAATTAATATAGCCAACCCACTGCCTAAACGTGTCAAAATAGGTTCATTTTGGCAAGACATTGTGTATGAAAATCTCTCAATGTTGTGCTACAAATGTGGCAGGATTGGCCACCGAGAACCCCAGTGCCCAGAAACCAACACGGAGCAAACATCCCAACTGACTCACTCCTTGGCCCCACCTCACCAAACCAACTCACCGCTTGATCCAAAGCAAACAGCCACACCTTGGAAAACAGTTCACACACGTCGCATGCGAGGAAGGACTCGCACAAATGACCAACACCCACGTGGGAAGCCCCCACATCCTAATACATTATCCCCGGGCTCTCCACTTAGCACCAGCGCCATGCATTTTGTTGCTGATCCACGCATGCAAAAGAGAGGCTTGGCAGCATCCCATGCCTTAGACGTGCCCAGCGAGACACGTCCAAGCCAGCTCGGTGAGGTGTCTCATACACACACCAAACAACTGCATGAGGCGCCACGGGAACGGACCAAGGCAGGAACGCTTGAGCCATGCATGGCCGAGTGTCCTAGCCTACCCCAAAGGTTTCGTGAGTTGGCGCCTATTCGAGTGCATGCAGCAACCACGCCTTCAACTTCACAGCTCCATGCAACTAACAAAGACGTCCCAAGCTCACATCCCACAAACACCAATCAACCCTCCTCACCCGAACCATATCCCACAGAATTTCACTTGGAGAATGGCTCCGTCCTCGGACCAAACCTCCCCGACCACAACACCAACAGATCTCGACCTCCACCTATCAACCACACCCCAAAGCAACCCTCACATGGCAGCCCCTCTCACTATGAGCAGCCACACTCATTCTCCTTCAACCCATGCTCAGGCAATGGAGGAACTAGAACAAATTTGGAGCAGCCTGTCATTGGAACATTTGCAAAACGAGACAGTAAGTTTTGTCCGGATACCGGTTCACCCACGAACAGCAATGGTGTGGAACCAGGTGTCCCAATCCCCGAGTCTGCCGCTACGACTCGAACCACCAGCTCAACCACCAACCCAACCACCACCCTCCCACAGGCCTCGCTCCCAAATTCGGGTGCGACGTTCGGGACATCCTTACCACCCCCCAGCAAGACCATCACGAGCCCCACCAGTCCGACAAAGGAGCGTTCCACCAAGCTCATCCAGCGCGGACTCCTCAGACCCACTGCCCGCAGCCATTTTCCGCTTCCTGGATCGAAGCGAAGTAAACATTGCCATGCGGGAGGACAAGCCCAATCTTTACATTGTCATGTTCTCAAGCCACATCCTACCATTTGTCGTGTCCGGCACGCACTGGGCCAGGCTCGGCGACGTGGAAGCTCTATATCGCATTAAGACCACCACGGCGAGGCACCAATGGCCCACCCCAACGGTAACCAGGACTCCGCCAATGGGAGGAGCTCCAGATGATTCCCTTTATCCCTTCTCCACTACCATGAAGATGATTGCCTGGAACTGCCAAGGAGCAGGCAATGAGATGTTTCGAGACCATGCCTATGAGCTCCACCGTAGGCATCGACCCACCATGTTAATCATTATTGAGCCCCGCATTGCTGAAGCCAGGGCTCAAGCTGTGATTGATACTCTCCCTTATACCCATTCTCATAGGGTGGACCCCACTGGCTATTCGGGTGGTATATGGATGCTGTGGAATGAAAGTCCCTCCTTCTTTGTCGAGATCACCCGCAGTGAACATAGCATCCATGCGCTTGTAAAGGTACAATCTCCCTATGTCTCTTTTTTACTTACTGCTATCTATGCCCCTCCCCAATTTCATAAGCGCAAATTTTTTTGGAATTATCTCCAAAATCTTGCTTTGCATGTTTCCCTTCCGTGGGTGCTCCTAGGGGACTTTAATGATATGATTTCGGATGAGGAAAAACTGGGCAGTCTTCCTGTAAATAAGACTTGTATGTCAGCCTTTAGAAATTGCATGGATAATTGTGGGCTCATAGTCCTAGGCTTTCATAGCCCCCACTACACGTGGACCAATAAAAGTCTGTGTTGGCACACTACCATTAGAGAACGGTTAGACAGAGGATTGGGCAATGCCAAATGGGCATCCCTATTCCCTTCAGCGGAAATCCACCATCTCCCTAGGGTTAAGTCTGACCATTGTCCCATTCTTCTATCCACTGATACGAGGGAACGAAAACCCCCCAAGCCCTTTCGGTTTGAGCAAATGTGGCTCACTGACCCCACCTTCCCTACCATTGTAAATGAGAGCTGGAAAGCCTCTGAACTGATTCCTTCGGCTTCTTCCTCTCTATCTAGGTTTCCTCGGCGCCTTGATGTTTTAACTAAAAACATTCAGTCTTGGAATAAGAACCACTTTGGAAACATCTTCCACCATAAAAACCGCCTGTTAGCCAGACTTCATGGTATTCAAGTGGCGTTAGCTAGGAACCCATCCCCCTTTTTATACTCGCTTGAGAACCGCCTCACGCAGGAGTATAATACTACCCTCCACCAGGAATATTTGTTTTGGCGCCTCAAATCGCGTATCATGTGGTTAAACTATGGGGATGCCAATACCAAATATTTCCATCTCAAGACCATTCAGCGCCGCAGTCAAACTAGGGTTATAACACTGAAAGATGATACTGGCCTTTGGCTTAATGGAGAAGCCCTGACCCATCACATTCATACTGCGTTTAAAAAACTGTTCCAAGCTTCTAACCCCACTCGATGCGCCGCCCCTAGGACTAATAGGCTTTTTTGTCCCAATAGCCCATTCCTAAACCCAGCCCAGGATTTAACCAGAATCCCTCCTCCTGAAGAAATTTTCCAAACCCTCAGGGGGCTCCCCCCTACGAAGGCCCCGGGGCCGGATGGATATCATGCGCTCTTTTTCCAAACGCATTGGGCAAGTCTGGGCCCAAGCATTGTTCAAGTCATTCAAGATATCTTCACTGAGCATATGATCCCGTCTAGTTGGGGTATCACAAATTTGGTTCTTATTCCAAAAATAGCCCACCCTGAGCTTATCTCCCAATTTCGTCCCATAAGTCTCTGCAATACCCTTTACAAATTGGTGTCTCGTATCATTATCCAGCGGCTCAAACCCTATATGGCAGAGGTGATTATTCCTTACCAATCTGGGTTTGTGCCAGGACGACGTACGAGTGACAATATCATCATTGTCCAGGAGGTGATTAGAACTCTCATTTCAAGGCGGGGTCCGACAGGGTATGTTGCTCTCAAACTAGATCTTGAAAAAGCCTATGATCGGCTGGAGTGGCACTACATCCAGGATACACTTGAATTCTTTCAACTGCCCCCCACCCTTATTACTCTCATCATGAATATGATCTCCTCCACCCGATTCCAAGTGCTTTGGAATGGCGCTCCCCTCCCAGAAGTGATTCCCAGCCAGGGCCTAAGACAGGGAGATCCGCTCTCCCCATATCTATTCATTCTTTGCTTAGAGCGTTTATCCATCCAGTTGAGTGAGGCGGCTCAAAATAAGCGTCTCCATCCGATCTCCTTTCGAGGACGGGTCCGCCTCTCACACTTATTTTTTGCAGACGATATCTTCCTCTTTACGAGGGCCACGGCTAAGGACTGTAGGAATCTTGGGCAGATTTTATCGAGATTTTGTGAGTCCTCAGGCCAACTCATAAGTCTCACCAAATCAAAAGTGTGGTTCTCTCCCCGTACCCCTCGGCGCACTAAAGAGCAACTAAAAGGTATTCTCGGTCTCCCTACCACTGACCGTATAGGTACCTATTTAGGGACACCTGTTTTCACCTCCCGTCGCACTGTCAGCTCATACCAATACTTGGTGGAGACCATCAGTAAGCGTATTGAGGGATGGCAAACTAAGTATCTGTCGATGGCTGGTCGGGCCACTCTTATTAAAGCCTCTATCACTTCCATCCCGACCTACGCGATGCAAACCACACTCCTTCCTCAGAAAATTTGCCACCAAATTGACAAATTGAGTCGGAATTTCCTATGGGGAGGATCCGAACAGCACAGGGGCTGTCACACGGTGAGTTCGAACACTGTCACTCTTCCTAAGGCAGCGGGCGGGCTGGGAATTCCATCCATCCGTCATAGAAATCAGGCTATTCTCATGAATCAGGCCTGGCGCCTGTTCTCTAACCCCTCATCGTTTTGGGCCCGAGTGCTTCAAGCAAAGTATTTCCCCCAGGCTACTTTATTTACCAGCCCGCAAACTCCCCAAGGATCTCACATATGGACCGCTATCTCGATAGGGGCCAATCTTCTTCGCAAAGGGATGCGCTGGTATATTGGAGATGGCCAGACCATTCGAATCTGGCAGGATCCATGGCTCCCTAACGGCACTTTACGCAACTATATTGAGAATCCTCTCCTCCCTCAGGAGGATGACCGAAGAGTTAGGGAGTTATGGTCACACCATAAGTGGTCGTTCGAATCCCTAAACCATCCTCTTCCTCCCCAGATTCACAGCCTTATTCAAGGTATCCCGATGCCCCGTTTCGCTCAACTCTCAGATGCCTACCTATGGCCTCACAATAAGGGTACCTGCTCGGTGAAATCTGCCACACTATTTCTATACCAGCAACGCCAGGTGCCTTGGAATAAAGCCATGTGGAATTAGTTGTGGTCTTTTCCTTGCCCAAAAAAAATTCAAGTCTTCCTCTGGAAGGCTTTCCGGAACCGCCTTCCCACTAAAACTTTCCTTGCACATAGGCGCCAACATATGGACTCTCTTTGCCCTCGTTGCCAATCTCTTGAAACCACTCTTCACATTCTCCGAGACTGTCCTTAGGCAAGAGAAATCTGGAGCCAAGCTCCAGGAATATTGCCCATATCCTTCTTCGCTCTGCCACTGTAAGACTGGCTTCAAGCAAATGCCAATTCAGAGAGGACTACCCACCCTCACCTCATCCCTTGGAAAGTCTTATTTCCGTTCACTTGCTGGAAACTTTGGCTTGCCCGGAATGAGAGAATATTCAACCACAAGTCCATCACCCAACATGCCCTCCTATATTCTTCGGTGCAAGCAGCCACTGAATTCCATTTCCTGACAGGCACCGACCACCATCCCCCGAGCAGGATTCCTCATATCATAAGATGGCACCCGCCCCAACCCCCCTTCCTTAAGCTTAACACGGATGGAAGTGCCTTAGGAAATCCTGGCCTTGCTGGGGCAGGAGGCATGTTACGAAACCACTGGGGCAGGTGGATCTCGGGTTTTTCCCTTCATGTGGGACTGGCAACAAACAATTTGGCAGAACTGCCGGCAGTCAGACGGGGCCTTGAAATGGCTTGGGACAAAGGCATAAAGCACCTTCAATTGGAATTAGACTCCAAAGTGGTTTTAACATGGCTAACAAATCCCTATGTAAATTATCCGACTAACATGATGCCTTTAATCTGTGACTGCAGGAACCTGTTAACCCTGGAGTGGGAGGTGCACGTGCGGCACGTGTACCGTGAAGCGAACGGGTGTGTGGACGTGCTAGCAAAGCGGGGAACTCGCCAAAGGACCGTGGAGACTATCTATGAGCACTGTCCCTCTTTTGTTGATGTATCATATATCAGGGATCTAGCTGCCTTGGGGGAGACTAGACTATGTACCCCAGGAGTAGTAACTAATGTAATATAAACTTTGGTCTCTTTTAATAATACCCCCGCTTTTCTATCTAAAAAAAAAATTAAAAATTAAAAAAAAAATTTGTTAAAGTTTCACGTGTAAATACTAAACGGAGACAAATAATAATAATAATATTTTTGCTCTAATAAATCAATAAAAACTCATTTTATGTGAAACTTTCCCCTACTTTACACAAGTTATTAACTAGTCTATAATTTATAATGTCTATAAAATTGAAGACGTTTGATTCTTGGTTTACTTTATAATATTGTACCATATATATATATATATAGTAATTGAATTTAAATTTCAATCTATATTTAAAGTTTTAAACTCTCCATCCTTTCAAAAAAAAAATAATAATAATCTTAACACATCATATTCTTTAATTGGTAAAACATATGATTCCATGTATAACCACAATCAAATTTCACATTTATACAAAAATAATAATAGAGAGAAAAACATCTTATTATGTTAAATTTTCTCGTGCATTGCACAAGTTATCTTTTTTTTTTTTTAAAGATGAATTGGACGAGTTATTGACTAGTGACATTTCACAATTTTACACGTCAATATACTAGTACGTTTGTGTGTATATATATGTGTTTTAATTGAGAATTCTATTCTCTATTTAAACTCTTAATTAAAATTTGTCACATTACATTTTTATTAAATGATAGAATAGATAGTTTCATATATAAATACAATTATAATAAATACTTATTGATAATTATCATAATTGCATATTGAATAGTTCCGTATACAAACACAATCAAAATAAATACCTATTAATAACTACCATAATTATCAAATTTTATATTTAATATTCTGTATACAAACACAGTAATGATAAAGGTTTATTAACAACTGTCATAATTATCAAATTCATATTTATACAAAAAATAAAAGAGAGAGTAATTTTTTGGATAAACTACATATTTGATCCCTATCTTTTACACCATATTTCAATTTAGTCTCTAGACTTTCAATTGTGTCAATTTGGTCCCTAATCTTTCAGTGTCATGTCAATTTAGTCTCTACCGTTATATTTTGGATGAAAATTCCTGACATGGCAAATGGCCAAAATAAAATTTTATTTTATTCTCACATCAACAGAATCTAATTTTTTATTTTAGCTATTAAACACGTCATCAATTTTCATCTAAAAGATAATGGCAAGAGCTAAATTGACA
Organism: Quercus parvula; assembly: GCA_030820535.1. Lineage (NCBI taxonomy): Eukaryota > Viridiplantae > Streptophyta > Magnoliopsida > Fagales > Fagaceae > Quercus > Quercus parvula. Next base: position 926,730 of record JAUAME010000009.1, read on the forward strand.
CACTACTGAAAGGTTAAGGACCAAATTGACACAATTGTAAGATTAGGGATCAAATTAAAATATGGTGAATAGGATATGGATTAAAAACGTAGTTTACCCTAATTTTTATTAGATAAAATTATATTTTATTAAATTTTCTCATTCATTGCACGGATTACTAACTAATTTATAAAAGTTCACAAGAAAATGACTGACTTGTTTTTACTACCAGACATTGATACCATTTCACTCTCATACAATCCATTTATAAAAGTTCACAAGCTAACCTGTTTTTACTACCAGACATTGGTACCATTTCACTCTCATACAATCCTTGTGTTGCAAAATTTATATATGAAATTTTTTTTAATGAACTTTTTATCACTTTATAAGAGTGGCCATTTTTTTTTCATACAAGGAAGTGGTGTTTAACATTTGACTAGACTATTGCACTTCCTACCTATGAGACATCCTAAAAACCTTATGGACAAATATTATGGTGAATTGAATGTGGGACATCCAAATTTATGTCACACCTCAAGCTAATAAACCCACCACCACCACGAAGAGTGTGATAGGTTATGATTGATCGATGACAAAGTGATGATAGCAGTATGTTTATTATTTCCATTAATTACAAATTACCACATTTACCAATTGTGAAAAACAAAAATTGCAAAATACTTTATGTCACAACATTACTCTTGTTAGAAAATGTCATGCATGACTTAAAAGTCTACCCTTTTTCTTTAGGAAGTTGATATATTGTGTCATTGTTGTATGTAACATTCCTCACATAAGGCTTAGTCTCCCACAATTACAAACGTAAGGCTCATCCCATGTGAACGGAATATATGAATTCACACCATGTGAACGGAATATATATAACTCTAATACAAAATAATACATCTTTTTTAGGGGACTATTGGGAGTGACAATTTTTGTCGTAAAAGATAGATTTGATATGACCCCTTGCCTCTTATCATATACTTGCCTATGATATATATATGTATGTGGTGTCTCCTATTACCTGGCTGTACGTAGTTGCTTTCCCATATACTCTTTGTCGGTCAAAATAGGGATATACCCATTTTGCTAAAGCTAAAACTTTCCAGTAAAATACCCCATGTCTGAAACTATTTAGAGATATGTCCTTGTTTTAAACTTAATTTTCTAAAAATCAAGTTTCAATGAAAAACTCGATTTGGCGAAAAATCGAGTTATAGGCAATCAAACTTAAAAATAAAATAATAAAAAAATCCCGCATGGAACTCGGATTTTTCAAACAATTCGATTTTCGCCAAATTGAGTTTCAAAATAGGGACATATCCCTAAATAATTTCAAATATGAGACATTTTGCTGGAAAGTTTCGGTGAAAAGAGTATTTTGCCATTTTGGCCACTCTTTGCCTTATTTATGTTTTTATCATTAGTATTTGGTTTGTTTTCTTTGATTGGATCAAATCAATTATGTCGGTTAGTCTGTATATATGTGTAGAATGTTCATTCCCTAACATTTTCCTTGATTTGAAATCTTAAAATCAAGATCATCTTGAAAGCATCGACCATTATTTCTCGAATGACCATTTGTTTCAAACTTTCAATTCATCACCGTGTCCACTAGCCTAATACATAAGTCTTGCTAAGAAACAAAGTGAAAATGTGGCAGAGAAACACAATGCAGAGGGTAGAGGCAGAAAAATTGGACTTCGAAGTTCGAATTGACCCACTTATCTAATGACAGAACCAAAAATTTATTTTTGCGGTGCCAAACTAAAACTATAATGATTAACTTTTTTTTTTCCTTTTTTACATACTATATATTGTGTTATATATAGTAGTATAAAAGATTATAAACTGAAATCATGATTTTTCTTTTTTAAAAAAATTCATGATACAAATGAAATATTTTATAAACCATTAGATGAAGAAACAAAAAAATAAAAAAATAAAAACTAAATAACCCCTTGTTAAAATTGTAATTTAAGTTCTTTTAAATAACTAAAATAATCAGGTATGAAATCAAAATTGAAATTCTCAGTAATTTCCCCTTGGGGAAAAAAAACTACATCCTTGAAGATTAGAAAAGATGCTCTTTGGGAAAGAAGGTTCAACATTAAAATCCAAGGTCTATTGCTTTCTAAATTGTCGACATATTTTTTTTTTTAAATGTATTAATAGTTCTCATCAACTTGGCCTTATCCAAATTTTAAATTTTAAATTATAATAAGGATTAATAATTATTTTTTAAAAATCGTAGTTCTTAGTAACCCAACACTAGTTAGCTAGATTTAATAAGATTGGATTTTAAAAATCAAGAATCTAGTATAAATATATTGAAGTAATAATATTATTTTGAACAGAAACAAATATGAATGAGGATTAAGATTTTTTTTTTTTTTTTTCCTTAAACAAAAGATATCAATTAAAATCCCAGTAATAAGAAGATCAAAAGATTGGCAAAAAGAAATAAAGCAATTCTAGAAGAAACTTACATGTTTTTGCTTTGGCCTAAAATGGGAGAGCAGTATTGTGGTGAACGTGAAAGATGTGCACAGCGAAGTGTAAAAGAAAAAATTGACATCTTAGTTGAGGAGTCACTTGATAAACAAATTAACACAAACTACTATAAATTTTTTTTTAATTGATTGAAAAATTTTAAGAAAGAGAATTAGATTGTGGGGGCCATGGCACTTTGACCCTCCAGTAACTCCATCATTAAGGTCTAATATACAATTTTTGTATTAGTTTTTTTCAACTTTGGAGGGCCATGGCCCCTTAATGGATCAGCCAACGCACTCACTCACGTGTTAAAGCATGTTTTGGTTCGGGAAACCCATCCCCTATGTTGCAAATAAACAAACTAGAGACAAACATTTCACCAATTGCTTTTATGTAGTATATGACATGTAATTTCAGCATTATAGTGAATAGGTTTTTATTAGAACTGTGATTGTGTTTGTGTGTGGTACTTCTTATTCTTCTATTTTAAAGAATATAGAATCCTTATAAAACTTATAATCTCTTTGAAGAATATAGAAGCCTTAGAGAATATTTTCATTTCTTCTTACTTAACTCTCAAAATAAGAAAATAAACCAAATATTCCTCAAAAATCAATTTCAATCAATTCCATTTTCATTCTGTTGGGCAAAGGCTTAGTGGGCCAAGTCTAATGTCCTGCAAAGGCGAAAGTTAGGTTGGGTCAAATTTTAGTTAACTCATTAGCGTTGGACTGCCATCATTTAAGAGAATAAAGTTGCGCACTTACCATCAACTATAGTTTTTGGTGTAGTGGGTAAGCACTTAGTCCTAATATATTCATTTCAAATTTTCCAAATAAGTTGTAAGCATTTCATGTCAAGGGAGTACAGGAACATTGTGCATGATCCTAAGGTAATAAAAATGAATAAAAAGAGAAGCACATTTTGATAGCAGAAGCTATTCATGGGTCTGAGAGGGCAGGAATTCCAATCTGCCCCGAACATAATATGTGGCCCTTTTTCCACCGCTTTCTTTTGTGGATGCCTATCAAAAGGAAAAGAAAGAAGGCCACTCTTTGAGATATTTAGTGAGATTCCATCCCATTAGTCATTAGAAAGTCCACTTCTTGTTCAATAATTTGAAAAAAGTCCACTATATGATCATCCCTGCACTGCTAACTTTCCTTTTGCATCTCCTTCTTCCTTCATTATGGTCTTTTTGATGATTGCTCTGCCTGTTTTCAATATTAAAATCCATAAATTTGATGAAACTAGAGTATGTACTGGAAAGCATTCACTTTTCACCTTAATATTGATAATTTATACTAAACTCATATATAGTTTGATTGATATTCATTTTTAAGTGAAGTTAAGATTTTGTTTTGTATGATGCACGTTTCATAAATAACACCAGGAAGAAAATTTCCACCAAGCCTAATGGGTGATGTCATTTTCGTTATCTAAAGAAGGAAGAGATTGGCAAGATTATAATTGTAGTTGGGTAAAATAATGAAGAAGAAATAACATGTGATCGAATGACTAATGAGGGAGGACCACTAGTACTGCTATATGCACAGTGGGTTCAGAAAGAGCTTACAAGTGTATGTGGTAGCTAACCATTTTTTTTTTTTTTTTAGTAAAATATTATTTTAGTCCCTAAACTTTACTAAAATATTGTTTTTCATTCCTAAACTTTAAGAAGTTTGTTTTTCATTCCTGAACTATTGAAAAATTCATCTTTCGTCCCTAAACTATTGAAAAATGTTTTATTTATATCTTTAAACTTACTAAAAGATTGTTTTTCATCTTTAAACTATTGAAAAAAGTTTTTCTTTCATTCCTATTTCTGTCTCTAAACTATTAAAAAAAAACTCTTTACAAAGTTTAGGGATGACAAAAGAACATTTTAAAATTTAGGAACAAAAAACAAGTTTTTATTAAAGTTTAAGAACCAAAATAGTATTTTACCCTTTTTTAAGAGAGAGAGAGAGAAATCTCTCTATTAGTTTACTTGTTTTAGAAGTGCATGACCCTATAATAGGATCTGGCATTTTGCAACGTAATATTTCTAATACTATTCATTTCATGGTTGATATTTTATATCTTAAATCTAATAATATATAAAGCGTCACATTATTTAAAATTTTAAATTATGTGATACTAAATATATTTTTAGATTAGTAATATTTAATTTGAATAATTAAGTTAATCTATTTCGAGTGTTAGTACGAGTATTCTTGATGTTATCTCTAATTAATTAGTTAGTGGAAAATGAAAAATAAGTAATGGTGTCCATTGCTTTTGCAATCAAAGATTTCAAGAAAATCTCCTTGTTGATTAATTGGTCCCCTATCTACCTTAATGGCAAACAGGCAAAGATACCTATTTGTTTAATTTCTGACAAATGCATGCATCTGATGTGGTCAGGGATTATGATATCTTCAAACCACCATTTTAAAGTGCAGTAGCTTTTCGAGCTATCACTTTGTTTTTTTTGTTTTTTTTTTGCTGAATAGCTATCACTTTGTATTGCTAATGGATTTTTGGATTGAAGCGAATCTTACACGTGACTGAGAGGGCTGACTTTGATAAAAGCAACCATGTAAGAAAGGGATTACAGGCTACAGCACCATGTCAATTTGACATGTCCTGTTGGTACCTCTCAGTCTCACTTTCTTTTGTCTTATCTTTAGCATGTTGTAGCTAGGTCGTACCATATACCACTTTTCTTGGACAATTTTGTGACTACGGCTGCGTTTAACTCCAAGTAAATCGAATTTTGAGTATAAAATGAACGCAGAAAAAAAAATGAATTTTCATAAGGAAAATAAAATTTGGATGTTTGGTTCTGTAATGAAAAATAGTTTAAAAAACGATTTTCAGTATTTGGTAATATTTTGAAAATGTTATTTTTTTACTGTTAAATATTAGCAACGCAATGTGTTGTTATACCATGTTGTGTATGCTTAGAGTGGATGCGGAAGAGGAAGCATAGAATAGGAATATCGTGAACACGAGGGTTACGTGGTTCAGCCTTGACGGCCTACATCCACGGAGGAATCCCTTAAGGGCTACATCTTTATTGTGTATAAGAGTGTAGTACAATAACCTGTGTTACAATAAATCATAACATGTGTATATATAGTAAACTAAACCCTAGACTAATAGACTTCTAATACAAGTAGGAGACTTGACTTGCACACAAAGTAGAATTAGGCTTGGGCCTATACTAATGGGCTAATATATCTCTAACATGTTAAATATTAGTATTGATACACCATGTTGAATATACTAATATGGATGCGGAAGCGAAAGCATAAAGTATAGAACACAATAACACACGAGAGTTACGTGGTTCAGCCTAACGGCTTACATCCACGGAGGAAACTCTAAAGGGCTACATCAATAATATATTATAGTGTAGTACAAATCCTGTGTTACAATGAATCATAACATGTGTATATATAGTAGACTAAACCCTAGACTAATAGACTTCTAATACAAGTAGGAGACTTGACTTGCACACAAAGTAGAATTAGGCTTGGGCCTATACTAATGGGCTAATATATCTCTAACACCCCCTCTCAAACTCAAGATGAAAGCTTGATGAAATCTTGAGATTTGATAAGATTGAGAAGATCCCTTGAATGAAGTTTGGCTCTATGACGGTAGTTTGAGGAAGGCAATGGTCTTGCAGTGTTAATGCGACTTCTAACGGTGGCTTGACTATACCGGAGAGTTTTGACGGCAGCAGTAGGAAGCCAAAGAAGATGAACGCAGCGAAAAAAAACACCGAGGAAGACAAAGATTGCTCTTAAATATACCGTAAAGACAGAAAACCATGGCCACAGGAAGGTGGTTCTGATACCATGTTAAATATTAGTATTGATACACCATGTTGAATATACTAGTATGGATGCGGAAGCGAAAGCATAAAGTATAGAACACAATAACACACGAGGGTTACGTGGTTCAGCCTAACGGCTTACATCCACGGAGGAAACCCTAAAGGGCTACATCAATAATATATTATAGTGTAGTACAAATCCTGTGTTACAATGAATCATAACATGTGTATATATAGTAGACTAAACCCTAGACTAATAGACTTCTAATACAAGTAGGAGACTTGACTTGCACACAAAGTAGAATTAGGCTTGTGCCTATACTAATGGGCTAATATATCTCTAACACTTACAAATTTTTCATATTTTCTCAGTTATTTTCTTAGCTTCCAAACAAATTTTATAACAGAAAATTTCAAAATATACACTTTAACACAACTAAAAATCAAAATAAAAACATTTATTCACAACATATACATGATATACTCAGTGAGAGGAAAAAGAAAGAGTGACAGATTGAAGGAAAGAGAGATAGATCGGGAAAGAGAGAGATTAAAGTGGATGGAAGACGGCGACGGCCAGATCAGGTGAGTTTGGGGGTGGAGTGAAGTGGGCTGGTGGTTGGTGGCGGCTAGATTAGCGACGTTGAGCAAGAGGGAGAAGAAGAGTTGAGGAATAAGAAAGAAAAAAGAGGAAGCTTGGCTGATGCGATCTGGGCGGTGGGGGCAGCACGATCTGAGCTTGGCCAGAGCTTGGCTTGGCGACAGTGGGGGTGACACACACACACACACACACACACACACACACACACACACTCTCTCTCTCTCTCTCTCTCTCTCTCTCTCTCTCTCTCTCTCTCTCTCTCTCTCTCTCTCTCTCTCTCTCTCTCTCTCTTCGGGTGTGTAATCTGGAAATACATTGAAGGTAAAATAAGAGCGTAAAATTGGGGGGTCTTTTTACAGTCAAAGTGTAAAGCAATATCTATTTGACCGTATTTACCATTGGAGCCAAACACACACAATGGTGTAAAACATTTTCCTAAACTAGTTTTCACCTTAAACAAACGTAGCCTACATTCCTCTATACAATTCCTTGCACAAAAAACCATTAGTAGTTCTTAAGCTCATTTAGAATTCTATATCTTTTGCTATAATGCGGCATATTGGCATGTTGTGATGAGTGAAGATGTTTTGAAGACTTACCTCAAAGTTTTCAACATTTCTCTCATTTGTTGTTTTAAAATTTTATGACTTTACTGAGTTGACAACTCTCTGATTCTCGTACTCAAATGAAGCATCATCTATCACTCAAATGTATAGTCACAATTCTTTAAAACAGTAGCCATTCCTTTTCTTTTTTTTTTTTTTTTTTTTTTGGGAATCCAGTAGCCAATCCTTTTTTAGTGTACAATATGTCCTATATTGATGAATCACATGGTTTAATAGGAACCAATTTAGTAGGCAACGTTGTACTTTATGTGGGGTGTCAAGGCATTGCGAGACTAGATCACGGGTGGATTGGCCTTGCCGATAGAATAAAGTTTAGGGGGGAGTGTCATACGCATGGGTTATTTAATGGGGCCATATAGCATGAAAAATATTTCTTGCAGTAAGTCTAGGACATGAGGCCACAAATTTCCTTGATACTGATAGTACAACAAATATGTTTCATGGTACCACTATCACATAACAAAAGCAGCCCCTCCCATCAAAAAAAAAAAAGAACAAAACAAAACAAAAGAAGAGCAGCCTCAAAACGTTTTCCTATTATTAGTGCGGGCCTCCTATTATCAGTGCGGGCCTATAGATTGTTAACACCTGGAATTTATTACTAATATTTTACTGAATCATGTGGAATTAATATTGTACAACAAGGGTCCATATATAAAAGTAAGATAACTTAAGAGTACAAGTAAGGTTAGGTCCATTGCACGTTGGTTGATAAACCGAGAATAAAAATATTCGTCTTGTATGCCCAACACATCTCAAATAGGAGTTTTCTGTGATCTCGACAGCTAGTCGATTAATCAAAAGTTCTTGACAGCTAGTCGATCAATCGATAATTACAAGCCTAAAAATCTCTTAGGCCCATTAAGTCGATTTTTACTTATGAATTCACACCATGCTGCCCAGAGTATGTAAGAGAACATTAAAGTCGACCTTAAAATTCATTTGAGAGGGTTGCATTTGTATGCGTATGGTTTTGTGACCAAGTCTCTAATTCACCATCAAACGAAAGAACTAAAAGAAGATTTGAAGATTGGTGATCAAGTTGAAGCCACTGCAATCAACACACGTTGTTGTGAAAAGCTTTAAGGTGCTCCTTGAGGCCACGAATGGATTGTTTGTGTGAATGGAATCCATAGTAGAAGAGTTTAACCAAATTGAAGGTGTATGTGATCATTTAGAGTAAGTCACTACTAGAGGTATCATTAGAATTAGGGTTAATTCTACTGTACAAACTTTGATTCTACTAATAGATTTCGTTGCCTTGAGGATTGTTGGTAAACCCTTGGGGTTTTTGTTTTTTTTTTCATTAGGGTTTTCACTCCATTAACATATTGATGTGTTCTTTTCTTTCCACACTTGATTATTTAGCTATATTGTTTATGTGGCATAATTAACCTAACTTTGAAATTGCAAATCATATTTGGTTAATTAATTGGTTCGATTTAAAATTGGTTAAAAGATAACAACCAAGGTATAAATTTTCCAACAAACACAATAGTGTAGTACCCAGTGTAATAGAATAGTACAGCAATATAGAGATACACTACAAGAGATAGTACAATGGACTCAAGAATGGGCTTGGGTGTACTATTCTAACAGTCCCCTTAAACTCAAGATGAATCGCAAGAAACTAACTTAAGTTGGTATACGAAAACGACTTGGGGAATGTTACTTTGTGAAAATGCTCGCGAACTAATCGTGAAACGCAATTGAGTAAAGTTATAAGGAGCCCTAGAGGAGACGAAACAAATGAGGACAATCTTTCTCAATATACTTGGTTCATTCATGAAAGACATCATAATGGGCAATTTGAATAGCACTCCTATTGTCACAGCATACAAGAGTACCAGAAGATAGATGGACACCAAATCTTGTAATAAGCATCAAAACCAAAGGAGTTTAAAGGTGCTATCAATAAGAGCTTGATACCCAACAACAATTTGTTTATTACTTCTCCGAATGATAAGAGAGGTTCCAAGTAAGAAGCAGTGCCTAGAAGTGGAACGACGATTGGTAGGGCATGCTACCAAATTTAAATCAAAGTAGGTTCTAAGCATAAGAGGTGATTGTGAGGAGAAATGTAAGCCATGAAAAAGGGTCGGCTTAAAATAGAGAAGATAGTGAAGAAAAACAATGAATTAAGTAGAGTGGAGCTGCCATGAATTGACTCACTTGATAAACGACATATGAGACTAGATTCTAAAACTTCTCTTCCTATAGTGAATTTCCTTATATTGGGGGTAGGGTACCCCTATAGTGATTACTCCTTTTGAAATGTTTTTCACTTTGTCACTATATTGTTGTATTTATTACTTTATGTTTTTGGTGACTTGCTGGTTTGTGGTATTTGAATTGTTAAAACTATGATCACATAATAGGTTAATCAACTAAGGGGTCTACTCTAAAAGATTTTTTCATGCATAATTGAAATTTACTTCTTAAACTCTTATGATTATAATTTCCGAAAAGACTACACACTCCATCTCAAAAAAGATATGGTTCAAAGGATCATAATATCATAGGGCCCTTTGTTATCATCTTAAAATCGAATAATTTAATGGTGATGCACATAACAGTGCTTCCCACAATTTAATGGGATTTTCTGCCACATGGGCTGTCAACTTAGTTAATGATATTCTGGCCTATTATACTTAGATAACATGATAATCTCAAAAAAAATACTTAGATAACATGAACTGTATAGCTAATGCAACAATTATTGGTCAGTGGGTTCCCTCAAACCCCTTATATCTGCTAGGGAACCAAATCTTCAGTGTCCAATCACAGAACTTAATTCGTAAAGACAATATAATCTAGAGTTCGTTTGAATGCAACTTTTTATTCAAAACTTATTTGTTTAATTGTTGAAAACTGGTTTATATATATAGTTGTACCCCTAGTTAGCTCAATTTACATGCTAAAGGGGTTGTTTTGCGATAATGGCTATGAAGCAAGTCGTGTTGTAGAGAAAAGACACTGAATGCGGGGGACCTAGTGTCCTTTATTAGACTTTAGACTAGAGCCATCCCTTTGATTCTCTTTTTTTCTTTTTTCTTTTTTCTTTTTTTCCTGGAGCTAAGTTATATTTACTTATATGGTTGTCCTTTGGATTATCTTTTGTTTCTAACTGCTATATTGTATGTTGAATATTATGCATTGCCATCGCATCAGGTTATGTTAGTACTTAGTAGTAGTATAGTGCCAATTGACTAAATGCAATGGTGAAAGGAAGATCTTGCTTCACATCTACACCGACCAAACTTAAATATGGTTTTTTTTCAAGTCTTATCCAAGCTGATTTTGTGGCCAGATTGTGTCGATGCCTAGAATCTCTTATGTACCTCAATTGTAAACTAAGTTTTGACTTGATGTCACCGAATCATATTGGTTTTCAAACGTGAAATAGCTAAATTCATTAGAACCAATAACTAAGTAATGAATTCTTCAAGCTCAACTATTATTTTCAGTAAAACTTTGCTCACTTTCTAGGATGCATTCTAGTTTACTTATAATTAGATTGCTTAAAAATTAAAATGATATATTGTTCTCTTTGAATGAGACCACTAAGCCATAAAAGTTATGCATTTTGTTTTGACTTGTATGATTGACATCTCACTCACATGTTTTCTTTCCCCCTTGAATTCATGTATATGGATGGCAAAAATGCTTTGCCCCATTTGACCCATCTTTTTTCATTCTGTCTGGTTCGAATTTTCCTCAACCAAAAAGGTGATTAATTAGATAAGTATAGGTTTTGACCACTCTATTCCGTTCCATGTAATTGTGTCATACCTTGAATATGTTTTTCTATATTTTTATTTAATATATACTTTAATTTTTTTTATAAATATCCTATTTATATTTTTTTTTTTTAAATATCCTATTTATATTTTTTTTTTACACATATTCTATATTTCTATTACCACTCCCACCCAAACACCTTCTTTCTTTACCTTTCAGTACTCTCACAACTGCTCCTCTATTTTGTCTTTCATATCTTCTCAATGGCCATCCCTGCTCATGACGTTAGATTTCTGTGGAAATGTTAAGAGGAGGTTATATTTGGGGAGGTTATTTACTTGGGCTGTTTTTATTTTATGGGACTCCTTAGTCCATATTGCTTTTAAATATAGCTTCATCATTACTGTATATACTAATTTCAACCATGTTCCAACAAAGAGATTCAAGAAAGCTGCTTCTAGTTCTCTTTTCCACTTTACTTTAACCCTTATATATTCAATCATGTCATGAATGTCTTTAATAATGTTGCAATTCACTGACTTATATTATTTTTTGAACTTGCTGCAACTATGAGGACTAGAAAAAATTATCGCTAGTCATGACGTAATATCAAGTTATTGAAATTCTGTCATCCCTGTATCGTCATCTTAAAAAACTCCAAGGTGGCCACTTATTTACTGTTGAGGTGTGATTTTCTTGGAACACTTGATTATGGATAGTTTTTTGGAGTAATGCCTGAATCCTCAGTAATAAAGAGTTATGGTATGATTTATATCTTGATAAATAAATGATCTATTATGACTTACGGATACAAAGCAACCCACTCATCATCATCGATCATCATTATTATTATATACATATTGTTATACCTTTATATATAAAGAGTTATGTTATGGTTTATATCTTGATCTATTATGACTCAATTAAGGATACAAAGTAACCCACTCATCATCATCATCATTATTATTATATACATATTGTTAATTATACCTTAATATTATAAATAATTATTGGTGTACTTATTGGAAAATTAAGTCTTAATATTATATAAATAATCATTGCATTGGTGAACTTATTGGAAAAGTGAAAAAAATAACAATGATTTTAATAATTGTTCTCTTGCACACTTGTGGATGTATATATACTTTGTACGCACAATGTTCATAATTTAACACATGATGTCTAAATTTTTTTATTGATGTCCGCATTTATAATATAAAATGAGTAATGTGTAAAAATGATATATAATAAGGAGTGTGTAAGAATCAATATCATAATGATGGGGTGTTTGGTAGTGTATTTTGAACAACAGTTTTCAGTATTTAAATAACATTACACGTATTTCCATACATTTTTTCACCCATATGTATTTTCAAAAAATACAAACAACGTGACTAAAACAACATTGTCAAACAGACCCTAAAATGATGTTGTTGTCAAGGTGTCACTTAACCATGAATAAGACTGATGTTGCCTTTTATTTTTAATGTACAGGAGCCTTAAAAATAGAACTATTTCCTAATTTACATTGACCTATTCATGCGCATGAAATAATTCAAAATGTATTGCACACATTAGATATACCTTTTCAATTTATAAAGTGGTTTTATAATCTATACTTAGCTTCATAAGTATGAATTTTGGTCTCCTGAACCACAATTAGGAAAAATCTAAATTATTGTCCATCGTAGTCCAATATTTAACATCATACATGAATTTTTTATTCATTATTGAGGTGATCAGAAGCTTAAGAGTAAGACACATTTGATAGACAGGAATAGACCAAGAAATGTAATTGCTATTTTGTTTAGTTGCAATTTTGGAGCACTAACATTGAGAGGATGCAAAAATAAAAACTTTTATATTTTCGAACATCACTTTATCTATTTTATCAACATATTTTACAACTTACCCTATATCCCAGTTTTTGTTTTTACATAACTCAATAAAATAATATAAACACTACTTTGTGGAAGAGAGGAGAGAGAGAAGAAAAGTTGACAAGAAAGAGAGGCGGCCAATGAGAAAAAGAGAAAGGGGAAAGTGAGAAGAAAAAAAATATAAAAAAGGCAAGCAACTGGGTTGCAAATATTTTTAAATATAGCAACCCAATTGGAACTTGTTTTTGTGGATTTGGTGGGTAAAATAGCAACTTAGGGGGTTTTACACCCCCAATGTTAATGCTCTTAGAATGGAAAATGGTTGTTTCTATCCACAATGTCTTTTTCTTTTCTTTTTTTTGAGAAGCACCAAAATGTCTGTAATAACAATTCCCTCAACTACATATAAGAACCTTCTCCAAAAAAAAGTACACATAAGATTATTAAAAACATAAAGATCCCATAAATCATCATTAACTGACACTCCTTTAAAATTTCTCTCTCTCTCTCTCTCTCTCTCTCTCTCTCTCTCTCTCGTCCATAATATAGTGTAACTATGAAAGATTAATGGTTTGTAATAGTCTTTCCAAAATATTATAATTATTCATTTCATTGTCTTTACGGTAATAGTGCATTAGTTATCTACAAATATAACACCTTTATTCTTTAATAGCGTACCTATAAATAATTAATGTTTCTTTTCAATGAAATATAACATTTGTAATTATTGGTTGTAAAATAAGTCTTTGCCATATATTTTGATTATTGGGTTTTTGGGTTCTCAGTCTTTACCGTAAATGTGGAACAGATCGTTACAGGTTTTCACTTTTCACTGCAGGTTCCCGAGAAAAAATTATTAATTTAAAATTTTAATATGTGTTTGTTCTTTTTTTGAATCCAATATGTGTTTGTTCTTTTTTCTAGAAACAACATGTGTTAAATTTTTAGAAAACATTTTAAAAAAATAATGTCACGCGTGTTATATATGTCACCATTATATTCAAGCTAGTGAAATCGTAATAAATGTGGACAATGTTTTAGTTAGGCAAAGTGGCAAACCCACAAACCGTATAAATATAAAGACAAAATTTAACTATAAAATTGGTTGTAGTTTAAGCCTACAATTTTATTCAATTTTTTTTATTGAAGATGAATTTTGACAAATCTACCATTGGATTACATATTCTTCTTATATCCTCTATACTTGCAAAATTTCTATAAAATTAAAGATCGATAACTATATCATCAATGAATTGTTTAAATTGCAAGTTTTTGTAGTTTAGAATTATGCATAAAATATAAGCTTATAAATCATATAATAAATAATATCTGATTGGCACAAAATTTGACATGTGTATTAAGAGCGTAAAAAACATACTATTCAACAGTTAGTAATTTCAAAATATATAGTAATTTTAACGATATTGAATAAGGTTGTAGCCTTAAGTTACAACCAATTTTATAACAAAATTTTGTCCTAAATATAATTTCATCATGACACTTTAGGAAATTTAATTAAAATATGATTCCATTTTATCATCTTACTATGTCCTACAAAATTGTGTAATACAAATATAGGGTTTTACTATTGTGTTATCACCAATAGTTATTACATTTCAGTTTGAGAAAATGGGCAAATGTCCATTTCAAAAAAAAATTCAACATTTTGCCCTATTTCTCAAACTAATTAGAGAAATGCCACTCTTTTGAAACTCGATTTTCTCAAAATCGAGTTATAAAAAATAAAAATAAAAATTATGGAGCCCTATAGTGGCGTTTTTAAGAGCCTATAGTGACGTTTTAAGAACCTATAGTGGCGTTTTTTAACTCAATCTCCCTAAAGTCGAGTTACATGCAATTTTTTTTCTTTTTTTTGCCTATAACTTGACTTTATGAAAATCGAGTTAAAAAATACCACTATAGGTCCTTAAAACATCACTATAGGCTCTTTAAAAACGTTACTATAGGGTTTAACTCGATTTTGAGAAAATCGAGTTTCAAAAGAGAGGCATTTCCCTAATTAATTTGGGAAATAGGGCAAAATGCTGGATTGTTTTTTTAAAAATGGCAAATGCCAAATTTTTCCCATTTCAGTTTCTTAAATTACTGGTAAATACTAATCTCTATCACTAAGTAACCACTATGATAATAGTGTATCAATCATGCCCTATTATATTTTTGAGTGAATGCATGGTCATTATATAGCATCCACAAACAAAAAACAAAAAATTCCTTCCCATTCTTGCTCTCGTGGGCAATTAAAAATTATTTAGAATTGTTCCAACTAGGGGAAGAAAAGTTGTATCCACATGCAAGGGACCTCATTAAATAATTAGAAAAGTAATCTGTGTTGCGTCACCAATGAGATCCTCAAGGAGGAAGAAGAAGTGAGTCTAGAAGAGAATATGGCTATCACTATCATCCTTTCTCGTGATAATCATACGCGGAAAGAAAGCAAAAAAAAAGAATTAAGGAAAATTCCCACCCTCCTTCTACCAAGTCAAATAGATACTTCAATCCTGTCCTGCTTTAAAATCTTTTTGGCAATCACTTGCAGTCACAACTCACAAGAAACACGCATACATAAAGCTGCATTTTCTCACTGTTCCATAGAACTCCACCGATACAAGGAAGCTTCTAATTATGATACAAACTGAAACGTGTACAATGTGTTTTTTTTTCCACTCTCACACACCTTGATTCAAGGAACCATTCATATTCATGGACCCTTACAGGAATCCAAGTTTTGAGTGGACTCAATTATATAGAATCTGGTTCTCAAATTTACTCAACAACCCAAAAGCATTAATGTCTTATAGTATGTTTCACAATCGACAATTGTACCTAATTGTTAACCCTAAGATATTTTATGAACAAGACTTTGTTATCGTTGTTCTCTTATTCTAAAAGTTTCACCTAATCAGAAACGGACCTAAAATTTCAAGCTAGCGGGAATCGGAGTATAAAGAAAAAAAAAATCATCCAAATAGACATCCATATAGTATCAAAATATTATAAATATTCAAAATCATTGTTTTTAAATACATTAAGATGCAATTATTTACTAACAAAGACAAACAAAAACAAAATAATGTCTTTTTTTAATACTAGGCTGACAAGGATTTTTTTTTTTTTTTTTTTTGAAGTTAGAGCATTCACATTGATAGTGCTAAAAATTTTAGTTTTTAGTGTCTCAAAAGTTACTTTATCTATTTTACTACCTCACTTTACAATACATCCAATATCAAATGTTCTTTTTTTTTTTTAATATATATAACTTCATTTAAAATAATATAAACAATTCATTAAAATAATAAAGGAAGTGAAAAAAATTGAGTTTTTTAATTGAAGGAAGAGATATAATCTTAATAAAATATTGTATTTCATTATTAATAACTTGCTACAATCAACTGGTATTTATACTAGTTTACTGCAGTTTCAAAAAATTTGGCTTTATCTTCTCTAATAACACATAATTTTTTGGTTCTTTGATGGTAAAATGTTTTTTTTTTTGCTAAAATACAATTACCATTGTGAATATTTTTTTTGTTTTTGTTAAGTTATTTGGTTGGATAGTTGCTATTTGGATAAGGCTAGTTAAGCTTATTGTGGAAAAAGAAGTCTAAAATTTTGGAAGGGAGCCTAACTACAAAAATTAAAAATATTATAACTATAAAAATAAATAAATAAATAAAAATTGGCCCCAAGGGGGGCCAGGCCCCCACCTAGGTTCATCCCTACCTATCATAAGATAAATTACCTAAAAACATTTACACACACAATATGAACAATGGCAATTCTTGACCTTATAAAAAAATTGAATTTTTTTAACAAATCTTATAGGAGTATTTTCTAAAAACTAGATATAAGTCCACGAATTTTACTAAAACAATTTTCCAAATGTTGATATTTTTGTAAAGTTTACTATATATCTTAATTAATTAGTTTGAAAAAATCAATTGAGGTAAAATTTAAGAAAAGATAGGAACCTAACACACAGTCAGCATTGAAAGTTGCCACCAAATCACACCGAACCTAGATGAAAAAAAATCACACTAAACAATTTGTAAGATCCATGATATCGGATTGCACATTAATTTGACCTTAATAAATGATGCAAAATGTGGGCAGTCTTAGAGAGATTGGGATTTGGGGGAACCTTTAACATCAGTTATCACATTTTGCGTTGTTGAACTAATTAAGTAGCCTACAAAATTTGGTCAACTTTTTCCAATTTAGGGATAAGTATTTGGACCACATGCCAAATATGTTGGGCAACCCGTCAAATATATGACACTTTAAGGTCATCACCACCAATGATCCGTAATCAGACTATATCCTCACTCCTCAGCTTTCATCAAATTAGATGTTTTTATTTATTTATTTATTTTAGGTAATTACTAATTAATTACTATGTTGTATAAACAAAATAATAAGAGTAAAAAAAGAGACTGCAGTCACAACAGCTATTGCCTCAATACATTTTTATTTAAGACAATTTATAGTTCATAAATGATTTTTTTTTTCTTGTCAAATGTCATTATGCATAAGTTAAATTATGTTCAACTTATGATATATGATGCTCCGTAATTAGACATGTTATAATTGGTTATTATATATCAGCTTCATATGAACCTAGCCTCCAATAAAATTGTAAATAAACCGAATTACAATTCAAATTCAAATAATAAAAACATTTATTTATTTATTTAACAAACAAAACAAGCAAAGAGTTTTTTTCTTTTCTTTTCTTTTTTTTTTTTTTTTTTGAGAAACAACAAGCAAAGAGTTAGATACAGGCTGGATTTCACTTTGAATATTCTTGTACGTATATCTATTTATTTATTTTTTTTCATGTTATTTTTTATGCCATATTTTTAGAACATTTAAAAAAAAATTTAATCAAATGAAATATAATATATGGGTTCCAGTTAATTCAACTAGTAAAATCTCATAAAAAGTTATCATCAAGAGCGAAATATATTTCATCCCGTATATTACTAATTAAGTACTAACCATCTAATTTTGTACTATCAATTACAAAATTGGATTTTTTGGGATAAAAATCCAATTTTGTAATTGATAGTTGATTAAGTCAAATCTAATTTTGTAACTGATATTTGATTAAGTCAATTCCCTTAGCTTAATCACTCCATAAAATATCAACCTCAGTAGGTGTTGTTCGGTACAAAACTACATAGTTAAAAAATAAATTAAAAATATCTGTGACCAACTAGTTTCTTATAACTTCTAAGAAGTGGGGGGGGGGGGGGGGGGGGGGGCGGCGCATATAACCCTTGCTAACCAACAAAAAGTACTAATTACAAATTAACTATCGCCTATATATAATTATATATGCATATATGTGGGACAATCCTCCCTAATTAAATCCTATCCCAACTTTGTTGGCCCTGCGAAATCAGTGACCTAACACATATGGTGCTTTATTCTTCCATCCAATTGAAGTGCACCACGTATATAGTCTACATGCAATGCAGGTAGTGAGTCATCAATATCCACTCTCATATATAGTAATATAGGTAATCATCCACAAATTTGCTTCTTCTGGTTCTGTGAGGCACACCAAGCCAGGAAGCACGAAATGCAATACAAGTTAAGTAGATGATACTGTACGCCGACAACAATACAATGATTTTTGAAAATTCATGATGCACGACAAGTATTTTAATTGAGTGATATATACAGAAATATATATTGTACTAATTTTAAATTGAAAATATAAATGTTGATATTGTTGTGTGATTGTGTGTGATGATTGATGAGCAAAAGCATGAAAAAGAAAACACGTAGAAGTTTACGTGGTTCAGCATAATGGACTATATCTAGTGTGAACACCTTTAACAACTATATATATATATATATATATATATATATATATATATATATATATATATATATATATATATATATATTTTAAGGTCTTGTGTTACAATAAAATTAATATAAGGTTATATACTAGAGAATATTTGATTAACTCTAGGCTAATCATAGACTAATCCAAAATGAAGTTACTTATTTCACAAGTCACTTGAATTATAATATGTTTAACATTAAATAAGAACTGATAAAATGTGTAAATTTTATTTAAATAGTACACTGTTTATTAAATTATATATTAGTTTGACTAGATTCCCCCCTTCATATGTTGGGACTTGTTTTCATTTTGATTTATTGAATTTGAATTTCTTTTCACTTCAATCCATCAAGCTTGAGTTTATTTTCAAAATAATCATTTTGTCCACTACCATAAGTAATTTGTTAGTTAAGTGTCAAATAAGCATTGACACATGCCTAATCAAATAGGCAACACATAACTACATTTTAGATGTTGCTGCATTAAAAAAAAAAAGGTTTTCTTTTCTCTCCGATTCCTTGCACCCAAAAAAAGTAAAAAACACACACACAGAGCATGGAATTTTTTTTCACTTCTATCCATCAAACTTGAGTTCATTTTCAAAATAATCATTTTGTCCATTACCATAAGTAATTTGTAAGTTAAGTGTCAAATAAGCATTAACACATGCCTAATCAAATAGGCAACACATAACTACATTTTAGATGTTGCTGCATTAAAAAATAAAGTTTTCTTTTCTCTCCGATTCCTTGCACCCAAAAAAAGTAAAAAACACACACACAGAGCATGGAACTTCCAAATTACCAACCATCTCACCACCTATCATTGGTCTCTTCTCTTGTAGTGGTCGTCACTCCCCTCTTTAGGTCGTGCTCGTCGACAATGAGAAAAGGCGGCCGTCTTTGCCTTTTGGTAATTGGCTTACAGTGACTCTCATTCTTTTTTTTAGGTGGCCCAAATGATGATCGATGTTGTCGCAAGCTCTTGTGAATTGCTTCAAATGAGAGCTTGCTACCGTTGAGGTTTCTGAGGCTGAGTTCGATATGGTTAGCACAAAGGATATACTACATAACTTTAAAAGGTTCTTGTTGATTTCTTCTAAAGAGGTGGCTTTGGAAAGCTTAAAGAAAGATGGTTTAAAGGGTTTGTGGGGGTCCCTGGTGAAAATGGGGAACTTGATCTTTGTTGTTGTTATTGTTTAAGACAACCTTTGAGTATATATCATAGAAATAGGAAGACACAAAGGATTGCGATTGGGATTAGGATGAGTTGAAGGGATGGGGATTGGTTAGGGGTGGGTTCAAGAAGGGTGGAGAAGAGATAGTGACAGCTTCAGAAATTTTTCTCAAGGTGTTTCTTAAGAAGTATAAATTATACAATCTAATAAAAAAGAAATTCATATATTGACAATAATAATAATAAAAAAACACGTAAATACATAAAGTTTACAATTGTCTTCTATGAGTTTTCATATTTTGAAATCAGTGCATGATAGTTTTATTATCAATATTACAAATTATGGAACAAAATTTAATTTTATTGGCATAAAAAAAAAAAAACTAAGGGTGTTCCCAAATTTTTTTTAAAGGGTAGACAAATAAAAAAATTTAAATTATATATATATATATATATATATATATATATATATATATATATATATATATATATATATAATTCAGGCCAAGGTGGTCCCTCAAGATGGCGTCGCCCCTAAGAAGAGATGGATGAGGGAATGCTTATTGAGGATTATGTGTTTAAGTTTCATTTAGAGCAATGATGATTGGGCCGTTGGTGGTCTTGTAGATGTCAAAAATTCTAGGACCACATAAGAATTTTTGCTGCAATTGTCTATGTGATAGATCACGTAAGTTGTAACTTTTTATGCAATACTAGAATTACTCTTGGAGTTGTGCAAGGAGCACTCAAAATAGTTCTCAAAATGCTTAGTTGGTTAGCTTATGTTGCATTCAATTGAAGTTAGGGTAATAGATCGGACAGAATGAACATTTTGAAAATTAAGTCAAACTCGGGGGACGAAAATGAAAAAATAATAATAATTAAGTTAATTGACGAAAGTGAAAGCAAACCAAAATATAAAGAAAGAAAAGTGTAATTTAGTATATTAGTTCACATAAACAAATAAAATAAAATAAAAATATATTAGTTCTATAGAGACCATTTGTGAGAGAAAGGACAAGAAAAACAAAAATAAAAAATCAAGAAATATTTCACTGTATCATAAACTTTATGTGACAAATGGATCAGGTCAATCAGATTACAAATTGGATCAAATTTGGTCAACCCGCATTTTTCTGCCTGAAAAAATAAAAAATTGAAAACATGTATGCCACTTAATAAGTCATACATCAAATTACTTGGTTTGAAATGCATTAATTGGATTCACTCATGTCAAGAAAGATCTTAGATCAACAAATTGATAGTACTTATTCATTACTAAATTATACAAATTCCAACATTATTAACCAAAACAAAATAACATAAATACAAATGAGTCTAGTCTGTCCTTTTTTTTTTAATCTAATTAAAACACACACACACACACAAGTTTCATTTCAATTTGTATTTAATTTTAGGTACACAATAGTTGAGACTTTATTTCAATTTAGAAATATACATCAAAATTTAATTGTTTACTTACTTATATATGGTTTATTTTATAAATATCATGTCATTATTAAGCAACACACACTCTAAGAAGTATCATCATTTATTTTGAAAAGTCAATTATTTTGGCTATGAACTATTAAAAAAATTAGCCTAAACACCCATAATTTATGCCAATTTCATTAATATACTTTGGCTTTACTTTTTTCACACTTGTGAATACTTCTCATATATGTCTATAATTTCAAGTATTTGTTTTTTATTCTATTACAACTAGATTGTCTTGGCATACACTTTATCATTTGATATCTAAAAATATTTGCTTCTTGCAATATTCAAGTGAGAAGAAGATCTCAATCTTTCATCTTTTAGTTCGCTTGCATGCAACTAGATAAGGCCTCAATTGATTTCTTTAGGCTATTATATTTAAATGATGTTAATATGTATATTAAGTTTGAGTTAGGCATTGTAAAACCCGAAATAAACAATTAGTAAACTTGTTAGGACTAAATTTTTTTTAAAGAAAATAATTTAAAAAAAAAAAAAAGTCAAATCACAGGTCAGTCAGGTTTAATCATAGCAGGTCAACCTGTTTTTATTCTTGATTAAAAAATTCGGGTTCAAATTCAAGTCTAGTTATAGGTTAATTTTGCCACATCTACTATTTATATATGAAATACCCTTCCGATTTAATATTACTTCATCTTTGAATTCAAAGAAAACTAAACAGAAACCTACTAGCTAGTGGACGGTAGTTGCCAAGCAAAGCAGAGTATAAAGTCGAATGAGGTAAAAGTGTAATTAAGGCCACGTGTTAATCCGTGTCTGGGTCCCATAAAGCACTTGAACATCCACCACGCGCCACTTACCACTTTAAATACCAGCTCCCCTTGCCATTTCCTCAGTGCACAATCAGCTCTTAGCTCAAAACCCAAGTTTAGCATTTGGCAACTCTCTCTCTCTCTCTCTCTTTCTCTCTCTCTATTTCTCTCTCAAATGTCACCAAGCCTAGCCAGCTACAACTAGGAAAATCACCCTTGAAGAAAAAGACACCTACCATATAAGTTGTGCTAGATATCTACATAGCACAACGTATATCATAAAGCCAACTTATAAAACATTTCTAGCTACTTTTGTACCATTGTATCTCTAAATCAAACATAAGCTTTCAATCAATGGGTAACGCCGACTTTGAATGCCCACACCGTGTTGCCATTCCTCCATCTAAACCATTGTTCAAGTCCTTACAGTCTTCTTTCAAAGAGACTCTCTTTCCTGATGACCCTTTTCGCCAGTTTAAGAACCAGCCTCTAGCTAAGAAGTTTATACTAGGCCTACAATACTTTGTACCAATCCTCGAATGGGCTCCTCGCTACACTTTCGAGTTCTTCAAAGCTGATCTTATTGCTGGAATCACTATTGCCAGTCTAGCTGTCCCTCAAGGGATAAGCTATGCAAATTTGGCTAACTTGCCACCGATTCTTGGATTGTGTAAGTGGCCAAATTTTTATAACAAATAAGCTTATGAATTACAATATGCTCGTTATGAATCTGTTTTGCTAAAATGGGATATCTAAAACATGCAGATTCTAGCTTTGTCCCACCATTGGTCTATGCCATGTTGGGGAGCTCTAGAGATTTGGCAGTAGGCACTGTGGCTGTTGCATCACTTCTCATATCTTCCCTGCTGGGAAAGGAAGTTAGCCCTTATGAGAACCCAACACTTTATCTTCAGTTGGCTTTCACTGCTACGTTCTTTGCCGGAATCTTCCAAGCTTTACTCGGGATCTTAAGGTCTGTTGTTCTCTTATTTATTTCACTTAAAATGAAGATAGTCTATTTTATAATTAAGATTTTACTTCATTAGTTAATCTAATAACGTATAACGTGTCACGTCATTTAAATAATGCAACACACGACTACGAAATGGATCCTAATACCTATTATATAGGGTTTTGTACTCGTTGCATGCTGGTTAAATTTTAGGGCATAACTAAAGGTTACAAAAATAGTTAAATGTGGACAAAGATACAAAGAAAGAAGAATAAAAATGACCTCCAATATACTTTAACATGCTTCATGGTATTTTATAATCTTTTGAAATGATCTTTTAAATTGCAGACTTGGATTTATCGTGGACTTTCTGTCTCATGCAACAATTTTGGGCTTCATGGGTGGAGCAGCCACAGTTGTTTGTCTCCAGCAGCTCAAAGGGATTCTTGGGCTGATTCGTTTCACCCATGAGACTGATATTGTCTCGGTTATGCGCGCTGTGTTTGGCCAAAAACACCAGGTAATTAACTTTCTTTTACTATAACTAGCCTATTTTACCTATATATATATATATATATATTCTCTTCCAGGGGCGGGGCGGCTTGATGCATTTTGGGGCTTAAGGCGAAAATTGATCATCTTGTTTGAGATGCAAAATTACTACTAATTAACATGAACTATGTAGAATTTTTTTAAAAAAAAAAAATTTATAGACAGAAAAAATTTGACAAAATTTTTCATACTTGTTGATGTAGTAAATTGATAGTAGTAAATAAAACAATGGTATTAGTGGTAAAATTAGATGAAAACTAATAAAAGTTTAATAACTAAACTCTTATTATTATTCTTATTTTTTTAGAAGTGCAACATTCACAATATTTTTTACAACAAATCCTAAATTTTAAGCTACTTTTTGTTTTCTATTTGAAAATATCACTATAATTATTTTTTTCACATTAGTTGTAAAAGTATTGTGAAAAATATTGTGAATGTTGCATTTTTCTTTTTTTTTTCTTTTTTTTTTCATCTAGTAAAACAAAATTATTTTATTTATTGATTATAAATAACCCTATTGGTTAAAATTTGGGGGCCTTTTTTTTACTTGGGACCTTAAGCGATTGCATTTTTTGCTCCACCATTCAGCCGGCCTGTTCTCTCCTATTTTTCTTAGTTGAAATTTTTATGATGTTTGCTACCATATTGCAGTGGAGATGGGAAAGTGCTGTATTGGGCTGCTGTTTCCTCTCCTTCCTTCTTCTTACTAAGTACTTCGTAAGTATAGTACTTATTGCATTAGCATTATTTTTTAAGCTTTCAGTACCAAGATTTGAAAACGTCCAAACTTCAAAGTTTGTGAAAGAATCAAACATATTACTTTTCATGTCATTTACCCACCTGTTGGTGACAAAATAATTACATAACATCATCAAAACCACTACCAACAATAATAATAATCAAATTAGTGATGGAAAATTGTAAAGGGTGTTTCTTTAACAGAAAGGGCTACCGTCATCTGAACCTACCCAAAAATAAACACACACACATATCTTCATTAATTCCTTTCCTCACTCTAGGGGTTAGCACTCACCTGTCACCCATTAATAAGTTTTTGAAAACAAAGAGCTAGATCTCAAATGGTAAGTCAATAAACAATAATGGATAAAAAGAAAAATGCTTAACCAATCAAATCGTTACACAAGATAATGCAACCATTATTATCCAAAAACTCGTTTGGTTTTATTTATCTTATAAAGTAAGTCAATTTTTTTTAGTTTGTTTTTAAAACCACTTTTTTTTAAGATGAAAGTTAGTCAAAACCTAACTTTTCACCGCAAAAAAAAAAAAAAAAAAAAAAAAAAAAAAAAAAAAGCTACTCCAAAGTGTATGTTAGTACACCTCAAGCAGCACATATGGTTTGACCATTGAAATACTTAATCAAAAGAATAGCATTATGGGCTTCATTGCTCTCTCTCTGGATGCATTAAACTAGGAACCAATTAAATTTTTCTTTAGTGCAATAAGTGAATTATTTTATTTCTAATAAAAGGGCCATAGCTTGCTTTTAGAAAGCATAAATTTTAAGAATTAAACCTCTCAATCCTTCCTGATGAGGTCATGAATATATGAATTTGAACCTAACAATCTATAAAGAAAAAAATATAAAATAATTATAGATTTTCACTATAAAACTTTATATTTCACTCTCTTGAGACCAAAATTTATGTTTGCATGCTTTAATATTTTGTATTTTTGTTTGTTTCTTTGATCTACTAGAGCAAGAGAAAGCCAACCTTCTTTTGGATAAATGCGATGGCGCCTCTGACATCTGTTATTTTGGGCAGCCTCCTTGTCTTTCTGACCCATGCTGAAAAACATGGTGTTCAAGTGGTAAGCTCTCTCTCTGTGTCTTTGCGAACCCCACTAGGCACTACTAGTCTGTGCTATCCAGCAAGTAAGCCTCCACCCATGAAATTACGACCAATATTCTATGATGTACATGTAACCTGTAAAGTAGTTCTGACTACCACATACAAATCTTCTTTGTCTTACCATATCATTCCACATATATATGACAAACTCACACACTTCATTTACACTTATATTCTTTAATTACAGGGTGTATCATATTCATTAGTTTGTGTTTGTTTGTTTGTATCTGTGATATCCAGATTGGACATCTGAAGAAAGGTATAAATCCGCTTTCTGTCTCTGAGTTGGCTTTTGGGTCACCGTATCTATCATCAGCAATCAAAACTGGGATCATCACGGGCATCATTGGCCTTGCTGTAAGTATCAAACAATACAATTCCCTTCACATGCATCAAATGCTTATTGCTTGGCATTTAGCACCACTTCTAATTAATGAAATCTTGATATTTATTATTCACGCTTTGCTCACGTGCACTAGATGGAATTTTGTACTGATGCGTGACTATTTTAAGACAAATTTGGATTACATCCAAAACTTTAGTGCACTAAATCCAACACAATACAAACACTTATTTAGTTTTTATCGTGTATCAAAATTATATCGCTTCAATATACTGGAGCCAAAGCTTTACCCTTTTACAACCTGTATTATACTCGTATCTCTTCTCAGAATACTGAAAACAAGACAAATCCATACGCGGGAACTATCAATGAAGGGACCCATTGCATGATCACCGACTAATGTTGTTTATTAGCGCCTCCACATTAGACCATTTGGCCCATGAGTCACCGACTAAAGATTGCACTTCAACCTGTCTTTCTTTTCGCCAATATAAAAACAAAACAATACAAATTAAAAGTCTGGCATGTTTTGTTTAACTTTTGACAATAAGGTCAAAGTAAGTAAACAAAGATTGACAATATATGGACAAGTAGTAATAGAAAAATATTAATGGGGGCAAACCGAGGATATTCCCATCCAGCCCTATATCATCCCGTGCAGGTTTTTCTTTTTTTTCCCCAATAAGAATAGAGCAAGAATGAATTTTGTCTTGTCCCATTCATAATTCAATTTAATATACATCTAATCTAAATTATCTATCTTATTGTGCAACATATGTATAACTTAAATTTATATATATATATCTTATTCATAATTTAATTTTGTATTTTATTATCTAAATAATATATACTACGTCTCTTATTTTATATTAATGATTAAAGATTAATATTAGAGATACTATAAATTTTAATATATAAATTTTACAAATTAATGTGATAATTTTTTAACACAATAAAAAAATTATAAAAAAAATTATTTATTATATTGTTAATGTGGTACCAAGCATATTCATCATTTTGTGAGCTTGTAAACCTTTTTGTAATAAAACTAATATTTGCCTTAGCATTTGCCATGCTTATCATAACTCATGGATTATTTTTTTGCATATATAATGTTTACTATTAGAAAGAAAACTATGGTCAAGAAAAATTAGTTAGTATAGGTCACGTTATATTGTATCCCCGAAGAGAATGCTAACAACACATACTGTTGGGTGTGAAACAGGAAGGTGTAGCAGTTGGGAGAAGTTTCGCTACTTTCAAGAACTATCATATTGATGGAAACAAAGAAATGATCGCCTTTGGGATGATGAACATTGCTGGATCTTGCACTTCATGTTACTTGACCGCAGGTACATTTTTTACAAGTCCAAAATATATAATATAAGAGGTACAAACAAACCCCACCTAATCCAAAGAAAATCCAAATTAGAACCTTGGTTAATTTGCCTTGGGCTAGATGATTTGGGCCCCTAGAAAAGTTATCACAACCCCACACTATTATAACAAGTAGGACTTAGCATTTTTCATGATCAAATGCTAATACACATGTAATCCAATGTGATTGCAGGGCCTTTTTCGCGAACTGCAGTGAATTTCAATGCAGGGTGCAAGACTGCAGTGTCCAACATAGTCATGGCAACAGCAGTGATGATCACATTGCTATTCCTTACGCCATTGTTCCACTACACACCTCTTGTAGTGCTCTCCTCCATAATCATAGCTGCCATGCTTGGCATTATCGACTATGAAGCCGCCATCCACCTTTGGAATATCGACAAGTTTGATTTCGTTGTCTGTATGGGTGCCTATATTGGTGTCGTCTTTTTCAGCGTTGAGGTTGGCCTTGTCGTTGCGGTAAGTGGATTAGGAACCTTATCCAAAAAATACAATATGTTCTAATTTATTGTTTAAAGTTGTTTATGTGGTTTGTATTTGAAAATGCAGGTTACACTATCCTTGCTAAGGGTACTCCTATTTGTAGCAAGACCAAGGACTTTTGCCTTAGGGAACATTCCCAACTCCATGGCTTACAGAAGCATTGATCAATATCCAATCGCTAATAATGTTCCCGGAGTTCTCATTCTCCAAATTGACGCCCCCATCTACTTTGCAAATTCAAACTACTTAAGGGAAAGGTACAAAGACATATGCAATATTCAAGTTGTTAATGATAACTCACTATTATTGAGCATGAAGAAAATATTTATCTTGGTACTAAACTTGTTCACAGAATCCAAAGATGGATTTACGAGGAGGAAGAGAAATTAAAATCTTCTGGACAAACCAGCCTACAGTACATTATCCTAGACTTGAGCGGTAAGTAATCAATTAGAAACAGTCTCTCTAGAACTCAATAAAGACATCAGTGTTTTATCCTATACAAAATTAAATTACTCTCGTCATAGCTAAAGATGCATTTACATATCACAGCTGTTGGTAGCATTGACACGAGTGGGATCAGCATGCTTGAAGAGGTTAAGAAGAATTCAGATAGCAAGGGTCTCAAGGTAAAAATTTTATTGCCATTTCTTTTTTCAAATTCATTGCCAAGAAATAGCTTTAGTTGATTATTAAAGTACTATATATGTTGTTTTCAATATAGCTTGTGCTAGCCAACCCAAGAAGCGAGGTGATTAAAAAGCTGGACAAGTCCAAATTCATCGAAAACATTGGTCAAGAATGGATTTATTTAACAGTAGCTGAAGCTGTGGCGGCATGCAACTTCATGCTACACACGTGCAAGCCCAATCCAGCTGCAATTGAATTACAAGGACGAGAAAACATGGTCTAAGCTATGATCAATTGCATAATTGATCCAAATGTTTATATGTACTAGATGCATCCATGAGTATTAGGCAAGAGCGTCCACCAATGATGAGGACCAATGCAGAGTGAGAAAGAGGGTATTTTTTTTGGGGTGTTTTGCTAATTCAGTATTGTACATGAAAATGAAATATGAAATGTAAGCTTATCGAACTAGTACTGAGGCAAGTGGCTTGATGGGGCCTGGGGTATTAAGTGATTCCCCGATTCCTACATGTAATGTTTCTGACTATAAAGTCTGTAATCGAAGTTTCAATACTTGGCCACACTTCTTCCTCAAAAAAAATACTTGGCCACACTTGTGGGGCACAATTGCATAATGGATCAACAGTGATATGTTAGATTCAGCTTTTAATAGAAAAGTACCATTACCACTTGACCATCATGGGCATCACATTCAGCAGGTGGCCTGTGAATTGTGATTAAGACTAACCATTTTGTTTCAGCCATAGAAATATAAGGCAAAGAACTAATCTGAAAAGGAAATGTCCTTAGATCTTGAATTGAGACTTGCATCTTATCGTCGACAGTTGACCTATAAATAGCAATACGCACATAAAAGAGAAGGTATCTTTTGTATATGCCGAATACGTGAAATAATTATTACGCATAAAGACCACGATTTAAAGTACTCGAGAATTATATAGAGCAACTGTTCACCAACACTTGTATATTCATCATTTTTATTTCTACTTGTTTGGTTTTAAGTCAAGTGCACAAGCATAAAGTTGAACCAGAATTGTTAGTCCTGTGCTGATAGACCTATGAGACTTTCAACTACTTCCCTCATTGTGAAAAGAAAAAACATATTATTGGGTTTTTTCATAGGCATTGTCCTATCACGTATGTCACACAATAGGAAATTAGATAATGTCTTTATAAGGGTCTCTTAAAAGTTAATCAATAACTCTAATTAGTCTAAACAAATTGAAGTGGAGTTTGTACTAACTTTGTTATAGGAAAAAACATATTGAAATATCATGTTAAATATGGTGTACTTGCAGCTTATGTGCGTGTCTGGATGCTCCCATATGATTATTCTAAAAAATGTCAAGTCACCCATGTGAACTCTACAACTAAAATTCTAGTTCCTACAACAATGTAAAACGGGTACTATTATCTATGTGTTCAGATCCTAAAGAAACTCAATCGAAAAGCTTTAGTTTTGAATTTGGAAGTTTATGGGATGACCTCGTTAACTAATTAAGAGACATTTATCAACCGAATAAGTTACCCTTCAAGTTAGGACTTCAAAAGAAATATGTAGCCATGCAAACCATAAGAACCTCCAAATAAGTGGAGAGCCCAACTGGAAGAAGCTCTTAGAACTTGTGAAAACCAGATGTATTTTTTTCCTCCATTATATTCTATCTAAAGTCATATACTCTTGTTACTTTCTTAATTGACATGAAATGTCATTTTTCTTAATTAATTCTACTATTACAATTTTCCAGTTATAGTAAAACTGGAAATTGCTTACTTTTTCTTCTTTTTTCCTCTACTAATTTTATTAAACCCTTGTTGGTTATGGTTCTCTTCAAATTTATTTCCTATTTTGTGATACTCAGTTGAATAAGTGAGTGCCTCTCTATTTGCTTTCATGTATTCAGCAACTCCAAAGATTATCACATTAAGCATTTGAGAAGCTAAATTTAGGATATGCTTTATTAGAAGATGTCAGCGCAACCAAGTTACCAAGTCTTATCCTGATCTAAGCTAAAAAATTCCAGGTTTTAGGAGATCAATATGAACCAAGTCTTATCCATTGTCCATGCTGAAGCCCCATCAACAAGACCCATATCACATTTTTCACTCTTGATTTGTGCAATTATTTGTATGTCAGATATGGCGCTTGCTTTAATTTATAAAATCTCTCCATCAACTATCTTTGCTTACCATTGCAACTCTCAGGTCCAGTTTCTTGTACACTAATTTAAAATAGACATGACCACGTTTAATTGACTCAGAATTGATTACAATGTTAATATGCATGCAAGAATCACACAAACACTATAAATCCTTCCCACATTAGCTAACTGAATTTCCCTGTATCTAGGTAAAGCTAATTCAGGATGATGAAATATTCATCCTTAATTCCTGTTTAGTGATATCACAATATAATTTATATACGCCTATGGTAATTCACTAATCATTTTTTAGAACCGTAACTAATTCTTAAGTAGATTACCAACTTTCCCAAAGGTCTCATATGTAGTACCAAGCATGTAAGTAATAGAAGAATTGAAGAGATACACATGTGATGGTCTCTTATCAGAACAATAACACACAATATATGAACATGAAAGATGATAGATTCCGAACCACCAATTCATCCTTCCTTTAAGCAGAAATCAAGATAAAAGAATGATTTAGAAGTTAACAATATCAGTGAATCAGAATAACACAATTAATGAGGAACACAGTAACAAGTTCTTTATATACGAGTAAACACAGACCAATAAATTAAAAATTGTTTCATTGAAAATTAGATAAATGGAGATCTGGAATACCTGTGTTAGCACTATTTATAAGATATAGCCATTTTAAACACTTTTAAGCCAATTACTTCCAAGAGTTCCTGACATTGATGTTAGTAATATAAAATCGGCACCAGAAATGACTCACTTAGTTCAAGGGCCAAAGCCCTCGTTTTCATCAGATTACAGGAAACGCAATCATATAATAAAAATTCTCTGCAAAACAAAACCACTCAAAAAGCCTGCAGAATTTCCAGAAAGAGTTTAAAGCTGACTACAAGAAAGATATGACAAAGAAAAGCACCTATTGGCAAGCATTTACCACATCAAAGCAGGAACTTGCATACCAAATCAAGGCAAAACACATACAACTGATGTTGCGTCTTTCTTTTGACTTAAAGCCCTCTAACTTTAGCAGACCTCCAAAATTTATGAGATGGATCCCATGCCAAGATAAGAAAGAGTATTAAGATTTGGGCAGCGTTTCCCTGAATACACGAGGAAGCACTTCATGGACGCTGATGTCAAGAACCTCCGGATCCCTGAAAAGGGTCCTAAGATTAAGGTTCTGTATGTTTTAACAAGAAAAAATTGTATGGAAAGGAGTCTATCAATGCTATTCAATTGGACACTGAATACTACAAAGTTCTATATGATAAATTATTGAATGATTATATTAATAAAAGATGAGGACATGCATAGTGGCCTGTTTCCTTGAAAGCAGTGGGTTACATCCTAAAACTCAAAAAAGGAACCAATCTCTATCAATATGAAGAATTAATTAGATTTGAAATCAACGAGGAATCAATATACTAGGATTCCCAAAAAAAAAAAAAAAATCAGTTTCACTTTCTCGATTTTTCCTTCTTAAAAGAAAAACAAACCATAACTGGGTGAATTGGGGGAGTGATATGGATCAGTATTAAAGCTCCACAAGGGAGTTAAAAACTATCACTTTTCTTATTTTCTTTTTTAAAGTTAAAAACTATCACTTTTCACCTGGGTATAGACAAAAAAGAATGAGATGCGATGGACCTGCCAGTACAGACTGTTCAATCAAATCACTAGCTTCAAAAAGTAATACATGTTCCTGAAATGATTAATGTATGTTGCATACATTAAACAGACCCTTTATTATGGGTTTTACTAACATATGACCTAAGGGCATACATTATTAAACCATTTTAGGAAACTTTTGATAAGAAAATGAAAAGGCAACTAACTTTTTTGACAGCTTTTTCAATTTCTCATCAAAAAATTTCTAAAATTGATGATTAATGTAACTGGACCCATTTATTAAAGGAAGAGCATTTGTCTCAAAACAGCTTTGGCAATGATACACTCGGGGTAACTACTATCGAAATACTTTTCTGTATTCTAAACTAATTAATAATCATTGATAACACTCATGATGGATAAGATTGAATGCAAGAGAGACAGAGAGAGACAAAACCTGCACACTGTTTGTCCCATTTCGCTGGAACTGGGAATAAACCAAAGCTGTCGCAGGGAAGGGGACTCGAACTGAACAAAGAAACCATCGTGTTGCCCATGTTTCCACTTTCTAGATCCTTGACCTTTCCAGACCTGCAAAAGGGTGTTTTGGTACTGGTTGTCAACTACACATTCAATTTCTAGACTGCATAAGCCTTTTTTTCCTAGGCAACTGAATAAGTTATCGCTCTTTATGGAATACAGATATGGGCATATCAGATAGAGCAGCTCGTGTCTGTAACTTTCTAATTAGGGTAATGGCATATCAATTAAAGCAGGATCATAACTGCCTGATTAATCTTTCAACAGTTATTACACTTGGAACCATCAGCCACATTCTATAGAGAAATAGCAAATTGCACTGCACCACATCAAATCATTATTTGGGTTTTTGACTGTCAACAAGCAACTATCAGCCATTAATTGTGTTAGTAGGTGAAGGCATATTTCAAACTTTTAGAAATACTAGAACCCAAATTTGTGGTGTGACCTCCAACAAGTTACCAACTAACCAGTTGCCATTTTCATTACACCTCACACACACATATAATGACCTATAGCACTTTCTATGCAGTGCCCATTCAATGGTAAAAATCTGAAGACGAAGAAACTTTTTTAGCACTCTACAATAGCAAGTGTAAGCATCAAAATTAAAGTTGAGACATCTTGAGACATGCTTCTATTAGCATGGGGATAAAATATTGGGAGGTATCAAGCTTGTCACATGATAAAGTAAACATCCATGTCCCGAAGAACTTAAAAGTTACCTGTGGGTAAGATATGATACTTTTGGGAGCCACCACACAGGCCGCTCTGGAGAAAGAATCATCAGCATACTGCCTAAGAAATGAAAAACAACTGCTATGTGTATGGGGTGATTCAAAGGCCTGGCACATGCAAAAGATAAAAGTAATCAATAAAAATGTGTAAGAAGCAAATACAAGCTACAAATGATGGACAAAGAGAACATGCATGTAAGTGTTAGAAACTTATTGCTAGATAAGATTAAAAAAAAAAAATTCAAAGTTGAGTTCACATATGTAACCTGAACAACATAACATACTGAATATCAGCATTCAAACTTATATATGCAAAAAAAGTATTGACATAATTTAAATACCTTATCAATATTTACAACTGGAGCATATTTATCAGTCTGGGTCTTTTCATTATCAAGAAGGAAGTAGACTCTTGGATCCACTTTAGACGTTTCATGCCATGATTTTACAGCAGTCTCCATTGTCTCAACAAGGAAAGAGAAAATCTCTTTCCAGGATTCTTCAGGTCCCCACTTTTCCGACTGCAAAGATAATGACCAATTTAGTCCTCCTTATTTGTGAATACTGAAAACAAATCCTAACCCAGATAGTCTACTGATGGTCTCAACATAAGTAGCTGATAAAGTAGTAAACTCTTACCTGCATTAGACAGTTTCAGAGGATACATAAAACTGCTCTATAAGAGAGAAGGAAAGATGACAAAGCAGAACACAAAGATTAAAGCAAATAGAAACAATTATATTATATCACTATTACTAGAAAGTTTATTAAAGAAAACGAGAATAAGTCAAGCTAAGGCTCTGTTTGTTTCAACCTAAGCATATTCTATGGGAAAGTACGAAAATTACTTATCTTCCATGGTTTGGTTGGACTCCCAAAAATAGTCATGAAAAAGATTTCCATGTTTTGGTTGGTTCACACAAAATCCATCAAATTACAAATGCAGCTAAGCCTATAAATATTGCAAGGCAAAGCTCAATGAATAATCCTAAATAGTCCAAAAATACCTTGGGCACACTTTGGCTACAGAATGAAAACCTAAAAGTCAATCATTTTTTTTTTTTTTTTTTTTTTGGGATAAGTTAGAAACAGCCACTTTCACATAAATAAAACCATCAACCCAATTACAAGAAACAAATCTTCCAAAATCACAATTTTTAGCACCAAATTCTTTAGACAACAGTTACCCATAATTCTTGATATAGGAATCATGCTCAAAATTGAGAATGAACCAAAAGTAATCAATTCTAGAAACAAAAATATTAAACCCAGAAAGTATAAGCAACCAAGAAGAACAAGCCCCAATTCTCATCAAAGTTGGATTTGATTTTGTGGAAATTCAGTTGATTTGGTTATCATCCCAGTCCCACCACAACGTTAGGATTTTTGAGAGAATACCCGACAACATTCTCTTCACTTTCTAGCAGCAATTGCTCAACAACACCATAGCCTCAATGAAACTTGGACCCAAGGGGCTTCCAATAGAGCTCATTGTTCACATCAAAGTTGGATAAACCAAAATTTTCCAAATCAGATGGCACCAATTTTGGAATATCATTGTTCACCACAGAGAACCTTTTCAGCCTCTCGAGGTCATAGTGATACGAAATCAAACTGCAGGCAATGAGAAAGGGAAAGGACAGTGGGACTTCATGGGAGAGTGACAAGAGGTAGATTTGGGGATGGATGAGACCTGAGAAGGTCTTGCCTGAAAAGTTGAGGTTATGGAGGCTCACTGCCACTGGTGGGCTGCGTCGACAGGAAGATAGGAAGAATATGGTGGGGCTTCATGGGAATGATATGCTCTCTTTTTTGGGTGAAAAGTAATCTAGAAGAACTCCTAGTGGGGATCAAACCTAGGATGTCTGGGTCTACTGCTCATCCCAAGCCTCCAACCACTAGGCTGCACCTTGACAAGTGGCACTCTACTTTATAACTATAATTATATTACTCCCCCCCCCCCCCCCCGCCCCGCCCCCTTCTCCCCTCCTTAGTACTGCTTGTACAACAACTAAGCCTTAGTCCCAAAATTTTAGGGGTCAGCTATGGATCCTATAACATATGGAAAATGGTTTATGCCTAAAATATTTTCCACTTTTTTTAGCATCTTTAATTTTAACAATAACCAGCAAAACATTTTTTGTTGACAATAAGTTTTCAGCTGTACCAAGACCAGAAAATTTGGAATACAATTTTGGGAAATTGTTTTATGTCAAAAGAATCGGAGTCTAAATCACTATATTTATAGAACAACAAAAAACAAGAGAAAATATATGAAAATTTGGAGTTTATGCTTGAAAAATACACTCACCATTTCAGATTTCAACTTCTCCAAATGCTTTGCCATATCAATATTGGATCTCTTGTTCTCCACTTCTTGAGCTCTCTTTTTATCTCTCGACAACTGGGAAATCCTCTTGATCTTTTTTGAAACTTCAGAACTTTGTGGATTGTATTGCAAAGCTGTTTGAAAGGCAGCTAAGGCCTACAATATGTGGATAGGATAAACATCAGTAGCAAAATACCAAAACCACGAGCCCTGGTTCAGAAGAATCATTGTCACAGAAAATAAAAATAATAGTAACTTTAAAACATACATCATCATATTGTTCCATGGCCTCTAATATGCATCCTTTCCTGAAATATCCCTGTAGGTGCATCAAAACAGTACTGTTTAAGGAAGAGGTTAGGACATCAAGTACAATTAATGTTTCATATGCATGTATATACGTACCTTTTCCCACTGGGGTTTCAGTTTAATTGTTGTCTCAGCATCAGCAAGTGCTTTATTAAGCTTAACCAACTGTAGAAATGCAGCAGCACGGTTGCTGGCCAATAATGGAACATTATAAATGAAAAGGTTGTTTACACAACATATGCATTCAGGAATACCTATCTAGATTCTAATCTTAGCTACCATACAATGCAAGTTTAGGGTGGTGTTTATCCTACCATGATACTTCTCCTGATCAATCTGCAATTTCAGTATCTAAATGCTAAAGCAAAGTACCATTTCATATTTATGCATACTGACATGAATACCCATCTAGATTCTAATCCTAGCAGCCATAATTATCTTCTACATCTTTTTCCATAGGTAGCTCAGTAAATGCATAAATGTGATCAGGAAAAATGAAGGCTGTGGTCAATGAATAAGGAACTACAGATGGCAAGCATGCTGGAAATAAACATTGTGGAGAAGGCTTTATTACACACCATCAGGGATCTACCAAATCCAAATTATGTCCCAAAGTAAATTCACACTCAATAAGAAAAGCACTGGCTGCTTTCAAATCCCTCCTCTTCAAAAGCATTATCTTCAGAGTAACATCATGATCTTGTCCAATTGTGTGACACTCAAGGTGACTGAGTACATCAAGCAGAAATTATCCAAACCTTGCAATGAAGAATTGAATAGACCATAGGCCCGTAACTTAAAAATCAACTAATTGGGCCTGCACTGAATACATCTCTCTTCAACCAATGCAAAATGAGATCATTTTATTGGTTGGCTGATGCCTCCATCTCCCTTATGTCATATTAACTTCCTCACAAAGCACAAAAACCAACTGTCGCTTCACTAGTATCCAACTACCTTAAACAGCAACAACAGGGTGCTCATGCCGAAACATTATGAACAATTCATGTGGTGTTCCATCTCGCGTGTAATTGTAAAAACTAAGTTTTATGGACATCACTTAATCGCACACTGGTCTCAAAAACTCATCAACAGCTAAAACTCCCCACTACATTATACTGCCTCACATCCAAGGACAAAGCTTATGTAAAATTTAAATCCACATTGTCTCCTTGTAAAGCTCAAATGCATAAACGCATAACAGACACAAACAAAACCCATTTCAATTTCCAGCGTACGTAAAGCTTCTAAAGTTCTAAACCGATATACCACGTGAACAGTGAAGTAAAAACACTAACAGAGATCAAAATCACAATAAAAAAAAAAGAACCCAACAAAATGAAATTTGCAAAGTACCCATTTGACAGAATCAAGTTAACTTTGAAACCCAGAAACCAAAATCAAAAATTTCTACGAAATCATCAAACTTTAACCAGAAATGCTAAAAAAAATTAAGAGTAACCTTACCTATAAAGAGTGGGGTTAGAAGGGTCAAGCTTGATGGCTTGGGTGTATAAAGCAGCGGCTTTGAGGTAATTCCCAGCTTTGAAAAACTCATTGCCTTTGTCTTTCAAAGACATCTCACCACCACCACCACCTCCCGATGAGCTTACCGCACCCGATTTTGGCTCTGCTGTTGCTTCACTCATTCTTCGTTTTTGTTTTTGTTCTTTTTGGTTTGTGGGGGTATTAGTAGGGTTTATGGGGTTGCTCTGTGACACAAAAAGAAAAGGCTGAATGATATTCTCTCTCTCTCACAGCACTAGCAGCTCCTGCTTGATTGCTTTGGGGTCTCTTTCTATCTATGTTGAAAAGGAACAATGAGGGAGGGAGCGATACGATGCGTTTTGGGGAACACTTCTACATTGTGGCCAAAAAAAAAAAATTTTTTTTTTTTTTTTTTTTTTGGTTATTAGGCCTGTTTTTGGATTGTAATTAAAATTATAAATTATTTCACTATTCAGCTTATTTTTGCTATTATTTATGAGTCTCAATATACTTTTTAGTACTATTTATGGACTCATATACTATTTTAACTAACTTTTACCTTTATTTACAATACTTTCAGTAATAAATTTTCAATTTCAACAAAATAAATGGTATTCAAACAGAAGTAAGGCGTAATTCAATTACGGGTGTCCTGTTTCTCCTTTGGTGCAAGAAAAACTAGCTCGATATGAGAGTGGGGCAAGTTGAGTGTGGGGTGGGTTTAGAGGTTTTTACAATTCCTAATGAGATAACTCTTACGTTGATGTGAGGTATAGATGAAACAAAAATGAAAAAGACACTTGTAAGAGTATCAGAAGAGAGTCATAAATAAGTGATTTCAAATTATTAATGGAATATGTATTAAAAAAACACATTATAACTAAGATATGCATTAAAAAAATTATACATAAATAATTTAAATATATGTGTATATACACATTTAGGATAAGGTAAGCAAAACTCATCCTAGTCCCATTACCTCTTCAAGACGAGGAAAACTCACACGAAACGAATCGAGAAAAGATAGGTGAAGTAGTCAACAGTTTTTCTATCACTTTTTGTTATCCCCATTGTAGATAGTAGATTTCTTCAGTCTCAATTAGGGAGTTTTTCTTTTTATAATTCAATTAAAGGGCTTTGTAAACTAATTAAACTATTTACAAATAATTTGAACTTTGACTACAAAAATTGTTTATATTCATTAATAGACAATTAAAGTTATCCTAGCCTAGGATTCCTAACATTAAATTTAGGCTTAAGTCTCAACTATCAAACTAATCAAACTTAAATATAATAATGTAATTAAACTATTTACAAATAATTTGAACTTTGACAACAAAAATTGTTTATATTCATTAATAGACCATTCAAGTTATCCTAGCCTAGGATTCCTAACATTAAATTTAGGCTTAAGTCTCAACTATTAAACTAATCAAACTTAAATATAATAATGTATTTGCAAATAATCTTGAAATTCTATCCATTTTTGTATCGCTCATGATATATATAATAACTAGGGCACCTATTATATATATATATATATATATATATATATATATATATATATATATATATATATATATATATATATATATATATATATTAATATGACGAGGGCATTTTACCATTCCTAGCCTTTATGATGCCAACAATTTTTGTTACAACTATTATTGAAGTCACAAAATTAGACCCAAATAAAGAAATCATGGAAAATGACGAATATATGTTAATCTTTTATATACTAGAAATTGCATCTTAGAAGGTAAGAAGATATTATGGTCACATTTAAGTAGAATTGTCATGGTTGATCACAAATTGCTTTGAAACAAAACAAAACCAGCGTTAGAAATTACTTTAATAACAATAATAATAAACTAATAAGAACCTTAATCCATTAAGTCAAATTCAAATGATTTTTTTTCTTTTAATTAAATGACTATTACTAAGAAGAAGAAAGCAAAGGCCCTGAGGACCAATTCATGTGTGATAACTGATAAGCAAGAGACAGGAATAACCGATTGGGAGGTACAAGAGGCAACCTAACGCTGCAACCCAATAATTGGGCCAAAGAAATTGCATTTGTGATAAGTCTTCACCTTGGGGAACTGCAAGGCCTCATTTTTGTTTGTAAGGCTTCCGTTGTAATTTCCCTCTCTTTACAAGTAAACTGAAATTGTAAAATGAAAGGGTTTATTACTTTATTTTTAAGCCAATTCGAAGCAAAATTCCTCAATGACAACTCAAAAGCCATTAATGTATTCACGTGTATGCATATGCATGGATATACCTAAAAAATATATATTAAGATGTATAGTATAATACTTACATATATAATTAAAATATTATTGATAGTTATTCTTAAAAGAATATTATTAGGTAGAAAATATAAATTGTCAATTTTTTTTTATGTTCATTAATTTTAAACTCTTTGATTTTTTTATGTAATAACTCACTTTGATGGA
The DNA here is from genome assembly GCA_030820535.1 of Quercus parvula. Classification (NCBI taxonomy): domain Eukaryota; kingdom Viridiplantae; phylum Streptophyta; class Magnoliopsida; order Fagales; family Fagaceae; genus Quercus; species Quercus parvula. The sequence continues at coordinate 967,094 of JAUAME010000009.1, forward strand.
TATTTATGATGTGGTCCTACATTTGACTTCAAAATTAGGAAATAAAATTTTCTCTAAAAATAAATAATTTATGACACACGGTGCAAAATTGGACTTCAATTATAAAATCTAATTGGATTTTATCTAAGTTTTGTCTCTATATATATATAGACTAGCATGTAACCCGCATTATGTGCGGCTACAATTCTACATACACTGAAATTTGTAAATCTTTTACCTCAAATAAATAAATAAATAAAAATTTGTAGATCATATGTATAGCTATAGTATTTTAATAGTTTTAGGTTGTATTTTTTATTTTAAATCTCTTTCTATTCCTACTGTAGCTTATATTTATCTTTATCATGATAATTTCATATAATTTGTTGTTAGCACTTATTTTAAATATTCTATCATACAGTTTCAATGAGGTGTTTTGATCCTGATTAACACATGAATGGTTTTATTTGGAAGAAAGCATTGTCCATAATAAAAACCTAAGATATAGGCTTTTATTTGATGAAAAGAAAAAAGATATAGTTTTTTACTTTCATTTATCTTTTAATGATATAAAATAAATTTTAAAATGTGAATTTCAATTAGCTCAATTGATTGTGTGGGGACGAGGGCCCAAATTTGTATACTGGGCCTTAAGCCCTATTTGATAATGTGGATACGTTCGAGGAGAAGTAAACGATTAGATAGGCCTCAAAATGGAGGATCACATACAGAAAAAGGTGGGAGAGTACAGTCCGAGGAGGTTATCCTTCTCGGATGGGGTGAATGTCGGTCAAGCAAGTATTTAGGCAACTTAGGTGACCTTCTAGGAATTTTCAGCAATAAGGATGAACTTCAAACACATACGGAAATGATAAGAATGCAGAAATATCTAAGAGAAAAGCTGTTACCACCGCATTCAATGTACTGCAGCAACTTTTCTAGTTGCATTTATATGTAGAAGGCCCCTGAACAATGTAGTCTCAACCACTACTGTTCACAGAGAGTTAGAGAAGATGCCTGATGGGACCTGTATTCAAGTGAAAGTTTAGATGATTAATAAGTGTACGATTGAGATGGTCGGAAAAGAAATTATATAATGTAAAAGACTCCCCATAAGAGGGGGATCGAAAAACGTAGTGAAAGGGAGGAGAAAAATAATTACTGTAACTTTAAGTGTTGTATCAACTTTCAGAAATAGTGAAATCAATAACAGTTCATCTTCTCGGACAACCATTACGTCACGTTTTATGTGTGTTTCTCTGCTTGTTCATATTTTGAACCCTTGCTAGCCGTTGTTCAATTTGCTAAGAGTCCAGCTCTTACACCCACTCTCTACAAATTCATTGTATTGAGCTCATTGGGCTCATATCCCAACTCTTTTGTGCTTAGGCTATAAATCGTGACCCTACAAATTGAAAATATCTCTAAAAAAAGATAAAGTTTAAAAAAAATTAAAATACTGGAAACACACACAAAAAAAGGCCTTCAATTAGTACAACTAGGAAGTTGCTCATGCGATGCACAGATAATTTTGTAATATTTTATGTAAGACAGTTTTAAAAAATATTGTACATATATTATAACGAAAAAGTAAACTAATTTAGAGTAAAGAAACATATACATTTTGAGATATTAATATTTAGTTTAGTAGTTTTATTGCACATTAGTAGCATTCTCAAGGTAAGATTAATTAGTTTTTTTTTTAATATGAAAAAAATAAATGCAAATGAGTAATTGGACCATAAAAATCAACTAATTTATGTTGTGTTTACAGATTGCATATCATGAAATGAATGTATGTCAAACTCTCTCACCGTCTTCCACTCATCAATAGTGCGACATTAAGATATAGCGTGGGTAAATGCGTATGCATGTGTCTTATAGATGATTTAAAACCATGGTAGAATATGGCTTTACATTGCGCACCAAATATTCTCTCTACTTATATACCCAAAACAAAAACTATCTAACCAAATTACCTAAACCAAAATCATATTTAAGCCCCTAATTAACAAAAAAAAAACACCCATAAGGGTTTCGGCGACTTGACGGTGGTCAGAGGCTAGTATGACGAAAGTGGCAGTTCTTCAGATTCCTCTTTCTCTCTCTTATAAATACTGTGTCAATCTCTGGTATATTTTATTTTTGTAATAGTAAAAAAAAAAAAAATGCATTTCATTTAACAATTCACAACATTTGCAAAATTAGAGTGCCACATGACAAGATCTTATGTTCTCCCGCATGAGATCTATGCTTTTATATATATATTGAATATTGATGGGTAAATTCACACCTACTAATAGAGTGTGTTTGGATTTTTTTTTTTCTCCATCTAATTGCTTATTTGTTTAATGTACTACAAAAAATGAGGAGTTTTATTTTTGTGTGCAAGAAAAGCCAAAATAAGCCCAAATCTTCTAGATACACCAGTGTGTGTGTGTGTGTGTGTGTGTGTGTGTGTGTGTGTATGGCGTTTTGGAGAAGAAATTCATATTCAATGTTTATATTTTTTAATGTCTTTTCCCTTTCAGAGAATGACAAAATTTGGCAATAAACTTGGAAGTGAAATAATAGTTCTACAACTTCATTCAATATCTTTTTATTAGATATGAATTTTGACAAATCTACCATTAGATTACATTTTCTTTTTATATCATTCATACATGCTAAATTTCCAGAAAATTAAAGACAAATAACTACGTCATCAATCAAATGTTTAATTTTTTTTTTTTTTTTTAAATTGTAGTCTAAAATTATATATGCATAACAAATAAGTTTATGGATTGAGCAGTAAATAAAATCTTGTGGGGACAAGGTCCCAAATTTGTATACTAGGCCTTAGGTCCTATTTGATAACATGGATATGTCTGAGGAGAAGAAAACGATCAGATGAACCCTAGAATGGAAGATCACATAAAGAAAAAGGTGGAAGGTTACAGTCCGAGAAGGTTATACTACTCGGATAAGATGAATGTTGGTTAATCGAGTACTTAAGTAACTTAGCCGACCTTCTAAGAACTTCTAGCGATAAGGATGAACTTCAAGAGTGTACGAAGAGGATAAGAATGCAGAAATATCTAAGAGAAAAGCTGTTACCACCGCATTCAATGTACTGCAGCAACTTTTCTGACCGCATTTATGTGGAGAAGACTCCTGAACAGTGTAGTCTCAACCACTACAGCTCACAGAGAGCCAGAGAAGATGCTTGATGGGACATGTACTCAAAAGTGAAGGTTTGAATGGCTGACAAGTGTGTGATCAAGATGGTCTAAAAGAAAATTATATAATGTAAAAGACTCCCCATGAGGGGGGGATAGAAGAAAATTAAGAGGGAGGAGAGAAAAAGAATTATTGTAGCATCAACTTTCATAAACAATGAATTCAATAATAATTCATCTCCTCGAACAACGATTTCCTCAAGTTTTATATCTATTTCTATGCTTGTTTATAGTTGAGATCCTTATTAGCCGTTATTCCATTCGTCAAGAGCCTAGCTTTTTCACCTACTTTCTACAAATTTATTGTATTGGGCTCATTGGGCTTATATCCCAATCATATTGGGTTTGGGCTCCAAATAGTGACCCTACAAATCCAATTAGCACAAAATTTGATGTGTGTGAAGAACATAAAAAATATGCAATCTAATAGTTAGATTTTCAAAATATATAATTATGTGAATTTTTTCAATGAGAATTGTAGCCAAAATTAATCATTCAAAAAATTACTAATAATGCTCATCTAGTCATCCAGCATATTCTTTTTGGAATTTTTTTTTTTTTTCCTCCTTTCTTCTTTCTTTCTTTGTGCTGATTACAAGCAAAATAAGCAGAAAAAGGTCCACTGAGGGACCCTATTACTAACCCTTTAGGCTTTAATTGGCACTATTACTTTTTTCCGTCTGTGACCAATCAAATTCATGTTAAGTGCTTTGCTGATTTTCTCTTGGTGCCACTTCAGTTTCAAAATCTAATTACCTCATTTTTCTTAAGTTTCTTTCTATTTTTTCAACATCGTGTTTTTAATCCACATCTCTGACGGTGTACAAGGTTGTTGTTGACAATTGCTGACCTTTTCTTGCTTAATTAAGTGATTTGGTCTTAAGAGTTTGGTATTATGGACTTTAGGAAACGACATTCTAGAAACTGATGTAATATAATCATTCTTTTAAATTGACTATTACATTTTTAGAGTGACTCCTCCTTGTCTTGGTATTGCTTATGTTTCAGCTAACTTGCCATTAAGCATGGCTGCATTATTTAGGCTCATATAAAAGTTTCATATTTTGCTAGAACTGTATGACTGGATTCCTCTTAGGCCTAAACTTCATTCTTTGCATTTGTCTAGAGTTGGAAACTAGGAAATGCAAATACAATTTCTATGATTTCTGGCTAGGCTCGTTTAAATTCTCTCTCAGTGCGCTGTGTTGTACAATTTTCTATTATATCATTGACTTCATATCTCTCTCTCTCTCTCTCTCAAATTTCAACTCTCTAGTGGGTTCTAATTAATTGAATTTTAAATCACAAGAAAAAGAAAATTGTGTTAATTCAAGCACGATTGAATAGACCACGCAACCAAGTAATCGTAGCTCTTACTAAAGCCTACCTGCTCTGCTAGGTGACTTAACTCAGTCTATGATCTCAAGTATATATAATGTTTGCTTGGAAAAAATAAATGGTGTAAAATACACACATTCAAATGTTTTCAAAATTGGCTCTCTCTCCCTTTTTGCTTTTTCATGGAACCTCTTTATTAAATTTGGGAACAATACAAGAGAATGTATATGTAAGCATTTAGTTCATCAAAAAAAGAAAAGAAAAAAAAGTATATGTAGGCATTTCTTTCATGAAATATATATATATATATATATATATATATATATATATATATATATATATATATATATATATATATATATATATTTATGTTGGCATTTCTTTCTTTTATTTTTTTAATTGGACGATTTTTTAAAGCTTATTCACTGATTACTTTAACCAAGTTTCAACAAATAAATAAAGTGTTCATTTAACGTACGTATTTAGGTTTGTCTTTTTTTTTTTTTTTGGTAAAGAGGAAAATGCATTAACGAGGACTTAAGGAAAAAGGGGATGTTCAATGATGGTTCTGTTATGATACAGACCCTCTTTGTCTGAGCTTAAGAGTTCCCAAAGATTCACAGGTGGATCATCATACAAAATAAGAGTCTGTTGGGTTTTGTGGAGCCTAGTTTTGTGTTGATCCGGTTTGACGACTCGACTCAACTCGAATAATTTTGAGTGATTTTTAATGGGAGATTTACTAAGGTTTAGTCCATGGAGCGGAGGCTTGGGCCAATAGGCTCAAGCCGGAGCGCTCATGGACAAGCCTCTTGGGGGTCCGGGGGCAATGCCCCAGAGAAAATTTTTGGGGCCTGTTTTGTATAGAAAACGCAATTTGTAATTAGGATTTTATTGTGGGTGTTGTAGCCGTGTTTTTTATGAGAGAGGAAAAAATCGTAACCGCACCTTGTATTCTTCCCTGATAATAATGAAATTCCTACAATTCCGTGGATGTGAGTAAATTGCCGAACCATGTAAATATTGTCTTGTACGTGTGATTGTTTTCTCTAGTGTGTGTTTTCTCTATTTTTTTTGTTTCTTACAGGTTGGGAATTCAGATTAATTCCCTACAGAGTTCTATCTTGCTTAGTTCCTAATCGGACCAAGAGGTTAGCATACATATTTGCTTCACGAAAGCAGTGATCAATCTGAACTTGGGCTATTTGGGAAATCAGCTGCCTGCAATCATAAACAAGAAGCATAGCACACATTAAAAAATAAAACACTACATAAAGTCAGCTGCCTGCTGTAATACTAAAACCTTCCATCGGGTCAATGTGCCTCCATGGTGAATTTAAAATGTCGGTTTGGGTTCACAAGAATCAAAACACTGCACAAAGTCAGTGGTTTAATTTGATAGGTTCAGATTGAAAACTGCTAACTTTCTCATTGTAGTCTTCCTTGCTCTTCAAAAGTATGCTTAATCCAACCAACTATGAAATAAACAAATCCAAGTTGTAATAGAAAATGTTTTTCTGAATTTTTAGAACCATTTACTGCGTCAATGGGTGCAAATGTGAAATATATGACTAATAATAATAATAATGGACATACAATATTAAATTATAGTTCATTTCTGTTGTGAGATCATAGTCTCATTATGAATCTCCAACAACCATGACATGATATATATTTTTCATGACTTTCATAATTTAAGATGGTGAGCCTTGTGGATAACCAAACAAGATCCGAACATATCTAGGCCTTCAGCTACTGCATGGGGTCCCACTGGTTAAAACTTAAAATACTAAAGTAGATTAAGTCCCATCTGATGATTGACAAATCAACCTAAGATTCATTTCCCAATTCATTGTTGAAAGGACCGGCATTTAAGACATGTCTAACAAATTTTACTTTCTGATGCCTGCCATTTTCATGACCTTGTCTTGGGTCCTAGGAAACTATTTGAATTGAGACTAGGGACACCATCTAATATCTTTGTTAAATGATCCCACTAGAAAAATTACAATTACTATTATAGCTGCAAAATATATGTTATAATTTGTTGAATAATCCAGCCTTGAGTTGAATCAATATAATAAACCAAACAGGTTTAAGAACCGTGTTTTTGGTAAGATCAGCTACCAAACTCCATTCCAACTTTCCACGAGAAACAAAGGCCATGCTGGTGCATTACAGTGAACCATGCAAAAGAAGAAAAGCTTATAAAATATATACAGAGAGGAAGTGTGAAATGTGAACATTCGTCTCACCTTCTTAATAATGAGTCAAATTCAAATATAAAACATATTAGTACTTCTGTACTCCAATAATTACAATACCTCACTCTACCAACAAAATAATCACAAGGAAAATGAAAACTGAGATATTGTCAAAGTTTGATTAACCTTTTAACTTACGCACCATATCTTATGCAATGAATCGCTATCACCATCAAAACTTCTTCTTTACCCTTCTATAAATCAGGGTCTAATTGCCTTAAACATCAAACAAGAATGAACAACCCAATACCAATACATGGCATATTTTTCAAAATGAAGTCTAACCCACATCTCACTCTAGCCCTTTGGGGCATCTTCTCTCTCATATTCCTCTCCAAGCCCTCTCACCAAGCTTCAAACTTTCCACCACCACAACCACCACTCCCAAACCCAAGACTCCTAAAGGCTTATACTGCCCTCCAAGCATGGAAACACTCAATCACCTCTGACCCCAAAAACATTACCTTAAATTGGTGTGGCCCAAATGTCTGCAATTACACTGGTGTGTACTGTGCGCCAGCCCCAGATGACCCTCACGTTATGACAGTGGCTGGAATAGATCTAAACCATGCTGACATAGCCGGTACACTACCAGAAGAACTAGGCCTCTTGACTGACCTTGCTTTCTTCCACATAAACTCCAACCGCTTCTATGGCACTATCCCTGATTGCTTTCGCTACCTTCACCTTCTCCATGAGCTTGACATTAGTAATAACCAATTTTCTGGTCCATTCCCTTCAGTTGTTCTTTACATTCCTTCACTCATATTCCTTGATATCCGATTCAATGAATTCCAAGGAAGCATCCCTTCACGCCTTTTCGACTTGAAACTCGATGCTTTGTTCATCAACAACAACAAGTTCCAAACATCTTTACCTGAAAACATAGGCAACTCTCCAGTTTCAGTGATTGTTTTTGCCAACAACAACCTTAATGGTTGCTTGCCTTCGAGTTTGTCGAACATGAAGGACACTTTGAATGAGATTATACTAATGAACAGTGGATTAAAAGGGTGTGTGCCCCCAGAGATAGGGTTGCTAGACAAAGTGACAGTGTTTGATGTGAGCTTTAACGAGTTGGTTGGTGCTTTGCCTGAATCAATAGGGAAAATGAAGAGCTTGGAGCAATTGGATGTGGCGCATAACAAGTTGTCAGGTGTGATTCCACCGAGTATATGCATGTTGCCTAAGTTGGAGAACTTTACCTACTCATATAACTATTTCTGTGGTGAACCACCCATGTGCTTGAAGCTGCCTGACAAAGATGACAAGAAGAATTGTATTCCAGATAGGCCATTGCAAAGGTCACCAGAGGAATGTTTTTCTTTCTATGCGCATCCTGTTGAGTGTGGTGCATTTGGCTGCTCAGTTAGAAGTCCACCGCCACCATCACCACCACCACCTCCTCCACCACCACCACCACCACCACCACCGCCGCCACCTCCACCTCCGCCACCACCACCACCAAAAAAGTGGCACTGGTCACAACCCCCGCCAATGCCTCATTATACTAATCCATGAATGGAGGGAGATATATGATATATGATATATAGAAAGTATTCCTCCAAAAGACTAATTAATTTCATGTTGATTTCTCGTGTATTAGGTATTTAGATTGTTCTTCACATGAAATGAATCTACTTTATGCATTAGATTAAATATTATAAATTTAAACCTGTATTCAATGTAACCTTTGAGGTGATACTTTATTAAATAAAAAATAAAATTTTTATTTGTGAGATGAATTCTTTTTTATTTTAAGTGAAATTTAATCTTATGGTTTAAAAAGTAACCAATTAAAACTTACAGTTTGAAAAGCTAAAGATTAAATTCTCAATCCATATGAAAACTTAAATATAGTGTCCTTCCACTTAACTGGGTTGAAATTTAATTTGTTATATCGAAACCTATAAAAAGTTAATTGTTAGTCTTTAAATTGTAATTTTTCCTTTCTTTTTTGGGTAATAATTCAGTACTTTTTTGTCTTATTTCATGATTTCATTTCAGTGCATCATGAAAGTGTGGATGTTTCTTTTCTTTCTTTTGCTTTTTAGTTTTTATAATCAGATTGGATGTTTCTTAATTCTCACTCTAGGATGTTTTATAATAGAAACGTTTTGCAGACTGCAATAATGTAATGGAAAGTGTTGCTCTAGTCTAGTCAACTCACTTGTAGTTGTGGCTATTCAATACCGAGATTTTTTAGTAACACTATTACAAACATTGGGTAAAGCTGGTGGTACACCTAAAACTTAATCGTATTGTGATAATCATTAATTTTCTTTTTGATATAAACATTGGGTAAAGTTGGTGGTACACCAAAAATTCTATGAAATGAAGGCCCACACCAATATGGAATGAAATAGAGGTATGTATCTTTCGCAATCAACCTTTTTATCCAAGAGTGTGTGATTAATATTTAAATAACTTAATATTGTAAAAAGGCATGCTTCTTGTTTCTTTGGGGACACTTCGATGATGACGTTAATAAGTTTAAAGGATGTGCACTAACTCGTAAATACAAAAGGGTTAATTTTTTATCTGAAAATAGTGACTTCAAGTTAAGTTTTAGTTGTTTTTTAGAAAATTGTGTAAAACAATTTGTGTGTAATAAACACTATTCAACTCAAAATTTTCTAATTCAATTCATCACTTTATTAGTTCATAGGATTTTCGGAGTATTTCATAAGTAAAAAATGATAAATAAAATAATTTGATTAAATGCTAAGACACTTATATATACACCCACGTTTCTCTTCTTCCATCTGATAGATGCCTTGCATTTACCATTCTTAATAATTCCTTGGAATTTCCTCTTGTCTTCTAGAGGAAGTGAATAATGGATGAGTACCTGAGTTGGTTTGCTGTGTCTTTCTTCTCTCTCAGACTTTTGGCCGTGGGTCATAACGGCTGTCTTGTCTTTGAAAAAAATGGCATCATCCTTTTCCCTTTTTATTTTTATTTTTTTAATTATTAGATTGGTTGAAGTTTTTTTTCTTTGAGAAACAAACGCATGCAACACAAACTCATACCATAATTTCACTCAAAAGTCATAGTAAATTTAAAATGAGGGTGGGATAAGTTATATTACATACAACACACTCTCTTAAGTAATGTGAGACAATTAAGGAGTGTTTGAATTTCATGTTTTCCATCACCCATCACTTTGTTTTTATCACCCATAACTTAAAACTGGTGGGTCCCACAGCAGAATGGTGTGTTTGGATTTGTTTTCAATTTTTGTTTCCATCACTCAATTATCTAATTTTTGAGTAATGAGTTAGTAAAACTGAAAATACATTTTGGATGTTTTCAAGTAATGAAAACTGAGTTTTCTTGGCATTTTGGTAAATAAGCACACATTGCTGGGACCCACGATCAGAGAGAAATCACACTAGGTGCAACTTTTGATGGCAAAAGCAACGGCTCTCTTCATCAGGTTTCAACAAGATCACTCCAATTTCATACCACCACAACTCCAAACACAGAAAAGCCTCTGTAATTGACTAAGATACAATCCCTGCAACTTCCCACTAAGCCTAACAGAATCTAGCCAAAGCTCATATCAACGTTAATCATTCTTCTCTCTCATTCATTTTTCTTTGTTTTTCTCAACAACCAAACAAATCCTATCTCATAGAATTCACAATTAAACATTACCTTCCTCTCATTTTCTCTCTATTTTCTTGGCATCCAAACCAATTACTACAGAATCTAGTTTGTTGGAATGGAGTTGATCTCGAGGTTTTGCACCTGGAGGTCCATCAAAGTCCTTCGTCTACCACAGATCTTTGTTTTGTTTGATTTTAAAATCTTTCAATTGATTGCCGCTTTTGCTTCGATCCCTATGGTGAAAGTCCTTTGTGTTGTATTGATGCAATCATGATATTTGGATGTGTTTGGTTAGCTAGGAAAGTGGGGGATAGAACAAAGAAAGAGGAGAAGGAAAATAAACATAGGTGATAGTTGGTTTAGTGAGTTTTGGTATTGGGGGTTGAAGGGAAAAAAAATTAAGAAGTAAAAGCTGCACCATGTCAATCCATGGATCCCACAAAAAGTAAAATTTTTTGAGTTATCAGAAGTTAGAAACAAGTGCCAAACAAGACACCTTAGGAAGTTGTGGTATTTTCAATAATAAGTGATGAGTTATAGAGTGATGAGTGATAAGAAAGCATTTTTTTTCACCCAAACAAGAAACACACACACACACACACACACACATACACACAATGGAGAGGGAAAGAGATTCTAACACAAAAGCACACTACAACTTCACTAAAAAACCATGGTTAAATTTTAAGGGAGTGTAAGGGTGTTGGGCCCAGGAGCTCATTATCTATGTATATATTGGGCTTGGAGCCCAATTCGAGGACGAAAGGTCGTTCGAAAAGGAGTGAGCATTGTCAATGGAATCCATGCTAGTAAATGAGAAAGTTGGTTTTGGTCATAAGGGCCCAGGAGAATGGGCTGAGGATGATTACCTCCTCGACTGACCAAAGCCAAGGTCTGGAGAGATGGTCTGCCGTCCTGGGGAACGTTCCAGGAAATTCTCTTGGTACGGATAAGCATTACAGAAACATAGGACATGGAGAAGTCCTAAAATATCTAAGGAGAAAACTGCTACCACCACATTAAATGCTCTGCAGCTAACCCTTTGACCGCATTAATGTGGAGGTGATACTTGAACAATGGTTTTTAGCCTTACTGCTACTACATAAAGACTTTAGGAAGGTGCTTATGGGACAAGTATCAACACCAATCATCTGGCCTACACGTGGAGGGTAAAGATGAAAGGGGAAGAGAGTATAAAAAGAGAAAAAGGCAATGAGAGGGGGGGATCGAGAAAGTAAGAGAAAAATACTATAACAATCCAGAATTACATTTGTAATCAAACTTGAGAGAAATATATAAGAACTGATCTCCTCGGACTGTGCCGAGAACGCTTTTATTTAGTTCAAACTTGGTCATCTTCATTCTTTTGTCATCTGAATCCACTTTCGTAATTGTCTGATTCATTAAAGCCCAGTTTTCCAATCCACTTTCTACAAATTCATTGTTTTGGGCTTTTTGGGCCTAAGTCCATTCACCTTTTATGCTAGGAACTTAAATCTAGTCCTTACAATTGGCGTTGTCTGTGGGGAATTCTAGTGTTTTAATGAGTTTAATGTCCAATTATGGTAGGTTCAAGTCCCCACCAGGCAAAATCTATAAGGTCTCAACGTCAAGATCACTTCCGCGATCTTAAACAACGAAGGGACCGAAAGAGGAGTGTACATACTACTCATACTCTAGGAGCCAGTCATGGGGTGGGAGCCGCATCTCTCATGAGAAAAATGCTAATGACAAGCAGCTGGAGATTGACCATTTAAGGAGGAAGTTGCGCCATGAATGGAGAAGGCGAACCCCCTCCATTTCTGATTTCTCTTCTGATGGTGAAGATGATGGTAGTTATAGACATAAATCAAGGACTCCTCCTAGGGAGTTTTTCTCATATGATGAGAACTACCACCATGAGCGCAAAAACGGCAGCTCATCTTCCAAGGGCTTAGGAAATGATGCAATGAGCAGAGCACTCAACCAAATTTCCAAATCACCTTTCACACGCAGGATTGAGGGAGGGAGACTTCCTCGGCGGTTCACTTAGTCCACGTTCACCATGTACAACAATCGTACAGACCCTGTGGAGCATGTAAGTCACTTCAACCAAAGAATGGTTGTACACTCCAAGAATGAGACATTGATGTGTAAGGTATTTCCATCCAGCTTGGGGCTTGTGGCGATAAGGTGGTTTGATGGTCTGGGTGTAGGTTCTATTAAATCCTTCAAGGAGCTCACTCGAGCATTTGGGTCTCATTTTATTACGTGTAGTAGGATTCCTTGGCCTTTAGATTCTCTATTATCCATGTCCATGCGAGAAGGTGAGACCCTAAAAACGTACTCAGACAGGTACAGGGATATGTTTAGTGAGATTGATGAGGATTTTGATGACATGGCTATAAGGACCTTCAAGGTCGGCCTGCCCACTGAGCATGATTTAAGAAAATACCTGACCAAAAAGCTGGTAAGGAGTGTTCGTCAGCTTATGGATTGCATTGATGAGTACAATATTAATTTTTTTTTTTACCAAGAATGACTTTGGTTTTCAAACTAAAATTTTGACAATATATACAATCAAAATTAGTTGTCCAATTTGTATGATCTCTACCACTCATCTTGCTCATATATGGACAGTAACGTACATAAAAAATATAATCAATCACTTTGTAGGACTAAAACAATCACATATTACTCAAAAAATACTATACATAATGATAATGTATCTACAATGCTAGCCCATACACAAGACAGGAATAGATCACAATTGATCCAATAGTTTAAAGAAATCAATGGCTTAGTGTTGAAGTTTGAGGAAAATATTGCAATTCACTTCATAATATTAATATGATAATATGACGACAAAATGCAATTCCCCTAAAAAATTATCATTCATTATACTGTTATCTGTAACAACATTATTAATTTATTGTAAGGATTGCCCTATGTAAAAGCAATTTAAAGCCATATAGGCACTATGTTAGCAAATTTTTGTCTTTTACTTCATTTATTCTTCTTTATTATTATTTTTTTTTCACTTTTATGTGCGAAAGAGTTTTAACATCTGCAACTTTCAATACTAGAATCCATCAAGCCAAGAAATTGCTTAAAGAAAAAAGAAAGTCAAACTTGAAATTCATAGAATTGTGTTACAGAGGGTAGGGGTGGCAATTTGTGTTCGCGTGTCGGGTTCGTGTCGGGTTGAGGTGTGAGTATTATGTTATATGGGTCAACCTAAACCCGACCTGTTTAGTAATCGGGTCAGGATTCCTCAACCTTAACATGACCTGTTTATTAAACGGGTAACTCGACACAGCACGTTTAACCCGTTTAATTAGTAGGTCAAGTTAAGATCGACACAAATAACCTGTTAATAACCCTGTTTGATTATGACCTGAACAACCTGTTTAATTAAACTTAACCCGAATAGCCTGCTATCAACTCCCATGTATCTAAATTTATAATTCAACCATAAATCAAGTAATAAAAATTCAAATAATAACAATAGCAAATAATTCTTTCATTCCTTCAAAATAAAATTACTAGTCCAAAAGGTTCCAACCTCCATACAATCAAATTCAAATTCAATAATATGTCAATGTTCCATAATAAAAAGCCAAGATTATTACATGGCATCCAAGTGCCATCTCAAAAACTAAAAGGCAAACCAAAATAATTACATGGCAGATCAATATTTCCATGATGGCAAAAAAATTCAAGTCCAACCATCCAAGTGCCACATCAAAAAGTAAAAGACATCGCTGATTAAGAAACTAGATTAGAAGAGGTTGAGGGTCTCATTGAAGAGGTGTATTCCATGTGCTCATCCTTATTGATATTCATGTCCATTATATCTTTAGTGAGCTCTTCCAACTGTGATTGTGCAAGTTCTACATCAAAAAATTTAATTAAACATTAAAAACTTATCAAAGCATTATAAATAAGAAATTTAGAAACTGTGGGTAATCAAGCAATTGACTCAATTAAGTAAATAATAGTAATTCACATAGTAGTAATTAGTAGTAATGAACTTGGATAAATGTGGATAAAAATACAATTGTACCTAGACAAATTTAAGTTTTAAAAAATAATACATATCAATTCTGCATTAAGCAGAACTTAACCTGTGAGTTTTTAAAGCTAAAAAGAGCTTTACAAAGAAATACTGAAATTTGAAACTTTTAGAAAAGCTCCATAAAATTCTGAGTTTGTATTTTATAAATCAATAGCTATAAAACACTAATTTCACAAGTGAAGTTTTAGTTTCTACCACAATGTCATAAAGAGAAAAGGAGAAGAAATTTCATGATCGTACATAGATATTGACAGCTAAGTTAAATAGCAATGATAGGATAACACATCATAGATATTGTCTATTGTCAACCAAGTCTGCCAAATAACATGTATAAACTATTATATTCTGTCCATAGAGCAACGTTTCTGCCATTTAAAGTTAAAATAATATGGGAAATCTGACATATATATATTATTTTCTTTTTAAAAAATCATCATAAAACTTATAACTCATTCAGCCAACATGTAAATAAAAAATACATTACCTATATCTGCATATAACCAATCTCTACTACAAACCAATGCCTTCACAACATCAGGTTTAAGTGCGCTCCTGAATTGATCAATGACTCGTCCCCCAACACTAAAAGTGGATTCTAAAGCAACGGTAGAAACAGGAATGCTCAAAACCTCACGAGCCATAGCAGCAACTTCAGGATACTGAAATTCATTTCCTTTCCAAAAAGCAAGAATGTCTAATTTTGCATTCCTATCTACTCTTGGTTCATCCAAGTAGAGCTCCAATTGAGTTTTTTGTGCCTGCCTACCTATATCCATACTATGAAAAGAATCAAATTCCTACATGCAAAAACAACATAATAGAAATTAATTTAGGTAGAATATAAATAACATAATATAAATAAATAAACAAGAAAAAAAAACATACTTGCATCATAAACAAAGATCTCTCATTAGCATATTGTTCTTCAATTTCTTGAGTAGTTTGACCAGCCATTTCAGAAGATATTGAAAGTGCAGAAACATTACTCACATATTCCCCAAACAAAGCAAATAATTTTTCATGAACCTTCAAATATTGAGTGAACTAGCATACCCATAAAACTTTTGATAGCACCAATCAACAAAAGGCAGCTTATACCTAGGGTCCAAGACCACTGCCATGGCCAACACAACACTAAATTCTATCCAATACTTCTCAAATTTCACAAGCATTTGATTTGCCATTTTTCTCATGTACTCATCCTCACTATCACTTTCTTTCTTCAAGGTAAAATAAACAATGAAAGCTTGTGGAAAATATAAGGTTATGTTTGGTAACAGTTTTTATTTTCTATTTTCAAAAACTTGTTTTTGGGAATATAAAGAAAAAAACAATTTTCTTGTATTTTTGAAATCAAAAACATGTTTGTTTAGTTGAAATTAAAAAGATCATTTAAAAAAAATAGAAAATACTAAAATATGTTGTTATTAAGATTTGAACTCTAATGCTAACTCATTAAATGAGACAGATTCATTAAATTAAATGCGTCTTTCATTGATTTTTAAAAATTAAAAACTGAAAACAGTCTTTTGTATGTTTTCAGTTTCCTTCACAAATTGAATTTTAAGAACAATTTTTATTTTCTGTTCATTTTGGGTTGCCAAACAAGTTTTTTAGTCTCAAAAATAGAAAACTATTTTTAAAAACAAAAAATAAGGGGAAAAAACAGTTACCAAACATACCCTAAGTTAGCTGTGGGATATTTTGTGCCAGAAAAGACCAATGTCGCATCATAAAAAATAGCCAAAAACTTTTTTAATTTTTTCTGCCTTTTCCCACTCACCACCAATAGGACAGTGCTTAAAATTGTAATCAGTCAACTCTAGGTGTTGAAAAGCACATCGATGAGAAAGAGCACTTTGAAGCATTAAAAAAGTTGAATTCCATCTAGTAAGAACATCTTGCCTTAATCCTTTCTTACCATCCAAATCCATTTGCTTAATAGATTCATAAAAACTTTTTTTCCTCCCTTGTGAGCCTCTTACATACTTAATGCTTTCACGAATTTTTTGAACAACAACATCAATTTTTTTCAAACCATCTTGTACAACCAAATTGAGAATGTGAGCACAACAACAAAGATGAAAAAATCCACCATTACAAACAAGTGCTTTCTTATTTTTAAATTGAGTTCTAAGCATGTCAACAGAAATATCATTGGAAGAAGTATTGTCCAACGTCACAAAAAAAATCTTATTCTCAATGCCCCACATAGATAGCAATTTATAGACTTTTTCAAACAAAGACACACCATTATGTGGTGGTGGCATAAAGCAAAAGTTCAACACTCTTTTCTGTAAGACCCAATTAGCATCAATAAAATGAGCTGTAACACACATATAACCATCAGTTGCTATAGAAGTCCACAAATCAGATGTCAAACAAACTCTACCAGGAACAGATGTCAACACAGATTTCATCCTTTCTTTTTCCCTCTTATACATCTTAACCATATCATTCTTAGCAATATTTCTAGAGATATTAGGGACATCAACACACAAGTATGAAAATATTGCCCATATACCAACATACTCAACAAACCAGAAAGGTAATTCATGCATTGTAATTGTAGCACATAACAACTCCCTAAATGTTGCAAGATCAAATTTAGGTGAACTTACAGACATTGCATTTTAGCCAAGTATAAGCTGCCCAACATCCATTGTGTCTTTTCTTGGACATACCTTCAAATGCCGCTTCAAATTTCCAGTACCATATGCTCCGCCAACAATATATACTTTTCCACACTTCTTGCATTTGCATGTAGGCTTTTCTTCATCTTTTGTGGGAAGCATCTAAAAGAAACACCAAACGGTTGAAGTCCTCCTCCTTTTCTTGTCTTCATTGTTTGTCTTATTCTTAGACTTAGTCTTAGCCTTCTTTGGTGGAGGAAGTTCAGCCACTTCATCAAGTTCATCTTCCAAGTCAAGGTATTCTCTTTCATACTCAATGTCAATAGGAATCAGCTCATCACTTTCCATCTAGACCAATTTAAAGAAAAATTATTAATAAGAAATTTAATAATTCTAAGATGACAGAAACAAATAAATTTGAAAAGAAATCATAAAGAACAACAAATAAATTTAAAATCAACAAAACAAACAAACAAATCTACTATAACATTATAGTGATTAACACAAAAAACAAATGGATCTTCAATTATTTTATTTTAAGATGATAGAAACAGAAAACACTTAAAATTAAATCATAGAACAAGACAAATTATTTTAAATCAACAAAAAATAAACATATCTACTTTTATTTTTTATATCAGTAAAAAAGATCTCCTATTATGTACTAAAAATCAACAATATAGTGATTACTAGTATACTAAACAATGAAACAAGAGTGACAAATATTTTTCTGCACAGTGGTGTTTTTTGCAGTATAGTTTTTCTGCACATTGGTGTTTTTCTGCACAATGTTTAGTATACTAGTAATCACTATAAACTTGAAAAGAAATCAGAAAGAACAACAAATAAATTTAAAATCAACAAAACAAACAAACAAATCTACTATAACATTACAGTGATTAACACAAAAAACAAATGGATCTTCAGTTATTTTATTTTAAGATGATAGAAATAGAAAACACTTGAAATTACATCATAGAGCAAGACAAATTATTTTAAATAAACAAAAAATAAACATATCTACTTTTATTTTTTATATCAGTAAAAAAGATCTCCTATTATGTACTAAAAATCAACAATATAGTGATTACTAGTATACTAAATAGTGCAACAAGAGTGACAAATATTTTTCTGCACAGTGGTGTTTTTTGCACAGTGGTATTTTTCTGCAATGTAGTTTTTCTGCACATTGGTGTTTTTCTGCACAATGTTATTTTTCTGTAGTGTAGTTTTTTTGCACAATGTTATTTTTCTGCAGTGTTTTTCTGCACAGTATTATTTTTCTGCAATGTTTGTTTTCTGCGGTATTTATTTTTCTGCAAAATAAATCTGGTTTTCCCCTATTTTGATGTTACATGTATTGTTTATCATATAGTATCTAATAAAATTTCTATCTTTTATCTATAAAAAATAAAAAAAATAAAAAGAAGAAGAAGAAAACAATCAACATGATAGTGATTAACAAAATAAACGAGCAGATCTACAATTATTTTATTTTAAGATGACAGATACAAAGAAACTTGAAAAGAAATCATAGAGCAAGACCTAGTTATTTTAAAATCAACAAAAAGAATACAAACAAGTAAGAAAACAAAATGAAAATATATAACATATATACCTTCCTAGGGGATTCAGTGGTTGAAAGCTGAAGAAAAAGAACTTGTGAAGTTGCGACGTTGTGAAGGAGAACAAAGAGCAGAGATGGCAGCCACGATTTTGAGGGGAAGAGATATTAGAGGGGTTGGCTAGGGATTTGAGGGGAAGAGAGAGTATAGGGTTGAGAGACATGAGGCGGCTAAGGTTTTGATTTTATAATGTAGATTGTAAAATCTGTATCTATAGGAGAGGCTGGAGTTTTGAGGAGAAGAAGAAGAGTCGGAGGAGACAGAGTAATGTCTATTGATGAAAACGAAGAGACACAAGGTTCAATAGAGAGGCATTAGGTCTGGTTTTGAGGAGAATAAATCATAGCTAAGCTTATATACCTAGGTTTTAAGGGTAAAATTGTAAAATTACATTTATAAGCTAATCGGGTCAAACGGGTTCAGTAGGTTGAACGCGAATACGACCCGTTTAATAAACGAGTTAGTCGTGTCAACCTGAATTTGACCAGAACCCGTTTAGCCTCAACCTATGACCTGTTTATAAACAGGTTAGCTGTGTCGGGTTCGTGGGTCGTGTCGGATTTTGCTATCCCTAATAAAGGGGAAGAGAAATAGGGAGAAAAGAGATAAGAGAAGAGACCAATGGGAGTGATAGTGAGGGTGAGAGAAAAGAGAAAAAGAAAAATGAAGAGAAGAAGTGAAAGAGTTATAAGAGCTATGCACACAGAGAGAGAGAGATTGTTTTCCAATATTTTTTTTTTTTTGGAAAACAACTTATAGAAAATAAGTCTTAAGGTTTCAAGAAAACAACCTATGTGGCCCAAAACTAGTTAAACTTGGCTTAGGATCACAATTAATTTATGTTATGGGTTAACAACAATCCACAATGGAAGATTTGAACAAGAACCACAAAAATATACGTAAAAATCACGTAAAAAGGTATATTCATTAGGTTGTTTTTTTTTTTTGGGACAGTATTAAGGCTCTTCTCTATAACAATCTACTTTTCTTTTTTTATCAATTCTCTCACTCTTATTTCTCATGTCTTCTTCTTCACCCTTATCATTCCTAATATTTGCCCTGTTTTCATCTTCGACTTGAGTTGTCTTAGTGTAGTTGGGCAGCTTTTTGTCTCATCAGTCTCTTCGCCTTCCTCAATGTCATGATGAATGGAGACTTTTGGGACTTCTTGTTTTATTATGATAAGTTATCCATCATTAAGTGCAAATGTGCTAGGCAGGTGGCTATAGATTTATCAAGAAGTTTTAGAAGGTGTAACGCCCCAAAATCATAATCAATAAAAAGTATATTTAATCTGAATAATCCATAAAAATATTAAATAAAAGATACTAGCAACCTTGAATCTCATCATCAAAGTCAGAGCTCTAATTCGCCAAATACAAACATCCTCAAAATAATTCTCCAAATACAATGTTTAATGCCATAAAATAGTAATAAAATCCTCAATTCTACAAAAATAGTTCGAACTGCTGTCTCCCAAGAATCTCTACTCCAAAAACCCCTCTAATGTATCTGTAAAGGGAAAATAAAGGGGGGTGAGATAACTCAATAAGTGGAATTCACTAACATTGGGGTGTGGGAACAACCTTCATTAAATAATTCTTACAGCTATTTCATAACTTGTAATTCATCAATATTTATCATTAAATATTTCATGTAAAAGAAAAATATCTTTATATCGTGAGCCATCTTAATATTTATATATACATTAATACCATCACTTAAACAATTTCCTAGGCTTTTCTCGTGGTCAACGTTTACGCCCCGTTGACAGGGTTGTGCTGTCCCCTTTTTGGGACTGGAACCTCCTTTTCATCCCCTTTCTTAAGGATGGCTCCTTTGGAACCTAAAGGTGCACTCCCTTGCTAAGGAGCTTCCTTTTTGGATCCTCAATATTTTACTCCCTTGCTAAGGAGCTATCAAATGTGCACTGTCCCCTTTTTGGGACCGTCCCTTGCTAAGGACTAGCTGCAATATGGTTGTCCCTTGCTAAGGACTAAATACCATACTGAGCTTCTAATCACGACTTGCCATAGGTTTTCAAAACATATACAAGATACTCACACAGATAATCCATTCAAAATGCTCACAAAAATAATCCAATCATAATTCTCGAAATATAAGGATATATCACACATACAAATTTAAATAGATTTAGGTTGTCCCACAAGTTTTTCATAAAACGAATAATTAATGTGCACATCAAGAAATTATAAACTATCCATTTATGTGTATAAAATAACAATATATTTCTTTGATATATAATAGTTTAATAACAAACACTGTTTGGGAAAAACCCCCAAAATTAGTAAACACCACTTACCTCTTAGTTGCAAAAATAAAGGAAATCAACCTCCCTTGAATCACAACAATTCAGTAGAATTAGAACCTAGCAACACCAAAAATAGGTTCATCAATGCACAATTTCCCACTTCAAAATCTATTTTCACACTTAAACGGTTTTATCCTAAACAATATTGATATATCCAAAATTCTCTATTTATTCACCTAATATTGGAAGCCACGTGATATATATACATATCTGATCAACCCAGCATTTATATCTATTAGCCAAATAGGAGCAGCCACATATTATACTTCATTCACTCAATGACCCAAAACTCCCTTGATGCCGTAAAGCATAAGGACACTGCTGGACACTTATTTGGACCATGACAAAGGTGGTGAAAAGAGTGAGACTATAAACAATTATATATAAACCACAAAGCAACCTTTTTCCTTTCACATGGTGACAAACCAATTGATAAAGTCCAAGCCTATTAGATACAATTTCAAGCTACATGCAGCCATATTTGACTATTTTTTATCTAATATAGAAATAGTATAGGACCTCTTTTCCCATGAAATACGGATAAGCCATGCCTATATCCTTTTTCCTTTAATATATATTGATAGCTTAGACCTTATGAAGTCATGCCTACCCCTATGTTCTGTGCATCACCAAGACTCATATATGTAGAAATTCTCCATCCTAGGTGCGTGGTATATCAATAGCCCTTCAGCTAGATAGAAACTTGCTAGATAACACATAAATACAAGAACCCAAATAAAGAGGAGAGCTGACCTGATTCTCCTACACAGTCGCAGAGAAGAGAAGAAGCAGCTCACTCATGTTGCGGCTGAAAACAAAAAGTACTCCTTATGTACAAACAGTGTAACTAAAAAGGTAAAAGGCTAGGGTTATCAAGGCCCATATGTTTACTTATGCCACCTCACTTGGGCTTCATATCTCATATTATTTATCTTCTTTTTAAAACCTTAGGCCCAAATTAATTTAATTCATTTAATTATAGGCCTCTTTTAAAATTTACGTATAATAATTTAATTGGTATCAAAATTATGGGGTGTTACATCCTTCCCCCCTTAAAAAAATTTCGTCCTCGAAATCGTACATACCTTCGTTAATGAACAACTTTGGATACTTTGATTTCATCTCATCTTCTCGCTCCCAAGATGCCTCCTCCACTGTGTGATTCTTCCAAAGAACCTTAACCAATGTTATGGTCTTGGTGCGTAGTACATGATCCTTGCGGTCAAGAATTTGGATTGGAACTTCCTCATAAGTCAAGTTGTCTTTGATCTTGAGTGGCTCATAGTTCAAGACATGTGAAGGATCCGGGATGTACTTCCTCAGCATGGAAACATGAAACACATTATGCACTCCTGCAAGTGTAGGCGGTAAGGCCAACTCGTAGGCAACTTTACCAATACGTTTCAGGATCTCAAATGGACCAACAAATCTGGGACTCAACTTCCCCTTCTTCCCAAATCTCATCACACCCTTCATTGGGGAGACTTTCAAAAATACCATATCTCCAACTTCAAATTCTACTTTCCTTCTTGAGTTGTCATAATAACTTTTCTGTCGACTTTGTGCTGTTTGTAATCTTTTACGAATCAATTCAATCTTCTCAGATGTCATCTGAATGATTTCTGGTCCCAACAATTTCCTCTCACCAACCTCTTCCCAACACAGTGGGGACCTACATTTTCTACCATACAAAGCCTCATAGGGAGCCATCTCAATACTAGAGTGGTAGCTATTATTATAGGCAAATTCCACTAAAGACAAGTATTTTTCCCAACCCACTTTGATTGAGAAGATTAAGAGTTCACAGGTTGATGATGGACAAATTGTAAAGATCATAGAAGAAGTACAAGAAGGGAAGAGACCAGGATTTAATGTGTCTAATGATGGTGTTTTGAGGTTTGGAAATAGACTCAATGTCATGATGAATGGAGACTTTTGGGACTTCTTGTTTTATTATGATAAGTTATCCATCATTAAGTGCAAATGTGCTAGGCAGGTGGCTATAGATTTATCAAGAAGTTTTAGAAGGTGTCCTTAATAATCTTATAAGTTTCAAAATTCATCCTCAAAAGCTCGATAGGTGCATTGGCTTTGCTAGCTTGGTGAAGATTATGACTTCGGATGGGGTCCTTGGTGAATTTACCATCAGATCCATAATGATGCACCATTTGGTCCATGGTTCGAGGTATGGATCTTTTAGGGAAGCTTTATTTTTAAATAAGCATATATTGGACTTATTTTTGCCCATGAACCAATGTCATTTGGGCCCTAAAAACCAATCATTTGGGTCTTATAAACCTCCTCCCTACACAACTTATAGAAAATAAGTCTTATTTTGTTAAGGTTTTCCGTTAATTAAAAATATTTTTCCACTAACTAATTTTATTTTTATGTTACCAAATACTAAAAAATGTGAAAAACTATCTAAACAAACAGAGCAAAAAAGAAAAGGTTTATAAAAATAAAAAATAAAATTTAAAAGCCCTAAGAAGTAAGAAGGCTATGATTTTTTAAGGTGAGA
Source organism: Quercus parvula (assembly GCA_030820535.1). Classification (NCBI taxonomy): domain Eukaryota; kingdom Viridiplantae; phylum Streptophyta; class Magnoliopsida; order Fagales; family Fagaceae; genus Quercus; species Quercus parvula. The sequence continues at coordinate 990,673 of JAUAME010000009.1, forward strand.
ACAGAACGACATCGGTTTATATAAACCAATAGCAGTCCCTGCATCAACTGGATATACCAATATCTCAAAATTACCCTTGTATAGTCCAAAATTAATATCACCAAAACAACACACCCAACCTGAGTGTACAACAACCCAAAGCACACACCCCCATATAAATCCCTCGTCCAAAATTAGGGTTTTCCTCTCTCAAAACATTCATTTTTTGTTTTGCCTCCATAGCCGTCTGGTGCTCTCTCTCTCTCACTCACTCACTCTCCTCCTCTCCGCTCATCCAATCATGGCCGTCGGGTACTCTCTCTCTCTCTCTCTCATATGTTTACACTGAGAATTCATGCATTTGTGAGGGACTAATATTAACGTGTTGTATTTGTCAGTAAGAACAAGAGGATTTCCAAGGGAAAGAAGGGAGGCAAGAAGAAAGCGTGAGTCTTTCTTACGTTTTTGCATTCAATTTTAGCTTTTCAGATCTGGGTTTGCTTTGTTTTTTTCATTTTCGATATTGTTATTGATTTTGAATATGTGTATATATATTTTTTGTGTGTGGGTATTACAGAGCTGATCCTTTTGCAAAGAAGGACTGGTATGACATCAAGGCCCCATCAGTGTTCACTGTCAAAAACGTTGGCAAAACCCTCGTCACTCGTACTCAGGGAACTAAGGTTAGCTCTTTTTTCTTTTATCTTTTTGTGGGTTTTTATTATTATTGTTTGACTGATCTTATGTTGTGTTTGGTTAACTAGAAACTGTGGGATTAGAAACCAAGTTAAAATTTGTATCTGGGGTTTTTGTTGTTTCCATTTCTGTTTTGTTGTCAGATTTCACTGCAGCTAAAATATTGGTTTTTTATTTTGATTTTTGTTTTGTTTGTTATTGCTTGCTTGATTGGTTAATGTGGTTGGTTAAAGCTAATCTAGATGGGTTCTTATAGTGGTTTGGATGGTAATTGTTGTTTAATTTTAACCCTGCTTTGTTTATAAGATGACCTGGTTGGATTTAATGGATAGGAGCTGCTTTGGTGTGCTATTAGTGTTAGAATTATACGTTAGGCCGAATGACATTCTGTGTCATAAGCGACTTTGAAATCTATTGTTTGGTTACGGATTGTTGTTGGAACATGTGCATTTTGCATTCAAAGTATCATGACAAACGATGTTCAAATCTTTTGTGAGGGTTTCAAGTTTGTGAACCAACCCGCATTCCTTTCTCATTGTAAGGTGGATGAAAGTATGAGATCTAGTTTATGGAAGTATTGATTATAGTGGCAATATTGCTTTAGCATGGCCTGCTTTTCATTCTTTTTGAGGACCTTGTTCTAATTCTTCCCTGCCCTTTATTACCCATATTAGGTGTTTAGTTTTTATAATTTTATTTTGCTTGTTTAGTTCTACAGTCTTTGACTACAATTTTGGTGGTGGGAACCTTGTGTTTATTTTTATGGTTTTTAGATTTGTGTCATACAAAAGTTTATAAAATTATGAGACGAAGTCAACAGATCTATGCGCTGCTGTTCATTAATGTGATTGCAGTGATTGTTTTGTTGCATTTATTTTGTTGTTAATAAAAAAAAGGGTGTACCCAATGCAAAAATCTCCCACTTTTGATGGGTTTGGGAGAGGTAATTGGTAGGCAGCCTTACTCCCAATTGTTTTTTGGGGAGGCAAATTCCGGGCTCGAACCTGCAACCATTCCTTCTGGTGGAATGCACTTGCCATTGAACCAAGGCTATACTTCTTCCACAACCTGGAAATTTTAATGTATTTAATATTTTCCAGATGTTTATGTGTTTGTGCATACAATATGACCTCTGCTTTGTCTCTTAACAGATTGCTTCAGAAGGACTCAAACACAGAGTGTTTGAGATATCATTGGCTGACCTTCAGGATGATGAGGAGCATGCTTACAGGAAGATCAGATTGAGAGCTGAAGATGTTCAAGGGAGGAATGTTCTGACAAATTTCTGGGTATGTGGAATTTAAATGGTTTCATCTGCTTCCAACATTGTTGATGCTATGATTCTTATGAAAAATCAGTCACTTCTGCTATGTTCGTACTTTATAAAACAGGAATGTTTCTAATGAAAAATCTGTCACTTCTGTTATGTTCTTACTTTATAAAACATTTCAGGGAATGGATTTTACAACAGACAAGTTGAGGTCTTTGGTGAGGAAATGGCAGACATTGATTGAAGCTCATGTGGATGTGAAGACTACAGATAATTACACCTTGAGGATGTTCTGCATTGGATTCACCAAGAGGCGCCAAAACCAAGTCAAGAGGACCTGTTATGCCCAGTCTAGCCAAATTAGACAGGTTTGTATACTGTTATTTAACTAAAAAAATTGTTTTATAGAAATTAATCAGCAACTTGAGCAAAGATGGCTGTGTACTATATGTGACCACTGATTTGTTCTAGTGTGCAGGCACGCGTAATAGTTTCTAATTAAAATGTTTTCCAACTTTAATGACCTAAACAAGAGATTTTTTTTTTCTTTTCAAGTTATTTTATATTTTTTAAACTGCTTGAATAGTGTAGATATGGAGAATATAACAGATAAATTAATTGAGCCAATTGATGCTTTATCATTGGCTTTACATCCTAAATAATTCGTTGCCCAATGCCTTCTTTCCTCACTAAGATTATTTGTGAACTTCATTAGGTTGAACAGCAAAGTATTTTGATGATTGATTCATCTTTTTAAATTGCTGCATTCCAATATAAATTTTACCACCGTTTAACAAATAATGTTGCCTGTGATCTGTTAGATCCGCCGCAAGATGAGGGAGATCATGATCAACTCGGCATCATCTTGTGATCTGAAGGAATTGGTGAGGAAGTTCATTCCTGAGTCAATTGGCAAGGATATTGAAAAGGCAACCTCAAGCATCTACCCTCTACAAAATGTATTTATCCGGAAAGTTAAAATCTTGAAAGCTCCAAAATTTGACCTTGGAAAGTTGATGGAGGTAAGTCCCCCTACCTTCCTCTCTTTCTTTGTGTGCATAACATTATACCAGTTTAACAATTAGAGCTTTGGCATTTGTGGTGGTATTAAAAATTTCAAACCTTTGCTAATAAAAAGCCTGGAAATGAAGGTTATCCAAGAGCTCATAAAGTTTATAGCTTTGTGTCTGAAATCAATTACTTCATGCCCCAGACAAATCCAAGGCCTAAGCCACACCTAAATTTAGGTTCTGATTTTTTCAGGATGATCAGATTTACTTATGCTCACCCTGTTAGTTTTTTTATTTTTAATTAAGTTGCCTTCATGAAGCAACTTTGATGCCTGTCTATCCAGTTTATTATCTCTTTCTGAAAATTTTGATCATTTTCTAGTGTCAATATTTGACATCTTGATATGCCTCCTTTGTGTTCTAGGATCTTTTGAAGCACTCATGTAAATGTGTCCACTATGGTTTGTATATGCAGGTTCATGGTGACTATTCAGAGGATGTTGGTGCCAAGGTGGATAGGCCTGCTGACGACACAATGGCTGAAGCCCCTGCTGAACTAGTTGGAGCCTGAATGAAGGATTCTGAAATTGCCCTTTAGCTTTTACTTTATTGTTTTTTTTGGTGGCTCTGAGATTTTGTTGCTCGCTGTTTATGGAGAACTTGTTTATTTAAACATTCCTCCTATTTTGTTCCTACCTGTCAGAATTAGAGTGATTTTGTCATTAAGAGACATTTTGTCCGTTTAATTTAGTCGACTTTTTGTTATCTTTACCAACCAAATCCGTATGTAATGAGCATGAAACACTTATTTTCAGATAAACTCCTAGATTTTCATCCCTGAAAAGAAGTTAGGGGTGGATGAAACTTTACATCCACCACCATGTGCATTTACAGGAAACACTTCTTTTAAGTTAAACTACTTACGTAGAATGAAGCTTTACATCTACCAGGTTAGGTCATTTTAAGTTAAAACTTCTTGAATATTTTGTTTTGAAACTATGCTACAAAATCTACGGGATCATCTGAAGTGACCATGAACTAATTTATCTAACTGTTCTTTATTTGACGATGGGCTAATCTAGTATTTTTCTATAAAAAATTTGATAGTATGTATTATACAAAGTAGTATTAAAAAAAAAAAAAAATTCGAGTCTTGAAGTAGCTATATATAATTGACTAATGCCATTTTCTTATATGGTTTAATGCCAATATTAATTAGTAATTTTTAGTGTATATTAGGGGGTGTTTGGTTTGTGTTTTCAAATAATAATTTTCAGTTTTTAAACAAAATTATATGTATTTTTATATATTTTTTTATTTACATGTATTTTCACAAATATTTTTAAATAACAATTTTCAGTTTTTAAATACATAGATCAAACGGACCCTATCTTGAAATTTTGAATTATAATAGCACCACGATCAACCAACAATTTTTAGATTCGTTGCATACGCAGGTCCAAACCTCAAAGGCTCAAACCTAATAGAGACGGATTTTCTAATTTTCAAATCTCGTCCTTTGACACTGTTTTAAGGAACTTGAGAAACTTTTATAAACAATTTATCAACCTGGAGTGGAGTTAGAGCAGCTCTCAGATTCTAGAAAAATCATGAAGTTTTTTTCTTTTTCGAAATCTCCAACCTTGAAAGTTATAGGGTTGTAGGTTGGTGTTGAGGGATTGTTTCTCCTGCTTGACTGTCAAAGCTATCAATTCCACCTGCTAAAACTTTTATCTCAGAACACAAAATTATTGCTCTGCTTTAACCTGCTTCAAGACGTGTAAAATCTAGATCCCAGCATTAAGCCATTAACTGACTTCTGTACTCAATGTTTTTAATCATTATTCAACATTTGAGTCTCTTAATGTCAAATAGATGGCCAAATTGGACAACCAAGTCTCAATTACAAGAAGGAAATAGAGGACCATGTTGATAATAATTCTGCTAATCAGATCATTCTGAGTAAGGGGTTATTTCATGAGGCATCCACAATCTTAGTTAATGAGAACAAACTCAAAATCCTCTGGTTTACAACATTGTTGAAAATGTATGCCACAAAATAGATAAATTGTGCACATCAAATTCTTTAAGTTATTAGAAAAAGTACTTATAGAAGTGGGCTTCCATCTTTAGCACATATTGGCCTTGTTAAAGTCGTATAAGACCAAATGCGAGGGCTTCCCATATCCTAGGTGTAGTTAAGTCAAAATGAACCTGTTCCAAGTCCATGCTTCTCTACCATAGTTGGTGTCAAACAATGCCATTCGAGAAAACTATCAACCATATATAAGAAACTCGTACTACTGAGTTCCTTTACTGATATTGATTGTCTTATAAATTAACAAATAAAATGCTGGAAAAGCAGCTTATTATAATTAGTTTGGTCCTAAATTCTTACAGTTCCTCTAAGCTAATAGGCACAGTTTTTACCGATTAATCCAAGAAATGACCCCCTAAACATAATATTAGGATCATCTCAGGGAGTGAAACTTATAGCTGATGGAAACATGCTTTCCTCTTAGTAATTACCTTAGTCTCCATCAGTTGAAGGTCTTATACAGCCACAAAAACAAGACTTCTTACGCCTCTCACTACCCCTCCCTCCACTGTGAATAAAGTCTCTCAAGAGACTGCCTGTTCTACTTTCAGGAAATCGGTGCTTTCCTTTGCTTTTCTTTTCATCCTCCAGTTTAAGCAGAACATACTCAATGTTTTGTAAATCAAACTGCAAACGTCCAATTTTTTCGGACCCTTTAGTTGCCTGTTCTGTTGCTCTCTTTCTGCGGACATTTCCAGCCTCCTCCAGCTCTACTGAAGGTCTTCCATCCAAAGATGATGGGCTATCCTCAATATCTTTTGTCAGTTTATCATTGACATCCACCAGCTGCAAAATAGCCTCCTCAACTTCCTGTAACTGTCTTTTGATTGTTTCATATTCAATGTCACTGGCCTTCTTGCTTCTCTTGTTCATCTCCACTCTCTTTTTCAGATCTTGTAAAGTTGTTTGAAGACTCGTCAATTTCTGAGCATCTGAAGCAAGTCTCTCCAGGAACTTTCCCTTGTTGACATCTTGATTTGGCTGTCTAACACTTGCAGATACCTCTAGCTTGTCAATGCCCAACTCCTTCTCAATCTCTAATTCTGAAGGGAGATCCTGACTCTTCTCCCCATCTTCAAGCCTGTGGCATGCATTAACGTCTTCTACTGGTGCAGATGCCTGCTTTTGTGTCTCATTGACCATTGGACCCTGGCCGCACTCTTGCTCTGCAGTTTCCCATAATTCAAGCATCTCATCATCAGCTCTACCATTATCTATCTTGCTTCTCCCATAGAATGAAGTATCTGAGACTTGATCAAGTGGAATATCTTTCATCAAAATCCCATTTTCAGGTTTAGTCCTCTGTGATTCCAGGCCTCTCTCCTGAGGCAATTTGCCTTTTGGTTTGAAGTCTTCAGTCTCTTTCATTACATCTTCTACTTTGATGTTGGTGTTTATGCTTTCTTGTGTTGCAAGCCTTTCCATAACAGTCTTTTCTACTGCTTTAATCCTAGTCTGCATCTTCTGCAAATGTGAGATTCCATCTGGTATCGCAGTCCTTTGATCTTCTTTAAGCTCTTGACAGCTGTTTTCATAAGGATGAATTTCCATTTCCTTGTCCTACAGAAATATGCATGTTAAATAAGTATGAGATTCAGCAAAAAGGCATTATACACACAATATCTATGTTGAAGGGCTAAGGACTTCAAGTCCACTTGCATGAGTTGCAATCCTGCATGTATCTGTTTCTGCACGCAGAAAATTTCAAGAAAAAGCAGGGTTTCCAATTATCCTTCAAGTTTAAAATTAAATTTTGGAAAAAGAGGAGAGGGGGAGGGGGGGAGGGGTTAGGATTTGAAACCAAGTGTAAAGCTGAAGTGGTTGAATACAGTGGCGGAGCTAGGAAATTTTCTTAGGGGGGGCAAGTTAGTTATGCCTACATTGTGTTAATAGGTTAAGCCTACGTTAGTTCAGCCTACATTGGCTCAAAATGCAAAAAACTCAAGTTAATTTGGCCCAAATTGTGGCCAAAAATAAATTACTTTATTTCATAAACTAACTTTAAGTAGACTTGTGCCTTTTTGAACTGAATTTTCACTGTACTAAATTATTTGTGCTTAGGTTTGAACTTACCTTTTTACATTTTAGAGCTTTTCTAAGGAGTTATATCTACTGTTTCAGCATTTAGGATAAAAAATTGATTAATAGGTATGAAATTTTGAAGACTTATACAATAATTTTTGTTAAAAAAAAAGTGTGAACAATGAAGTGCAAATTACTATTTAAGTGCAATTAGATCAAAACAAACAATTAAACAATTATTTGTCTTCCTACTATTATCAGATGTAAATAGATAATCTAATATTCTAATATAAGCCACATTATTATATATTATATTATTATTATTAATTTTAGTGTACTGTGTAAAGAACATTAAATCACCGAAACAAAACTAATATATCTTATTATAATTAAAAAAAAAAGAAAGATAAAAGTATTATATGTGAAATGCTATACAGCTATACAGCACTTCATTACTCTGTCTAGAAGTTTACTAGTTGGTCAAAGACTCAAAGTGAACTGCTTCACAATAGTGTTGAGCAGTAACTAACAAATATAACAGCAATGGTGAGCAAACAAACGACAGAGCAGCAAGAGAGAAAGAGGTGTACCAATGTTGCCGCCGAGGAGTAGCGTTACAGACTCCCAGCAAGACACTGGCAGCGTGGTTAACTGGCCATGGCAAGCGGCGCAATTGGGACAGTACATCGTAACCTTTTTGAGTTTGTATATGTTGCAAATTTGGAATTTATAAAAGGTGAATGAGGGGTTTTGGAGGAACGTGGGCTGATTATTGGGCCAGATGGTGGATTTTGTTTGTTTATTTTTAATTTTTACCAAATTTAATTTTTTGGGTTTTTTCCTTTTTGCCAAATTAAATTTTGGGGTAAATTTTTACTGGATTAGCTTAAAAATTTGAGTAATCCTATACTAAAGGGGTTTGGGAGGAGGGTCAGGGGGGGCAGTTGCCCCCCCTTGGCTCCGATCCTGGTTGAATATCAGTTTCTAGTGCCATTTGAATTAACAAGTTCTTCATGTTATACAGTTCAATAAGGTTACTAAAATGAAATACACAGGTGTGAGTGCGTGTTGGTTTGGCATCAGAGATTTGGGCTTGTTGTTTGGCCCCTAAAAAAGTTTGCCCCAAGAATCAAGAAGCCAATCACATTTACATGATGTTTTCAAAAAAATGAAAAATAATACCTGTGTTTCTAGATTTCGTGCCACAGAAAGCTTTGTGTGAAGAAGGGCATTCTGCTCAAGAGAGGCTATATCATCTCCTAAAGAAGCTATGACAGGAACATATGCAGACAACTGGGCCTTTAGTCCTCCTATCTCACTTTCTAAGAAGCTAACTCTTTCCTTCATCTGTGCAATCTCCATACCTTTTGCAGCAGTTTCATCTTCAAGACTCTCACAAGCTCCAGCAAGTTCTTGAACCTTCTTTTCAAGTAGAACTTCACGAACGGCAGAAATCTGGAGATCAAAATAAAATGTTGCAGCCTCAGCATCCCATAATTCAAATTCATCTCTCTTCTCTTGCAGCTCTGAATTCAAATTCTCTTCTCTAATCCTATGTTCTTCAATTTCTTTGTTTAATATTGCTACTTTAGACTCCATATTCTCATTCACCTCACGAAGGCATTCAATTTCTTTTTTCTGAATTGCGCTATCATCCAATACTTCAAGAATCTGTCTCTCCAGATTTTCCCTGATTAGTTTTGATTCTTCATGTTCCATCTTCAGGTCTTCAACAGTTCTGTATAATTCAACATTCAAGCTCTCTGAAGCCTTAAGCTTCTGTTCTGCTTCTGAAAGCTCTGTTGCCTTTTGTCTCAGAAAATCTTTTTCAACGGACAATTGAATGCATAATTGGTAATTTAAGTCTTTGGCTTCACTCAGCTCTTTCCCTAACTTCACTACTGTTTCATTCAGACATAGATTTTCTTCCTCTTTCATTTTCATCTTCTTCCCCAACATACTAACCTCCTCCTTGAGGTCAATGTTGACAACATGGAGACTGTCGATATTTGCAGAAAGTGCTTCTAGTTCCACAGATTTCTCGGTTGCAAAGCTCTCAAAGACTAAAGCCATATTGCTGAGTGCTAATGCTTCATGAAGAATAGAACTGTTTTCCTCTTCAAGAATATGCTTTTCCTCTTTCAGGTCAGAAAAACTCTTCAGCAAGGATTTCTTCTCTTCAAGCAACATTGTACTTTCTTTCTGCAATACCAGGCAAGCCCCCTTCGAAGTTGCCAGAGAAATGTGTAGAGTTTCCAATTCAGCCTTCAAAACTTCCTCCCGTTGCTCACTCTTGCCCATTTCTGATCTCAACTGCATGTTCATCTCTAGAAGCTCGTGCTTGTTCTTTTGCAGCATAGAACACCGCTCTGTCATGACCTCAAACTCATGCTCAATGATCTTTTTCTCAGAATCAAGTTCTGCACCCTCTAATTTCAGTTGCCCAAGTAAAGTTAAGAGAACTGAGTTCTCAACCAGCAGCTGCTGCTTCTCATCCTTGCTTGTCAACAGAGAATCTTTTAAATCCTCAATACCATCCAAAATACGTGGTACAGGTATATGCTCATGCTCAATCTTATCTACATTCCCATTATCTGGATCAATTTGAATAGCCCTGAACACTTGATGAATTACCATCCTCAACTTCTGGATTTCATCTAACAAGAATTCTACTTCGACCTGTTGCTCAAGATTCTCACTCTCCAACTCTGAGATCAGTTTATCTGAAAATTTGGATGCTTCAACCTGTTTTTGACATTGATTTAGTAGAGATAAATTCTTTTCTTCCAAATCTTCTATAAACTTCTGAAGGATGAAAACCTCAACCTGAGCATTAACAGCTCTATCAAGTTCTTCCTCAAATTCCTTCTTCCCCAACCTACTTTCTTGTTGCAGGATATGTACTTGGTTCTCCAAACCTGCCAATCGCGCCTCACTTGACTGCACGTAACTTGTGTGCTCTTGCTTCTCCATGAAGATGTAAGCTTGCAATTCTTCTACCCTGCAAAACGTGGATTTTTTCTCCTTTTCCAGATCCGAATATTTTTCTTCTAATTTTGTAAACCTCCTTTCCAGACTACCCAATCTCTGTTCAACGTTTTCCAACTGAGATACCAGGGTGTCTCTCTCATTTAGAATGTTGGACTTCTCATTACCAAGCAACTGGCATACTTCTTCTAAGCTCTTAGATCTTGCCCTCAAACCTTCAAGCTCCATATTTGCACTGGAGAGTGAATTCTCCAGCAAGGTGTTCTTCTCCAAGAGCTTCTGCAGATTCTCAGTGACAATTTGTAACTGTGAAAACAGGGTAGCTTTTTCAGAAACAAGTGTGGATTTTTCTCCTTGGAGAAACTGACAGGACTCCTGCAAGTTCCCAACTTTCTCTCTCAACCCTTCCAACTCAGCCATTAATCCTGACAGGGAACTCTCCAGAACAGAATTTTCTTTTGAAATTTCATCCATATGCTTCAACTTCTCATGTAGGGCTTCTCTCTCGTCTTTTTCCCTTTCACAGACCTCTTTCAGGTTTGAATTCTCATCTTGTAAGTGTTTCACGGATGACTCAAGGCATTCAGGATTCAGACCTACAGATGCTACTTGCTCCATAATAGCCTGGTATCTTCCATTTAAGCCCTTAATTTCCTCCTTTAAATGCCAAATTTCCTGCTGGAGAGCATTGCTTTGGTCTGCTTTTAGTGTAACCTCCTCTTCGAGCTTCTCTTTCATTAGCTTCAAGGTAAAGATTTCATTTAGCAGATTATTTATTGATAGGGTGGAAGAAAAGTTCATTTCATTCAGGCTCCTGTTTTCTTCCTTAACCCTTTGCATTTGTTCATCCATCTCCCGTTTGCTGATCTCCAAGTCCTTGAACATCAGAAGCCCATTTTTAAGCTCCAATGCCAGAGCTCTCTGCTCCTCTTGAGATTGAGAATGCAACTTCTGCAAAGTTTGGAGAGTGGCTTCCACTTGCTCAAACCGTGAGTGTTCCTCGTGCATTAGAGTTTGTAACTTTTCCAACTCACCATGCTTTTCTGAAAGTTCTTGGTCCTTCACCACAATCTTCTGCACCAGATTGTCTGCCTCTAACTGCAGAGATTGATTGGATCTCTCCAACTGAAAACACTGTTCTTCTGCACTTTTTAATTTTGCAGCCCCTTTCAGAAGTTCACTATTCAGGCGTTTGGCATCCTCTTGGGCATGAAAAAGTTCTCTCTCCATCTGCTTTATTATCTCCAAGCATTGCTTATACTGAAATGCTGCAGATTCTTTCTCTTCGTTTAGTTGGGTAAGAGCTTTCTTTAGTTCCTTAACTTCAGTTTCAGCTCTTTCAATTTGCTCATTTAGCATTCGAGCATTCTCCTCAGCAAGTGATATTTTAGTCTCCAGAACTGATATCTTCTCAAGACATTGTTTGTAATGAAGAAGACCTGCCTCCTTTTCAGCCTCTAATCTAGAAAGTTCTTGATTGAAACATTGAGCTTCAGTTTCTGCTTTAACAGCTCGCACATGGAGTCCTTTTGCATCATCTTGGGCAACAGATAACATATTCTCCAAGCTAGATATCCTTTCTAAACTCTGATTGTATTGAAGAAGACCGGCATCCCTCTCAGCTTCTAACTCAACAAGGGCTTCCTTCAGTATTTTAATTTCAATTTCTGCTTTGCTTGCTCGTTCATCAAGCCCTCCAGCATCCCTTTGGGCTTGATTAAGTTCTCTCTCAAGGTGAGATAGCTTCTCCAGACTCTGCTTGTATTGAAGAAGGATAGCTTCCTTTTCAACCTGTATCTCTGCTAGGGTTTTCTTTAAGGTCTCAACTTCTCTTTCAGCTTCCCCAGCATGCTGAGACTTGGAAAAGAAACCATGTTGCAAATTTCGTTCACTCTCTTCTGTTTCATGAACTTTTGGGTCTTTTCTCATCCTCCCTTCAGCAACATTTGAATTTTGTGCCACTAGTTCTCTTGACCCAAACATCTCATTGAACTGTTTAAGACCCCTTTTGCTTATTCCAGTGTCAAATTCTTCTGAACGCTCTCCATTCCTTTTCATAGTTTGTAAGCTGGTTGAAGAGAGTCCCATTGCATCCTTGTGCAAGTTATCCGGGTCTAACAATGCACGAATTGGATGTGGCATTTCTGGTGTATGGGGATCAACCTCAGGGCCTGAAGAACCTGAGGGTGAATCGTCAGCCAGCACATAAGGTACTTGGTTGGGAAACACTTCTGCCATGGTTCGATGGGCCTGGCGAAGCTCCACAGTTGCATGATCATACCTCTCAGCTAATGCACGGTAGGCTCGGTAGAACTCCTCTACCAGTTTCATAAGTTCTGGACGTTTCTTGTAGTACATTTCTGCCCTCCTTGCAAAAGAATCTGCATCTTCTTCAATGAGCTTGATCATTGCTTTTACCTTGGCATCCATGTCTGTATCAACAGATTTAGGGTCTGCTAAGAATGTGGCCTAAAATAGCATAGAGATGATGCATGTGCATTACAAACATGCATAGAGCAGCACGTTCACTTGTTTAGCCATCTTAATTTTTTTTTTCATGGTTAATAATGCCATCAAACCTTCCTAGATCATGTTCCATGGAGAACCATGACTACTACCTCTTAAAAATTATAAAAGTGGATTAAATGCCTATTAATTTCTATGTGCACAACTCAAGGGTGATTATTCATTGAATTATTAAGATCTATGATTGTATGCATAACATGTGCCAGCATAAATGACAATATTCCTGGTTGTAATAGCATCTGGGACATTATAAACTTGCAAAATTATCAGTAGTAAAATGTAGAATGAAGGGGAAATTACGTAATTCTGCTTATAGCTTAGAGTTGGTTTCAAATTAAACCTTAGAATTTAAAATGTTTCAGTTAAAACCTTGAATTTTCCAAACCAATACAAGTTTCTTCCTTAATGAATGACTATTAACTAAAATTAACAAGAACTCAAGTAAAGTGTACTTGAGACTTACCTTGGACACTAACAAACCATCATATAAATGCCAAATGGTGTTTTAGTGCAAAAGAACTCACAAAAAATTGCATTTTCATTAAACTATGTTTATCTTTTAGGTTATCTTTAGCCATTTTCTAAGCTTTTTTTATGCCAAAACGCCACCTGCAATTCCTATGAAGAATTTTTTTGGGTAGATTTTAAGTATACTTTATGTTAACTTTTGTTACTTTTAGCCAACTGTGATTCATCGAGAGGAAAAAAGGAGAAAGGGTGGGTTGGGGGGGGGGGGGGGGGGGAGAAGAGGGGGTTTTGAAACTATTAAGAAAGTTCAGTTTTTTAAATTGAAACTTTTTAAAGTCTAACAAGGGGGAGAATTATACATTTTAGCATAAGATGAGGTGAAGTAAATTTCAGTATAATTAGAAAAAGAGACATTGTCAATCAAGTTCATTTCAATAAGTACTGGGGTTATGAGGAAAGTAACAAGAAAGAAAGGGAAATATATAAGAATGCACTAACAAGAATGACTAATATATTCAAAATTAAAACAAATTGAATACAGTGTATTCTTATAAAGAATTGTTCAACAAGTGTTCCTCATCATATGGATGCTTAGTTGAAGATTTGTGTTAAGTTGATTTGCAATAACCAGTTTTAGTAATTAGAAAGCAACCGCCATCAACAAACATGAAAAACAACAGATCCGAGCAAGAAACAAAAATTTCAAGAATACAGTGATAGCCAATTAAGTCGTAAGGAAAAAAAAAATCAACACCTGTAAGATTTTCCTGAAGCCATTTTGAATTCTTTGGGCTAATGTGGCTGTCCCACCACCAAGAATATAAGCGTCTAGACTCAGAATGTAACAAGGTTGCCATGACTCCAGCAAGGAACAGCAGTGCAACTGGTTTTGACTTGGCAAAAGCTTGGTCTTTATACCAGTAACAAAATCCCAGGTAATGGATCCAGGCCAGAATATCAATTAGACAAAACACACCACCCAATTATATGCTAAATGATGCTTTGCAGCTCTACACCTCTCACTTCTTGCACCTAGACAGCAAGATCATCAAAGAAAAAAAAAATCAGTGTAAGCAAATTTTAGAGTTTGATCTTCAAAATCCCATTCAGTTCATATAAGCTTCTTCAGATTATATGGACAATATCATTACCTGCTTAATTGGACACAAGTACAACGCTTGACTAATTGCTACTCCTCACTTCAGTAGCCTTCAAACAACCAAATCAACTGCTCCACAGAAAAAGAGAGACAATAAATATCATATCTTCAAAACTATTAACAACAACAACAAAGCCTTAGTCCCAAAACTTTTAGGATCAGCTTGGATCCTCAACACACTAATCTGGCTGATCACATGTATTCTTCTCCTTCACTTGAACCAGCATGAAGTAACAGATAAATCATGGGAGTGCTGGCAGCCCAAAACACAAACACCAGGAACGCATAACTTGAACTCTCCACAATCCAGTAAAAAGCATCACTAAAATTACTTTGATCAATAAGCACGCCAATAAACATGTACACACACATACAAATGTATGAGAGAGAGAGAGAGAGAGAGAGAGAGAGAGTTTTTAACAATAGAAGGGACTAAGTGAACAGAAAAAACTATGTACATTGAGTGAATCTAGTAGATATATATATGCATATGGATCTCAATAAAAACGTAAAATATGAATTACAGTGCTGCTTCATGATCAGCAACTGAAACTACCATCAGATATAAACACAAATTATGAGCAGACTTGTCTCAACAGAAACTACAAAAAGACTGAACCTTTATGAGCCATAAGATCAAGAACTTACCAAGTGAATGAAATCCAGTGATGGGTTCTTAATTCTTATCCAGCAACCAGAGCAACAATCCAATGGAACAAAACTGCACACATATTTTAAGCAAATGGGAATCAGCCAAAACTGCAAAAAAGTGAATATTTAGGAAAGCACTTGGATCAAGTACACACCAGTAGAATGAAACTTGTTAATGGGATTTTAGCCAGCAGCTGTGATGCTTAAACTCCAGCTGCCTATCATCCTTCTCACCCCATTTTTTCTCTCTCTCTATTACTCTCAGACTCTCTTCCTTTGTCTCAAATGGGGCTTTTGCATTATATTCTGAGATTTGGCACAGTCACTGATGACCCATCAACTGAAAAAGCAAGTCAGACACTGACAAAAAACAGTACCAAGAAATATTGGAATTATTTTTACTTTACAAATGAAAGAAGGAATTTGCTAATCTCAATATATATTTATATTTATTATAAGTCTAAATATATAACAATTTTCACAATTATTTTTTCTTTTTGACAACTATTGAAACAACATATAATAAAAAAATAACTTTATCAATAATCATAATCTATCATCTCAAATATTATAAAATAAAATAAAATAAAAATTGTGTCAATATCATTGTTGTTTTTTTTTTGATAAACTCAATATCATTGTTGTTCTATCTGTATTATATCTCATATATAATTAAAATGTTTGATTTTTTTTTGTTACTTTTCTAATATTGCTATGCAGTTTGAAAAATTCATATATTTACAATTGAAATCATAATACTACCTTTTTTTGGCTGAATAATAATCTTATTGTTATACTATGCAGGTGTGTGTCCAAATGTAGGAGATTAAGACTTTCCTTGCCTAATTAATATTGTAACTATTTAATTGTAATGAATGAGATAGATCTACTGCACGCTCATTTTCTTTAGTGTCTTTGCTGTCTCCTCAGTCCTGTCGTTACTTCCAAGTGTACATGTTTGGTGGGTGCAAAGTTATCTTGGAGAACTCAAATGACTGATGTACCCTTCATTAACATCATTTTCTCTTGTCATACCCTTGCTTAGGATCTCAATAATGTCTTTTCTTGGGCTTTTAAAACTTTGTTTTACTTTTGTCATTTGGGGTTTATCATAATACAAAATTATTTACTCTATTTATTTATTTATTTATATATATAGGTTAAGGTTTTAAATAATAATACGGTTCAATATTTTGTGGTTTTGTACATTTCTGTTTGTTCACTGAACACATTTTTCTTGTTTGAGAGAGGTTTTTTTTTCTTTTTTTCTTTTTTGCCCACCAAAAAAGGAAGGCTACAACCACAAACCTTTCCTTTTGTGGGGGCCTTGGGGTTCAAAAAAATTGACTTACAAGAGACATTAATAAGCCTAAACTGTAATACACACTATAATGTAATAGTTATTTTTATGATTTAGTTATTTAATAATTTGGTTATACTTTTATTATAAGGAATACAGAATAGTCATTTCTTTTGAATAACTATACTTTAAAATGAAGAATAACTATTTATTTCTAAAGGGGTTGTAATAACTATTATTTAGTAGGTGTATTAATTTCTAAAATTAATTAAATAAACTTTCCTTATGTATATAACAATTATGAACATAAAAAACACAAAAAATAACCAATCTCTCTTTAATAAAAAAATAATCAATCTCTCTTCAAATTTACAAAATATTATTTTTTTTAAGAAATATAATTATATAAGGAAGATATTTCCTAAAATATATCTTAAATTTAATTTAAAATACTTTCATTCCATCATCTTCAAGGTTCTATTATTGTGATGTCACCAAATAAATGAATAGTAATGAGTATTACATTACAGCGTCTTGTATTCTTTGTAATACCTATTCCTATTCCTATGTAATTACTGTTATAACTTTAATTATTTTTATAATAAAATTGTGGGGCCAAAGGAATTGGCAACCTTGGCTCACTTCATATCAAGCCCATGGCCCATGCCGAGAAGGAAGAAGTGTCCAAGGACGAGCATAGAAAGTCCAGACTACCAGGATATACTGCCGAGGACAACCCTGTCCTCAACGAACCGTGATCACGAAAAAGGAAAGTGTCGCGCCACCAAGGGGAGTCTCCTAGAGCGTCCCAAAGGAAAGCCTAAGCGCAGTGGGCCAGCCATAGGGGCATGGTGGAGAAGCAATCCCAAGAAAGGTTGTTACCTCCGCATTAAATACTCACAGCTAACATCCTGGCCCCAGTTATGTAGACGTGACGCCTAGACAGTGCTATTTGGGTCACAACAGCTCACAGAACGTCAGAAGGAGTGACTAATGGGATGTGCACTCAAGTGTGGGCATGGATGACTAACAAGTGTAGGACTAGGATGGACCGAAGGGAAATATATAAGGTAAAAGATCTCCCCGAGTAGGAGGGGGGGTTCCGGCTCCCTGGGAGGGAAGGGGCACAGATTCCTCCTTTATGCTCCTGGCGAATCAGACTAGACGGGAATTCATACCCTCGAACGAGGAGCTCGTTTCCTCGGATCATGAGCCCGTCCACTTCTGTGTTCTTAGCTCCTACTCGATCATCTCCAACCCCTGCATTAACCATCGTCTCGCCAAAGCCCAGTCATTGGATTCACTCTCTACAAATTCATTGTAACGGGTCCGTTGGGCCTAGATCCCATCCATTCGAGGGGGCCCAATCCGAAAACCACGACTCTACAAAAATGATTCAGTATAATTAAACTAAAAAAATATTTACTAGTTCATCAATATATATACTAGTTTTCTTTTCTTTTTTCTTTATTTTTGAGAAAGATATATATATATATATATACTAGTCAATTTTAGGATTACATTTGAAAAATAATTATTTTAATCAAAGGACTTGATGACTAATTGACCATTGACCTCTTGCTATGCTTGGATTAGAAACTTCATAAAAGATTAGGGATTCCCGAATCTAAAATGCTTTAAAGACTGATAAAAAAAATGTAAAATTCCTATTCATCATCCCTCTCAACAGAGTGGTTACAACATTAACTCTAATTTAATAATCGTGGGTATTCTTTCATTACATAAAAAATATATATTATTCCTTTCAATGGAAAAAAAAAATCTAATTTATTAATCAAAGTCCACATGCAATTAAATCCACACTCCATGCAGTGAGCATATGATATAATATATTAATATAGGGTCTGATTAATGTGTACCCTAAGAGCACATATTAAGCCATTAATACTTTTTTAATTTATGAGAAAATGTTTCTAAAAATAGATGGCTTAATGTGTGTCTTAAGGGCACACATTAGCAAAATCCATTAATATATACATGTGTGTGTATATATATATATATATATATATATATTTGTAGTTGTAATAAATTAATAATGTGTGGGTTGAAAGCAGCCAAAATGAATGATTTAGATCAAGGAGCTATATTCTATATTAGTATATTTAATCGAATGCAAACACATCATTAGAATTTAGATTCTCTATCACATTGGTCTTCAGTTAAATTATTGGAAATTTGGAATTTAGAATCTTGATATATTTTTATATTATTATTATTATTATTATTATTATTAAGTCTTTCAACTATTATAATAAAAACATTCTAAAAAAAAAAAAAATTTATAATAATAAAAATTGGAAATAATAAAGTCACCTTTCCAGTGTGGGCCATAAGCCCATCACCTTTTAGTTGGTCGGCCCGCCCTTTGGACGGTGGTGCCACCCCTGTCGGCACATTACTAAGAAAATTCAAGACTTAAAAGTTTCTAACCTAACCATCTTTTTATTACAAAATTCTGGAAAGTTTAGACTTTAGACCAAGTTTGAGAAACGAACAATGAGAACGCACTGTGTCAATTATGAGGGAATATCATGAATTCAAATCATATCATTATAAGAAAACAAAAAGTGGTGCCTACACAATTTTTGTATGTTTCTATGACCACAACCTCTTGTGATTTTTTTAATTTTTTTTTTGCTACAATTATTATTATTATTATTATTATTATTTTGCTTAACCTTTTTGAGTATTGCAAATTATATTTTGGAAAGCTCTTTTGCATGCATATTGCCAAAACCTCTTCTTTTGAGATTTTTATTTATTGTTTGTACAACTTTCATGTTAGGACTATATATAGAATACACAATCCAATGAATAACAATTGGATTTTATGAATAAAGCTTATGTATAAAAAGTTAAAAACACACATATGCAATGGAAAATATACGCAGAAAAATATTAACTAATAAACAAAATAATATCTTTTTATCAAATGAAAAAGAAGAAAAAATGAGAGAAAAATATTACATCCACAATATTTTTCACAACAAATCCTAAGTAGTAGGTTATTATTGACTATTATTGATTAGTAAAAAAGTAATTTCAATAGTAGATTCAAATTATAGCTAGTAACAACTCAACATCTAAAATTTGTTGGGGAAATTTTGTGAATGTAACACTTCTAAAAAAGAAAGAGTAATATACAAAAAATTTCACAACAGTTGAGTTGATAAATTTTTACTAGTTCTCATTTAGGTCCACCATTAACATCATATTTTTATTTACCATTATCAATCTACCATATCAAGTTCCCTAAAATAAAATAAAAACACCACATCAATAGGTTTGAAAAGTTTTGTCAAATATTTTGTATTTATATACTTTCTCCAAAAAAAAAAAAAAAATCTACATAACTTTACTTCTAAAATAAGATAATATATTTAAGTAATATTAATTTTTTTATAGAAAAAGTCATTTATATATAAAAGGTCTCAATTCAGTTTTTGCCTAAGACTCTCAAATGCATTAAGCCAGACGTAAATGAAAAGAGGCGTGAAAGGAAGAAATTAAGCCAGACGTAACTGAAAAGAGGCGTGAAAGGAAAAAATAACCTAGTTTGTTTGTTTGTTTTTTTTTTCTTGATACCTGTTTGAGAAGTCTGAACTGAGCCGACATTTTTGTCTAAATTGCTTATATAGTGGTGAAAAAAGAAATCATCATCCCCTATTTTTCTTTTTAAAAAATACTTTATTAGATTAAGTTTAAACACAATGAGTTGGTCATTTTAATGACATCTAACAAAAGATTATAGTACAGAAATTTGAAGCATATATCGTTAGGTTGAGTAAACTCAAAAGGTTCACCACTCTTCTCAACAAATTTGTCGGCATAATCATTAGCTTTGCTTGTAGATAAGATGTTTCCACCAAGGAGGATCACATGTTTTTCTAACATAAACAAGAATAAGAATTTTTTTTTCCTTGATGGACCAATATTACATGAATATATGTGTATGACATGACAAGAGGAACTTATTGCTTAGTACTAACTAAACGAGAAAAGAAAACCATAATTAAAGTAAGAAATTGAAAACATTACTATGACTTCAAGAATCAAGAATTCAACAACTATTATTGTTGTTGTATTAATACTTTTTATCTCTAAAGATAATGATGATTATATGATTTGATTTCTCCTATAGGCCATGGATGATTCTTATGATCAACAAGGTTGTTTTGAAATATGAGCTGTTTAGGCAGCTTAGTCCTTGTATGTTATGTACCGCAAGAAAAAATCTTGGTTATATATGTAGAGTGGTCATGAATCATGATAATCTGGCTAGTTTTTGCATCATCACCGTTGATTCCATGTTCCTCACATTTACTACTACTTTGAAAAATCAGAATCATTAGGGTCCGCAAACCACGTGGGTGTTTGTTTAAGTTGAATCAAACACCCTAACATGAATGTACTTGTCCTGGTCCTCTTGGACCACTATTGTGCAGAGGAGCTAGGTAACTTGGGTTGGTATAATGTTTTATTTCAGAGTATTATCCTTGTGTAAATATGGCATTCTCTATTTGTTTTCTCTAAAATTTCAACATTTCTACTAATCTACTAAAATGATATCAAATTTATAGAACATTTTTATAATAAAGATTTAACCTTTCAATATTGATATGTGTGGGGGCCAATTGATCTCATAGGTACTCTTCGCATGGAAAAGGGTTGGGCCTATGGCCCAATACCCAGTCCGAGAATAAGAGCGTATCCAAGGTCGATCAGCTAAGGAAGAAATGAAAACTGTATTATAGGAAGAGGTAAAGAATATTCATGGAGGACTTAACTGTGTCCGAGGATAATGACCATCTCGGAACCTCTGTCCGAGGTGGCTAGGAACCTTCTCAATCCCTTAAAATATCATATTAAATGAACTTTGCGACAAGGGGATGGGCAGATACCAAATAAAGGATAAGGATGAGGGATAACAAATATTTGGAAATACTGTTACCTCCGCATTAAATGTTGCCCAGCTAACTCTCTGGTTGCATTAATGTGGAGGTGATGCCTGAACAGTAAACAAGCAGCCTTACAGCTAAGAGTAGAAGGTTCAAGGAGGTAGGGGATAGGACAGGGAAGCTCCCAACTCCTGACTCACATG
The DNA here is from genome assembly GCA_030820535.1 of Quercus parvula. Taxonomy (NCBI): domain Eukaryota; kingdom Viridiplantae; phylum Streptophyta; class Magnoliopsida; order Fagales; family Fagaceae; genus Quercus; species Quercus parvula. The sequence goes on from JAUAME010000009.1 coordinate 1,011,962, forward strand.
TGGATAATGAAGATGGCACAAAAACCATGGTATATAACAGAAAAAAAAAAAAAAAAAAAAAAAAAAAAAAAAAAAAAAAAAAAAAAGGGGGGGGGGGGGGGGGAAGAAATACAACAGTAAAAAAAAGAGGAAGAACTCTAAACCATTGATCAAACTATTAGGGCACAATCGAGGACGCTTTTTGTATTTGTGCATGTGTAACTCTTTTCCTTTTAACACCTATCAATCAATATCTTTTCCCTAGATTCAAACTAGCTTTTTCTCTCACTCTCTACAAATTTATTGTTCGGGTTTTTTGGGCCTGAGTCCATTCCTGTTTTGGGTTCGAGCCAAAACTGGTCCTTACAATATGATATCATTATCATACCTTTAAAAATTAATTAGAATTTTTTTTTGAGAAATTAGAAATTAAATATCCAATATATATAGAAAGTGAGAAGAAAATCTTGCTCTACTCTTGTCTCTCTTATTTTCCCATCAAGTTTAGATTTTGTGGGTTCCTTGCTAATAAAAGCAAGCATGCTTTCAATGGGTCCAGGACATTATAAATATCATTAGGATAACGAGTTTTGTTAATGTATATTAGTTTGTTAAGTTAAATTAACTATTAAGAAATGTGCATAACTTAAATGCCGGAGGGACTTTGTGATAATCACTTCGTACCAAAAGGAATTTAGAGGAAAGAAATGTCGTTCTCTTCTTCAAAATAAATGGGAGAAGCCTCTCCAACATCATTTGGTGGGTAACAGAGTTGTTTGGAGGGACAAGGAGATGATAATAGAATGGATTGGAGGATTTTCGAGAAATATGTTATTCTCTTCTGACTCTGAGCATTCCTTCCAAAAATTATTGGAGGAATACTCTCTCTTTTTTTTTTCTTTTTCTTTTTTGTTTTTTTCTTATAAAATAAAGTTATAATATAATGAGGAAAAGATAAAGATAAAGTGAATGGTAAAAATAAATCAAATGTTTCTCTCATTCACCCCCTCCCCCTCTTTTTTAATAATGTCAAATACACTTTAAAAAAAAAAAAAAAACCATCATACTTACTCTTTTTTTTCTATTACATTCCATTTGGCTCTTTTATAAACGAGAATCATACTTGATGGTGAACCAAAAAATTAGACTATCTCTAGTTTGTCTATCGTATCGTCCAAGACCAGAAATGTCGTCCATTTGATATATTAAATATTCAAAATTGCAATAGAGATTTAACCTGAGTGCCTCCAAAGAAGGTCGTCCAGCATGGATTCACCTGGACGACTGCCCAACACCTAGAAATTTTAAGAGTAAATCTCTATCCAAAAGCTTATAATTCGGACCACGTTCTACTATTCTAAAGTGGGAGCGAAATCCTTATTCATCGCTTTAACTTCCTACTAAGTTCTTAACTTCCAATAGTAGTTGTAGAAGTTGAGTCTGAATCTTCTAACTTCCATCCACGTTGGGGAAGTTACTAAACAAGTAACCACTCCAAAACTCACTATAAAAGGACTCAGCCATATCAAATTAAGGTAAGTTTTCACCACTTATAGAGTTGGAATTCTTGAGCTCAAGAGAGAAAACTAATTTAATCATCAGAGGGTTTTTGGTCAGTTCACCTCGATCACCTTTGATCTTGTGCTTCTTTCTTTCAGGCCTTCCAAGCAACCTCAAGCCCATTGAAGTCCGGAGCATTCAACCTACTGATTTTCCGTGTATCATCAATACTTACTCATTTTCTTTCTATCACATTTCATTTGGCTCTTTCATAAATGAGAAGTACTTCGTTCACAACAAATCATATGTAGAAAATTGTTATTGGTTTTAATTTGAATTCATAACTTAAATTACTTTTTAACCCACCCATAACAACCAATAACAACTTGTCATTTAGGATTTGTCGTGAAAATGTTGTGGACATAATATTTCCCTATAAACTATTGGAAATAAAGGAGAGATAATACCTAAATTTCCCCTGAAAATTACACAATTTGATTTTACCAAAAAAGGAGGCAGAGATAAGGCATGGACCAAGTCACTGTCTTGAGACAAATTGTGTCATCTATAGTATATCCGATATAGTTAGACAAATAGTTTTTACACATTGTCCCCAGGATATAACAATCTAGCCACCTTTGCTGATTATCATTGCGAGCCTACACTACTCGTAGGATATAAGTTCTCTATAGTACTTTCTTTCCTAGAAAATTTTGTAAGAGATAAAATATTTTTGTGAGTAGTGAGAAGTAATAGATGGTAAGTGTTTAGGACAATAAAAAATTGTTTTTGAAAAATTTGCAGCTTTGTAATTCAAAAATAAAATGCATATAAAACTTTTATTTCTTTCCATATATATATAGAGCTGGATCTTAACTTGTCCTTAGCCAAAGAATCAAAAGGGTTTGATATCAATTAAAAGGTCATAAAGTTATTGATTTTTTTTTTTGGTAAAAAAAGTTATTGAAATTAATATATATATATATATATATATATAATCAATAGCTTTCTTTATATATATAATATAATATAAACTGGTTATCAAGAGGTTGCCTTTGCCAAACTTTGTACGTTCAGAACAAAAAGAAAGGAGCATGATGCTATGAAATTAAATGTCCTATAAAGTGGCTGAAGATTAAATGCCAATCCGTTTAATGCAATTTCAATATATATATATATATATATATTTTTTTTTTTGCCATTTGTTTTGACTTTCCTTAAACCAAATAGTAAACACTTGTGTATATATTGGTAACTTATTATAGCATAAAATAATTCAGCAATAGCTGCACATTTAAGTGCTGAAATATTTTATTACGTTTGAATACAAAACGTTTAGAATGGAAAGTATATATTTGTAATAAAACCAAATATGCTAGCAATTATGGTATTAATATCACATTAATATTCATAAATTTCCTGATTAAAACCATCAACAATAACTATTAAAATTTTGAATTATATTTAAATTTCAAAATTTAGCAATTAACGTATATGACATTAAGTGGTAATTGATTTCCTCAATTCACATAAATGAGTATTAAAATAAATATAATAATTTTTATAAGAATATCCAACAAAAAATTTTGCAAATAATTGTTTGCTACTTTTTGTATATAATTCTTGCTACTCAACTGTTAGAGTAATAAGGAGCATGTTTTAAACTACTAATTTTAATCCATTGCCAAAATTAACATTAGGGGTATTGATTTTAATGTAAAATCAATTGCACCCCTTATCATTTACGATTAACTTGAAGAGATGGTACAACTTAGAAGTCTAATGCACCTAAAATTCTAAGCTTTCTTTCATCCTATTAGGTGATTTTGCATTATAGAGACGGCGTTGTTAATTCTTTTAATTATCTCGCTCTCTAGATATGTCTTCTATCCCTCCTTATAAAAATCTTAGGTAGTTGACAACAAGCATGCATGTGTATAATGAATTTTCAATTCTGGCATTTCCAGCCCTAGTAGGCATTTGTCAAATGTTTCACATAGACAAGACTTTTGCTGAGTAAATAAGTAAGGAAATGAGTGGCTGATAGCCTGATACTATCTGCTGAGTCGAGGGCCTTTTAAAGTACTTCACAATTCACATTGGTCCCGTGAACATTACCATGGCTTGTGAAAGATATCATATCACAATCAAATAATATGAATGAGGAAAAGTTATAAAGAATAAAAATAGACACAGTCACACACAAGAATTAAAAAAAAAAAAAAAGATTCTAGTTGTTCAGTTTGGGCCATCCACTAACAATGTTAACATTAACGTTTAGATTTTATTTTTTTTATTTATTTATTTTTCATGAACAAATAGCCAAAAGCCGGACCACTCACTGATAATTCTTTTTGTTTGTTTGTTCCCTCTTAGGTTAAAACTCTATGAATGAGTGTGAAGTTGGCTAAATTAAAGAGAAAAGAGTGCCACACACTTATAACCTGTGAATATAAAACAAAAAAAAGTCGACAAATAAGGTTCAGAGGAAAAATTATTCATTACTCAAAGAGTATAAAATGAAGTACTCCCTTCTCTTATATGAAAATAAGTTTCATCCTAAATTTACTTAGTAAAAGTCACTATTATATATATAAGAAGGATGGTATATCAATTTTTTACTCCCAAAATATCGAATAGTTAATTAGATTTAGACTATATAAGTCTTTATTCAAGGCCAGGCCTTGTTATTGTACAAAAAACCTAGGACTAAATCCTGTTTAATGTCATTTAGCGAAAAAAGCTTACTTTGATCTTGTGAGAGGCAAAAACAATGGCCTTATTAAAAGTTGAAACCTAAAATTGCGGTGCAACCTCCAAAAACTTTCACTATAGCTAAGATGCTCTGGTTGATGGCACCAAGACAAAGAAAAAGACCTTTTTGTAGTTTAATTTTATTGTACATTTTGTTTCTTCTTCTCACCACTATTGAATTGATGTTACAACTTACAACACACCCAGGCAAGCTACAACGCTTTGAAGACACTAGAGTTCTAACTCCACAAGAGAAAGCAAGAAGCTTTTATGGTTAATTGTATATATTGCTTTCTTTCTTTCTTTATCCAAGTGCTATGAGTTGATGTTACTACCCACCAAAGCTGAAATGCTTTGAAGACACTAGAGCTGTAACTCACCGATCCGTATGATGTGATGTGATCTCTTCCCTATCTATTCATTAAAGCAAATTGTAAATATATGTACACAATATTTTTCACAACTTTATTAATGTTAGAAATATTATAAATCTTATTATATAAATCATATAAATAAACGTGTCATCAATCAAATAACAGTAATTTAAAAAGGGCAATAATCGCCTTCGTTATCGCGTAATTTTGTAAGTTTTTTATAATAAAATTTGTAATAATTTTAGCATTTAGTTTTTAATTACTTACTAACATTATCAATTATGATTGATACATAATAAATAAGACAGGAAAGTATGTACTCCAATAGTCCAATTACATTCCACCATATCAATATTTATGAAAAATATCATATCCTAACATTACTTAGTGGGAACAAGTACAACAAGAGACATATCTCAAAGGATCTTGTGGAACAGGCTAAGGCCCATATCTACCTCCCTTAATTCACACTTCCGAAACTAGTACCTCCCACCAACCCCAATAACAACTTGTCTTTAACATCCAAAAGCAATGTGGAGAGACAGAGAAAGAATAGAGAAGAGTAGATACCATATCATGGGCCCAACCAAAAAGATAGAACTCATATTGTGTTTTCGTTTTTTAGTGTCTTAGCCAGCTATTCGTGAAAGGTTCTGAAAAGTTGACAACACTATCATAAGATTGTGCGGGGATTTTCTGGTAGAAAGTGAAAAGATAAAATAGTAATTTGCACATGTTATATTATATACCCCTACCATGCTGAAAAGAAAAGGCCTTTAAGACTATCCATATCTCCCCATGTGCTAGAGCCAGGCAGGCCATTTTTAACTTTTATTCCATGGCTAAGGATTTGGACTGGTGAATATATATTTTAGGGGAGATAACACCTTAGATATTCTTTTTTAATAGTTAATATAATATATAGAGACACTACTTAAATCAAAAGATTTTAATATATATATATATATTGAAGTCAAGCAGGATGACAAAGTGTCTTTTATCAAAAGCAACAAGTCACAAATATGGCACTTGCTCTCCTAAAAGAACTCTTATTAAGGACCAAGAATTAATTTCTCTTTATTTCTTGTTCCCTAACATTTGTGGAGAGATTTTTCATTTTATACTTGATAAATTTTGCAATTTTATTCTAAATTTATTAGTTATGTTTTTACTAATTATAGATAGTTAAACTTTGGTACATTGCATGATTGCACAAACTTGGTTTTATTATAGATATGTAAAGTTAAACTAATTTTTGAAAAAAGAAAAGAAAAGAAAATTTATAAAAATGTATTTTTAAATTTTTATTGTTTATATGAAATTTCATACTTGATTTGATTCAAGTGAGGCATTAGAGAATATGAGACTCAAAACAAATTTTTTTTTCTAATAAATTTGAGGCGTGACGTAAATTCAAAGATTTTAAATTTAATCTATCATACTATTGATCTATGAGATTTCTAGTAGGGATGTAGCTAGCTTTGGACTAGAGGGGCAATGGCCCCCTTAATTTTTTTAAAAATATATTATTATATATATATATATGTGTGTGTACTAATTTTAGCAATTTTGTTCTATAAAATTACATTTTTTCCCCTTAAACAATATTATTGATTCTTTTAAGAGTAATGCTATACTCACAAACTTTTTTACAACATTTTTACAAACTATTTTGGTAGCAAATTTTTATTGGTTTGCATATGAACCCACCACTCACATCATTTTTTTACTTACTAATAACCACTTATTACATCAATAATTTATATAAAAAAAAAATTTATAGCGCTATTATTTTCCTCATTTTAGTGACTATAAAAAAATTTATAGATCTAAAATCTAAAACAAAATATATAAGCCCAAAAAAAATAGGTCAACAACAAAAATTACCAATAGTAAAACTTAAAAAAAAAAAATTAAGCTTAATTAACCAATTTTATTTAAAATAAACAACCTTATATTTAAAAAATTATAAACAAAAATAATTTTGTTCTTATCAACACCAAAAAAAAAAAAAAAAAAAATCCTCAGTTACTAAGTAGTAGCAGAGTCAAAAGTTGAAACCGCTACACACATCAAACAATAAAACCGCTCCCCTAAACTCAAAACTCTGGCTTCGTCCCTGATTTCTAGGGTGGCAAACCGGTTTTCTCTTGCTTCCTTTTGTAGGGAATTAACCCGAATTCCTAACCTGTGAGAAACAAAAAAAAAAAAAAAAAAAAAGAGAAAACACACGCCAAAGAAAACAATCACACTCACAAGACAATATTTACATGGTTCAGCAATTTGCCTACGTCCACGGAGTTGCAGGGATTTCACTATTATCAAGGAAGAATACATAGTACAAAATTGCGGCTACAATCTTTTTTTTCTCTCACATAAAGAACACGGCAACCACACAACATAAAACCCTAAAACCTAAATGTCGGTTTCACCAGAATAGGCTAAACGGGCCAAAAAAAAATTTCCCGGGGGCGTTGCCCATGGACCCCCAGAGGCTTGTCCATGAGCACTCCGGCTTGGGCCTATCAGCCCAAACCTCCTCTCCATAGATTAAGTCTCAGTAAATCTCCCATTAAAAACCATGCAACATTATTCGGGTCAGGTCGGATCGTCAAACCGGATCAAACAAAATTAGGCTCCACAAAGCCCAACACCTTTTGGTGCTTTGAGGATGAGAAAGGTGATCATGGCACCCGATGAAGTGGTAGGAGAAGGAAATGAGAGGCTTTACAAGCCCTTTGTTTGCTTAGATGTACAAGATAGTATTCATAACTCCATATAAACACTACAGCCTTTTCTTTTCTTCTCTTTAAAATTGTGAATAAATTAGTGATCAAATCATTATAATCAAGATGTTTTCTGGTTAGCGTTTGTGAATCTCAACTGACTTGTCACTCTGTGACACCAACATTCTCATTCTTAGTGGCATTTTGTCGAACACCACGGTTCCCATCATCATTCATCACCAACGGCCCAACAATTTGTCAGCGTCCTCATTGAGCTTCTTCTTGTGAAGCCTCTTTCACTTGGTTCCAAATATAAGAAAAAGTCCAAAATCTATTGCTTTAGCCATAAATTTGGACTTGCGTGATCAACCCAAAGCCCACGAATATTATGCATTAATAACTCAAGCCCATAAGCATCATGCACCAGCAGTTTCGGTCCTAAACAAAACCCATTAATATGGCCCATACATTTGACTAAACCAGCAATCAGGCCCAACTCCCCACTTTTGCTTATACGTAGTGGTAATTTTGGTAATATGGATTGTAATATTCATAAGATAATAAGTCATAGATAAATATTCCCAGTTTTGCTTTTAAAATAATAAGTCATACATGTATATATATATATATATATATATATATATATGGTACTGGGCAAACAAAGTAATAAATAGTGGCACACCAGTATTTATAAGTTCCAGGTATCCTGTTTAAATATATTAATATTTTTATTTTTATTTTATTTATACTGAAATAGTGTGTTAAATTAGTTCAGTCCAACCTTGCAGTGTTTAGTCATTAATTCTTGAGGAGGCAATTGTATTTGGTTTGTCCTGAACCACTCTTAGCAAGAAGCTCTAGAAATATGTTGTTTCAATTTGTTTATAGGGAATTGTATTTGGCTAGTATAAATTATGTCTAACTAGTTGTTGAAGCCGACGGCCAGGTGCAAGGGAATATAATAATATCAAATAATATTGTGATTTGCTTTCTCTAATGTAAGTGATTATCATTTTCAATAACACAATTCTTTAATTGCTTGGTTGCAGAAACACGACACTAATGGAGGGGTAACCCATAAGCACCACAATGGTGATTTGAGCATGCATGGACTACTCCTTGATCCAAAATGGGTGCAGACAGTGCAGTGCATAATGTTACGACCAGAGAGATTCATGTTTCTGGTGCATATGTAAATATATGAAAGAGTAAATGTATTCTTCTAATTCTTTTTGTTCATATGTTTGCTACACTAGAGTCCTTCCCACATATGTAAATATATGAAAGAGGGGTAACATATGTTTGCTAACTGTAGAGTCCTTCCCGCACATAAATTTGAAATATTCAATGTAATGAATAAGAGACGATGCTCAATTCCATTTTTATACCATAATTTTTCAAGAAAAACCACAACTTTCCCATGTCTAGTAATTAATTTGGGTTGTCCTTTTATATTTAAGCGATAATTTATGGTTAATGATAGCACAAGCTGGACAAAGTCATTTGACAATGTTATACATCAACCACGAGAGTAGACAAATATATTTAGAGAGGACCACTTGTTTGATAAAACTCATTTGCATATAAGTTTCTATTCCTTTATAAAATTGAAATCTAATTTACTAAAAAATTGATTACATAAGTGGCTTTCCAAATTACATGGAAATTAAATATTCCTTTACAAAAGTTGGTTTGAGTTAGCAAATCAAAAACCTAAATAAGGGTTCCACCTTTGACATACTCGGTAAAGGCTAGTGCAACCAAACCCAACATGGCAAACCTCCCATTCCACATCTCAGCATTTGAGGTCATCAACCCCTTTGACTTGGACTCCACACTGACTCCCTGGAACAAAGGAATTAGGGATGCAAGAGAGAGCACAATGCTAGTCCCTAAGAACCATGGGATCCCACCATTGGATATCTGGTCAAACACATCTTGGCCATTGGATAACTCTACTGCCAATGCAGCAACAAAGCCAATCATTGCTAGCCTGCCGTTGATCCTTTCCGGTGCAGGCCCACTGAATGCCAACACGTCTGAGAACTTTGTGCTGATCTGCCAATAGTGAAACGTGTCAAAATACTCTTAACAATGTTGTAAAACATAGTTATAAGTAGAACAATATTTCTCACAACAATTAACACGACTTTAGCATAATAGAAGCAATTTCTTTAGTGAATCAAGTAAAATTTATGTTACTTTGTGGCACGTTGTCATGTCAATAGCTAGAAAGTGTAGATACTTCATTTTTGATCAAATACCTAATTTCTGAATCTATATCTGATACTTTCAATCCCTTGACAGTAGATGATGAACACTTATCTAGTTTATTATTTATTTATTATTTTCATTATTACTCTTAAATTAAATTTCACTTAACAATATATAAAAAATACAAGTAAAAATATATTTAATAATTAATTAATACATGCTATATTGTATTTTTTTATAGTTAATTTTAGGGAATGCTGTATTTTATCTTAAGTATTTAAAGAATCACGCATGTTGTAGCCTACCTATACCTGAAGACTTATCTCTACTTCTTTATCGAAGAGATACCTTAACGGTTATAATTAAGTCTCTAACATTACTTAAAAAGTTTAAAATGTATAAATTAGGCACAATTTTTTCACAAAATCAAGGTGAGATATTTTAAGCTGTGTATAATAGAGTTAAGATCAATAACAAATTTATGTGAAAGCAATTTTGCTTTAATTATAATTTGCTGAGCGATGTCAAAAAAGTTCATGAATAATTTTGTGTGCTTAAACTATTTGGTAAATAGTCATATATATTTAGGGTTTCTAACTCAAAAAAACAAAGAAAGAAGTATCTTTTGGGTTAAGGGTAGGTACCTTAGGTGCAAGACGAGGGGTTTGTTGTGATTGAGGTGGTGAAGGTGAAGTTGTTACAGGCTTTGGCTGCTCCTGCTGGTCCTCCTGCATAGCAAAATGCCATGGAATCATACAGTGAGAATCTTTACTTAGAAATCAATTAGCTGATCATGATTATATAATTTCTAACAAACTTTTGAGATTTCCATAAAAAGAAAAACAAACTAGACTTTTGATTACCTCTGCCATGCTACGAACTCGCATACTAGCATATCTGGGAAAATGTGGCACATAACTAGTGGGAATTAGAAACTGGTTCACCCTATTAGTAGACCTGTTTGAAACTACACGATTCAAAGGTCTTGCTAAGATGGATTGCATTGCAAATGAGGCTGCCATTGCCAATTAGAGCTAGCTTAATGGAGTAGGCTATGGATGATCAAGTAGCTATAATAAGCACTAGGAAATGAGGTACTAAAGTTGTTGTTGTGGCATTAATGTTAGGCCTCGAAATGACATTATATAGAGAGTGACAGAGTGTGTTGGAGGGGCAAGCACTAAGCAGAGCAGTGGATATTTAAGGAGCCACGTCTTTCCATATATATTTTCATAAGGATATTGGTTCACGTGTGTTCATAGTCCACACATGGTGGTGTAAGCAATAGACATGGCGCTCTCCTTCACCATAACTTTCTACCACTGAGTTTGAGGCCCATATTGCTTCCGAGGTTTTCACTTTGAAGCGAAGGAAAGGGACCGACTAGACCATTCCACATTTCAATGTTCTAACTCACCTCTCACATTGTGCCACGGTTCTGCACTCTTTCACTACCAAACTTTGATACGCAAAAGATATACCATTTGATTCGTTTAAACAAGCAACGTGGACTATTTGTATTATTTTCTTTATTATTTTTGGTATAAAGGAGAAATTTTATTTAATCAAATAAACCGTCTAAGAGAGCACATAATTTATTACAAAGCTTTCTAAGGGTGCCTACTTGAAAAACATTCAGAAATACTTTTCATACACAAAATTCGGGCAAGACTCATGTATAAAAATTCTATCAATTAGCTAGTCCATCATCTATTTCATTGTTTTTTTCTACGCCATTGTCTGAGTGCAGTTTCTTGTTGAATATCGTATCATTTGGGTAGATACTAGTTTACAGTTGTGGTAGGAAAAACTCGAAGGAACTCACTTTTTTTTTTTTGGTAATATATATATAATTTTGCTAAACTCATAGTTCAAAATTTTAATGAACTTGCATTTCCTTTTATCATAATGACATCATTAATTTTTTTTTTTTTTAAAGAATACTAAGTATTTTAACACACACACATACAGGGAGAAGAGAGAAGGTTTTAACGAAACTTACAGTAGTGTATATCCATAATGGCCTATAATGACATCATTAATGATAAAGAGATATGTGGGTTACTTCAACTGTCATCTTAGGCTAAAGTTAAACTATTGTTTTCCTCTTTAAAATTTGCAAGAAATTTATTTTTCTTCACTTAAAACTATTCAAACCTTTACATTTTTTTTTTTTTTTTTTTTGTGTGTGTGTGTGTGAGAAAATTATATCTTGTACCCGGCATATATGCCGGGTACACCATATAACTACTCGTGTGTGTGAGATAAATCAAAGGATGAGACAATCAAATCTTATTCTCTTTAATTTTAAAAAGACTTACCTTCTCACATGTACTCCTTCGCAGAAAACGAAGAATTTTAGTAAGATTTTTCTGAAGATGTTGTAAAATTAAAGGATATGTAGATCATAAAAGATGTAAAAACGAGCCCAATAATTCAATGTTAAATTAAAAACGATCAAAATTTGAAGCCCAACAAACAAGGTATCAAATACATCGAGAAAAGAAGAAGAAAAGAGGATCCTAGAAAGATTATCATCTGCTCAAACATGTAACTCATAAGCCCCACAATGGTGGTTTGATCATGCATGCATGGACTTCTCCTTGATCTACAATGGGAGCAGCGCATAATGTAATGTTACGATTAGAGAGATTCATGTTCTTGATGCATATGTAAATATATGAAAGAGTAAACCTATTGAGTTTGGGCTTAACATATATATGTTGAAGTCAAGTCTTGATGCGATAATAAAGTACTTTTCACCTAAAGCAACGGGTTATAAATAGGAGACTTACTCTCTTAAAAGAACCTTATTAAGGACCGAGAATTAATTTTTCTTTATTTCTTGTTCCCTAACATTTGTGGAGAGATTTTTCATTTGGTACTTGATAAATTTTGCAATTTTATTCTAAATTTATTAGTTATGTTTTTACTAATCCTAGATAGTTAAGCTTTGGTACATTGCATGATTGCACAAACTTGGTTTTATTATAAATATTTAAAGTTAAACTAATTTTTCAAAAAAGAAGAAGAAAGTTTATAATAATGTATTTCTAAATGTTTATTGTCTAACTGATTTTTCACACTTGATTTGATTCAAGTGAGGCATTAGAGAATGTGAGACTCCAAAACAAAACTGTTTTTCTAATAAATCTGAGGCGTGATGTAAACTCAAAGATTTCAGAGTCTATCTATTACACTATTGGTTTATGAGATTTTTAGGGCGGCAAACCGGTTTTCTCTTGCTTTCTTTTGGTGCTTTGAGGATGAGAAGATGATCATGGCACCAGATGAAGTGGTAGGAGAAGGAAATGTGTGGCTTTACAAGCCCTTTGTTTGCTTAGATGTACAAGATAGTATTCCTAACTCCATATAAACACTACAGCCTTCTCCTTTCTTCTCTTTATAATTGTCAATAAATTAGTGATCAAATCATTATAATCAAGAAGTTTTTTGGTTAGCGTTTGTGAATCTCAACTGACTTGTCACTCTGTAACACCAACATTCTCATTCTCAGTGGCATTTTGTCGAACACCACCGTTCCCATCATCATCACCAACGGCCCAATAATTTGTCAGCGTCCTCATTGAGCTTCTTCCTGTGAAGCTTCTTTCACACGGCTCCAAATATAAGACAAAGCCCAAAATCCATTGGTTTAGCCATAAATTTGGTCTTGCGTGATCAACCCAAAGCCCATGAATATTATGCATTAATAACTCAAGCCCATAAGCATCATGCACCAGCAGTCTCGGTCCCAATCAAAACCCATTAATATGGCCCATCCATTTGACTAAACCAGCAATCAGCCCCTACTCCCCACTTTTGCTTAGTATAGGTTTTTTCTTTTCTTTTCTTTTTGGTTAAAAGGATATATATATATATATATATATATTAGAAACTAAGAGTTAGCCACAGTGGAAGAAGTGTTACATAGTATATTACAAAAAATACTAGAGAGGTTGTGCATTAAAGGTAAGATAACTGCACAGGCAGAGAGTCTAGGATACAAAAATCTTGTTGAAGGGATACAGTTTTCCTAGCCAGAGCACCAGCATAGGCACTCGCCTCCCTAAAGCAGTGTTGGATTTTCTAGAAAGGCAGCCGGTTCAGAAGGTTCTTGCAGTCATCAGTAATAGGTGCATAGTTAGCAAAAGATACATCATTATTTGACAGAAGTTGGATCACAGATTTAGCATCAAACTCAATTTCAATAACTTGGACTTGTAATTGCAAGCATAGGATTAGGTCATCCCTTACTGCCCACAACTCAGCTTCAATGCTGTTAGCCCAGCCCATAAATCTAGTGTAACCCTTCACCCATCTCCCTTGATGATTTCTTATCAGATCACCACCTCCAGCAAGCCCAGGACATCCAAGAGCAAATTCATTTGAATTTAGCTTGAACTAGTATACGTAATTGTAATTATGTTAATATAGATTGTAATATTCATAAAATAATAAGTCACAAATAAATATTCCCGTTATATATATATATATATATTATGTAACAGTATTTTTTTTTTGGGAGATGAAATATAGAACGTAACAGTATTCATGAGTTTCAGGTATCCTATTTAAATATATTTTTATTTTATTTATAATGAAATAGAGTATTAAATTAGATTTAGTCCGACCTTGCAGTGTTTGGTCATTAATTCTTGAGGAGGCAATTGTATTTGGTTTGTCCTGATCTACTCTTAGCAAGAAGCTCTTTAAATATGTTGTTTCACTAGGGAAGTGTGATGCATGGTGTTTTAGCTAGTATAAATTATGTCTAACTAGTTGTTGAAGCAGATGGCCAGGTGCAAGGCAATATAGTAATATCAAATAATATTGTTATTTGCTTTCTCTAATGTAAGAGTGATTATCATTTTCAATAACACAATTCTTTACTTGGTTGCAGAAACAAGACACTAATGGAGGGCGAATCCATAAGCACCACAATGGTGATTTGAGCATGTATGCATGGACTTCTACTTGATCCATAATGGGTGCAGTTCATAATGTTAAGACCAGAGAGATTCATGCTCCTGGTGCATATGTAAACATATGAAAGAGTAAATGTATGCTTCTAATTCTTTTTGTTCATATTCATCAAAAAAATTCATTCTATTCATATGTTTGCTACACTGCAGAGGCCTTTCCCACACATAAATTTGATATATTTAACGTAATGAATAAAAGACGATGCTCAATTCCATTTTTATACCTTAATTTTTCAAGAAAAACCACAACTTTACCACGTCCTTTTATATTTAAGTGATGATATATGGTTAATGAGACATAAGTTGAATAGAGTCATTTGACAATGTAATACAGCAACGACGAGAGTAGACAAACATATTTAGAGAGGACCACTACTTTTGATAGACTCATTTGCATATAAGCTGCTATTCCTTTATAAAATTGAAATATAATTTACTGAAAAATAGATTACATAAGCTGCTTTCCAAATTACATGGAAATTAATTATTCATTTACACAAGTTGGCCTGAGTTAGCACATCAAAAACCTAAATAAGGGTTCCACCCTTAACATACTCGGTAAAGGCTAGTGCAACCAAACCCAACATGGCAAACCTCCCATTCCACATCTCAGCATCTGAGGTCATGAACCCATCTGACTTGGACTCCACACTAATTCCCTTAAACAAAGGAATCAGAGATGCAAAAGTAAGCACAATGCTAGTTCCTAAGAACCATGGGATCCCACCATTGGATATCTGGGCAAACACATCCTGACCATTGGATAACTCCACTGCCATTGCAGAAACAAACCCAATCATTGCTAGCCTGCCGTTGATCCTCTCCGGTCCAGGTCCACTGAACGCCAACAGGTCATAGAAGTTTGTGCTGACCTGTCAATCATAGCGAAACATATGTCAAAAAATAATCTTAATTAATGTTGTACACATAACTGTCAACAACATTTTTCATAACTATTAAAATAACTTATTGTGCTTAGTGCTTAATAAAAGTAGGATCATTTAGTAGATCCAATTAAGAATTATGTTACTTCCATATGAAGAGTCATGTTACTGATTATAATTGTGTTCATAGTATTACTAAGAAAGTAAAAAATAAATAAACTCAAAAGAAATTTTTTTCACAAAATCAAGGTGACATATTTTAAGTTATAAGTTATGTATAATTAAATTTGGATTGATAATGGTTTCAAAAAAAAAAAAAAATGATTGATAATAAATTTATGTTAAAGTAATTTTGCTCTAGTTATAATTTGCTCAGAAAGTTGTGAAAAAATTAATGAATAATTTTTTGTGCTTAAACTAATTGTTGAAAATATGGATTTTCAAGAAATATTTTCATTTTATATCTAGGGTTAATGAGCGAAAAAAGAGATGAAGTATCTCTTGGGTTAAGGCACTTAAGGGTAGCTACCTTGGGTGTTGATTGAGGTGGAGAAGTTGTCTCAGACTCTAGTTGCTCTTTCTGCAAAGTGCAAAGAAAATGAATCTTACGGTCATGAACTTTACTTAGAAATAAATCAACATATCATATGAATATGAATATTAAATTATTTCCATCAGGTTTTGAGTTTTCGACAAAAATAAGAATAAAAATTTATCATGATGCATAGATTTCATTACCTTTGCCATGCAACGCACTCGCATGCTAGCATTTCTTGGCACAGGTGACACATAACTAGTGGGAATAATTAGAAACTGGTTTGCCCTAGTAGACCTGTTTGAAACAACACGGGTCAAAGGGCTTGCCAAGATGGATTGCATTGCAGATGAGGCTGCCATTATTACCAAAGAGCTTTTATATATGGAACTCACTAATAGGCTATGAGTGATCAAGAAGGTAGTAGAAAATGAAGTAGCAAGTGGTTGTGGCATTTATGTTTGGTCTCGGAGTGATATATAGAGAGAGTTTTGGAGGAGAAGCAAGTAAAGCAGTGGATATTTAGGATCCACGTCTTGCATATTATGGCAGTGTCTACTGTTTACTGCCCATGCATCAAGATTGTTTTTTGTTACAATAGGCATCCTGTGTTCTCGAAAGGTCATTAGTTGACATGGGCTCAGTTGTCCACACATGGTGGTGTCGGTACGTAATGGACGTGGCACTTTGGGCTCATCAAAACTTTCCATCAGTGAGTTTATGGCCCAAATGGTTCGAGGTTTTTACTTGATTTTTGAAGAGACTAATACCATTCCACATTTCTATGTTCTACGTACGACTCACCTCTCACATTGTGCCACGGATTTTAACTTTGATTACTACCAAAGTTTGATACGCAAACGCAATTGATTGGGTTAGACTATACCAACGTTTTTGTTTGATAGGAAAAGTTTGTAAGAACTCACAGCTTTGCTTTTGAGAGTTTTAATCTACGGCGTATATTTTTTATGATAATTCTAAATCTTTTAGACAATTATCAGAGACTTTATCAGTTAAATTAGCTGAAATCATCTTTTTCCTTTTTCTTTTGGTTGCATAACTCATAGTTCAAAATGTTAATAAATGTGCATTTTCTTTTTATTATAGTGTCATCATTCCTAATTAGGCTCGAATATGACTGTCCCAGTCAATTTTGATTATACCGAGACATGTTACATTTTTTTTTTCAAGAAATATGTTATAAATTTTGTGTATAGGGGAGTGGTGGTTTGAATGTTATGCGTTACTTAAGCTAACACATCTTTAGTTAAATTATTGTTTTCGTCTTGAAAATTTGAATCCACATTAAGTTCATTTTTTTATTTTTCTCCGCATAAAATATAGTAGATCTGAATTCAACTCATCTATAACAAGTGAGGTTTAGACTAGCCTATTTGACTCGATGAATCAAACAACAATTGCCTTATTTACACTTCCATCCTTAGTAAATTCATTTGGGGGAGGCCAAAGGACCACTCCAAGACTCTTGATGGGGTCTGCACATTAAGGAGATGTGATTAGAAGGGATGAAGGGGCAATAGAAAAGAGCATAATTTGATAGAAATGCAGACCTACTGGAACTAAGCTTGCCTAATTTAGTCTCTTAGTCTGGTGTGTGTATATAAAAGTCTACAAATCTAAAAGATGGAAATGGGTATGATCTCACTAATCTCTCTCTTTCTCTATTTCGTTTGAGTATAATCGCTTTTGCTCTCTGCTTTTATTGAAGTTGATAAATATGAGTTTTCTCGTATATATAAAGTGATAAATTTGGGATTAGAATTTATTGGGGAAAAAAAAACACATTTTAATTCAGATTTGGTTGGCCAAAATTTTCTCATTGCACAACTTTTTGAAGATTCTGAATGTTATAACTTGCTCATAAGTTGTTCATTAGTTAATTCCCAATTGATGTTGGTCTATTGTTCTTTAGATCTATTTTGACACTGCCACTGGGGTGCAGGGGACGGTTGTCTCATTTTTCTTTACTCCCATGATAGGTTTAATTTGCTCACTTGTCTAGTACGTTGGTTTGATAGGTTGAAGCTGCCGGTGTGATTTAGAAAGAACCTATATCAATCACTCTTTGGTCAATTTTGCACCGAAAATTATATATATCACCTGCTTTAGTTAACAATACATTGATTCCATTCTCCTTTATATAGTTTAGTTTTATAAAGGGGTTCTAGACGGTATTCATGTCTTTCATATTTTACACATAATGATCCCTACTAAGAGTTCTCATGGATTATTTAATACATGGTTATGGCAAATAAGGTCGTGTGTCCATGGTTTACTCCTTAAGGATAGCTCCAAGCCTTAGCAAGGTTCGGCATTATAAATAAATAGTCCTTACTATACCAAAGCTTCACCCACATTTCTTTTCAATAAAATAATTATTACCTATGGGGAAAAGGAATTCACAACTACTGACTTCACTTTGATCAGCATTTTGATGTAAGTTCTTCACTTTCAAGAAAAAAGAGAGGTTCCTATAGGCTATTGTACTATTTTTATTTTATGGACATCTATTATAATATCACATTCAGTTATAAATAGGTAATGCTTTTGTTTTGCAAAAAAAGTATCATTAATTTCCCTAATTTAGACATGAATAAACTACATCTTTGATAAAAAAAGGACATAAATTTTAAATATTAAAAAGATAAGAAGCTAGTGAATATAAAGGAAAATACCAGAAAGAGATGCGATTTGGTTAGCTTCAGGACTTGAATCCATCAGCATCAAAGTCGTTTGTATTGATCGTGGACCTTGATGCCTAATAGGAAGAGTTTGCAGATTTGAGGAAGCTACTCATAGTCATATTCTTTGGAAGAGATGTCTTGTTAAGAATATAATTGAACCCCACTGCAGTAACTTACAGCACACTAGAGCAAATTATCATTTACATATATGCTTAATTGTTACATCCCCAGAACCATTGCGTTCTTTTTGATGAAAATGGACAAAATGAGTGTTAAACTTTGAACCTCTCTTGGACAGACCTTTTACATAAGCAAATGAATTATTAACGGAAAGAAGCCAGTCCAAACACACCATTTTTCTTGGCAACACTCTTCTTATATTGCTGTGGTTGAATCATCTTTCGATTTTGTTGGGCAATTTCACTTTTATCTTTACATTATGAAGCCAGGGCAATGTCACTTTTTTTGAGAAAACAGTTTTGATGGTGAAATTTTTTTTATTACTAATTAAACGATATTAGTCTCGAAAGTTATAATAAGGGTGAGTTGTGATTTCTCAATGCTATAAAATCATGCATTCTGATATCGTAACCCAAGTTATTAACTAGATGAGATTAGGCTTCTTGACATGCAATCTTCAAGATCAGACTACCTCTGTAAGGATGCACTTCCAGGTATGAAAGTTTAAATGAACTATCCTTCTCTGATGGTTCCTTACCAAAAGAGAAACTTTAAAATACAAAGCTGGCTGTTAGAATAATTCAAGATACATAACTCAAGGAAAAACATGAAGAAAGAGCAATTTATCTTTTATGTTGATTATAAACTGCACTTAGTTTTTGCAGGCAAGGATGTTAACTCACAAAATAAGCTGCATAAGTGGCACGGGCCCAAGTCCAATGGTCAAATAGAAATGGTAATAAAACAAGGATTTTACTAATGTGTGCCCTAAGGGCATACATTAATTTCCATTTTTGAAATTTTTTTTTCGAGAATTAAAAAAGTAATGACAGCTTTTTCAATTTCCGAGAAAATATTTCTAAAAATAGAAAACTTAATGTGTGCCCTAAGGGCACACGTTAACCGGACCCATAAAACAATTAGTCTAGTAAATCACTGGCCCAAATACAACTAGATGTAAAAGTAGTAACAAAAAAATGAGTTGGAAGTAAAAGAGGTCAAATTCACATGCACAAGAATGCACATGGTGTTTCCTAATGTTTCCAACTCTCTGTGGTGTTTTCTGATGTTTCCAACAAAGACATATAGTCGTCTAGGGTTTGAATGTCCTCCCCTCCACTTAAAAGGTATAAAAATAAAAAATAAAAAAAATAAAAAGGCGTGATGGAATTCATGTGTTATGAATAAGCAGCTAGTAATTAAGTAGTGCTAAGAAAAATCCACAAAGATGGTGAGGAACTGAACAAAAACTACCAGATTAGCTTGGGAAAAACATAAGCACTAAATTGAAATACCATATCATACAAGAGAAGTATACATTATGAGGGCAAGATTGAAGATACCATATTATTACACAGGTACACTAGGCAAGATCATATGACATCAACTACGAAAACATATTTTCAACAGAAAGAAGATTGGAAGAAAAATAAATTTAAACTTCATGGGAAAATCAACATTTTAGTGCTGAGTGAGAGAAGGAAATGAAGGAATAGATTGTAATATCAACTTCCGGCCACTCCTCCTACTAGGAGATGCCCCAAAGTCACTCTGAGGAGGAGAGACCCTCTTACTGTTTGGAGAAGATGACTTAACACCAGTGCTAGGAGTGCAATTGCCGCGAAGTATCTCTGGCATTTCATCTTCTGGAACTGTTTGGAAATGCTTCTCAAATTTGGGTACAGATCGGAGAATGCTTGGTTTTCCAAGTTTTTGGCTGGTATACAATCCCGAAGAGGAACCCACGGTAATAAAAGAAGCTCGTGACAGTTTGACATTTGAAGAAAAGGGCAGTGGAACCATCGGTCTAGCACATAAATTTATCATTTTAGATAAAATAACTTGAATGTGAACTTCATTAGCCAACAAAAGGTTCAAAAATTAAACCTGCTAATCCGTAATGGAGTCATGGGAAGTGCACAAGCTGGATTTTGCTCTTCATTATTCTGAATTTCAGGTTTCTGTAAAACCTTGTCCACTGCACTATTTTCACATGCTTCTGTTTCTTCTTCTAGTTCAGCTTCTGTTCCTATTGGAGCAGATCCTGAATTTCAAAAGAAATAAACTAAGGACCTGGAAATATAAAAATCAAAAAACATCACCATGCACAATTACAGGACTTTGGTGGATAAACTAATAAATAAGACAACAATCATGGGAAAAAGGGTATTTGATGGTTGTAAGTAGCAATATAGATTACAAAGATGTATATTTTTCTCTTTTGTTGGGATTTCTCCTTTGTTTACAGAAATGTAAATTTTTTGTCACACAATTTAGCCCACTGGACTGCT
This sequence comes from Quercus parvula, assembly GCA_030820535.1. Lineage (NCBI taxonomy): Eukaryota > Viridiplantae > Streptophyta > Magnoliopsida > Fagales > Fagaceae > Quercus > Quercus parvula. The sequence continues at coordinate 1,033,089 of JAUAME010000009.1, forward strand.
TTTTGTAACTGGATGGGCCCATTTCCATCTCCTCTCTTCCTCTTTGGGTTTTTCCCCCTGAAGATTGAGATGGGTTGGGACCATTCTCTGTTTCCTTTCTATATAATCATTATCATTCATTAAAAAAAAAGTAGCAAATATATTAAGGTAAAGCTCACCATCCTTTCTACCAAATGCATTCTTACACCCTTCACATCTGCAGCCAATCGAGCAGCCAACACCACCCTTCAAAAGGAAACCACCATGTATGAATTATACTATACAGGACACTAAAAAAGAATACATACTCTGCTGAGGGAAAAAACCTGATAGCATTCACAGTATTTCTTGAGGCAATTTGATTTCTTGCAGTTGCATCCCCTTTTATGTCGTGCTGAAGCTGGGGTTTTACTGGATTCATCCTGCAAGAAAAAAAAATTTGCAGGTTACATTGCAGGCCAGCTTGCTTACCAAGTAAAGAGTAAGGTCAGACTTATTCTCTAACCCCGATTTCAGTTACAGAGTCAGAGTTCCTTATCACTTTTGGAGCAAATGCAAGAGGGTTGCGAGACTCAATCTGTTTGCGAGTTGCAAGAACAGTATCTTCATGAATAGGCTTGTTGAAGCAATCTTGACATGAACATGGCTCTATGCAGTATACACCAGCAGCAAAGCATTCACAGTAACTGCATGGAAAAGTATGAAGAGCAAAATAAAAGGCATGACACATGATAAAATATAAAACCCACTCTTTTCTATTAAAACATTTATGATAAATATATATATTAACACTGAATGCAAAATATAAACAACAATACTGGAATAGAAGAAAAGGGCAGGGGGGAGAGGGAGGAAGGGAAGCATTGAAAACAAGGGTTCTTGTGGAGTTACTTTATTCATTATAACAGTATGAGACAGGTAGATAGCGGGGAAAGACGAGGTGGGGTTTGAACCATAGACATGAGAGTTGGGATACCACGAAGGATGCCATTACCACTAGGCTATCAATTGAACCCTAGTTTCTCTTAACTTTTCCTCATTAGTCATTACTGAACTTCTCTTTCTTCTTTTCCATTTTTTTCCCACTTAACCTTCTTCAAAACAAATCAACTTCTTCCAAGAATATTAAACCACTGGTATGCCCTTTTGGGATCTCCTGTCCAGGGCAGCCCCTCAAAGCTCTAGAAAACAACATTGGAAGCTTAATTTTAAATCATGCCATCACTGACGACTTAACTAATTTGATATATTATCAACTTAGACAATATTTCTCCCCTAGATTCCAAACAAACAAAATCAATCAGATATACTAGGACTTAAAAAATGAAAGTTTAGTCCAGTCACCACCTATCGGCTTGCATAGGAAATTTTACATTCCAGATTTCATTTGTGAGAGAGTTATATATAACTTACAGTTTCAAACACTTTGATTTCTTACAGTTACAACGCTTGCAGGCGTCACTTTCTCCAGCATGTTCCAACCTACGCCTGCAAATCCAGTACAATTTATCAGATAACAAGGAAACCAAAAATCTACTAAACTAAATTCAAAATGAAATGAATATTATATATATATATATATATATATATATATATATATATATATATCTAATAAGGTGCACATGCCTCTTCTTCTTGGGGCTATTCTGATTGAAATCATCGCTAACTTGATAAGCAGATGCCTGAGAAGCATCTTCAACAGGAGCAGCCCCATTTTCACCATGATCTGTTTCTCTTTCAGAAGAGGCTGTGGCCAGAGATTGAAGAAAAGGTTCTTGACTGTTACTAGGGGAGTGAAGGGAAGCTGTGGAGCTGGGCAAATATGACTGTCTTCCAGAGGACAAATCTTCATGCTTGACATTTTTGTAATCCTTTGACGTTGTTGCAAGAGCATTTAAATGCAAACCAATTCCAGGTAGGATGCACCGAGAGGAATCTCCCCCAGGCTTGAATGGTACCAGCTGCTTATCATGACAGGCAATATTCTCATCAGATTGTGATAGCATAGAAGAACTAGAATTTGACCCATCACCTAAGTTCTTCCTACGAGCTCCCACCATCTCAAAATCTAGGCAGCGCCTTCGCATACCACGGTGCAAAATAGTGACAGCCTATAGACGGACAAAACAATGTATGGTTATTGGACCATCCAGATTTCTTTTTTAATAGAAATATATTAAGTCATATGAAAAGACAAATGATGTAACAACATTGTGTAATAGGCTAAACAAGAATGTATAGAATTACAAAAAGTATATATTACCTTAATTTACCAGTGTTTAAATAATTGCATGTGCAACAAAATTTTAGATGACATGGAAATTACATAATTGAACTAATCAAAAAGAAGGAGAAGGAGAAGAAAAGAACTATGCTTGTAAGCTATAGTACACAGTCAAAATCTCAATTTAATTATAAGATTTCATCATTATGGAAACCTATAACTTCGATGACTGTCAAGTAAACTACATATGATATGTATAACACTCATGCTATAACTTCAAGGTATTGATTTTCAAACCAAAGGGTAAAGTTGAGAAAAGAAAACACATGCACACATGCATGCACATAGAGAACATACAACTGAAAAACTAGGCTACTAAATGAAATGAAAAGCCATGCAACTAATGCTGCAGAAGTTGGCAATAGAACGTAGTGGTGTCTCTTACCTTAGACCCATGTGGCATATACATCTCAACCTCATTATCCAATTTCTCACTTGCATTGCTTGACATGCCCTTATATAGAACTGTATCAGCAGGGTTGTTCTGCAACTGGTCTATTTCCTCAAGCTCAATGGCCTCTCCAGGTTTAGCAGAAAGATCTTCTGTTTCTAGTTCACCAGAATCAACTGGATCAACAATTTGCATTTTATGTACATCATTAAACTCATTTCGAGGTAGTTGTGACATAAGAGAAGAACAAAATCTTGTCAAGGGCTCCACTGATTTCTGAATTAGCCCTTTAAAAGCCTCAGAGTCATTGGGAGAATTAAATATTAATATATCAGGACAATCAGAAATCAAACTCTCCCAGTCACATTCTAACCCTTCTTTTGTTTGGTCAGTTCGACACATCTCAGAGAGATGCACTTCACCTTCAGATGAACCCTTTGCAGAGGCCTCTTGACCACATTGAACAAGTGATGTTGGCATACAACCTGCCTCAGTACCGCAACAAGGTGTTGGGTCACAGACAGGGCTGCCACAATCATATTTTAAGGTTCGTGGTAGCTCAATTGCAAACTTTGAATGTTCACTAGATGGCTCAACAGAAGCTTCTCCATCAGAAACCCCTGAATCAAAATTGTCCTGTAGCTCAGCTGACTTATCATACAACTGAGTAGCATCCACACCAATTCCTTCATTTGTACAGACTTTATTCCCATTTTCAGAAGAAAACTCGGGTTTTGATGGATCTGAACGGTTATGCCTGGAAATAAGAATCATTAACATAAAGAAATGGGCCAATAAAGTGAAATTTCAGATAGCATACCTTACAGTTTGCAGGAATAATTAAATAAAACATTCTTCTTAAAAAAAATGAAAGATGTAATGATAAACAATTAATTACCTTTTCAACCTAGATTCCTTGTGAGAATTGACATGGGGTGAAGTGAAAACGGATGGAAGGGATGAAAAATTAAGTGGGTTGAATGTCTGAGTGATATGTATGGACTTAACTGGCTTGATAGGAGAAAGACTATTGATATAGTTGAAGACAGGGGAATCCTGCAAAATTTCTTGGAGCATTAAACAGAGAAATAAACAGAGAAAGTGAATCAATTCAAGTTCAAAAATAAACATTCAAATGTCCTCAAACATCAGCCTTTGTTACCAACAACACACCTTTTTCTCTAAATCAAATGCCCTAGATACATGCATATCAAAACTTGTCCCCCCAAACATAAAAGGAAACTAGGAAAAAGAAACAAATGCATAGATGCACTAGAGTAAACAAAGATTTGCCCATGGAAATTAAAACATAGTACAAAACCAACAATAAGTTACATGCAAAATTTTCGGCTAAGTAAATATTAGCAATAAATCAAGGGTCAGAAAAGATGAACGTCTAGTCCAAATTACAAGACTTTCTATTTATACTACAAGAAACAACAAAGAATATTTGTTAAAAGCTTCACTAGAACTACAGTGTAACAAAATCCTCCCCTCATACAACCTCAAATCCTTCTGAGGAGTATGATTTGTATTGTTTAAAATGGTATATGAATTAAAAACTGACCTAAATTAGAAGTATTCCTGATCCATTGAACCTAAACACAACCACCACACATGCATATTACAAAAAAGGAGGAAAAATTATGATAACAAATTATAGAAACGTAGATCTTAAAAAATTAAGTTTTACAAGTGAATTAATTATCTTTGAGACTAGCAGTAACCAAGTTTGTTAGATTATAAGCACACACCAACCTTGAAAAGCATAAAATAACCCAGAAATCAAACAAATGACCATTAAAATTGCAAAAACTGACCTAAAATAGAAGTTTTCCTGAAATATTGAACCTAAACACAACCAACACACATACATTTTACAATTAAAAGAGGGCAAATTTAAGAAAAATAAACACTATAAATTTAAATCTCAAAAATGAAGTTTTACAAGTGAATTAATTGTCTTTCTAGAGACTTTTAGAAACTAGTTTTGTTAGATTATAAGCACAGACCAAACTTTAAAAGCACAAAAATAAACCAGAAACAAGAGATCAAAAAAACGACCAGTAGAATTACAAAAACTGAAGTGAACATGAAGATCTAAGCAAGGTGGAATAAATTCAAAACATATTTTCCAAAAATTAAAAACCCAGAAAAAAAAGAGTCAAGAATTAACTTCAAAAAACAAAATGATCAAATGCATCACTTTAAAGTAAAAGGAAAAACACTCAATTGGACAAAGAAAAATCCTTAACCCTACTGAACTCAAAGATCAAACCACTCAGAAGCCAAATCAAACACATGCAGTGAGTGAAGAGTGATGCAAAGCAAACCAAATGGGAAAAAAACCAAGTCAACCCCATCAAAATTAAAAATCCAAACTTGTCATCACCAAGAAAACCAAAAAACCAAACCCAATTCACCCAAAAGAGAAAAGCCAAATGGGTCACAGAATCTGACCTCAAATTTAGATATGGGAGTTCCGATCTGGTTCCTCTCTGGGGTGTCCATGTCCAGAGAAGAAACTCCTTCACATACCTCAACTGCTCCTACTATTCTCTCTCTCTCTCTCACTCTCTATCTCTTTGTACTTTCTATAACTTTCCCTCTCTTTTCCATGACTTTGTTTGCCTCTCTCTCTCTCTCTCTCTCTCTCTCTGTACAAACAAAACAAATGGGGTATAGTATAGAAGATGAGAGAATGAGATTCAAGAAGAAGCGGGAAGGCGGGAGTGGAAGTAGATTTTCTCGTGGGGATAACCTGACCCTACCACCACACCCCACACTCTCACTCACACACACTCCCAAAGCCCTTTTGTCTATTATTATAGGAAGGGACTATGTATAATAAATTACTCCTAGTCCTAGACAATATTTCTATGTCTATGTCTCTGTGTTTTCCTTCTTTTTCTCTTTTTCTTTTTAGTTGTGTCTACTAATATATAGTTGTAGGCAGTTATTTTCTAACCCTTATCTTTTACAAAAGTAACGTAGGAGTTGAATATTGCTAGTAAAAAGTCGTGGCAAGAAATTATTCGGTATACTCGGTAGGTACACTCTTACCTTCCTTTTATATAAAAGATAGGTCTTATGTGCCAAACCTATACATGAGATCCATATGTAATTATGTATGTGAGAAGATCTAGGTTTTATGTGCCGAACCTATGGATGGAGTTCATAGGTATGTGGGAGGATATAGGTTTTATGTGTCGAACCTATGCATGAGGTCCATATGTACGTGAGAGGAGAGTGTAACGGATGTCAAAGTAGGTTTTTTTTATCGTCAAATCTACATGTAAGACCCAAGTGTATGTGAGAGGAGAGTGTAACAAATGCCCTAAATAATATCATGACTCAATGTTGTTATCTATGACTATAGAACCATGTAGTTTTTCTTTTTTTTCTTTTTTTTTTTGTGTGGGGGTCAAAACTAAAATATTAAATTCTACTACTAATCTTAAAGTTGTTTTCATATTAGTCATTAACTTTGAGATTTTCCATTTTGATGTATCAAGCTTAATTCTAGTTGGTGTTCTAATTCTAAAGGTACACCCTCTTAATTTCTCCCAAAAAAAAAAAAAAAAAAAAGAGCCAAATCCTTAGCTTTTACAAAAGTAACATAATGAGAGTTGAATATTGGTGTTGATCCTCCTTTTTCCAAAACAAACCTCTTCATTTGGGGGCTATATGTAACAAAATGCCCTTGTGTTTCACTGTTAATCACTTATTTCCTTTTTAAGCTGTATTTTTTTTTCCTGATAGGTAAGTTTCTTTTCTTATTACTTGGTGAGTTTAGTTTAGGTTGATTTTGTCCCTGGTCAACTACACACAAAAATCAACTATAGTTGAGACTACCAAATATGAGTGGCCTTTTAAGCAATAAAAGTCATACACTGATTGCATCAAATAGTAAATACATAGCAAGTTTTCTATTAACTTAACCACCATTCTCTGATATTTTATGAGCATAGAATGAAAACTTACAAAAAGACCATAATTGTAGTAGTTGTCCTCATTGAATTTCTCAGATTCTGTTTTAAACCAGCTGATATCTTATGGTTATTTGGTCTTAATTCCTGGCCAGTTACATCTAAATACTACAGGCTGTATGGTGTCTTTTTATTATTTTTATTTTTTACCTTTTTTAATTATCTTCTTTCTGTTGATTGGAATAATGTGGGTTTAAAATCACCACAGACTAAAAATAATATTTCAGCCACCTTTTGTCATGTTTTTGGTAGGGGTTAAATAGGATTGCAGCAAATTTAAGGGGAGGGCCCACTACAACTTAATTTGTCACCTACATTGTAGTGATATGCAACTATATTAAAATGATTTTTTTTAATAATCAGGCATAGTAAGTGATATATATATATATATATATATATATATATCGTACAAAGTATATATATGTATGGATTTCATTATGTTCAAGATTTTAGAAAATTGAAACTAAACAAATAGTTATATATTGTTATCTCTTTGATCATATTTATAATTTAGTAATATGTACCACCATATACCCTTGATATGATAGTCACTTCATAAGTATAAGTGCTTATAAGGTGTGGGGGGTAAGGACCAGGGTTCAAGTCTCCAAGAGGGAGTTTCACACACATATGCACTTAGATTAAGCCAGAATATAGATTCTATCTTGTATAAAAAAAAAAAAATTAGTAACATGTTATCTTATTATAATTTCATAATACCTTGTAAAAAAAACCTAATTATGCGTATATTTACTATTTTAAAAAAAATATATTTATAATTTTTAAGCAAATAACACTTGAATGAAGAAGATGATAATCTAATAACAAAAAGTATTTATTATCTCACATCATTATATTTTAATGATTTTATTTTTCTTTATCTAATCTCTAGCTATAACACACATAGTATATATGACCATAAAATAAGACCTTTCAATTTATAGAAAATCTTAATAGATTAAATAAAAAATTCAAAAGTATAATAAACATACGAAATTATTGATGTTTAACGTAAATAGCGAAACATGAAACTAAAAATTTTATTTTTGTATAAGTATAATAGCGGAAATTTTAACACATTTCTTCGCACAAACAAAAATAAATAAATAATACATATTTTAATGCTTTTAATCATAGATTTTTTTTTTTTTTCATATTATCTCTGTTCATACATTAAATTAGGGGACTTTTTATAATTAAAAAAAGCATATAAATATACTGTATAATATGTGCATTTTACTAACTATAGAACCACAAAATTCCTCAATAAAATCTTTCAATCCTTAGATATCATATAATTCTCTTACTTTATGCCCAAAAAAAAAATCTTACTCTATGCCCCCCAAAAAAAAGTAGATCTCCAATCGTAACTTTTATTTGGGTAAATTGTTGTCCCACACAAAACACGAAACTGTAGACCCAGAATTATTTTGCCTACATATTACAATAAAATCACGGATATTGGGAAAAAAGATGACAATTAACTGATCAAGTAATATTTTTTCTACATTCTCAAAAAAAAGTAATATTTTTTCTACAAAAATAAATAAAAAGATCAAGTAATGTTTAATCCAAATTGTCCAATTATTAGTAGAAAACCACGGATATAATTAAATGCTAAATTAAGGAGTTTATTACAAATAATTGAGGTCACCAAAGATACAAAACCGTTAGCAAAAGTTAATCCTGCATTCTCTAATATATTATATGTAATTACCCCATAATTATATATAACGTCTAATTAAACATGAATGATTTATCATCATCCAAATTGTGAGGTCCCCAGCTAACAAATGATTAAAGAAATGAAAGATTAATTATTGATAGAAGTTTTTATCATTTATCTTGCTCATTTGTCTCCATATTTTGCAATAAAGAATAATTTACAACTCAAGGTAACAAATTTACCATAATCACTACAATGCGTTTGATGTTATCTCGGGAGTATTGGATTATGAACCTGCTATCTTTTTCTCACTACAGATGTGAATATAAATGCCATGATCAAAATTCTTTTTCTTTTTCTTTTTCTTTTTCTTTTTTAATGCTTTGCAAGTAGGGATGAGTGAATTGAATCCTTAATGACTTTATGAAAATACTAGAATGTGTCATTTTAACTAAAATTATTGACATTATCAAAATTGCTTATAGATCCTATATATATTCATGTTAAATCATACTGTATATGTTTTAAAAATGATGAGAGGTAGCCAAGAGTCTTATATTTCAATCAACACTTTTTGGTGTTTTTGACAAAGACACATAGGGTTTGAATTTTCATTTCTCAAATTATAACTATCAAATTATATAAATATTAAAAAATTTAAAAAATAGGAGAAATTATTAAATATGATGACCATAACATGACATGGTTATTCATCATAGCCACATCAAATTACAGCTTTAGATTACAGAAGTTATTTTGTACCTAAAATAACAAGACACAGGAAATGTCAAGGGCCTTAACTTAATGGCATTAAAGGTCTTAATTTCTATAGGAAGAATCTGGATTCAATGACATTATTATGTGTACCTTATTAGTAGTTTTTTTATTTATTAATAAAGATAAGCAAATAGTGGGTGAAAGAGTCTAATATTAATAATGTAGCTGGGATAAGACTCTGGACACATTAGTATGAAAATATTTACCATGTGCTGCTGAAAACAAGGAGATCATATAAATACTACACAAAGGAGTGATTAATTGCTATGACCTAACCTCCCATTAACACTGGGGAGCAAAATTGAAATAAGCCCAAGTGCCTCTTTCATTTTGCTATGTATTGCTTTCATTATTATTTTAGCTTTGGAAATTGGAAACCTTAAATTAGCAAATAGTAAAAGAACTACTCCCACATAAATAAATATGCAACAAGGATTTTTTTTTTAAATAAAAAATGGGGTCTTCAATGTGGACTCATCAACCTCACGCCACATGACGATAATGAATAATATTATATATACGGTGTATCACACTGATCTTGTTGGGACTATCACTTGAACCGCTCCTCTCTAGATACTAAAATAAAAACTCTTACCATTAAACCACGCTCTGTGTGGTATGCTACACGGGTATTTAAGAGAAAGCAATCTCCGCTCCAGTTTACTAATTTATTTCACTTTATAATAGCACCTACCTTTAGAAAATATTCATGTGAGTGACATAATGACAGCCAGTAAGTACATTGTTTTTGGCGCGCGGGGGCTTTTGAAAGTTGGATTTGTACGTTGGAGGTCTATCGCAAGCCACAGGTATTCACCCACGTAATGCATGCATCACTTTAATTGGACCGTCTTAACTTCTTTGGTTAAGGCAAAAAATTGGGTCCACTACTGTCCTTGTATACTAAACCCGTTAAGATTATAATATATATTCATTTTTTTTTCATATTTCATAATCTTTACAGATCTATGAATATTAAACTCAATCCAAGTCTATTGATTAACATACAAAACCACATTTTTCACATGGTAACATGCCATACATGATAAAAATTGTATTTTTTTTTCGTTTGTTAATTAATTTAAAAAGAAAAATAGATGAACATCTTATAAATATAAATTTTAAGTTTGCCTTAAAACTAATACTTTGACACATAATGATTAGGACAAAAATTGAGTACTAAACCCATTAAGATTATGATATGTGTCTATTTTTTATCACGTATTATGATCTTGATGGTCCAGTACATTAAAGCATTGGATCCAAGCCAAGTCTTAATGAATATCAAACTACCAATGAAATTTCTTTTACATATATCAATGAGATTTATTATGATATTTCTTGTCCTCACATTTTATTATATATATATATATATATATATATATATATATATATATGTGGGCAGTGCTGCACTCTCTTCCGAGGTTCATTTCTCCATAATCACAGGTATCTTCAACTTTAAGAGTAAAGAGTAAGTATTTGTGAGTTGTGAGTGTCTCTCTATTATAAATGTATATTATATGTATATGAGTGTGTGCGTCTGATATTGAATGTATGCATTATTTTTATTCTTTTTGTTATGATATTATTTATATGAATTGTGATGTGCATGGATGTGTGTACAATATAAATATATAACTTTATAAAATTTAATAATTAAGAAATAAAGAGATTTTATTACATACTTGTGTATTGTTATCATGTTATAATAATTTTTCTTTATAAAGTTAGTGATTCAAGAAAAAAAATAAAATAAAATTAATGATTGTTCAAGCACTTGATTGGTTAAGCAGAAACTTAGTGTATTATTTATGTACGAATGTGAGTGTGGCTATACAGGTCAATAATTAATAAAGTGTCAATGGGTTGATATTTGTGATTTAGTTTAAAATATTTTTATAAAAAAAAATGACAAATAGATAATGACAACTGCATAAAAATAAAAATTTTATACAAACTTAACAAAATAAAATGGTCACACCTACCCATATTGGCAATCTATATATATATATATATATATATATATATATATATATTAATAGGTAAAACTTAGAGAAAATCCAATTAAATTCTATAATTAAAGTCCAATTTTGCACCATGTCCTAAATTATTTATTTTTAAAGGGTTTTATTTCTTAATTTTGGAGCCAAATGTAAGACCACATCATAAATATTCATCTAAGTAAGTTATTGAGTACAAAAACAAAAGAGTCTAAAATTAATGAATTTAAAAAAAAAAAATGCTTCACAATATAAAAAATTAAGAATTAATAAAAAAAATATGGACAATTTACATTTTTCTACCTAATAATATTCTTACAAGATTTTTTAAAGGGTTAACAAAATATAAGAATGACTATATATTAATAGTATTTAAATTTTATATATATATATATATATATATAAGAATTATACTATGCATCTTAATATATTTCTTTTAAGTATATCCATACATATTCATGGGGTTACAAGCTAATAGATAATAATAATTGATAAGAAACTATCATTTAAATATTTCAAAATTTGAAAACTCGTAAAAGGATATTGTAAATTTATGTATTTGTGGTTTATGTTGTTGTTGTTGTCGAAAACTTGCATGTATTCGAGTTCTCTTTTTATTAAATTTTGTTTAATTTAAATTTCTTAATGACCCCTTGAAAAAAATTTCTAAATAGCACATATATGTTTTAAGCCCCAAAAGTTAAAAGAGCTCCATAATCATGCATGTACCCCAATATTTTAATCAACATTTCAACTTTCTATCAGAAGTATTATTTTAAGTGATCGAATTTAGGAGTCACACAAAAACATGGATTTCAACCTTTAGAATTTATATTCATTTCCTTAAAGTTAAACACAAGACAACATTAGCATAGGACATTCACATGGTTTGTGTCTGGTTCCGGTGGCCATTCACATCAAAGTCGTCCTTTTGATATTTTCCTTTATATAATTATATTTACCCTTTATTACCTCAAAGTTTTAAATCCTCTTAGGTGTTACCCATGATGAAACCCACATAGAGATGGATATTGATTTAATGATCAGTCACCATAACACGTGTACGGTGTGATAATACCTCCATCATCAACTCAAATTAATGCCCCACTTTGTGTTTTTTTTTAGATGAACATTTATCATTTATGTCTCTCTTTGTAAAAGTAAGTATGGCATAGCAGAATATGTGAATGCAATGCAGAGTCCTAGATATCATATTCATTTACCTTTCTACTTTTTTCGACTTTTCCAAAGTTTGTAAATGCAATACACTACTATACACTATATGTCCTTTTATTAGTGACCATTCAGCTAGATAAGTGGTCCCTTTAAGCAATATAAATGTAAGAATCACGTGATACACCCATCTCTATTTGTTTCACTCACACACCAAAAATCCTGCTAGCTGCTTCACCAAATAATGACTCTCTGTCTCTCTCAGTTTGTTCGTTTCCAAACTTTCTTTCCCACATTCCCTCTGAGTGAGGAAAGTTCATGCTTAATCATACTGTCGTATACATGCGTACTTTATCACGTGCCTACACGACTGTCTTAGTGTTAATATTTTCTAAAACAAAGAGGTTTTTTTTTTGTTTGGAAATTGTTAAAAGTATTATAAATTACTTAAATCTTACCTGCATATTTTACCGTCAAATAAATAAATGTTTGGATTATTTTTTGTGATTGACTTATATTAATTTGTAGTATTTTTAGCATTAATTGTTTGTTTTTGCATAATTATTTGACAAATGACAAGATTAGCCGACAAATATGGAGACCTTGATAAACATAAAAATTCATGAAATGTAGGGTGGTAAAAAATAAAAAATATATGGTTAAGTTTTTACATTGAAAACCATATGTGATTTAGAAATGAGTAAAGTCTTCCAGAACTTTTGTGCATGTCAGATTGAGGATTAATAGAATATGAAATTGTAGTTGACCAAGAACTTGAGACTTAATTCTTTATTTCAGGATGCTCTTGCAACATGGAAGTAACCAAAAGAAAGGCCAGAATTAAAGTATGATGGAGAACAGTGTAGATACTACATGGACATATGGCCAATTTATATGTTGTGCAGTGGGTCACTATTAGACACTTTTTTCTGGCTTCTTTTATTTATTTATTTATTTATTTTTTTTTTTTTTTTGGTGACCAAGTAATATTATAGCTTTTGGGATTTGGGAGGGGTTTTGTTTTTCTTCATGTTATGTTGCTCCATGGAACTTCTTGGATTATAAATATGCAAGGTCATTTGTCTCATTTCTTTTATGATGATGAAGAGTTAGGTTATCAAATCTTAAAATATGCATAAATTAGACCCTTGGGTGGTTGAAGAAGACTACCTATCTATCTGTATTGCTTTTGTCAAAGAAAAAAAAAAGTGTTGGTTCCAAGCTATACTTTATTTTGCTTGCCTGACTCAAATTGCTACAAAGAGAGGACCAAATGACTTTTGCGCCATGATTAGGTGTACTAGTTTTTTGACATTACACTATAGTCTTTAGAGTAGAGTTCGGGCTTTGTGCAATAGCAAGAGCCTTCTATCTAAAGTAAACATTGCGTAGATTTCAGCCTAGAAATCAGTTTTTAAAGAAAAGAAAATTTAGAGTAAGACTACCTATCAATTACCTTTTCTCAAACCATGATAGAGCTATTGCTGAAAGACATAGTTGAATGAATTTGAGGGCTCCGATTAGGCTTTAATCTTTCATGTGAAATTACTTTAATCAAATGAGCTCTTGAAGGAAAGGACTAAAAAAACAGTATAGGATGTGTCAATATAAATTAAGTAAATAAAAGAGAAACTAGATAAGGTTCAAAAGAGTCATTTGAGCCGAATTTGATAGAGAGGAAGATTGCTAGAGGCAGCTTGTTGGAGATTGTAAAGAGAACAATTTTTTGGAGGCAAAAGTCTAGGGAACTTTGTTGGAATTTGCAAGGAATCTCCAATTGAATAGTTAATATAACATATACGAACACCACTTGATCCAAAAGGTTTAAACTTATGAGTTTGAACCCAATTATGCTATATTAACCACTCACCCTCTCTTCATTTTTCAATTATGACTTCACTCACACATGTATACCCAACATAACTCCACTTGTTCATTCAACATACATACAAATAAGTCCGTCCAAGACTATTCACCCGCCCAATAATGTGTGTCTTCCACTTCCACTCCATGTCTACATGGATATAGAAACCCCCTTGTGCATGCTAGGAGAGAGAGATTATTTAAATTTATTACTATTTGGCTATCATGATTGTACTATGTGTTCTTAAAGATCCACCCCATCAAAACTAATTGGACCATCATATATTTGATATGATAGGGATTTGAGCTGATAGCGTTTAAGTTCATGATAATTGCTCTTTGTAATAAAGTCAAAATACTAAAAAGATTATTTATTTTTTATTTTTTATTGTGTGTAGGTAGAATTTGATCCCAAATTTCTTATTTGATGCTTATGCCTTTTAAATCCAATCAACAAATTCACACTACCAAAACCATTTAAGGGGATAGAATCCCTGTCCATCGCCATTCACCACAAATAAAACATCATTAACAAACACAAACAAAATCATATAAGCCATTGAGTTTGTCCTAATTAAGTAGCTAGTTACAATACAATAATCTCGTAAAAGAATATCAATAAGAGTAAACCCTTTTTCTTTTGAATTGTTTCCATAAATGCAATATAAATAGCATAGATAAGTGATTGGGCCTGAAATTTAGATGTAAGTCCTTTCAAAGTATGATGGGCAGAATCAGATGCAACTGCCTGTCCAAATTTGGTAATCCTAAAACGAGTCCAGTTTCTCAATGTGTGAAAGAGCTTGCAGGCCCAATTCTGTAAACCAGAAGAAACATATAATTTCTTCAAAGCATTGAACTCTTTTGCTGGATGAAGATTGGTTGTAAAAAATGATAAATCAATTAACAAAATCATTTATAGCGTTTAAGGGAATAGAAAATATAACTTTAATTGAGAGTTGTCTTCCAAAAGGCAATCCCACATCATCAAAACAAGACATCTGAACAGGAGTTGGTGTAAGTATAATCATATTTTCACATAAAACAAAAATAATCAACCCCTACAAGAAACCAATTTCCAAGTAATTAATATCATTTATCTCTACTTCATATAAAATTAGCTCTCCCCATACAAAGCCATGAATTGCAAATAATATCATATGGTAATATAAATTAAGGTCTGAAAGCACCGGTACAAAATAGATCTCCATCAATGTAAAGCACCTCGAGTAGTAGTCGATGAATCGGATTTGGAACTCTGTGAAAGACCTAAGGGCTTTCCCTCTCCAAAAATAATTTTCTGTAAAGCCTATGTGACATTGCGACAAAATCTGCAAAGCAGGAACCAGAAGAAGAAATTTATCTCATGTTAAGCAGAATGTAGCTTCACTACTGCGTGATTCCTACACTGAAAGAACTAAATAAGATAAGTACCCAAAAATAGTCTCCTCATGCACATTTGTCAATTTTCTCTGCACCGTCAAAGAGAAACAAAATAATCTAAACCGCAGTTTTCTTGTTTCTAAAGCTCTCCTTCAGCGAAGTAAATTTCTTCTTGCATTGGTTCACAGTCTTCCCAGGAACTGCTGCTGCAACTCGCTCCCATCGCTGATTGGTGTCCTTTGGGAAGGTTTTTAAAGCCTGAACCAATGCCTTTTCTTGTACAGCAGACCACACATCTTGCTCTGGACTTGAAACCCCATTTGCAGCACTCGAATCAGAAGGATTCTGGTCGTTTGTGCTTCTGGTTGGAGAACCTTCTGGATTATCTATCTTTGAAGCACTGCTGCTTTGAGAAGCCTGAGTTGTTGATACCCCTTCTATTTCCTCTCTAGTTGTAAGTGGAGATGCAATGGACGGAGCAGGTTTCCTCTTCTCAAGAAATGAATCAAATGCTTTAGCAGTATCAGGCTTCTGGAGGAGAACCGTTTTGGTTGCCTTCAGAATTTCTTCCACAGATCTACCTGTACCAATGTATTCTGATACAACCTCCCACCTCCGAGATGTTCCTTTGGGATACTTCTGCATACCTTTTCTCAAGAGCTCAATTTCTTCTTTGCTCCAAGGTTTCTCTTTCTTCTCAAAGCTACTTAATGGAACCTTACCATTAGCCTCTACAGAACCATTCTGCTGTGGAGTATGCTCATCTACTTTCTTACCCTTAGAATCACTATCATATCCTAGGGCATCTCTGAGAACTTTTGCTTGCTCTAGTCCCTCTGTGTGCTCCATCCTGTTGCATAAGCTCCTCAGCTGTTCAATATCAAGTGACATACACAGACTTTCAACATCATCCCCAGAAAGATCAAGCAAATGCTGTGATACAACAGACCCTGAATTTGTTCTAAGACGAGTCCTCTCTTTGCGCAAGAGTTTCTTCTCCTTCTCCTTAGCCTTCTTTTGCAGTGAAGCTGCTTCTGCAGCCCGTTTTTCTTCCTCCTCTTTCCGACGTCTCTCCTCTTCAGCAATCCTGGCAGCTTCTTCCTCCTGCAACTTCTTTGCCAGATACTTAGCCTCCTTTTTCCTCTGCTTCTCAGCTTTCTCCACTTCCTTTCTCTTCAGTATTCTTGGGTCTCTTTTATAGGCATTGTCAACAAGAGAACGTATCCGTACATATTCTTCCTTCCTAGCCTTCTCTGCAAGTTTTGCATTCTGCCTTTCCATCCACCTCTTATGGTCACGAGACTCAGCTTGCTCAAGATCAAACTCATCAGCATGTGGGAATTCTCTCCAACTTTTGAAGGTGTACCAGAAGTTATAGAAATTATCAACTTCTTTTAAAGGAGTATTGTCGTCACCTAAAGTTGGGATTGGCTGGCTAACTGACCACCGACCATTCCTCAAGAAAGCTGGACCAAACACCTTGAAGAAGTCCTGTGGGGCACAGTCAGTGGGGATGTCATCATCAAACTCATCGGTGGAGTCATAAATTCTCCTCTTGACAGGGTCAATTAAAACTTCATATGCTTCCTGGATGGACTTAAAGTGATTCTCTATTTCATCCTTCTTTGCCTGTTTTGCAGCTTCTGTTTCCTCAGCAAGGAGGAGGGCCGCCTGTTTGTCAGGATGAAACCTCAAAGCAGCCTCACGGTAGCTTTTTTTTATCTGGTCCTCCGTGGCAAGATATCTTACATGGCTTAGACCCAATAATGCATAGTGATCTTGTTGCTTTGCTCCATCACCAGACTTCTTTTTACCTTTGCTGCTATATGAATCAGATGATGGCAAATACATCTGTTCCTTATCGTCAACCACCTTTTTATCATCAACATCTGCATCTTCCTCCTCATAACCACGTAATTTAAGAGCAGCAGCATGAAAAGCATGCCCAGCTGGTTCATATCTTAAAGCCTTGCTAGGAAGGCAATTAGAGGAAACGTAGATTGGCTGTCCATCTACAATCTCTTGCGAATACGCAATCAGCTGAAGGTTTTTGCAGACAGCCATGATTTTGTCAAGGATGCCAATATCAATATCCAGAAATAGCTTCACTTCAGTTCAGTATCCCGTTATTAAGAACTCCAACAATCTCCCACTGCAATAGAAAGAAAACTTTTATAAGAACATCTCATGTAAAAATATAGATAATGCAGCACGTCACAACAGTACAGAAACAATAATACTTGGACAGTTTAGTGGAAGAACAGGAACATATATAGATGATTTAAGGCATGTAATTGGAAAAGGAGGTAAGTAGCAGGTTACAAACCCACAAAAACCTGAGCCCTGGCCAGTTAGCTGGAATAGCCAAAAAAAAATAAGACAAAGTTGAGCAGAGTGTAGGGCAAGACACATTAAAACATAAACTGACAATGCTTACAGCCCTTTCTGATGCCAGACAATATCAACTGGGGGGATAAAGGGGAAAATGATAAACCCTTAGAATCAGCACCAAACAAAGGACAAACACATTCTCAACTCATATAATTCTTATTCAAATTCTGATGTCCTCCATCATTACAAGAGCATTAGTTAAATAGGGTTTCAAGGATTACACTCATGGAAACATTCAATTAAATCCCACAAAACCCTCAGCACTAAAAACCCAAATTCAAAATCAAAAATTAAATTTTAAATGATTTTGGTGCTCCTTGCATCACTTTCACATCACAAACTTTAAGTGGGAAGTTAAGTGCAGCCATATATATTAAGAATCTAACATGTTTAGCATGTTTAACCATGCTGAAACTACAAACCACTTGAGTTTTATGCAAAACAGAGACTGGAAATATTGCCATATCAAGGCAAGTTCTGAAGCCTACTCACAAAAATCTAACACTTGTTCAAGATTATTAATAAAATCATCTCTAACATTTCGAGGTTCTCTGGTCCAAAGAGTTCAGAACTACCATAAAACAAAGAATAGCCGGCAAGCCTTTTTCACATACACATTCATGCGCACACATTAAAATAAATTAAAAAAAAAAAAAAAAAAAGAGCATTGGAATTTGACACTCAAAATTAAAATGTAGTGAAGACGGTACTTGAAAACCTACCATAGCACTACCTGAGGGGACTAAAGTTACAGTTGCTAATAGATTAGTCAAATCCTCCATTAAAAGAAGGAAAGAAGAAAGGAAGAGGGACGGAAGGAAGGGTCATGCTTTATTTGGTTGGATGGACGTGGATTGGAGAGGAAATATAAGACTTGCATTTCCCACTTCCCCACAAACAACTTATCATTCAAAGGTCAGTAGAAGTTGGACACACCAAATGGATTGCTGGTATAGGTTTTTTTTTTTTTACCAATTTAATCTGCAAAATTCAAATCTCACAGTATTTATATATAAAATTATGCAAAGAAATAAAGACTTTAAAAAGAGACCCTCCTGAATGTCTACCATGACATATCTTTTCTATCCAAGCATTGCAAGCTTTATTTTGTTTCATAATTCACATAGAAATCATGGTTTTGTTTAAAGAAAGGCAAATAAGCTTGGTAAGTGTACTAAGAAACAAAATCAAGCTTGAGAATCTGAGATGCTTGGCGTATTAAATGAAAACCCTTGACTTCTATTGTGTATCTATCTCCATGAAGTATTAGAAAATGTCAAGTAACTTGTCTAGTAGAGCCTAGACTTAGGGAAGTTACTGAGTCTTTAGTGAGTTGTTGTGTCCAAGTTTGTTCCAATTTGTTATGACTTGTATGTGTAGTCTTTAAGTGGTAAGTGGTCTCTATCCTAGCTTGTTGAATAAAAGTATCAGCATTTATTATCTGAAGAAACACTCAAGTGTAGGAAGTTAGGAGTTAGGACTCCCTTGAAGCAGTTGATTTTCAAACTTGGGAGGCCTTGGTTCCCTCCAAGCAGCCAGTAAAAATTAGTGCACATAATAACGGATATTAGAATCTGGGCATAGACCACCAAGAGGAGCAAAACAGTTAGCTTCCTCATCTCTGATCAGCACCAGATCTTGGAAAGAATCACCGAGCTATTTAGCAAGCTCACCATTGTAAGCTCATGCAATGGCCAACCATTAAAAGAACAATGGCATGGGAGATCACAAATTACTGGCATAAAAGTAGGGAAAATACAGTCCCAAAAGCGTAAAAAAGCCTCCAAGGATTGCAGGTCAGCACAACCAAAAAGTTGTAAAAAGGTCTCTAAAGCCTGAACAAGTATGGTAACATATCAATAAAAAAGTTCCAACCTCTACATCACTCACCTAAGAAAGCTAAATGCTTGTCATTGCAATATAACAAGCTTGAAGAACACATGAAAGGGAAGCAGATCAAATCCAAAAAGAAGATATTTTAAAAACTAAAGAAAAGTACCCATACTTACCTTTGTCTTGTTGTCTAGAAAGCCAAATGATGAATGAGTGATACATTTTAGGCAGAAGAATATTCATGCCACTTTTGGAAAATTTCCAATAACTCTTAATCAACCCAAATGCAACAACAATTTCTAGATTATGCCTTTGAGGACAGGGGTTGACTTTAAGGGGGAGGATATCTATCTCCATGAAGTATTTGAAATTGTCAAGGAACTTATCTAGTTGAGTTTGGACTTAGGGAACTTGTTCTGATGAACAAAGAGTTCTATTAGAAAAATTGAATGCCCCAAGTCAAGACATATACTAGATGAACATAACCAATAAACTCTAATAAGTTAGAAAAATAAAAGCATCCTAACATTGTCAACCATTCAAACAGGGTTCTGAACGCTGCAATTTCAGGTCTAGAACCGTCCACCCACACCCCTCAAAGTTTCTAGCAATTCTTTCCACCAAAGGCACTTCTTTCCAACAATGAGGGATGGCCTTCTCCTTCCAGATTTCGCTGTTCCAATGTCACCCACATCAGCCTTGCCAACAAGCTACCAAGTCTACAAACCCTCCAGACATCACCCACCAAACCCCAAAATAGGCAAAAACCATATCCCACAACTCTCAGGAAAAAGGACAATGAAGAAACAAGTGACAAACTGTCTCCCCATCCCCATTGCACTGCAACACCAACTCACCAAAGTAAGTATTTCTCTTCCTCGGGTTATTTGCAGATAAGCTTTTCCCAAAAAAGCAATCTGGAGACTTAATAGACTTCCAAATTCTTTTCCAAAGGAATTTCGCAGCTCCGATAGGGATGCTGTATAATAAGATCTAATCTCGAATTCTTTCTGAGCAGATTGCTTCCAACAAAGCTTATGCCCTCCCAACGCACAGATGCAAAATAAAGTAGATACAAGAAAGACAAGATCAACTCCAACTCCCAAGAATACAGGATGTACACAGCAGGAGACCATACAATCACTCACGCAGATTACAAGAATCTATAAAATCAACAACAGACCTTAAGTGATAAGTGGT
This sequence comes from Quercus parvula, assembly GCA_030820535.1. NCBI lineage: Eukaryota > Viridiplantae > Streptophyta > Magnoliopsida > Fagales > Fagaceae > Quercus > Quercus parvula. The sequence continues at coordinate 1,054,018 of JAUAME010000009.1, forward strand.
CTGTATTCTCTAGCTTGTGTGAGTTAACATGTCCTACTTTTTTTTGCTTTGTTATTATTCAAGTTGTATATAGGGCAACAAAACTGTATAAAAAGTATCACATTTTTATTTTCTAAACAAACTCTTTAAGTGTAGGAGGTTAAGACTCCCTCAAATATCCCATTTTATCAAACTTGGAGGCCTTGTTTCCCCTGAAGTAACCACATAAGAACTTCCCATAAGATTCAGACCAAACATAGCTTTATAAATATTCCAAAGTAACAACTTCCCATAAGTTTCAGAGACAATATAGCTTTATACATATTCCAAAGAGTGCTAAAGAGTGTCTTCATCATGCCATGGCCTCCATAGTCCCTTACCTAATTCATAGCTACAACAAAATTCCCAAAATCCTTATTAAAAAATCCAAAAATCCAATCCGAACAAATCCACAAAGTCAAGCTTAATACCATCATTGCCAATGAGCTCCAGCTAAAACGCACTTCTTTTTCCCCATAAAAGCTTAAAGCTTAAGCTCAAAAGTCACTTCCCACCCCCATAAAAGCTTAACATGATTCGAATAGCTTATTGATCATCAAAATTAGAGCTCAAAACAACAAAACGAACAAAACCCATGTTCCCCTTTTAAATAAACATTCGAGTTTCAGCCATATGAGGGCCCTTAAGAGTCATTGCACAAACAGACAAAATAACTATTCCAAAAAGAATCAAAAACCCCCAAAATCCATTTTTTGATCATAAAAAACACATTAAAAAAAAAAACCCACCATTTAAAATCAATCAATCAATCAAATTCAAGTACAACCATCTCTAATTCAATCGATTATAACTATAAAAAATAAATAAATAAATAAATCCAAGCTTGAAATTGAAAATTCAACAAATTTTTTATTACCTTAGTTATTGCAATAGCCGAGGCTTCAGAAAGCAAACACTTGGGTTTTACGGCCACGAAAAGGCGGTGGGGAAGAAGCCTTTATCGTGACCGATTGTGGCGGATTCCGGCGGTGATGGCGGTGGTGAGCAAAGAGAGAGAGAGAGAAGAGAGAAGAGAAGAGAGAAGAGGGGTTTGGTTATGGTTTTGGTTTGGCAAAGTTTTTAATGTTTTAAATGAAAAATTGATTGCAAAGTTTGCCCTAACCTCTGTTTGTTTAGACTTTTGGGGACTTGCGTATATCCGTGATAGTCTATCCAAACTGAGTTCCCCCACTTTATTGGAAAGACCTATATATGTAAGCGCCAAACAACGATACTGTGGATTAAAAACCTTTTTTTTTTCTTTTTTTGAGAATCTAGTTTGGATTAAACTAAATTGCCGAAATTAAAAACTTTAATCATTATTTTTATATTTATTTATTTATTACGTCAAAATGACAGTTTTAAACAAACTACTACTCAGTAAACTAAAGTGTTTTAAATCAACTACTACTCAACATATAATTAGCAAATTAAGAGTTTAAAACCAACTAATCAACTATTACTAAGCAACATGAAGAGTTTTAAATAGACTATTACTCATCAAACTGAAGAGTTTTAAATCAACTACTACTTAGCAACCTAGGGAGTTTTAAACCAAACAGACCTACCTTCTATGCTACATTATGGTTGATACTTGATACCATGACCAACGGACCAAGTCAGCTCCTTGTGAGAAAAAATGAAGTATTATTAATTTATATTTGATTTATAGTTTCTCAACTTCTCTCTCTTAATATGTTAAATATTACAAAATTTGTTTTTATTGCTAAATTTACTTGTGATTTAAGAATATTACATTTGCCTGAGAATTTATTGTTTATGAAATTATTTAATCAAAATGATTTCTACAAAAAGGATTATTATACAACTTTTTTATGCTTATATATGTTGTACTATTTTTCTATTAACATTATAATGTACTATTTTCTATTGACCCTATAATATTATGAAAATTTATTTGAAAGCTTGTTTCAATTTTTTTAGATATATTTAGTTAATTTTGCTAATATTTACAAATTTAATGCCTTTATTTTCATTTTAATTAATTATGATATCATTATGCTTTGACCTTAGTTAAATCTTAAAAACCTTGAACTCTCCTTTTACCAGTTCTTTGAATAGATTGAGTCTAAAAACCATGGAGGTAATAGATGTCACTAAAGAATCTTAATATTTTTATTCTCATGTTTGATATCTTAGTTTTATTAGATGAATACTTTGTGCTATTTATTTTTGTATCACTTTATTTACTCCCCCCCCCCCCCCCCCAAAAAAAAGCCTAGGTGGAACTTTTTTTTTTGCCATTAAGTTGATATCTTTCTTAAGTATTTTAAATATTAATCTTCATTCATTTTTAACTAATTGTAACATTGAATATATTTAACAATCACTAATTATCTGGTGCATCGCACAGATTAGTGACTAGTGTGTGTTTGTGTGTGTGTATGTGTGTATGAGAAAATATAAAAGATACCACTACCACTAGGTTATCATTTAAAATCCACAATTTGTTCTTATATAATTAAACACATATAAAACACATATAAGCAATTCTCTTATTATACTTGATGGGATAGCAAAATAATTACATCTTTGGCTCATCCAAAGGAGTTGTCTAGGAGCCAAGGGCCAGATATTTAAAGAGATCGTCTATGGACAAGAAGATCTTCCATAGGGAAAATGCCTGGATGATTACATGACACTTGGGAAACTCTCAATGATGGACTTACTCACATGTGTTGAAGGTTTAGACCACCTGGAACTTTGAAGTGAGAACAAAACCCTTATTTATCGCCACAACTCCTTACAAATACTTAACTTCTAGTAGAAGTTGTAACAGATAAGATTGGAAGTTATAACTTCCATTAGCCGTTGTGAAGGTTATGCCTGAACTTACTAATTCCCACAAATTTTGGGGAAGTCACTAAGCAAATAACCGTTCCAAGGTTCTTTATATAAGGGTTCGTCTACATCGAATCATGGTAAGTTCTTTTTTCTGACATTTACTCCTCTAAAGTTGGAACTCTATTTTTCAGAGAAGAACTAACTTAATCATTGGAGGGTATTTGGCCGGTCCACCCCCATCTCCTTTTGGTCATGTTCTTCCTTTCAGGTCTTCCAAGCGAATCATTGTTTCATTGAAACTCGGAACATTCAGTCTACTGATTCTGTGCAGCATCAATACTTATACACGATTATAAAATAAAATAAAATAAAATAAAAACGGTAACGGTGAAAAAATCAGTTAGTCAATAAATGGAAATAAATGAAGGTTTTACTGCTTGCTATCACAATATATTTGTTTAGAGATGGGAAGTCAAATTTGATTATGACATCCAGTGCGCGAACTCAGAATGTTTATGTCATAGAATTGAATAAAAAATGGTGCCTCTTTTATTAATTCACAGTTTAAGAACTAGTTAAGAAAAAATACAAGTGTTGGATCTCGGGTCTTGTCTAAGGTTGGGTTTACAAATTGATAGATTCTTTTCTTTCTCTTTTTCATCTTTTTACATCTAGATCTTCCTCTTGCTTTTATATCTAGCTACAACTTATCTAGATCTTACACTTGGAGGGCTGAGATTGCCCTCCGAGAACTCTGGTCCCATCCAAAACATACTAGCAAGCTTTACCCTATAATCTTAGCTGCACCACCACTATTCGTGGTCATTTTCTCATTAATGCGGCCAAAGGAGTGGTTGGCTCGTATATAATGCAGAGAGAATGGCTTCTATACCCTTCTTTCTTCATCTTTCTCGTATTCCATGCCAAGTCTGCTTTCTTTCTTTTTTGATATTTTAATTTTATGCGCCTCACATAACTAGTGCTTGTCACCAAGGTCCGAGGTGCATCCTCGGAAATAACCTTGACTGCCTATTTAAATTAGGAGTAATACTACAGCCACAAACTATTTTACAATATTTTTACAAACTGCTAATGTGGCCAACCTTTTATTAGTTTTCATCTAGGCCCACCATTAATATCACTTTTTCATTTACCAATAATCACTCACCGCATCAGCAGTTTGTAATTTTGTTTGTAAAATAGTTTGTATCTCTAGTATTATTCTTAAATTAGATTTGGGATCCTCGTCCACACAAAAACTTATTATACTTATACATGACAATAATATATCAAAGTCATTTATAGTTCCATATTTAATATTTATATTAAGAATCAAATTTGTTCATATTTTATTACAATATTTATTTGTTTTTCTTATTTATTAAGACTTTTATATAATTTAAATGATTATATTTTAATCTCATGTATAATAGTATGGTATTAGATTTACGAAAATAAAAATAAGTGAATGAAGGAACATAAAAAACATCATTGCCTTTAACTTGTTAAGTATTTTGTGTATGTGTATATATTAAACGTTTGTTAAGTATTTTATGTATATACATATTAAAAGAGACAAGTTTAACTTTTATTGCAGCTTAAAAATTTATAGTAGGATAACATAAGTATAAATTTATCAAGTCTATCACAAGCAGGGTGGCGGATTATGTAAACCGAGAGGAGTTAATTATGAATGTAGCAGTGCCGATGGAAGGTTTAGCCACGGAGGATGTTGGAGACGATGAAGACACGGTGAGTGGTTCAACGAGAATAATAATTGGGAATCAGGTGTCGTGGAAGCACACGCCGGTTTTTGAGGAGTTAATTCGGGATATTGATACAACTATCAATGCGGATTTGGTGGTTTCAAATTTAAAAGTTAACCAACTTGATTCTACAGGGCTTCAAGATAATACCGAATGTGATCTGATAGAAGTGGTAGTCACGGAAGATAATCCCATGAATGAAAAGTGGAATTTGAAAACAAAAGTGGATAAGGATAATGTTTATTCTAGTGGGGTAGCATCTAAAGTGCGATTCAACATGGGTTTTGAGGGACCAGAGAAACATTTTAAGGTGGGTTGTGGTAAAGGGCAAGGTAGCAAAGGTACTAGTAAGGGTCGGCCCAAAAGAAGTGGTAATAAAGATAAGGGTGTGAGACATAGCCCAAAAGTAGTTGAGTCTGTGGAGAAGTCTACAATTGAAAGCTCAAAAACAATTGATGAGGCGTGACCTCGTCAGTCGAGTTAAACGTATCCAAATGGGTCCGAACTCTCACTTGAGTACCTGCGTAGATGAGAAGACTGTTCCTTCCAAAGTGGTCACCAGTGTGGTGCCTGCCACAATGTCTCCGATGCCCAAGTCAGAACGGAAATAAAATGCTTTCTCAAAAAAATAGAATAGTAGTATATCAATGAGTGTTTGTAAGAATCCTTATGTACCTTCTCTTGACAATGTGGAGACCTTATATAAGTTGTCTTGGATTCTAGCCACTGTTGGTGGTTAATGCCTTTTTTTTTGGTAATGCCTCTGCCTAGTAATGGGGCTTTAATAGGCTCCCAACGGTCTACACGGCTGGCTTTGTAACTGTCCAAATTACTTACTTATTGACTATATTGAATGACCCCCGTGTCTTCATCAGGAGTGACTGATCTCTTATTTCGTTAATACGACTTCGTCCTTCTTAACGGTCTAGTTTAGGAGATGTAGATCTTCGTCGGTCCCATCAACAATGATGAGTTGGAAGAGGCTTACCACAAGACCTCAGACTGTTAGTAATTCTTCTATTATTGATGTGGAAACTGGGCAAAAAAGGAAGCAAGCAGAAAACGTGAATAAGGAGGCAACAGATGTTAAGGGAGAAAAGAAACATCAAACTGTGGAGAATGAGCAAGGTGTTGTATCAACTATGGGATTGGTGGAGGTTGCAAGGCAACCCTACCAGGCATAATGACACTCCTAAGGTGAAAAAAAAAAAAAAAAAAAAAACTAATCCTTTTAGATGTCCTTGTAAATCAAGAAGGTGTTGTTTGGCTCTTTTTCTAGTTTTCTAGGCTTCTGGAGAGTTTGAAGTGAAGATTCACTTTTCTTACAGTAGTTTGGATTTTGAAGATTTTCTTTTTTCGTTGTTCTTTGTTCTTTTTTCTTATTTTCTTTCTTTTCTTTACGATGTAATCGTGCTACTCTAGTGTATGCTAGTGTTGCAAAAGAGTATGAGGGGGTCACTATTTAGTTAATAGAATGTCCCTCTCTCTCTCTCTCTTCCCTATTGTATATTATGATTCTCAATTAATAAAGTCTACTATCGTTTCCTTCGCCAAAAAAAAAAAAAAAAAAAATTATGATACTCAGGGAGAGTTTGGATCCACGTTGCGTTTGTTGCGTTTTAAGTTTCCTTTTTTTTTTTTTTTTTTTTTTTTTTCACGCCTTTCCCCTAACAAGCGGCACTGTTCATGTACGGTACATGAACAGTAACCGCAACTTTTGACCGGTTTTCTGTGAACAGTGCATTCGTGCACTGTTCACGGACCCACAAATTTCATTTTTTATCAAATTTTTCATTAAAAATGGGTTCCACAGTACTATTCACACATTTAAAAATTATTTTGCTACAGTGTTTTCAGTTTTCAGTTTTAGCAAAATAAGTTCTATCCAAACAGACCATCAGTATTATTTAAGAGCTTTGTAGCTAAAGTCAAAACTTTTTCTTTTGCCGGGGGGATCATGCTTGATATATATATATATATATATATATATATATATATATTCTTACATATGACAAAAATATTTATATCAAGTAAGTCATTATATATATAACATTTAAAAATGAAAATAAAAATAAAAACTTGGTTGTAACCAGTAGTTACAATTCCACTCAATATATATTTTACTGGGTGTGGATTTTAACAAATCATTTCTTCTTATTTCCTTATATCTTCCATACTTACAAAATTTTCAGAAAATTAAAGATCAATAACTATGTTATGAATCAAATGTTTACAATTCAAGTTTTTGTAATTATGCATAAAAAATTAGTTTATGAATCAAATAATAAATAACATCTAGTCGATACGAAATTTTTAACATACGTGTTAAGAACATAAAGAACATGATACAATCTAATGGTTAGATTTTCAAAATATGTAGTTTTGTTAAGTTTTTTAGTGGGATTTATAGTCATTGACAACAATCAAGTTTGTAGTCAAACTTTCTTCTAACATTAATAAAATCTCACATCTAATGGAATAGTCAAATATTTGAAGAGGTTTAGAACTTTAAATACACTCATTTCTCAAAAAAAAAAAAAAAAAAGAAGTAATTAGAGGTAGATAATAGTGTATTAATAATTTATAAACTTATCTATTTTATTGAAAATATACATTAATTACACTCTAATTTAATGAGTTCTGTATGATATAAGAGTAATTAAATGGAACTATGGGGGGTCGAGGACCGAGGAAGGGATTGTTGGGCTGTTATCATTATTACTAAAGCATCATAAGCCCGAAGAAGGAATCTACCCGAGGAAGGGAAGAGGCAAAGGACTATTGGGAGATCCAATTGTGAAGGACAAAGTGAGAAGAGAGAATCATGGAGGGCAAAGGAAGTTTCTAGTAAGAAGTAACCTGCTGCCTTGCATTAAATGGTTGGTAACAACTTTATCAGCTGCATTGATGAGGAAGTGACCTGAATAGTGTAGTTCACAGCTAAGCAGCTCCTTCTACCACCTTCAGTAGATGTTTAAGAGGAGAAGTGTCATGATGGGAATTGGGTTAGGTAAAGATGGGTGGCTAAGATATGAAGTAAAAAGGAGTATATAAAGGATAGGAAATTTCCAGAAGAAAAAGGAGGAAAGCACAGGTATCAGAAAGATAAAAGTTAGAGAAAGAATATAGAGAGAAGAAAGTGAACAGTGTATCATTATGTGTATTATATGCCTCCTCAAGCAAGCTTACAATAAGCCATTTATACACATAATCCATGATCCTCAGTCTTTCTTCCCTGTTTTTATCCTCGAGCTAAGCCCTCCCTTTTTGTTTGATCCACTCTCTTACAAATATATTGATTTGGGCCTAGTTAAACTATACAACCCTCACTATTCTAAATGGGTTTGGGTTGTTTGATTTTTTTGAGTCCTTACAGGAACAATAAAGTTGTATTAGTCATTTATACAAATGCATTACATGCTTTTTAGTAAAAGGGTAAGTTACGTATTTGGCCTCTAAACTTCGTGTTGTGTATCAATTTGGTTATTAACCTTTCAAATGTGTCAGTTTAATGACTTTAGTCCCTAACAATTTGGTATTGTGTTAAAATGGTGTTTACTGTTAAGTAATTGATGAAAAATATTAATGTGGCTAACAGTCAAAATAAAAAAATTATTTTTATGCCACATTAGATGACTCCTAATTGCCATGCAGAATAAAAATGAAAGAAATTCCAATGTTTAATTGTATAATTGTTTATGAAAAGAAAAATAAAGAAAGATTTGGTAACAATTTTTTTTTTCCTTATTTTTTGTTTTCGAAAATAGTTTTTTATTTTTTAGACTAGAAACTTGTTTGGCAGTCCAAAATGAATAGAAAACAAAAATTGTTCTCAAAACTCAATTTGTAAAGGAAATTGAAAATAAGTAAATAGTTGTTTTCAATTTCTATTTTTGAAAACCTAAAGAAACACAAGCCTAATTTTTTCCCTTTTAATGAGTTAGCACTAAAGTTCGAATTCTATTAATAACAAATTTCAATATTTTTTTTCTCTCTCTTCTCTCACACAAGTTTTTTCATTTCAACTAACCAAACACGTTTTTGATTTTGAAAATACAAGAATTTTTTTTTTCTTTCTATTCTCAAAAACAAGTTTTTGAAAACAAAAAAAAAAAACTGTTACCAAACATAGCCTAAAAAAAATTGTATACTATTCAAAATCTGTGGGAGCAAAAGCTCAAATTTGTACATTGGGCCCTAAGCCCTATTTGCTAATATGGATACGTCCGAGAAGGAGTAAATGACTGAATAAGCCCCAGAATAAATAATCGCGTAAGGAAAGGGTGGAGGGCTGAAGTCCGAGGCGGTTACCCTCCTCAGACCGGACGAATATCAGTCGAGCAAGCACACGGGTGACTTAGGTAACCTTCCAGGAGGCTCCAACGATGAGGATAGACTTCAAGCACGTACAAAGAGGATAAGAATACAGAAATATTTAAGGGAAAAGCTGCTACCACCGCATTAAATGCACTGCAGCAACTTTCATGGCCGCATTTATGTGGAGAAGACCTCTGAACAGTGTAGTCTCAACCACTACCGTTCACAGAGAGCCAGTGAAGATGGTTGATAAGACACATACTCGAGTGTAGGGTTAGATGATGAACAAATGTATGATGGAGATCGGAAAAACCCTCCAAAATGAGGGGATCAGAAAACCCCCAAAACATAATGTGAAAGACCCTCCAAAAGGAGGGGATCGGAAAAACATAGTGAAGGAGAATAGAAAAAGAACTACTGTAGCACTAAGCGTTAAACTATCTTTCTAAAATAGTGATTTGGTTATTAATCCATCTCCTCGAACCTACATTTCATCCATAGTTACGTATAGTTTCATACTCAGTTACACTTTAAATCTTAGTTAACCGTTGTTCAATCCGCTAAAAGCCTAATTCTTTCACCCACTCTCTACAAATTTATTGTATTGGGCTCATTGGGCTCATAACCCAACTCTTCTAGGCTTGGGCTAAAAACTGTGACCCTACAATTGGCGTCGTCTATGGGAAGAACTTGTGCTTCAGTGTAGTATAATGGTGATGGCCGGATCAGGTCCACATCAAACAAGTCCACACTAGGCGGAATCTGCCAATGTTCGTCAATCAGATGAATTCCTCAATCTTAAGCATCAAAAGGATCTGGAAAATTATCAAGAAGGCAGTCTGCACATAGTCCACACTGGTGGAAGCGGTTTTCGAAGAAAAGATTATGCAGCTCATGAGCAAGGTGATGAAAAAGCCATGCAACGAGAGATTGATGATTTAAAGAAGCAACTCCATCGGGAAAAACAGAAGCGGTCCCCTTCCAGCTCTGATGTCTCTTCCAATGACAAAGAGGATACTATCTACAGACAGCGGTCTAGAATTCCACCTAATGAGTCTTTCTCTTGTGAGGAAAAGTATCTTCATAAAAGGAAACGCAGGAGTCCCTCTCGCAAGGGAGTGGGAACTGACGTTATGAAGAAGGCCTTGAGCTAAATTTCTAAATCACCCTTTACACGGGGAATATAAAAGGCGAAACTTCCTAGGCGTTTCCATCAGCCAACGTTCGCCATGTATAATGGTCGGACAGATCCTGTAGAGCACGTAAGTCAGTTCAAACAAAAGATGGTTATCCATTCTCAGGACGAGGCTTTGCTGTGTAGAGTATTTTCATCTAGTCTGGGACCGATGCTGATGAGATGGTTTGATGGACTAAGGACAAATTCTATCAGTTCCTTCAAAAAACTCACTCAATCATTCTGTTCCTGATTCATTACATGCAGTAGGGTTCCTCAACCTATAGACTCCTTATTGTCCATGTCAATGAGGGAAGGAGAGTCCGTGAAGGCGTATTTTGAAAGGTAGTAGGAGATGTTTAACGAAATTGATGGTGATTTTGATGAGGTTGCTGTTAAAACTTTCAAGGTTGATCTCCCATTCGAGCACGGTTTAAGGAAATCTCTAACAGGTAAGCCTGTCACCAGTTTACGCCAGCTAATGGACCGAGTTGATAAGTACAAGAGGATCAAAGACGACCAACAGTAAGGAAAAGGGAAAGCTAAGGTTATCCCTCAAGAAATGAGGGATTTCAGGTTGGACCGATACAACAATAACCGGCCAAGAAGGGATTATGCCAATCAATCAGGATCTAAAAATGCTCAGGTCGTCGGTGCGGTGTTTCGAGAGCTAGTGCATCAAGTATTGGAGAAGATTAAAAATGAACCATTCTTTAAACGACCAAATAAGATGATGGGAAACCCCAAAAAGCGTAACCATAACCTCTATTGCCAATATCATCAGGATTATGGATATACCACAGAGGATTGTAGGAGTTTATGGGATCACTTGGACCAACTTGTCCGAAAGGGCAAATTGAAGCAGCTACTACATCATTCTAGTGGCCTAGGGAGCCAAGCCAACTCTGGGTCTCAAAGAGATATTCCTTCAAGACCCCCTTTGGGAACCATCAATGTTATCTTTGTTGCATCAGGCAGAACAAGATCATGTCTGTAGCTCGTTTATCCTCAGGAGACCTTAATCAGGACCCGAAGAGGGCTAGAGTGGAACTGCCATTGGTCATGGGCTTCTCGGATAAAGATAAGATTGGAACCATTCAACTCCACGATGATGCCTTAGTGATCACCCTTCGAATTGTGGGCTACGACATGAAGAGGGTAATGGTGGATCAAGGTAGCGCTGCTGAGATAATGTATCTTGACCTTTACAAGGGGCTGAACTTAAAAGTTGAGGATCTAACGCTCTATAGTTCTCCCTTAGTGAGTTTTGAGGGGAAAATTATTATTCCGAAATGTCAAGTTAGATTACCTATGCAAACTGGTTCAGAAGTGGTGGAGGTAGATTTCATCGTCGTGGATGCATACTCTCCCTATACAGCAATTGTTACCAGACCTTGGCTTCATACCTTGGGAGCAATTTCTTCCACTCTGCACCAGAAGGTTAAATATCCGTCCTAGGGTTAGATTAAAGAAATACTAGGAGATTAGTCTTTGGCAAGGCAGTGCATGGTGGCTGCCATCAAGCATAAACCTGAGGCTGAGTCCTCGGCTCATGGAGAAAAGGGCTTATAGCAGTTAAAATCCCCAGCGTTATCCATCGATAAGCTAGCCGAGGATGCGAAGTGCAAAGATTTAGTAAAGGTTGTTATAGGGGACGACCCGGAAAAGTTTTTTTAGATTAGATCCCAACTACCTCATCAAGAGAGAGAAGAGCTGATAGAGTTCCTTAAACAGAACATTGATGTCTCTGCCTGGAATGCCTACGAAGCCCCAGGAGTAGATCCAGAATTCATCTGTCATTATTTGAAAGTTAATCCGTTAATCACACCCAAGAAGCAGCCCCCTCGGCACCCATCCAAAGAACATGCCGAAGCAGTACGAGAGGAAGTGACTAGACTCAAGCAAGCTGGAGCTATCAAGGAAGTTTTTTTATCCTGAATTGTTAGCAAATACTGTAGTGGTAAAGAAGAAGAGTTGGAAGTGGCGAGTGTGCATAGATTTCACGGACTTAAATAAAGCTTACCCCAATGATCCATTTCCTATGCCCAAGATAGATCAGCTGGTAGATGCCACTATCGGCCATCCTCGGATGAGTTTCTTAGATGCCTTCTAAGGTTATCATCAGATACCTCTTGCCTTGGATGATCAGGAGAAGACTGCTTTTGTTACCCCTATCAAGAACTACCATTACAAAGTAATGTCATTCGGTTTGAAGAATGCAGGATCCACATATCAGAGTGTGAGAGACCGCGCCCCCAGCCCCATTTTTTAGGATGTTGGGCCAAACCCACGTGAATGGGTGGAGTCAAGTTGTTGCCTCTCAAAATGGAGGTTCGACTAGTTATATTTTCCCCTTTAGATTAAGGGTTTTACAATGGAGTCGCCACTTATTTAATTATTTGGATAAATAAGAAAACCAAAATTGAAAAATTCATCATTTTATTAATTTTCAATTGAATTTACATTGATCATAGGAAAATTACATGGCTTTGGTCCTAGATACAATCTAAGATAAAGTACATGGCTTTGTTTCCTAGTTACAATCTAAAAATTGAAAATTACAAGGATAAGCATTGGTCTATCAACCCTTGATCTAAGTTCGGAGGCTATGTTACAAGGTGGGAAGGTGTTAGGCACCCACCTTGCCCGGTGAAACCGGTCTTCTAGACTATGGTAGCCAACATTCATATCACATCATCCAATATGTCAATCAAGTTACATGTTGAATTTAATGTGTGTGCATGTGATAAACCCTAATTCAATTTATTTAGCATTGCATTTAGATTGAAAAATAAATTCTAGTAAATGTGTGTGGATGGTGATAACCTAGATTCAAGAATTTGAAAGAATTATGAAATAAACATGTTTTTCCTATTTTTGATATGGATTTAGGATCAAAACTAGTGTTTATACATGAACATGTGATGAACAACCAAGAACATGTGAAGAACACATAAGAACAATTAAGAACATTCAAACATATTCAAGAGGATTTAAATAGTTATTATCATGCCTTAATCCTAAATTCTCATCATGGAAACACAAAAAACAATTAGGGAAAGGAATTATACCTTCATGCAAGATCCATATGATGGAGGAGGAGACTCTTGAGGGAGGTCCTAAGGGTGGAGGAAAAGAAGAGTTAGGAGAGGAAGAGTGAGTCTCACTCAATACCTTGAGTCTCAAGAAGACCAAGATATGACAAGACTACTCTACTTTACTAGAACTCAAGAGAGGAGAAGAGAGGGGGTTTTTTTTGTGTGCTTTGGAATGAAGGAGATGGGGGGTTTATATAGTAGTGGTGGAGAAAATATGAATGGAAGGCCATTTAATGAGGGTTGACAAAGAATCATGAACCTAGTCCTCATTTTAGCCTTGTGGGAAATCTGGTGCATTAAATGGAAAGATTGGTGGGAGTGAGGAGCAAGCCAAATTCGGTTTTCCCGTAACTGCTGTAACAGCTTGTAGAGCTAATTTCAAAAAATCATATCTAACTCAATTATGATCGGAATTGTCTCATTCTTGTGCTCAAATTGAAGCCCCGGATGTCTAGTTTCTGGAAAAATTAACCTCATTCACAAATTCAAAATATTTTGAGAGATATGGATGAAATGGTGAGCAGAGGTCATTTGTTTGAAAATGGTTTCAGCACAATTAACATTAATAGGTCCCAAATTAGCTCTCAATTAACATTAAATGGCTTCAATCACTCCCATTTCAGACTTAATTGGTTCTAAATTTACTCTAATTAAAAGATAATTGCACAAATTACTCATTGAATAATTAATGTTTAACTATCTAATTAATTAGGTGTATGCAACCTCACCATAAAATGTAGTCCTAACCAATCAAATTATGACACATCATTGATCTCAAATTGATTACACTTATAACCAATTGAAATCAATTGTTCATAATCACATATAGTCGGACTCAATTTGTGATAGTGCATCTCAGCCATTAAAACTTGATTTGATGATAACTTTCAATCTGGTGGTCTAATTAGGACTTATGACCAGTCGATTTGATCGTTACGACATCAAGATCATTTTGGTGAAATGAGATTAAGGATCTAATAGCCAGAATCAAGATGCATATTCCCAAGGCAAAATTACCCTTTTACCCTCCATGTGAGGTTAAATGCAGGTTGCAAAATGGGGTGTCAACACAGAGAATGATGACAAGGATGTTTGAGTCGCAATTAGGGAAGAACATTGAAATCTACATAGATGATATGGTGGTGAAAAGTAAGATGGTTTCGTAGCATTTGGGAGACTTTCGAACTATCTTTGAAATCCTTAGAAAATACAAGTTGCACTTAAATGCTTCCAAGTGCTCATTCGGCGTGGGGTTAGACAAATTCTTAGGCTATATGGTCACTCATAGAGGGATTGAAGTTAACTCCGATCAGATTAAAGCTATTAACAAATTGCAATCTCCTCGGAATCCCAAGAAAGTGCAGAAATTGACCGGAATGGCTGCCGCTTTGAATATATTCATATCTCGATCGGCAGACAGGTGCAGACCTTTCTTCCTGTTGATCAACAAATGGAAAGATTTTGAGTGGAGTGAAGAATGTGCCATAGCTTTCCAGTAACTTAAAGATTATCTAGCTCGGCCACCGATCATGTCTAGTCTCGAGCCAGGTGAGGTCCTTTTTGCCTACATTGTTGTGGCCCCCTATGCTGTAAGCTCGGTACTAATACGAGTTGACTGTGGCGTACAACGGTCGGTTTATTATGTGAGTAAATCACTGCATGAGGCCAAAGTGCGTTATCTACTATTGGAGAAAGCTATCCTGGCAGTAGTGCTTAGCACACGTAAGCTGCCTCATTACTTCCAAGCACATACATTTGTTGTTCTTACTCAGCTCTCGCTTAAAATCATACTCCGAAGTGCTGATTACACAGGAAGGGTAGCCAAATGGGGTACAATTCTAGGGGCTTTTGACATCAAATACATGCCTTGTACCTCCATAAAAGGACAAGTTTTTGCAGATTTGGTGGCCGAATTCACCGAACCCCCAATAGAAGAGTTGGAATCAGCAAAAAACATGGATGAAAAATTTGTTGGCACGATCTCCCATTATGGCCTTCCGGCCTGGGAAGTATATGTTGACGGGGCATTGAATCAGAAGGGCTCAGGGATAGGGCTAGTACTGATATCCCCTGAGAAGGTCATCATTGAAAAATCTTTGAGATTGGATTTTTCGGTTACGAACAATGTGGCCGAGTATGAAGTTTTGTTGATGGGAATCGCCATGGTTCAAAAAATTGGTGGAAAATCAATAAAAGTCTTCTTGGACTCAAGGCTCGTCGTCAGCCAAGTAAAAGGGGAATTCGAAGCAAAAGATGAGAGAATGCAGGGGTACTTGAGTCAAGTTAAATGTCTACAGTCAAAGTTTGATTCTTTTAACTTGCTACATATCCCTAGAAATGGTAATGTACATGCTGACTCTTTAGCTATGCTTACAACCTCCTCGGCGCAAGATTTGCCTCAAGTTATCCTTGTTGAGGATTTGTACAAACCCACAGAGACAAGAAGAGAGACAACTCAAATCCATCAGATTAAAGCAGGGCCAAGTTGGATGGAGTCCATAATGTAATTCTTGAAAGAGGATACTCTGCCTGAAGAAAGGGTAGAAGCTGACAAAGTACAAAGGAAGGCCATAAGGTACTAGTTATCCGAGAACCAGAAGCTATACAAACGTTCCTTTTTAGGACCTTATTTGTTATGTGTTCATCCTGAGTTGACCGAATCGCTTCTAGAAGAGTTACATGAAGGAATCTGCGGAAGCCATACTGGTGGTAGGTCCCTATCACATAGAGCTATTACCCAAGGCTATTGGTGGCCAAATATGCAGAGAGAGGCTCAGGAATACGTCAGGAAGTGCGACCAATGCCAACGGTTTACGCCGAGCATACACCAACCAGGGGGAATTCTTAATTCGCTATCCAGCCCATGGCCATTTGCTCAATGGGGCTTAGACATTGTAGGACCATTCCCCAAAGCAGTGGGAAATAAGAAATATCTCCTGGTCGGCACAAATTATTTTACGAAATGGGTTGAAGCGGAACCTCTAGCTAGCATCAAGGACGTGGATGCGAAAAGATTCGTTTGGAAAAACATTGTCACTCGGTTTGGGGTTCCTTATGAGCTCATCTCGGACAATGGCCTTCAGTTCAACAACAAAATGTTTAGAAGATACTGTGGTGAGTTGGGGATTACGAATAGGTATTCTACTCCTACCTATCACCAAGGGAACGGACAAGCAGAAGCTGTTAATAAAGTCATAGTAAACGGGTTGAAGAAAAGGCTAGATGATACAAAAGGCAAATGGGTGGAAGAATTACCACATGTGCTCTGGACGTATAGAACTACGCCTCGTAGGTCAACTGGAGAGACCCCCTTTTTGATGACTTATGGAGCTGAGGCTGTTATCCCTTTGAAAACTGGCTTCCTAACGTTGAGAATCAGTTCATTCAATCCAAGTGACAATGATGAGCAACAAAAAAAGAGTTTGGACTTGATTGAAGAGAAGAGGGAAAATGCGATGGTCCAATTGGCCTACTATCAGCAAAAACTGAAGTAAGGTTATGATGCCAATGTAAAATTGAGGCCTTTAACTCCTGGTGATCTGGTGTTATGTAAAGTTGTGGGCGTTGTAAAGAATCCAGCTTGGGGAAAATTAGGACCAAATTGGGAAGGACCCTACCGTATCACCTCGGAAGCTGGCATTGGAGCATATTTTCTAGAAGATTTGGACGAGCATGTAATACCACATCCTTGGAATGTAAACAACCTAAAGAGGTATTACTATTAACAAATATTTTCATGATCAATTTATTTGTTCGTTATATAAGAAGTTTATATTTTTTACTTTTTAGTTCTTTCTTAATTGTTTAAACTTAAATCCAATTATGCCTGAAGTCCTCGGACTAGATAATTTGGGTTAGTTAACACTCATTCGTAGTTCTCATAAGTGTTTAAACTTAAATCCAACCATGCTTGAAGTCTTCGGACCAGATGATTTGGGTTAGTTAACACTCATTCGAGGTTCTCTTAAGTGTTTAAACTTAAATCCAATCATGCCTGAAGTCCTCAGACCAGATGATTTGGGTTAGTTAACACTCATTTGCAGTTAACACTCATTCGCAGTTCTCATAAGTGTTTAAACTTAAATCCAATCATGCATGATGTCTTCGGACCAGATGATTTGGGTTAGTTAACACTTATTCAAGGTTCTCTTAAGTGTTTAAACTTAAATCCAATCATGTCTGAAGTCCTCGGACTAGATGATTTGGGTTAGTTAACCCTCATTCGCAGTTCTCATAAGTGTTTAAACTTAAATCCAATCATGTCTGAAGTCCTCGGACCAGATGATTTGGGTTAGTTAACACTTATTCGAGGTTCTCTTAAGTGTTTAAACTTAAATCCAATCATGTCTGAAGTCCTTGGACTAAATGATTTGGGTTAGTTAACACTCATTCGCAGTTCTCATAAGTGTTTAAACTTAAATCCAATCATGCCTGAAGAAGTTCTTGAACCAGATGATTTAGGTTAGTTAACACTCATTCGCAGTTCTCATAAGTGTTTAAACTTAAATCCAATTATACCTGAAGTCCTCGGACCAGATGATTTGAGTTAGTTAACACTCATTCGCGTTCTCATAAGTGTTTAAGCTTAAATTCAATTATGCCTATAATCCTCGGACTGAATGATTTGAATGGGTTAGCATCACAATGCCATATTTATAGACAAATAAATTTTCAGTTGCGTTTGGATACCTCGGGCTACTTATTAGATTGGGATTAACTTGTAGTATTAACCTTGGTAAGACTGAGGTAAATTGCAATGCTTATCAATATCCAATTAAAGTTGCTTGCCTGTTTATAGAATGCAGTAGTTGATTATGTTCAAATGAAAGTGGCAAAAGATCATCATACTCTGACAATGAATCTCATAACACGCATTATGAGGATGTATAAAACAAAAGAAAAATATCTTCATTGATAATAAGGAAAATATGGTACATTCTTTAAACAAAAAAAAAAAAAAAGAGAAGCAAAACAAACAAAGCAACAGACAACAAATAAAAATAGCTAGAATATCCTATCCTAAACTGTTGTTTTGGAGACTTCTGGGTCAACAGTTTGGCCGAGCTGAGAGGCAGTAGTGTCAGAGGCTTTTTCTTTGGGGTCAGAAGGATTCTTCTTCTTTTCTTGACCTTTATTCATGCCTTTAGGGTCTTCAGCCTTTTTTCCTTGGCCACCGCCTTGGTTGGAGTCCTTAGGAACTTCCAAGGGAGTAGGAGGGGCTTGGTCAGCCATTGACTGCTCAGGTGCTTGGGTGGTCTGTTCAGGGTGAGAAGAGGAGGGACTTGGGAGTTCACGAATTTCAGGGTCGTAGTAAATGCTCTCAGGTCGCCTCAAGTCAGAACCCTTAGGAACCCTAGCAACATCAAGGGCTTTACCTCAGAAGATGCTACAGTACTCCCTACATACAGCGGAGAGTTCCTCTGTGAGTCTGGCTTGAGTCTCCTCTACCCCAAGCATGTAAGTAGCCTGCTTCTCAGCCTCAGCTGCCTCTTTAACCAATTGGACAGCTTCCTTGGCCTTCCGAAGCTCTTCATGAAGATCTGTCACCAGTTGCTTTTCTGTTGCCAAGTTGATTTCAGTAAAGTGCAACTATTTACGTAGATCTTCGGCCTGTTTCTCAGTAGTTTTAAGGCCTGCTTTAATGTTGTTCCTTGCTCTAACTGCTTCCTTCAGTTGCTCGGCTAGTTTGGATTGTTTTTTTTTAGGGCGCCCAACTTTACCTCGACCTCGAACCTAGCATCAAAGGCTGCCCTGGCCTCGCTGCGGGCACCTTTAACCCAATCCTCAGCCACATAAACCTATTAGGTAATCTACGTGACAAAATAAAAGTTTTATCTTTAGTATAAAACACAGAGCAAAAACTTATAAAAATAGCCAAGTGTTTAGGTAGGGCAATAGATCAAACCACTTACCATGGTTAGATCCCTCTTAAAGGATAGGAAGAGCTTCTGTTGACTGAAGTGCCTGTAAACCTTCATGTCTTTTGGAAGAAAGAGGGGTTGCTCCAAAGCTTCGGCAACATGACTTGCATGCCCCTCATGGTAATGTCTAATAGAGGTATCCCAAGCAATGGGGACACAGTCCACCTCCAATTTTGGAGACCATATGCGCGACGGACGGAGCACTTGAGCCACGGGAGGATCTTCTCGACTTTCAACAGAGTTGGACCTCCTACTTCTTTGGTCCTGGGACTTCCTCTGCTGTTTGTTTCCCTTTGGAGGGCCTATCTCACCCTCCTCAAGAGCCTCTTGTTGCCTCTTTCTCCTCAGCTCAGGATTGGGCTTTAGCCCAAGATTAGCAGGAAGCTAAGGAGGGGGAGGAGGAGGGTTCACTAGGGGCTTGGACTTATGGGCTTCTTGGGGGGTAGGCGCTATGTTCCTCCCTTTCATAAGCTCTCTCAAACTTTTGCCAGATTTTGAAGCCATTTCTTCAGCTTCGTTGTCTGAAGAATCCTCAACGTAAGTGACTACAGGAGCAGGGGTTTGAATGCATGAGTACTCGTCGGTTTCTTCCTCTGCCTCGGATATAACAATGGCTTCTACTCCTTGCGTTTCTTCCTCTTCAAATTGGAACTTGTCAATTTCTTCCTCAAGTAAAGAGGAAGATGCAATTCCTTCCTTGGCTATAGCTTGTTCAAGAGGCACTTGCTGAATTGGCTGGGCAGCCAAGGAAATGCCCTGTGGGATTGGATGATCAACTGGCAGAAGGTCGTGTGGGGCTAAAAAGTGAGGCCGAGACACGTCTATACGAGCTAGACGATAGTCGTTTGCCCTGATAGCGTTACCGACGTCCAGAAAGGATCTCGAAAGGGGTTCGTAGTCCAAAATTAGACGGGCAGCTCGAAGTTGTCCGTCGTCGTTCACAAAAATTTGAGATCTCAATAAATAATTGAGCGCAGGTACGTTGATTAAGCTAATTCGAGGAGTTACTTGTGTTTTATCTGTTAAACAAAGGAAAATTAAACAGTTAGAAACTTGGAATTCAGTGTAAAAAGAAAAAAAGAAGAAGAAATAAAATCTTTTTGACATAGCAAAGCAAAGTTTAGGACGAATAACTTAAATCTAATGTTAGAAAACCTAAATCTAAGGTACCCCACCTGGCTTTCCTAGCTAGGTTGGGCAAGGAAGACCATCATGCCAAGGGCCTGATGCAATTAGGTAGTCATCCTTCATCCCCTTGTTAGACTTGGGAAGACATGAAATGAGTCTAACAGCGTCGGACCAGAATTTAAGGTAAAATCCCGCCCCTTTTTGTTTATAACACTCGTATAGGTGGACTACGTTGTGCCAGGTTAGCCCCAACCCTAAGTGTCGATCCAGAGCGTCAACTGCTCCTAGAATCCTAAAGAAATTAGGTGCACACTGTTAGGGGCAAAGCCTATGCTTACGTAAGTAGTCTCTTGTAATCCTACCTATGGGGAGAGTCACTCCTCCCTCTATGAAGGCTACATGGGGATTATGACTTCTCCCACCTCTCGATCAAATGCTAATCCTTCCGGGAAACAGTATCGCAATGATACCTCCTGGGGTATGTGATATTTATCTTTGAATATTTCTATCAAAGCAGGGCTGTCCACTAAATACTTAAATCTACCCATTTCGAATAAATAGAAAAGAGAAAACGCTAGGGGTGACAATGGGGTAATAAGGAATGATGGGTCGAGGAGACTGTCCGAGGAAATAAAGAAAAATTCGAAGAAGCTAGAACTTACATGAACTAAATCAGCAACTGATCTTTGAAATTCTTAAGAGGATTTTCGGAAGTTTTTGAGGAAATAGGACGGATGATCTGATAATCGGTGTGAGTTTAAATGTTTGAGTGCTCTGGAGATTTTCAACTATAGTGAAGAAAAGAAAAGGTAACTCTCTTATTAGGCTTTATATAAGAGACTGAAAATGAGTGGGAATTATCCCGCCCAAATCTTGAAGGAAAATGTGGTCCATTGGATCAAAATCCTTCCGTTGGATGTCAAAGACATAGTGCCGCCCAAGGTAATTAATGACGCTTTGCGGATTCCGAAACATCAGAAGCAATGGTAAAGTGACTGAAGTCACGTTCCTACGTGCGTAAATTTGGGTATTTTTACAGTTTTAACCATGGTTACTTTGGCAAGTCAAAATTCTATTTTTTCTCCTCGGATAAAAGGGAAAAATTAAAATTTTGAAGGGCTATTGTGGGGGCAAAATGTCAAATTTGTACATTGGGCTCTAAGCCTTATTTGCTAATATGGATACGTTCGAGGATGCGTAAATGACTGAATGAGCCCCAGAATAAATAATCGCGTAAGGAAAGGGTGGAGGGTTGCAATCCGAGGAGGTTACCCTCCTCGGACCGGACGAATATCAGTCGAGCAAGACCCGGGTGACTTAGGTAACCTTCCAAGAAGCTCCAACAATGAGGATAGACTTCAGGCACGTACAGAGAGGATAATAATACAGAAATATTTAAGGGAAAAGCTGCCACCATCGCATTAAATGCACTGTAGCAACTTTCCTGGCCGCATTTATGTGGAGAAGACCTCTGAACAGTGTAGTCTCAACCACTACCGTTCATAGAGAGCTAGGGAAGATGCTTGATAAGACACATACTCGAGTGCAGGGTTAGATGATGAACAAATGTACGATGGAGATGACCTATAAAAGTTTATATAATGTGAAAGACCCTCCAAAAGG
This sequence comes from Quercus parvula, assembly GCA_030820535.1. Classification (NCBI taxonomy): domain Eukaryota; kingdom Viridiplantae; phylum Streptophyta; class Magnoliopsida; order Fagales; family Fagaceae; genus Quercus; species Quercus parvula. The sequence continues at coordinate 1,075,868 of JAUAME010000009.1, forward strand.
AGGGGATCGGAAAAATATAGTGGAGGAGAATAGAAAAAGAACTACTGTAGCACTAAGCGTTAAACTATCTTTCTGAAATAGTGATTTTGTTATTAATCTATCTCCTTGGACCTACATTTCATCCATAGTTATGTACAGTTTCATACTCAGTTACACTTTAAATCTTAGTTAACCGTTGTTTAATCTGCTAAAAGTCTAGTTCTTTCACCCACTTTCTACAAATTTATTGTATTAGGCTCATCGGGCTCATAACCCAACTCTTCTAAAAACTGTGACCCTACAAAATCCATTGACGCAAAATTAAGGCCTTTTCCCAATTCAAATACCATATAATTCCGTTCAGCAATTATGAGACTTCTGATCCAATTATGGCATGTATGACTCATCTATTCCAATAAATAATCACATTTAGAAGGAAGGGAAAAAGATGAAAGAAAAAGTGTAAATCTCGACCTCAAGGACAACAACAACATCAACAATAACTGAACCTATTCTCAATCCTCCAAGTCTCCATATCTTCTCGGGCTTATAATTAATATAAGACTGACTTCAATTTTCTTTAATTAATTAAAAAATTTTTTTTTATACAAGATAGAATTCTATTCTAGCCTAATCTAAGTATATATATGTGTGAAACTCTCTCCTGAAGACTTGAACCCCAGTCCTTTCCCCCACACTCCACAAGCACTTATACTTGTGGAGTGACCATTACACCAAGGGTATGCGGTGGTAATTAATTAATTGAAATTGAAATTGGTTGGTTACGCAAAATGGTTTTATTTTTTATTCCACGTAGTAGTATATGTGTCACATGATGAGGCTTTTTTTATTTTGACCGTTAATCATATCAGCATCTTTCATTCATCAATTAACAGCATTGACCATGTTGACACAATACAAAAAGATTAAAGACTAAATTGACATATTTGAAAAGCCAAGGACTAAATTAACACACTATACAAAGTTTAGGGACCAAACATGTAATTTATTTTTAGTAAAAATATAGGGGCATTATTTAAATTTATAAATTATAAATGCATTACATGTTTTTATTCACTATTTTTTGTTATTTTCACCATTTAATTTACTTTTCCTTTAATTTCAGGATCGACAAGACCAAACTTGAGCTAGACACCCATAAATTTATGGAATAGGTTCCTCATCATTTCAATTGAAACGTGGAGGCTCCATTCATGGTTAAAATTATATTTCTTGTATATGATATTGTACAAAATGCCACATCATTTAAAATTGTAAACTTATATAAAAAAATAATAATAAACGAGTGGCATTGAGTCCATTTATAGATTTATAATATTTAATATGAACTATGGAATGAATCCATTTCAAATAGAGAGATCTCAACTTCACCATTGCGCATGGACACCCATCCTCTAAGGCACACACCAATGCTCATGCCCATAAATGGTATAATTCCAAAGTTTTGCCCTCAAAAGGGGTAAATAATATTTACAATTCCTTAGGTGTAGTACATTAAATTTCTCAATTTTATTCAAACATAGAATTGAATAGCTTAATTGTTTTAAGAAAATAAAACATTGTTTGTGCTTCATTGGTCCATGCAAACAGGTGTATGAATTTAATTGGGAAATCTAATATATTGCTCCTAATGAATTGCAATTAAGTTGTTTACAATGGTAACAACTATGTATAATTCTAGTGTTGTACATTAGGCTTCCCGATAAATTTCAAACACATAACTGGACTAAAATTAATTGTTCTTTAAAAATATATCATTGTTTTGGGTTCATGCAAACATTAGTTTGAATTTAATTGAAAAAATCTAGTGTACAACAGCTTTACCTAAAATTTCCCCCCGCCTTTTAACCAAAAAAAAAAAAATCACACCCGCCCTAAATGGTAAATTAATTGAAGTTCCTTAGGTGTAGTAATTCCTAGTTAAATTCAATACAATAAATTTAAACACATAACTGTATTGAATTTAATTGTTCTTTGAAATATAACATTATTTGTAAGGATCGTATTAACGGACGCCCTTAGGGCAACTATTAATAAACCATAGTTGGAAAGTTTAACATCATTTTCCTTGGAAATATAAAAAGTTGTCAACATAATTAATTGCTTTATCATTTTCTCATAAAATGTTTATGAAAATAGTCTCTAAACCAATGCCCTTAGGGCATTCGTTAAAGTTTCCCTATTTGTAATTGATTGGTCCATGCAAATATGTGTTTGAATTTAATTGGAGAAGTGAATGTACTAAGAGACTGTACCTAAATTTTGCCTAAGAAAATAAGATAATTTGGGAAGAGTGTTTAGAAATCACATAATTGTTTCGGTTTTAATACAAAGTAAAACCAAATTGCAAAATCAGTTAAATTTATATCAATTTTAAATAAAATAAAATCATAATTAGTTTTAGTTAGTATGTAAGTGAACTTCTCAAAAAAAAAAAAAAAAAAAAACCTATTCTGGTGGAAATATGCCTATGAAAACATTTATAATATATATGTGTGCGGAGAGAAATGTATATTTGAAATACCAAATTTAAAGCTGATTTTTTTTAAAGGGAAATGCATTACAAAATTCTACAGCTCAATTGACACTTCTTAATACTTCTAACGGAGATGTTAATGGGTAAAATCCCTCTACCCTATTGTTACAACTATTGTATATAATAAAAAAACAATTTTATTTTTTTTAACAACAAATATATCAAACTAGACATAGTTTTTTTCCCCTCTTGTAAATAAGTGGGTGTGAAGAGATTTGAGCCAAAGTTCTCCTCACAAAGAAAAGCAAACATCGTTTATTGACCTACAAGATTTTGCCACTTCGATAAAATAGGTTAGCAACTAGACATATGTGATCAATCACATCAAAAAACCTTATGGTTGGTGGCAACTCGTAGATAAAATGGAGAAATAATAAATGGACTCATTAACGCGCACACATCGCTTAAGCGTCCACACAATTCACACACACATCACAACCTGTCTCACCAAGAAACCATCAAGGCATCAAGTGGTTTGGGGTGTTGGCCATCTAAATCTGGCATTAATAATCTGAAGGGTATCGAAGATGCCCATGTGGATAAAAGACCATAGAAATTTGACAGCTGAATCTTGCGGTCAAGGAAATCAAAGTTTCCAAAGGCTTGTGTCCATCTTGAGCTAGTTCAGATTAAAAAATCCACAGTTGAATTGGAAGATCATTGGAAAACATTCACGTTGGTGAAAGAATCATTGAGATTTTACGGTCAAGGAACTCAAAGTTCTTTTAAGGGCAGAGACAATGACTTGTAACCAAAAGTGTAGCTAGGATTTTTTGTTTGAGGGATCAAATTGTAATACTAATATATATATATATATATATATGTATATAAAACTTTATTACTAAAGTAAGCGTTAATTCATAATTAATTGTATCCAAAATTAAAAACTTTGATGTATATATATTTACAAGATAATTTTTAGGAGAACTTATAATATATTGAACTCTAATAACAAAAGTTGTCTAATTTGAATGGTTAATACTAGACTTGTACAAAAGTATCATAAAAATGAACTCTTTTTTTGAGGAAATAAAAAGAACTTAGTATATCCTACAAAATTTATACTCAATGACAATCTTTCTTAGAATAAATTTAATCTTTAACCATCTTTATAGGGAACTTTTTAAAATTTTCATTTTCAACAAGAATTAAAAAAATTGTCTACCAAAGTGAATAAAAAATCAATTTAATAGCCCCCAAGACATGAACGATACAAAACATTAAAAAAAAAATGTAATTTAGAAAACAAAAACACATTGTCTCTATGATTAAGAGGCCAAATGAGAAATTCCTTCATTATTTTAAGAGTACCATTGGACTAAATCAAATATTTGAAGGGGCTAACTACTATTTTGTTGGCTAAATCTTTAAAGTCTTTGATAATTATAAATAGGGTAAAATACAAAATTGACCTTCTAAGTTTTCTTAGATTTTATTTCAGTCCTCTAACTTTGTTTTTATTTATTTCAGCCTTCTAACTTTCAAGTTTATTCAATTAATGCTTTATCATCAATTTTTGTTATATATTGTGGTTAGTTTTTCAATTTTATAAATTTTTTTTCAAATTTTTTAAATTAAAAAAATTCAATTAATGATTGAAAAATATTTTCCAGATATTTTTTTTTTCAAAAATTTTTAACAAAAGTTAACAGAAAAGCCTTAATTGAATAAATCTGAAACTTGGAGGACTGAAATGAACGAAAGTAAAGTTAGAGAACTGAAATGAAATCTGAAGAAAGTTAGAAGGTCAATTTTGCAATTTAGCCTTATAAATATGATAAAAGAAATTTTAAAAATTTTCTTGTGTCCATCTTAAGTTAGTCTCAGATTCAATATCTCACTATTGGATTAGAAGAATGTGGTGAAATATCAATGTTGGTGAAGGATGGTGTCAATTGGACAGTTGGATTGTGACAACAAAGTGGTCAAAGTGTACAAAAGTTGGTCAAACCTTGATCTAACTCAATCAAACTTTAGATCTGGTTTCTTGTTCACAGTATTTGACCAGATTTGGCCAAGTTGAAAAGTTGGAGAGGAATTGGGGGTGTTGATTTGTGTTTCAAGTGAAATTAGGGTTTTCCCAATTTTTCTATTTTTCTTGATTCATATTTCAGATGGCCAAAACAGGATAGCAAGAAAATCCATGAAATGCAAAGTCCTCTTTATTAAGACCACCACTTAGCCACCGTGCATCACAGCTTCAATTACTTATTAATTTCATTAAAACTCTTTCTAAAATTCTTATGGGCAAAATACATAATTACTTAAAAAAAAAAAAAAAAAACAAGTCCACTTAACTTAAAATGTCATGTTCTATCAGACGTTTATTAAAATTGTTAATATCTCTCGAATTAGATATAAATCTATTTAGGCTTCCCATATATAGCATCTTCCCTTGATTTTTTTATTTATTTATTTCAATTCGAAGTTACAAAGTTTTATTTGATCGAGTCAATTTATTCTACTAGCTTCACATTAAATTTCTCAACAAAATTTGGAATAATTTTTCTCACAAAATTTGAGCAAAATATTTTGCATATAATTGTCACTATATATATACATTGTCTTTTCATAAATGAATAGTAAAAAAATTTGAAATCCATATACTCTAATATATATGACGCTTTGCCAACCAATGCCATCATTCAAAAACTTTAAAATTGTTTTTTTTATTTTTTTGAGTAAATTAAAACTTTAAAATTGTTTCTTTGATATTATATACTACGATTTGTGGTTCATTCGTCCTTACACATTTACTTGATATTTATTGTACTCTTAAGGAGCATATATGACTTTTGTGAGAAAAATCAGTTATTAACATAAAAACATATTTTAAATGTTTTGACCCTAGCCAAACGACATTATTGAAAGAGCAAATCACATAACTTTAGATTGCTTTTATATTACAAAATTCAAAATTATTAGAAAATACTTAGATTGCTTATATGCATTATCTTTTCATAAATGAATAATTTGAACTTCATATACTCTAATATGTATGATGCTTTGCTAACCAATATTATCATTCAAAAATTTTATAATGGTTTCTTTGATATTATATATTACGATTTGTGGTTCATTCACTCTGACATGTTTACTTGATATTTATTACACTCTTAAGAGCATATGTAGCCTTTGTGAGAAAAATCACTTATTGACTCTATCCAAACGACATTACTGGAAGTGTAAGTCACATAACTTTAAATTGCTTATACATTCCAAAAGTCAAAATTGTTATATAAAAAAAAATACTTATATGAACAAAAATATTTTAAGACTAAATGGTTTTATTTTTATAGCTTTGTTTCAAAAATGTCTAATCTTCAATGGTATATAAGGTATAAGAACTAAAGGGTTAGTTATGATTCTAAATTTAGCTTTTAAATAAAAATATATCTTAAGGTTGCATTTGGAATAGATTATATTGGACAGTTTTTTTTACTATTTAGCTTATTTTTGCTACTATTCATAGGTTCTATTGCACTTTTTTGTATTATTTATAGGTCCCGCTGTACTATTTCAGTTAACTTTTAGCTTTATTAACAGTATTTTTAGTAAAAAGTTTTCAGTTTCAGTTAAATAAACTGTTCCCAAACAAATCCTAAGTGGAAGCAAATCTATGAATAAGAAATTTATGAGTAAAGTTTTGTTAGGAATAATGGTGTTTGTTATTCTTAATCTCTTTGAAATGCAAGCTACTGACCTTGGCTCTTCCTTTTTTCATCCATTTTCAGCCCCAATCTCACTCTCTCATTTTTCAAAACTTGATTATGTTTATTACTCAATTAATAATTGCATTGAGGGTGAATTTATAATGTGTATGCAGATATTTGAAAAGTTTAAAAAATAAAAAAAATAAATAAATTTTGAGATCAAAATTTTAAACATGGAGTATGTGTTTCAAGAAGTTTTTTAGTCACTGCGTTTTGAACAATATATACAACCCAAATTTGGATCACGTTTTTCGATGCTTGGATGAATGCAAAAACAAAGAATCATGAGGTATCCGTGTTCAGGGACCTTGCTTAGAAGAATGTTACACAATGCACGTTGGGAAGCACCATTAGATTTAGAGAGAGAGAGAGAACATGCTAATTAGCATGTTATTAGCATGTTCTCTCTCTCTCTCTCTCTCTCTCTCTCATAGAAACTAAAATTTGACCCTACTGGAAAAATTCCATAATTATCTCAATTGTGCTTGATTTTAGTCTATGGTAATGTGTGAAGGTGGTAGGTAAATATATATATATATATATATATATATATATATATATATATATATATATATATATATATCTATATATGTCACGGATAGTAACAAATCCCCAAAAAAAGGAAGCATCTAAATCTAGGAAATGATATAAAATAAGGAGTAAGTTAACAATTTCTATTACTTTTGTCATAATTTGTTTACGTGGTAAGTTGTAAGGGGGTGAAAATAAAATAGTGGGTTTATGATTCCACCACTCATGAGTCGCCATGTGATAAAGTTATGACAAAGTTATGGAATTAGGTATGGTATCTAACTTACTCAAAAATAATGGTAGTGTTAACGAGCACCGTATAGTGCCCGTTAAGAAATAATTTAATGTCAATAAAGTTAACTTTTTGACAGATTTTTTATCAATTTTATAGGGTGTAAAGCAAACTTTTTGAGTTTCACTTGTTACTTTAATACTATTTTCAGTTATTTCATCAATTTATACAAATTTTTTATTAAATGAACCGATACGGTGTCAAACCACTAAGATTGTGTACGTACCTTTGACCACCATGCTAGGTACCCACTCTTCACTCAAGTTACCTTAGATGGTACAATGAACCCATATTTCAAAAGCATAAAAGAAAATAAATTATATCAAAACTTTCTCTCCCTAATATTTAAAACGCGAAAAAATTATGTTAAAAGAATAATAACATTAACTAGAAAAAATGCAGCAAAGATTCAATACAATATATATATATATATATTTATATATATATGAAATTCTACAATTCCTCTCTTTAATATCCAAAACACAAACTACATGGTTAGAAAAAATAAAATCGATGAAAACGAAAATGAGATGAATAAGAACTTTTTGTTTGTAAGTTCAACATATATTAAACATAATCTACATTTCGTATTGTACAATTTTTTTTCTTCTTTTGGCTTTTTTTTTTTAAATAATATAATTTGTTTCAATCATGATGGTTTAAATGATGGTTTGTAGGTACTATGAACTCCTCTTATTTTGCACAGTCAAGAAAAATGATGATTATGACATGTAGGAGAAATCAAAATTTTGTAAGCAATCTCGATGCTCCTGCAATTCAAGAAAAAGTAAGGCTATTACATTTCGACAAAAGACCCACATCCAAGTTCCATAGCTTTGGGTCCACTATCCTGATCATAACTTTCCTACAAGGTAAAAGCCCTTCCCTTTTTGGCCAGTTGTGGGCGAGGAGGGATTCGAACCCCAGACACTATGGTTCATAGTCACGTGCTCTAATCCTTTGAGTTACAGGACCCACCATGTCTCCACTAAATTTGTTCCCGAGAGTACCCTAAAAAAAAGAACCTTTCCTCTTCCCAGCCATTTCGGGTATTTTTGCTAACTTGGAGTTGAAAGGGGGTAGTGTGTTGGAGAGAGACATGAATATGAGTTATTGAGAATACGATATAAGTAATTTACTACTAATTAACAATTAATGTTGATACTTTTCAAAGAGAGGTTTTTGTAGAAAGAAAGAGTTGTTTTATTGACAATTGTGCCATCTTTTTAGTGTAATGTTAGTAGGTTTTTGATAAAGTTACATTTTTCTTATATTAATAAAGTATTGTGTGTGTGTGTGTGTGTATTCATAATATAAGTGATGAATTTACTTATATTTGCTTCATCTTTAAGACATTCAAAACATATAGAGGATGAACCGTTTGTAAGGAACACTAGAAACAAATTCCAATCACACTTTAAATTATTTACAAAATATCTCACCTTATATAATAATTGAATATAAAAGCATTATGTTTCCTTAAAAAAATTTATATAAAAATTACAAAATTTAAAACACTTTCAAATTACAAATATAGATAACTTAATTTAGAAAATATAATATATCAACTATATTTTGTTAGAAAATAATCACTTCATTTTGAGAATTGTTTGAGACTAACACTTATAAATCTAATCTACTATTTTCATTTTTCACTTAACAAAACAAACAAATTGTCAAATTTTTCAACGCATCGCATGAGTCTGAACTAGTAATATATAAAAATTAAAGTATAGCATTTAATGTTATTATATTCCTGTTGTGCCGCATTATCATCCATATCCATATCATCATTTTTCCTATCAATTTATTTTTACAATGTTTATTATATCCGAACAACTATTTGGCTACTTTTGCCCACATTTAAAAATCTATACCTACAATTACCGTTTCTTTCTTGGTTGACTCTCGGTATGCTGGCCATCTCTCAAAGTTTGTTTGTCTTCTTCAATTAATTAGACGTTTTCACACTGGAGGCCTTCAATTAATAGTTTAATGGTTCTTATGGTATCTCCCCAAATTCGATTATCCACGCATGATGTTGTCTCTTCTTTTTTTGAGTTGCTAACTTGTGCATTGCATCAGATAATTAGCAAATTTTAAATATATTCACTTTATTCAATCATATAATTAATTAAAAACGAATGAAAATGAGTAATTTTAGTTCAAAGTAAAGGTTGAAAATAATGGGTTCCAGTTAGTTCAACTAATAAAGTCTCTGATGGTTGAATATACCAAAAACCAATCTTTGCCTATACCAAAAACCAATTTGTGATTCAATCTTTGCCTATATAAAAAACCAATTGGTATCTTGGTTTGATGATAAAGAGTTATTATCAGGAACAAACGTCATAGGTTGAAACTTTCTCTAAAACAAAAAAAAAAAGAGTTGAAAATAGATATAAAAAATTGGTCATACATATATAAAACTTTAATCTCAAGTATAATTTGAGAATAAACTTATAAGACAAAACAAAAATATACACATTTTGATGAAAAAAAATTGTCTTTTTTATAAGAAGAAACAAAAACACACCGTTTATGTTTCTACCATGCTATTCACATTAGTGCTCCAGTTGTTCTTTTGGGAAACCTAGAGTTTCAATGGGAAGTTTGGGCGATTTAACACCAAAGTTTCTATCTTTCCTTCTATTCACTTTAATTCCATCTCTCTCATTTAATCTTTAGAAGACTACCTAAGCTACCATCTTCTTTCTCTAACAAACAGTGATATAATTCTTTGTATTTTGACATGAATTTTGGATTTAAATTGATCAGTCCATACAGGAGGTAGCTACCTTAAATAACACCAAAACAACGAGGTTAACATCAATCATTACTATTGTACCATGTAATTAATGAATACAAATCCATTGTACTATTTTTTCTATACCACTTTATATTCCACCAATCGCAACTTATCATGAATTGATTTTCTTTTCTTTTTTTCCATTTTAAACTTCAGTTATTATTTTATAAAGAAAGTAAAATCAATTTATGATAAGTTGTAATTTGTGGAATATAGAGTGATACACAACAAATGATCCAGAGGATATGTATTCGTAATTAATAGTAGCCAAAATAACATCGATAGTCTATGGAATATGATATATAGAAAAATTATTGTGTACTCCCGGGGTACCATAAATGCATACTCCCTCTTTTCACATGAATGGTGGATCCCACTAATTAAATTCATGGTGGGACTCACCATTCATGTGAGAGAGGGGACTATGTATTTATGGTATTCCATGAGTACCCAATAATTTTCCATGATATATGTACATAGAAGTGAAATACAAATCTCAAATTTCTAAATGGTGGAAGAAAATATTGATGTTTGGATTTTTATTGCATATATACAGCATCAAAAGAACTCTGCAAGTGGTTGGAGATGTTTGGTTCGCATTCTGATGGTTCCTTGAATTCCCATTTATGGCACATATCAGATGCAACCCTCCCCATCAACCTGTTGAAACCATTTCAACCAATCCCATATACATCATAAGCAGGGGCGGAGCAGGGGGGGTTGAAAGGGGGCAGTTGCCCCCCCTAGCCCGCTCAACCTTTTTTTTTTTTGGGGGGGGGGGGGGGGGGGTTAGGCATGCATTTTCATCATCACCTTTCAAGAAACAATTGTATCGTCAATTATTGTTTCAATTATTAAATAAAAAGGGAAAATTATCCCAAAAGCTTTATCGGTTTCTCTCTTTAAATGAACCAACACTTAGTATAATGGGCAAAAAGAGATGGAGCACCTAAAAGCAGAAGGAGTGGAGAGCCAAACCCAGCTCCCACAGTTGGAGCAACCAGGCAAAGGCACCACCTTTCTCAAAACTTGCTTCAATGGGGTCAATACCTTATCAGGTTTCTCTCTCTCTCTCTTGGAGAGTATGCTTTTTATATCGAGTAATGCTAGGAAATCTACATTTTTCACAATTTTTTTTTAATAATTGTTGACGTAGTCTATTGTGATTAGAGTAACGCCACTTTTCACTTAGTTTACCACTTAGAGTACTTTTATCATGCACCAATATCAATAAGGAATGTCAACAGTTGTGAAAAATGTTGTCTTTAAATGCCACTCTGTTTCTTTGGTTTTGAAACAGAGCACAACTTCTAAACAAACCATTGAGGAACCTTAAGTCCTCCACTAGCATGCTTTACACTAAATTTTTTAGTCTGTCCCTATCATATTATAATTTAAACCTTTTATGGATCCACATTATCCAAAATAATAGAAATTTACATATATTACACTCAGTATTTATCTAACTACTAATAGTTTCATTCATAACTTGAGTTTTGGCTCTAAAAAAACTAAAAAATAGATATGTGAGAAATATCTCAATAGATAAATACAATATTATGAATAAGATTTTTTTTTTTTTTGGACGAGTTTTGTCTTTGTATAATTATATTAAATATCACTTAGTATCATATATTATATATATTCGCATAATGTGTGTAAGTGCGCGCATTATATATAAATTTTGCCCCCTCTCAACTCAAATCCTGGCTCCGCCACTGATCATAAGCATTCTATAGCTTTTATATATCTCTACTGTCCATGGTACAAAATTTTCATCTGTGAGTGACAGAAATGAATCACAAAAAGAAAAAGAAAAAAAAGACACCCTATACATATTTTGGATATATATATATATACATGATAGAATTTCAATCTATCACACTCGCATAGAGGCTGTAAAGGCGTGTCTCTAATACCATAAAATAATAAAATATTATTGAATTGTTGTAGGTATAAAACTAGGTTAGGTATAAGGCTCAATGTTTATAATGGGAATAACCCTGGCTTCGTGTATTAAAGTTAAGATCCTAGCATAACTGGGATTTAAGACGTTATAATAATTCAACTGGCTTTTGGACCTTGGGCTATATTTCTAATGCTATCAAATATATAAATGATACACGTCGTTCTCTTGTTTCTCAAAAAAAAAAAACTTCGTTCTCGCATATATTGATTTAAAATTGTTTCAGCCAGTGATCATAAGAGTTAGTGAGAGTTAGTGCTTACTATCGACTCAAAAAAAGAGAGAGTTAGTGCTTACTGGTTAGAAGTAAAAAAAAACTCTGAGGATATTTCTTCATATTAAATGATTAAATGATGTTGAAAGTTTTATAACTCAGTGGTATTAAGTCTATTGACTAATATCTTTTATGAGAATAAATATAATTCAAATCTTCCTTATCTTTACTTGTTGAAATAATTGAATAATTGGTATTAAGTGATTCCTTATATAATTTAGTTGTTCGAATCCTTTTCTTTCTAAACCTCCAAACACTTTGTGCATGCATGAGAAGATGCTGATTAAGTTATAAAGCTTTTGACCCCCCTTTCACTTATTGTAACAATTGAATTATATAAAAAAACAATTAAATTAAAACAGCAAAAAATAAAAAATTCGGCAGATGTGTTATTTTTTATTTTATTTTATTTTTTGAGAAAAAGGTAAAGAAGTTTTATTAGCGCAAATCAATTTGGAATACATTCTTGAAATCAAGTGATAGTTCTTCTATCCAAATATCTATGGCCTATTTGGTACAAAAACTTAAACACATGTTTTTAGTTTTTAAATAATATTACACATATTTTTACCTATACGTATTTTAAAAAAAATTAAAAACTGTTATTTAAATGGGCCCCTAACCTTATAGATGAAACTGCTCTTCCTATAAGAGCATGGACTAAACAATTGCCATCCGTTTTAACATGCTTAAAAGTAAACCAAAAACCAAAAGTTTGGATAGAAGATGTGTTTGTTATGAACAAAGGAAAATAATAATCCTATAAAACAACTGCAGAGGATTTGTTAGGCAAGAAGATTAGTGGATCAAATAAACCCGGGTATTGTACAGTAGGATTCACCTTGGTTGTTCTGAGAATAAACTAGAACTAGATTGATTGATTTTAAGAATCAATTAGAACTAGATTGATTGATTTCCCTCAAAAGAAACGTGTCCCACTCCACAATTGGAAAAACAAAATAAAATTGTATTTAATTGTTGTCCCTTACAAAATGCCGTCTGGACTTTGCCGTTGACTGGGTCTTAACTCTTAAGTCACAACTCGTAAGCAACGTGCCAAATTAGGCAAAGTGGACTAATAAAAGTGCCCTTACTTAAAATATATATTAACAAACATCATAATCCTTTTTTATTGGGGTAATTACACATCATAATCCACTTAAGAAGGTGTCAAACATACTTGTATCAATAATTCACTTTTGGTCAAATTAAGCAACTCAGGCAAAACTTCCTTATATAATGGACTACTTTTCTAAATTTTGCACACTTGTTCTCCTTTTTTTTCAAACAATTATGCTTTTTTTAAAAAAAAAAAGTCCTAATCTTCTGGATCTTTTGATAGACTGATGTCCACATAACACCCGTAAAAGTACACACACAGAAGATCTTATATCTATCTACTAAATCTAAAATTTTAAAAATGTTAGAAAAATTATACAAAAATTAATACACTTTAATACAAAATAAAACAAAAAATATAATGGAAAAAAAATAGTGATAGAAAGGGACACAATGGTCCATAAAAGAAGTACAAATAGATTGGTGAAATAGACAATCAAATAATGTTAGAGACAATTTTTTTTTTTTAATAAATTTTTTATACTTTGTTGAGATAACACGTTATGATTAATGGAATGTTATTTTTACATAGACAAATCATAATTTTTTTTATTATTATATGTAAATTATAATATAAAACCTTATATGATGAATTGGTGTCAATGAACCTATCACTCTAGTTAATCCACTCCTCACATCACATGTATATATAAAAATAAACTGTAACCCTTTTTTTTTTAGGGGAAAATAAACTGTAACTAATGTAACACCACTCTTAGTATTATTTTAATGGGTCATGTTAACGAATGCCTTTAGAATATTGGTTAATAATTCATTTTAGAAAAATTTTGACACCACTTTTATGGAAATGAAAAAAAATGTCAAAACATTAATTGTTTTTTTTTTCCCCATAAAAACTTTCTTTAAATGGATTATTAATCAATACCTCAAGGGCATTCTTTAGCAATTTCCTATTTTAATTCACCTAATATAACATAGTAGACCATTAAATTCTATTATGCACTGATTAATAAATGTGTAAATGGGGTTTAAAAAAAAATTGTGCCTAGTAAAAGAAAAGACCCGGACGAGGAACAAATATACATTGTGGTGTTTTGTAAACTCCTTACTCTTTAGTACCCTTTTCCATCATTCTTATCCTCCTTTAAATGTCACAAAAGTTGTCAAGTGTTTCTTGATGTTCTTTGGGGATTTTTTTTTTAAAAATATATTATTTGTTTGTTTGTTTGTTTTAGTTTGAAAAGGATGAATATGTCGTTTGCAATAGTAGATGTATTATTAGGGTGCTACATTTACAAATTTCCAATTCTTGGATATCCCCTTGTGCTACCAAATCTAGCAACATGCATGATATGGAGAATTTTCATTTCTTGGATATCGCTTAGGGTACGTTTGGTATACTGAATGTAGATTACATTAAGAATGGTAATCTTTATTACTGGGAATAAAAGACATTGTAATGGAATAACTATTACTATTCATAAGTTTGGTTATTACATAAGGAAAGCTTATAAAAGATGATTTATAAAGAAACTTTATATTTTTGGAAATATATTAATTTTAAAACCTATTATATGCCCTAAGGAATAGTTATTACATCCATTTTAAGGAGGAATAGCTATTCTTCAATTTAAAGAATAGTTATTCCAATGTAATAACTAATCCATGTAATAAAGATGCAATCAAATGACTGAATTAATATTACACATGAATAACTATTCCATTACAGAAGCTATTACAGTGTACCAAACGTACCCTTAGTTTTTCCAGATCTAGCTACATACATAATAGAAGTATAGAACTGAACTTTGGATTGAGATCATGTTTAATATTCTAAGTATTGCACCTTATGCAATTGCTATGAGTGGCTGAGATTTAAATCTCACCCATTGAATATAAAAAAAAAATGAGAAAAAGTAAAAAAAAAAAGATTAATAAATAATTGTTGTGAGATAGAGGGGGTTAATTGCATCAAATCTCAATCCCTAAACATTTGCACATACATTGAATAGATATGAGGAAATCCCAGTACTTTTGGATATTAAAAAATATCTAATAAGTTTACAAAATAATAATTATATATATTATTAATGATGTAATTAATATAAGGGAAATGTTAACAAGCACCGCACAACAAGCACCGTGCGGTGCTTGTTAACATTTCTCTTTTTGGGTTTTACTTTTTAAAAAAAAAAGTTGTCAAAAAATTGCCAAAAGAGGTAAAAAATCGCCAAAAGCTGCCCAATGGTCTGAAAAGCTGCCAAAAAATGTGTTGTTAATGAGCGCACCTTACTGTGTCCGTTAACACAACCCTTAATATAATACAACTTCTATATAGATTTTTCAGATATTTTTTAATACACCAAATATAAAATAATATGGTACCTTATTAAATTCTATTATTATTATGGAGGTATTAAGACTTGTAAATATCCAAACCATTTCTCTAGAAACCAAGAAACCAAACATTTTGTCACTTATGGTTATTGCAATGGACATCAAGCTGCAGTTTAATAATCTTGTTACTCTTGTAGCTTGTAAAAAGTTCTGTTCTTGCCTGTTTTGAACCAGTTTTGCTTTGCTTTTTGTTAAATTGATTTTCTTAGTAATTTGCATTGATTGTTTAAATATTCTCCTCTGAATTTTTTTGTCTAGTTATACTTGATAGCGGGTCCGTTTGGATTGAGCTTATTGTTGCTGAAAACTGAAAACTGAAAACACTGTAGCAAAATAATTTTTAATTGTGTAAATAGTATCGTGGGACCCATTTTTAATATTTTTTAATACGTGAACAGTGCATGAACAGTGCTAAATAGTACATGAACAGTACCAAACAGTACGTGAACAGTGAACCCATGTGAGGTTACTGTTCACGCGCGCAAAAAAAAAAAAAAAAAAAAAAAAGGCAGAAAACGTAGACGTGACTAAACGCGGAATCCAAACACTCACAGCGTGTGTGCCGTGGGGAGGTGGAGAGAAATCTCTCTTAGCCACAAATGTTGACTTTCCTGAGCTCCAAAAATTACTTTTGTGCTAATTTTCCTATTTCATTAGGATATACGTAAATACAAAAATGGTTATGCTAACAGGTGCCCTTAAGAAAATGATTAACAATTTATTTTATAAAAGTTTTGACACCATTTTAATGAAAAATAGAAAAAACTGTTGAAACATTAATTATTTTTTTCTTTTTCCATAAAACTTTTTTTAAATGGATTATTAATCATTACCTTAAAGGCATCTGTTAGCATTTTCCAAAAAAAGTAAATATTTTTCTTTTTATTTCTCTTTTATTTGCAACCCAAACAAAAAAAAAAGGTTCAGTATATTCCGCTCTTTTCTTTCCTCCTTCCCTCCTTGGTACCAAACATGCATGAGAGAAACATTTTCTATTCTTAATAAGCACATGTAATCTAGATGCTAGATTTTTTAAAATTCACTTAATATAAAGACATATTAAAAATTTGAAGGGTTTATTTCCAAACTATTTTTAAGAGAAACTTTGTTAAAAAATAATTGATACTCTATCTTCTATATATTTGTTAATATGAATAATATTAGAGATACAAATTATTTAAAAAAAAAAAAATTTACAAACTGCTGATGTTGTGATATATTTTTTATAAATGAAAGAGTGATATTAATGATGAGTTTAGATGAAAACCAATAAGAGGTTAATCACAGTAACATTTTGTAAAAATATTATAAAATAGTTTATGATGGTAACATTACTGTTGTTAATATTATTAAAAATGAAAAATCAATTAATAATTATGTAAATACTTTTCAATCTTAACACGACTAATTTATGTCACCTTTCAAGTTTCCAACAGGAATCTTCGTACACGTTAGAGTGAAATGTGATGGAATAAATCAACTTTAACTTATTGGAAGGAAAGCTGAATTCGCATGGGACCGTTGGTTGGAAAGATTGCACCACGGAAACTTCAAGGAAGAGGGATTTCTTACTTTTTAGTGCTTTTGTTTTTTTGTTTATTTGGTGGCATATTCAAACTGTTTTCTTTTTCTATGGAATAAAGAGGGTGAGTCTAAAACAAAAAGTCACTGTTTTGCCATTTCTACTCAACTTCTTAGGAAAACTGAACGTGAGTAGGAATTTTTCTGCTTTAAAGGCTCTTTTTCAAGGCCTTCATTCCTATTTCCCTTCCTAATGATTCTTCAACTTTTATTTAGTAGTGGAATTGATTCGAAAATCATATTAGATATAACTTTACATTTTGCTAATCGAAGCTGTAAATGTAGTTTGACATATGGTGCTCAATTTATATCCTCAATGTGACAATGTGACATAAATGTCAATAGTACACTATGTTCTACCATTTAAGTCAAAAAAAAAAAAATAGTACACTATGAATATAATGGTGGATAACCAACAGTGGTAGTTTTAGAAATTTTTTTTAGAGTGGTTATTAAGAAATTTAAATTATCAAAATTCAATAAATAGATAATTTGAATATATCAACATCACAAAAAAATCACACAAATATATGAAATATTACAATTTTTTTATACTAACAAAGTGAAAGAAAAAAATAGACTTAAAAAAATAAAGTGGATATTGAAAGCCTGTTTCCTGAAAATTCAAAAAGCGTGGGACTGCTTCGTACATGAAAAGCTTTTTTTTTTTTTTTTCAAAGCGTTCTCTTTCCCTTTCCTAATTGTTAACTCTATTATTATTATTTTTTTTACATTTTCTAATCAATTATTGAAATTAAAAGTTACCTTTTATAACTATCAATCTCAATCTCGACCACTCTTTAGTTTCCTGGAGACTGAAAAAGCGTGGATCATGGAATAAATTCGTATATTGCATTGCGCGTTGTCAGGAAAAAGTAAGAAAACTATTTATGTTCTGTCGCTTATTTCCGCTCTTTAGTTTCCTGGAAATTGAAAAAGCGTGGCCCGTGGGACTGCTTTCACACATGAAAGGCTCTTTTTTCAAAGCGTTCATACCCTTTCCCAAATGTTCTTGGATGGAAAGCCGAAGACCCGTGATACTTTACATTGCTGTTGTTAAACAAACGCCAAATGCCAAATGCCAACTCACAATTCCTTTACACACACCCACTCTCACTCTAAAACTTTCTTCTATTCAACTCCAAATTTCCATTTCGATTTGATCTCTCTGTCTGATTCAATTCACTCCTCTTATCAATTTCGCAATCAAACGCACTGATTTAGAGCATTTCAATCAAGTCTAAGCCTCACAGCACTGGGGCTCTTCTGGTGCAAGACTCAATCGTCAAAACCGTGATCCTACTGTCAAAAAGGTATAGCTCATTTTTTCCATGCGTTCACTTTCTCCCATTTCTATTAATTCCCCCACTTTATCAAATCTCTGATCTTCTCAATCTTCTGCTTATAGATCCCAATGGTTGTCCTGACCGACGTAGGAGCCTCCTCCTCTTCTTCCACTTGCCGATGGAAGTATGATGTTTTTTTGAGCTTTAGAGGTGAAGATACCCGTACAGGTTTTACTACCTATTTATATAAGGCTTTGGAACAAAAAGGCATTAACACCTTTATGGACGATAAGCTTCCGAGGGGAGAAGAAATTTCTGCAGAACTTCTCAAAACAATCAAAGAGTCAATGATTTTAGTTATTGTGTTTTCTAAAAACTATGCAGAGTCCAAATGGTGTTTGAACGAACTTGTTAAGATTGTTGAGTGTTCGGAAAATGACCAAATGGTTCTACTTCGACCGATTTTTTATAACGTAGAACCAAGAGAAGTACGTCATCAATTGGGAAACTTTGAGATAGCGCTAGCTAACCATGAAAAGGAGTTCAAGGATAACATGGGGAAGATGCCGAGATGGAGGGAAGCCCTAAGTAAAGCAGCTAGTGTGTCTGGATCACATTATGAGGAAGGGTATGTATCTATTTTTTTTTTTTTGGTTTGAGAAAGATATGTGTCTAATTGTTGATATGATGATTCATGCTTTAATACTTCTAATGGTTTACCAAAACCACTACATGCAAAAGTATGAAAGTATTCTATTTTGATCATATCATTTGGTAGGAAGATAGCTAGCCTACAAAGGTGAAGTTGAAAAATTTTAACCTTTCCAGTTAAGAGTTTCACCCATGTGTATATATATATATATATATATATATATATTTTTTTTTTTCCAAAATTTTGTTGATTATTTCTTTCCAACATTGGTAGTGGACAATGGTGGCTCTATTTTTTTTTTTTTTTTTAAGAAACTTAAATGATGCAAAATCTAATAAAAAAATAAGAACTTGAATATATTATCAAACAAACCAAAAAAGAAAAAAAAAAAAAAAAACCACTCAAAAACATGAAATTTTACAATTTTTTTTTACAAATTTTTATATCTTAAAATCTTCATTATTAATACTATTAGCTTTATTATTATTTCTGAGATTAATTATTATTATTGTTAAGTGAAATGGAATACAATACACTTAGAGCCACGGGAATCCGAGTACAATACCATCAATTAAACAAAAAATTAAAAAGCACAATTATTAAATTTATATATAAAATAATATAACATAAAGTTCACAATACTATTTTATAAGCTAGTGCCTATAACTACTACACGTACTGATTTTTTCCGTCATTGAACAACACGTGTAGTGATCTTAGGTCACTGATTTTTCAAAAATATCAATTAATAAAATATAATATACACTTACTAGTTACTTTACTAAACAAGAGTCAAAATCAAACTTTAAGTATGAAACTTACATTGAACACAGTCAACACTACAGCATTAGTCATGTAAATGGTTATCAAGATCTCGATCCAAATCTTAGTATATTAAAATCCTACATCATTAAGACGTTTTAAATCTCTCTAGGATCTATGCTAAAGTGGGATTTGTGTGGGATCCCGGACTGGATCTTATATTTTTATAAGATCGCGATCCTATAATGATACCAAAGATCTTGTGCTATTAAGGAAAATTCAAAATTTTTTTTCTTGTTTATTTTCGGCCTCCAAATGGAGCCCAAAGGCCCCAAACTAATAAAAAAAAAAACATAATAAATAGATCAACCTAGCAGCCCTTGCCTAGATTTATATTTTAAAAAATGAAAATGTAAAAAAAAAAAAAAAAAAAAAAAAATTCACCTCACCCTAACCTAATCGACAAAATCACAAAAGATAAAAGAGAAGAGAAGAAAGAGACTAGAGGGTAGAGGGCTAGTGCATGAAGGACTAGAGATTAGTAATGAATTTGAGTTTGATGATGCCAATGAAAGTGAAGTGAATGAACCTCCAAATGCAACATCAAGAGATTTTGATAATTATCCAATGGATGATGCGGGCCATGTGCTTTCTAACAATGTTGAGAATGTTGTTTGTGATGATCAACCTTACTTTGAAAAACCTAGTCAAGATAACCAAAACTTTGGTCATGATGTTTGAGTGTGTTTGTGGTGTTGTTTGAATCATTATTATTTAGTTTATGTTATTTATGTGAAACATTATGCATTGTTATCTGTTTTGTGTTGTTTAAAGTACTTTTGTTCTATGTTTCTATAAAAATTAATTGTAAATTATAAATATAGGTTTTTTTTTTTAGTTTTTTTAATTGGAAAGTAGGATTTTATGATCATTGTCCCGATTCTAAAATCTGATACCAAACCCTCTCATCGATTTTGTGTGAGATCTCAATCCTAATAACCTTGGTCATATATGATAGGCCAAGAATGTATTGACTCCTAGTGATGAATTAACCAATTAATTTAGCCAAGTTAATTAATTAATCCAATTAACATGCAATAGCGTGGTAACACAAACAAATCACCAACTAAGTTAATATGCAGCGGAAAATAAAGTTGACACGGTGATTTCTTTACGAATGAGGTAAACCTCTAAGGCAAAAACTCTGCCGGGTGATTTTAAGGTTACTATTCCTGAGAATCCACTATTATCACAACAAGTGGTTACAAGTAAAGGAATCTCAATATATTATATCAATCTACAGTTAAACCCTTACCCCAATATCCAATTGGACTTGTTCTAGACAATCTCTCATTTTAATGCACGACTCCTAGTATATGACTAACCAATTCGATGCACGGATCCAAGTACGTGACTAACCACCAACTTGAGAAGGATGTTGGCTGCAAAGTTCTTCAGTTCATCACACGATGAAGATCACAAAACTCCTTGATTACAAAATCCTACAACGTACAAACACAATGACTTCTTGAAGAGAAAGATGAACTAGGGCATATGTCTCTGGTCACAATATGTTTGTGAAAAGCTTTTGCATTGAGCTATATCAATTGTGATGGTCTTTAAAATAATCCTTATATATGTTTAGGGTTTTGAGAAAAGAAAGCCTAAAAATGTATCCACAAATTGGAGTGAAATCAGATCTGAAAAACTGATTTTCATAAATCTCAATAGATAGGTTATCTGTCGAGAGTTGTTGAGCATCGAGCTTAAACAACCTTTTAAACCTCAATAGATACTAGCTATCGAGCTTTAAAATCCAGCACTTCTTCACTTGATTCTTGGACAGATTTGCATAGTTTTAACACTAGAACTAAAAATCTTGTTCTTTAAAGTATTAAACACATCCTAGATCTATTCAATTACAAGTAAAGTACGTTTTGTCAAAGGATTAGCTAATTCTACATTTACATATGCTCCTAACATGATTCACATATGTCCTAACAATATATACACAGTCATGGAGAGAGAGAGAGAGAGAGACAATTCACAAGTACAGCAGCTATGTGTGGAGGTAGTTGAGCTATAGGTAGAAGTTGTCTCTTTGGTTAGGGTTTTTATTTTAGTTGGCAAATTTTTCTTTAGCTTGTAATTGGTAAGTTTGTTGTTGGGCTTCCCCCCCCCCCCCCCCCCTCCCCCCAAAAAAGATTTAGGTCATGTTTGGTAACTGTTTTCGTTTTCTATTTTCGTTTTCTTGTTTTCTAGGGAAAAAGAAAAAAACAATTTTTTTTTGTTTTCAAAATGAAAAACACGTTTGGTAAGTTGTTTTGAAAAACATATTTTTCAAAAACAAAATTCAGGAAATTTGTTTGGTAGTTGTTTTTGAAAAAGTTGAATTTTGTTTTCTTTGGTTAATGTTTTTAAAAAATTATATTTATTCTAATTCAAAAACATGTTTGCTCCAAAGTATTTAAAATCCTTACACCTAAAGAAATTATAAATCAATTGTTTTGTATATAACATTCAAGCCTAAAACTTTAATCATATAAGTAAGATTGAAATTGTATCAATTATCAAGTGTTATAAAAGATAATCATTAACTAAAAAGTTTATTACATGGCATCAATGCCAAGGAATCAATTTCATCCCAAAAAAAAAAAAAAAATGCGGCATCAATGATGCCTATTATTTGCCAACATCAATCCTGCGATCTGATCCCTATAAGCTGCCATAGCTTCAGCGGCTTGATCAGTTAAGTCAACAGTGTGCGATGGCTCACCTGAATTATCCCTACCTTCACCTTCAACAGTAAGGTTATCAATATTGAATTGAGTAAACAAGTGATCATTTCTTGTTGCCATTCGAATGAAGTTATGAATTGTGCAACAAGCTCTCATCACATTTCCTTGCCGACATGGTTTATAACGGGGCATCATTTTTAAGACTGGAAATCGTGCCTTTAAAACGCCAAAACATCTTTCAATTACATTACGAAGAGAGGAATGTCTATAATTGAAAAGCTCTTTAACACCTTCAGGACGATCCCCACCTCGAAAGTCTCGTAGATGGTATCTCTCAGTACGGTATGGAGGTAGAAACCCCAAGGTGCATGGATAACCAGAATCCACTAAATAATAGCCACCTAAAAAATAATAATAAGATAGAGAGAAATGTGACATGGTGAATGGATTAAACTTGAAAATTGTAAATACGTAAGTGAGGCAACAATATATCTTACCAGATGGAGGCCATGGGAAATTATTTTCTGGCCTTTGAAGTGCATCTAAAAATACTCGTGAGTCATTGGCTGTACCCTCCCAACCTGTGTAAACAAATGTAAACTTCATATCAAAATCACATGCACACATTATATTATGGGCAATTGTGGCCTTTCTATTCCTGTAGCTGACTAGCTTTGGAGCCCATGCGCTGATATATGTTCCATCAATTGCGCCTATACATTTCTAGAAAAAAATATAAACACAAGTATTAACATATGCGAGCAAATAATATTTGTATGATAAAATGAATAGTAACTTGGGATTACCTTGAAATATGGATAGAACTTGGTATTGTTAGCAATACGTGGATGCACTTCATTGCTTTGAGAAGGACGTATAATGAATTTTCCCAGGCGGCATATTGCTCTTACAGTTTCCTTAAATTGCCTGTCCACTGTCTCAATTGAATGTTGAAAACGATCTGCTATTACCCTTATCCTTACATTATGTCCCACTATTAATAGGAACATACCAACTGCCTCCTCCACTGTGATCCAGCGTGAGTTTGTTAAGAACTTATGTGTTCTCAAATAGTTACAAAGACTTGTAAATATTGACCTATCCATGCGGAATAACTCATAACATGTTCGAGGATTGCCATTCAATATCTCTTTTATAAATGCATCACCAGTCAACATAGAGATTCGTTGTGGCTCCTTAGGAATATAGTTGTTTTTATTCTCAACAAACATTAGTAGGAAGAACATATCATCGTCCTCTTCCTCATCTGAAGAGGATGAACTGCTATAATAATTTGGTTCAACATTCATCCTGGAGAATTAAATAGCAAATTTGTTCTCAAATGGTGTTTTTTATTAACATAAATAAAACATTACCAACATAAATAAATAAATAAAGATTACCATAAAATAATAATAAACCATCATCTAACAATATTAAATAACAATAGAATAGTACCAAATCATAGTTCAAAGACATTAAAATAAACATAATGAAATAGGAAATTATTGCTTTGACACAATCACCTATAGCCTACCCAACCAAACCATCCTCCTAGCGAAACTCATGTTAACAAAGATCTCTCTATCATCAGGATCCTGCTTGAACTTCTCAACAGCCTTCATAAATATTTCATCATTGACTTCTTCCATGCTCTCAAGGATATTAATGCACTTGCCTAAGAAGAAGTCATTTGTAGGTGCAATGCTGCTACTAACTTCATCAATGGTATACCTCTTATACCTCTCAGCCTTTGCTTTAGATGCCTCTATCCTAGCCTTAGCGGCCTCAGCCATTGATTGTAAGGCTTCATTCATTTGAGAGCTCATTAACTCTCTCTTACTCTTACTAGGACGCTCGTCACAACTATCACTAGAACGCTTGCTCGATCGGGTTGTAATGTCAAACTCAAGAATTGCCATGACAGGGTCTCGGGTAGGACTTTCTAAATTAACATGAACTCCCCCATGAATGAGTCGTTCTTCCAATGCATTCTCTTCATCTGAATTAGGAGGGTCTTGGGTGGATGCACAACGTAGGACCCCAGTAGCTGTAGACTTATTAAATATAAGTCCAAGCAAATTATAATTTGAAAGTCCTTTGGTTCGAAACATCTTTGCCTTGGGATGTGCCTAAAAATATAAAGACATCTAGTAAGAAAAAAAAAAATGAGGAGGGATAATGTGTCAAAATAAAACACTGTATTGTATTCAACAATATTTACCCGACAATAATTTTGCCATGACTCCTCAAGTGCATGAACAGTGTTTGTTTCAGCATCCCAACCAAAAACAGTTTGATTTATGAGTGTAGAAAACTCACGGTGTAGTAAACGCATCCTATTAAACTTCCCTTTGAATTGAGTCATTGTAAAACTCCGTTTACCTAATTCATTCAATGTAGCTAACATTTTCTTCCAAGTATCGGAACTGAATTGCCCATCTGCCGTATTTCCCTTATTGATCTCTTTCAGCATTATGTCAATAAATAGTTTCTCAAGTTGTGGTGTCCAAAGGTTATCTTCATCACTTGAACTGTTTCCTTTCATCTATTATAATACAATGAAACATGGAAACAACTAAGGAACAACCTTTATAAACACAACCATCAAATACAACTAAGAAATAGCTTCCTGTGGACATCATTAACAATTGAAGCATTACATCGTTAGCTTCCCCTGCATTTTTTTTAACACACACGGCCACACCATAGAGCTCACAATAATTTGAAGACAAACAGAAATCTGAAAATAACAACTTGTCATCTATGTTGGTTGTTAAAAATGTAATTGTAACATCAATTTTGTTTCTTTTTTTTTAATAATATTTTTAAGCAAAAACAATTTAATGTATTTTTTTCAATATAAACGTTATCAATTTTTACCATAATACCTTTTATTTAGCTTAAATAAAGTAAATGAAAAAGTGGATTGATTTTTCAAATAAGTTAAATAATGTAATTAAATTTTGTGTTAATCAACTCTTCAAAATATACAATATTTTAAGATATCCCAAAATAAAATAAAGGGAGCACATATTTGAAAGTTTGCCATTGGTACATATATTTTAATGAAAAGCAGCAATTACTTATTATCAAATGAAGTACTTGTGAATTTTGGATATAGGCAATTTGTGACTAATCTAACAAGTTTATCAATCACTCTAAAAAGAAAAAGAAAAAGAAAATGTATGGTGAAAAATTGACTGTCACTCTAAGAATGAGAGAGGATTGTCACTTTTGCACAAGTAGTCCTATGTTTAATTTTGAGATCAACCATATCCAGACACCATCACATGTTGGAAACATCCAAAATCAGCCATTGGTGAGTTGAACACTTTTGTTTACTCTTAAATCCAAATTTCAGAAAACTCATGATATATTTCCACAGCAACTGACAGAATAGAAATTTGTACTAAAGTAAAGAAAAGAAAATAAACAAATTGGCTGTCAAATCATTTGCTTTTCTTTATTATACATTTCATACAGCTCCACACCTCCATGTTATTAGAAAAATAAATGGACCAAACAATTAATTCACCAAAAATATAGGTCAGACACCTTACAGTCAAAACCAAGGTTTGAACTTTACACATTATCATGAAACTTCTAGGTTTTACTTTACAGCACTGACATAGTCTCTCTAAAGTGCAGTTAGATGACTCAATCTTAAAAATCATTGAAATTTTTGACGTACAAACTCTCAAGGAAGCAAGAGACATTATCCAACACATTCGAAGAAGGGAGCTATATCAGGTATCTTATTACAATTGCAAGCTGGGGAAGAGGTAGTAATGTGTGAAATTCTTCATGTCTCAAAATCTTTAACTTCTCCTAGAGTAAATCTTGGATAATATCAACTGTAAAGGCAATATAATTTTATCGACTTGATATGTTTCTCAGTTCTGCAATGAGTTCTCTGTCGCAATGGACAAGATGGAGCACTTCAAAAAGATCACTTTCCAAGATATCATTTGCTCCCAGGTCCAAAAAAGATGTATGATTTTACCATGGTCTTTGTTTCTCAAAAGTGGACAAACGGTACCTGAATTTCTTTCTTGTTAACATTCTAGTGAGTCTAATTAAATATCTAACACCCCAACTGTTCCATTAGATTAAAGATAGTCACGAGTTTAAGAATTTTCCACTCCCCTCTCTAATTTGACAGAAAACCATAACAATTTTTTTATGTTATTTGAATGAAGCATTACATCAAACAGCTTGTGTGCTACTTAATAATAAACTGTGTACAACTCTAACATCAAACAACTTATGTCCCTATTTTTAGATTTGCCTTCATCATTCAGCTATTCACAAACTAGCTTACAAAACGTTTTCAAAAAATACACACGGCTACACAGAACAGATTGGGATCCTGGGGTTTTTTTTTTTTCAAAAGCAAAATCTCTTAAATTTGAATCACATATATTGTTAATTCAAACCTTCTCAACAACAACCAGCAACAACAGCAACTTCAAATCACAACAACCAGCAACAACAGAGGAGGTAACACTGAAACAGGGGAGGTAACACAAACCCAGATTTCGGAATAATCCATGAAGAAAGAAAAAAGGAAAGACCCATACCTTTGAGTGATTGGGTCCCTAAAATTATGAAATACTTCCCCAAATCTGAGAACGAACCTTCCTGCTACATCACGCACACACAAAAAAAGAAAAAAAAAAGAAAAAAAACGAAAAAAGAAAACGAATCTGAGATGATGAATAGAAAAGGAATAGAAGAATCTAATGAAAAACAAGAGGCATGACAATCCATTGAAGACCAATCACTTACCAGTGGTACTCTCAATCAAGGTTTTCTCTGTGAGCAAAAGGGAGGCAGTGGAGGCGCAGAGCAAGACACGTTATTGTGAGCGCTAAAATATTGAGTGAAAAAAAAAAGGAAGCGCGGGAAAACAATTTGTGAGTCTTGTGCGTCGAACTAGTGCCCTTGCTCATTAATTGGCTATTTTTCAGGCGTGTTTTAGCGTGTTTTCTAAGGTGAGGGAAAACTGAAAAGTAAAAACAGCTCAAGACCAGTTTTCAGTTTCCTTCACAAAATGGAAATTGAAAATAATTTTTGATTTTTGCCTAAAATAGGTTACCAAACAAGTTTTTTGCCTCAAAAAACAAAAAATTGTTTTTGAAAACAGAAAACTGAGGAAAAAAACAGTTACCAAACATACCCTTAAGATCCGCAATTATTAAATTTTGTTGTTGGCTTTGCTTTAAAAAAAATTAGATCAATAAATTTTATTGTTGGACTTTTTCTTGTAGTTTAAAAGGACAAGAATATAATTAAGAGAGGCCAAATTTAATTATATTGGGCTTACTTCAATCATGTAAAAAAAAAAAATTAGGGTGTTTACAATTTTTTTAGGATACACAATATTTTAAATATGCTACCACTAGTAGTGGGATTCCAATAAATATGATACTTCACGAGAGGTGAGTTTTCATGCAACTACTTGCTAAGATTCCGAAAGTAATCTACAAGGCATATTTTTAAAGAGAAAAAAAAAAAGATTATGTTAATATTAAGAGAAATGATATATCTTAAATCTACATGTACTTTATTTAAAAACGTGTTAGTTGTATCTTATGACTCACAAAACTAGATATCTTAAATTTGGTTCATTTGCTAATCTAACTCATTATATGTTATGTTTTCTTGTGCTATGTGATTGGCAGCCGCACTACATATAAATCTGAACATGAATTTATACAAGGAATTGTTGAAGAAATATCAAGTGCTACATTTAATCAGAGACCATCATATGATGCTAAAAACCTGGTTGGAATAAATTCTCGTGTAAAGGACATAATGTCACTTTTAAATATTGAGTCAAATGAAGTTCACATTTTAGGGATTCATGGACTTCCTGGAGTAGGTAAGACTACAATTGCAAATGTTGTTTATAGCATAATTGCTCGTCAATTTGAAGGAAGCTGTTTTTTGGAGAAGGTTAGAGAAATGTCTAAAAATTGTGGCATGATACAACTACAAAAGAAACTTCTTTCTAAGATCTTACAAGATAACTCTTTGGAGGTAGACAGTGAATTCGAAGGAACCAATTTGATAAAGGGGAGAATTTGTCGTAAAAAGTTTCTTTTAGTTCTCGATGATGTGGATGATCGAGAACAAATAGAAAAATTGCTTGGAAAATGTGACTGGTTTGCTTCAGGGAGTATAGTCATTATAACAACAAGAGACAAAAATGTGCTAACCACTCTTCCAGAAGGTCATCTAATTTACAAGGTCAAAGAACTGGGTCCATGTGAAGCTCATGATCTTTTTAATATGCATGCCTTCCACACAAATGAGCCCAAGGAAGATTATTCAAAACTTGCAGAGCTGATTATATCTTATGCTAAAGGACTTCCACTAGCTCTAAAAGTAATGGGTTCTGATTTGTGTGAAAAAAGTATATGTGAATGGAAAAGGGCATTTGAAATGTATAAGAACATTCAACATGGAAAAATTCAAGAGATACTCAAAATAAGTTTTATTGGATTGAATAAAAAAGAAAAAGATATTTTTCTTGATATTGCATGTTTCTTTAAGGGATTCAACAAGGATTATGTTGTAAAGATATTAGATGCTTGCGACTTATGTCCAGATTTTGGTATTGAAAGGCTTATTGATAAATGTCTTGTAACCGTTGACATATATGGCACATTATGGATGCATGACTTGCTACAACAAATGGGTAGAGAAATAGCTCAAGAAGAATTTGAAGGGCTTGAAAATCGCAGCAGAATATGGTGTCGTGAGGATGCTAATAAATTATTAACTCGAAATAAGGTATAAGTTCTTTTGCTTAACCTTTTATTTTTCCAAATATATTATTTATTTATTTTTTCCTTTTCAATATTGAAGAAAATATTTATATATATATATATATATTTCGTTTAAAGTTTTTAAAATAATTATACTTTTGTCGGATTCTGTTATGAAGTGCAACTAATTCTTTGTCTTATCTATAGGGGTCGGATAAAATTCGAGGCATAATGTGGTGTGAACCTGAACCAATAACAGTATCATTAAAAGCTTCAGCTTTCAAAAAGATGGAAAATCTCAAATTCCTTATTGTTAAGAATGTACAAACTTCCAAAAAACTTAAATATCTTTCCAATGAATTAAGATTGTTTGAATGGTCAGGATATAATTTTTCCTTGCCATCCAAATTTTGTCCTCAAAAACTTGTTCGACTGGAGGTGTCGAATGGTTGCATTAGGTTAGCGAAATTATTCAAGCAGGTATGAGTTTATTATTTATGAATCTTCATTTCCCTAAATGTTATTTTTAAAATTAGATGAAATGATTTTTTTTTTGGTTTTTTTTTTTTTTTTTTTAGGGGTGCCATCACAAATATTTGAAAAGCATCTATTTGAAAAGGTGTCAATCCATCACAAAATTACCTGACTTATGCGCTCCAAACTTAGAGGCATTGGAGATTTTTCATTGTGATAATTTAATTGAGATTCATGACTCTATTGGACTTCTTGATAAGCTTGAACGTTTGGAACTCTGGCACTGCAAGAAACTTCAGATTCTTCCGAGTACCCTCCAGTTGAATAAATGTTTCTGGCTATATGGCTGCTCAAGGGTTGAGAAGTTTCCCAATATTCACCCTGAAATGAAATATTTAGAAGAATGTTTGGTTGTGGATGATAGTAATATCAGAGAATGGCCTTCATCACTAAGATATCTCACCGAAAGTATTACCCAATTAAGGATACAGGACATTGAAAAAGTTGGGATCAGTTTAATGAAAGAGGAATGTGAAAACCTTGAGAACCTTAAGGAAATAGATAACTTGTTTGGAATTTCAATTGATTTAGATTTTTGTATGAAGAATGATTTCTTCCCGGCATTGAGATATATAACTATACTGGAATCCAATATTGTTAGTATCCCCGAAAGCATTTCTAAATTATCTAGATTAGAACATATTTACATATGTGATTGTAAGGAGCTTCGGGAAATTCAAAGCATTTTTAGATTACCTAGATTAAAAGAGATTTACATACGTAAATGTAAGGAGCTTCGGGAAATTCAAAATCCAAGGCTTCCACAATCTATTAGACGTGTGATAATAGGAGAATGCCCATCGTTGCTTCCACAATCATCAAGTAGATTATTGAATGAGGTGAGGTCTCTCTCTTTGATAATTAAGTAGTAAAGATACAATTTTTTTGTTAACTTCTTTCACAAACTTCAATTTCTTGTTTTTGTTTAATGCAAGCAGTTTGGAAAAATTCTAGGGATTCTACAGAATAGAGTCTGTGAAGCTGCAAGAAGCGACATATTAATGGATCTCTTTGACGACTCCGAATCTGATTCTGAATTTGAGATTGTACTACCAGGAACTGAGATTCCAAAGTCGCTTAAATTCAATCATCAGAGTTTTGGAAATTCCATATCATTCAAGGTTGGTTGCAAATTTCTAAAATTGGCCGTCTGTGTTGTTTCTCGTTCAGCGGAGGCACATATATTTACCAGACAATTTTTGGTTCACGTTTCCATCAATGGTTTGTAAACAGGAATTCAATTGTCGACACACATTTGATAGCTGCGAGGAACTGTGGCTAATTTCTAAATCTATACGTAATCTACTGAACAGAATCAGGTGGAGGTTGAGGCTATATGTACAGCCAGAGACCACAATTTTCGTTCTTTTGAGTTAGGAAATCAGATAAAATGGTTGGGGGTGAATGTAGAATGCATCTGCTGTCCTCAGAAATCAGATATTACTTACTTGCCGCTTCCGAGTGACAGGAATGGTTGTGGGTCATCCTCAGTTTTGAATGACACTGAGATCCCGCCTTTTCAACCTGTTTTCCCCACTTCTTATGGTTTTGAACCTGGTTTGAAGGGCTTTCTTGGTGATTTGAATGCGTCATTATCGACCCCTAATAACTCTGAACTCCTTGCATTGTTACCTGGTCCAAATGTGTATCATGAGGTTTCCAATACCTTAAATGATTTGAGGCTTTTGAAGGGCATTCATAATGATGGGTGTGATTCAGATGAAAGAGAAAGTGAGCCTCCACTGTTCCCTGATTTGACAAATGGGTTTCACTTAGGCTTTTCCCAGCCAAATTTGGAGTTAGGCTCAAGTGTTAGTGGTGGGTTTCATTTGGGTTCGTCTTCAATGGCCCATGCCAGTGTAAATGATGACTCTGATATTATAAAATGGTTCGGGGTGAATGTAGAATGCAGCTGCTGTCCTCAGAAATCAGATATTACTTACTTGCCGCTTCCGAGTGACGGGAATGGTTGTGGGTCATCCTCAGTTTTGAATGACATTGAGCTCCTGCCTTTTCAACCTGTTTTCCCCACTTCTTATGGTTTTGAACCTGCTTTGAAGGGCTTTCTTGGTGATTTGAATGTGTCATTATCGGCCCCTAAT
The DNA here is from genome assembly GCA_030820535.1 of Quercus parvula. Lineage (NCBI taxonomy): Eukaryota > Viridiplantae > Streptophyta > Magnoliopsida > Fagales > Fagaceae > Quercus > Quercus parvula. The sequence continues at coordinate 1,107,897 of JAUAME010000009.1, forward strand.
AACTCTGAACTCCTTGCATTGTTACCTGCTCCAAATATGGATCATGAGGTTTCCAATACCATAAATGATTTGAGGCTTTTGAAGGGCATTCATAATGATGAGTGTGATTCAGATGAAAGGCAAAGTGAGCCTCCACTGTTCCCTGATTTGACAAATGGATTTCACTTCGGCTTTTCCCAGCCAAATTTGGAGTTAGGCTCAAGTGTTAGTGGTGGGTTTCATTTGGGTTCGTCTTCAATGGCCCATGCCAGTGTAAATGATGACTCTGATATTATAAAATGGTTCGGGGTGAATGTAGAATGCAGCTGCTGTCCTCAGAAATCAGATATTACTTACTTGCCGCTTCCGAGTGACAGGAATGGTTGTGGGTCATCCTCAGTTTTGAATGACATTGAGCTCCTGCCTTTTCAACCTGTTTTCCCCACTTCTTATGGTTTTGAACCTGCTTTGAAGGGCTTTCTTGGTGATTTGAATGTGTCATTATCGGCCCCTAATAACTCTGAACTCCTTGCATTGTTACCTGCTCCAAATATGGATCATGAGGTTTCCAATACCATAAATGATTTGAGGCTTTTGAAGGGCATTCATAATGATGAGTGTGATTCAGATGAAAGGCAAAGTGAGCCTCCACTGTTCCCTGATTTGACAAATGGATTTCACTTCGGCTTTTCCCAGCCAAATTTGGAGTTAGGCTCAAGTGTTAGTGGTGGGTTTCATTTGGGTTCGTCTTCAATGGCCCATGCCAGTGTAAATGATGACTCTGATATTATAAAATGGTTCGGGGTGAATGTAGAATGCAGCTGCTGTCCTCAGAAATCAGATATTACTTACTTGCCGCTTCCGAGTGACAGGAATGGTTGTGGGTCATCCTCAGTTTTGAATGACATTGAGCTCCTGCCTTTTCAACCTGTTTTCCCCACTTCTTATGGTTTTGAACCTGCTTTGAAGGGCTTTCTTGGTGATTTGAATGTGTCATTATCGGCCCCTAATAACTCTGAACTCCTTGCATTGTTACCTGCTCCAAATATGGATCATGAGGTTTCCAATACCATAAATGATTTGAGGCTTTTGAAGGGCATTCATAATGATGAGTGTGATTCAGATGAAAGGCAAAGTGAGCCTCCACTGTTCCCTGTTTTGACAAATGGGTTTGACTTCGGCTTTGCCCAGCCAAATTTGGAGTTAGGCTCAGGTGTTAGTAGTGGGTTTCATTTGGGTTCGTCTTCAATGGCCCATGTCAGTGTAAATGATGACTTTGATTTCTACATGGGTTCGTCTTCAATGGCCCATGACTGTTTAAATGATGACTCTGATTTCAATATGGGTCCACCACCGAAGAAAGCGAGGACATCTTGAGCAGACATCAAAGAATTATGCCTCTCTTTGTTTCCCTGATTCCCATCTGTTCCAACGCCAAGTTAGTCCCCTTCACTGGTAAGTATTACAACTCCAAACCCTCTCTTTTTTTGGTTGTTTGAATGGTAATTTTTTTAATATACAATGAGTGCTTGCTTTGTTTGTTGGACATATATACATAAATGAAGTGCTTTTATGGTCTTTTGCTTTTATTCAAGTTTTTGTTGTGTTTTGCACGCTTGAATATTCTATTGAGTAATAGCTTAAGGCCCTTGTAGTCATGTGGTATTTGTTTTCCTTAAAAGTGGTTTATAAAGTAAAAGGTGTGATTTTGGAGTGAAAGTTGCTACGCTGTTGAGATTGTAGCCTGCTATGTCTGTTTTATTAAGTAATCACAATATAATAATTCCATTTGCGAATTCGCTGTTTAACAAAGAACAATTTGCTTATTCATTGAACTGTTGTGTGACATAATTAAATTCTGCAGCTTGGAAACAATCAAGCATCGGAATTTCTGAGGACTTCATCAAATGATTGGTCTGCATGACAATGGACTTGCAGCTGTAGCAAGTGATTCTATTCAATGCTTCTGGTCATCTTTTCATAATTGGCTCGTATAACTTCTTTGCTGGTTAGCCTCTACTCAATAATAATTTGTGATCAACATGTAAATATTTCAAAATTGATTTTGATTTCAAAGTGAACCTGATTATCTTCTATTGCCAGGAACTGAGATTCCAAAGTCGTCCAAATTCAACCATCAGAGTTCTGGAAATTCCATATCATTTGGGTTGGTTGCTATAGATTTTGGAAATTCAACCATCATAATTGGCCATTTGTATTTCTTTTCATTCAGATGAAGCACATATGTGCAGAATTTTTCATGTTCACTTTTCCATCAATGGTTGTAAATAAAAAACCAATTATCTAAAGTACAGGAGAAAGCTATGAGGAACTGTGGTTATTTTTTCAATCTCTTGGGCAATTAAATAAACCAAATCTATATGAACAGAATAAGGTTGAGGTTGAGACTGGGCTAAAGATGAAGCTTCTCTTAACTCCTGCTACCTTCATCATCCTTCTTCAATCTCTTCATCTTCATTTTGCAAACAACACATAATTATGATGTAAAAGAATATCCCTAAAGACATAGTGGCACCATTCTCTACCAAGGTGTGCCTCCTTTAGTTACATATTTGGGTGCCTCTCTCTCTCTCTCTTCATTTATTAGGGAATCATGAATTTTAATGCAATTATAAATTATAAAATAAGTATTTAATTTCTTTTATTCATTTATTGTAATGGAGTTACCTGGCCTTGTTGCTGTGAAGTAATTGGTGGCGCCCAAGATATCTTTCCACCTTGCAATTTGGTTTTCTTTTATTATGATATTTGTCTTTTATTGATCATATTTGTCTGCTTCTAGTGCATAATGATTGCTTAGCTTAACATCAATCATGTGCCAAGTAAGGTTACCTTCAATGTTTTGGAATGGCTCAAGACCTCTGTTGTTAACAGTAAGGCCCAATTTCTTCCTTTGTTGATTTTATGTTTGGGTCATGTACCATATCCTTAGATATTCAATTTGGTTTTTTTGTTTTTCATGTCCATTTTTTTGTTGCTTTGGTGAAGGCATATTAATATTGGATTGTACTAGAATCTATGATGGTTTTTATAACATATATTTGCTATGTATGCTGAATCCTTGTATTATTACTTTTTGACTGAAAAACAAAAATCTTGAGTTCAATTTGAATGAAGATTCAAGATGATATTGAGGTTTCCATAAATAAATTATTAAAAAAGAAAAAAGAAAAAAAAAGAGATGATATTAAGGTTATATATAGAAGCTGGGTGAGCTGTAAGTCAACTTGAAGGAATAGACTTAAATAAGATTCTTATTATTTCCAATCTTCAGGTTTTGATATATGAATGTGGAGTGAAGGTATAGAGAATCACTGTATTATGTCATAAAGAAAGCTACTCTAATTTCATTTATTATTTTTTGTACTACTAGCTTCCAAGCCCCAAACTCTAAGTCTTAGATATACCAGAATATTTCCTCCCTGCTCACTTACAGTTTTTCAACTAAGAGAGATAAATTTGTAAAATAAAAGCCCACAATTTAAAACCTCCACTAAACCCACGTTCTCAGCAGTTTACAACCTCATCATCTCTTATCCTTTTTGAAAAAGCATCCAGGCTTCATGAAGTGCTTCTTTAGGAGTTAAACTTCCATTTGTCTGTATTTTGAGGAAAAGTATCTCTTATTTTTCTTTCCCATTTATAAGGGCAAATAAAGCTTTTGCACATTTTCGTTAATCTATGAATAGGATTTATATGGACACTGCTTGGCAAAGGGGTGGATTATTCGGGTTGTTTTGTCATTGTTGTGGGTCCCTCCCTTTGATTTTCCTTTTAATCATTGGGTTAGCATTGGATATATATTGGTTAAAGTTACACCATTTATAATTTTACATGAGATTTATATTTTGCTAATCGTACCTTTGGATTATGTATTTTTTGATAAGTAACCTTTGGATGATGTATTCACTCCATGCTTATCATTTATGTAAAATTTCATATCAATAAAAAGTTATTTACTATCAAATCCTCAATTCATGCATTTGGAAATTGATAGATGAGATGGCTCTTAATCCTTGATCATCTTGATATTTGATTAGCATAATAGATGTAGGAAAAACATATAACTCAATGTGGGTTTTAGCGAAATACTCAGCTAATGCAACGATATTTGGTGGGGTTATATTAACCAAAGTTATATTAGGTGTAACTTAAACCTAACCCCCTCCCAAAACCCCATACATATATGGTTTTGTCTCCTTGATATGGAATGTTGGGTATAATTTTGTATAGACTGCCTTTTTCTTGTGTTGATATCGTGGTAAAAAATGTTGGTCTCAGCTGCAGGATAGTTTGTTGTTTTCAAGAGCATACTGGGTTAGTAAATCGATTATTGCCTGGAATGTGGATGTTGGAGATGGTTCCTGCTTCTTATTCGCCAGTAAAACTGCTGCTTTATCAATTGTGGATGATGGAGTTGAAGGTATAAACTTTACTAATGATTACCTCCTTGATATGGTTGTTTGATTTTGTGAAGAATTATATTTTTTATTTTTTCTGAGAGCAAATTACTGCAATTCAAATTTGACTGATTTCTGTGCTACAGACAAGGACATGCAAATTAAGCTTGAAGAAGACAGTTGTGGGCTTCCAGAAAATGTAACAGTCATTTGTAGAACAAATTATAGTATGTAGACCTAGCTCTGATAGTTACTGCTGATGTTGTAGTTTTTTGCTTACATGTGCTAGTTTAAGAACTACTAATCCCTAACTTGTTCTTCTAAACATAATCTTTTTAGGTGATTAGAAAATTTCCTCATATTCAAGACTACAGAGCTTTCAAAGTGCCTTCTACTTTGGATGCCAAAACTCTCCTCAAATGCCAGTTAGAAGTTGCTACTTTCAATTGTAAGCATTTTGTTTTACTTTACTTCTTAACATGAATATGTACCAGTGGAGAATAGTAGGAATAAATGTTCTAGATATCACTCTAACAAGTGATATAATAGAATCCTTAGTATGCCTGTTGAGGTTTACATTTATATATTAGTTCTCATTTTGTGGATCAATCTGTTAACAAATTTACAGGCCTCTCATGTAATATGATAAGAAATATCTCACGGCTTGATTTGGTAGGTTATAGCTATAACTTATCACATGATTATGTAGACGATATCTGATTCATTGCATGGTTCATTAACAGCTATGTAGTTGCATGAGCATTAAATGAAGTTGGTGATGTGTATATATATGTGTGTGTGTAAATCTCATTTGATCTTCTTTTTTGATAAGTATCACATACACCCAGTGGGTCTTGAACCCATGGTTTCATACTCCATCTTGTGCTTGCAAGAGGAGGAAGTGCTATTTGGGCCCTGGCTCATTGGCACAAACTCTCTTTTGCTTTGAATCAAAATAAGGCTTCTATTGTGGTCACTTGTATTTTACTGTTGTCTATTGGATCATATCCTTTGTGTCTCTTTCTTACAGCTGATGGGAAATGCATAAATGTTACTGGTTTGCAATTACCTGGTGTGCTTGACGACTTATTCTCATACAATGGTCCCCTTGGTGCACTTGGAAGAATCTGTGTCACTTTACCTCTTGGCTCCTACTGCTCAAGTATATCATATTTTCTAAAAGAATTCTGCCTTCTTTAGTTTTATTTTTGTTATTCTCAAAATCATTTACTTTTTCTTGATTATTAATTTGTCAATACAGGCAGTATGTGCTTGCATTTATAGGGATCCGGTAGGTGGGAATCCTCTGGAAATTGTCCAGCTTGAGGAGGTTAATGGTGTTTGGAGTACTAAAGGACCAAAAAGATGGGAAGGCTGTTATTATGTCTATGAAGTATCTGTATATCATCCTAGCACCTTGCGAATTGATAAATGTCATGTAAATGATCCTTATGCTAGAGGGTATGCCGGTTGTCTCAATTAGCCAACAATTACTGAATATGGCTAAGGTGTCTCTACATTCTAAAGTTAAACTGGACTACCATCTGACAATACATGTTTACATATGGTGTACTGTATTTACAGACATACACATGGGCACATCCCGTGATGTTTTTATTTATTGTTTTCTTGTTGAAGCAGGCTCTCATCAAATGGCAGGCGGACATTTTTGGTCAACCTTGATTCTGATACATTGAAACCTGAAGAGTGGGATAATTTGGCAAATGAGAAACCTGATATACTCTCTTTCTCGGACATAAGTATATATGAATTGCATATAAGAGATATCAGGTGCCAATCAATCTATTGTGCTTATTACTTTATGGAGATCAGTAGATAATAGACTTGAGAGAGCCACGACCCACTTCAGCCATACCCACCTCTTCCATTAAGCACCTGTCACAGCCCAAAAAAAAAAAAAAACCACAGGACCCAGAACTCTAAACCTGCCGATCCACCGATCCATTAACCCACGACCCACACACTGGTGTGGAGGCCCAACCAATGGCACAAAGAGAGAGAGTTAGAGTTGAGAGCAATTCAGAGAGAGAGGGAGACAAAATGAGGAAAAAGAGAAAGTTGAGAAGAGCAATTCAGAGAGAGAGAGGGAGACAAAATGAGGAAAAAGAGAGAGTTGAGAAGACTGATAGAGGAGAGAGAAAGAATAGAAAAGATTAAAAAACAAATACAATAGTCTACAGTGCCATCATAAAAACATATTTTAAATGTTTTGACCCTAGCCAAACAACATTATTGAAAGTGTAAATTACATAACTTTAGATTGCTCATATACTACGAAATCCAAAATTATTAGAAAATACTTAGATTGCTTATATGCATTATTGTCTTTTCATAAATGAATAATTTGGACTTCATATACTGTAATATGTATGATGCTTTGCTAACCAATATCATTATTCAAAAATTTTAAAATAGTTTCTTTGATATTATATATTACGATTTGTGGTTCATTCATTCTCACATGTTTACTTGATATTTATTGCACTCTTAGGAGCATATGTAGCCTTTGTGTGAAAAATTACTTATTGACCCTATCCAAACGACATTATTGAAAGTGTAAGTCACATAACTTTAAATTGCTTATATATTCCAAAAGTCAAAATTATTATTAAAAAAAATACTTATTTGAACAAAAATATTTTAAGACTAAATAGTTTTATTTTTATAGCTGTTTCAAAAATGTCTAATCTTCAATGGTATATAAGATATAAGAACTAAAGGGTTAGTTATGATTCTAAATTTAGCTTTTAAATAAAAATATATCTTAAGTGGAAGCAAATCTATGAATAAGAAATTTATGAGTAAACTTTTGTTAGGAATAATGGTGTTTGTTATTCTTAATCTCTTTGAAATGCAAGCTACCGACCTTGGCTCTTCCTTTTTTCATCCATTTTCAGCTCCAATCTCACTCTCTCATTTCTCAAAACTTGATTATGTTTATTACTCAATTCATAATTGTATTGAGAATGAATTTATAATATGCATGCAGACATTTTTTGAAAAGTTTGAAAAATCAAAATTTTAAACATGGAGTATGTGTTTCAAGAAGTTTTTTAGTCACTGCGTTTTGAACAATATATACAATATCGTTTTTCGATGCTTGGATGAATGCAAAAACAAAGAATCATAAGGTATCCGTGATTCTACCCAAAAAAAAAAAAGGGGTAACCGTGTTCAGGGACCCTGCTTAGAAGAATGTTACACAATGCACGTTGGGAAGCACCATTAGATTTAGCATGTACTCTCTCTCTCTCTCTCTCTCTCTCTCTCATAGAAACTAAATTTGACCCTAATGGAAAAATTCCATAATTATCTCAATTGTGCTTGATTTTACTCTATGGTAATGTGTGAAGGTGGTAGGTAAAAAAAAAAAAGTCAAGATATGCTATGTCCACAACATTTTTACAACAAATCACAAGTGGTTAGTTGTTATTGGTTCAAATTTGAACCTAACGTTAAGATTATTTTTTTACCCCAATAATAACAATCAGTAACAACCTTACACTAAGAATTTGTTGTAAAAATATTATGAAAATATTGTGGACATATTATTTCTCAAAAAAGTCACAGAAAGTAACAAATCCCCCCCAAAAAAAGAAGCAACTAAATCTAGGAAATGATAATAAAATAAGGAGTAAGTTAAGTGCCACAGGGTCCACAACGATTTCTACTACTTTTGACACAATTTGCTTAGATGGCGAGTTATAAGTAGTGGAAATAAAATAGTGGGTTCATGATTCCCCCACTCACGAGTCACCATACGGTAAAGTTGTGGAATTAGTTATGGTACCAGACTTACTCTAAAATATGGGTAGTGTTAACAAGCACTGTACGGTGCTCGTTAATAAATAATTTTATGTCAATAAAGTTAACTTTTTTACGGATTTTTGATCAATTTTATAGGGCGTAGAGCCAATAAAGTTAACTTTTCAAGATTTACTTATCACTTCAATATTATTTTCAATCATTTTATCAATTTATACAAATTTTTTATTAAGTGAACCGACAATAATTCATCTTTAATGGACACGGTGTCAAGCCACTAAGATTGTGTATGTACCTTTTGACCACCATGCTAGGTACCCACTCTTCTGTACCATTTTTTTTTTTTGTACCACTTTATATTCTACTAATTGCAACATGTCATGTATTGATTTTTTTTTTTTTTTCATTTTAAACTTCTGTTATTTTATAAGGAAAGTAAAATCAATATATAACAAGTTGTGATTGGTGGAATATAGAGTAATACACAACAAATGGTACAGAGGATATGTATTCGTAATTAATAGTAGCCAAAATAACATGAATAATTGATGGAATATGATATATATATATATATATATATATATATATATATATATATATATATATATATACATATACATAGAAGTAAAATACAAATCTCAAATTTCTAAATGGTGGAAGAAAATATTGATGTTTGGATTTTATTGCATATATACAGCACCAAAAGAACTCTGCCAGTGGTTGGAGATGTTTGGTTCGCATTTTGATGGTTCCTTGAATTCCCATTTATGGCACATATCAGATGCAGCCCTCCCCATTAACCTGTTGAAACCATTTCAACCAATCCCATATACATCATAAGCATTCTATAGCTTTTATATATCTCTACTGTCCATGGTACAAAATTTTCATCTGTGAGTGACAGAAATGAAACCACCAAAAAAAAAAAAAAAATCACCTATACATACTTTTGATATATATATATATATATATACATGATAGAATTTCAATCTATAACGCTCGCATAGAGGCTGTAAAGGCGTGTCTCTAATACCATAAAATAATAAAATATTACTGAATTGTTGTAGGCATAAAACTAGGTTAGGTATAAGGCTCAATGTTTATAATGAGAATAATTCTAAATTAACCCTGGCTTCGTGTATTAAAGTTAAGATCCTAGCATAACTGGGATTTAAGACGTTATATATAATAATTCAACTGGCTTTTGCACCTTGGGCTATATTTCTAATGCTATGAAATAAATAAATCATACACGTTGTTCTCTTGTTTCTCAAAAAAAAACTTCGTTCTCGCATATATTGATTTAAAATTGTTTCAGCCAGTGATCATAAGAGTTAGTGAGAGTTAGTGCTTACTATCGACTCAAAAAAAGAGAGAGTTAGTGCTTACTGGTTGGAAGTAAAAAAAAAAAAAACTTTGAGGATATTTCTTCATATTAAATGATTAAATGATGTTGAAAGTTTTATAACTCATTGGTATTAAGTCTATTGACTAATCTCTTTTATGAGAATAAATATAATTCAAATTTTCCTTATCTTCACTTGTTGAAATCATTGAATAATTGATATTAAGTGATTCCTTTTATAATTTAGTTGTTCGAATCATTTCCTTTCTAAACCTATAAACACTTTGCACATGCATGAGAAGATGCTAATTAAGTTATAAAGCTTTTGCCACCCCCCCCTTTCACTTATTGTAACAATTGAATTATATAAAAAAACAATTAAATTAAAACAGCAAAAAATAAAAAATTCGGCAGATGTGTTATTTTTTTTTTATTATTTTATTTTATGAAAAAAAGTTAAAGAAGTTTTATTAGCGTAAATCAATTTGGAATACATTCTCGAAATCAAGTGATAGTTCTTCTATTCAAGCATCTATGGCCTTTTTTGTTTGGTACATAAACTTAAACACATGTTTTTAGTTTTTAAACAACATTACACATATTTTTACATACTTTTTCACCCACACGTATTTTCAAAAGAATTAAAAACTGTTGTTTAAACACATGTACCAAACGGGCCCTTAGCCTTATAAATGAAACTACTCTTCCTATAAGGGCATGGACTAAACAATTGCCATCTGTTTTAACATGCTTAAAAGTAAACCAAAAACCAAAAGTTTGGGTAGAAGATGTGTTTGTTATGAACAAAGGATAATAATAATCCTATAAAACAACTGCAGAGGATTTGTTAGGCAAGAAGATTAGTGGATCAAATAAACCCGGGTATTGTACAGTAGGATTCACTTTGGTTATTCTAAGAATAAACTTTCCCTCGGAAGAAACGTGTCCCACTCCACAATTGGAAAAACAAAATAAAATTGTATTTAATTGTTGTCCCTTACAAAATGCCATCTGGACTTTGCCGTTGACTGGGTCTTAACTCTTAAGTAACAACTCGTAAGCAACGTGCCAAATTAGGCAAAGTGGACTAATAAAATTGCCCTTACTTAAAATATATATTAACAAACACCATAATCCTTTTTTATTGGGGTAATTACACATCATAATCCACTTAAGAAGGTGTCAAACATACTTGTATCAATAATTCACTTTTGGTCAAATTAAGCAACTCAGGCAAAACTTCCTTATATAATGGACTACTTTTCTAAATTTTGCACACTTGTTCTCCTTTTTTTTTTTCAAAACAATTATGCTTTTTTTTTTTTTTTTTTTTTTTTTTAAATCCTAATCTTCTGGATCTTTTGATAGACTGATGTCCACAAAACACCCGTAAAAGTACACACACAGAAGATCTTATATGTATCTACTAAATATAAAATTTTAAAAATGTTAGAAAAATTATACAAAAATTAATACACTTTAATACAAAATAAAACAAAAAATATAATGGAAAAAAAAAATAGTGATAGAAAGGGACACAATGGTCCATAAAAGAAGTACAAATAGATTGGTTAAAAGAGACAATCAAACAATGTTAGAGACCTCTTCTTTTTTTTCTTTTCTTTTTTTATAAATTTTTTATACTTTGTTGAGATAACAAGTTATGATTAATGGAGAGTTATTTTTACTTAGATCAATCATAAAAATGCTTTTTTTATTTTTATTATATGCAAATTATAATATAAAACCTTATATGATGAATTGGTGTCAATGAAACTATCACTCTAGTTAATCCACTCCTCACATCACATGTATATATAAAAATAAATTGTAACTCTTTTTTTTTAGGGGAGAATAAGCTGTAACTAACGTAACACCACTCTTATATATATAAACTTACCATATATTATTTTAATGGGTCATGCTAACGAGTGCCTTTAGGATATTGGTTAACAATCCATTTTAGAAAAGTTTTGACACTTTTATGGGAAATGAAAAAAACTGTCCAAACATTAATTGTTTTTTTTTTTCTTTTCTCATAAAAACTTTCTTTAAATGGATTATTAATCAATACCTTAAGGGCATTCTTTAGCAATTTTCTATTTTAATTCACCTAATATAACATAGTAGACCATTAAATTCTGTTATGCACTGATTAATAAATGTGTAAATGGGGTTTAAAAAAAAATTGTGCCTAGTAAAAGAAAAGACCCGGACGAGGAACAAACATACATTGTGGTGTTTTGTATACTCCTTACTCTTTAGTACCCTTTTCCATCATTCTTATCCTCCTTTAAATGTCACAAAAGTTGTCAAGTGTTTCTTGATGTTCTTTGGGGATTTTTTTTTTTTTTTTTTTAATATTATTTGTTTGTTTGTTTGTTTTAGTTTGAAAAGGATGAATATGTCGTTTGCAAAGTAGATGTATTATTAGGGTACTACATTTACAAATTTCCAATTCTTGGATATCCCCTTGTGCCACCAAATCTAGCAACATGCATGATATGGAGAATTTCCATTTCTTGGATATCCCTTAGTTTTTCCAGATCTAGCTACATACATAATAGAAGTATAGAATTGAACTTTGGATTGAGATCATGTGTAATATTCTAAGTATTGCACCTGATGCAATTGCTATGAGTGGCTGAGATTTAAATCTCACCCATTGAATATAAAAAAAATGAGAAAAAGTAAAAAAACTAAGATTAATAAATAATTGTTGTGAGATGGAGGGGGTTAATTGCATCAAATCTCAATCCCTAAACATTTACACATACGATGAATAGATATGAGGAAATCCCAGTACTTTTGGATATTAAAAAATATCTAATAAGTTTACAAAATAATAATAATTATATATATTATTAATGGTGTAATTAATATAAGGGAAATGTTAACAAGCACCGTGCGGTGCTTGTTAACATTTCCCTTTTTGGGTTTCATTTTAAAAAAAGGAAAAAAATTGTCAAAAAAATTGCTGAAAGAGATAAAAAATTGCCAAAAGTTGCCCAAAAGTCTGAAAAGCTGTCAGAAAATGTGTTGTTAACGAGCGCACCTTACTGTGCCTGTTAACACAACCCTTAATATAATACCACTTATATATAGATTTTTCAGATATTTTTTAATACACCAAATATAAAATAATATGGTACCTTATTAAATTCTATTATTATTATGGAGGTATTAAGACTTGTAAATATCCAAACCATTTCTCTAGAAACCAAGAAACCAAACATTTTGTCACTTATGGTTATTGTAATGGACATCAAGCTGCAGTTTAATAATCTTGTTACTCTTGTAGCTTGTAAAAAGTTCTGTTCTCGCCTGTTTTGAACCAGTTTTGCTTTGCTTTTTGTTAAATTGATTTTCTCAGTAATTTGCATTGATTATTTAAATATTCTGCTCTGAATTTTTTTGTCTTGTTATACTTGATAGCGTGTGTGCCGTGGGGAAGTGGAGAGAAATCTCCCGTAGCCACAAATGTAGACTTTCCTGAACTCCAAAAATTACTTTTGCGCTAATTTTCCTATTTCATTAGGATGTATACACAAAAAAGGGTTGTACTAACAGGTACGTTTAAGAAAATGGATAACAATTCATTTTAGAAAACTTTTGATACAATTTTAATGAAAAATAGAAAAAATTATTAAAACATTAATTTTTTTTTTTTTTTCATAAAATTTTTTTAAATAGATTATTAATCATTATCTTAAAAGCATCTGTTAGCATTTTCCAAAGAAGTAAACATTTTTCTTTTTATTTCTCTTTTATTTGCAACCCAAACAAAAAAAAAGTTCATTATATTCCGTTCTTTTCTTTCCTCCTTCCCTCCCTCCTTGGTACCAAACATGCATGAGAGAAACATTTTCTATTCTTAATAAGCACATGTAATCTAGATGCTAGATTTTTAAAATTCACACTTAATATAAAGACATATAAAAAATTTGAAGGGTTTATTTCCAAATTAGTTTTGAGAGAAACTTTGTTAAAAAATAATTGATACTCTATCTTCTATATATTTGTTAATATGAATAATACTAGAGATACAAATTATTTTACAAAAAAAATTTACAAACTGCTGATGTTGTGATTGATTATTAATAAATGAAAAAATGATATTAATGATGAGTTTAGATGAAAACCAATAAAATGTTGATCACATTAACATTTTGTAAAAATATTATAAAATAGTTTATGTCTATAACATTACTCTTGTTAATATTATTAAAAATGAAAAATCAATTAATAATTATGTCAATACTTTTCAATCTTCACGCAACTAATTTATGTCACCTTTCAAGTTTCCAATAAGAATTTTCGTACACGTTAGAGTGAAATGTGATGGAACAAATCAACTTTAACTTATTGGAAAGAAAGCTGAAACCACGTGGGACAGTTTTGTTGGAAAGATTGCACCACGGAAACTTCAAGGAAGAGGGATTTCTTACTTTTTAGTGCTTTTGATTTTTTGGTGGCATATTCAAACTGCTTTCTTTTTCTATGGAATAAAGAGGGTGAGTCTAAAACTAAAAGTCACTGTTTTGCCATTTCTACTAAACTTCTTAGGAAAACTGAAGGTGCGTAGGAATTCAAAGGCTCTTTTTCAGGCCTTCATTCCTATTCCCCATCCTAATGATTCTTCAGCTTTTATTTAGTAGTGGAATTGATTCGAAAATCATATTAGATATAACTTTACATTTTGCTAATCGAAGCTGTAAATGTAGTTTGACATATAGTGCTCAATTTATATCCTCATTGTGACAATGTGACATAAATATCAACAGTACACCGTGAATATAATGGTGTACTAAGAAATTTAAATTATACAAAATCTAATAAAAAGATAACTTGAATATATTAATGTTACAAAAAAATCACACAAATACATGAAATACTACAACTTTTTTTGTACTAACAAAGTGAAAGAAAAAAAATAGACTAATAAGAAATAAAGTGGATATTGAAAGGCTTAGGACCTATTTGGTAATCCATTTCAAGCAACTTTTGGAGCATTTTAAACATATTTACACATATTTTCACACACATTTTCACTTACATATATGTCAAAAACTCTAAAACAACATTACTTAAACACCTCAGCCAAACACTTCCTTAGAGCATTAGCATTGGAAAATTCCAATGCTACTGTATTTTACAATTTTAAAAAGCCATTTTATCATTATACCATACCATTTTACAATACCTCCACATCCCAAACTTCTACTTCCCTCTTTTACTTATTAAAATAATATATCTACATAATAAAATAATATATCTCAAAATTATATCTTTTCTCTCTCATCTCTCTTCTCTCTCTACATAATAAAATATTATTATTTTTTTACAATACTTGCTACTTGCACTGTAATAGTATTGCAAAAAAATTTGTAATACTGCTATTTAGCATTCTCCAATGTAGATAGTTTTAGGCCTTAAAATTCCAAATTTCCCTTAGATTTGACATTAGCATTCTCCAATGATAATGCCCTTAATTTCCTAAAAATTCAAAAAGCGTGGGACTGCTCCGTACATGAAAGGCTTTTTTTTTTTTCTTTTTTTCAAAGCGTTCACTCCCCCTTTCCTATTGTTAACTTTTTTTTTATTTTACTTTTTCTAATTGATGGTTGAGATTAAAAGTCTTTTTTTACAACTATCAATCTCGACCACTCTATAGTTTCTGGAAACTGAAAAAGCTTGGATCATGGAATAAATTCGTATATTGCATTGCGCGTTGTCAGGAAAAAGTAAGAATAGAAAACTATTATGTTCTGTCATTTATTTCCACTCTTTAGTTTCCTGGAAATTGCAAAAGCGTGGGACTGCTTTCACACATGAAAGGCTCTTTTATCAAAGCGTTCACACCCTTTCCCAAATGTTCTTAAGATGGAAGACCGAAGACCTGTGATACTTTACATTGCTGTTGTCAAACAAATGCCAAATGCCAACTCACAATTCCTTTACATACACCCACTCTCACTCTAAAACTTTCTTCTACTTAACTCCAAATTTCCATTTCGATTTGATCCTCTCTGTCTGATTCAATTCACTCCTTTTATCAATTTCGCAATCAAACGCACTGATTCAGAGCATTTCAATCAAGTCTGAGCCTCACAGAACCGGGGCTCTTCTGGTGCAAGACTCAATCGTCAAAACCGTGATCCTACTGTCAAAAAGGTATAGTTCATTTTTTCCATGCGTTCACTTTCTCCCATTTCTTTTTAATTCCCCCACTTTATAAAATCTATGATCTTCTCAATCTTCTGCATATAGATCTCAATGGTTGTCCTGACCAACGAAGGAGCCTCCTCCTCTTCTTCCACTTGCCGATGGAAGTATGATGTCTTTTTGAGCTTTAGAGGTGAAGTTACCCGTACAGGTTTTACTACCTATTTATATGAGGCTTTGAAACAAAAAGGCATTAACACCTTTATGGATGAGAGGAGAAATTTCTGCGGAACTTCTCAAAACAATCAAAGAGTCAATGATTTTAGTTATTGTGTTTTCTAAAAACTATGCAGAGTCCAAATGGTGTTTGAACGAACTTGTTAAGATTGTTGAGTGTTGGGAAAATGACCAAATGGTTCTACTTCGACCGATTTTTTATAACGTAGAACCAAGAGAAGTACGTAATCAATTGGGAAACTTTGAGATAGCGCTAGCTAACCATGAAAAGGAGTTCAAGGATAACATGGGGAAGATGCCGAGATGGAGGGAAGCCCTAAGTAAAGCAGCTAGTGTGTCTGGATCACATTATGAGGAAGGGTATGTATCTATTTTTTTTTTTTTTTTTTTTGAGAAAGATATGTATCTAATTGTTGATATGATGATTCATGCTTTAATACTTCTAATGGTTTACCAAAACCACTACATGCAAAAGTATGAAAGTATTCTATTTTGATCATATCATTTGGTAGGAAGATAGTTAGCCTACAAAGGTGAAGTTGAAAAATTTTAACCTTTCCAGTTAAGAGTTTCACCCATGTGTGTATATATATATATATATATATATTTTTTTTTTTTTTCCAAAATTTTGTTGATTATTTCTTTCCAACATTGGTAGTGGACAATGGTGGCTCTATTTTTTTTTTTTTTTTTTAAGAAACTTAAATGATGCAAAATCTAATAAAAAAATAAGAACTTGAATATATTATCAAACAAACCAAAAAAGAAAAAAAAAAAAAAAAAAACCACTCAAAAACATGAAATTTTACAAATTTTTATATCTTAAAATCTTCATTAATAATACTATTAGCTTTATTATTATTTCTGAGATTAATTATTATTATTGTTAAGTGAAATGGAATACAATACACTTAGAGCCACGGGAATCCGAGTACAATACCATCAATTAAACAAAAAATTAAAAAGCACAATTATTAAATTTATATATAAAATAATATAACATAAAGTTCACAATACTGTTTTATAAGCTAGTGCCTATAACTACTACACGTACTGATTTTTTCCGTCATTGAACAACACGTGTAGTGATCTTAGGTCACTGATTTTTCAAAAATATCAATTAATAAAATATAATATACACTTACTAGTTACTTTACTAAACAAGAGTCAAAATCAAACTTTAAGTATGAAACTTACATTGAACACAGTCAGCACTACAGCATTAGTCATGTAAATGGTTATCAAGATCTTGATCCAAATCTTAGCATATTAAAATCCTACATCATTAAGACGTTTTAAATCTCTCTAGGATCTATACTAAAGTGGGATTTGTGTGGGATCCCAGACTGGATCTTATATTCTTATAAGATCGCGATCCTATAATGATACCAAAGATCTTGTGCTATTAAGGAAAATTCAAAATTTTTTTTCTTGTTTATTTTCGGAATCCAAATGGAGCCCAAAGGCCCCAAACTAATAATAAAAAAAACATAATAAATAGATAAACCTAGCAGCCCTTGCCTAGATTTATATTTTAAAAAATGAAAATGTAAAAAAAAAAAAAAAAAAAAAAAATTCACCTCACCCTAAGCTAATCGACAAAATCACAAAAGATAAAAGAGAAGGGAAGAAAGAGACTAGAGGGTAGAGGGCTAGTGCATGAAGGACTAGAGATTAGTAATGAATTTGAGTTTGATGATGCCAATGAAAGTGAAGTGAAAGAACCTCCAAATGCAACATTAAGAGATTTTGATAATTATCCAATGGATGATGCGGGCCATGTGGTTTCTAACAATGTTGAAAATGTTGTTTATGATGATCAACCTTACTTTGAAAAACCTAGTCAAGATAACCAAAACTTTGGTCATGATGTTTGAGTGTGTTTGTGGTGTTGTTTGAATCATTATTATTTAGTTTATGTTATTTATGTGAAACATTATGCATTGTTATTTGTTTTGTGTTGTTTAAAGTACTTTTGTTCTATGTTTCTATAAAAATTAATTGTAAATTATAAATATAGGTATTTTTTTTTTAGTTTTTTTAATTGGAAAGTAGGATTTTACGATCATTGTCCCAATTCTAAAATCTGATACCAAACCCTCTCATCGATTTTGTGTGAGATCTTAATCCTAATAACCTTGGTCATATATGATAGGCCAAGAATGTATTGACTCCTAGTGATGAATTAATCAATTAATTTAGTCAAGTTAATTAATTAATCCAATTAACATGCAATAGCGTGGTAACACAAACAAATCACCAACTAAGTTAATATGCAGTGGAAAATAAAGTTGACACGGTGATTTCTTTACGAATGAGGTAAACCTCTAAGGCAAAAATCCTACCGGGTGATTTTAAGGTTACTACTCCCGAGAATTCACTATTATCACAACAAGTGGTTACAAGTAAAGGAATCCCAATATCTTATATCAATCTACAGTTGAACCCTTACCCCAATATCCAATTGGACTTGTTCTATAGTGACAATATCTCATTTTAATACACGACTCCCAGTACATGACTAACCAATTTGATGCACGGATCCAAGTACGTGACTAACCACCAACTTGAGAAGGATGTTGGCTGCAAAGTTCTTCAGTTCATCACACGATGAAGATCATGAAACTCTTTGATTACAAAACCCTACAACGTACAAACACAGTGACTTCTTGAAGAGAAAGATGAACTAGGGCATATGTCTCTGGTCACAATATGTTTGTGAAAAGCTTTTGCATCGAGCTATATCAATTGTGATGGTCTTTAAAATAATCCTTATATATATTTAGGGTTTTAAGAAAAGAAAGCCTAAAAATGTATCCACAGATTGGAGTGAAATCAGATTTTCGTAAATCTCGATAGATAGGTTATCTGTAGAGAGTTGTTGAGCATCGGGCTTAAACAACCTTTTAAACCTCAATAGATACTAGCTATCGAGCTTTAAAATTCAGCACTTGTTCACTTGATTCTTAGACAGATTTGCATGGTTTTAACATTAGAACTTAAAATCTTGTTCCTTGAAGTATTAAACACATCCTAAGTCTACCAATTACAAGTAAAGTACGTTTTGTCAAATGATTAGCTAATTCTACATTTACATATGCTCCTAACATGATTCACATATATCCTAACAATATATACACAGTCATGGAGAGAGAGAGAGAGAGATACAATTCACAAGTACAGCAGCTATGTGTGGAGGTAGTTGAGCTATAGGTAGAAGTTGTCTCTTTGATTCTCTTTGGTTAGGGTTTTTATTTTAGTTGGCAAAATTTTCTTTAGCTTGTAATTGGTAAGTTTGTTGTTGGGCTTCCCCCCCCCCCCCCCCCCCCTTCCCCCAAAGAAGATTTAAGATCCGCAATTATTAAATTTTGTTGTTGGCTTTGCTTTAAAAAAATTAGATCAATAAATTTTATTGTTGGACTTTTTCTTGTTGTTTAAAAGGACAAGAATATAATTAAGAGAGGCCAAATTTAATTATATTGGGCTTACTTCAATCATGTAAAAAAAAAATTAGGGTGTTTACAATTTTTTTAGGATACACAATATTTTAAATATGCTACCACTAGTAGTGGGTTTCCAATAAATATGATACTTCACGAGAGGTGAGTTTTCATGCAACTACTTGCTAAGATTCCGAAAGTAATCTACAAGGCATATTTTTAAAGAGAAAAAAAAAGATTATGTTAATATTAAGAGAAATGATATATCTGAAATCTACATGTACTTTATTTAAAAACATGTTAGTTGTATCTTATGACTCACAAAACTAGATATCTTAAATTTGGTTTATCTGCTAATCTAACTCATTATATGTTATGTTTTCTTGTGCTATGTGATTGGCAGCCGCACTACATATAAATCTGAATATGACTTTATAGAAGGAATTGTTAAAGAAATATCAAGTGCTACATTTAATCGGAGACCATTATATGATGCTGAATACCTGGTTGGAATAGATTCTCGTGTAAAGGACATAAAGTCACTTTTAAATATTAAGTCAAATGAAGTTTGCATTTTAGGGATTCATGGACTTCCTGGAGTAGGTAAGACTACAATTGCAAACGTTGTTTATTGCATAATTGCTCATCAATTTTAAGGAAGCTGTTTTTTGGAGAAGGTTAGAGAAATGTCTAAAAATTGTGGCATGATACAACTACAAAAGAAACTTGTTTCTAAGATCTTACAAGATAACTCTTTGGAGGTAGACAGCGAATTCGAAGGAACCAATTTGATAAAGGAGAGAATTTGTCATAAAAAGGTTCTTTTAGTTCTCGATGATGTGGATAATTCAGAACAAATAAAAAAATTGCTTGGAAAATGTGATTGGTTTGCTTCAGGGAGTATAGTCATTATAACAACAAGAGACAAACATGTGCTAACCACTCTTCCAAAAGGTCATCTAATTTACAAGGTCAAAGAACTGGGTCCATGTGAAGCTTGTGATCTTTTTAATATGCATGCCTTCCACACAAATGAGCCCAAGGAAGATTATTCAAAACTTGCAGAGCTGATTATATCTTATGCTAAAGGACTTCCACTGGCTCTAAAAGTAATGGGTTCTGATTTGTGTGAAAAAAATATATGTGAATGGAGAAGTGCATTTGAAATGTATAAGAACATTCAACATGAAAAAATTCAAGAGATACTCAAAATAAGTTTTCTTGGATTGAGTAAAAATGAAAAAGATATTTTTCTTGATATTGCATGTTTCTTTAAGGGACGCAAGGAGGATTATGTTGTAAAGATATTAGATGCTTGCGACTTATATCCAGATTTTTGTATTGGAAGGCTTATTGATAAATGTCTCATAACTGTTGAATATGGCACATTGTGGATGCATGACTTGCTACAACAAATGGGTAGAGAAATAGTTCAAGAAGAATCTAAACGGCTTGAAAATCGTAGCAGAATATGGTGTCATGAGGATGCTAATGAATTACTAACTGGAAATAAGGTATAAGTTCTTTTGCTTAACCTTTTATTTTTCCAAATATATTTTTCATTTATTTTTTCCTTTTCAATATTGAAGAAAATATATATATATACATATATATTTTGTTTAAAGTTTTTAAAATAATTATATTTTTGTCAGATTCTGTTATGAAGTGCAACTAATTCTTTGTCTTATCCAGGGGTCGGATGAAATTCGAGGCATAATGTGGTGCGAACCTGAACCAATAACAGTATCATTAAAAGCTTCAGCTTTCAAAAAGATGAAAAATCTCAAATTCCTTATTGTTAAGAATGTACAAAATTCCAAAAAACTTAAATATCTTTCCAATGAATTAAGATTGTTTGAATGGTCAGGATATAATTTTTCCTTGCCATCCAAATTTTGTCCTCAAAAACTTGTTCGACTGGAGGTGTCGAATGGTTGCATTAGGTTAGCGAAATTATTCAAGCAGGTATGAGTTTATTATTTATGAATCTTCATTTCCCTAAATGTTATTTTTAAAATTAGATGAAATGATTTTTTTTTTGGGTTTTTTTTTTTTTTTTTTTTTTAGGGGTGCCATTACAAATATTTGAAAAGCATCTATTTGGAAGGGTGTCAATCCATCACAAAATTACCTGACTTATGCGCTCCAAACTTAGAGACATTGGACATTTCTTATTGTGATAATTTAATTGAGATTCATGACTCTATTGGACTTCTTGATAAGCTTGAATGTTTGGAACTCATGTCCTGCAAGAAACTTCAGATTCTTCCGAGCACCCTCAAGGTGAATAAATGTTTCGGTCTATGGAACTGCATAAGGCTTGAGAAGTTTTCCAATGTTCACCCTGAAATGAAATGTTCAAGACGTTTCATTGTGGGTGATAGTAATATCAGAGAATGGCCTTCATCACTAAGATATCTTACCAAAGGGATTATCAAATTAGAGATACTGCAACGTGATAAGTTATCGCCTCCCCCTTCCAACCACCTTGAGATTCTAAACGATCTGATACTCCAATTCTATGGAGAAATTTTAATTGATTTAAATTTTTGTGTGAACAATGATTTCTTCCCGGCATTGAGATATGTAACAATAGAATCCAATATTGTTAGTATCCCCGAAGTCATTTTTAGAGTACCTAGATTAGAAGAGATTTACATACGTAATTGTAAGGAGCTTCGGGAAATTCAAAATCCAAGGCTTCCACAATCTATTAGACGTGTGATAATAAAAAAATGCCCATCGTTGCTTCCACAATCATCAAGTAGATTATTGAATGAGGTGAGGTCTCTCTCTTTGATAATTAAGTAGTAAAGATACAATTTTTTTGTTAACTTCTTTCACTAACTTCAATTTCTTGTTTTTGTTTAATGCAAGCAGTTTGAAAAAATTCTAGGGATTCTACAGAATAGAGTCTGTGAAGGTGCAAGAAGCGACGCTGAATCTAAATCTGATTCTGAAATTGAGATTTTACTACCAGGAACTGAGATTCCAATGTCGCTTAAATTCAACCATCAGAGTTTTGGAAATTCCATATCATTCAAGGTTGGTTGCAAATTTCCAAAATTGGCCGTCTGTGTTGTTTCTCGTTATGCGGTGGAATATACATTTTCGGTTCACGTTTCCATCAATGGTTATAAACAGGAATTCAAATATCAAAACCTAGGAGATAGCTTCGAGGAACTGTGGTTATTTTCTAAATCTCTAGGGCAGTTGAATAAACCAAATCTATCTGAACAGAATCAGGTGGAGGTTGAGGTTATATGTGGAAATCACACTGATTTTATAAAATGGTTGGGGGTGAATGTAGAATGCATCTGCTGTCCTCAGAAATCAGATATTACTTACTTGCCGCTTCCGAGTGACAGGAATGGTTGTGGGTCATCCTCAGTTTTGAATGACACTGAGCTCCCGCCTTTTCAACCTGTTTTCCCCACTTCTTATGGTTTTGAACCTGGTTTGACGGGCTTTCTTGGTGATTTGAATGTGTCATTAGCGGCCCCTAATAACTCTGAACTCCTTGCATTGTTACCTGGTCCAAATGTGGATCATGAGGTCTCCAATACCGTAAATGATTTAAGGCTTTTGAAGGGCATTCATAACGATGGGTGCGATTTGAGTTTGTCACTAAATGATTCAAATGAAAGAGAAAGTGAGCCTCCTCTGTTCCCTGATTTGACAAATGGGTTTGACTTCAGCTTTGCCCAGCCAAATTTGGAGTTAGGCTCAGGTGTTAGTAGTGGGTTTCATTTGGGTTCGTCTTCAATGGCCCATGCCAGTGTAAATGATGACTCTGATTTCTATATGGGTTCGTCTTCAATGGCCCATGACTGTTTAAATGATGACTCTGATTTCAATATGGGTCCACCACCGAAGAAAGCGAGGACATCTTGATCAGACTTCAAAGAATTATGCCTCTCTTTGTTTCCCTGATTCCCATCTGCTCCAACGCCAAGTTAGTCCCGTTCACTAGTAAGTATTACAACTCTAAACCCTCTCTTTTTTTGATTGTTTGAATGGTAATGTTTTTAATATACAATGAGTGCTTGCTTTGTTTGTTGGACATATATACATAAATGAAGTGCTTTTATGGTCTTTTTCTTTTATTTAAGTTTTTGTTGTGTTTTGCACGCTTGAATATTCTATTGAGTAATAGCTTACGGCCCTTGTAGTCATGTGGTTTTTGTTTCCCTTAAAAGCGGTTTATAAAGTAATATGTGTGATTTTGGAGTGAAAGTTGCTACGCTGTTGAGATTGTAGCCTGCTATGTCTGTTTTATTAAGTAATCGCAATAGAAAAATTCCAGGAGCAAATTTGCAGTTTAACAAAGAACAATTTTCTTATTCATTGAACTGTTGTGTGACATAATTAAATTCTGCAGCTTGGAAACAATCAAGCATCGGAATTTCTGAGGACTTCATCAAATGATTGGTCTGCATGACAATGGACTTGCAGCTGTAGCAAGTGATTCTATTCAATGCTTCTGGTCATCATTTCATAATTGGCTCGTATAACTTCTTTGCTGGTTAGCCTCTACTCAATAATAGTTTGTGATCAACATGTAAATATTTCAAAATTGATTTTGATTTCAAAGTAAACCTGATTATCTTGTACTGCCTGGAACTGAGATTCCAAAGGCGTTCAAATTCAAACATCAGAGTTCTAGAAATTCCATATCATTTAGGTTGGTTGCTATAGATTTTGGAAATTCAACCATCGTAATTGGCCATCTGTATTGCTTTTCATTCAGCTGAAGCACATATGTGCAGAATTTTTCATGTTCACTTTTCCATCAATGGTTGTAAATAAAAAACCAATTATCTAAAGTACAGGAGAAAGCTATGAGGAACTGTGGTTATTTTCTAAATTTCTTGGGCAATTGAATAAACCAAATCTATCTGAACAGAATAAGGTTGAGGTTGAGACTGGGCTAAAGATGAAGCTTCTCTTAACTCTTGCTACCTTCGTCATCCTTATTCAATCTCTTCATCTTCATTTTGCAAACAACACATAATTATGATGTAAAAGAATATCTCTAAAGACATAGTGGCACCATTCTCTACCAAGGTGTGCCTCCTTTAGTTACATATTTGGGTGCCTCTCTCTCTCTCTCTCTCTTCATTCATTAGGGAATCATGAATTTTAATGCAATTATAAATTATAAAATAAGTATTTAATTTCTTTTATTCATTTATTGTAATGGAGTTACCTGGCCTTGTTGCTATGAATCTTTCCACCTTGCAATTTGGTTTTCTTTTATTATGATATTTGTCTTTTATTGATCATATTTGTCTGCTTCTAATGCATAATGATTGCTTAGCTTAACATCAATCAAGTGCCAAGTAAGGTTACCTTCAATGTTTTGGAATGGCTCAAGACCTCTGTTGTTAACAATAAGGCCCAATTTCTTCCTTTCTTGATTTTATGTTTGGGTCATGTACCATCTCCTTAGATATTCAATTTGGTTTTTTGTTTTTCATGTCCATTTTTTTGTTGCTTTGGTGAAGGCATATTAATATTGGATTGTACTAGAATCTATGACGGTTTTTATAACATATATTTGGCTATTTGCTATGTATGCTGAATCCGTGTATTATTACTTTTTGACCGAAAAACGAAAATCTTGAGTTGAATTTGAATGAAGATTCAAGATGATAATGAGGTTTCCATAAATAAATTATTAAAAAAAAAAAAAAATAGAGATGATATTAAGGTTATATATAGAAGCTAGGTGAGCTGTAAGTCAACTTGAAGGAATAGACTTAAATAAGATTCTTATTATTTCCAATCTTCAGGTTTTGATATATGAATGTGAAGTGAAGGTATAGAGAATCACTGTATTATGTCATAAAGAAAGCTACTCTAATTTCATTTATTATTTTCTGTACTACTAGCTTCCAAGCCCCAAACTCTAAGTCTTAGATATCCCAGAATATTTCCTCCCTGCTCACTTATAGTTTTTCAACTAAGGGAGATAAATTTGTAAAATAAAAGCCCACAATTTAAAACCTCCACTAAACCCACGTTCTCAGCAGTTTACAACCTCATCATCTCTTATCCTTTTTGAAAAAGCATCCAGGCTTCATGAAGTGCTTCTTTAGGAGTTAAACTTCCATTTGTCTGTATTTTGAGGAAAAGTATCTCTTGTTTTTCTTTCCCATTTATAAGGGCAAATAAAGCTTTTGCACATTGTCGTTAATCTATGAATAGGATTTATACGGACACTCTACTTGGCAAAGGGGTGGATTATTCAGGTTGTTTTGTCAT
The DNA here is from genome assembly GCA_030820535.1 of Quercus parvula. Taxonomy (NCBI): domain Eukaryota; kingdom Viridiplantae; phylum Streptophyta; class Magnoliopsida; order Fagales; family Fagaceae; genus Quercus; species Quercus parvula. The sequence goes on from JAUAME010000009.1 coordinate 1,133,537, forward strand.
TGTTGTGGGTCCCTCCCTTTGATTTTCCTTTTAATCATTGGGTTAGCATTGGATATATATTGGTTAAAGTTACACCATTTATAATTTTACATGAGATTTATATTTTGCTAATTGTACCTTTGGATTATGTATTTTTTGATAAGTAACCTTTGGATGATGTATTCACTCCATGCTTATCATTTATGTAAAATTTCATATCAATAAAAAGTTATTTACTATCAAATCCTCAATTCATGCATTTGGAAATTGATAGATGAGATGGCTCTTAATCCTTGATCATCTTGATATTTAATTAGCATAATAGATGTAGGAAAAACATATAACTCAATGTGGGTTTTAGCAAAATACTTAGCTAATGCAACGATATTTGGTGGGGTTATATTAACCAAAGTTATATTAGGTGTAACTTAAACCTAACCCCCTCCCAAAACCACACACATATATGGTTTTGTCTCCTTGATATGGAATGTTGGGTATAATTTTGTATAGACTGCCTTTTTCTTGTGTTGATATCGTGGTAAAAAATGTTGATCTCAGCTGTAGGATAGTTTGTTGTTTTCAAGAGCATACTGGGTAGTAAATCGATTATTGCCTGGAATGTGGATGTTGGAGATGGTTCCTGCTTCTTATTCGCTAGTAAAACTGCTGCTTTATCAATTGTGGATGATGGAGTTGAAGGTATAAACTTTACTAATGATTACCTCCTTGATATGGTTGTTTGATTTTGTGAAGAATTTTTTTTTTTTTTTTTTTTTTCTGAGAGCAAATTACTGCAATTCAAATTTGACTGATTTCTGTGCTACAGACAAGGACATGCAAATTAAGCTTGAAGAAGACAGTTGTGGGCTTCCAGAAAATGTAACATAGTCATTTGTAGAACAAATTATAGTATGTAGACCTAGCTCTGATAGTTACCGCTGATGTTGTACTTTTTTGCTTACATGTGCTAGTTTAAGAACTACTAATCCCTAACTTGTTCTTCTAAACATAATCTTTTTAGGTGATTAGAAAATTTCCTCATATTCAAGACTACAGAGCTTTCAAAGTGCCTTCTACTTTGGATGCCAAAACTCTCCTCAAATGCCAGTTAGAAGTTGCTACTTTCAATTGTAAGCATTTTGTTTTACTTTACTTCTTAACATGAATATGTACCAGTGGAGAATAGTAGGAATAAATGTTCTAGATATCACTCTAACAAGTGATATAATAGAATCCTTAGTATGCCTGTTGAGGTTTATATTTATATATTAGTTCTCATTTTGTGGATCAATCTATTAACAAATTTACAGGCCTCTCATGTAATATAATAAGAAATATCTCACAGCTTGATTTAGTAAGTTATAGCTATAACTTATCACATGATTATGTAGACGATATCTGATTTATTGCATGGTTCATTAACAGCTATGTAGTTGCATGAGCATTAAATGAAGTTGGTGATGTGTATATATATGTGTGTGTGTAAATCTCATTTGATCTTCTTTTTTGATGAGTATCACATACACCCAGTGGGTCTTGAACCCATGATTTCATACTCCATCTTGTGCTTGCAAGAGGAGGAAGTGCTATTTGGGCCCTGGCTCATTGGCACAAACTCTCTTTTGCTGTGAATCAAAATAAGGCTTCTATTGTGGTCACTTGTATTTTACTGTTGTCTATTGGATCATATCCTTTGTGTCTCTTTCTTACAGCTGATGGGAAATGCATAAATGTTACTGGTTTGCAATTACCTGGTGTGCTTGACGACTTATTCTCATACAATGGTCCCCTTGGTGCACTTTACTCGGAAGAATCTGTGTCACTGTACCTCTGGGCTCCTACTGCTCAAGTATATCATATTTTCTAAAAGAATTCTGCCTTCTTTAGTTTTATTTTTGTTATTCTCAAAATCATTTACTTTTTCTTGATTATTAATTTGTCAATATAGGCAGTATGTGCTTGCATCTATAGGGATCCAGTAGGTGGGAATCCTCTGGAAATTGTCCAGCTTGAGGAGGTTAATGGTGTTTGGAGTACTAAAGGACCAAAAAGATGGGAAGGCTGTTATTATGTCTATGAAGTATCTGTATATCATCCTAGCACCTTGCGAATTGATAAATGTCATGTAAATGACCCTTATGCTAGAGGGTATGCTGGTTGTCTCAATTAGCCAACAATTACTGAATATGGCTAAGGTGTCTCTACATTCTAAAGTTAAACTGGACTACCATCTGACAATACATGTTTACATATGGTGTATTGTATTTACATACATACACATGGGCACATCCCGTGATGTTTTTATTTATTTTTTGCCTTTTGAAGCAGGCTCTCATCAGATGGCAGGCGGACATTTTTGGTCAACCTTGATTCTGATACATTGAAACCTGAAGAGTGGGATAATTTGGCAAATGAGAAACCTGATATACTCTCTTTCTCTGACATAAGTATATACGAATTGCATATAAGGGATATCAGGTGCCAATCAATCTATTGTGCTTATTACTTTATGGAGATCAGTAGATAATAGACTTGAGAGAGCCACGACCCACTTCAGCCATACCCACCTCTTCCTTTAAGCACCTGTCACAGCCCAAAAAAAAAAAAAACCACAGGACCCAGAACTCCAAACCTGCCGATCCACCGATCCATTAACCCACGACCCACACACCGGTGTGGAGGCCCAACCAACGGCACAAAGAGAGAGAGTTAGAGTTAAGAGCAATTCAGAGAGAGAGAAAGGGAGACAAAATGAGGAAAAAGAGAGAGTTGAGAAGAGCAATTCAGAGAGAGAGTGGGAGACGAAATGAGGAAAAAGAGAGAGTTGAGAAGACTGATATAGGAGAGAGAAAGAATAGAAAAGATTAAAAAACAAATACAATAGTCTACAGTGCCATCATAAAAACATATTTTAAATGTTTTGACCCTAGCCAAACAACATTATTGAAAGTGTAAATTACATAACTTTAGATTGCTTATATACTACAAAATCCAAAATTATTAGAAAATACTTAGATTGCTTATATGCATTATTGTGTTTTCATAAATGAATAATTTGGACTTCATATACTGTAATATGTATGATGCTTTGCTAACCAATATCATCATTCAAAAATTTTAAAATGGTTTCTTTCATATTATATATTACGATTTGTGGTTCATTCATTCTCACATGTTTACTTGATATTTATTGCACTCTTAGGAGCATATGTAGCCTTTGTGTGAAAAATCACTTATTGACCCTATCCAAACGACATTACTGAAAGTGTAAGTCACATAACTTTAAATTGCTTATATATTCCAAAAGTCAAAATTATTATTAAAAAAAATACTTATTTGAACAAAAATATTTTAAGACTAAATAGTTTTATTTTTATAGCTGTTTCAAAAATGTCTAATATTCAATGGTATATAAGATATAAGAACTAAAGGGTTAGTTATGATTCTAAATTTAGCTTTTAAATAAAAATATATCATAAGTGGAAGCAAATCTATGAATAAGAAATTTATGAGTAAACTTTTGTTAGGAATAATGGTGTTTGTTATTCTTAATCTCTTTGAAATGCAAGCTACCGACCTTGGCTCTTCCTTTTTTCATCCATTTTCAGCTCCAATCTCACTCTCTCATTTCTCAAAACTTGATTATGTTTATTACTCAATTCATAATTGTATTGAGAATGAATTTATAATATGCATGCAGACATTTTTTGAAAAGTTTGAAAAATCAAAATTTTAAACATGGAGTATGTGTTTCAAGAAGTTTTTTAGTCACTGCGTTTTGAACAATATATACAATCTCGTTTTTCGATGCTTGGATGAATGCAAAAACAAAGAATCATAAGGTATCCCTTTCTCAAAAAAAAAAGAGAATCATAAGGTATCCGTGATTCTACCAAAAAAAAAGGTATCCGTGTTCAGGGACCTTGCTTAGAAGAATGTTACACAATGCACGTTGGGAAGCACCATTAGATTTAGCATGTACTCTCTCTCTCTCTTTCTCTCTCTCTCTCTCATAGAAACTAAATTTGACCCTAATGGAAAAATTCCATAATTATCGCAATTGTGCCTGATTTTACTCTATGGTAATGTGTGAAGGTGGTAGGTAAAAAAAAAAAAAAAGGTCGAGATATGCTATGTCCACAATATTTTTACAACAAATCACAAATGGTTAGTTGTTATTGGTTCAAATTTGAACCTAACGCTAAGATTATTTTTTTACCCCAACAATAACAACCAGTAACAACCTTACACTAAGAATTTGTTGTAAAAATATTATGAAAATATTGTAGACATATTATTTCTCAAAAAAGTCAGCCTAAATCTAAGAAATGATAATAAATAAGGAGCAAGTAAGTTAAGTGCCACAGGGTCCACAACGATTTCTACTACTTTTGTCACAATTTGCTTACATAGCGATTTGTAAGTAGTGGAAATAAAATAGTGGGTTCATGATTCCACCACTCACGAGTCACCATACGGTAAAGTTGTGGAATTAGTTATGGTATCAGACTTACTCTAAAATAAGGGTAGTGTTAACAAGCACCGTACGGTGCCCGTTAATAAATAATTTTATGTCAATAAAGTTAACTTTTTTATAGATTTTTGACCAATTTTATAGGGCGTAGAGCCAATAAAGTCAATTTTTCAAGATTCATTTATCACTTCAGTATTATTTTCAGTCATTTTATCAATTTATACAAATTTTTTATTAAGTAAACCGACAATAATTCATCTTTAATGGACACGGTGTCAAGCCACTAAGATTGTGTATGTACCTTTTGACCACCATGCTAGGTACCCACTCTTCACTCATGTTACCTTAGATGGTACAATGAACCCATACTTCAAAAGCATAAAAGAAAATAAATTATATCAAAACTTTATCTCCCTAATATTTAAAACGCAAAAAAATTATTTTAAAAGAATAATAACATCAACAGAAAAAATGCAGCAAAGATTCAATACAATATATATATATATATATATATATATATATATATATATTGTAGGGGCGACAGGCCCAGGAATACATATTTGTGTATATGTTGGGCTAGAGGCTCAGTATGAGGACATTAAGTAGTCCGAGGATAGGTAAACATCTTCCTAAGAATCCATATTAGTAAGTAAAGAGGTGAAGTCAGATCAAGATAATCTAAGAAGGTGGTTTGAGGAAGAATGCCTCCTTCGCTAAGCAAAGCCGATGTTAGAAGGTACGGTCTGACATCAAGAGTAACGTTCTGAATAATTCCATTGATGGGGATAAGTATCAAGAAGGAACAGGATATAAGGAGGCTATGAAATATCTAAAGGAAAAGATGCTACCACCTCATTAAATGCTCTGTAGCTCATTTTCTGGTTGCATTAATGTGGAGAAGACCCCTGAACAGTGTTGCCTTAGCTGCCCCAACTCACAGAGGGCCTGAGAGGGTGTCCGATGGAACAAGCACTCAAGTAGTGGGGTCAATGATAAACAAGTGGAGGGCCAAGATCATCTAAAGAGAACTATATAATATAAGAGACCCTCCACAGAGAGGGGATCGAGAAATAAAGAGAAAAGCACTGTAGCAATCAAGAATTGAACTTGTAATAAAACTTGAGAGAAATATATAAGAACTGACCTTCTCGGATTATGCCGATGGCGATTTTTCTTTAGATTAAACCTGTTTACTTACATTTTCTTGTCATCTGGATCCACTTTACTTGTTGCCCAACTCACTAAAGCTCGATTTTCCGACCCACTCTCTACAAATTCATTTTATTGGACTTTTTGGGCCTAAGTTCATTCATCCTTTGGGCTAGGAACCCAAATCCAGTACTTACATATATATAAATATATATATATATATATATATATATATATATATATATATTAAACCTCTTAAACCTTAAGTTGCTATTAAACCTCTTACCCGAAAGGGCATTAATGCTTCTGTTCTCATGTGTTTACGTGATGCTAGATTTAAACACTTTAAAGATAGCATTCTTGGTATGATTATTGCTTCTTTGTATGATGGTCCTATTTACTTTAACTGCTATCCTGATCTTACTTTGGCTTTAGATGATGCTAACATTATTAAAGCTTTGACTTTGAATATTGCTTCATCTGGTTATCACATGGAAGAAGGTAGTAAACCTTTTGCTTTGATTTATTGCATTTATTATAGATTGTTGGGTACTCAATTAAATCCTAGTGCTATAAATCATAGAGAACCTTCTGGTAAAACTATGTTAATTAAATGTTCAACTCCTGATGCAAAAATTCAAATTCCAAAAATGATTTAATGGCAAGACATCAAACTTCCCACTGAATGGTTCTTGGAACAAGAATCTCCCATTGCTAAACCCATTTTTGATTTGCTTGATCTTACTCATATTTAACAATATCTTGATGGTACTGTTAAAATAAGTTTTCAAAACAATCAACCCTTAAGAATCAATGAAGAACGACATTCCTTTGCTGGATCTGAAAATATTTCAAAAAGAGACCAAGATCTCAATGAATTTCTGAAAAAGAATTTTTCAAAACTCACTGATTTAAAATCTGAAAGTATTTCTAAAAGAGACCAAGATCTCAATGAATTTTTGGAACAGCATTTTGAAAAACCTGTTGATTTAAAATTAAAAGGAATTTCCAATGATAAATTTAGCAATGTTTACTATTCCACTAAACCAGAAACTTCTTCCCCATATAGCAAACCTGCTAGTGAAGAAGAAGATGATGGTAAATCTATTTGTCCATTTGAAAGAGATTTCCCTCCTATTGATGCTTCTGGTTATATTAAGCAATTAAGAGTTTTGACTGCTTTAAATGAAGATTTTAAAGTTGACCTGATTCCTTTGTATGATGAGTTTATACTTTCAAAAAATAGAATTAAAAGAAAATATTTCCAAGATAATTTTGCTCAATCTGAGAAAAACCGTGTTAAGAGTAAATGGTTAGAAAAGATGAATCAATTGAAAAAGCATATTTTGTTTTTTGATTTTCTTGAAAACCATTATGTTTCAAATGATGAACTTTCAAAACAACATTTGAGTGTAATAAAAAAAATCAAATTTTGTTAAAGCAAATGATAAATCTATTGTTCGGTCTACTCATCCGCCTCTTGAGACAGTTGTGATAACTTGTCAAGATAAAAAGACGGAAGTTAATGCTACTCCTTTCAAAATTGCTGATGATCAAACCCCTATTATCAGTATTATTGAACAAAACAATTTTACTAATGAATCCTTGCATGTTATTGGTCAATAGCTTGACCGCATTGAAGAAAAAATTATTGAAAAAACCGTTTTTGAAAAATCTGTAAAAACTGAGAAACCTTTAATTGATTTGCCCAGTCAAAGAGAGAAAGTTATGTTCAAAACTTCTCAGTCTAAAATGCTTGAAGTTGTTGACAAAATGCTTTCTGATTTAAAGGTTAAAACTGAAGGTACTTCTAGAAATACAACTTGCACTATTTCAAAAAAAGGAAAAGAAATTGTTTCTGATGAACATACTGATTCTGATACTGTTTCTTCTGTTTCTACTAGAAAGATTTTCGGTAATGATTTTCCAGAAATTAAAAGAGTTGTTGGAAATCCGAAACCCATGTCTTTTACAAAAAATTGGTATTCGAAACCTACTCCTTCTGATATGCAATTTGAAGAAAGAGTTTTTCAAACACAGTTTTCTGTTTCTGCTGATAAGCTTTATGAATGGAATATTGATGGTTTGTCTGAGCAAGAAATCATTAATAAAATGAGTCATATGTCCATGGTTGGTATTGCCTATCAAAATAACCATGATCTGGATCAGCCTGAAATTGTTAATTTGCTTGTTACTGGTTTTTCTGGAACTCTTCGTGGATGGTGGGATTCTTATCTCACAGAAGATTCCAAAGAATCTATTAAAAATGCTGTTAAAAAGAATGATGAAGGTTTGCCTATTTTTGATGAAAGTATTGGTCGTGGTATCCTTGATGGTGTGAATACTCTGATATATACCATTCTCAAACATTTTGTTGGTACTCCATCTAATATTTCATCTCGAGTTTCTAATTTATTGAATAATTTGAGATGTCCTTCTATGACTGATTACAGATGGTACCAAGATGTTTTTATTTCCAGAGTAATGCTTCGAAAAGATTGCCACAAGCCTTATTGGAAAGAAAGGTTTATTGATGGTCTGCCTCCAATCTTTGCTCATAAGGTAAAACAAATGTTAATGGGAAAAAATGATTCTATTGATTATGATAACCTAACTTATGGTGACATTTTTAGTGCTATTAAAAAACTTGGTATTAATATGTGTAATGATGAAAAATTGTTAAAATACCATTTACAGCATAAGAAAAAAGCCAAATATGAAATGGGTAATTTTTGTGAACAATATGGTTTACCCCCTATTGCTCCTTCCAGACAAAAAGGGAAAAAACATGATAAAAGTCACAAAAATTATAGCCATAAAAAATATAAATACAAAAATAATTTTGTCAAACCTAATGATTTTTATGCTAAAAAGAAAAATGTTTCCAAAAAACATGATAAACAAATGTCAGGAAAAGGTAAATGTTTTAACTGTGGAAAACTTGGTCATTTTAGTAAAGATTGCAATCAAAAACCTGGTAAATTAAAGAATAAGTTTAACATGTTAAATATTAGTGATAAAGAGCAAGAAGAGTTGTTTAGAATCCTTGAATCAAACAATTCGTCTGATTCTTTGAAAGATGATTTTTCTTCTTCGTCTAATTCTTGCCATCAATCTGCTGATGATTCTTCTGATTCCCCTAATATTAAAATTGGCTGTCGAGATTCCTGTTGTAATGTTATTAACTCTGTTGATACTCTCACTAAAAGCGAAGAAAATGAAAAATTAATAATCCAATTAATCAATCAAATTCAAAATCCTGAGTTACAAAATGAATATTTGGATAAATTTAAGAAGAATTTGTTAAAAGATGAAACTGGTAAAAAATTAAAATCAACCATAAACTTTGAAGAAACTTTGGAAAGATTTAATAAAAAGAAATCCAAAGACTTAACTGTTAATGATCTTCAATTGGAAATCACTGTTGTTAAACAAGAAATGCTTGATTTAAAAAATGAGTTTAAAAATATTAAAAATGATAATCAAAATATTAAACAATAATTAATAATGTTAAAAATGGATAAAAGTCTTGATCACCAACAAATTGATAATGAACAAGATGAGCACAAAGATGGAGAAGAATCCAGTCAACAAGCCCTTCTTTCTGAAAAAGGTATTGTTGATCACTTCCAACTTAGTCCTGTCCATAAATTGATTCCTCCAAAATAGTTTACAAAAGTTAAAATTGTTGTTTCTCCTGATTATCATTTCACTGTTATTGCCATGATTGATTCAGGTGCAGATATGAACTGTATCCAAGAAGGATTGATTACTTCAAAATATTTTGAAAAATCAACTGAAAGATTGGTTTCTGCTAATGGTTCCCAGATGAAAATTAAATATGAATTGAATAATGCTCATATATGCCATAATAATGTCTATTTTAAGATTCCTTCTGTTCTTGTTAAAAATTTGACTGATAAAGTGATTCTTGGTTTACCTTTTATAAATGCTTTATATCCTTTTCTTGTTGAACATGACGGAATTACCACTGATCCTTTTGGACAGAAAATAAAATTCAAATTTGCTTCAAAAATTGAAATAGATATTAACAATCTGACTTATGAAAAAAATTCTCCCATGAATACTCTTGTCCAAGAAATAATGATGAATTCTTGTCCATATTTTACAGATAATTTTAAAGATGATACCTACCGGACTAATACTATCAATCGTCCTCACATTATCAATACTTCTTTGCAGGAATCGGACGATGATGCGAGGATAAGTACCACTAATAAGTGGGATACTAGTAATATTTATACCTATACCACTAGTAAGTGGATTATTATGGCTTCAAAGGGAAAAGCTCCTGTACAGGACTATTCTCAACCCAAAAGGCTCCTAGTGGGACGACATTTCAAAATGCATGAAGGCGCTTCTTCTGGGGTAAAATCTAGTGAAGTAATATCCCTTCAAAGAGATGTCATTGCAGATGTGACATACTCTAATGGTGATATAATAATTGCTTTATAAGAAGTTTTGGCCAAAAACTTACAATTCCACAATGGTACCTACTCAGAATTACCAGCTTCTATTAAACTCATTCTTGATAACCTGTAATCTGCCTTTATCGAAAAACACCATGAGGTTTTTCAACAAACTCTTCGAGCCCTCGAAATCCACCTTGTTAGCCTTACTGCTCAAAATGAAGTTTACACACACTACTATGCTAACCATATTCCAGAAAAAACCTTTACTTCAGAAGATGACTTTATTCTAGAAAATGAGGCTTTTAGAAGCCATCCTGTTAACCATTCAAATATTACAAATGATCTTTACCTCAGTCAACTCTTTGGCAAAGAGGATATCCATTCAAAGGACAAAATGACTATAATGGGCACAGATTATGCTAGATTGAGTCTTAAGACCCAATCCGTATTAAGAAGTGTTGTTGCCAACTTGCCAACAGATATACAATTACGTATTCTGGAAAGCAAAAGGCTATGTTTAGATCTTTTGATCTATGGTTCAAAAATTTCAAAACACTTGTTACTGCTACTATTCCTGGCCCAGATGAGTTAGATGAAGATGATAATGTTTTTCTCCAACTTGAATGGGAAGAACACTTTGGGAGCAGTCTTAGAGTATATGAAAAGCAACACCCATTTCCTAGCCTCCTGATAAATTATGATGATGGTTCATATATTGCTGATGTTTCAGATGATGATGATGAAAATGACAGGGACCCTTACTGGCTTTCTCAAATGTTTGAATATGGTTTCGTCAGATACATAAGATTAACAAGCCATCTTCAAGCTAGCCAACTCCCACAAATTATTCAGGATTCAGTTAAAAAATTTAATACTCCTTTTGTTACCATCAGATGTTGGAGTACGTTACCACAATGGGAACGAGATAACTGGATGAATGTCCAGCCTTCAAAGCATCTCATTCTCATTAATGGCCACACTCACCAAGGGCCATGGTTTGATGGAAATTCTCATTTATCTTTTGCCGATCCTTTTACTCTTACAGAATGCTGGAGAAATTATTTTAATAACCAAATTATTAATATTGCTTACAGTCTATGGAAACACTACCATTTCATGGGAAGCACGGATAGAATTGCTGTCTTTGGTCCCAAACCATATTCTGATGCTGTTGCTCATTTAAGGGTGGCTGACCATTGTAATCCCGTAAATTTTCTCACCCCAGGGAGACCTCCAGTGTTTCAACTAATTTTTTATTATGGATTCTGTAATAAATATGCCATTTCCCACGATCATGATTGCAGTTCTCCACGGGGTCCTTTTGATGGTTATCCTTCTGATGCTGCTTCCACTGATTAGTGGTTTATACCAATAAAGATTGATTCCCTATTTGACTGGCCTGCACAAAGGCCAAAATGCTTCAAAAATTGTGTTACTAAAAAATTGGAACTGTTTCAAGATATCCCAAATTTGGCGGAACTCTCATTTGTTTGATATGCTCTTTAGTCAAAAGCTTCAATGAGTACTACAACTTCAAGATTACTTCAAGATTCAAAAATGTGATCCCATGCTCCCGACAAAAAATATTGCTTCTAACAAGGATCATTTTGAAGACTTTCCAAAAGAAAAAGATAGATTCTTCATTATGCTTTTGGTCATGCTTTTGATTTAGTCATGCTTTGTTCCATTTTGTCATGCTTTTCCTGACATATTCGACTCCAAGGACAAGAATTTTGAGTTCTACAACTCATTCCCCACGTTTTGGGGCAAAAAGTGAAATTTACTATTCACTATCACTATTCACTGTCACTATTCACTCAGAATTTTTGCCTATTTAAGGGGGGTTGTCCCTTATATTTGAAGCAAGTTTTTAGTGTGCTTAGTTCAGGACTTCTTTCCTAGAGAGAGTTATCCCTTATGAGCCTTTCTTTGAGAGATCTCCTTACTTACTACAACTTCCTTACATCTCTACTATCTCTACAAAGCTTGTAACTAAGACTAGTTCCTAAGCCTTGTAACTGTTTCCAACTTGTAATCACTACTACTGTAAGTGTTCAATTCTACTTTCAATAACAAGTAATTTCAGTTTTATGTTCATTACATTCATTATACTACTTGTTGCTACCGCCACCTTGGACGAATTACCGCCATCCCAGACGGTTCTATAATTCTTTCATTTTCTTTAACTATTTAAGCTATACCCCCTACTTGGCTGGCTCTGCCGCCTACCTGGCTGGTCTTATAGCTTTGCATTTACTTGCATTACTTTCAAGTTATATTATCACTGTATAACTGTGCTTCTGCCCTCCAACGCTGTGTCTCTCCCCCCTTTATGGTATCATATATATATATATATATATATATATATAAATCTACAATTCCTCTCTTTAATATCCAAAACACAAACTACATAGTTAAAAAAAAATAACATCAATGAAAAAGGAAAATGAGATGAATAAGAATTTTTTGTTTGTAAGTTCAACATATATTAAACACAATCTACTTTTTGTATTGTACAATTTTTTTTTCTTCTTTTGGCTTTTTTTTTTTTAATAAAATAATTTGTTTCAATCATGATGGTTTGTAGGGACTATGAACTCCTCTTATTTTGCACAATTGAGAAAAATAATAATTATGACATGTAGGAGAAATCAAAATTTTGTAAGCAAACTCGATGCTCTTGCAATTCAAGAAAAAGTAAGGCCATTACATTTCGACAAAAGACCCACACTCAAGTTCCATAATTTTGGGTTTGCTATCCCGGTCATAATTTTCCTACCCCAAAGGTAAAAGCCCTTCTCTTTTTGGCCGGTCGTGGGTGAAGAGAGATTCGAACCCCTGACACTGTGGTTCATAGCCACGTGCTCTAATCCTTTAAGCTACAGGCCCTATCCTGTCTCCACTAGATTTGTTCCTGGGAGTACCCTTAAAAAAAAAGAACCTTTCATCTCCCTAGCCATTTTGGGTATTTTTGCTAACTTGGAGTTGAAAAGGGGTAGTGTGTTGGATAGGGAAAATTATTGAATATTCCGGAGTACTATAAATGCGTATTCCCTCCTCTTATATGAATTGTGGGTCTTTTCATAAATTTAATTAGTAGAACCCACAGTTATGTGAGAGAAGGGAGTATGCATTTATAGTACTCTGGAAATACCCAATAATTACCCATTGGATAGAGACATGAATATGAGTTATTGAGCATACAATAGACATAATTTACTACTAAATAACTTTAACAATTAATGTTGATAATTTTCAAAGAGAAGTCTTTGTAGCTAGAAAAAGGAGTTGTTTTATTGACAATTGTGCCATCTTTTTAGTGTAATGTTAGTAAGTTTTTGATAAAGTTACATTTTTCTTATATTAATAAAGTATTGTGTGTGTGGGGGGGGGGGGGGGGGGGGTGTGTATGTGTATTCATAATATAAGTGAAGAATTTACTTATATCTGTTTCAACTTTAAGCCATTCAAAACATATAGAAGTTGAATCGTTTGTAAGGAGCACTAAAAACAAATTCCAATCACACTTTTAATTATTTACAAAATATCTCACCTTATATAATAATTGAATATAAAAGCATTATGTTTCCTTAAAAAAATTTATATAAAAATTACAAAATTTAAAACACTTTCAAATAATAAATATAGATAACTTAATTTAGAAAATCTAATATACCGACTATATTTTGTTAGAAAATAATCACTTTGTTTTGAGATTTGTTTGGGACTAACACTTATAAGTCTAATCTACTATTTTCATTTTTCACTTAACAAAACAAACGAATTGTCAAAATTTTCAGTGCATCGCATAAGTCTATAACTAATAATATATAAAAATTAAAGTATAGCATTAAATGTTGTTATGTTCCCGTTGTTCCGCATTATCGTCCATATCCATATCATCATTTTTCCTATCAATTTATGTTGTGAAATGTTAACGGATGCCCTTAGGATAATAGTTAATAATCAATTTAAATAAAGTTTTTATAGGAAAAAAAAAACAATTAATGTTTTAACAGTTTTTTTTATTTCTCATAAAAGTTGTGTCAAAACTTTCATAAAATAGATTAGGTAGAAATCACATTTTCATCCCTACATTTTCAGGAGATTCCCACTTTGATCCCCAGATTTTATTTTTACCACGTTTAGTCCTTATCCTTAAAAACGCTTATCGTTTTGATTTCTATCTTTACATCAGAGACGGACGCCATAAATTGAAACTCTAAAAAAAAAAAAAAAATCTATACATGCAATTACCGTTTCTTTCTTGGTTGACTCTTGGTATGCGAGCCATCTCTCAAAGTTTGTTTGTCTTCTTCAATTAATTAGATGTTTCACATTGGAAGCCTTCAATTAATAGTTTAAAAGTTTAATGGTTCTTATGGTATCTCCCCAAATTCGATTATCCACGTATGATGTTGTCTCTTCTTTTTTTGAGTCATAACCTATACATTACATCAGATAGTTAGCAAATGTTAAATATATTCACTTTATTTAATTATATAATGAATTAAAAACGAATGAAAATGATTAATTTTAGTTAAAAAAAAAGGTTAAAAATAATGGGTTCCAGTTAGCTCAACTAGTAAGGTTTCTAATGGTTGAATAAGAGATCTGAAGTTTAATCTTTGCTTACACCAAAAACCAATTGGTTTCTTAGTCTAATGATAAAAAAAAAGTTATCATCATAAACGAACGTCGTAGGTTGAAACTTTCTCAAAGAAAAAAAAAAGTTGAAAATATATATAAAAAATTGTTCATACATATATACAACTTTAATCTCAAGTATAATTTGAGAATGAGCTTACAAGACAAAACAAAAATACACAAATCTCGAGGAAAAAAATTCTTTTTTATAAGATGAAACAAAAACACATGATTTATGTTTCTACCATGCTATTCACATTAGTGCTCTAGTTGTTCCTTCGGCAAACATAGAGTTTCAATGGGAAGTTTGGGCGATTTAACACCAAAGTTTCCATATTTCCTTCTATTCACTTCAATTCCATCTCTCCCATTTAATCTTTAGAAAACTACCTAAACTACCATCTTCTTTCTCTAACAAACAATGATATAATTCTTTGTATTTTGATATGAATTTTGGATTTTAATTGATAAGTCCATACAGTAGGAAGCCGCGTTAAATAGCACCAAAATAGGGAGGTTAACATCAATCATTATTGTTGTACTATGTAATTAATGAATACAAATCTTCTGTACATTTTTTTTTTGTACCACTTTATATTCCACCAATTGCAACTAGTCATGTATTGATTTTTTTTTTTTTTTTTTTTCATTTTAAACTTCTGTTATTTTATAAGGAAAGTAAAATCAATATATAACAAGTTGTGATTGGTGGAACATAGAGTAATATACAACAAATGGTACAGAGGATATGTATTCGTAATTAA
This sequence comes from Quercus parvula, assembly GCA_030820535.1. NCBI lineage: Eukaryota > Viridiplantae > Streptophyta > Magnoliopsida > Fagales > Fagaceae > Quercus > Quercus parvula. The sequence continues at coordinate 1,148,983 of JAUAME010000009.1, forward strand.
TAGTAGCCAAAATAACATGAATAATCGATGGAATATGATATATATACATAGAAGTGAAATACAAATCTCAAATTTCTAAATGGTGGAAGAAAATATTGATGTTTGGATTTTATTGCATATATACAGCACCAAAAGAACTCTGCCAGTGGTTGGAGATGCTTGGTTCGCATTCTGATGGTTCCTTGAATTCCCATTTATGGCACGTATCAGATGCAACCCTCCCCCATCAAACTGTTGAAACCATTTCAACCAAGCCCATATACAGCATAAGCATTCTATACCTTAGCTTTTATATATCTCTACTCCCATGGTACAAAATTTTCATCTGTGAGTGACAGAAATGAAACCAAAAAAAAAAAAAAAAAACACCTATACTATTTTGGACAAAAAAAAAAAAAAATTATGTATGATAAAATTTTAATCTATAACACTCGCATAGAGGTTGTAAAGGCGTGGCCTATAATACAATAAAATAATATAAAATATTATTGAATTGCTGTAGGTAAAACTAGGTTAGGTATAAGGCTCAATGTTTATAATGAGAATAATTCAAAATTAACCTTGGCTACATGTATTAAAGACAGTGGCGGAGCCAGGATTTCAATTTAGGGGGGGCAAAATTAAAAGACAAGATTGAAAGTAAAATTAATCTAAATATTATTAATTGATGTTAATAACAAAATAGATATAGAATTATATACTATTAATGCAATTGTCGTACAAAATCTAATATAATATAAACTCTAATTTATTTTTTCATACATAATTTAATTTGTTCAATTGGAAGATTAGTAAAATACACCTTGATATGAGTTTGTTTAGAATTTGAATCTAAATCATTATTATAATTTGGCTTCTCCATAATCTCAATTGATTATAAGTGTATATTTCATATTATTAAAATAAATAAAACAAAAAAAAAAATCATAGTTAATAACAATCAAATTAAGAAATTATTCTAAATATATAGAATTTAAACATGTAATTTGATTCCTTAAAATAAATTGAGAAAATAAATCAATATAAAAGAATTATAAAGTTGTATTTTCAATTATGCAAAATTCAATATTCAATTTTTACTCTATTCTTTAAGTAGTAAGTAGTCAAAATTGGTTCTATAGTAAAAATAAAGTGTTTCAAAATTGAAATTATGAAAAAGTTAAAGTAGAAGAGAAAAAGATTAGGAAACGCTAAGGTTTTAGTTTGATATACAAGGACCTAAATATTTTTTTTTTATTATTATAATCATGTGGGAATACCTTATTTGAGGAACAAATTGCCTTAAGAAAAGCACTCCAGGAAAAAAAATTTCCAGTGCTTGAGAACATGTGGCAAGGAAAAATAGTATGGGTGTTAAGTAGGACCCACAAAACTTTGTTTTGTTGGGAAAAAGACAAAATAATGTTATGAAAATTTGCACCTAATATTGCTTTCTTCTCTAGTCTCTAGGTGTGGAACGTTTGTGTCAAGGTCAAAATACTTGATAACCTAATATTTAGGTTGCTACTCTAGATTTTTTTTAGGAGGTCAGGGGGGGCACTTGCCCCCTCTCACCCCCCTTGCCTCCGCCCCATTTAAAGTTAAGATCATAGAATGACTGGGATTTAAGACTATAATAATTCAACTGGCTTTTGGACCTTGGGCTGTATTTCTAATGCTATCAAATAAATAAATGATACACGTCGTTCTCTTGTTTCTAAAAAAAAATAAATAAAAAAAATTGTTCTCGCATCTATTGATTAAAAATTGTTTCGGCCCGTGATCATAAGAGTTAGTGAGAGTTAGTGCTTACTATGGACTCAAAAAAAGAGAGAGTTAGTGCTTACTGGTTGGAAGTAAAAAAAAAATTCTGAGGATATTCCTTTGCATCAAATAATTAAATTAGAGCAATTACATCAGTTGATGTAAAATTGTACAAAATTGTGCAAAATGAAAAAAGGTGCTCATTTTACACGATATGAGCAAAAAAACCTCCCACATCAGCCCGTGCAAATATGTACGGGTACTGTAACATGTGCATATAATTTTTTAACCATTTTTTCTCTCTCCTCTCTGTACCTAACTCTCAGCTCCCTCTCTCTCTCTCTCTCTCTCTCTCGGCGAACAACTCTTTCTTTCTTCCTCTCATCAATCTTTCTTCCGCTAGCTTCCGTTGATCGTCATCGCCGCCTCCGATCGCTCTTTCTTCCTTTGTTTCTCGTTGTTTTCAGGTTGAATGGGCTTGATTAGTGGGTTTCGGGTTGAATGTCTCTCGCCATTGCCATCGCTTGCCTTTGGAGGCGTCGATCTTGTTTCTCGTTCTTGCCATCGCCACCGGAGGCGTCAATCTTGTTGCTCAAGGCGAGGCATCGATTTCGGGTAGGTTGTGTGGATTGTGTTGCTGGGTTTGTTTCGATTCCGGGTTGTTGGATTGTGTGGATTGTGTTGATTCTGGGTTCGTCAATCTTGTTGCTGGGTTTGTTTTTCTGGTTTTCTGCCGATGGGTTGTGTGGATTCCGGTGTGGGTCGGTGGCTGTGTGGGTAAAGAAATGAATATTTTATTTGAATAAACGTGTAGAATAGACAAACTGATGTGGGGGTTTTGTAAAAATAAGTGTGTAAAATGGAAAAAAGTAGATTTTAAATGTGCAAAATGGAAAAATTTATGCACAAGCTGATGTAATTGCTCTTACGTTGAAAGTTTTATAACTCAATAATATTAAGTTTGTTGACTAGTCTATTTTATGAGGATAAATAAAATTCAAATCTTCCTTCTTACTTATTGAAACAATTGAATTATTGGTATTAAGTAATTTCCTTTATAATTCAATTGTTTGAATCATTTTCCTTCTAAATCTCCAAACACTTTGTGCATGAGAAGATGTTAATTAAGCTGTAAGGCTTTTGGCACCCTTTCACTTATTGTAACAATTGAATTATATAAGGTTTTTGGCCTTAAAATATTTAGTATTTTTTTTTAAATTATATAAAAAACAATTAAATTAAAAAAGCAAAAAAATAAATAAAAAATAAATCAGCAGATGTTATTTTTTATTTTTTTGAGAAAAATGTAAGGAAGTTTTATTAGCATAAATCAATTTGGAATACATTCTTGAAATCAAATGTTAGTTCTTATATCCAAACATTTAACCCTATTATAGATGAAACTGCTCTTCTTAAGTGAGTATGGACTAAACAATTGCCCTTGTTTTAACATGGTTAAAAGTAAACCAAAAACCAAAATTTTGGGTAGAAGATGTGTTGTTAGGTACAAAGGAAAATAATAATCCTATAAAACAACTACAGAGGATTTGTTAGGCAAGAAGATTAGTGGATCAAATAAACCTGGGTATTGTACAATAGGATTCACTTTGGTTGTTCTAAGAATAAACTAGAACTAGATTTTCTCAAAAAAAAAAAAAAAAAAAACTAGAACTAGATTGATTGATTACGAATCAATTAGAACTAGATTGATTGATTTCCCTCAAAAGAAACATGTCCCACTACTCCACAATTGGAAAAACAAAATAAAATTTAATTTAATTGTTGTCCCTTACAAAAATGCCATCTGGACTTTGCCGTTGACTGGGTCTTAACCCTTAAGTCATAACTCGTAAGCAACATGCCAAATTAGGCAAAGTGGACTAATAAAAGTGCCCTTACTTAAAATATATATTAACAAACACCATAATCCTTTTTAACTGGGGTAATTACACATCATAATCCACTTAAGAAGGTGTCAAACATACTTGTATCAATAATTCACTTTTGGTCAAATTAAGCAACTCAGGCAAAACTTCCTTCTATAATGGACTACTTTTCTAAATTTTGCACACTTGTTCTCCTTTTTCTTCAAAACAATTATGCCTTTTTTTTTTTTTTTATCCTAATCTTCTGGATCTTTTGATAGACTGATGTCCACAAAAACACCTGTAAAAGTACACACACAGAATATCTTATATCTATCTACTAAATCTAAAATTTAAAAAATTTTAGAAAAATTATACAAAAATGAATACACTTTAATACAAAATAAAACAAAAAATATAATGGGAAAAAAATAGTGATAGAAAGGGACAAAATGGCCCATAAAAGAAGTACAAATAGATCGGTTAAAAGAGACAATCAAACAATGTTAGAGACAATTTTTATTTTTTATTTTTTTTAATATTTTGTTGAGATAACAAGTTGTGATTAATGAAACATTACTTTTACATAGATCAATTGTTAATTTTTTTTTTATTATGCACAAATTATAATATAAAACCTTATATGATGAATTGGTGTCAATGAACCTATCACTCAGGTTAATCCACTCCTCACATCACATGTATATATAAAAAAATAAATTGTAACCTTTTTTTTAGGGAAAAATAAACTATAACTAATATAATACCACTCTTATATAGACTTACCATATATTATTTTAATATACCTAATATAACATAGGAGACCATTAAATTCTATTATGCACTAATTAATAAATGTGTACATGGTGTTTAAAAAAAAAATTGTGCCTAGTAAAAGAAAAGACCTGGACGAGGAACAAAAATACATTGTGGTGTTTTGTATACTCCTTACTCTTTAGTACCTTTTTCCATCATTCTTAACCCCCTTTAAATGTCACAAAAGTTGTCAAGTGTTTCTTGATGTTCTTTGGGGAATTTTTTTTTTTTAATATTATTTGTTTGTTTGTTTGTTTTAGTTTGAAAATGATGAGTATGTTGTTTGCAAATAGTAGATGTATTATTAGGGTACTACATTTACGAATTTCCAATTCTTGGATATCCCCTTGTGCTACCAAATCTAGCAACATGCATGATATGAAGAATTTTCACTTCTTGGATATCCCTTAGTTTTTCCAAATCTAGATACATACATAATAGAAGTATAGAACTAAATATTGTATTGAGATCAAGTGTAATATCCTAAGTATTGAACTTGATGTAATTATTATGAGTGGCTGAGATTTAAATCTCACCCATTGAATATATAAAATAAAAAAAGAAAAAGAGAAAAATTAAAAAACTAAGATTAATAAATAATTGTCATGAGATAGAGGGGGTTAATTGCATCAAATCTCAATCCCTAAACATTTGCACATACGAAGTATAGATATGAGGAAATCCCGATACTTTCGGATATTAAAAAATATCTAATAAGTTTACAAAATAATAATTATATATAACATTAATGATGTAATTAATATAACCGTGCGGTGTTTGTTAACATTTTCCATTTTGGGTTTCACTTAAAAAAAAGAAAAAAAGTTGTCAAAAAAATTTCCAAAAGAGATAAAAAAATTGTCAAAAACTATCCAAAAATCTGAAAAGCTACCAAAAAATATATTGTTAACAAGCACTTGACGGTGTTTGTTAACACAACCCTTAATATGATACCACTTTTATATAGATTTTTCAGATATTTTTTAATACGCCAAATATAAAATAATATGGTAACTTATTAAATTCTATTAATATTATGCACTAATTATCACATATGCGTTTTTATCCAGAAATAAAATAAAAATAAAATCACACACACACACACACACACACACACACACACACACACACTTATATATATATATATATATATATATATAGTTGTATGTTGTGTTCCTGGCAAAAAGAAAAAGACCCGTACGAGGAACAAACATATACACATACATGTTTTGTACGCTCCTTTAGTACCTTTGTCCTTCATTTTGAATTTGAAACAGTCTCGCTCTCTCTCTCTGTCTTTCTGTCTTGTCACTCTTTCTCTCTCTGCCCCCAAATATCAGAAGCCCCGCGCTTTTCTCTCTCTCTCTCTCTCTCTCTCTCTATATATATATATATATATATATATATCACGCTTTCCTTGGATTTCTGGTCTTGGGTTTTTGCGTTGGACTGTACATCCTTTCAATTCTCTCCAAGACCCACCACGCAAAAACCCTAGTTTGGTCCCTCTCACCGCGTACCCATGTCGTGTTTTTTCGTTTACCAAACGAGCCCTCTTTGACAATTCGCTTTCTTGGAATAGCTGAGACCCTGCCTGATGACCATCATGATGATAATGGACTCATGGGACCCTGATGACTTTCTTATTTGCTTTCAAATTCAATGCCTTTGGGTTTGATTTTCTGTATTCCCTGCCGACCCTTTTGTTCCTTTCCTTTCACTTTCCATCTTTCAAAGTCAACTTTTTTTGGTGGGTTTTGTAGTTTGTACTTGAAATTTCGTTTTTTTATTTAAAAATTTGGGTCTTCGGTCTTGGCTGTGGAATGGTGGGAAATGGGTCGTTTTCTTTAGCTTTCTAGTATAAGGGTTTACTTTTATTTTATTTGTTTTTGTTTTTGTTAGTTATGCATATAGATATATAAATATTTTTAATGGAGAAAAAATGAAAGATGGTTGGTGATGAGGAAATTTGGGGTTTTGAACTAGTAAGGTCAGTTGTTTTTTAATTTAAATACTAATTAAGAGCGTTTCTCTTTCTCTTTCTTTGATTTTCTTATTGGTGGGCTTTTTACAAATATTGATTTTTAGGTTGCCAGGTCAATATTGGAGGGAATTGGAATAGGAATTGGGTTGTTGAGATTGGGTTTTTATTGGATAATTTTTTTCTTTGGTTGGTGTTCTTTCATCTGAGAAAAGCTTTGTTGCATAAAGTTTATTGTTGATTGGAGGAGGGTTTGTAAATTTTAGAGCATTATAGTTTTTCGTGATGATGATGAAGATTTAATAGGTATTTTGATTTTTTTAAGATAACAAATAGATAAATTTGTGTCTGGGTTTTGCTATTTCTTTGTTTTTCTTTGGAATTTGAGGCTTCTGATTGGGTAGTTGAGGTTTTCAATTTGGGTTCTTTATGATGGATTTGAGGGCAAGTGAGGATATTGGAGGTATTAAGACACTAAAGAAGATGGAAAATGAAGAGGCAGGCATGAATTCAAAAGTGAAGTGTACAGGAGGTGTTAGTAGCAAAGATATGATGTTCAGAGCAGATAAAATTGATTTGAAAAGCTTGGATTTGCAGCTGGAGAGGCACCTGAGCAAGGTCTGGTCTTCGACAAACGCTAATTCCCAAAGGCCCAAAGAAGAGTGGGAGATTGATTTGTCCAAAATGGATATCAGATATGTTATAGCTCATGGGACCTATGGTACTGTATACAGGGGTACTTATGATAACCAAGATGTTGCAGGTGATCTTTCTATTGCCTTTTCTTCTCATTTGTATGTTTTCTTTTTCTTGGTGCAGAAAAGATTAGGATGTCTGGAATTTCTAGCTTTTTTGGATTTTTATAATGTTCCCCGCCTTTGCCTTCCATACTTTTGATCAATCAGAGATGTGATTTTTGGAGCTTGAACATCCTGGTATAATTGCCTGTTAAAGGCAAACATAGGTGCTGTACCTTAGTTTTCTCACAACCATGTGGTTGCATTGGTCAATAATCACATGATTGAGTTTAATTTTATTTGGGAAAGATGACACTGTTTATGTTTCATTGGTCGATGTGGCTATGCGTTTGAATTCATTTAGGGAATCTAAGGTACATCACCTAAGGAATTGTACCTAAATTTTGCCCACCTATTAATATATTTTATATTTTCCTGTCATCATGTTCTAGCTTTACATGCAATATGTATGGGAAAAAATATGTGGACTTGTAGAAAGATCTTCTATGTAACACTGGTATCAGTTTGATATGACTAGCCCTTAGGATGAGCTTTCGGAGTTGTTTTAGCCTCCTCTGGTGGTAAATTGAGATTTATCAAAGAAACGTGAGAACAAAATTTAAAACATGTGTACCAATTTATTTTGATTTTCTTTTGAAATAGAGTGTGCTTTAATTGATAGACATCATCTTATTGTCTGGGGTTTTTAGTTTAAATTTGATCAACACATTAGTCACGTTTTTTAATTTTGAAATTAAGCTGGAGTGAGTTCTAGCTTCTAACTAATACTAATCATGTGCTTTTGGGTTTTGTGGTTGAGATTGATATAAATGATTTAAGGCTGCGTTATTGTCTTGTTATGTGATTGGAAGTTGATGAGAACCTGAGTGGGTTTAATTCGTTACTCTTGTAGCTTGTAAAAAGTTCTGTTCTTGTCTATTTTGAACAAGTTTTGCTCTGCTTTTTGTTGAATTGATTTTCTCAGTAATTTTCATTGATTATTTAAATATTTTCCTCTGAATTTTTTTGTCTTGTTATACTTGATAGTGTGTGTGCCGTGGGGAAGTAATTTTCTGGTAATTTTTTTGTCTTGTGTCTACGAAAAAGATTTGGTAATTTTCTGGGGAAGTAACTTTTTGTTTGTTATGTAGAGAAGTTTTTTTTTTTTTTTTTTTGGCATTGTATGTTTGTTAATTATGCTCCATATGATTTTACTCATGCAACTTTCCATCTTGATGCAAATGTAGTATCACTTGTGTACCATAGGTATTTTGTTGTCTACTAAGCATTTCGCAACCATAGAAATGACGCTCCCCATCATTTGCAGTTGTGAGCAAATTTGAGTCTCCAATGATATTAAATTTTTGTTAGAATTCCTATAACACTAGCATAGATATCCTACTTCTTGAAAATTTAGGTAGTAGGTAGTAATTGTGAATAAATTGGTTTGATTTTAAAATGATTAAGGGTAAATTTTGATCTTGGGTTTTTATTTTGTTGGGGTGGGGGGGGGGGGGGGTGTTGTGAGTTGTTGAAAGAAGACTTATTAGTTATCATTTGTATTTGTGATATTTATGAACCGCTAAGTTATATCATTGTGGTATTTATGCATTAAATTGTACTTATCAAAAAAAATTTATGCATTAAGTTGTGTCTAATTTAGGATACAATATTGATTAAAAACTTGGGGAAATTACGAGAAAAAAGAAGGAATTTTATCCTTGTTTCAGATTAAGTCTTGGGTTCTTAATTTTTTCAATTAAAGTCCTAATGTTTTTAAATAATTACAAAATGAGGTCTCCCGTCATCTCTATAAAGACAGCACTAATGGAGGGGAAAAAAACTTCAAATTTTTTCTGTGTCTCACCTTTTACCAAATAAGTAACAAACTAGATTTTTAAAAATAAGCTGACTTTATCTTTTCGTCTCACCTTTAGCAAATAAGCTACCTGAAAATTACAGGATGCCACTCTCTCTCTCTCTCTCTCTCTCTCCTTTGAATGACCCGTCTCTATTTCTCTCTTTGATGCTCCCATGAAATACAGAAATAGTGATGGTTTGGCTACTGTCGTGGCCTGAGGGAAATGATTGGGCGAGTGAGTTTGTGTACAGGCTTGATGATGGCTTTAGGATGGATAGTGGCAACAAAAATGTTCTTTTCTATTGTTTTTTCTTAGGCAACAGTGCAAGTCAGTGACAATGATTCCTCAACACTGGTGGAGATGACAATGTGTGTGATAGCAATGAATGGGTCTTGGTTTTTGGTGGGATCATGAGTGACCTAAGAAGCTTGGTCACTCCAAAAGCTCTGGTCATTCCGTATAGGACATGGACACACCAAGGACTCCACTACATGTGTCCTCACTATGTGGGTGGAAAAAATATATAGTATTTTGAAAAATTCATTTGATTTTAGGTGTGAATATTTTGATAGTCGTTATTTATTTTGAAAACTTTAAAAAATAAACATAAAATATGCATAAAATAAATGAAATATACCTAAGGATATATGTTACCTATTTAAAGGTCATAACCAAAGCACAAATCTCTTACTTTTGCGGGGTTTGGGAGAGGTCATGGTAGGCAGCATTAACCTCTCCTAGACCTCGCAAAAGTGGGAGTTTTGTGCACTAGGTAGGATCTTTTATGGTGGTAATACAACAATTAAATAAGTAATATATATATATATATATATATATAGTTGTATTACTACCATTTCGTGTCCTAATTTTTCAAGAATTGTTGTGTCGTCATGTCTTGTGTACTGTGTTGTGTTGGTGTCTATTTTTGTGTCCATGCCTCTTTAGGTCATGATGGTAGGTTTGGGTGGTGGCGTAGGTGTGGTTTCTTGGATAGCCAGTGAAATGGTTTCAAGTGAGGGTTGATTGGTCTTCTGCAGTCACCTGGGTTTCTTGGTTTTTATTTTGGGAATTTTGGGTGGTCAATGTGAATGGTGGATTTTGCTTATGGGGATTTGGGGGTTGTATGGGTCTTGGCAGTTTTGGCCGTGGACTAGTGGGATGGGGTGGTGTCTGGTGGTTGTTTTGATTATGAGTGACAAAAAGGTCATTTTGGGTATGAGCATATGATTGGGTGATGGGATTTATAGTTTTGGCTGCCATGGAGGTGTTATGGAGGTTGTTTGATTGTGGGTTTTGAGTGGTGTGAAGTGGGTTTGCCGAGTTTTTAAAAATGTATGGATAGAGGCAGTTGAGCCTTGGTTGAGTTGGGTTTTAAATGGAAGGATGAGCGACTTTTCAAGGAGGCAGCAGGGCTTTGACTTCCCGTGGGGGTAGGGTGCTATGAAAGAAAGTTTGGGTGATGAGAAGGCTGGGGGTGGTGGTTTCTGGTGTGATATGGGTGATTTGAGAGGGAGTGTTGTGTTTGGCTTTGAAGATTTTGGGTGTTGCGTTGATTAAATGACATCAGTGTCAAATGGATGGAGGGCTAACACTGACATATCTTGTAAATCATAAAGATCTAAACTGGAAAAATTAAAAATCTATGACTTAATCTGAAAGGAGGTCAAACTATTATTATTATATTTTTTTTGGGGTGGGGGAGGGGGGATTGGTTCCATTTCTTTCTGCTAGCTTAGAGTAGTAGCTCTTTAACACTAGATTTATTTTGATGTCAATTTCTCACCACACTCTCATGTTTGATATTATAGTGAAGCTGTTGGACTGGGGGGAGGATGGTATGAATACAGGTGCTCAAAATGCTGCTCTGCGGGCATCGTTTAGGCAAGAGGTTGCTGTTTGGCACAAGCTTGACCATCCTAATGTTACAAAAGTAAAACTCATATCTTCAATGTCTTATGTTCAATTTATTGACATCTACGTGACTAATTAAATTAGCGTTAATTGTGGCTGCTCCAGACTTCACTACTTCCATTTTGTATTACTTGTGAAAGTTTACATTGTTGTCTTTATGGTGTTTTCCTTACCTACTTTATAAGATACAATACAAAATTGTATTACACATTAGTTTTTCAATGTGGTAGGACCTAAATTTTTAGTTCATTTTGTTTCATAATCTTTTCAGTTATAATGGTTTTATTTTATAATTTTTTATTACAGTTTGTTGGAGCTTCAATGGGAACTTCAAATCTTAAGATTCCTTCTAAAAACCCTTCAATTGATGGTCACAATTCCCTTCCTTCTAGGGCATGTTGTGTTGTTGTGGAGTATCTCCCTGGTGGGACACTAAAACAGTTCTTGATAAGAAATAGGCGCAAGAAACTTGCTTTTAAGGTTGTGGTCCAACTTGCTTTGGATCTCTCTAGAGGGTGAGCTCCAATTTTTCTGACATTCTTATTATCAAAAAATATTTCTGACATTCTTATATAAGAGTTCATATATATATATATATATATTGGTTTTCAGTCGGCAAGATATGTGAATAAAATTGACAAACTGATGATGAATCTTTCTGATTTGCAGTCTTAGCTATCTACATTCAAAGAAGATTGTACATCGTGATGTCAAAACAGAGAATATGTTAATTGATGCTAACAGAACTCTAAAAATTGCTGATTTTGGCGTTGCCCGGGTTGAAGCTCAGAATCCAGGGGACATGACTGGAGAAACTGGTACCCTTGGATACATGGCACCAGAGGTATCATGCCAAAATCTTATATGTTATCTTTAAATGTTTTTGTGGGGGCAGAAATAGTCAACAGCTGAAACTTTTATATGTTATGACGAACATAAACATGTGAGAAAATAGAAATGTCATTCTACTATAATGATTTTTATGAGCCAAGGAGACTATAAAATTTTAGGAGTACTTTGAATGACACCTTTTCAATTTTGATTTAGGTGATGTTTTTCCAACTTTTATTGTTGGTAAAGATATTCCTCTATTATGGGGTAGAATTTATTTGGTTGGACCTCAGGGTCTGTGTTCCCATGTGAACTATCAAAAAGATAAGTGAATAAAAACTTGAATCAAACTTGAAAAGAAGTAGAAAAATAAATTATTTGCATTCTTACGTTATTGGGCTCCAGTTGAATTACAAATTCTTTTTGTTTGTTTGTTTGTTTGTTTGTTCTTTCTTTCTCTCTCTCTCTCTCTCACGTGTGCGTAGGTGCGCACACACACACAACCCTCTAATAAATAATTGATGAGATAACATGTTTAAGTTCTCATGGTATGCTGTATAAAACTAACAAGAACTTTATGTAGGTTCTTGATGGTAAACCTTACAATCGAAGATGTGATGTCTACAGCTTTGGCATATGCTTATGGGAAATCTATTGCTGTGATATGCCTTACCCAGATCTTAGCTTTGCTGATGTGTCATCTAAAGTAGTTCGACAGGTCAGTTCATCTAATGAATAAATTATCTCTATAGAAATTTTTTCCTGGTATCTGCTATCAGTTTTGTATCAATATTTAAATTGTGAAAGCTTTGCCATTGCATTGAGTTAGTGGGTTTCAGACAACACCCGGGAATGGTACCCTTTTGCTTGTTTCTAATAGCATTAGAACTTATATCATTGAGCTCTAGTTCAAATGACACCTCTTTCCCGTGTAAGAGAAAGGTGGAGGGTGAGCTCATGGATTCGAGATCCACTAAGTGCATGTGTAACTTACTAATCCGGGAAAAAAGAAGCAGCATTAGAACTGCCAGTTGATGGAGGAGCACTTTTACATGTTTAGGATATCATCTTTGGAATTTAAGAATAAAATGATGAATATGTTCCTGTAACTAATCCATTTTAAAGCATGTAGTAGTGCCTTTGAATGCTACTGATGTTAATAGGAGTTATATGATTTACGTGCGATTTTTAACTAGCTTCAGCATATTATATCACTGGTGCAAGTTCTTTTTGCTTTCAACTTTGAAGAAAGCTTGTTAGCCAAAAAAAGAAAAAAAGAAAAGAAAAACGATATGAAAGCTTATTATAGTTGCTAGTTCTGGCCATTTGAAACATTGATCTTATGGTTTTATTTTTTGTTTCTGTTTTTAATCCTATTATTTAAAACTTATAGGAGAGTCTATCTACTCAGCCCATGCTAACTAGAGGAATCACTTGACTGAATGTGTGTTTTATATTTATTGATTTATGCATGTTTTTAGAAGTTCCTTTAACTTTAATCATAGAGAAAATAAAAGTTTTAAATGGCAAAATGAATTCTGTTATACAGTAACTGTTTGACATCTAAATCTTCTGAGGGAGTTTCACACTGTGTGGTTTTATTGACAGAACTTGCGACCAGAAATCCCCAGATGTTGTCCGAGTGGTTTAGCAAGTATAATGCGAAAATGCTGGGATGCAAATGCAGATAAACGTCCGGAAATGGATGAGGTGGTGAGAATGTTAGAAGCAATTGATACAAGCAAAGGAGGAGGGATGATACCGGATGACCAGGCTTCAGGCTGTTTTTGTTTTGCTACGGCTCGTGGTCCCTGATCATTTTTATCTTCCATTTGCAAGCATTGTTGAATTGATGGTGCGAGGAAAACAATAAGAAATTGATGGAGCTGTTCATTGGATTTATTGCTCTGGAAAACAATAAGAAATTGATGGAGCTGTTCATTGGATTTATTGCTCTGGCAGTTTTCTCTTAGGTCTGCAAAATTGTTTTTAGTGCATCAATAGAGAGGTTTATTGAAATTTAAATTAAATTATTTTCCAACTTGAATGTGTTTGTGCTATGGGTTTTCTCTTGTTGATTGAAGAGTCATGCTATAGCACGTAATGGATGTCACTCAATACTTATAAGAGGGGATGATTCATGGTCTGGTGGTCGAGGTAGAGATTGGGGCACATGTTGGAAGTAATCAAGAGCTTTGGCAATCCCTGCCTAGGAAATTTAGGTTGTCTATTGTATAGACAGAAAGGAACAATATTATATGTAATATGATAAAAGTTGGGTTTTTAGTTTTTACATTTGCTTATGTTATACAGTACATTATACTTATTAGAAACGTAGTTTTGTTTTGGAGTCTCACATTCTCTGATGCCTCACTGAAATAAAATCAAGTATGAAAATTTCACTTTTTTCTTATTTTGAGCCTCACATTGCAGTACTAGAAACAAATTCAATTTTCTATAAATAAAAATTAAATCAAAATCTAGTGGTGCCTCTTGGTGTTTTCAATAAAGACATCCATGTTCAGTTCCTCTCTCTTTGGTGTCCATATAATTGATAGAAAATGCATGTAGTTTTATAAAGATGTCCATGTCCATGTTTAATAGAAAATGCATGCAATACAAAATCCTTGGGTGGGGACACAATTTATTTATTTTTAGTCTATACTTACCCAAAAAAATCTCATTCCACCACTGTTTTCCAAATAAAATCAAGTGTGAAAATTTCACTTTTTCTTATTTTGAGCCTCACATTGCAGTATTAGAAACAAAATCAATTTTCAGTAAATAAAAATTAAATCTAAATCTAGTGGTGCCTCATGGTGTTTCTAATAAAAACGTCCATATTCAATTTCTCTCTCCTGGGTTTTCTTATAATTGATAGAAAATACATGTAGTTTAATAAAGATGCCCATGTTTAATAGAAAATACATACAATACAAAAACTTTGGGTGGGGACATCATTTATTTATTTTTAGTTTATACTCACCCAAAAAAAAAACTCATTCCTTCACAGTATTCCAAATAAAATTGTAAGGACCAGTTTTGGCTTAGACTCCAAAATAGGATTGGATTCAGGCCCAACAAGCCCAAACAATAGATTTGTAGAGCGTGGGAGAAAAAGCCAGTCTGAATTTAGAAAAAAGGTAACAGTTATGAGCATTTAGGAAGAATAATTACACGAGCAAGATACAAAAATCATCCTCAACTTAGCTAGAATAGTATGATCCAGAGTCTGGAGTTTTTCCTTTTTGTGTTATATTTCTTCAACTTTTTATTTTCCTCTTTTTTTTCCCGTCCCCTTTTATTGGGCCCCTTTTCATGTTATATACCATGATTTTCGTACTATTCTCACCGTACACGTGTAAATCAGGTTTTGGGAGCTTCTCCCTGTCCCATCTCACACTTCCCTGAACCTTCTACCACTAGCTGTAAGGCTGCTTATTTACTGTTCAGGCATCACCTCCACATTAATGCGGCTAGAGAGTTAGCTGGGAAGCATTTAATGTGGAGGTAACAGCTTTTACAGATATTTGTTATCCTTCGTCCTCATCCCTTATCCAGCATTTGACCCTCCCCCTGTCATAAAATACCCTTAAAACAGTATATTAAGGGGATTGAGATGTTTCTAGCCACCTTGGAACTTCTATGTTTCTAGCCACCTCAGATAGAAGTTCCGAGGTGACTGTTCTCCTCGGATATGTTTAGGTCCGCTATAAATACCCTTTAACTCTTCCTGTAATACAATTTTCATCTCTTCCTTAATCGATCGTCCTCAGATCTGTCCGCATCCTCGGACTGGGTTATTGGGCCACAGGCCCAGTCTATCCAACCTGGATAGTACCTCTAGAGGTAGCTGGTCCCCACAAAAATCAAGTGTGAAAATTTCACTTTTTTCTTATTTTGAGCCTCACATTGCAGTACTAGAAACAAAATCAAAATTTTAAAATAAAAATTAACTCAAAATCTAGTGGTGCCTCCTGGTGTTTCCAATAAAGACGTCCATGCTCAATTGATAGAAAATACATGTAGTTTAATAAAGACGTCCACGTTTAATAGAAATACATGTAATACAAAAACCTTGGGCAGGGACATCATTTATTTATTTTTAGTTTAAACTCACTCAAAAAAACCTCATTCCACCACTATATTCATAAGAAGGTAGAAATTTCTCAAGCTATTCATATATTTTTCTAATGGGTTTTGAATTTTGAAAATCTAATTGTTGGATTTCATGTTCTTATTATATCCTTTATACTTACAAAATTTCAAGAAGATCAAAGATCAAATGTTATGTCATCAATCAAATGTTTAAATTTCAAGTTTTTGTGGTCTAAAATTATGCATAAAAAATAAGTTTATTGATTGAAAAACAAATAACATTTGATTTGAACAAAATTTGATATACATATTAAGAACATAAAGAATAATATATGAGATAAAGATTTGGACTTGTAATATAATTCACTATTGCAACAAGTCATGGCAAAAATTATGACAAAATATTTGATTATAGGAATGTACCTCTTAAGGTTGGAAAATTTTCTCATTGAACTTTAAAAAAAAAAAATTTCTATTTTTTTAATTCAAAAGCATTCTTATATTTTATTTTTAATTTTCAAATTAAAACATAATAAACATTTAAAATACATTCTTATATATGTGTGTGTATATATATATATCTGAAAAAACTATCATTCTCTCACCCCATTGGCAATGCTAGCCGGGTGGGAACTCTTGGAGCTCCAGAAGCGTAAGGAGTTCTTGCATTCCGCTACTCTTCATGAAATCAATGTCATCAACACCAGCTAATTTCGCTCTCTCTATTTCATGTTGCTTGCTTTTATCTGCCGCTGCTGTTGTTGTTGTTTTGTTTGCTGCATTCATACTAGATAGAAAAGCTTTGAGCTTCTTTTATGTTACCTACTCGATTTCCTGATTAAGTTAAACAAAAGCATCCACTCTCTTAACTATTATGTTATAGTTATTTCAATGGTGCTATTAAAAGAAATAGAAATTATATTAAAATCATATAATTTAAGAGGTTTAATAAATTAAATTATGTAGAAAATGATAAATTTTTGTACATGTCTAATAGAAGAAATACATGACTTTTATATACTCATTAAAATTTAGAAAATGATAAATTCTCTTAGTAAATTAATTTATATACATGTCTGTGTAGAGGTTTGTCTTAACTAATGTATTAACATCATAACTTGGCCCCCCCAAGCCAAAATTTCTGGCTCCGCCCCTGATTATTATGGCATTAACATGGAGGTGTTGTATTCAAGTCTTTTTGATTGCAGACTCTGTTCTAAGTTCTCAGCCAATAGCCACAGTATTTCATATTTTTATGTTCAGTTTTTGATTAGGTGAAAATTATCTTCAACTAGGATTCTTTGAGAATATGGTGTCAATCATAATGGATATCTCCTTGGAGTTTGTCAACGTAAACATTTGTCATGGTTTCTAACATGAGTTTGCAAAACGTTTGGAGGCAAAAGAGAGATGGTGATTTAATTAAAAAAACATAGACCAGTTGGAGGCTACAGTGTTTGCAATGATCACTGATCTTTCTAAATTCTAATGTCATCATCTCAATTTTGTACCTAGGTTTTGCTTGGTATGAATACTGGGAATATTAGGACTTGCACCAGTAAATATGTCTTCCTAGTTATGACATGGGTTTTAGCAACTTAAAGGTCCGTTTAGTTGAGAGGGTGGAAAAGTGGAAGGATAGAAAACTTTTTAGTTTAGTTGAAAATAAAGTTTGTATAAATTTACCATCATGTCCCTCTTAAATAAAACAATTAGTAATACATTATACTTTTAAAAAAAATTGTGTATAAATGAAAGTGGACATTTCAAAAAATAGCATAAGAAATCATCCAAAAGTGTTTTCTTAAAAAAATAATAAAAATAAAAATTAAGAAAAAAAAAGAAGGAAAAGAAGAAGAACCCACGACAAAACCAAAGAAAGAAAAAAGTAAAAAGAAAAAAAAAAAAACAAAAACAAAAAGCCAACGTTACAAAGGTTACAAAGGAAAAGTTAAAAAAAAAAAAAAAAAAAAAAAAAAAACCAAAAACATAAAAAAGAGGTGGGGGCAGTTTTGTCCAAATAATTTTCTTACTTTTCACTCCAATTTTCTCTTCAATTTGGAGAGATTGTATTTTGAAGGGAGATGAGAGAAAACTCGTGAGCCCCACCATTTTTCTCTCTCCCAAAATACGCTCAGAGAGAGAGGATATTATGGCACTTCATCTGGTCTTGTAAATACCAGTGACTGAAGTTTGGATTTTGGATGACTTGTCCGACTTCAACAGTGAGAGATTGAGGTGGAGTAGGAGTGCTTCTATCAAAATATCCATACAGATGTTGCCCCTTAAGATAAGGAACAATTTGAGCTTTCCACAGTAGATAGTTGTCACGGGTAAGTTTGATGGTGATGAAATAGTGGACGTGGGAGAAGGAGAAGTAGCAGTGGTGACAGTAGAAGTTGATGAAGACGAGGAAGCCATTGAAAAAAAAAAAAAAAAAAGACGTATGTCACAATAGCTCTGCTACCATGTTAAAAACAAATAACTGAAATTGTTTCCAAACCTTACCATTCATGCTTCAAGGCATTTTCACATATAGCAGAGTTTGTTACAGATTCAAAATTTAAATACAATTCGGCCTTGACTCATCTATACACAATCAGATATGCTTCTCCATATAATTTGGCCTTGACTCATCTATACAAATCAGATATGCTTCTCCCTTATCACTTAGATACAAAATTAAATACAATTCTATCTTATCCTAATCCTATCTCAACATATTTAAAAAAAAAAAAATTCCTATCTCAACACAATCCGAGATTTGTATTTTGAATACTACAGCTGTGATACATCAGTAACACTAGCTGCATATGACTTAGCTGCTATCCTTGACAACTACAGCTGTATCCTTAACAAATTCATGCTGTATCCCTTGTATGATGTAATCATCCTCACAAGTAAATGCCTCAATACCACTTGCACCTTTCTTTCATGGATATAAATAATAGATTGAGGAACCATGCTGTTTGGAATTGCTCTAGTCATTCAGAAACATTGGATGCATCCTCCACAAGCTTCCTCAACAGTCAACACCTGTGCAGATATCAATCACATCAATTGTTTAATCCTATCTATAATGTAATAATAGTCAAATGATTAAATTTACTGTGACTTTAAAATATCAAAACATGTCATGGTATCAAAGAAGCAATCCTATATTCCCATCTCCAATTAGTCCAGTAATGTTAGAAGACATACTCATTTTGCTGTCCATTGTTTGGCTAAGTGGGCTTTTTGTTGTAACAAATTTTGGCTCCTTTAAACTCTCAGAGCTCCCTGATAGTGTTATTGTAGAAGAAGCTTGAGTCGTTCAAGAGTCTTTTTTTCTGATAAAATTTTTCATTTAGGAAAAAAAAAAAAAAAAAAAAAGGTTCCATTGGAATCCTTTTACTGCTAAAGAAAAACCACACCACCACACCACTATGAAATAGAAATTTGACTTTTGATCTCACATTCTCTGCTAGCTGGGGTTGGGGTTTGCAAAAACAATTTGGAAATTTCAGCTTTGCCTTGAGGGAGGGAAAAATGAGGGTTTTGTTTTGTTATGTTAAGTTGTGAGTAATTCTAGTAACACATAAAATATCACAACTTTTGTCAAAATTATCCTACATGGTAGATTGTGACTAGCTATCTGTCACTTTCACATGGACCTACTACTTTTTCTCCACCATTCATAATCTATCACATGGTTGTGAATAATTGTGGCACAAATTATGGTGTTTTATATAGTCTTTGAATTTTTGTTAGTTTAGAAACAAGCATGCATGTGATTTTAGAAACTCAGTTTAGTTTAGTTTTATATATATATATTTGTTAGTTTAGAAACAAGCATGCATGTGATTTTAGAAACTCAGTTTAGTTTAGTTTTATATATATATATATATATATATATGTATATATATAATTTAAGACAACGCGACATCCCACACGACATCGAAATTAATATTTTAATATCACCATTAACCACGTCAAATGTTTTCATCAACTACTTATTATTTAAGTACTTAATCATGGAGACTATTTATAAAAAGAAAAAGAAAAAAGAAGGTTAAAAACTAACTTTACTTATTGACACATTTAAAACGTTAGAAACCATTCTGAAAAATGATACTAAGTAATAAGTAGTGGATGAAAATATTTGATGTGGTTATTGGTGATTTTAAATAATTGATGAGACAACATGTTTAGGTTCTCATGGTATGCTATATAAAACTAACAAGAACTTCATGTGGGTTCTTGATGGTAAACCTTATGACAGAAGATGTGATGTTTACAGCGTTGAAATTTAAATTAAATTTTATTCCAGCTTGAATGTATTTGTGCTACGGGTTTTCTCTTGGTGATTGAGTGATGCTATAGCCTATGTGTAATGATTCACTCAATACATATAAGAGGGGATGATTCATGGTCTGGAGGGCCACGTAGAGACTGGGGCACAAGTAATCAAGAGCTTTGGCAATCCCTGCCTAGGACAGCTAGGTTGTCTATTGTATAGACAGAAAGCCACAATATTATATGTAATACATGTGTTTATTATGTTATGTCTCAATAAAGTTTCTCATTATTTAGCAAAAAGAAAAAAAAAAAAGGTATGTAGTTTAGCTTAAAATTTATTAATAAGTTTCAAGAAGTACAAAATACTATTCAAATTATAACAACGTTATCATTAAAAAATTTACTATTTATTTTTTAATCATTTACTGTAATTTTTATTATGATAAAACTTGGTCTTATAAGATGTGTTCCTTTTGTGTAATTTGAGGTAGCCTTTTCTTTTAGTTTTATTATATCCATTTTAGTATTGGTTTCAATGATATTAGTAGATATTTTCTCATTTAAATTTATATACAACTTTTAATTAATCTATGCATTCCATAAATTTTATGCCGAGTTTTTTTAAAAAAAAATAATTTGATAGTTCAGAAAGGGGGGTTTGAATAATTATAAAGCACTAATTGGACTATAAATCTCTGTTGTTATTCCAGAATTTAGTTACAGGTAAAGTATTATATGCATATTTGTAAGGATTTCTTAAAGAAGTCCCAACCCAGCTCCATACAGGTTTGCACAGTCCACAAAGAGGTCATCGTTTTAAGGGCATTTTGTTTTGGGTCCAGTGGACCAGACTTATTATTAGTCCTTTGGACTTACTTAAGAGAAAGTATACGCAGTAGCAGCATGGAGATGCATTTGTGTGCGAGGCTTTTTTTAGATCTCATTTTAGATCACTACCCTCTCGTTAATAAGTTGTTCCAAAAAGCCTTAACAAGTGGATTTCTAGTAGGATCACATTGGTACGGGACTCGGGGTGAGATCTCACATGTCTGCCATTTTCGTTAATGTGTGATGTGACAAATCTTTTGCATTTGGTTTAAATAAATTGCATTTTTGTTCCTCAAATATGAGGGTAGTTTGATCTTTATTCCTTAATTTTTTAAAGGTATGATTTTGCTCCTTCAAATTTTTGAAAATGTGATAATTTAGTTCATAATTCATTCATTATCTTGTCTATTTCTAACTTGCATTTTCCCCCTTACAATGTTGGGCTGATTTGAATTTGGTTTCTTACATACGAAGTATGATTTTTTTAGTTCCTCAAATCAAACATATGATCGGTTCAATTTTGGTTTTAATGTATGAGGGCAAGCATTTCATTAGTCAATTAAACAAAGTGACTAAATTGTTACATTTAATAAAATTTGAAAGGTCAACATCAAATAAAGACCACATTTGAGGGACTAAAAATGCTATTGACCATATTTAATGAATAAAACTTACTCACGTTTTAAATTGTATTGATAAAGCTAATTAAAAATGAGAAATGCTAACATAAATAACATAATAATAGCATGGAGGTGCATTTTTTTTTTCTTATACATCAATAATTAGTGGTCGGAGAATTGAACCTTAGAAATATGATTGTTTAAGTTTTCTGTATGGAATAGAAGAAACCAGATTCGGACCAATCAGAAGGCATGCCCTTTGAACCTAATTATGACCACCTCTAAGGAGCGTAAGGAAGAATTTCAAATGCTGAACCCAGGAGTATCACGGCAACACCATAGAAAGCACACGAAATGGAGACCACCAGCGAATGATACTCTCAAAGTGAACTATGACGGAGCAATATTTCAAGACCAAGACAGAGCAGGTATTGGAGTGGTAATCCGCAACTCAGAGGGGGTTGTTATGGCTTCCCTCTCACAGCAAATACCACAGCCAACCATGGTAGCCCAAGTTGAAGCAATGGCAGCACGACGAGTTGTAGAATTTGCTGTGGAACTAGGTGTTACCCGAGCAATTATAGAAGGTGATTCAGAAACCATATGCAATGACCTCTCAAAACCGAGCCCATCTCTAGCTCTCCACGGACTTCTGATCAAGGATGCACAACAACTAGCTACTGCTTTCACAGATATCAGTTTCTCCCATGTATGTCGTCAGAGGAACATGGTAGCACATAGCTTAGCTAGGAGAGCAATTTTGAATCAAAATTTAATTGTCTGGATGGAAGAAGCGCCATAAGATATTTACCAATTTGTTCAGGCTGATTTAAGGACCTTAGATTGATTAATAAAAGTTAATGTCTTGCTTCTCAAAAAAAAAAAAAAAAAAGTTTTCTGTATGTTTAGGTACCGTTTGGATTCCACGGCTGCGTTTTCATGCTGCGTTTTGTTCTTTTTTTTTTTTTTTTTTTTTTTTGTTTTCACGCGTTTTGGAGTATTGCGGTTACTGTTCAATGAACAGTAACCGCAAATGTTGACTTTCTGCAGTGAACAGTGCATATATGCACTGTTTACGGACCCACAAATTTCATTTTTTATCAATTTTTTCATTAAAAATGGGTCCCACAGTACTATTCACACATTTAAAAATTATTTTGCTACAGTGTTTTCAGTTTTCAGTTTTCAGTTTCAGCAAAATAAGTTCAATCCAAACACACCCTTAGGAAAAAGGGGTCAAGATCCCCTCCAGTTTAAAATCCTCCATTTTTGTCCTGTTTTTGTCCTTTTTTGTCTAGATGAGTGACATGTGGCAAACAACATATCCAAAGGTTAAAAATCACCTCCCTTACCTATGAATTTTCTCTTTGTTTATTTTTTAATCTCTATTTCTCTATTTCTTTCCGTCTCTCTTTGCCCCTTTCTCTAAGTTTTTGCCCCTCTCCAACATTGTCACAGTCGCATGAGAATCAAAAGCACAAAAATCATAACTTGCCAAAGAAAAAGGGAAAAAGCAGACAATAGATGAGGAAATCCCATCAGGCCATAACCAACTCCTTTTGTTCTATTCCTTTCAATGACTCTCGTGGCCTTAGATTCAACTTAAAAAGCTCAAGAACTCAGACCCTTTTTGGTACAAGCCATGGCTTCCTCCTTTGGGTCTTGCCTTGAAGAGAGCGTGAAGAAGTAAGAGGCTGACAACCCAGTTGTTTATTCCAAAACTCGGTGCTCGTGGGTTCCGATCTTTCTCATTTGACATTTTGCTATTAGTTTTTCTTTGATTTTGCAGTGTTTGATGTAAATTGTTATGTTTTACTTTGTGGGTTTTGTTTTGTTTTGGGAAATATATAACGGGTATTCATCAAAACAAAAACAAAAACTGAAATAGATTTGTGGTGAAGGTACTCTTGAGGTGCAAGCTTTGTTCAAAAGACTTCGGTGTGTAGAGAGATGGAAGGAAAGAGGAAAGAAAGACCCAAAAACAAAGAGAAAATTCATAGTTAAGGTGAATGTTTTTTAACCTTTGGCTGTGTTGTTTGTCACATGTCACTCATCTAGACAAGAGCAGGAGAAAAATGGAGGATTTTAAACGGGAGGGGAGCTTGACCCAAGAAAAAGTGCATTGAGTACGAAATTAACAATTGAAAGCTAGCACCCTATTCGGTTATAATCTTATCCCATCTTTTTTTTTGGAGAAGCCTTATCCCATCAAATGGCAGACAAAGCATCCTCACCATTTTCATTTTTCTATGTCAAGATAAGCAAAGCACCTTTTTTTTCTTGTTCACTTTGATTGTTGCGTAAGGCAATCTAAATTCACCAAAATCTCCTATTGCCCATATGGCACCATCTAATTTGAGCAAACAAAAGTTCCTTCCTCTTGGAATCTATTTAAAATCCACTTATTTTATTTAAATTAAAATTTTTTCATAACTTTTTTATTGAAAGTACTATAAATAAAAGTAAATGTTAATTGAAATAGTATAATAAAATTCATAAATAATAAAAAGTATAATAAAATTCATAAATAGTATCAAAAATATAATAAAACTTATAAATAGTAATAAAAATAAACTAATAGTAAAATAAATTAATAAAAAATAACAAAACATTTGGTTTAAAACTTGCAAGTAGTGGTGTCACCACTTCTCATGTCTATTTCCTCGTGTACAACTACTACTTCCACCTTATCTAAAGGCAAAGACAAAAAGAAAAAGAAATCAAACAAAACGAAGAAAGCAACTTTATCGGATGATAAAGAACAAATGAATGGGAGACACTTCGCTCCAAAGAAATTTCGAGTCAGGTGTCCTTTTCCATTTTTTTCTTATAGAATGTGGATGTCTTTATGACCACATACATGCTGCTATTGGTGCTATATATCACATCATTAAATTTGTTCACGAAAAGCCAAAACTGTCCTAATTTTAACTGCGCACTAAGTGGACAATTAGTGATAATTACTTTTTTTTCCCCAAGGTTTGTATGTATGGTGCATAAAATTATTCAATGGATTTGGTGTAGTGCATCTTCCTCACAAAAAAAAACTACTAATTTATTGTAAAATAAATGGATTGAATTTAAATATATCGTTAATAATTTATTAATATATAAGACATAATAAAATAGAATCAGTACATCTTATAATAAATAAATAAGATTTAGACTCTTCTTGAGTCATTTTATGGACACAATTTTTGATATATGTTTTGTCATAACTTACTTGAATGTCTGTTAGTGATTGGATTACATTACTTACACATGAGTCTATAATTTAAATAACTTCAATCACTAATTGGCACCAAAGCAAGTTGTGATAGAGGGTATGTATAAAGGTGCGTCCTTAGACTTTTTGGACTCTTTCATGCAAGATAGCTAGAACATCCACTCATCTAAATCTTATAATAAATAAATAAGATTTAGACCCTTCCCAAGTTATTTTAAGCACACAACTTTTGGTACACATTTTGCCATAGTTTGCTTGAATATCTATTAGTAACTGAATTACATCACTTACATATGAGTCTATAATTTCAATCATTAATTGACACCCAAGCAAGTTGTGATAAATGGTGTGTGAAAAGGTGCCTCCTTAGAATTTTGGACTCTTCCATGGAAGACAGCTAGAGCATCCACTCATCATACACATAACAAAATACATAGAATATTTTATATCTCAATTCTCAAACAACAAGAAAGATTACATTTGTGACTTTATTTAAAACGAAAACTTTGGACAACTTAAGAGAGAATGTTAAGGCAGAAAGGTAGGAAGTAGGAACATAGTACGATAACGATTCATTAATTTTGGGGGGTTGGAATTTCCTACACGGCATGTGTAGGAGATTTGATGTATATCTCAACAAGGATCATCCAACTTGTTACTTGTTACTTGTTAGGGAAATGTGTCAAATTGTCAATTACTTATGCAAAACCTCGTTTCTTTTACTTCCGTCTTCTCTCTTTCGCAGGTCTTTGAGTCCTACACGTTCTTAATTGAATAAAAAAATTATGAACACAAAAAAATTTGACAAAGCTATTTACCACTGCTAATGTGATAGATTATTAGCTAGATTTAAGGGGTGGGTCTACATGAAATCAGTAAAAGTTTATCAATTTAATTATTGTGAAAGATATTGTAAATTTTTATGTATGTAGCATTGTCCTTCAAAACCAAAACCATATAAAATTTTCCGGAATTCAATAAAAGTCTATAGCATTGTTAAGAATAACAAGAAGAAAATTTTTTATTTTTAAATGGAAAACAAGAAGAACATTACTACGTTGTTATTGTATACGAAAAAACATGGTACTTCTATGCTTTCCCTTACTAATGAAAATTAAGAAAAAAAATGACAAAACCACCTCATCAATTTTGGGTTAAAATCGTTTCAGGAAAAAAAAAAAAAAAAAAAGGTTAAAAGCAAACTAATTTTCTATATTTCTAGTTTGAAATTATAAATTCATAAGTTTTAATAAATGCCTAGAGTTTTAACACGATTTTTATAATTTTGAATCCAAATATTTTTACAATATTATCATGTTTAATGCACTTGTAGCACTTTCCATCCATTGCAGTTATTAATGGAATGGGAACAAAATGTGTGAATTTTTTTTATTCATAATTCAACTGTTACTATAAGTGGGGGAGGGGGGAAGATTAGCACTATGTTTGGTTGTAGCTAGGGAAAGGGAAGAGAAAGGAAAAGAGGAAGGGAAGGGAAAGAGAGAAGAAAATATTTTCTTTTGATGTGTTTGGATATAGGAAAGAAAGGATAGAAAAGAATGTGAAAATTCTGGTGGTGTTTGGTAGAGTAGTTTGAAAATTGTTATTTGTAATTTTTTAAAATATACGTGAATGAAAAAGTATGTAAAAATGTATGTAATGTTATTTAAAATGTAAAAATATGAGTTTGAACTGACTCATCAAGGCCCTCTATCTTTCATATGTTTGGTTTGCAGAAAGAAAAATGTATGCTTTTACCTTTGTGCCCTAGTTAATGATGAGAAAATTCATATATTAGAACTCTTGTAATTTATTAAAAGTGTTAAGGGCATATTGGTCATTTAAAATATAGTGACCGTTTGGATCCAAATTATTTCTGCGTCCACGTTTTTTGAGCTGCGTTTTTCTCTTTTTTTTTTTTTTTTTGGGTTCAGCCGCAATAGTTGACTTTGTCAACTGTAAACAGTGCATCCGTGTACTATTTACGGTCCCACAAATTACACTTTTCAGTCACTTTTTTATTAAAAATGGGTCCCACAGTACTATTTACACATTTAAAAATTATTTCGCTACAGTGTTTTCAGTTTCAGCAAAAATAAGCTCAATCCAAACACACTCATAAAGTGGTGGACCCAAAAAAATATTTCTATCCCTTTGTACCATTTCCGCCCAAATTAGATGATACAAAAACTGTGGGGCCCATGAAAAAAGCACCACTCCATCAAATTTTCTTTTCCCTTTGACAACCAAAGAGTAGAAATGATCTATTTTCCTTACTTTTCCCTTCTTTTCTCTTCCATTCTCCCTTCCAAACACAGTGTAGAGCTTGAGCTCTCCTAATATAGAAGACTAGACGATACTATTGAGTTACAAGACTTTAAAAGTTGGTGTAAAAAAAAAAAAAAAAAAAAAACCTCTTAAAAGTTAGAACCATCAAGTTTGACATGGACATTTTATTAAAGTTGATGGTTTTTTAACTTCAAATTATAAGGACAAAACGGTTATTAGTTTGATTTTGACCCAAAATTCATGATGTTTATGCTTTTTTTTTTTTTTTGCTTGCTTAAAAGAATGGTTAAAGACAATTATAATGGGGGTTCTGCTACTTTTCTTTTGTTGCAGATATACATAAGTTATAATTACTTGTAAGACAATTCAGGTGACAGAAAAAAGTTGTGTGTTTTATTGAGAAAACACCTAATGATATTCTTAATCAAATCACACTCAATGTAAATAAATCATATAAAATAAAATTAGTATGATGATTAGGGATAAGGAGAAGACTCACTAACTATTGGGAAAGATTAGTCCGAATCTTCTTATTGTTATTATTATTGGACGAACAAAAAACATAATGGGGGTGGGGGGCATATTCGTAACTTTAGATGTTGTATTCCCTCTATAAATTGTTGTTTTCTATGTAAGAAGATTGGACAGTAACCACCGCCTGTTTAGCTAGTTTCTACTTTCTAGTACTCTATAAAACTGTGCTTTCGTTTCAATTTTACGCACACACTTCCAAGTTTTGCATTTAAAGTTACATAAACAGCCACGAAAAAAAAACAAACACCACCGAGTGATCACGAACAACATGGGTTCAGGAAACATGGTGGAGACGACGACAACAACAACAACAACGTCGTCGACTTTTATGTCGGATTTCATCGGAAAGTGCGGTGGCTACGTTGTCATTGACGGTGGCTTTGCGACAGAGCTGGAAAGACATGGGGCTGATCTCAACGACCCTCTTTGGAGCGCCAAGTGCCTTGTCGATTCCCCACATCTTGTCCGAAGGGTACTCTCTCTCTCTCTCTCTCATGATGTGGTTCTTAACTTCTTTGAAAAATACGAACATAGAAAATGAAAGGGAAATTTTATTTTTTAGATACTGTAAATCACACTTTTAATCTTCAAGTTTAGGGTCATTTTTATTTGGGCGGTATTTTAGTTCATTTTTATGACTAATATTTTTTGATGAATTAATATTTTTATGACTAATATGACCGTTAAGTATCAACAAAACGATATAGGTGGGTGAGAGGGAGGTCATAATTTGTTTTTTAGATATTAAATTACACTTTAACCTTTAAGTTTAGGGTTGTTTTCATTTGGATGATTCTTTAATTTATTTAGTTTATTTTAATGAGTGAAGCTAACTAGAAGTTCTATTTTGAAAACAAAATCGAACTTATGGACCAAAATAAATAAAAATTTTAATATAAAAGATGATAATTTCAAATTTTAATGGTTAAAAGTGTAATTTAGTTTATATAGACTATGACTATGAGAAGCACAAATAATATTTGCTTCCCTTTCAATTTTTGGTATGAAATGAATGCACGTCTATATTGGTTTTATTACATTTGTGGATTTTGACTTTTATTTAACGATAAAATTTTGTATTCTATTATGCATGGTAAATCCCTTTAAATCTGCTAAAATTTTCGTCCAAGTTTTTTTTTTGTTTTTTTAGAACGTTAAGAGAGTATATTTTCTGACACATATATGCAAAATTTTAATTTTTAAGACCAAAATATAATTATATTTTTAGAAAAAAAGATCATAATGTAATTCCGTGAACATCAATAGAAAGTTTGATTTGATTACATTTCCTATATTTTCTTGTCTTTCCAATCCATGTTATTAATTGTACATATATATAAATTGTCATCTAATTGCTAATTAACCTTTTGAATAGAATAAAGTTACAATGATTTTTTTTTTTTTTTACTATTTCTATTTTTTTCCCCCGGACATTTCGTGGTATCTCGCGGATTAGTCACAACACACAAGTATCATGATAAGTGATAAGCATACACGTTTGGAGGACTTTGATGCACGTGTTCTGAGAATACAATTCCTATGCTATGTGAAGATTGCATCTTGCAAGAAGTTGATTTTGTTGTTTATATATATATATATATATTTTAATTCACACATCATTACATCATTACTAAAACTACATGCAACAATTTATAACGCGAAACAAGTTATAAATCCAAACACACACCCATCCACAAGTTCATGATTTTTTTTTGTTAAACTCACACGTTATTATCAAAATTGCATATAACAATTAATAGTACGAAAGAAGTTATGAATTCAAACACGCGCACCTCACCGATGTGGGACAGCTCAATATCACTGAGCTGCTGCACTTACTTTCATTCGAATATATATATATATATATATATATATATATATATATATATAAAAGATAAGCACAGTTGTATAGTCCTGAATCTGATTCATAAAAAGAAGAAAACAAAAGGAAAGGAACACAATAATTTTTTGCCGACACTGAGGTGTCGAAAGCTATCCTGTCCTCTCCTCCTGAGTATTTATACTAAAGTGAACTGGTCTTGAACTTTCGTGACATCTGTCTCTCTCATGCAATTGAGGTTACAACTACATTTTGTTCTTTAAAACACTGTTAACATAGTGACAGGTAAGTAGGGTGAGGTTGTCTAACTTGTAATGAGTGAATAAGAAAATGAGATGATAAGGATGAAAACAAAGGGGTAAAAAAAAAAACAAAAAACAAAAAACAAAAAGAAAAGAATATTCTTATTATCCAAAATACAAACAACCATATATTACTCGGCATGTGTCACACGTCCTTATCTTAGAGTGTCAACTTTGTCGTCGATTGGCAAAAATTACATTGTGTAACATAAGTGTAGCAAAATTATAAGGTTCAATTTTCCTTCAAACGAGTTTGAAAGAATCTCTCTAACCCATTATGTAACAATTTATAAAACTGTCTTTGGTTTGTTTTAAATAAATAAGATGATTCATTAAATAAGTCATGTGATTTTATATTAAAAAAAAAAAAAAAGTAATGTGACTAAAAGTGCAAGTAATTAGTCATTTGAATCGCCATGTAATGGATCAGAGGAATTGTCCTAAATTATATTATATTTAGTGCTCTTCCAACCAAAATTATCTTCCCCTCAAATCTTTTAAGATTTTTTGACAAAATGAATAATGATCCCCTTTAATTTGTTAAAAAAAAAAGGCTAAGCTTGATTTAACAGTTGATATGCATTTTTTGTTAATGGACTTGATTGATTTAACAGGTTCATCTAGATTATCTTGATGCTGGAGCTAATATCATACTTACAGCATCTTATCAGGTAATTTTTCAGACCCCCTTTCCATGTTACTTTATTTTCACCTATAGCATTTTTTCTTATTAATTAAAGTTACCATGTTTCATATTTGGCATAGGCCACGATTCAGGGATTTGAGGCTAAAGGCTTCTCTAAGGAAGAAGCCGAAGCTTTGCTTAGGAAAAGTGTAGAAATTGCATGTGAGGCACGGGAAATTTACTATGACCGATGCACAAAAGACTCTTGGGATTTCATGGAAAATGGAAGGACTTCAAGACGTCCAATTTTGGTTGCAGCTTCTGTTGGAAGCTATGGAGCTTATCTAGCTGATGGTTCTGAGTATAGGTGTGTGAACTTGGTCTCCAGGGAGTAATTAATTTCTAAAGTTGGTCTTCATTGATATTGACATTTGCTTTATATCTAATTACAAACAATAACTCTAGTGACATAAAGATTTTCACAACTGTATGTTGTAATTGGCGCATAATAAAAGTAACGTTAACAGTGACAGCAAGTTGTGAAAAAGCACATTGCTATGTACATGAATGTGACTGATGTACATCTGTCACTTGTTATTTAATTGCATTGCTCGAATGATAATGGTAGAGATGCTTGCACATTTGACGTGTAGAACATGGATGATTGGCCATTTCTTTTAGTAGTGGACAATTGGACATGATTATATATGCCCATCTTAATTTTGGGCAAGAATTTGTTGTTAAAGCAAGTATAGTGTCCAACATGGCCAGGCATGTTGGCCAGGGTTGAATTGCATTTTCTTTTACTCTATGGAATTATATTATCTTATTGTGATACATCAACATGTCTCTATAACTTTTCTTATTCTCTGTTCACAGTGGGAACTACGGCGATGCAATCACTTTGGAAACATTGAAGGATTTTAATAGGAGAAGGGTACAGATTCTAGCCAACTCAGGTGCTGACCTGATTGCGTTTGAAACAATTCCAAATAAGCTAGAGGCAAAGGTACCATGCTAATTTGCTTTTTTACATGTGCTAGCCATTGAACCTTTCAATTTACTTACAGTATACGTCTGTCTATACTACCAGCAGATAATTCTAGCCAACTGCCTCAATTTTGTTTTCTGATTTGTGCTAGCCATCATTCTTTTCATCTGTAGTTTCGCTGGAGGTTCTCTCATGAAAGAGCACATTCATTAATTTGTTAGCTAGTTCCTTATAAAATCATATATTGAATACTATGTGAACCTCATATATACTTTGCTTACATTTGTTCTTTTTTAATTCCAAAATCAACTTGATAGCTTTAGTTTGTATCTTAATTATGCCTTTCTGATTTAACAAATTTCCTCCTTACTCAAGTGAAAATAACAAGCCATTTGTCCTTTTTTCACTTTCTTTTTGGGTCTGTGAAGAAAACAAGTCAAATGTGAATTTCATAATTTTAATTGAAACCTTAAGTGGTGGGACAAAGTCTACAGGGTTCTTGAATTGTTCCAAAATCCACAGAATTCCAATGCATTGAAAGGAATTAGTTGGCATCACACATTAATAAGGTTATAAGTCTTTCAATCATCTCATTTGTTGACAAAATTTGTAATCCAGAAATGAGGTTGTCACTCTAGTCAGAAGTCAGAATACCTATCTACATTTTTGCTATTAAAATTTAGAAAAATCTATCTTGATATTTTGATATTTTTCCTTTTTATTTTTAATTATGTGCATATGCACTAGTTCCAATATGACCTTTACCTCTGGCTGTAACACATTCATTGATTTTTCTTTATAATGCAGGCATATGCTGAGCTTCTGGAAGAAGAAGGCATAGAAATTCCAGCATGGTTTTCGTTCAATTCTAAGGATGGAATTAATGTGGTTAGTGGTGATCCTATTTCGGAGTGTGTCTCCATTGCAGATTCATGCAAGCAGGTTGTTGCTGTTGGGATCAACTGTACCCCTCCTAGATTTATCCATGGACTGATTACATCTATTCGAAAGGTACAATTTTTGGGGTTGATGCTTATTTATGAGATTACATTCTGATAGAGATTCTGTATCTACTTATTTTATCCAGAACTTTTGAAGGAATTGGGTTAGGTGCCCCTAATAATTCATTACTAAGCATATATTCCTTGTGACAAGATCTTCATGTGATCTCAGATTTTAATAATTCAAACTGCAACACACCTCTTGCAAAAAGATTCTCCAGCTTTATGGCTTATAAAATTAACAATACTCCTGCTGTTTGCCTTTGATTGTTTGTTTATTTCTTGGTTAACGTCCAAAGACTTGCAAACATTAGTTCTTCCTCCTGTTCCTTTAGGTACAGGATTTTATGCCAGTCATGCCTGCATTCTATTATTCGTTTTGCAACAATTTACTCTTATGGTCACTTCAAATTAAAAGACAAATGAAGCATTAGGGTTATAATGCTGCTGATAAATTTTACACTTATCCTGCTTAACATTTGTCATGATATATCTCTAGCTTGTCTCTTCTAGTGATCTCTCAAGTGAAGCATTAGGATTATAATTTACTGCTACTGATGAATTTCACAATTGCCTTCTTAACATTTTGAAAATTTTGAAATGATGTCTCTGGCCAACTCTTTGGCAGGTAACGAGTAAACCGGTTCTGATATATCCCAACAGCGGTGAGACTTATGATGGTCAGACCAAGCAATGGGTGGTGAGTGGCTTGCCTTACTCTATTGCTTATTGCTTTTAGGACAATCGTTTATTAATACACCATTTAGGATCACCAAGAATAATTGCATATTCACAATGTAAGGCATAGTTTAATAGAATTAGCTTATATCAATCCTTCGTTGACACTAATCTCCGGTCTTCTGAAAACACACTTGTCAATAATTTACCATTCGAGTGATGCGAGAGAGTAATTTTTATTACATAAACCTTACAAAATGATATGCCATTGTAACGGTGTAGCCTATCACAAAAAAAATACTTAAGACATATAATTATTATGTAGTTGAAGTGACACCAATCGCATTCATTGCATGCTACTTTGTAAGCCTTTTCTTTTACAAGTATGTAATTCTTAATCTTCCAAGTTGAAAAAGGGGGCATTTCTTGAAATATATACTCAATCCACCTGCTGCATGGTTTACTCTTTGATGGATGTTTGAGCTCCTAGATAGTAGGTTCTGATAATGCTTAATATTTCCTCAAAAGCACTAAAGTTAAATGATTTTCTATTGCAGAAATCAAGTGGGAATGTAGATGAAGATTTTGTATCATACATAGTCAAGTGGAGGGAGGCTGGGGCTTCTCTTTTTGGTGGGTGCTGCAGAACAACTCCCAAAACTATTAGAGGCATAGCCACGGCTCTCTCTGATAAAAACTAATTCTGTTACCACCCCAAATTTTCAAGAATGTTGAGATGTAATCTAATAATAATAAGATGGAATGGTTCTTTTGACTTGCTTCCTAGTCTCATACATCAAAGAAATAAACAACAAAATGTGGAGAATGGTTATCTGATATTCTCTCACTCTCACTCCATAAAAAATGCATGACTGGCATAAAAGAGAAGAAAGAAAAAAGACAGGCTCATTGAAGCATGATTGTTCCATTTTATGCTCCATTAATTGCCAAATGTCGCACATTCATTTTTTCTTTTCCCTCTTATAAGTAACCAAAGTTTAAATTAGCAGAGAGATTAGACACGTAACACGCTGCACTTGATAGAGCATAAAATGAAATAGAAAGAGTGGGACAACAATAATTTAATTTGTGCAGATAATCTTTCATAGAATTTCTATTAATAGATAATGAAAAGCACCTTTTCTTTGAGTGTCCTTCCACAAGACCATGACCTCTATTTAGTTTTATTGGTTTTTTGAAAGGCTGGGATAGAGGTGGGTTACGGCTAAATAACGAATTTAATCTCAAGTAGGTAAAGTGATTCTTTTTAAATCATAGGTAGGTAAGGTGTAATTAACCCAAATCACAAGTGAATTAAGTGAAATTATCCTTTTTTTATAAGTAAAATTCCATCAAAAATGCGAAAGGGTGCTACCGAAGTATACGGTATATACAAGAAAAAAGACAAGGCAATAAACAAAAAGTAAAAAAAGAAAAATTCAATATAGAATGAACTCCAGCTCAAGCTAGCTAGGAACTTTCGTAAGTCTGCGGTGGTTTTAAATTGGAGACATTTGGGGCTAACTGCATAATCAAGTGATTACACTTGCAGCTTGAAGACTACTTTTTAAATTAGTTTTTTTTTTTTTTTTTTTTGGAGAAACTTAAATTACTTGATTATATCCACTTGTCTATGATGACCTAATTATTAAATAAAATTTTAAAGAAATTATATTAAAGTTAACAAGTTAAGACTATATAGTTTTCAATAGTAAATCTAGCATGATATGAGACATGCTTAATATAAACTTATTACGCCCAATATAGACTTCATGAAGCTATGTATTGGGGTAGGAAATAATAGTGCTCCCCACTCTCGAAAGAAAAGAACTTTAATCTTTTAAATTCTAATATTCAAGAGATTTGAACTCTTAATTAAGCAACAATCATATGATAAATGAGAATAAAGCAATATGTGCCCTTGGGCATAGCATAAATTGCTTAGCCTATCAAGGTTGAATGCTCCTAGATTATTTGGCCACTGGTTTTGGACATGGGGTTAGTTGCTCTTAGATTTTACTGGACTGAGGTGAGTCCAAATGGCTCTTCTTTAGAAAAGTTTCCTATGTTATATATATATATATATATATATATATATATATATATATATAAACAATAAAGCAATATTTATATTATAGATACAATACAAATTTGTAATTTATATTCATTTTTTAGGTATAAAAAGTTCTCAATATTTTATGATGATTTCTTACTGATCTTTATACAATCTTATATGAAAGAATGACATCTAATTAAAGCTTATAATGTTCCAAAGTCCAAAAGATAAATTGATTTAAGAACCTTCATTTGGTGTTAGTTTACCCCCTTCTCAAAAAGCATGAAATTGTTTGCTACCAACTATTTTAAGCAAACACATATACATGCATGCATATATGCACATGTATACACGAGTGAGTATTAGTATTGGTAGTGCTAAAAAGTTAAATTGCTATATTTAGCACCACAAACTACAAAATTGGGGTTGCATTGATGGAGCCAAAGCAATAATTTTTTGCTGCTACGCTACAGTGCACAACTATCTTTGTTGGTGCACTGTAGCTCAAATATATAAAAATGAATAAATAAATAAATTATATTTATCCTGTAGGTTAGATTATTTATTGTGTTTACACTGTGAATATATTAGTTTATTATAGTAGATATATTATTTTATTATGTTGAAAACTAAAATAAAATCACTAATATTTGGTGTTTTGTAAAGTGAAGTGGTAAAATGAATAAAATAGTTTTTTGTGGTACCAAATTGCTAAATTTTTGACACCATCAATGCTAATGCTATGTGTATGCCTACATGAATGTTTTTAATTGTATTTTGATACAGTCTGGTTCCCGAAGCAAATACCCCTGACTTCGCCCTTGAGTATATTAACACGAACAATTTGTCCAAAATGGTAGAAGCACGAAACTCTCTAACTTTAGAATATTAGAATCGAACTGAATAAAAGCATTTGGATCATGTGATTGCTGCTTTATAATATTTATAGCAATCACCTTAATACGACCATTGCATCAATTGTAATTCTTTAACTTCTCTATGTAAAAAAAGTCAAATTTTCTCTTCTTTGAGTTCGTGTTTGTGGTTCATATGTATTTCACATATATATAATTGCATTACCAAGATCCTAGATTTGGTTAGTTCCAACCAAACTGCATTCACAAGAGACACAAATATATCTGAGAATATTCTGTTGGCTCATGAGTTGGTGAAACACTACAATAGAAGTAAAGGTGTGGCCAGATGTGCAATCAAGGCAGATTTGAAGAAGGATTATGATTTTTTTAGATTGGAACTTCATCTTTATGTGCCTCATATCAGCTGGAATTCCCCCAAGGTTTGCCAATTGGTAAAAGAATGTATAACTACTCAATATTCTATCACTCTCAATGGCTCTTTAGTGGGGTATTTTCATGAGGCAAAGGTCTAAGACAAGGAGATCCACTATCCTCCAATCTATAAGGAATGAGGAGCAAATTATCAAAGACATCAAGAAGGATGTGAAAGGTTGAGAACAAAAGAGGTCTTGGTGACACTGTACTTAAAAAGGAGTCTATGCCGCAAATGGGGCATTAGCCCGTTTGTACTAAGAACATTGCTCAATTTTTCTGTGTCACTGCCCTCTGGGGTTTATGTTTGTTTCTCAATTTGTTTTGAATAAAATTCTTTAAGGTTACAACATGTGCAGGTGGCTCTGGCTTCCTCAAATCTATCATGTGGGGTTGTATGATGGTGGAATAAAAGAGAGGAGGCATTTTTTGTGCTATAAGAAGAGCTCAGATAGGGAGTTGCAAGAAAATTAAAATTTCTGTGCAAAAATTTGCAATCTTGATGCAGCTCGTGCTTCTTCTGGTTTTGAGTTATACATATTACTGTATGATTGCTTTCTTTGTCAACGATTCTACCTATTCATTAAGATAAATAGATAAGTAAATAAATATATTCTCTGCTGGATTTATTCTAGAAATTAAATTGTTCACAAATATATGTACAGATTCCTTTGTATTCATTATTTATCATCAAATTTTTTTCACGTTAAATTCTTGCTATTTCAAGCAAAATCCATGTGCAAGCAATGAAAACTTTTTAAACTCTTGTAACATGTATGGGAAATTTTTTTCTCAAAATATCTCTGATTTCAGTATTGAAACCTCCTAGGTCGGTATCATATCCGTACCACCCCAACATTTTTAGTTAGCTCAATTGTACTCAACAAATTGATCCACTCCTACATCAACAATTGATATAGGGAGCATGACATTGCAAGATATGTTCCATTGAAAATTGGATGTTGGTTTTTGTCAGTTCAATGGTTTGTTTGTTTTAGTTTAAAATCTCATCTCATTTTGATTGCCGACTTAGTTAAAACATTTTTAAAAAATTAAAAAAAGAAAAAAAAAAAAAGATTCAAAAGCACAATTTCGTCAACCAATATATAAATAGAGGGAGCCAATTCAAGAACTTTCAGTTTAGTTAGTTAGCACCCAACACCATAATGAACACTATGGCTGTAACCCTTCTTCCACTGTCTCCTCTGGTCTCAGCCACTCCAACCTTCATAACTCCCACCAACCAAAATGACCCCAAGACCACATCCAAAGACCCCTCTCCAACTGGGTCTTTCCAGAATTGCAAATCCATCAAAGAACTCAAGCAAGTACAGTCACTTTTCACAAAGAAAGGCCTCACTCATAGTCCCTCTACTGTGTCCAAGCTAATTGCTGCGTGTGCCCAAATGGGCACTCTTGAAAGCTTAGATTATGCTCAAAAGGCATTCAAACTTTATAGAGAAGATGAGGGGAGTATTGGGTCTTTGTTCATGTACAATTCTTTGATTAGAGGTTACTCTTCAGCTGGGTTTGGTGATGCAGCTATCTTGCTTTATATTGAAATGGTGATTGCGGGTATTGTGCCTGATAAGTTCACGTTTCCTTTTGTACTAAGCGCGTGTGCGAAGATTGTTGGGTTTTGTGAGGGAATTCAAGTTCATGGAGTAGTTGTTAAGATGGGTTTAGAGGAAGATGTGTTTATTAGTAATTCTTTGATTCATTTGTATGCAGAGTGTGGGAAGATGGAGTATGCACGGAAGGTGTTTGATGGGATGCTTGAGAGAAATGTTGTGTCGTGGACTAGTTTGATTTGTGGTTATGCTAGGAGGGATTGTCCAGAGGATGCAGTGTCTTTGTTTTTTGAAATGGTGGAGACGGGTATTACACCCAATTCGATTACGATGGTGTGTGTGATTTCGGCTTGTGCAAAGTTGAAGGATCTTGAATTGGGTGAGAAGGTAAGTGCTTATGTGGGTGAGGAAGGAGTAAAGTGTAACACGCTTATGGTGAATGCGCTTGTTGATATGTACATGAAATGTGGAGCTATTGGTAGTGCAAAGAGGCTTTTCGATGAATGTGTTGATAGGAATTTGGTTCTATGCAATACTATCATGTCAAATTATGTGCGGCAAGGACTTGTGAGAGATGCTCTTGCTGTTTTTGGTGAGATGCTGCAACAGGGACCACGACCAGACAGAGTTACAATGTTATCAGCAATCTCAGCATGTGCACAATTAGGCGATCTTCTATTTGGAAAGCAGTGCCATGGTTATGTTTTAAGAAATGGACTAGAAAGTTGGGATAACATTTCTAATGCCATGATAGACATGTACATGAAGTGTGCTAAACAAGAAATGGCTCAGAGAGTTTTTAACTGTATGTCAAAGAAGACTTTGGTGTCATGGAACTCATTGATTGCAGGTTTAATAGGAAATGATAATGTAGAGTCAGCTTGGGAAATTTTCAATGAAATGCCAGAGAATGATCTTGTGTCCTGGAACACAATGGTAAATGCTTTGGTCCAAGAGAGCATGTTTGAGGAGGCAATTGAACTTTTCCGAGAGATGCAGAATGAAGGGATTAAAGCAGATAGGGTGACAATGGTGGGCGTTGCATCTGCTTGTGGGTATTTAGGAGCTCTTGATCTTGCGAAGTGGATCCTTACCTACATTGAAAAGAATAATATTCACTGTGACATGCGGCTTGGCACAGCCTTGGTTGACATGTTTGCCAGGTGTGGTGACACTCAAAGTGCAATACAAATTTTCAATAAGATGGCAAAAAGAGATGTTTCTGCTTGGACTGCAGCCATTGGAGCAATGGCAATGGAGGGAAATGGGGAACGAGCTGTGGAGCTTTTCAATGAGATGCTTAGGCAAGGGGTGAAACCCGATGAGGTAGTCTTTGTGGCACTACTGACGGCATGCAGCCGTTGCAGGTTTGTGGATCAAGGGTGGCATCTTTTCAGGTCAATGAAGGAAATCCATGGAATCTACCCTCAGATTGTCCATTATGGGTGCATGGTTGATTTACTTGGCAGAGCTGGGTTGTTGGAAGAAGCTATTGATCTCATAAAGAGCATGCCCATGGAACCTAATGATGTGATTTGGGGGTCTGTTTTAGCTGCTTGCCGTACACATAAAAACGTCAAATTGGCAGCACATGCAGCTGAAAGGATAACTGAATTGGCTCCTGATAGGACAGGGATTCATGCGCTTCTCTCAAACATATATGCATCTGCTGGGAAATGGAATGAAGTTGCAAAAGTGAGGTTACAATTGAAAGAAAAAGGCATCCATAAAGTGCCTGGATCAAGTTCAATGCAGGTTAATGGCATAATCCATGAGTTCACCTCTGGTGATGAATCACACCCAGAAAAGGCCCACATTGCAATGATGCTACAAGAAATAAACTGCAGACTCAAGGATGCAGGCCATGTTCCTGATTTAACCAATGTAATGCTTGATGTTGATGAGCATGAGAAAGAGTACTTGCTCAGCCAACATAGTGAGAAATTAGCCATAGCTTTTGGTCTGATCAGTACAGGTCATGGAACGCCAATTCGTGTTGTTAAGAATCTCCGTATATGTGCTGATTGCCACTCGTTTTCCAAATTCGTATCAAGAATATATGAAAGGGAAATTATTGTCCGAGACAATAGCAGGTTTCACTTTTTTCGGCAAGGGAATTGTTCTTGTTGTGATTATTGGTAGTGGAACTTTACAAAAAGAAAGAAAGAAAGAAAATGATTCATTTGTACTTAAAAACTCAGTATAATAAATATATTTGTTAATAATGTCAAAAAAAAATTGACCCAACTATGTATCAGTTTAATTCCAATTGTTTGCAGCAAAGAATGACCATTGCAATTTTAAACTCCGACCAAGAGAACATTGTTCGATATAAAATAAACAAATCAAGAATAAATGAGAGTGAGCAGACATTCTTCCAACAGCAACTTATGTCAAAAGTAAACAATTATGGCAGAGGGGGAAAATAGAATGCATAAACAAGAGAAAAGCTCTCTTTCATACTGAATTTATTAGATACAGGTCCTGATCAAATCTAACAGATGTAGATGACATTTTACA
Organism: Quercus parvula; assembly: GCA_030820535.1. Lineage (NCBI taxonomy): Eukaryota > Viridiplantae > Streptophyta > Magnoliopsida > Fagales > Fagaceae > Quercus > Quercus parvula. Next base: position 1,189,475 of record JAUAME010000009.1, read on the forward strand.
GAATCAGCGCAAAGGCCAGTGAAAACTGAAGGGCCTGGCCTTTCGGTATATGGTTCATAATTTTGGGAAAATGGAATCAATAAAAGTATGGTGCAATGGGTCTGAAAGCCAAAGTTTGGCTAAATGAAGATGAGATGAGGTGTGCCGGTGGACTTCTTCAATAAGCCAGATGGTGGCTTCAGCTTTACAAGGGTGAACTAAGGTATCCAAAGGCTTACATTCATCCTCACTGCCAATCCTCAATTGATCCCACTGTTTTAGGAGAATATTGGTGAGGTAGTGCAAAGGCTGATTATATAACTGCTTAATGGATTTGCCTAATCCCATCCATGTGGTAAAAGGAATAACAGAGCCACGGTGTGTTGGAATTGGGATATGCTTCATGTATTCCTGATACATTTCTGCACTTTTGATTAACGCGTCTGCGACATGAAAAAAAGAATGTTTATGAAATAAAGGCATTTGTGCAAATGAGATCAATGCTAAGGACTCATGAAGGTAAAACAGAGATACAATGAAAGATGGGAACTAATCTACATTGCAATTTGAAAAATGGGGTCCACAATTGTTATGAACCAGAGAAAGCTTCTAAGAGGTTCCTACATGCTGAGACCTAAGCATAATATGTCAACAAAAGCTAGCACAACTCAAACAAACAACATAATAACTTGAATTTTTTTTTTTTCACCTTGATCGGCATGCAAGATTCAGGTATCAAATATTTCCCATTTGTTTCATCCAACTTGCAGAATCTCAAAATGATCTAGCAGAGAACATGTGCATATGACATGACTAGAAATATAAGGAGAATCGGCCTTTTTACAAGGAAAGCAGCTTCTGAACAACGGGGGGAGCAAGAAACTTAACATAAATTTCTTTGGAGCTACAAAGTGTTTTCATGATGATAACAGAAATGTTAAAAAAATTTACATTAGTTGTCCCAAAATATAGTATTCACTATCATCATATATGATAGATTCTTTAGATTCTCATACTACAAAGGTTAAAATAGAAAGCAACTTACTTATGAGTCACTCTGCTGCAAAATCAATGGACAAGCAAAACTAATAGCTAGTTAATCTTAATCAACTGAGTCTGTCATGCTGAAACTGCTTCACCATAAAACCCATTTTGTAGAACAAATAGCATTGAAACACCATGTTATGGCCCACTGAGATATTTGCATAATTATGCTTCATTTATGTTGGATATGTTAAATAAATGAAAAATATAAGTTACAAACTCCATTTATTCAATGCAGATTGATGTTAGGTGATTATAATTAGTGAAATTTAGACAGATAAAAAGGGCTATTTTTAAAACAGAGGAGAGGCATACCTGGTTTCAACTGAATTGGTAGTTCGTAAAAGGTTATTCTAAAAAGAACCCAGACTAAGGTTCCTTCTATAATATGAATTGATATGAAGTATACTAATACCTTCATATGATAATTCTTTGCCATTGTACTTGTCATCGATTGGCTGCTTGCTGTCACACTCATCATCAACTGGCTGCTTTCCATCACACCCATCCATCTCTGAGTCTGAGGAAGAAGAATCATCTGATGATATAACATCAATTTGCTCATTCCATGGCAATGACCTCTTCATGGTATAGAGAATGTATCCTGAAGAAGATAAACCACCAACTATTCATCCATGTCAATGAAACCAAGAGAGCTTAAATACGGTAATGCAAAAAAGTTCAATGCTCTTAGATGGATCAAAGTAACTTCTTTTAGTGTGACAAGAAGCATGCTACCCACATAAAAATGCAGAAAGAAGAAGAAACATTAAATACTGCACATATTAACACAGAAAGTTCTGGTACTGTTTTAAACCATAAAGCTTTATAACAATAAAATGAACAAATGCAAAAGAAATCAAACAGGGCGAACGCTTTTAGAAAAACTTTTTACATCTATTCATTACTTCATCAGCTAAGCGATAGATATAGATAAATTAGTGTCACTATTAATTTGGATAAATGTCAATGCCTTCAAATCAGATTCAAATCATGGTTTTTATATTATTTTATTTGGATGAACAATACTTTTTCCTTTTGCTTCAAGACTACAAATGTCATACAAGTGAAGACTTGAATTGATGTTTCACACCATTAACCACTGATTCTCTTAAAAGCTTTGATGGCCAAAGTTAATCCATAAATAAACCTAAACACACAATTAAATTGCCTTCATAAAAGAACTATGACAACGAAACAAAAGGTCATGCAGTAATTAACAAGGCACAAAATAAACTAATAGCAATCACTAATCTTTTTTTTTTTTTTTTTTTTTTGGAGAATACTAAGTATTTTTATCGCACACGGGGAGAGGAGATAAGATTTTTTTAAAAAAACTTACAGTGGTGAATATCCAAAATTGCCAAACAATCACTAATCTAAGTACTCTCAAACTAAACTTTAATTCTGCTGAGTACATATAGCAAAATATTTAAATGGGTCGCTCTAAAAAACCATTTTAGGCTCTGCTATTTCCATATCTTCAAAGCAGGTCTGTCTTCCAATACCCAGCAAAGCTCTTTCTTTTCTCTTTTTTTAAATTTATTCTTTCCCCTTTATCTCTGGTGAGAACAAAAAATCCAACCACACATCTGCTTTTCCAGTTTGCATGTCAATCTAAAACAAGTTGTTATGCACAAAAGATACCCATTTGATTATAGACACTTTACAACATGCACAAAAAACACCCATTTACTCCAGAATCATTCTTGCTTCTAAATTTGTTTATATTTCCAAAACTTCTTAATTTTCCAATCATGGGTCTAAATCAAAATTTCAAAAAAACAAGAGACCACAGCAGTTGGTGACAAATTCAGAAAAAGAAAAAGAAATTTGGGTCATCATGATTTTGCAGAAATTGAAACACTGTTTTAAGTAACAAAGAGAAGAAAATCAGTAAAGAGGGAAAAAGGACTTACCTTTGAACGGCAAATATTACTCTTCAGGGAAATGTGATTTTAGCCTTTGCTGGTTTTGATTTTACCAAAGTGGGTCCATTTGCCGATAGAGTGAGTGAGTGAGAGTGAGAGAGAGGTGACTGTAAAAGAAGCGTGGACCTTTTATAGGGGACAGGCAAGGCCCAACCAGTCAGTCTCGGACCTCATATGCTCATGCCAAATTTTTTGCTTTATTCAGAAAGAAAGTATTACGAGGTCCAATTAGAAATTTTTTTTTATCAAATTTTAGGTCCAATTATAATCAGTTTTTTTTTTTGGTTACAGAATAATATTTATTTTGAACTCCAAAACATAATAGCATTCCCACCCTATAATTTCATCATATTTTATTTTACTATCTCAAAAAACTATTTTATCAATTATACAAAATCATTTTATAATATACTCAACATCCCAACTTTTATTTTACCATACTACACATTAAAATAATATATCTACATAGTAAAATAATATATTCTAAAGAGAGAGAAAACGAGACAATGGAGAGAGGAGGCAAATTTTTGTAGATAGAATAAAATAATAATTTTTGGATTTAGAATGTTGCTACAGTACCATCGCAAATTTTGCGATGGTACTGTAGCAGTATTGCAATTTTTTTAAGGATACTAGACCAATACAAGGCCAAATGCTGAGGCCTTTTAGTGCTTAATGCTAAAATTTGCTTACATATGTCATTTGCAAGGCCAATTGTGAATGCTCTAAAAGAATAATATTTATTTAAATGTAAATAAATTGGAAAAAGTACTTCCCTTTATATTTCACAATTCCCTTTTTAACTTCAAAACTGAACAATTTTCCACTTATTATGTTTAGAAAATGATCAAATAGCCAAATATACACTACATCATACCCTATATGTTAAACCTTAATGAAATAGTTTGATTTTAAAAATATTTTATTGTGTAATGACTAAAATACTCAACTAATAATTAAATCTCAAAAATACCCAGAAGAACCTTGGGCTGAGGAGGTGACAACTATGGAAGAGGTTCCTTTAAGGGAACCCACAGGGGTCTAAAGGATAGAGGACTCTACCTTAGTTTTCACTCTGATCTTTGGGATGGGAGGATGGCTGACCTCATTTCCAACAGCAGAAGGGTCTACTTCCTCAGGACCTTCAGAAATAACAAGCTGCTTGCGAGTTGAAGCAGTCTTCCTCCTTTTGGTACCACAACCAACTTCAGTATCCTCGACACTCCCCTCAACTTCAGACTTCTTGATAGCCTCCTTTTTTATCTTCTTCTCCTTGCCCTTACCTACAGGAGTTGCGGCACCAATTTCCTTAAACAACCCTTTTTTAATAGGCACACTAGAAGAAGAGCCCACAATCAGGTCACACATTAGCTAAGAGGCAAGGAAGTCATTGGCATAGGACACCCAACCACCCCCTAGAATCGTGCCACTCCACAAATCTTGTTTTGCTGCTTATTACAACAGATACAATGCTAGCAGTAGGAAGGGCCAAGCGTTTGTTATAAGATGGGGCAGAGAAGATATCAGGGTTGAGAACTCTTCCAATCTTACCTGAGCCAACGAAGTCCGAGAAAGATTTTTGAACCCTTCTCCAGTAACCAATAAAGCCACTAGAAGCAAAAACTCCTCGCTGAGAACTTGGTACCACGAATTGGGGGCTCTTTCATGACCAATAAGAAAAGGCTTGAACCCTTAAAAGCGGATCCAAAGATGGGAGGGAAGGCACCACCTCTTTGAATACCGGTGAGATATCCTGGTCGAAACCAAACTGTCTAAGCACTCAATGTGTGGAATAGTAAGTGTACTTCGTACCACTCGATGAAGGTATTGGAAGCCATGAGGGACTAGTATAGGCCAAGTATGCCAAGCTGCTTTCGTCTCCTTGGCGAAGGTCAAAAGTGTGCCCTGGAGAGTTAAGGAAGGAAGACAAAATGGAATCACATGCAAATCCGGGACTAAACTCCAAGGGGAAAACACCAACTTAAATGCCCTACCTGGTCGAATAATTCTATCAGATTGAGGCTACCACCTTTCAAGTTAGACCAGCAAAAGATAATAGGGTGGTCATCAGTAGAGCTGCCACCTATGTTTTAAAAATCGGACTAAACTGGCCAGTTCAACCTGGAATCGGACCTTAATCCGGTCTGGTTATTAGTTAAAATTGGAAATGAAAGAAAAACCGGATAAATAGTACAAACTATCGATTCAACTAGCATAATCGGAAACCGATGCTGTTAAACCAGTTTTAGAACTTCTTCATAAATACTTCAGCTGTTGTGTTTTTTAACCTAAAAATAAAAATAAAAATAAAAAGAGAGATCTTGTTTCAGATTTAAGAAAAGAGGTTTTGATTTTGAAAATGCACTCCCAAGTATGAAGTGGTGAAGCCTAACTGCCTAAGACACTCACAGTGACCCAAAAATATCAGATTTACTTTACTTACCTTTTGCTCAAAAGAAAAAAAAATTAGATTTATTATATTTGTCTTGAGGAAGACTCGAAGAACCAAAGATAAGCAGATTTGTAATGATCTACTACTTCAATTGAGGCTTTTAAAAAAAAAAAACTAATCTTGCCTCTTTCACATGCAAATATTCACTTCAAGGGAGTTTTATGATGAGTCATTGGAGGATGGGCATCCTGTGACAATGTTGAAGACTCAGTATCGAATGCACATATTCACGAGAGAGAGAGAGAAGAAAAAGCAAAAAGTGAGATGGGAAAATGTAAAGAAGTGCTAAAACTTGAACCAAACATCTGGCAGTGGTTGTACAAATTTCAAGATTTCAAAATGTGTGGTAGTTGGAATATTAATGGGTAGAATGTGTAGAGGGAAAAAAATATCAAGTGGGAAATGATATTACTACCCATTGGTGCATTTACTTTTTGCTATTGGAAAGGTTAAAAAAAAAACTAAAATATTTTATAGTGGGCTTGTGGGTTGTGGGTGCTTGTATATGTTTTTTTGTTTTTGTTTTGGTTGAATTGTGTTGAGTAGTGTCTAAAAGTTAGTAAACTAAAGTTTAATGTTTTACTATTATTTAATTTTTTAGTTAAAATGACCAAGTATAAAATTATTTATTTATTTATTTATTTTTATAATTATTAATTAAATTTATGATGTCATCGGTTCGACCATCAATTGGATCCCGGTCCAACCAGAAAACCGGTAACTAGTCCCTTTTTCGGTTCTTTCACTATACCGGTTTTTAAAACCATGGCTGCCACACAGGCCCTTGATCACATTCGGGGATCCTTGAAACTTATCTTTCAAATACTTCAGGTTCTTGCACTTCGCTAAAGTAACAGAAAAGTGGTCCCACATAAACACCTGAAGAATAGCACAGTGCAGGGACGAAGTTATGGTGTAACAGGAATTGCCTTCAATCTCGTCATCGTGAAATAAATCCAACTGAGAGTAAACGTGGCCTAAAAACATGGGGGCTAGAGGATACTGAGTGCCCCTGGCCAACTTAATAGCAAAAGGGAAAAATGTGGACTTAATCCCATATCCAGGAAACTCACTGAAGAAAAACTTACTCAACCATAGTGCCAGGAACCCAGCTCGCCTAACTGTCTTATCTTTTTCTTGAGAAAGGGTTGCTACCCATTTGCCCATCTTAGCTGGCTTGCCTCCAGAAGAAGCGGTACGCCCACCAAAAAGCTTGAAGAGTCAATCCTCAACCTTGAGGTCCTCGCCAGAGAGCTAGATATCAAAGCGGTTTTCATCACCAAACACTGGGAGGAGGAAATTATTGACAACATCCTCCAAGGTAATGGTGAGTTCACCGATGGAAAAAAAGAACGAATGAAGAAAGGGAGACCAACAGCACACCAAATGTCTAAGGCCTTTAGCATCCCTGAAACCTTCAAGATTCCTAGAGATCGCCATAGACTTCAGGATCCTAGCGCGCTCCAAACAATTAACAAATTCACCATCAGACAGCTCTTTGTCTACCTAACTAGACCAACCAGTAATTTTTCCCGGGACGAAATCAAAAAAGATAAGAATTGCCTTTCAAGATCTTTGCTTGATTTGAAGGTCCAAACTTTCCCTTGGATCTGGAATCTGAGTAGAGCTAGCAAATCTGGGCTAACATGAAAACACCCAGGAATGTGGGGAAGAAGGAGCCTCACCATGAAAGACTTGAGGGAAAAACAAATTGGGAGTGTACCAGGGGTCTCGTAAAAGGAAGGTTAGACGATTTGAAACTTCCTGCACCTCGCCCTGCGCTGACCCTACTGAAGAACCTTTGCCTTCAGAGGGGGTGGGAGAACGCTCTCTCCTTTTTCGTTAGGAAGAAGAGGAAGCCATAGAAGGACAGTACAACAGAAGAGAAAGGGAGTTTAGAACAAGAGAAAGCAATAAAGGAAGGAGCAGAAAGAAAGGAGATGAGTTGGGAAGATCTTTGAAAGTGAAAGGATGGCTTGAAGTAACTGCAATAATGGCGTAGAAACAAGTTGAAGAAGACGAAGTATGGAAAAACACGCCAGTTGCCACAATTCAATTTTACAAGAAAATTTATTGTTAGTTATTAACGAGAGTTATGGGAAACGTAAAAAGAGGAGGAGGAAGTTTATGCAAACACTTGACTGCCACATTCCGTGAAAAGAGGGGGGAGTTACAAGAGGAGTGGAATACGTGGGGAAGTACATTAGAGGGCAATGTAACGGAGCAAGGTTCCATAATAAAAAGGAGAAGGGATCCCGAGGGTGGTAGAAACACCAATTGCAGATCCTTGCAAAACCCAAGAATCTCGTCTACTCACGCCTGGGCTGCAGGCAACACACGAGTTTACGGGGCTAAATGTTGAGGTCCAAAATATCACAATATTGCATCAAGGTCCAAAATGATACAAAATTGAAATTTGAGAACCATTTGGGCTTTCAAGGAAGGGGTAAGGCCTAAACTCGCTAATTAAGAACTGCTTAAAATAAGTAGGAAGGGGCCCAAATCCATGAATGGGTAAGTTTTGAGCCTTATGAAATAAAGAAAAAAGGAAGCTCAGCCCAGCCCTTAAGAGAGAAAATTGCTGGGGAACTCAGAAAGAAAGCTAAACCAGGATACCTGAGAATTCCTAGAAACCTGGGATTCTCGGGATATGCAGCAGGAAACCAGCTGGGATTGAGACAACTCAAGGGAGCATACCCATGAACATAAAGAACGAGGATGGATATGTCTCATTAGCCGCCCAATGATGTAGAAAGAGACAGATGACTTAGGAATTAACACTTCATGAAAAGAAGCCTGGTGCCTTGGGGAATGTAGGGAAATGGATTATGAAGGAAGGTGGCTGGGGATCTTTCAGCCTGATAGAGAGAAATCTTCCCATTTAGAGAAAATGATAAAAGGTAAAGTAGCCAAAAGGTAGGTCTAAAAAGTAGTATCTAGAAGTTTTAAGAAAAGAGGATTGAAAGTCAGTCCTTAGGACCTCCCAAAAGAGGAAGGTTAGTTAGGGACTTTTGGAGGGGGAACCTCAAAAGGGGAAATGATGAGAAAATAAGGAAGGGACTAGCCATTAATGTTGCTGACACAACATTGGTTCTGGCACCCAGGACAATAAATGGAATGAAGCAATGATACACCAAAAATCCTAAGAGAGGACTATAAAAGGAGAGGGAGCCAACAGTAAAAAACCATTCAACAATAGTGAATCAAAGAGAAAAGATCCTTTAAAAAACTCTTTTAGAATTCAAAAAGGGGGAAAAGAGGGAAAACTTCGTGAGGGATCCTGAGATAGACAATAGAGGATACACTTGGATTCAAAAGGATTCAAATCTCACAAGTCTTAGAAGCCTGAAGGAGCTATCTAAGTCTGTGACTTTTGAACTTATTTGGACCTTGTAACATTACCTAGAGTGAAAAAGACATAATGTATTAGAAACTCAAGAAATAATGAAGCATTATTCATCATTTTGAGGATCCCTAACGTTTTATTTACCTTTACTATTCCTTTACTGTTCTTTACTTTACTATATGTATATATTTGCATGTATGAGTATGTATGTGTTGTAAGATCCATGTTTTGTGCACAACTTGATTCGTAATCAATCCAATATAGCTGCGGTGAACCAAGCTTAGTCCACCAAACAACAAGTATAAGGCCCAGGATCCTTATTTCTATTTGAGCCTAGGTACTATTCAAAATAAGAACGCACAACATCATTTATTATTTTCTATTTTTTCTTCAAAATTTTATCTTTTTAATTTCAGCTAACCAAACATGTTTTTTGGTTTCAAAAGTACAAGAATATTTTTTTTATATTCTCAAAAACAAGTTTTTAAAAATAGAAAATAAAAACTATTACCAAACATAACCTAAACTTTTAAATTTTAGAATAAATGACTAATGAGTATTCATTAGATACCTGTTGAGGGTCTTTTTTTGAGAAAAACCAAATGTAAGAAAGGAAGCCAAACTCAGCAACACAGGGAAGTTGGCAAGAGACAGAGAACAAAAAAACTATTAAGCCCAAGCGGCAGGAATAATGGATCACAGGTCCATGGAATAAGTAAATGGGCCTTGAGAAAGCAAATGAGCTCAAAAGAGTCCGGAAAGAGAGAAATAGTGAGTAGCAAACCCATGGGCAGTGTGTGATGTGAAAAAAAGTAAGAATGGGCCGCGGCAGGCTCAAAGCAATGCAAGCAAAGAGAGTAGGGGATTGATGGTAGGCTCAAGAACCTCAAGGATGAGTATGAAGTAATTGGGCTCGGGAAGCCCAATGAAGTCAGTAAAAGCCCATGAGAATACAAAGTTAGTAAAAGAGCTAAGGAAGCCCAAGGCAAACAAATGGGCCAAGGATGCCCAAGGGAAAAAGGGACACATGAGCCCATAGGTAAGAAAGCCCATGGTCGTGTTAAGCCATTGGGGAAAGAATACACTGCAGGTCCAAAAGGGTTCGGCATGATTAAGTCATTACAGCAGGAATGACAGGACAATATGACAGAACATGATGGCAATCAAGAAATGGGCTGGAAGAAATGTAAAGCCCAGTATCAAAGGGAGCCCAACCCCTAAGGTGGGCAGAGAATTATGAAACAGCTCACGAAAAAGGATGAAGAAAAGCAGCAGACCGTGCAAGCAAGCCTCCAAGCCGCAACAGACGCATGAGCGACAAGTAGATCTTGGACATACGTGAAGGGAGAGCACGCGTGAAGCCCAGACACCACCAGCCTGTACCCAGCCAATATGGGACTTGGTGGGGTCATGGGTCAGAGGTAAGGGGGTATGGTTTGGTGGTGGAGAGAAGGGAAGAGACCTATTTTGCGGCTCCTGCCCAAGCTCTTTTGGGAGGTACATCCTGCTGGGATGACAGACCACCCAAAAGAGGCAAGGTTGAGGGAGGAACCGTTAGGTGCATGCCATGAGGGTTAGAGAGAGAAACACCTACATCGTGGTAGGAAAAAGCGCCACGGCAGACCAATAAATAAAACAGTTTTTTTTTTTTTTGTCTGGAGCTGGGAAGGGTGATGCAAACGAACCAGTGGTGGTCGGCAAGTACACCTAGACCAGACAAAGGTGGTTAAAGGATAAAATAGTAAAATCTGGTCACGGCATATGCTATAAGAAGACCTCTACTATGCCTAGAACAAGGGTCGAAAAACAGGGGAAGAAGACGAAAGAAAAATAGAGTAGAAAGAAAGTAAGAAAGCAAGGAAAAAGAAAAAGATAAGAAAGAAAACAAAAAAACAAAAGAGAGATAATACAGTGGACATGCACCAGTAGGTCGATTTCCTTCTCTCCCCTTCAAAATCTTACCCTCTTCCAAAAGGGAAAAGAAAGTTTTTCTGTTGGAACATTAACCATTTAGGTCCGATTCCCTCAAAACCATTAATCCCCACGGCAGGATCTCTTTCCTAGGAGATTAACTGCATTGAGAGGAAGCGTTCTTCCTCTTTGGTTTCTTCTCTTCTCCTACGGACCAAATTTGACTTGTTTTATATGTTCTTCTTGACTAACTCTTACTGTCACTTACCCTTCTATCTTCTTTGTAAAAGTCACCATCATTATTGTAATTATGTTTCATTAGTAAGGATTATCCGGTCATTTTCTATCACAAAAAGGACAGAAGACTCTTTTTTTTTATTATTATTATGTTTGCCTGCCATGACTTCTCTGAAACAGTTCTGCCTACCGTAAGCACACTCTTGGCAGACGAGTCATAGTTTGTGCACAAACCAGCCTAAGTTGAACTGCAGCTGGATTGGTCTCAACTCCCTTACCCAGCATACTCGGGCCCATTACCGCAGAAGGTAGCCCAGCCTAACGCATAATATACAAAAAAAGGCCCCTACAATACCCAATGGGTTTATATCTATTTACGCTTGTGTTAAAAGCTTTAAAACTGCGCCTCCATTCATAGGTCACGGCCCGCTATCTTTATTGAACCGATCCAGTACACATATGAATTAAAAAGGCTGGAGGGAAGTGTGATTAATGTTATGAGTATAAAGCTACTATTGCCTAACGGTATCTCAGAGTTAATTCAATATATTTTTTCAAAAAAGTAATTTTCTTTCAAGAATCCTATTGAGAGATCAAGGAAAGCTACAAGAAGATAATCAAGAGTAATCAAACCTAAAGAGCAGGTATGGAAATTTACCTTTTTAAATTTCCAAAAGTAATTTAGATTATAGTTCTTCGAAGAAATGTTTTTTTTTTTTTTTTTGAAAATTTTAATAGATAAAAATATAATAAATGATATAAAAGTTTATTTTTTTGGTCAGTAATTTGATATATAGTTAGTAAAGATAAGTTAGTAACGATACTGCATTGTAAATTGTAAATTTGTTCTTGAATATATAATTAGTAAAGATACAGATATTATAAACTCGTTAAAAAAATGGCAGTAATTGAAATATTCTTTCTAAATGGACTGTTTAATTGAATTATTTGGTTTTCTTTATTCTTTTTATTGATTTTAAATTGTAAATTTGTTCCAAAATATATATATTTAGTAAAGATATAGATATTATAAACTTTATGTTAAAAAAATTGTAGTAATTAAAAGATTCTTTTTAAATGGTTTGTGTAAGGGCGGGCTTTAGTTTTTTGGTCCAAAAGATGAATGGATTAGGATCCAAAGAGCTCAATACAATAAATTTGTAGATAGTGGGCTGAAAAGTTAGGCTGAAAAGGAAGTGGACAACGCCCTTAATGGGCTAAAGATGATAAAATAGCAAGGAAAAGCATTAAATAGACAAATGTAATGCATATAAATTCTTCCTCAGCAATGTCTGAGGAGAGTAGTTTTTAAATATATTTCCCTTAGATTTGATTACAGTTACTGTTCTTAATGTTATGGTATTTTCTCTATAGATTTTCTCCCCTCTTTTCTAGGAGGGTCTCTTACATTATATAGCCCTTTTCAGATGATCTTGGCTCTCCATTTGTTGATCGTTCAGTCCTCTCCACTTGAGTGCTTGTCCTATCAGACACCTTCCCAAATCCCTTGTGAGTTGCGGGGGCCAAGATAACACTGTTCAGGGGTTTTCTTCACATAAATGCAGCCAGAAGGTTTGGTGGGATGCATTAAATGTGGGGGCAGCCACCATCCCTCCAGGCATGTTAGGGCTAACCCCTTCTCCAAAGTTTTTTCTCAATAGCAAGACCTCCTTTGATAACGTGCCACTGACGTGGCTTTACTGCCCGAGCATGTGGCCTCCTCGGCATGATAATGGGCTCTTCAACCAAGGATACAACACGTGGCACAGGTACCTTATCTGAATTATTGTGTCCCACAGTTTGTTTAATTCAATTAATCATTTTTCTTTTTCTTTTTATTGATTTAAATCAGATGAATTGTGCTTATTGTGTATATCATTTGAGGACTTGTTTTGAAAATTGTTACATAAGAAAATTATTTCCCATTGGTTCCTCGGATTATAGGAAAATAGTGAATCATTATAGTGAATTTTACGTCAAAGAATTGTTAAAAAGAATACCAAAGCAACATAAAGCTGCTTATGTCATTTCCTTGGTATTTGATGCCAATACTAGAGCTTTGGATGAAGTCAACGAAGCGTTAGGATATATTCAGTGGCTTTTTTAGGGAATTTCCAAAATTTCAGCAAAGTACCAACTTATAATTCAATGACATGCTCAAGGATTTCTACTTTTCGATGGCTCCAATATTTTGGAAAGGGAAGCACATCAACAACATCTGCTACAAACGCATCAACAACAGCAATAGCAACATGTTGCCAAAACCCAGATTGAACAGCAGTTATATATGTGTTATAAAAATCTCCTTCATATGCCCAACATACAAGCAACACAGGGCCAGACTCAAGAACAGTTGCCTGAAGTTCAAACCCAGATTGAGTAGCAATTAAAAGAAAGTAATGAGTGACTTCTCAGTCTGATACTCTAGCCCTAATTGAGGATGAGTTGCAATTACTACATAACTAGTTGAGTTCCCGCACGACGTGCGGTGCAACTTAATATTAGTTTTCTCCAATATTTCGATAAGTTTTACCAAAAATCATGTAATTTAACTGATTGGCACCTCAATTTCCAATAGAAAGGATTTAGATCCCCACTCTCAACTATCGATGTATAAAAAAGATATTTCAATAAATTTCATTATAAAAAATTGTAATCTTTAGTTAATTTATATATAGACAAAATAGAAGTACACTAAGAGTAGTATAGTGATTTGATCATACTATATATGTGTGTTTACAAATTGAAAATTACATGATATAGTAGCTAATATAGATAGACATGTTTCATGCCTACTAAAAAATGCATATGTCCTTCAATTATTATTATTATTATTATTTTTACATTCTTGATTGTGTGTTACTAAAATTTTTTTTTCCCCTTTTTGTTGGACACGATTTCAATTGTTGCAAAAACAACTAAATTTGAGAAAAAATGTCATATTTCAAATCAATTGTTTCTCACATAAAAAAACCAATTGTTTCTCATATAAATCTTAGAAAAATGACATTAAAATTTCATTATGCTTAAAATAATTAATATAACAAAATAAACATATTTATTATATTAGTAATCTTTCTAATTACATAGAATACATATTACAGTATTAGTTCCACATATACACATATGCACGCGTGCACACACACACAAAGGAGTTAGGAAATTTAAAGGATTAAGTTTAATTTTAGTGAATTCACAAATATTGAATTTTTTTTATGGCTTTTGTGACAATTATTGTCAAAGCAACTAAACATGAGTAAAAATGTCATATTCTAAATTTATTATTATTATTCCAATTGAAAATTATTTTCTATATAGAGTTTATAAAAATAATCATATAAATTCATTTAATATAAATAATTAATGCACAACAATAGATAATTAATATATACATTTACTCTATTGGCTAATTCAATGAACTAATACTTTAATATAAATGCAAACTTTGCTGAAGTAGAAAACTAAATAAAGAGAAGTTCAAGGAATGCGACACATGGCACAACCTCGTACTCTCCAACATAAGGTTTTTGATATTTTATGTAAGACAGTTTTGAATAATGTTTTACATATATTATAAGAAAAGGTAAACTAAATTAGAGTAAAGAAACATATACATTTTGAGATATTAAAAATTAGTTTAGTAGTTTCATTGCATATTTGTAGCCTTCTCAAGGTAAGATTTAAAAAAAAAAAAATCATGGAACCAAAGATAAATGCAAAAGAGTAACGGAATCATGAAAATCAATTAATTTATGTTGCGTTCACATATCTCATACCATGAAATGAAAGTATACCCAACTCTTTCACTATCTTTTACTCATTGATAGTGTGACATTTAAACCTGATATGGGCAAGTGTGTATGCATATATCTTATAGATGATTTAAAATTAAACCATGGTAGAATATTATCTCTATTTATATACCCAAAACAAAAACTATTCAACCAAATTATCCAAACCTAAATCATATTTAAGCCCCTAATTTTAAAAAGAAAAAAGGGGGAAAAAAAAAATACTCGTAGGGGTTTTGGCATCTTGATGGTAGTGGGAGAGCTGTATAACAGAGGTGGTGACTCCTTAGATTTCTCTCTCTCTTTCAATTTTTTTGTTAGTTTCAAGTCTTTTATTTTGGTGATCTATAGTGAAATAATGCGTTTTATTTAACAATACATAACATTTTTGTATCTCTCTATCTCTCTTCAAGGCCTTATCTAGTTAGTTATTACTATTAGTTCTTAATTATTATTATTTTTGCTTTTTTTAAAATACTAAAACGGTGGGTATGCTAAAAGACATGAAGAAAGAAGAATAGAGAAAGGTGAGATGTAAGCTTAGTCAATTAATGAGACATTAATGAGATAACAGTAAAATAAGTTAATGTAAACTTTTGGGTAACAATAAAAAAAAAACTTAATAAAAAAGGTAAAAAAAAGCCTAAATGCAAAATTAGAGTGCCACTTGACAGGACCTCATGTACTCTCGCATAAGTTCTCTACTTTTATATATATATATATATATATATATATATATTGATGAGTACTATTTAAGGGGATTCCCCTTAAAATCACTAATTCTCAAAAATTTATTACAAGAATGAGAGTACAAGAGTACTTATAAAATTTTTCATACAACTAACAATCATTAATTCCTTGCTAAGTATCAAACTAACACTGGATACATCTAATACAAGTAAGTAACTAATTCATTAACAAGACTGACTAATTCAAATAAGAAGATTGCCATATAATCTAACTGCCTTAAGGTTTAGAACATCGAAAAACAGCTTATAGTATTTTCTAACTAGTAGCTACTAGCTTATAGAAGTAGGTAGGCACTGCATGTATTACAAACATTAACGTTTAAATAATTACTCTAATTACTATTAGAGTGTCTTTTATTTTTTTATTATTATGTTAGAAATATAATTTTGATGTGTTTAGGCCCAATGAATCACTATTTTCTGACTATAGTAGGTTGGTACTACATGTATTACAAACATTAATGTTTGATTCAGCAAAAAAAAAAAAAAAAAACATTAACGTTTAAAAAATAACTCTAATCACTATGGAAAATTATTAGGTACTCCCGGAATACCATAAATGCGTGCTCCCTCCTCTCACATGAATGGTGGGTCCCATCATGAATTTAATTAGTGGGGTCCACCATTCATGTGAGAGGAGGGAGCATGCATTTATGGTACTCCGGGAGTACACAATAATTTCCCAATCACTATTAGAGTGTCTTTTATTTATTGTTATCATGTTAGAAATATAAATTTGACTGGCTTAGGCCCAATGAATCAATATTATACTATACCAATCGATTTTTTATGTAGACAGAGACTGAATTTCAAATTTTTTATTCATCTATTAGACAATTTAATTATCAGTTAAACTAACTAGAACTCATTATATAAAAGGAGTTTTGTGCGCATCTTAAATTGTAAAATGAGCCTTGTACCCAATTTTTGTGCGCATTACACAATTTAGTGTGCATATAATTACAATTACTTACCTTTTTCAAAAAAAAAAAAAAACAATTACTTAACAAAAAACACTGCACAGCACACATGAGCTATGGCCGGTTTGTTTCTTCGGGTCTCTCATAGGCTCAAAGCCCACCATACGTAGAAGCTCAAACAAATCCATTTCATAAACAATCTTTCATTGCCTCATCCTTGTCCAAAATCCAAAATGCTCTCATCAAAGTTCCAATTTTTCAAGCTTCTCTCTCACACAAGAAAAACCAGGCCTTTCATCTTCTTATACCACCCACTCTGCACCATGGCTGAGTCAACCCAACTCACCGAATCACCCGAGCTTCCAAGTTGGATCAAATTCAGCGACACCCAAAACCCATCAAACCCAGATTCAGATGATGATTTTGTTATACCTTCACTTGCTCGTTGGGTTGACAACCACAAGTTTCATGATCACAGCCAAGTTGTTAAGCAAATGCTAAGTGAAAACACTGAGACAGAGGTTGATAAAATCAGCAAAATCCTCAAGAATTGGTACCCGTCGCCTGATAATGCAGCGGAAGCTCTAAATGGGTTTGGTTTTATTGCATCAAACAGTTTAGTTGAACAGCTTTTGAAGAGATTTAGCAATGATTGGGTCCCGGCTTTTGGAGTTTTCACTTGGGCAAAAATGCAAACAGGTTATAGGCATTCTCCTGAGCTTTATGATTCCATGGTTGATATCTTAGGAAAGGCGGAGCAGTTCCATACTGTGTGGGAATTGGTGGAGGAGATGAATGAGTTAGGTGGGTATGTCACATTGGTCACAATGAGTAGGGTTATGAGGAGGCTTGCAAAGGCTGGTAAATACAAGGAGGCAATAGAGGCATTTAGGAAAATAGAGATGTTTGGTGTGAGCAAAGATACCACATCAATGAATGTACTAATGGATGCATTGGTGAAAGAGGGCAGTGTTGAGGATGCCCATGATGTTTTCTTGACGTTCAAGAAAGTAATACCTTTGAGTGCTCACACATTCAATGTATTGATACATGGGTGGTGCAAGGCTAGGAAATTAGACCATGCCAAAAGGGCTATGGAGGATATGGAGAAACATGGGTTTCAGCCTGATGTGTTCTCCTATACTTGTTTCATTGGAGCCTATTGTCGGGAAAAGGATTTTCGTAAAGTGGATAAAATTCTTGAAGAAATGAAAGATGAGGGCTGCCAGCCTAGTGAGGTGACTTATACTATTGTAATGCATGCTCTAGGGAAGGCAAAAAGGTTTAATGAAGCTTTGGAGGTTTATGAGAAGATGAAGAGGAATGGTTGTGTTCCTGATGCATCAATTTATAGCTCTTTGATATTCATTCTTGGTAAGTCCGGTAGGCTTAAAGATGCACGCGACGTATTTGAGGACATGACAAAGCAAGGAGTTAGTCGGAATGCATTGACGTATAATACTTTGATCTCTTGTTATTGCGTGCATTTGCAAGAAGAGGCGGCGATGAAGTTGCTTCAGCAAATGGAAGAGGATACTTGCAAGCCAAATCTTAAGACTTATGGTCCTCTATTGAAGATGTGCTGTCAGAAGAAGAGAATGAAGGTGCTATACTTCTTGTTAGACCACATGTTTAGAAATGACATCAGTCCAGAAGTCGGGACTTATTCACTTTTGGTGCATGGACTATGTAAGAATGGGAAACTTGAACACGCTTGCTTGTTCTTTGAAGAGATGGTGTTGAAGGGAATGGTTCCAAAGGATTGCACATACAAGATGTTGACGGAAGGACTTGAGGGCAAGAGTATGACAAAAGCAAAGGAACATATTGAGAAGTTGATGTCACGGTCACAGAAAAACGAAGCAAAAGAACACATCTACTAGAATGATAGTTTTTATCTTTAGATCAGGATGAATTGCTTCAGCTATTTTACATTGGGTTCGGTGAGTTTCTAATATATTACCAATGAAATCAAAGTGTTATTTTTATTTTCTAGGATGATGGATGTGAATAATTTTATCAGTTTTTGTTATTTTGGCAGATGAGCAATTTATCATTCCATTATAATGAATATATCAACTTGCGATATGGGATCATTTCAACTTTGAGAATGTTTGCAATGAGCTCCAGTTTTCTAAAAACTTTGGAGGACATAATTTCTTCCCATGTAGTTAAAACTTAAAAATTCTGCTCTTCAAATAGTTGACAGAACCGGTTTGTTTGACCAAAAATTGTGTCTAGTTTTTGGGCTTTCAGAAGGAAGTTGCAGTTCTAACTGGTCTAATATTACCAAATTCTAGGCATGGCCCAAAATGGGACGCACCTAAGAACTAAATTTACAGGACAGAACATTACAAGCACTGATGTTTCACTGAGTATATACTTTGCAAAATTATGTTGTACTTCCTGCCATGCACTTTTGGTGGGATTTTTACACCAACTTCACAATAATGCTCACGAATGGATGTACCTGGTTCTCATCCATTATTCTTTGATCGTGAAATTAGTCATTCTAAAAAAAGGTCATGTTGCACATTTTCCTTGCATACTTTCTATTGTGGATCCTATACTTGCATATTATACCAGATCAGATCTTGGCCAACTAAAATTGGTTCACTTCAATCTTCAGACGACATTACAAGTTTAAAAAGCGTAATTATTCTGTCAAATTATATCACATCGTAGTCAATAATATTTTTACATTATTGTAGTGCAAATAATACAATGATTGCCAAAGTAAATAATTGAATTAAATAATTTGAAGTATAGGAATTTTCTTGAAGAGGTGGAGCTTCATGCTCTGTTTTGGTTGTTAATCAGGACAGGAGAAGTAAATACACAGATATAACAAGTTGAGGGTAAAGTGACTAAACTAAAAATTCAATTATCCTTCTCCTAAAAGCTTTTGAAGATCTAAGAGAAGGAATGACTGTATCAAGGAAAATGAGGACTTTCACAAATGCTGTCAGATGTCTTTGGACAATTGAGAATTCATTCTTGTACATGGCGGTAACCTCCTTGCCCTTGTCCTCTGCCACCCTAGTCCTTCTAGGAACTCCTTAACCTACAAATTTTTTGTAGAACAATAAGAGAGTTATCAAAATAAAAACTAACATACTTCAAATCCCAAGGAAACTCACAGGCTGCAAATGGCCTTATGTGAGGACTTTCACAAATGCTGTCGGATGTCTTTGGACAAAAGAGAATTCATTCTTGCACGTGATGGTAACCTCCTCCCCCTTGGCTTCTGCCATCCTAGTCTTTCCAAGAACTCCTCAATCAACCTACAAATTTAATGCAGAACAATAAGAGAGCTAGCAGATTAATAACTAACATACAACAAATCCTAAGCAAACTCACAGGCTGCAAATGGCCTTCTGTGATGACGCCAGCTCATGGTCTGGGAATGAATCCTCCAATCGAAAGCTCAACCAAACATAGAGATCCAACACCTTCAATTTTGGTACCAAAAGAGAAATTTTAGTAGCAAACCTACCTTATATAATAGTAAGAAAAATGAATTCTAGTAACATTTTTCTTGGAAGCACGAGTTGGAGAAAATGTGGTATATTCAACTTCTGAATTTGACAAAAGAATACAACAAATACATCTTGAATGACTATCAATGTATTTGCCTTTAAACCTTTGTCAATCTGGAAATCATTTCCACAGAAAACAAAATGTATGCATCTACAATATGACATCAACTGCAGGAATGTAGATACTACAATGGCCAAATTACAAGTCTTCACCCAAATTTATTTGCAAAGTTTAAAACTTAATCAATGCAAAAAATCCTATATTTTAGAAAAGTTTACCTCATAATCTTCCATAAATAACATGGAAATTAAGATCAGCTTGCGTCAGATGACAGCCAAATGGCAACCAGAAGCCAATTGTCTCCAAGATATGAATTCTAAGAAGAATATATATAGTAATGTACTTTGCACACAAATTAAAAGTATTTTCATTCAATTTTTTTCTTGGCAAGTACATATTCTGCCAAGAGGGGGAAACAAAGGGAAGGGAACTGCCCAACTACATGAG
This sequence comes from Quercus parvula, assembly GCA_030820535.1. Classification (NCBI taxonomy): domain Eukaryota; kingdom Viridiplantae; phylum Streptophyta; class Magnoliopsida; order Fagales; family Fagaceae; genus Quercus; species Quercus parvula. The sequence continues at coordinate 1,209,882 of JAUAME010000009.1, forward strand.
TTCTATATGTGAGCTACTAATTAGCTACAGCAACCATGTCCAACAATTTAGAGATATCATAAATTCAAAAGGAGATAATTAAAATAAAAAACTTCAATTAGAGGAAAGACAGAAGGACAATCATTGTAACACTGCCTTTTTGTTTGGGAAGCAAGATCCAAACACCCTCAAAATCTCGACCATTGTGCTCATTCCAAATACTTCATATTAGACAAAGAGGGCCATGAGCTCTAGCCTAAATGACAGCTCCTGCTCCTATAAGAATAGGATGGAGAGTGAAGTTGTGTAACTTACTAATGATTATATATTAGACAAAGGGACTGTCCTCCATGCTACAACACCCTAACCTTCCCCCTGACCCTTCCCAGCAACCAATACTGTTATTTATAGATCTTTGCATTCTGCAATAAAACCAATGAGAGCAAACACCAAAGCCACAATAGACTAAAATTCTAAGCTGCCAAAAAGTGAAAAAGTATTTGAGTAACCAACTCCCCTTATACAGCATCAGCTAACAACCTATGTCTTGATCAAATTATATGTAGTTAAAATCTAGAGCTTAAGTTCCTTGAGAACTAGCAATTACTCAAGTTCAATCCCTTCATTATCTAATTAATTCCAAACAGACAACAGATGTGCCTCACCTCCTATTCTATCATGCAATGCCCATAATCATGATTAACTCTGATAATTCATTTCACTAATAAAACTGACGTACCTTTTAATTGCAAAATTATTCTTAGCCATTGAAATTTACTGATATCAATATGATAATTACTGTTTAGGTTCAATAAAATTGGTGAAAAAAAAAATTAATGCATATTTTAGAAGATTAAGGTCATTTGCAAGGTTCAATATAAAAATTTCAGATCCTCTGATGTCTATTTAGGCATTATGTAGTGTGTTTCTAAACATGCGACATATTAGAAGATTCCATCAATGAATGGAATTTTTCAACCAATGAAATTGGGAATTGAAAACCAGTTAATCTCCCCAGGATCATAACTGATGCTTAGAAAAAAGGATGTAAAGACTTTACCTTGTGTATGGATTCAAGCTCCTTGAGAGCAGTTTGTGTTTTTGGCACCTGGAGTGTCCCTGGTGTAAATATTTCTCGCAGCCGAACTATGCCTTTGTTTGCATAATTTTGTGCAAACTGGTCCACCATGAGAGATCATATTAATTCATAATTAAGAACAAACATCGATTTATTTTTTTAAGATCTATTTATTCAATCTTACCTGTGTAAGACCTTGAGATGAAATCTCATCATCCATGTCAACCGGACTGCACAACACAATTATTAATAGAGCTTTTTTTTTTTGACTGAAAAAAGGTAATTATTAATAGAGCTGAAAGTCAACAAGTTAGTGAAAAAAAAAAAAACTACCCTAACTTGCTCAGTCGACCAAGTTTTCAGTCTTAGGAGAATTCCAATAAGATAGTAATCACATTCTAGAAACTTGGGTAAACAGTAAGCCTGAAACAATTTTTGACCATTTCAAATAGACTAAAGATATTACCTGATGCAGAAAAGGTACTTATCATGCAACCCAAGGGGCAACTCATCAATAACAGCAGCGACTTTCTGGTACCAATAATGTAATTAGGATCCAAAGTAAGAGTTGATCCAGGATATTACGTAATTACAGGGATGAAAATACTTGACATTCATGGTTGCCAAGAACAAAGCAATAATAAAAACCGTTTCCCCTGATTGATGGGGAAGGGAGCTTGATATAAACGTACCAACATTTCTTCACAATCCGCAATAAAATAATTTTCCGATAATTTAGCGTTGCCTAGAAAGTGCTCCTGGAAAATTTAAGAAAAAAAGGTCTTTTAAGTATCACACGATTGGAAACACATTAATATCATAATGCAGAAAAAAAAAATTCAACAAGTTTCAATTATTTAACAAACAGTTACAATTTTCAGCTACTTGATAGTATCCATCATAAATGTCAAACCCATTCATTGAGGAATCATGCTATTTTTGACAATCATAATTTGTTTATCTTGTTAATCTTTTTCTCATTTGCGAGGGGGCAAGAGAGTGAAGCTCCAACATTCAATGATCTCCACATAAACATAAATGATTTTTCTATTTTATTTTCATTCTTTTCCTCATCATTAAAAAAAACCATGATAAAGGTTGAATCAGCAACCCTTGGTATCACTTACGCAGATTACAGACACTTTTTTTTAATTGTTCTAGAAAATGTATTACTCAATAAATAGCTAGGGCATAAAGATCGATAGACATGAAACAAATGAGTAGATGACAGATACAGAAGATACCCAAAAAAAAAAAAGAAAAAAAAAGGGTTGAATGAAAACCTACCAATATCTGATGGAGGCTATTTGTTGGGTGTACAAGTGAATACATATACATGAGATCGAAGGTAGGAAATAATCCAGCAAGCTGCATTGCAAGAGTTACTTCAATTAAGAAAAGAGGACACAACATAAAAATAATAATAATTAAAAAAAATGATACTAAACCACATAATTATCATGTAATTAAAAAGAACTTAAGAGAAGTCAAATGCATAAGATGCATGAAGCCATTTCATTGATGGTAGAATAACCTCTAGCGTGGGCGACGGAGATTCGAGTGATGAATGAAGCAAGGATAGATCCTCTGCATCTATACAAGTGACTTTACCAACAGGAAATTTTGATCCATACCGGCCAGCTCTCCCTACAAGCAAATCCAATAAGTCATCTTGAAGCACTCATGAAGGATCCAAATAGACATCTCATTTCATTCAGAAGTAAGAAACCAAATACCAATAGGGGTTCCACAGGCCACTCTTTTCCATGGAAGAGCATATGGGGTGCAAGGGTCCCATGAAAGGTGACCCTTTTTGTGTGGACTGTCACGGGGGAGAAATATTGACAACTGATATCATCAGTAAGAAGCACTTTTTGAAAGTTAATTGGTGTTGTATATATAGGAGTGGGGAATCATTTGAGACAGATATCTGGTCTTTTGTTTTTGCATTTTTGGATAGTTTGGGTGATGCAAAAATCTGTGATTGAGCTTAGGAAGGTTGACAAGGAGGATTCCAATGCCATAGGGTTACAAAGGTCTGGCAAGCTGTAACTCTATGTGTTACGAGGAATCTTTGGCGCAAAAGAAATAGGACTTTTGACGGAGTTGAGAGACCTACTTTTGTAATCAAAGAGTTTCTTTTGAGGTCCTTGTATGACTGGATGACTCACAGTCTGATATGGGTACCATCCCCTTACAACCATGCTATTACTACCAAAACAAAATTCTAAAGTTTGGCTAGGATTAAGCTACCTGCAATTTGCTTAATTTCAGGTACCATAAGATCCCGCATCTCAATGCCATCAAATTTCTTCATGGTTGAAAAGATGATCCTGGAAATGTTCAGATTGAGACCCATCCCAATGGCATCACTAGCAACAAGAACATCAAAGTCACTGCTTGCATCGTTGAACATTGTTGCCTGCAGTCCTAAAGAACATTTTAACTCAGCTAATCCTTAATCATCAAATATACTGACCATAAGAGAGAAAATTAAAAAAAGGGAAAAAAAAAAAAAAAAAAAAAAAAACAGAATAATCAACAGAAAAATGAGATGCACGCAATATACATTAATATGCAAAGCAGCACATCAGGTAGAAGGTTTTCTATATATATATATATAATATTGAGAAGAGGAGATGTCATTTGAGCTAAAGAGAGGCGGAAAATAAATTTTGTTATTAATATATGGCAAACACATAACTCACTATAGGGAAAAAATTATATGGAAATGCATAAGAGAAAAAGGAAGAAAAGAGAAGAAAAGAATATATAAATGACTTCAATTGATAGTATACATCTATTCCAATGAGTTAAGATTAAGTATAGTTGACGAAGAGGATTTCAGACACAGAGAGGAAGGCATACCTGTCTAGTTCGAGTCTCTGGTGGCAGCGAACCATAAACGACAGAACAAAGATGCTTTCCCCCATTTTCAATTTCCCTCTACAATGGAGGAGAAGATACAAATGCAGTTTGACTAGTTAGTTTACTAAGTCAAACCTATATTATGTCACTTTTGCATAATATAAACAGAACTAAGAAAAGGGAAGGAGACAGAGCTCCTTATGTCAAAGAATAAAACTCAATACATGGTATGTCTACAGCAACAAATATTGGAAAGTACATTTTCTTTCTTCCAGATACGTATACTTCCTTCAGAAAGCTAAAGAGCAGAAGTATAAACATTAATGAGTAGAAGAACGTTTGATTGAAAAAGACCCTTCAGTTCTTGAGTTAATAAAAGAGTTCTTCCAATTCAGTGGCTTGATCTCTTCCAGCAGCCTGAGCTCCTCCTGTCACCACTCTGACTACTTTGGACCTGCATCTTCTCCTTGTCCATTCATTGGACAGATTCCGGGTTCATACCAAAACACAAGCCTTTTGATAAAAAGACTAATGGAGGATGACCTAAAACAACTTGAAGCAGAGGCCATGGGAAAATACTCAGTTTAATTACATCAACAGCTTACACTGCTGCACAATTTAACCAGTCTCCTCTCCTAAGCTAATAAAGTATGAAACTTACTTCTATGAAAAAACATACATTGGAAGATAAAAAATCAATATCTATTATCAATTACAATTCAAAACAAACCATAGTTTGATCTTGTTATTACTTTTGCTCATAACCAGTATCTTTTTTTTCTAATAATAAAATTTTATTAAGGCAAAGGAACTCTCTCATTTACACAGGATGTTAGCATAAAAAATTATCGAGAAATGAGAAATACAATTGAAAATAGAAGGAATCAATGAAATCTACAATAGAATGAGCATCACTAAGACACAAAACACTAGACCAGTGAAAAATTGATTGAATAAATAGCAATTTCAATTTCACCAACAAGGCTTCCTCGTCTTCAAAATCACAATGATTCCTCTTTGTCCAAAGTGTCCACAACAGGAATATGGGAACTAGATTCCAAACTAAAGAAGAGTGTTTACCAAAAAAATTCCTCCATCTAGATAAAAGATGAACAATACTTCTTGGCATAACCCACTGAGCCCCAAACACCAAGAAGGCAAAAGTCCACAATGCATGCAACATCAGTCTACCAAAGTGATTCTTCTCTACATGAGATTGTCACAATTCAGAATCTTTCCCCAAGCTACCGTCCACACAAAGAAAGCAACTCTTTTCAGAGCCTTAGCACACCAAATACATTTCCAAAGGATGTGTATTACTCAAGCCTCTCAAGGCCCGAAAGCCTATTCAAAACTTCCAAACTTATTTTGAGACACCCTTTTCCATGCTTCAAACATGTGGTCCTCTATTAGAATTCAGGATTGCATTTCAAAAACTTACAATCCAGTGTTTCCATTCAACCAGGCCCCATTACCAATATTAGCCCAAAGCCTATTCTAAACTTCCAAACTTATTTTGAGACACCCTTTTCCATGCGTCAAACATGTGGTCCTCTATTAGAATTCAGGATTGCATTTCAAAAACTTACAATCCAGTGTTTCCATTCAACCAGGCCCCATTACCAATATTAGCCCAAAGCCTATTCTAAACTTCCAAACTTATTTGAGACACCCTTTTCCATGCGTCAAACATGTGGTCCTCTATTAGAATTCAGGATTGCATTTCAAAAACTTACAATCCAGTGTTTCCATTCAACCAGGTAACACAAAATATTTCATGCCAGGTAATTCTACATTTTAGCTTGATTGAGCCTAGATCTTAGCAAAGTGATGCTAAACAAAAAGTCAAAACTAGGAAAGAAATAAAAGAACAAAAAGATAAAACCTAGGAGTCAGCAGGAAGCCTGGAGTCAGCACCAAGCCATTGAAAAATTCCAACGCAATTTTATTTCATCAATCATAGACTTGTCTCCATTGGAGGATAGTAGCACACTTATATAGACTACTAGGACTAAACCCAATTCCCAATTAACTTGGGCCAAAGCTTAATTATTGAACTACAAATATACTTGACTCTAGAGAATTAAATAAATACTAATAACCTAATTACCTAATAAGACCTAAAATAAATCCAGTGGACCAAAAGTAACAGCAGAAAGCCTGTGATCATCATAAGCATAGATGTTAGATGTTATTGTGGTTTGGAAATTTGCTTTATTAAGATAAAAGACCTAAATCAACATAGCAACCAATTTTTAAATGATTTTGCACCTTTTTTTGCACATGGTCATTTTATACATTTTTGCATTCATCCTTTTTTTCTCCCAACAAGTACATATATTTCATCTAAATACACCAAAAAAGGAAAGGAAAAGAAAAGATTATAAGATAGCTAGACAGATTTATGTTCACCACTAACATATAATCACAAGAAAATTTAAGTGAAAAAAAGAATGATTCGAGAAAAAATAATTGAAGCCATGTCATATGGGGTTAAAAAAAAAAGAAAACACAAAGCACAGAATGTAATGATGGCAGTAGAAACAAAAGATCAGTAATCACTAACCTTTAGCCTGTATATATTACAACGTGAAAAGGTTACAATGCAATCGCCTGTTTGTATATTAGAGAAGGACCCAAGAGGAACCTTCATTGGAACTAGAGGTGAAAGTCTCTCATAAAATTGAACCTACACAGAAAAACCAGTAACATGATACAGACACCACAAAACTAGCATAGAACTAACAGCCACAAAATGGCAAATAGCCTGATTATTTAAGATGGATAACTGCAATGAGCCCGTAAATATATTTCAAATTCAAGAAACGAAAAGATTTCATCTATGTAGAAGTAAAGTAGCATTAATATATATCCTTTATGAACAAAACATGAAAAACTTGACTGATCATTACATAAAAAAGATTATTACCTCCACCTCATCACCAGTCACTCTCAACATTTCCTGGATGAGGGGGACAGCAGCTGGATCTCCACAAAGGTGAAGCTCATCAGCAGAGATTCCTAATAGAGCACGAGTAAATGAAAAACCTCTTGTCCTACATCCCAACATCTGTTTTTGGTGGGGGAAGGGAGAGGGGGAGGGGGAGGAGGAGGAGATAAGAATATGAATATAATGATAATAACAACATAACAATCACATTCATAATTGCATATGCTTGGATTATATAGAATGCATCAACAATAAATACAAAGCCAAACAATCCAATAACTTGGGATTCACCGGACAACTATCACTTCACCAACATGCTCCAGCTAGGCCACATCTTCAAGCATATGAAAGCCATCATGATGTCAATGATATATAATTCTAATATAAGTATTGATATAAGATGAAAATAAGGATCAGCTCTTTTAACATGAAATCAACTCATTTAAAAAAAAAAAAAAAAAATGCAAGAGAGGGGTTTTTTAAATAAATTATACGTACTTTGAAATTTGTCATGAATATTTAGGCTGGACCCAGACCCTCCACAACTATGAACTTTAGAAACTAAATCAATTGCATTAAAGGTGCACTCCCACTAATTTCACATTTATATAAAGCATAATAATATCAATTCCATTAACAGAAGACAATTTTTTGATCTTTCTAAAATAAACAGACAGTAAGTCTCCAGATAAACCAATGACATGCCTGAATTTCATCAATAACGGCACATTGGTAGTCTGAAGTTACATCAGCCATCTCAACTGTCACAGCCTTATGTTTTGCACCATCAACCTCCTCTCTCTCTTGTCCTGTAATGAGATCACAAGGAACTTTTGCCTTGTTCAACCTTTTTGCCACCTCCCACGCTAACAATCTCAATGGACCACAGTATATGCCTGCAGAGTGATCACAGATACTTAACCGGTTTACTTACAGCTATGGTACTCCCTCTTAATTCTTCAACTAAGGGCATTTAAAAAGGAATTTACCAGAAGAACTTGACTGAAGTTGCTTCAGAGCATTGTGTGTTTTACCACTATTTGTGGGACCCATATGCAGGATAACCTTGCGATGTTTCCTTCTAGCATTTGGGTACCATGTATGAGGACGACTGAAATGGATCGAAAATTCCATTGTGAGGACTCTAAGAAGATGGTAAAAGTAAATATGGCATTCACAATTACCATAAGCATATTAACAAGAGTGACTGGGTTCTAAGATTTGATCATGGGAGAAAAACATTTGTTAGATCATTACAAAAAGGTTTGATCAAAATCCAAACTTATAAAAAAGCGCACACACCAATCAACAGTATTACTTTTATGCGCACACATGGGCATGCACACACTAAGGGCATCTAGATGGAAATGTGTCTTTCAATTGATCTTGCACATCAATTTAAGGAGCGAATTCATCTTACATAACCGAGATATTGGTGACAAAACCAGACCTATTCATCACCACAGAAAATTAAATCTCAGAGCAGAATATCAAGAAAAGGTTTCATAATAGCTTGGGATTCAACAATGTAATGTATCCTACTGTCCTTAAACCCTTATACAAAGTCCTGTGGTTATGAAAGAAACATGTCAACTATTCCATTAGATTAGATTTTACTCAATTTATAATATTCTTTCTTATCACCTGTTGCTAACTTGCTACCCAAAATCTAATCCGATAAAAATGGAATGACTGGGTCCAATTTTTGTTGTTTTTGGGAGGGTCCTGCAGTTCTGGCCTGACTTGAGTACTTAGTTATATATAAAATGATAGAAAAGACACTCTATAACACAACCAAGCAACATAGCAATTTATTTTATATATTTTTATACATTTATCAAATGTATAAAAATATATAAAATCATTTAGTATGATACACTAAAGCAAAGGAAAGGGTCATGATATCCTAGTATTCACAAATGTATTATGTAAGTCAGTCGATACAATTTTCAGGTACAAAACTATGCATATCAAATGCAAAAGTACTATTATTCTCCTAAGTGAAGACAACACTGCTTCAGCATCTGTGAACCAAAATTCTTACGTGAGATCTGTAAAGTCAAACTTCGTGGTACCAGTGCCACTGCTGAACTTTCTTGTTGCACCAAAAAGGGTAACTAAAGCCTCAACCCTTGATTCCAAGCGCAGCCATCTGTGCTTCATATTTCCTGTTGCACAATGGAGAGAAGAAAAGGAGTAAGAAAAACTTAAAACAACAAAACTAGTTCAAACCCAACAACTATTAATTTTGTTGTAAAATAACTGAATAATTGATAGCAACATGTTAATGAACAATAAGGAAAGTTCATTATAACTAATAATAAAAATCTGAAGTTAAATAGCCACCAATTTTAGCCACCAATTTATATATGTGATCAGTCCCATGACAGGATTAGGCTCCATATGTTCATTATCTGATGATGAATATCTCTAAGCAATTATTTAATGGTCTGAGCTAGATGAAACAAACATCTACTCAAGAATACACAAATTGAATTCAGCTCTAACACTACATTTACTGCTAAAATATCTTGCCCATGAGTAGGAAAATTTTCCAAATAATAAAATTAGAGACTTGGGCTAAGTTTATCGGTAATCCAAATTCACACTGATATACCTACCAATCAGGAAAAAAGAAAATAACCTATACAGCCCCAAAAGAACAAATTTTGAAGTCAAAATATCTTTCTTCTAACCTTAAAAAGTCAACTCATATGATCAAACAGTTATGAAAGATTGAATTCCCAATTTCCAGACTTTTTCCCACATTTTCTTACAACCAAAACAATCTGTGTTTCCTAGTATTGCTAAGGATATGTAGAAACAGACATTGAATTTCCCTAACATGGGTTTACTTTTTCATCCCTAAACAAACACAAACTAAAACAAAAAGACCCAAAATTTGCTTTTCCTTAATATTTTTCCACACCTTCAACTAATTACTAAAACATCGGGAAAAAAACAAAAAAACAAAACAAAACAAAAAAAAGAAACTGAAAATTTCATGAAAGAAAATGAAACAAAGGTGTGGATGTCGAACCGTGAAGAGAGCGAGAAACAACACCAAGAGACGAAACTCTTCTACGAAGTAAGAACGAGGAGGCCATTGCTTCTCAATTTTTTAGCAGAGATTGTCGCTTGAAGTAGTAAATGAAAAGCAAATTGAATATAAAAGTTGAGAGAAAACTCAAAAACGAGAAGTGGGTGTGTCAACTATCAATGTAAGACATCGTATAATATGAAGAAGTATTGGAAAAGAAACAACATGCGGTGTTCCCTCACTCGAGAACTCTTCGGCCTCGGAGTTTGTGGCCTTCGGTTTCTAAGCTCTAAACGCTGTCTTCGGGTCAAATACTCAAAAGGACCAAGCAAAACACTGCAAAGTGCAAAATACTTGGATTTCACGGTACTGAAAATATTCTCTGAAAATTTCTGGGTTCAAGTCCAGCCCAACATAATTGAAGCAAAACCCATGAGGCCCCATGACCAACATGCTCCAACGTTAGCATTGGGGCCGAAGAGTGAAGAGGAAGAAGAAGAAGAAAATGTAAAAAAGAGGGCATAAAAGTTAGCCTAAGCTTAGCCCAATGCCTATTGAAACTAGCTTACTTTAGCTTTTGCTACAGTAAGCTAGCAAAAGCTAAAGTTAGCTAGTTTTAATAGCCATTGGGCTAAGCTTATTGGGCCAATTGGGTATACTTAAGATACTTCTTCATTTTCATTCAAATGCCTATTGTTTCAAAAAGAAACTTGTTTCCTTCTCAACTTTTTTTTTTCTTTTTTTTTAATTTAAATTTTATTTTTGGTTCCTTAAATATGGAGTTTGTTTGATTTTTTGGTTCTTTGATTTTTAAAAGATGTAACGATTTTAGTCATTTCGAGTATTTTTCGTCTATTTCTTACACATATTTTTGTTCGATTTTATTTACTTAAATATGAAGCTAGTTTAATTTTAGTCTCTCAAATATGAGGTTGGTTCGATTTGATCCCTTAAATATATGGTGCCTCAAAATTTTGTTACTCACATAAATGGAAATATGGACAAATTGACTATATTGTTATATTTTAAAAATTTTAAAGGTCAAAATTGAACAAAAACCATGTTTTAGGGACCAAAAATCATAATGGAATGACTATAGTTATTTTGAATGATAAATTGATTTGTTTTTTAAACAATAATTTAATAGGATAAAAGAATTTGAATACTTGAATTCATTTAACTTTATTGTCAATCTTTTGATAAAGTCTAAAAATTTGAAATTTCCTCTTCCTAAATTGCTTTATTATGATAAAAAGAAAAGAAGTGGGGTATTTAGGTATTGCCAATAAACTTTTCATTAAAGTGTATATTTGAGTTAATGATAAGTTTTAGATTTTTAAGAGAGAATTTGGATTTGTTTTGGTTTGGAAGTATTCTTAAGCTGAAAACAACTTCGAATTGAAGAGACATTAATCACAAAATTAGAGTAGATTTGAAATCTAATTTGACACACTTAGTACAAAGAGTTAATTGAAATTCTTACAATTAGTTCATATGTTTTTCCTCTTTGAATCGATAGGTATCATATCGAAGTAAGATAAGTCATGTATGTCTCATGTGCAGCTCTAAATCAAACCAAATATCAATGTGAAATCCTAGCTATGTGGAGGGTTGGGTGTCTAAACTAAAAAGTGTATTAATGTGCAGTTAAGCTCAAAAAACTACCAACCGGCCTGGGATTAGATAAGGGTTCATTGCATTACAGCATTGGTCGTACTGGGATTATGAGTTATGACAATGACAGTATGTTTGGACTCTGGCTTGACTTTCCAAAATAAAACCTTCATGTCCATGGAGACCATAAAATACGGCCATCATAAATTCTTATAAGAACAGGCCCACGTGTAATTTAATGCTAGTTAGAGAACTTTCCTGGAGGACAAGACGTTGAAAATATGGACTCACACATAGTGAATTTTTTTGGAGAAAAGTCTGAAAGACTCACATAGTGATTTGAAAGCCAATATGGAGGGTGATATAATGCCTGGAAATTGAAAGGATAAGACTGCTATACCACAAATGTATAAGGAAAAAATGGACGGTGAGAGGCTCTTGTACGTGGCCATTTTCATCTAATATTGTGAACATAGTCTTCCCTTGTGTCTACGTCTAATGAACCCCTTTGATGATTTGCTCCTGTTTCATGGCTAGTGACTAAAAGTCAGGCAATCCAGGCCTTGACATATAGCTAATCCAACCACTGTGGTTTAGTTGTCTTAGAAAAAATATCGGGTTAATTTCAATGATGGAGGCAGAAAATTTTTCTTGGAGTTCATAGCTGACCCCCTAATCTGAATTCCAAGTGGAGACAAGAGAAAAGATGTAGACATTATAAATTGTATGTAATTTCAAACTCTAAAAAAGTTTAGAGTCATTATCATTTATAAATCGAAAGCCAATTACTACTTTTTTGTAAGGGCTATACTTGAAAATATATTATAGTATATCATATGGAGAAAAAAAAAAAAAAGAATTTTAAAAAGTTTGGGGGTCATGGCTCCCCTAGTCTACATGTGGTTCCGTCACTAGTTGATTTAGTGATTTGTAAGTATCATCTTTCATGTAATGCATGAAGCTTTGAGTTCAAATTTTTAGCCAATGTGTAAGAGTCACCTTATTAGGGATTGTTTTGTTAATTATTTAATCAATGTGTATGGGATATTAGGATGGAAGGACTGAACACACCTAGGGTGTTAAATTGTTGATCATATATTCTAAGAATTTTTTTTTTTTTTTTTGAGAGAATATATTCTAAGAATTATGAGTTCTTGACTATTCATAAGGATTATTTTTGTTAGATATGACCAAAATGATTTGTCTTCTTTATTCTTCTACTTCCAAAAACACATATATAAGAAAACCTTTCAACATGGAAAAACTTGGTGCCATGTGTACATAATTGCATAAAATAAGATGAAGAGTCGGACTTCATGCATTTCAGCTCTTTAACAACCAGATTTTTTACATATACGATTTGTTTCTTTTCAAACCTCTATTTTTTTTAATGCTTAGAACAATAAAGTCTCAATTCCCCTATTATTCTTCTAACCAACCTTGATAATTTGGTTTGGTGGGAATTCAAATGAGAATATTTGTCAGTAGCAAAAACAAATAAAAGGAAATCATCACCTTTTTTTTTTTCAGGGAAAATCATTTAATATTAATTAGGAAAATAGTGAAATCATGAATAGAATATTTATGAATGATTTTGTGAGATCAATTTGACAGTAAACAGCATACCAAATCAAGGTCCTGAATTTTATTCCAAATTCCTAATACTTTTGATGGGGTCAGGGTGCATAAGATTGAAGTCCCTGTCAAAAAATTCATTTTTCAATCAAAAGGGAGCATTGGGTCAAGTCATTTTCGTCGGGTTCACAGTTCTCATTCAAAGTGTGGTCCTAATTCCACATAGTAGCTCGAATCTTGTGTATAACCCATATTTCTGACCTTATTTTGGTGATATGAAGAATTAGCAACCAGCAGACAGAAATAGACCAATAAAAAGAGAAATAATGGAAGAATTTACCTCACTAATCTATGAAGAGAGATCTACTATTTATCTACCCTACAAAGAGATAGAAAAAATAATGGCATAAATGTTCCAGCATGATCATCTAGTTATTTACAATGATAAGTTGAAAGCAGATTCTATTATTCCAAATGAAAATTTACTTGTCAAAGTTGATCATAAACAAACAAGAATGACAACATCAATTACCGACATGTTCCTACTCATTATAACAAACTTTTCACTTCAGAGATCAGTAAGGTGGGCTCAATTACACCAACTCCATCATGGTTAAACCTATATTATTGCCACCATCACACACTAGGCGTAACTACACAGTCTACACTAGCTTGTAATTTAGTCATTTATGTGATTTAATCATTTGTGGGATACATCTGGGACCCCAGATTATTGATGTTCAAAATTAAAAATATCAAACATGTAGACTAATGGACCAAATTGAATCATTGGAAAAAAAAAAAAAAAAAAACTTCTAAACTAGCTTTAAAGGAAAATTCTTTAAATTCATTACGTGACAATTCAAATGACCATGAACGTGTAATTTTAATCACTTAACATATTTAATGAGTTAAGTAATTTAACACGCGCGCGGATGATTTAAGGTTATCTCAATATATATAATAAGGTTCTTTGCGGCAAAAAAGAAGAGAATAAAATCTAAGAAATTATAATAATATATGAGGATAAAAGAGAGGCTGCCTTTGATATGGGAAGATAATATAATTATAAGCAAAGTATTTTGAACATGTGAGAGAGGTCTACATCAGATGGCACAGTATCTTGTAGACATATACAATACAGAGGTAAATAATATCCAACTTTGCTGTGCTAGATAGATGCTAAAGATAATGACATGTGAGTAAAGGTTGGTCACATTTTGAAAACCAAAGGACCCCAAAATCCATGCTCTTGAAACGGATAAAAAAAAACACAAACCTCTCTCAACAAAGAAAAAAAGGAAAGGGAAGGAATGGGGTCTCTCAAAGCCAGAAAAAAAGCAATAAAGTAACTGAGAAGAAAAATCAAAATGGGTTGCTGCTCCCTTTGACTGCCTCGTAAATCTTGTTTTAGCCTGATTAGATTCATCAGCAAAGAGAGAGAGGAGGAGGGTGGTTTTGGAAACATTTATAAAGCAAAAGCAAACACAAATCTTCTGGGACTTCTTTATGTTTTTGACCCTATTTTTAATCATATAACTTATTCCATTTGGAGATCCATTGGTCCATCATTGTGTTGTGAAGTACGCAATCTCAGTCATCCAGTTGTGAACATATTATAGGGGCGGTTTAGGCTCTTTTGAAAGACAAAGGGAGACTCTGATCATGTCATTCTTGATTCTGGAATATTATATTAGCATGTACAAAATTTTAAGGGGATACGTTACATTACACCTACAACTCTACAAGAATATTTTCTTTTGTCTACATCTTTGTGTTTTTTTTTTTGTCTGAGTAGTCTACATCTTAATGTATTTTTCGATAATAATGACCTCTTTGTATAATTTGTGTAACAAAACACTTATATGGGTGGGTTCAAGTTAACTCAACTGGTAAAATTTGTTATAATCGAATAAGTAATTATCATGAATAGATGCCATAAATTGAAACTTTCATTAGAAATTTTTTTTTAAATAATTGGTTTGTTATTTTATTTTGTTATGTTTTGTGTAGGTGAGATTTAATTCTACATCTTTTATTTGACAATGAAAAAACTTTAACAATTGAATTAATTAGAACTTATGTTTTATATATTTTAAACAAAATTTTTGAAACTTTATTTAAAACAAAGTAATACATAAGTTAGAACATATATATATATATATATATATATATATATATTACAATATTGGTACGTATAATTCATTGGGTTTAAAGTTTTAAAAACATGTTAAATTTTGGCTTAAAAAAATACATGAATGAAAACCAAGGGAAATATATATGCAATATAAAATATGGATAAAGGAAAATTTCGGATCTAACAAGAGCCTATATGTATTCGCTTATTTATTTTATTATTAAATATAACTAACTAGTTTACAAAATACTTAAATGTATTTTAAGTAAAATATTATACGCAAATACATTTCATTTA
Source organism: Quercus parvula (assembly GCA_030820535.1). Classification (NCBI taxonomy): domain Eukaryota; kingdom Viridiplantae; phylum Streptophyta; class Magnoliopsida; order Fagales; family Fagaceae; genus Quercus; species Quercus parvula. The sequence continues at coordinate 1,225,420 of JAUAME010000009.1, forward strand.
TTCTCATTTTATTGCAATATTGTAACATTGTTCAATTTTTCTAAATTTAAAATCTATTTTTTTAATTTAAAATCTAAAATATCTTTGCATGTGTTTGTTTTTGACAATTATATTCTCAATTATAATAATATAGATTGACATAATAAACAACTCTAGTACTAATAAGAATAATAAAGTCCAGTCAAATGGGACTTTTTCTTTATAAATATAATAAGGAACATGTTTAATACGTGTGTTATATTTTAAATAGGAAAATTAAAATTTTGTATTTTAAAGATTTTGTGAGATTATATGGTCAAGGTTTTTTTTTAATATGTATTAAAATGACGTGGTACAATATATATGTGTATTTTGCTAACTATTATTTATTTTCCTTTTTTCTGAATAATTATTATTACAAATATCATATCTGTGTTATTTTCTTTCTTGGGTTGGAGATTGTTTTGTCCGTTTCAGGTAATTGGGGTGGTGCTCACTGAAATCAAATAATAAAAACAATAATGATTATTATTTTAACATCTCTATATATTAATAATATGGAACATAAAAAGATTTTTGAATTTTGAATTCGACAAAGTTTAGTTACAAAGTTGGTTATAATTTTAAACTACAACTCTTACTAAAAACTTAACATGATTACATATTTTGAAAATCTAATTGTCAAATTGCATACTTTTTTTCAAAAAAAAATTGCATACTTTTTATGCTATCAATAAATGCACATGTTAAATTTCATGCCAATTGGATATTTATTATTTGATCAGTAAACTTAATTTTCATACGTAATTTTAGATTACATGCAAAAACTTGAAATTTAAACATTTGATTAATGATATACCTGTTGATCTTTGATTTTCTTGAAATTTTGCAATCATGAAAGATATAAGAAAAAAATATAATCCAACTATGGATTTGTGAAGTTCACATCCAATAGAAAGATACTGAATGAAGTTGTAACCTTAAGTTACAACAAAGTTTATAACTAACCTTTATCCTCTTGAATTCATCCTATTAATTTTCACAAGTTGCTTTCAATATATTATCAATTGCCTTAATTTATAGTTAACTGGAGCCTTTCACTCACTAAAAAGAAAAGTAAAGGCTCATAGTCAACTTGCAAGACAAAAAATGGTGTTCTAACTTCTAACTTCTAACTCGGGATACCATTTAAAATCTTTCCTATGATTATGATGTAAGAATAAACAATAAGATTCCTGTATTCTCATTATGTCTACATTGAATCCATGAACGCGGTGTTCCCTTTGATAGTTGATACTCCTTTGACATTGGGATTCTACTATGCTTATTAGTATGCTAGTGTACCGTAGAAAAAATGATCGAGACTTCCTATCAAGGTGTGAGAGATACTGAGATCTCTTCCTCTATTGCCACTTAGATGTCATTTTCATTTACTAAATGGACCCATAGTCTTTTTGATTTACAGCAACTCTCTATTCTCACAAGAATTTTATCTCTAACTCTATAATCACTTTTTTCCATAAATTGTTCTTAATTAACATATACTCTCTTTCTAAGTATTTATTTAGGTTATTATATTATAAGACAATAATTTCGTGAACATATTTATTAGAAACATTAAAAAGTGTTTATTGAGCTACAGCTCTATTTCTTCTTCTCAAAAAAAAAAAAAAAAACTACTCTTTTAGTGTAGTTGTATAATTTTTTTTGAGCAATGGTTATATAAATAAAATTCTATTAAAAAAAATCTCACTCAAGCATAGGACCATGTATTAAAGATGTCATAACCTCAAAACCTCAAAACCTCGCTAGACATGCGAAGCATGTTAGTGGTTCAGTCGTTTGGATGGAGGAAGTTTCTCCCCATATTGTTCTTGTTCTAATGGCTGATTTCGGCTAAGTTTTTCAATTAATGAAATTCAGTTTGTTTCTCAAAAAAAAAAAAAAAAAAAAAGTATTAAAGATGTCATGATAGGAAATATCCACATTATTTTGTATGAAAATTTTGTAAAATTCTTTTATAAGAAAAGCATTTCTTATATATATTTTCTACTTAAAAATTGTATTACTATTTATTAATTAGCATACGACGAAACCAAATTAATGAGAAATAAATTTTCATTTTTTTTTTTGACAAACTTTCTCTCTCCAACTTTTTTTTTTTTTTTTTTTTGATATTTTCTCTCTCCAACTTAGAATGACAATTCGAGAAAATGCGCATCCAAACTTCTCTTTCCATTATGTCCTTATTGAATCCAAAAATATTGGTTTCTCATAGATACCACTCATGAAATGCCGCATCAAGGTTTGTCAAAAAAAGAAGTATATTTCAAGTTGTAGGGCTGTGGGTGTGGGGCCACTTGTTGTGCTCTTTAGATATCCAAATACCAAACATGGCCCATTGCTCTTTAGTCTTTGATACAATTCTTCACTTTACCAGTTTCTTTGTATTATTCAATGTTCTCTTTTTCACCTTATTGCTTCAAATCATTCCCCAAGACCCACATTAGACGAAGCATAAACGTGGCTGTGTTGTTCTAAATTTCATACAAAAAGGAAAAGCATATTGTCACCTACCATTTCATGAAGGTAATTGATGTTTTGCTGATTAGATTACCTTGATTTGAACAATATGGAAGTCCACTCATTATACATGTTTACAAAATAGACAAGGAAAAAAGGCATTTTAATTGGTTCTCCATAATTTGAGTTTTTATCCTATTTAAACCCAATGGCTCTAGAGAATATACCCATTTGCATGTGCGCATTATATCTTCATCTTTGCTGAATTTTCATTCAAAGGATTCATCGAGTTTTTTCTCAAAACTTATCCAATGATTCATCAAATAGGCATGTTGGCCTGGAACTATTATTTCAAGAGCCTTGGAGTTAGGGGTTTTTTGAGATTTGGAATAATCGATCCACTTGACCAACTTGATTTGACTTGAAGGGTTATGGATGGGTTCAATTGGGGTGGGTGGTTGAAATCAAATCTGACCATTAGGGATTATCGGATATTTGTGTGAGTCTCAACTTGTTTTAATATAAATCACTTGAAAATCCAACTCGATCGTTATTTATATCCCTAATAGACATGTGTAGCATTTTTATTGCATGTTGGCCTGGAACTATTATTTCAAAAGCCTTGGAGTTGGGGGTTTTCTAAGATTTGGAATAATCGATCCACTTGACTAACCTGATTTGACTTGAAGGGTTATGGATGGGCTCGACCGAGGTGGGTGGTCGAAATCAAATCTGACCGTTAGGGATTATCGAATATTCGTGTGAGTCTCAAGTTGTTTTAATATAAATCACTTGAAAATCCAACTCGATCGTTATTTATATCCCCAATAGACATGTGTAGCATTTTTATTACACATTAGGATTTTTACCTTATGTTTATTTGACTCCACTTATATGATAAGATTTTTACTGCCCCAATCTCTCTCTCTCTCTATCATTGTCACCAACTTATTTTCATTCGTTGATTGCCTTTTCACCAGCCAGCAACCTATCATCACTCACTTCTCACCCCTTCACTGTTGTACATTTCTTGCTCTTCCACCTTCATAAGTCATAGCTCAGTACCATCATATCATCTCTTTGACAACCTTTGTGCCCAACCTAGCACAAATAGATGTTCACCCCTTTGATGTTATTAAGTTCATATTTGTCTTTTGGTGTATGCTTTTTACAGATGATATAGTTTTTGTTGGATGAAACTAGAAAAGGAGTTAAACAATGCCAAGTTATTTGACTAAAAGCTTTCAATTAAGTAAGACGAAAACATAATATATGTAATGTAAGTTTAGTAAAAGTAGAAACAAAAATAAAGGGACAGTAAGACTTAATAGTCAAGAGATACTAAAGAGAGATATTTTCTAATATCTAGGATCAATACTTCATAGAGATGAAGAGATTAAAGATAATGTGAATCATAGGATAAGAGTAAGGTGGATGAAGTAGAGAATTGCATAAAAAAAATATAATTGTAGAATATTTCTTAAGTTAAAGGAGAATTTTTTATGAGACTATATAAACCAACTATGCTTTTATGGTATTAAATGTTGGGCCGTTAAGAAGTAACATATTCATAGATAAGTGTAACTAAACAAAAAATATTAACATAGATAAGTGGAAATATATAAAAAGATAGGATTCGAAATGAGGAAATCCGTTTAAAGATAGGAGTGGTCCCTATTGATGAAAATACGAGTCGCTTGAGTTGGTTTGATCATGTTCAAAGGAAAGTGACTAATGTACAGGTAAGAAAGAATGAATTGATTCAAGTTGAGGGAATAAAAAAGGTAAAGAAAGACAAGAAATAACATTAGAAAGTTAGTAAAAAAGGACATGTCAATTAAAGAAATAACATATAGTACGACTTCATATAAAATATAATGGGGAAAATGAATACATGTAACCGATGCTGACTATTTTATTTTTTTTAGAGAGAATTTCAACTTATGATGTTTACTTCTTATAATAGCTCTTTATCATTAGATCAATACATTAATTGGTTTTTGGTGTAGTCGAGGGTTGATTTTCAAATATCTTATTTAATCATCAGATTTTTTATCAGTTGAACTAACTGGAACCTATGACTAATCTGCTAAAGATTACTAATTGCTTGAAATTTTTTGAAACTAGGACTACCTTGTTATTTTTATTGTTGTTACCGTGAATATTACCATATCCACAGGCCAATTTTGACCAATAATTTGCCGCTCAGCGACGGTTCCAAAAATACCCATTCTGAAAATGATGCGGTCAAGTGGTGGGTCTAACCTTAACATAAACTTGACTGACCTGTAAACACCCGTACCTAAAGTTGAATTATAGAGAATTTGAGCTCATATGTGGTTTATATTGCAAGATGGAGGGAAAAAAAGACACCATATTATAAAGGGGCAATTGACTCTTTTATCTTAATGGTTTTAACAAAAAGAAAACAAAAGAGAATGACACAAACCTTCATTACTTACTAAAAAAGAAAAAGAAAAAAACCTTATCATCTCAAATTGGGACCAACAGGCTATAATAACCAAAATAAAACTACTGTGCACTTGGGTTAGTGGGGTGATCATGAAGTTGTTAAGGATTTCCATTCATAATGTTGATAATAGTTTTTGTGCCATCGTGTTTGTGTGGTACCCCAGCTTGGATTTTAACGCCGTCAGCTCACTATATTTTGTCTTTTAAAAGACATATACATATAAAATTTTTGCCCCTAATAGATTGTTGAAAGGCACAAAAGCAATCATGAGGATTAGAATGAGTCCAAATATAACAGACGGCCTCATATATATATATATATATATATATATATATTCACATACTATGTACTAAGGCTGGTCAATGCTTCAAACTATGGAGCTTAACCCAAAAGCTTTTTTATGCATTGAAATGGGTTTTTAATTAACAAAGCCGAAGGTTTGTTGAATGCCCGAGGAGACACCATGCTAGCGTGGGCGGCGGACGGCGAGGCACATCAAACTAAAAATAGTATGATTTTCATTTTTGTGTGACCAAATAACATCTTCAAAACATAAAAGTGAGGAAGTTCCTCACATTAAATTATGGAAAATGCTAGTCACCAAGGCACAAAGTTGGTACTTCCAAGTACTAAAAGTCTAAAACATTAATACACAAATGGTCAAAATATTTTTTTCCCAATAAACAGAAAGAGCCCCCTAACTTCCTGAAATTAGGACACTTGTCCTTTTTTCCAAAGACACAAGCCTAGCTAGATCGAGCCAAACAACCCTTAAAGTAGTTTAAAAACATTTTCCACAGTCCATGTCATTGCACCAATACTCGAACCTGTAGGAACAGACATGATAACATTGCTCCAACTTGGCAAAGGGGTTAAAAAATGACAAAAATGAATTATTATTATTATTATTATTATTTTTGAGGAGATTCACACACCTTTACAATTTTTTCATTTTCTTAATGGTTAAGTTGATATCAATTATAATTAATGTATAATAAAAATGATGTTAATAATGGTCTCGTATCCCCAACAAATTATGAAAAAAAAAGTTGTAAAATTTGTTATATATGTGATATTGTGGAAAGTTTAATCTCACCAAAATGCAAAATCCAAAAAATCCTAACAAGTAAAAGCCTCACAAAACCTAAATAATAAAAAAAAAGGTTTGAAAGACAAAGTTCAGAATTGTTTAAGTTAGAACACTGTACCTTCACTTGCAAACATTCCATGTCCAACAAAAGAAGAAACAAAATATGAAAAAGAAGAAGAAACAAATAAAAAAAATTAATAAATAAAACTATAGTCATATAGTACTACATACTAGTCTACAACACATACATTCCCTTTATCTTTTTTACTTTCTTTAAGTACTGCTTTTGCTTTGATGGTAGACCAAAACGGGAAGAAGGAGAAGGGATACAGCTATAGGGTACCCTTCACTTCACTTTGCTGACCGAAAGGGCAGCCTTTGTCTCAGCTGCCCGACTCATTTTTTTTGTTCTGCAATCAGTAATGTAAAAGCTTAAAACTACCTGCCCGTTTGCCCTTTCATGCTTTGGACCCTTTGTCTTGTGCTTTGTGGTAAAACCAATAAAATTAACAAACAAAACCAACACAACATAAAAACAAAGAAAAACAAAGAGAAACTCTTTCTCTCTCTCTCTCTTTCTCTCTCTCTTATTATGCACTTTATTCTGTTCAAATTCGATACTTTGCTGTGGTTACTGAGACCGAGGCTCTTTGTTCAAAGAGAGAGAAAGGGAAGCTCAAGGCCAAAGCTTTACACTTTCTCTCTTTCTCTCTCTGCCGCATTGTCTTGTTCTACTTCAGAATCTCATCTCACTTCCACGCATTAAAGCATTGTCTCTCTTTCTCAGTCGTTGGTTTTTTTTCTCATATTTCCTGGGTTGTTGCTTCTGTGTGTCTTAAAGGCTTTCATAGAGTGCATTTAATAGCATCAATAGAGGACAGCAAGAAAACCCATTTTGTTTTCTTTGGTCTCTTTAAGGCTGAGCTCATCAAGAGTCTGTTTGGGTACTTTTGGGAGTTACATACAACAGACTTGTTTATGTTGTTGAAGTTGAAGTTGAACTGAGCTAGCTTGTTCTTTTGTTGCAAAGCTCATTAATATAGAGAAAAACCCAAGAGAGGAGTGGCTAATGCGGTTCTAACTTCTATTCCTTATGTTCTGACATCTTTGGTTGGTTCTAAGCAAAACCCTGAAATCCAGAAATAGTAGAGAAGAGAATATACTTGGAGAGCTGTATGAAGTGGTAGTGAAACAATGAGAGATGGGAATTCCAAGAAAAGCAAGGTTTTTTTTTTTTTTTTTTTTTTAACTTTCTTCTGCTATAAAAGATATTCTCTTCTTGGGGAGAAAAAAATTTATATAATGGATTTGTTTCTGAATTCCTTTCTCTCTTTTTCTTAATTATTGGAAGTTGTCAAGCTGATTCTTTGTTTGTTGTTTGATGAAGCTCTCATGGTCAAAGAAAATGGTCAGGAAGTGGTTCAATATCAAGAGCAAAACAGAGGATTTTCAGGCGGATGAGGTTAAATATGGAGGTGGATATCTTTGTTCTCTATGGGTTCTTACTTGGTTGGTAATTGTTAGAACTTTGGGAGTTAAATCTTAGCCTCAATATCAGCAAATAATATTTGATTTTGAGGAAGGGAACAGATATGTGTATTTTTTTTTAAACTTTATTGTAAAATGTCATCATGATTCTCACTTCTCAAAATACTATGTACTTGGCCAAATAATTGAGGTTTCTGTTTCACATATCATAAGTGCTGAATATTCTCATATTCTAAATTCTAAATTTCTTTTTTCCAAAATTTCATAGTAACCAAATTATGAATTAACTCAATTGATCAAGTTTGTTTTTGCTGCTTCTAAAACATTCTTGGTTTTTGTATTTTTCTTTATGGAATTTATATCCTTTTTGTTTTAAAAGTATGATTGATGCATTAACAAAGATTTCTTCTTCAGGAGGTGATGTGGAATATAGGACTAGCAGCTTCTCAGAGAGGGAGCCATGCACAACCAAAAAAAGCAAAACAGGTTTAGTATGATTAGAACACGATTTTGACACATCTTAGTAAGTTATCTTTTTTCCTAATTTTTTGTTGTCCTCTCTATAATGCGCAGAAAAATTTAGCCGGAACACAGAGCAGGTCCGGCGAGCAAGAATGAATCTTGATCACCCTCGGATTATAGATGTGCAGAACTATAGGTAACCTTCCCTTCCTTCTTTTTCCTTTCTCTTCTTACAAATGGTATTGACTTGTAATTGTATTGATTATGAAAGCTTCTCTCTTTTTGATTTGGTTTCAGCCTATTCGTAGCTACGTGGAATGTGGCTGGAAGATCCCCACCAAGTAATTTGAATCTAGATGACTTGCTTCATGCCTCACCTCCTGCTGACATTTATGTTCTTGGGTATGTTTTGAAAGGCTTATATTTCCACATTTTGTTTTGGAAGGAAACTCTGAAATTGGCACATTACTTATATATGCCATTCTGTTCTTTGTCTGTTTCAGTTTTCAAGAAATTGTTCCATTGAATGCTGGTAATGTTTTGGGAGCAGAAGACAATGGCCCTGCCAAAAAATGGCTGTCTCTCATTCGAAAGACTCTAAATAATTTTCCTGGGACCAGTGGAGTTAGTGGATGCTATACACCATCTCCCATTCCTGAGCCAATTGTAGAAATAAATGCAGATTTTGAGGGATCAACTAGGCAGAAGAACTCATCTTTCTTTCATCGCCGATCATTCCAGACAACACAGAGCTGGAGAATGGACAATGACCCCTCAATTCCACAACCACGACTTGATCGACGATTCAGTGTTTGTGATAGAGTAATCTTTGGCCACAGGCCTAGTGACTATGATCCTAATAACAGATGGGGTCACAGGCCAAGTGACTATTCTAGGGCAAGTGACTATTCCAGATCTAGTGACTACGATCCTAATTACAGATGGGGCCACAGGCCAAGTGACTATTCTAGGCCAAGCGACTATTCCAGGCCTAGTGATTATGATCCCAATCACAGATGGGGGCACAGGCCAAGTGACTATTCTAGGCCAAGCGACTATTCCAGGCCTAGTGACTATTCCAGATGGGGTTCATCTGATGATGATAATGGTCTGGGCGATTCACCAAGTACTGTCTTATATTCACCAATGTCCTATGGTGGATATGCAGCAAATGAAGATGGATATAGAATGCCAACACGATCGAGGTACTGCTTAGTTGCAAGCAAACAAATGGTTGGCATATTTCTCACAGTTTGGGTGAAAAGTGAATTGAGAGACCATGTTCGGAACATGAAAGTATCCTGTGTTGGTAGAGGATTGATGGGTTACCTCGGAAATAAGGTACCATATTATTCAATAAAATGATCATTACCGTATTTATCCCCCTTTTTTTCAAAGAATTTTCTTAGATGTATTTAACTAAAATAATGAGCAATGTTCTGCTTGAATCTGCAGGGTTCAATTTCGGTCAGCATGTCTTTACACCAAACATCTTTTTGCTTCGTCTGTAGCCATTTGACTTCAGGACAGAAGGAGGGTGATGAGCTAAGAAGGAACTCTGATGTTATGGAGATCCTTAGGAAAACAAGGTTTCCACGGGTCCATGGCTCGGGTGATGAGAAGTCCCCAGAAACAATCCTTGAGCATGAGTAAGACCCTTGCACATTTTTCATCAATTAAATAGGACTGATTAAACTTGCAGTGCAACAGAAATTTAGGGGAGATTAGGGTAAATGCAGATTCATGGGATCTGAAAACAATAAAAAAAAAAAAAAACTAATTTTTCACATCCCTTGGAATATAAATTAATTGATCATATATTTTATAGGATTTCTAATTTTAGACATACCAATTTTGTTCTTTTTTTTTCATCTACTTAATTCCACCTCTTGAAAGTTAAGGAATGACAACAATTTGTATAGACCTTGTACACACACATACTTGCATAAACTAATAATTATCATTGTTCAACAAAACTTGCCTTCAATCTTCTAAATTTGATTTTTTTTTTTTTTTTTTTTTTTTCTCAATCTAGTCGCGTTATATGGCTTGGGGATTTGAATTATCGCATTGCCCTCTCTTACCGCTCTGCTACGGCACTTGTTGAGATGCAAAATTGGAGGGCATTGTTAGAGAATGACCAGGCATGTTTCCTCTCCTGAAATCCTCTCTGTTTCCAATTGCTTACTTTCAGATTTATTACTTATATGAAGAAGACTTTTGATCTAAATTGTGATGTTTCTCTTCACAGTTACGTAAAGAGCAAAGAAATGGTCGTGTTTTTAAGGGATGGAATGAAGGAAAGATATATTTTCCCCCAACTTACAAGTATTCAACTAATTCAGACAGATATGCAGGGGATGATATGCATCCAAAGGAGAAGCGCAGAACACCTGCCTGGTAAGATCATCTGTCCTATCTTATGGGCAACAATATGTGAAATAATATCTTAAATGCATAATCGAGATAGTGTAGAGATTAATAAAAATGATACATATTTTTTTCTTTGTTAGATGGATTGTAGACTATATTATGGAGCATAGGATGTAGGTAGTGAGGGTCTTTGTGTTGTTGCATTCAAAAATTTTAGTACCTTTTTGTGCTGATTTAATTATTTTCGTTTAAAGGTGTGATCGAATTTTGTGGCATGGAGAAGGCCTCCATCAATTGTCCTATGTCCGTGGTGAATCTAGATTTTCAGATCATAGACCGGTTTATGGCATATTTTGGGCAGAGGTTGAGTCAAGCCAGAGCCGATTGAGGAAAAGCATGAGTTGTTCTGATTCCAGGATTGAGGTGGAGGAGCTTCTGCCATATGCACATGGATATACTGAACTAAACTTTTTCTAAAGGAATGGACAATAGTTGAGATCCACATTGACCTGCACTAGACTAGAGTAAGCTCTTTCTCTCTCTCTGCCTGTACACACACAATTTTACATGTTAGATTTGACATTTGGCCTTTGGATGCATTACTTACTTCTTAGTTTAGTTGCCTTGACATTATGTAAGCTAACCTGACAAGGAGATTAACTGAAGTATATTCTTACCATTGCAGATCCTTGCTCTTTCCCATAACTGAGTGATTACTGAGGCCAATAACCATTTGAAGAATTTCAATTATTTCTGCATTTCAATTATAATTTGCATCTTCAGTCAATCAGGTGAATACCCCACCTTCAGTTCCCTCCCCCCCTCTCTTTTATTTATATTTTCCCTCTTGAGCATTATATGTGGCTGGGAGTACAGATATGGAAGTATGCAAGTCTCCTTGATGACATTACTTCCCAGCCTCTTGCTATAAGCATGGAGGATGTACTTAGTACAATACCCCACCAAGGACTGAATCATGCCTCTTTTGGTCCCCATAGTGCATGCACTTTGTGAATCCATGTGCAAACCAAGTTGAAAAACATAAAATGCGCTTTGCATAATCTGAAAGTTTTTCACATTTACATTCTCTTTCCCTTATCCTTTGAGAGTTTTCATGAGCAGCATATCTATTGCTTGTTCCGATTCTTATTTAGCCATTTGGTCCCCAGTTGCAGGAGGGAATCACTTTGAAACAAAATTCATCACCCTTGAAGAGTGATGGAGACATTCCGTTGCCCACAAACCGAAAAAGGTTGGTCTCCCTCTCCTTTTTTTATATTTACTTTTCTTGGTTTTGCTGTAGCTCTCAGTTACTTTGTCTAATTTAACCTTTACTTTCTCTTACCAGGTGTTAATTTTGTAATTTCGTCCTCAACACACTGTACCTTTGATCATCATAACTTGTTAGCTAACAACACACAAGTTTCAGTATTATGCGTAAATTTTGTTAACTGATCTGATTAACAAGCACCTACTTTTCTGGCATCTCGAAGTTCCGTAAGAACATTTGCAGTCCTGCATAACAATCAGGTACTGTATACATATGTTAATTAGTGCTTACTTCTATACTTAACACTAAATAACTTGTCCATGTACTTATGATCAAAACTTTTTTTGCTCTGCAGGATGAACTCAGCCTATCAAGAAGTGCCAAGTGGGTAGATGACGATTTTTTCATTCTTTAATTTGTCTAGGGACTATATAGATAATAGATGATGACTGAATGAAGGTGAAAGATAGTCAAAATAATCATTTGGATACCAAATTTTTTCTTTTAAATACAAAGAGAAGTAAAGAAAGGTTTTTTGGATACTCATTGCCAAACTGATGGAAAAAAATTGTAAAGAAAGAAGAAAATGAAGTTGATGATAGAAATCTGATTCCTCTTGTTCCCTCTATTGTAGTTAATGATTCTACTGAAAAAGGTTGTTTTCTTGATAGTCTCCCATCCCCACTGCTGTTGGCTTTTCTTTTTACCGTGAGGTGAATAACAAACTAGAAAAGAACAAGACAGATTCACAGCTTTGGCAGTATCAGACGCCATGATTTAGAGACTGCTCTTTAAGAAATATTTCTTATTCCACGTTTGTCTTTTGCTGTTATTCTAAATGTTACTATTAATTACTTTAACTATTAATACCATGAACACAACAGTGAAGGCAGCAATAAGAGTGTCCAAATTCAGATGAAGAGTAACCAAAGTGGCTATAGGACTATTTTTACTAAAATAAAGCTAATTACCCAACAAGTTTCACAACTGTTTTCATAGTTGCTGAGGTGGCTGGTTGTGATTGGTTTGTTATAAAAATGATTTCAGTAATTGTCTCATATCAAAGTGATGTTGTATTAATCACAATTTGCTACTTCAATAAGTTATGAAATTTGTTGTGCTTATAACATTATTGTTTTGAATTTACCTTAAAAAAACTGTAATATGTTAATAAGCTGTAATTTGTTAATGCATGCGTACTCCCTCTCAAGAATTTCAACAGAGAAGCATAGGAAGCATTTTTGCCTTTTTGTGGATTCCAATGGTTTCTTATACCTATTTCATTTTATTAATGTTTTTCCCACTAATGGGTCAGCTAAAGCCTACACATGGCATGATTACATCATTTCAGATAGCGTCAAACTCAATCCTACCTTTTGTATCTCAGCATTGCATAAGGCCACTCTGCAACTCTTCCCTAAAGTAAAAAAGCCTTGTGCCTGTGTCTGAGGTCCAAATGCTTGATGCATCATGGCATCACTACTGTTTGCCTTACTCTTATTACTACAATTTATTTGCGCGTGAAATTTTTTAATTTGCAATGATGTACTATTATTTGTTTGAATCCTAGAGGTGCTATTGCATAACCAGAAACAACATGAAATGAGGCCCATAAGCGTTTTGCTTTGATGCTTTTGAGTCTTGAGGTTGTCACCTGGTTCAAAGTAATTATTAGTATAAAATGAAGAAAATAAAAGACGTAGAGAAAAGAGGGCGGACAGTCCTTTGTGACTATGTACCATTTTGAATTGTGTATTTCAAGAATCCAATATGGGATATATATACACACACAATGATTGACCTATAGAAGCCATTGATAACGCCCGAATCAAGACATCAATTATTCTTGATATGCCTTGATGCAGGGCTCAAGAAAGGACCATGACTAAGGTGTAAAACATAGAGGAAAGATACACTTTGTCATGTAAAACATGTTCATTTACTAACAATAATCAAAGTTATCCACTGTAGTTCTAGTTAGTTCTCTTTTACTCAATTGCAGGTAGTTGACTTGAATGGTATAATTTGAGCTGAGAGCTTCAAAGGGGGGAGTGCTCAACGAAAAATTTTGTCACTCGTGAACTCTGAAACTTGGTAGTTTGAATCAGCTACACAAGCTAGTTGCCTTTGGCTATAACTGAATAAAATTCCATATTCATACCCAAAAAAAAAAAAAAAAAAAAAAAGGAAAAAAAAAGCTCTACCTAGTCGGTATCAAGGCCAAAAAAAGATTCTTGTGGGTCTCGTTTCCCTCACTAAACCATGATGAATAGAGTCCTTTAAATTTTTGGAGTTTTCTCTGAAGTTTTTTAACTTTTAAAGATTCAAATGCATGATTTTTTCTTCTTTTTTTATTGAGGATTCTACACGCATGGCATGGGCGTGGATGCTAGTATAGAGTCATAATTATGGAGTGAAAAGGGTTCTTCTGATGTGATCCCATTTCCTTTCTGCTTTTACAAGCCCTTAACCTTCATAGAGTGGCTCATACCCGACTCAAGTGCCCAGGTTCTAGCTTGGACTTAAAATGCCTGGACCTTTTTTTTATGCAACATAGCGGGTCATGCCAGTTGAGTTATAACTTATAGGACCTATAGTAAATTGGAAGATTCACTTCTGAAATTTGAGTACTTTCTTATTCAAATCTAGGACAGGGAAAAACAGTCACACACACCTGAATTTACTTCAATGTAGTTGAATGTTTAGTGTATTGCTTTTGCCTGATGTATATAAGTTAAAAGTCAACCGAGGCTGTATGTTTTGTACTGACCAAATTTGAGTGGCACTGGGGTGTGACAATCAGCAGTAATTGCTGATGAAAAGTAGGACAGCAGCTCATGTGAAGGTCTCTGATATGTAATTTTTGCAAAATGAGATGCATTTTCCCAATATGTCTTGGAAAATTTCCACAGTGCAAAAGACAGTGCATGTAGCCTACAGAAGAACTTGCACATTTAAGTCGCTCCATATATAGTTTGAAGTACCCGCAGGATAAAAAAGACAATCAGGCAGAACATATGTAAATGTCTTTCTTATAGTCTTATCAAGGTCATACCCATGTATAATATTCCCATTTCTGTGAGGTCTAAGAGAGGTGATTTCCTGATTGGTAAGCCGCTTCACCCCAATTTTATCTTTTTTTTTTAAAATATATAATCAATGAAAGAGAGATGAATTTTAAATTTTTATCACCTTTCAGACAAAAAAAATGGAAAGATGTTTAAAGAACATGCTTGCTGACTGGCATAATGACTGGAAACTGTATTATTAATTGCATTTGTTATCCATTGGAAGGTTTGCTTGAGCAGATTAATAGCATGCTTTAGATACGTTGTAATTGGTCCCCAATAGCAGCCTTGCAGGCAAAAACCACTTCAGAGAGACAGCCCTGAAGCGTGGCTGAAATGTTCCCTATTGCACAAACCAGAAAAGGACAATCCTCTATTTTGCTTTTCTTGGTTTTTCTGTAACCTGTAAATCTTTAACTGTGGCCTCATTTTCTTAGACCTTGGTATATATGATTCATGAAACTTTGTGGTACAATCAATCACTTTCATAGAATCTTTCTTGGTGTATATCTTAATTGGCTTTTGGAAATATCAGTTTGAGAATGTACTCGGTTAACAAAAACTGCTTTATGGCATCTAAAAGTCTTGTCCAAACATTTGCAGTTATGCATAATGACTAGGAGATAACCCTCTGTGGTGATGTAATTGGTTGTACTAATAATCTCTTAAAGAGCGATTCTAACCATACTACAAATTTTACTTCATAAATTCTATAAATTGATGCATTATTTTTAAAACAGGAACAAAAAGACACTAAGAAATTAGTTTATTTATTATACTGTTTATGTAATACCAATCACATTCATTTTTATGTTAGTTTGCAAATTTTTTATTGTAAAATTGGTAGTAACTTCAGCATTTTCCAAAAGCTAAATTCACCAATCAAGCAGTTCCAAGTAAGCAGGGAAGTTTTCACTTGGTCAATGAAAATTTTGTTTTTCCTCTTTTGGGTGCGTGGGAAAGAACCAGAAAAACCAAATGTGAGGGAATGATGGAAGAGCAAACGTGGTAAACATAAGTACTTCTTTCTGTTATAATTCAAAAGAAGAAGAAGAGGTAGAGATTTGACGGGTGTTCATTACTGGAAGTAATCAATGTCATAAATTTGGACTTCATGATAGAAGTTTGAAGCTTTTCTATGTTTCTGCTTATGATTTAACTGAAAAGGGTGGTTTCTTTACCCTACTTTTTCTTTGAGGAAAGCAACAAACTTGAAAAGCAACTCTTTAAAGATCTGACAGCTATATTGGGAAGTCATAATTTAGAGCCTTTTCCTTTTGCACAGATTAGTGTTCCACTTCTATCTCTATTATCTTGCAGATTAACTATATTCCCATAATTGAAATCTGGGAACTAACTTATTGACATTAGAAATCATTATTGTCCTTTCCTACTCCTTTATTGCTCAAAGCTTAATAGGGTCTAAATGGAACATCACTTTGTTTACTATTGGAGAGATTTTATGCGTTGGCAGAAGCTTTTGGTTAGTGGGAAGGATAGGCAAAATGGGCTACAAATACAGTAAACAAGGTAAAAGCGCATCACTTTGTCTTTGCTGTGCCGGCCATAGCAAAGGATTGGTTCTGTTCCTCTGCCTCCCAAGTTGCTATCATTTACTCTTGAAAATGTGCTACTAAACTACTTCCACAAATTAATCTCAATCAAAGATAGTTGATAAGAGTTCTTGCTATTTCTTTTACAACTTCTACAAGGTCTACATAATTTTGAATCATTTTCCCTCTCTTCCTAAACGAGAAAGTGACAAACATACTAAATCAGCTATATAATCCAATTTATACTCTTTTTGTCAGAATTGGTCCTGCTAACCTTCCACATAGTATTTACACATTAGTTTGTTGGCTCATTTGGTATCCCGGTTACAAGTGACTTTATTCTTCCTATACGTGTCCAAATGATCATTGTGCATGCACAAAGGTTCATTGAAATTTAACCCGCAAGTCAAGTCATTATAAATATGGAGCCAAATACCACTCCTTGCAAAAAAATAAATTAAGTCTTTATAAATGTTCGCTCACTACCTTGTGTTTTAGATGAATGACCAAAAAGCAATTTCCATTGTTGTAAAAGCTTTGTTTTATCAATTTATAACAATTTATGCATATGATCACTTTGCTAAAGAAGAAAACTAAGTGAAACATAATAATTAAATGCCCTGAGATAATGTCAGATTCGATGCTGGTTGGAAGCATTTTTCCGAAAGCCACAAAATACACTTGGAAGTGTAAAACATCAAGGCTTGCAATTAAAAGAGAATAATATGTTCTCAATGTTTAACTTGTTTAAGATGAATCAGAAACTTATTAATATTTACTTATATTTAGGATCTTATAAGGCAATGGGGAGGGTTTCTATTAGCTTTTTTGCATGGAAACTCAACATGTAATTCTGATTGCTGATTAGATACAGATAGCTGCATTTTTAGCGGGAACATGAAATAAACTAAAAGGAGGTAGAGGTAGACACACAAACCAATAATCGACTTTTCTGAAAATTCCACAAGCTCAGTAATTCAATGCTGTTTAATTACATATATTGACAACAAAAATCAAACAATCACCATAAAATTTGGCAAGCATGACAGTACATGCTACATCTGCCATAAATCTTCCAGGAGATCTACATAAAAAGCAAATTAATAGTGACACTGACATGAAGAATATCACCTGTAACTAGAAACGAAGTTTCATAGTGTATCCAAAAAATAAGACAACCATCTTAAGAAATTGAGGCTGCAATATAAATCAATAAATGTTTTTTTGTTTTTTTTTGTTTTTTTCCTTAGAAATCGTAATGTAATCAAAAGTATACAATGAAACAAAACCAAGTTGAATCCTCCTTAAATTCAACTCAACATGAAAATATGAAAAAAAAAAAATATATATATATATTGTAAACTATCTCTATCCTGCACAAGATTGCAAGCCAATTGCAAAAATTACACCGCTCTGCACCTCTACTACTAGCAAGTGAACTATCAGTAGACTAATTATACATAGCTGCAGGAATTGGAATGCCATTTTTACGACCCAAACCCTGACTACGCATATCTTTTCTTCCTGTAATCAACTTTGTTGGTTCTGAGGAATCTAGTTTTGGAAAACCATCCCATGACATCTGATTGTCACGGCAAGCAGGAGAGCAAAATGCTCTTAGGTAACTGCACCATAATGTTTCATGCATCAAATAAGCAATTTTATATATGAAGTAGATACACATCCCAATTAATACGAACATGATTGATGCAGATTGATTAAGGAAGAATAAAATATTTTAATATTTTATGTTGTTTTCTTTTTTTCTTGTTGAATTAGGATTTATTTAGTCTAGTACTTTAAATTAAAATCATTTTTCTGGTTGAATTGGGATTTTAATTGTTTTTCTTTTCCTAATTAAATTGTTTTTCTTTTCTCAAATGGAAGTAAGTTTATTATTTCTTTTCCTAAAAGGAGTAGGAGAAATTCTATTCTTATAAATACTCTTTATAGAGGAGTTGATTATTGATGTTATGTGTGTTTTTTGAATAAAATTTTGCTAGAGAGGTTTTCTCTATTATTTTGCCTATTAGCCTAGTGTTCTTGTAGAACTTAGGTTTAGTAGAAGAGTTGTAGTATTTATGTGTTATAGATTCTGCTTCTACATGTCTACGCTGCATCAATTGGTATCAGAGTAAGGCTAGGTTCCTACCATGGCATAAAGAGGACGTGTATGAACGCGATGAGGTTGCACGCGATGCACAATTAGAGGCGTTCTTTCAACAAACAAATTAGTGGTTTGATGCACTTTTAAAGCAGCTCACCGCCTTAGCCGTTGAAAACCGACCTCAAAACTGCCATCCAAATCCACGTTATATGGAGGAGGAGTATTTTGATGTCAAGGAGGAGGACTACGATATAAAAAATGAGGATGAATACATTAAAAGAGTCTGTGTAGTAAATTGGGATTCTCCACCAATTTATGATGACTATCTTGAAAATTATAGTTAAGGAGACAAGATTGAGCTTGATGAAAACAAAGTCATATACATACGAGGTGAGCCCATAACTCACACCGTTGATGAGACTTTCAACATTAAAAAACAAAAGGTTATTGATTTTACTAATTACAATCATAGGTTGGTACAATTGGTTTGTTCAGTAGTAGACAAGTTCTCAATTGATGAACAAAGTTTCAATCTACTAAAGC
The DNA here is from genome assembly GCA_030820535.1 of Quercus parvula. NCBI lineage: Eukaryota > Viridiplantae > Streptophyta > Magnoliopsida > Fagales > Fagaceae > Quercus > Quercus parvula. Next base: position 1,244,349 of record JAUAME010000009.1, read on the forward strand.
TTGAACTTGTACACATTAGACACTATGATTTCATTGGGGTTGATGAGCTTCTCTCAATTTTTTTTAGTAATACAATTAACATCAATTTGGAAAGATTAATGGAAAACGTTATTGATCCATTCTGGGAGGATTTTATTGAATAAGAATTGATAGAGGTCAACAAAAGGTGTGAACAAGTGATTTTAAGTAATCTTTGTGGAGGAGGCAATATGAAGTTTATGGATGTGTGCATGGATTCTTTTTTAGTATTTACTTCTTATATCCCACTGTGGCAAAAGAGGTCAAGAATAAAAATTCGTACATCAAGATTTATTATGAGTGAGAAAAGATTGATAAGTAGCATATTGATTCATCTTGTCTTGTACAGAAGAATAGGATGGAAATGATTATTCGGGGTTCCAATTGATCGTGGAAGACTGCCACAAAACTCGAGGACGAGTTTTCCCCAACCCCGAGAGAATGATGCAGATTGATTAAGGAAGAATAAAATATTTTAATATTTTATGTTGTTTTCTTTTTTCCTTATTGAATTAGGATTTATTTACTCTAGTACTTTGAATTAAAATCCCTTTCCCAGTTGAATTGAGATTTTAATTGTTTTTTTTTTCCTAATTAAATTGTTTTTCCTTTCTCAAGTAGAAGTAGGTTTATTATTTATTTTCCTAAAAGGAGTAGGAGAAATTCTATTCTTATAAATAATCTTTATAGAGGAGTTGATTATTGATGTTATGTGTGTTTTTTGAATAAAATTTTGCTAGAGAGGTTTTCTCTATTATTTTGCCTATTAGCCTAGTGTTCTTGTAGAACTTAGATTTAGTGGAAGAGTTGTAGTATTTGTGTGTTATAGATTCTGCTTCTACACGCCTACGCTGCATCAATGATCCTCTCCATTTAACAGATATATCAGTAATAAAGAAATACACAGGGCTATGCAACCAAAGATGCATACACATATTTTTAATTTATCAATCATATAACACAAACCAAAGAAAAGATGGTCCTTAATTTCTGTCTGAATAATATAAATTAGTTCCATAAATTTGTCGCTTTTAAATACCTAACTGATTATACATCAAGTACATAAAATTCAATAGTAGGAAGTTCTAAGTATTTAGTTCAATTCAGCTTAGCTAAATCAAAGCAAGGAACTAGTTGCTGCTTAATTGTCATAAAAATTAAACATATATTGAAGTAGCAAATTATGATTACTTCCACAAACAACAAATGATAAAGTCAATTAATATAGTTGGTTCGAGTGTCTTAGCATTATATATAGACACACACGTGTTATTAGTTATCCCTTAAAAGGAAAAAAAAAAAAAAAACTTAAATATATTTTTGGTCCCTACATTAGTCATTAATGATTTTAGTATGATATAGATTAAATTACACTTTACCATCCTAAAGTATCCGACTGCACACTTTGCACCCTAAACTATCACATTTATCACATTTTGCACATGCTTCTTATTTAGGTGAAACAAAGTTAAAAGGCTGAAACACCCTTCCTTAAACTCAATTAAAACAAAACCCAATTTTTTTCTTATTTGTTTGGTGTCCCATCGGTTCATCTGCACTCTCCCTCTCTCTAAAATAACACAAAATCTTAGAGCAGGGAGTCACAAAGTCCCTTATTACGCAGCAAGAAGATTTGTTTGCAATTGCATACCTACTCTCCTTCCTAAAGAAATTTAGTAGGTAATTCTTCGCATAATTAAGTAGCACCCAGATTTGTTTCCATGCCCCTCCCCTTGAGAAATGTAACCAAATTTGTTTGCATGCCCTCCCCCAGAGAAATGTAACGGATTTCATATATATATATATATATATATATATATATATATATTGTCCCTTTTTCACCTTATCAACAGTTTGGTTTGTTTTGATACAAAATAACTTGCAGCAAGATCAGTGTTTTGTATGGGATCTCATGTATTTGAGCACTCAGTGGCACCGATTTCAGGATTTTTTTTTCTTCTTTTCGGGGTGGTTATTAAGAATTTCATGAATTCATCAGAAAATAATCATCAAAATCGTTCTAAGGAGAGAACGATAAAAAGAAAAGAAAAAAAAATCAGTCAAGAATTACATCCGTGCATTTTGAACTCTGTGTTTCTCAAAATCACATTTGTGCATTAAAATTTTGCTAACCTGTAATAGAAGATTTGAACTTTGTCAATGGCCAAGGAAGATAAGAGAGAAACTCTGAGATTTTCGTGTGTTTTTTTTTTTTTTTTTTAAGAGACAATGCAAATGAAGTTGCGTGGAATCTAGGGAAGAGGATGGCCCCACGTGAGATAGAGGGAGATGTGGAAAACTTTGGGTTTTTTTTTTAATTGGTATTAGGTAATGGTGTTTCAGTCTTTTAACTTTATTCCACCTAAGCAAGAAACATATACTTGTCACATGCAGCAAGATTTTGTTAAATATAATAGCAAAAATAACACATGGGTGTAAAGTGTGATAAGTGTGATATTTTAGGGTGCAAAGTGTGCAGTCGGATAGTTTATGGTGCAAAGTGTAATATAGTGCATAGTTTAGGATGGTAAAGTGTAGTTTTTCCATATGATATACGATCATTTTAAGTTTAATTAGGAATATCAGTCAACTAAATTGCTTATGAGCTAAACTTAGAAACATCAATCAATTCAAAGGGATCAAATATAGTTCAAGGGCAACCTGTCCTACATAAAAAGATAACTGAGACACTGCAAAAACTAATAAAAAACACATATTTAAACAGATTATGATATAATCTAAGACAAAACCATTAAGCGCCCTGTTTGGTTGTAAAAGCAATGTTTAATTACAAGAAAATAAACTAGAGGAAAACTGAGCCAAAGAAAGCAAGACTTACCCATACATGTACACATCTTTATCATCCTGGAGCTTCGTCTTGCATTGAAAACAAGCCTTGAGAAACTCCCCAAACCCTTCGTCGGGGTTCTTCTTGGACCCCTTGTCGTTCGGTTCCCAAACTGACCCCAGTGTCAATATACTCTTGTGAGGACGCTTTTGCTCCTTCTGGAGGGGTGGTAGATCCAATTTTGGCGCTGCAAGGCGCATCTTCACCCAAAAAGTCTCTGACTAATCGAGCCTGATCATGCCCTGGCTTGTCGTCCGATGAAGAAGAGAGAGCTTGGAGGACATCGGTGAACAACTAGGGTTTCAAGGTTTTTTGTGGGTATGCGTTTTTTGTAAGAAAGTAAAACTAGGGTTAGGGTTTTCAGGAAAATAGACGTTCAAGAAGAAAAAATGAAACTAGGGTTAGAGTTCTTTTGAGAAAACAAACGTCAAGACGAGAAAAAAAGAAGATGGCCTTCATGGGTTTAGAGGCAAGAAAGTGAACATACTCACTACTCACAGTCAGAGCTTGAAAAATAAAAAAATGGGGTTTGGTTTGAGAGGTGAGGAAAGAGGTGCTGATCCTGCTGAAAATGTAAATGAGAGAGAGGAAGAGTTTGAGTAGGAGAGGATATATATATTTGCTAAGAGATCAAAAACTCAACATAAATTCTTTGGGAGTGAGATTTTTGGCAAAGAGATTCTATAGTTTGGCAGTACATGAAGCAAAGTTTTAAGGGAATAAGAGTCCTCTTCTGGTAGAATTCTATTCCATTGGGGAACTTGTTTTTCAGTGCCGTGATTGATTGCTCTATTATGGTATCCTCTTTTGTATTCATAACTTGGGTGATTGTCACAGGTTCATATCTTGTTCTACGTAAGGCTTTGTTATCAAGCAACTAAAAAATGGCTGTTCCTCGAGTTTCCTTGATTGAATAAAAATTAAAAAAAGTCACCATTTAAAAAAGGACTAGTTTCCTTTTCTTTATGTGTACCAAAGCTGTGGCACCCTCACTAAAACTGTTAGTAGATGTTCCAACTTCCAAGTAATTGCTTATGGAATTGTACAGCCATTTTTTGCAGAAGCTTTGGATGATCAGTTATCATTGCCCGTGACTGTCAATCAGTCATTTGATGGTGCTTCGTGACTTCCTAACAATGACCATTCTGTGAAAAAGCTTCGTGACTTCCTAACAATGACCATTCTGTGAAAAAAATAAGCATTCTTGTAACTTAAAGCCAGCCATGTTACTATAGTTTTTGTTTTAACACTCCATTTATTTTGAAGTAATATATTTTCATCCGTAAAATTTTACAGTTATATGTAAAATATTTTCACATATTTGGCGTGGCAATAGGTAAGATTTTAGGATACAACAACTAATTGAAATTCCACAAGACAAAGCCCATAAGGTTAATACCTTCTTGACATATTCTCTATTTAAATTCACCAAACACAGAATAACAAGTAACATAGAATCAATTGATAACAAAAATGTTTCATAATTGGGTCATGCTAACAAATGTCCTTAGGGAATTTGTTAACAATTCATTTTAAGAAAGTTTTAACATCACTTTTATGAAAAACTAGTTGCAAACCTGCGCGTTGCGCATGATAATTATTTTTATGATAGTTTTATTAATTTTTTTTATACAATTTAAACTAATTTAATAAAGAGTAATGTATTTTGTAATTATATTTTTATTTATTATAAGAATAATCATAAATTTAATATAGGAACAATCATAAATCATAAATTTAATAAATTTTGTCATACTAAAATGAAAAAAATACAATTTTTCTCAGAAATTCAAAAAGGCAAGTTAACGAAAATATTTATTTTTTAATAAAAGTTATTGTGGGAACACTTCCCCATTATCCGGATTTATCCGCTTTGGGGAGCCAGTCCCTCACGGTTTATCGGCTCGGGGAGTGTGGTAGTGGTACACATATGGGAGCTCCAGAAGCATATAAACCATATGTGGGAGGGAACTCTAACCGATGTGGGACTTGCGATTACAACTACAAGGTCACGCCCTTGGTTGGTCCTGCCCACACTCGGGGACGAGCCGATAAACCGTGAGGGACTGGCTCCCCAAAGCGGATAAATCCGGATAATGGGGAAGTGTTCCCACAGTTATTTATAACATCTTGTGAATCATTAAAAATAATATAAAATTTGGAAATTATTCTTTTAGTTTTAAACAAACTTTCTCAAACTTATTTTTTCCACCTACAATCCAAAACACTGAAAAAAGTAACTAAAAAAATTAATAAAAATTAACTATGATTAATTGGACCAATTAGGAAAAAAATTTGTTGTTTATAATTTATTAAGGTTATTTTTTTTGCAGAAATTGTAATTTCGTCCACCCAAAACATATTATCAAATAAACAATTATTAGCAAAATCTAAGAATTAAATTTCTATATATGCGCTGTTATAAAATAATAATAATAATTAAAGTAAAATTGCGAAAGATAAAATTTTTCTTTCATCCAATAATTTTTGTTTAACCAACCTTTGCTTTTCTCTAAATAAATAGCATTATAGAGTACTTCTAATACAATTATTAAGAGTATTTTGTCCACCACAAAGGATTAAAAATAAACAAAAATGATTAAAGTCTCATAGTGTAACATCTAAATTGAGCACTATAAAAATCATGTAGTAGAATAATATTATATTTTTATATTTAATCTTTTATAACGTAATAGGATAACATTTAACAATCAAAGAGAGAAAAAAAAACAATTAAAAAAAAAAACTGAATCGCATTAACCTAAAGTAGATTAAAGAATATAAAAAATTATCAACCTAAAGCGAAGATGCAAGAAAAATAAAAAATAGAAATCCACCCAAAAATTGTGTGTGTGAGAGAGAGAGAGAGAGAGATAGAGAGAGAACCTTTTTTTTTGTAAGGAAAAACTATACATAGAATGAAAGAGATAGTGACAAATTTATAGTAAGAGGGTGTGAATAAGAAGAGACAAAAATAGAGAAAGATGAAGGAAAAGATGAAGAATGATATTAATGTAAAGGGTAGTGGAGAGATGAGAAGATGAGGGAAGGAGAAAGGTTGGAGAAGTAATGGGGAGATGAAAAGGTATTGGAGGGAGAAAGGTTGGAGAAGTGTAAATGTGAAATTAAAAAAAAATATTAAAAATAATTATAAGAAAATGGAAAGAAAAAAGATAATGATGTGGACGCTGACGTGCCTTGACGTGAGCGCAGCAGTATTAAACGCTACGTTTCAGCTTTTAGTAATATATAGATGAAAAAAGTTGTCAAAACATTAATTGCTTTATTTCTTTTTCTCATAAAAACTTTATTTAAATGAATTATTAACCAATGCCCTAAGAGCATTCGTTAGAATTTCCTTTCAAAATTTTACCTCCACCAAAATTCAATCACAATCCCAATGCAAAAAAAAAAAAAAAAAAAAAAAAAACATTTATTGACAAAATGAAAAAAATTGAAGGCTTTTGTTAATGGGTGTTGGACAGCACCTGTTAAGTGTGCATGGGCACTATTTAAGTCAGCATGATGTTACTAAAATAACCCTACTTTAATTGGGAAATCAAGAAAAACAACACCACGTTAATGATGTGTGTCAATCGGCATAGAAAACAACAAATTTTTAAATTGTAGCTAGGAAAAAGAATCTTGCATTTTCTCTTATTTATGTTCATTTGTTTAACAAATAAACCAAAATTAAGCCAAATTTAAGCTTGACTATTAAACGAGCTAAGTTCAAACATAATAATATGTCTATGAACAAGCTCAAAAACATGATAAATGATTTATAGTTAATTATAATTAATAATTCTATTTGTATAAAATTCATTGATTTGTGAAGTAGTAAAATACCTCTATGTAAACAAAAAATGTTGTGTTGAAAATAATCCAATGGACCTTAAAGAATGTTGAAGTGTTGAAAATACCTCTATGTAAACTAAAAATATCAAAAACAAATTTCACTTTAAATTACAAATTTATTCCCTATAGTTGTTAGAAATGAGATAATTGTATTGTTTTGAGTTTAGCTATTGTGTGTCACTATAAAATAAGCATTCAAATTTACTATTTGTTTCGTTAGGATAGATGCATCAATTGATGGAATAGGAATTAAATCTTATTTATGCAAATCTTTATTTATTTATTTTTTATAATGAATGAATTCATAATTTATGTGATTATTTAACAAGCAAAGTCATTATTAGTGTGTTTTTTGTTTTTTTTGTTTTTCTAAAAAATGTATGATCTTATTAACCATGAGTCCACCAACCTCCCATAATCCTACATAGGATTTCGACTTTGACAACATTTCCTATTATGTCCATGACATTTGGGGTTTAAATCCCCTCTCCCCTATTGTGACTCACGTGGGACCCATAAAATAGCAAGGAAAATAAGCAATAAACTGGTTTATAATTGCACCCCAAATGGGCACTTAATCTTTGTGGAGAGTCAAGCCCAAAATTCACAGTGTATAGCAAACAAAGGCTAATGATGCTTTGTGGAAAGATAAATCAGAATAAACTAAAATACAAGAAAGTTTAGAAAATATACATAGGTCCAAAATTTCGACCCACTGATACTAAAAAGAGCAAACTAAGAGAGGTAGTGAGGAAAAGAGGGAAGTTCCTTTGTACTAGTACTTCCACCCCTCGGCTTTGGAATCGTAAATATTCTTCTTAGCTAACTGGGATTTTGTGTCAAAATTTCAAGTCGAAGAGAAAAATGTGATCCCCCTTTTGTGGGCTAATGGTGAGTATTTATTCTAAGTTTGGAAGATGCTTGTGATCGGTTTTTTGGTTGAGAAAAAGGCTTTTAGGCCTCATTTGGTTGGAGGTGAAACAGGGAGGATGGAAAAAAAAAAAAAAAAAAGTGAAAATAGGTGAGAGAGGTGTTTGCTTTGTCTAAGGGTGAACTCCTTGACTTTTTTTAATTTCTCCCCTTTATTTCTATAACTTCAATAGAATTACCCCTCTTCATATTAAAAAAAAGGCTAAAATATAAAACTTATCCTCTATGTTTCACCGGAATTCATTTCAATCCTTTAATTTTGCTTTCGTTTATTTCGGTCCTTTAACTTTCAAGTTTATTCAATAATGATTTTTCCTTCAACTTTTGTTATATGTTGTGGTTAATTTTCCAATTTTTTTTTTTTAATTTTTTTGTTCAAATTTTTTAAATTAAAAAAATTCAATTGAATTAATGATGAAGAATATTTTCCAATTTTTTTTTTCAAAAAATTTTAACAAAATTTGATGGAAAGTTAAAAATTGAATAAATTTGACATTTAGAGAATTAAAATGAAAGAAAAGAAAGTTAGAGGACTGAAATGAATTATGGAGAAATTTAAAGGATAAGTTTTGCATTTTAGCCTAAAAAAAATTATACAAACAATCTCATTTTTTTGCTTTTAATATTTACTTTTCCCAACATATAACAAAAGTTTTTCATTTTTTTTTTGTAATATACTTTATATATATATATATATATATATATATATATATATATATTTCTTTTCAATTTCATGAATAATTGAATTTGTCACATCTAATTGACCACTTTAAAAATATTATAAAATTTGTTATGGAAAAACTGTTTTCATTATATTTTTGTTTTAAAAATAATGGAAGCCTAGCATTACTCTTAAAAAAAAAAAAAAAAAGTTAGTGACTCTAGAGATGAAGGCATAAAGCTAATCGGTTAGATGAAGGTATTGGAAAAAAATAAAAGGGCACTTTGGTCTAGTTGCAAAATAACTTGATTTTTCAATGAAAGCTGACATACGTCTAACACAAATTCAGCTTTTTCTTACTCCCCATAAAACATGAGTATTTTATTGTAATTTTATACCACATTAACGAGTGCTGTGCAGCACCCGTTAACAAGACCCAAAATTGAATAGGAATAGGGAATTGAAACTTAATAAATACATCATCAATCCATATAAGATGCAATATCATCTTCTCTAAATCACACCTAAGGACAAATTAAAAGCAAAAATAAAATAAAAATTCCTATGCTATAAAAATAATTAGGAGTTGAAGCATATTAATTCTGAAACACATTTTCACCGGTGAATGAAACTAGACTTTCCATGAAACTTATAGCACATGTTGTTATCCACGAGTTTGGAAACTCTCTAAATTGAAGATTTTTAATTTCTTTAGAGCCAAGCCTAGGCAATAAGAAGATAAGCCAAGAACCTCACGATATAGCCATACCACAGGGGTCTTAATTAAGGCCCTTTCTAATGACTCACCTAAGTCATTCAGCTTTCTAGAGCGCCTAATGTACAAAAATGAAAACTAGAGAGAGGTGAAAAAGAAAAAATTAAATTCAATATTTGATGTATTTATAAATGTCATCCATTCAATTCTTTTTTTTTTTTTTTTTGTCCGCTCCTGATAATAGCTCTTATTTATCAGACCAAGACACCAATCAGTTTTTGGTGTAGACATGGATTGAACCTCAGATCTCTTATACAACCATCAGAGACTTTACCAGTTGAGCTAACTGGAACCCACCATCCATTAAATTCTAGTTTACCATTTTTTGACTACTTTTATAAATCCAATACTATGTAATCCCGCCATCATGGTTCATAGAAGATCAAAACTAGCATAGCTCAAGATTGTTAGCAACTCCATAGGATAGAGTTTATATGCTAACTCATTACGCCCTAAACCTTTATTTTTTTCATCTCTATCTATTTGTATAAGACCTTTTTAAAAAAAAAAAAAAAAAATTTATGAAGACCCTTTAAAGGGCCGATATTAACCTACAACTAAAGTCTAAATATTTTGGGCTGAAGGAGGTGGAACTTGCTGTGTGGTGTTTGTTGGTCTTGGTTCGGGAAATGGTCTTCGACGTTCAAGAAAAACTCGTTCATTTCTTCCTCCCTGGCCCTGTCTTGTATTGGTTGCGGCTCAACCTCAGTCAAATTCTGTAGTAATTGCGACTCATCATCAATCAGGGCTAGATTCAATACACTACAACAAAAAATGTTTATTACAACGAAAAAAATTGTTGTAATAACATCAAAGTCGTTTATGCAAAATGTTGCAAAAAAATTTGATGTAATATGTTTATGTTAAAAAAATCTCATTGCAAAAAACTTTAAATATTTTAATGACAATTTTGATGTAATACTATATTTGCTGTTACAATAAATAATTTACTACTTCGAATATCTTGCAACAATAGACTATAATTTCATGAATTTTATTGCAATAAATTGCGAAAAATTAACAAAACTAATTTTGGTCAAGTTATTGCAACGATATATTCATTGTAATAGATAATTGTTTCATATTTTTTCATTATAATAGATTGTAAAATAATTGGTATTAGATTATTGTAATAATATATTCATTACAACTTCATGTTTGTTATTACAATAGATTGTAAAATAATTGATATTTAGTTATTGCAATGATATATTTGTTGCAATAAGCTAACACTTTGAAATTTCTATTGTAATAGATTGCAAAATAATTGGTACAAAGTTATTACAACGATTTCTTCAATTTAAGTTATTGCAAAAAATATTTCTTAATGCAATTTAGTAATTAAGTTATTTTAACTAATTATTATTAATGTAATAATTGACCACTTTTAAGTTATTATTGCAATGAATTTTAATTTGTAGATGTAATATTATATCTAATACTACTATACTAATTTTTGTTGTATTAACACTTGATGTAATACACTTATTTTGATGTAGTGATAATGGTTGTGTCTTGTGGACCTGTTCATGTTGTGTTTGATGGTGGGTTTGGACCTGACACTCTGGTAGCTGTTGGTGGATCTGGAGTGCTAGGTCTGGTATTGGATTGAAAAGTTGCTCATTACTTTCTTTTAATTGCTGCTCGATCTGGGTTTGAACTTCAGGCAACTGTTCTTGAGTCTGACCTTGTGTTGCTTGTATGGCGGGCATATGAAGGAGATTTTCATAACACATATATAACTGCTGTTCAATCTGGGTTTTGGCAACATGTTGTTGTTGCTGATGTGTTTGTAGTAGATGCTGTTGTTCATGTGCTTCCCCTCCAAACCATCTGGAAGTAGAAATCCTTGAGCATGTTGTTGAATTATAAGTTGGTACTTTGCTGGAATTTTGGAAATTCCCTCAAACAGGGACGGGACCAGGATTCAAACTTAGGGGGGCCAAAGTTCTTTGTTCAAGAATTTTAAAAATTTGGAATATTAATACTAGAGGTTGACAATGATGCATTAATTAGCATTAATTTTTTAATTTTTTTAATCAATAATAGATATTTATAATCAAGAGTTTTGTAAGTCAATTGACACGTCTTAATATTTTCAAGATCTGACAGAGGTTAGACCAATTTTTTATTCTATCCACATTATATATATTTTTAAAAATCTATTTATTTTTTTCACATAATTCTATACCTAATAACTTCATAATGCTATATATAAAAGATTCTAAAAAAAAAAAAAACAAAAATTGTAGTTAAAAGTTCAAATCCATGTTTAGTATTACATTAATAAAACAACTAAAATAATGGTTAATCAACATCATGCACTAATATTTAGCGAAAAAAAAGGGTGAGACAATTATTGGTGTCTTGGTTAAGGATTTTTATTTTTATTTTTATAATTACTTGGTTAAGGTTGAGGTAGCATAAAGATGTGAGATCTTTTCCTTTAAAAAATTTTCATTTTGAAAAGGTATTAAAAAAAGAAAAGAAAAGGAGATCTGTTAAACAGTCACGTGATAATGAACGATAACTTTGAGTCTTCAACTATGTAAATAATAAAGTTTTTCCCAACACCACATTAACTTAGCTAAGGCACAAAGTTTATTACCAATAGACTAATCACACACATGCTCTGGTGGCAGTTTAGGTAAGGCACAAAACAATAGATTGTTGTTTTTTCACATGTGTATTACATTTATGCATGCATGCTAAGTGTGTCCCAAAGTTAATAAAACATTAAAAAATAATAAAATTCTATCATTCAAAAAAAAAAAAAAAATTCCACAAGTTGTGTTAAAGAGTAGCAACTCTTTAAAAAAATAATTTTTTTTCATGGATTGAATTAAAGACATCAACTGATCCAAGTTGTTGGTGAGACTAATTGGTGTGTGGATGGAGTGATTAGCAGTATAGGAGTTGTCTTTGTGACTATGGGTGAAGTTATTTGAGAGGGACAAAAAGCTCTCAAATGAGAGGTAGAAATTGGCTAAAGATTATTGGGTTTTTGTGATTTGTTTTACTAGGATTTATAATTGATTTGTTATATATATATATATATATATATATATATTTACTTAGACCATGTCCAAAGATTTTTTTTTTTTTTTATTATTTGAATATGTGAATTGTTTTTGTAGATTTTCCTTGTTGTTCGGATTTGTAAATTGTCCAAATGTTTAGCTAAAAATTTTTCTTGATATTCTTGGGACAACTGACAAGGGATGATTTGATGATTTTTTTTCATTTTTTGTTTCATGGGTCAGTTTGTAAATTGTTTGGGAGAGGAGGGCCAAGTACATTAATTTTAGAGCCAAAAGTATATTTTTTATGCTAATATATATACTAGGGAATTTTTTTTTTCAAAGGCTGGGAGGTCATGCCCCCTTAGTCCCCAGGTAGTTCTATCCCTGTCCTTAGAAAGCCATCGAATATATCCTAACGCTCGGTTGACTTCATACAAAGCTCTACCATTGGCATCAAATACCAGGGAAGTGACACAAGCAGCTTTATGTTGCTCTGGTATTCTTTCTAACAATTCTTTGACGTAATATTCACCATAATGATTCACTATTTTCCTATAATCCAAGGAACAAGCGGGAAATAATTTTCTCATGGAACAGTTTTCAAAACAAGTCCTCGAATGACATACACAATAACCACAATTCATCTGATTTAAACAATAAAAAGAAAAAGAAAAACAATTAATTGAATTAAAAAAACCATTTAGAAAGAATCTTTTAATTACTACCATTTTTTTAACATGAAGTTCATAATATTTGTATCTTTACTAAATATATATATTCAAGAACAAATTTACAATTTAAAATCAATAAAAAGAAAAAGAAAACCAAATAATTCAATTAAACAGTCCATTTAGAAAGAATCTTTCAATTACTACCATTTTTTAACAAGTTTATAATATCTGTATCTTTACTAATTATATATTCAAGAACAAATTTACAATTTACAATGCAGTATCAAATTACTGACTAACAAAACAATAAAAAGAAATAAACATAAAAATTACAAAAACTTTTATATCATTTATTATATTTTTATCTATTAAAATTTTCAAAAAAAAAAAAAAAAACATTTCTTCAAAGAACTATAATCTAAATTACTTTTGGAAATTTAAAAAGGTAAATTTCCATACCTGCTCTTTAGGTTTGATGACTCTTGATTATCTTCTTGTAGCTTTTCTTGATCTCTCAATAGTATTCTTGAAAGAAAATTACTTTTTGAAAAAATATATTGAATTAACTTTGAGATACCATTAGGCAATAGTAGCTTTATACTCATAACATTAATCACACTTCCCTCCAACTTTTTAAATCCATATTTGTACTGGATCGGTTCGATAAATATAGGGGGCCGTGACTCGTGAATGGAGGCGCAACTTTAACACAAGCGTAAATGGATATAAACCCATTGGGTATCTAATGAATACTCATTAGTCATTTATTCAAAAACTAGTTAAGTTCCTGCACGATGTGCAGTACAACTTATTATTAGTTTTTTCCAATATTTTAATAAGTTGTACCAAAAATCTTGTAACTTAATTTGATTGGTACCTTAATTTTCAATAGAAATATCCAGCATTCAGATCCCTACCCCCAACTATCGATGTATTAAAAAAGATATTTCAATAAATTTTATTGTAAAAAATTGTAATCTTTAGTTATTTTATATATAGAAAAAATTGAAATACACTAAGAGTAGTATAGTGATTTGATCATACTATATATATGTGTTTACAAATTTAAAATTGCATGATATAGTAGCTAATATAGATAGGCATGTTTCATGTCTACTAAAAAAATGCACATATCCTTCATTTTTTTTTTTTTTTTTTTTTTTAACATTTTTGATTGTGTTACTAAATTTTTTTTCCCCTTTTTGTTGGACATGGTTCAATTGTTGCAAAAACAACTAAATTTGAGTAAAAATGCTATATTTCAAATCAATTGTTTCTCACATAAAAAAACCAATTGTTTTTCATATAAATCTTAGAAAAATGATATTAAAATTTCATTATACTTAAAATAATTAATATAACAAAATAAACATATTTATTAGATTAGTAATCTTTCTAATTACATAGAATACATGTTACAGTGTTATTTCCACACACACAAAAGAGTTAGGAAATTTAAAGGATTAAGATTAATTTTAGTGAATTCACAAAAAAAAAAAAAAAAAAAAATTATGGCTTTGTGACAATTGTTGTCAAAGCAACTGAACATGAGTAAAAATGTCATATTCTAAATTTATTATTATTATTCCAACTAAAAATTATTTTCTATATAGAGTTTATAAAAAAAAAAAAAAACCTATATAAATTCATTTAATATAAATAATTAATGCACAACAATAGATAATTAATATATGCATTTACTCTGTGGGTTAATTCAATAAACTAATACTTTAATATAAATGCAAACTTTGTTGAAGTAGAAAACTAAATAAAGAAAACTTCAAAGAATATGCCACATGGCAGAACTTCATACTCTCCAGCATGAGGTTTCTGCTTTTATATATATACAAGTCACCAAATCTTAAAGCAAACAATATAAGTAATAAAATAAGAGAACGATATGGAAATAAAGTGATAAACTAATGGATAACATCTTCAAATGGAAAAACCACTATGAGATAATGTAAATGGAGTCAAGACTATACTGAAGGCTGTTTCGGTTTGATTAGTAAGACGAAATATTTTGATACCAGTTGATATCGAGGTGTACTGTTTCATGTTTACCGCTACTTTTATATATTTAAATATATATATACCAGTTAATAGAGATATATATATATATATATATATATATAGATAAATTTATTTATTTGTATATTCATTAGTCAAAATTTATATCATTTATTAAAAACATTTAAAATTATAATTTTTTTTTTTGAGAAGAAGTTCATATCTCTTTTAATATGCTAATTTCTAACTAAAATGTCAATTTATTGATAATGGTAGACAATTGATGTTCATGTACTTAAATGATACTCTAATAATAATAAATTTAAAAAACAAACTAAAAAATCACACATCATCACGCCATATGGACTAAAAGTGATCCCTATAGATTACTTTAAGGTTTTAGGAATTTCAGTCACTAAAATAAGTTTTAGGAATTTCAGTCACTAAAAGTGCTTATGAGCTAAACTTAGAAAACCAATTCAAAGGGATCAAATATAATTCAAGGGAAACCTGTCCTACTTAATAAGATAACTGAGAGTCTGAGACACTGCAAAAACTAATAAAATCACATATTTAAACAGATTATAATATAATCTAAGACAAAACCATTAAGCGCCCTGTTTGGTTGTAAAAGGAATTGTTTAATTACAAAGAAATAAACTAAAGGAAAATTGAGCCAAAGAATGCAAGACTTACCCATACATGTACACATCTTTATCATCTTGAAGCTTTGTCTTGCATCAAAATCAAGCCTTGAGAAACTCCCCGAACCGTTTGTCAAGGTTCTTCTTGGATCCGTTGTCGTTCGGCTCCCAAACTAACCCCAGTGTCAGTATGCACTTGCAACGACGCTTTCGCTCCTTCTGGAGGGGTGGCAGATCCAGTTTTGGCGCTACAAGGTGCATTTTCACCCAAAAAGTCTCCGTTTCATTGAGTCTGATCATGTCCTAGCTCGTCGTCCAATGAAGAAGAGAGAGCTTGAAAGACATTAGTGAACAACTAGGATTTCGAGGTTTTTTGTGGGTATGCGTGTTTTCCATGAAAGTAATACTAGGGTTAGGGTTTTCAAGAAAATAGACTTCCAATTAGAAAAAATAAAACTTGGGTTAGAGTTCTTTTCAGAAAACAAACGTCAAGAAGTGAAAAAAATAAGATGACCTTGATGGGTTTAGAGGTAAGAAAGTGAACGTACTCACGACTCACAGTTCAGAGCTGCTTGATTAAAAAAAAAAAAAAAAAACCCAAAACAAAACAAAACAAAATTGGGGTTTGGGAGGTGAGGAAAGAGGTGCTGATTCTGCTGAAAATGTAAACGAGAGAGACGAAGAGTTTGAGTAGGAGAGGATATATATATTTGCTAAGAGCTCAAGAACTCAACAGAGATTCTTTGGGAGTGAGATTTTTGGCTAAGAGATTCTATAGTACATGAGGCAAAGTTTTAAGGGAATTAATAAGACTCCTTTTCTGGCAGAATTTTATTCCATTGGGGAACTTGTTTTTCAGGGCCGTGATTGATTATTACTCTATTATGGAGACTACGTAAGGGCAAGTGATTTTTATATTATTTTTTTTGTCTTAAATTTAATTCAACTCTTAATCAACTTCTACTAGAACTCAATCTAGTTGAAAGGTGAAACTTAATATTTAAAAAGGATTTAATAAAGATAGTTTTATATATTATCACTATTATTATTATTTTTTGTATGTAAAATGTTCTTGGACTTTGAGTAGGGTAACGTATATATATTGCAATGTATAACATCATGCCCATGCACTCTTCCATCATTTTTAATTACTAGCTAGCCTACTCTTTTCTCTTTTCTTTTTTCTTCGATATAAATAAAAAGCTGTTGGAGAAGATAATAATTGTATACCCAATAATAACAGAAAAAACAACTGTAACTACTTGTAACTGCGTGTGAAGATAACATGAGCAAATTGCTTGTAGTGGTGGTAAGTGTAGTCTCGTTTTAAGAAACTTTTGTTATCTTTTTTGTTAGTTTATATTATTACTTTTTTAATTTATTTATCCTTATTTATTATTCATTAATTATTATTAGGACTAATATTAAACACTACAGAAAAAATTAATGTATATATATACCGTACCATAGAATCTATTCCAGTAATTATTACTCCTTCCGTTCCATTTTTTTTATCCTGTTTGAAAAGTCAAACTTTTTAAGGGAACATCATTTATTATTTTGTCTACCTTTTAAAAATGTATAAGTTTCCAAAACTACCCTTAAAAAAATTTATCAAAATATTGAATTAGTAAATTAATAGGGGTATAATAGGAACATTAATATATTGATGACTTTTTTTTTTAGAAACAAGACAATATTTTGGAACATCTCAAAATAGAATAGATAACAAAAAAAGTGGGACGGAGGGAGTATGATTTTTGAGTGAAATTTGTGGTATTCTTTTGTATTAGAATCTTATTCCTTCTCCTTTGTGTGTGTTTTTGTTTAAATATATATATATATATATATATATATATATATATATATATATATATATATATATATATATATATTGAGCAGAACATCCGACATACAAGTGAGAGTGAGTTTCTATCATTCTCTGCAGTTTCTGAGTGGGTTGGGGGTAAATGGGGATGGAGCTGTCAAATTTTAAGTGAAGTAGTGATGGGGAAGAAAGTTTGTCCAAACACAAGTACAGAACAATATTGGAAGGGGTCTCATATGGGTGGCACAGGAATGGGAGAGGAGAAATTGGCCCCACCCCATTCTATTCCCTTTTAACCGTAGTACTTAACCTAATCTTAATAAAATAATATAGAAATTTCTTAAATTTCAAAACTATTTCCTAGAGTACCATTTGCCTATCTCAAATTTCATGTGTGTGTAAACAAGCATGCACGTATATTTGGGATTTTCTTTAAGTAAAAAAAAATGTCCCTACAATATTTGGAGCAATTACAAATTAGTCAGAAAACAGTGTACAAAGACAACAAGTCTGTCTTGCATTAATGTGCTATGTGCAAGAATTAAGAAATTACCAAAATTCAATGCATTTCTTATTACCTCATGGGAAAGGTTGCCAACATAGATAGTAGCGTGAGTTGGATTGTTTTCAGGAGCCTCCTAATTGATCTACAAAACAAATAAAACATAAGAAACTAATTGTCAAAATCCAGATATATTCCAAACCAATTCTAGTCTAGCATACTTTAAATTAGAGCAAATGTTTTGGGATACAACAGGAAATAATTCGAATTTAATGAAGCCACATAATATATGAGCTTAGCTCTTCTGACACAACCTGATATCAGTTATGATACTCCTAAAGTTCTCGTGAGCCTATTGAGCTATGAAATTTCTTAAGACATATCATGGACATGAAGAAAAGGAGACTTCTTACTCAAAAGCCCTTTATTTTACATTAGAAAACCATTCCATATATTAAGTTTGGCGAAAAGGATTTTATGTGGGAAGTGAACATCTGGAGCCCGGAGTTTATAGAAATCCATAACTTGGTGACCTCTGCAATGATTGTGGATAAATATGATGGCTTTCACAATTTGAAAATTATAGAAAGCCATGTAGTGGCTAACCTTAAATACAGCTATACTCTTCACAATGAAATATTTAATGCACTATGCATATGATTATTGCACTTTAAAAAATAAGTTTTAGCTATTAGAGGTTTCCACTAGCAGTAAGTTTTAGGCGACTAACAGAATTTCAAAATGGCAATAAGTTTTAGTCCTTTGCCTAACCCATCTGTAAGAGCATCCACAGCAAGTGTGGTAAATGTGCTAAATGCCAAATTTTTGGCACATTTACCACACCAAACACAAAAAACATCAAATATCAGATGTGCCAAATTCTATAATTTTTACAACATGTATACAGTACCGTTGCAAATTTGCAACGGTACGGAATCAAAATGGTATAATTTTAATCATTTTTTATTCTCTTTTCTCTCTCCTATCTCCTCTGTTTTCACTTTATCCTTTTCTCTTCTCTCTCACCTCTATTCTTTCTCACCGTTTCCCTCTCTTCTCAGCCACCCCGATTCCCTTTGTTCTCTCTTTTCCCTTTAATTTAAGATCAGTTTGACGGTGGCCATTATCACCGGAGGCGCAAGCGGCATGGGCGACGAGTTCGCCGCTCGTGGCGCACGAGCCATCGTCATCGCCGAGCCATCGCTGAGCCATCATCATCGCTCTCTGATCTCTCTCTCTCTCTTTTGGTGGTTGGCTGAGATTGTTGTTGTGATTGTTGTTGGTTGGCTGAGATTTGTGGATCGGCGTTGATGTGGGTTATGATGTGGGTTTTGGGTCGGCGTTGATGTGGGTTTCGACGTGGGTTTTGGGTCGGCGTTGATGTGGGTTTTGGATCGGCGTTGTGGGTGTGAGATTTGGGATGGGTGAAGGTTGATGAAGGTTGCTACGGATGATCTAGATCGGTGAAGGTTGCTATTGGTGTTTGTTTGATGAAATGATGAATTGGTGGCTTTGTTTGTCTGTTTGAATCGGTGGTGAATCGGTGGTTTTTTGGCATTTGGGTGGTGGTTGTGCTTGGTGATTGGTATTTGCTGGTTTTTTTTTTTTTTTTTTCTTGTTTTGTTGGTGGTTTCTGCCTTGCTGGGGTGTGTGTGATGGTGGGGTGGTGGTGGTGGTTGCTACCTTGCTGGGCATGTGTGGTGGTGATGTGGTGGTTGTGCCGGTGGTGGCTGGTCGGTGTTGTTGCAGCAGTGATGGTTGGTGGCTATTATTGCTTGGTGATTTGTATTTGTTTGTTGTTGGTGGTTGAGATAATATATTATTTTAATGAGTAGTATATATTATTTTAATGTATAGAATTGAATGATAACACATCTGATAAATGGGATGTTGTAAAATGATGTGGTAAAATAATAAAGTAGGTCTTTAGTGTGGCAAAATGGCATAATTTTTGCCACAGTTGCTGTGGATACTCTAATTGAAACCTGTCCAGACTACTCTTCTCAAGACCCTTCTTTTAAGGTACTACTAGCACTAGATTTGGAAGAATTTTCATAAGTCAACTTCTTTGTGTTTATCAACTCAACCAAATCCCACGGGCACTGTAAATTGGGAGATATATTAATGCTGACACTTGACAGCCAAATAGATAAAATATAAAATAAAATAAAAATCAAATTAAGATCCGCACAAAGTTGAGACCCTTTTTGCAAGTGCCTTTGGCAATAAAGATCCACCCTCCAAGAAATGCAGTACACTATTAGAAGAAACAATGGAGTATCGAGCATCTTATCATGCCTATAAAATAAAACGGCAATGACGAACAAAAATTGAACACATCATAGCATAATAACAAAGACAAAAGATTGTCAAGGATAGAATTATCAAGTTTGTTTGGTCATTCCACTTTTCTTTGTCCCATCTATTTCCTCCTCTCGCTTTCTTTTATTTCTTTTTATTTAATAGCACTAGGCAACCAAAAATTGTACTGCCTTTCAATTCCTTGTGGGTCAAGCGGCAATTTTATTGGCACAGTTTTCTATGAATCTATCTAATACAAAGTTGAGACCCACCTTTTAGAAAAACTCATCTCTCTCTCTCTCTCTCTCTTTTTCTAAGGCTTTGCCATTTTCTATCTTGCATTGCTCTTTGTGCTCATGGAAGTCAACAAAACTATTGCACCAACAAGCCCACCTGGTCTTAGTACTGCAAACAACCACACGCAAAATCACCATCACTTACATTCCCAAATCCATAGCCACAACCACCACCATGGCATTTTCCCCTCCACTTCCATTCTTATTCTCATCAAATCCATCATCTTTATTATCCTCCTCTTTGCCATAATTCTAATCATTGTTCTACTCAGAAGACTCAAATCTGCTAAAAACAATGGCGTAAAAAACATTAAAGTAGTGATTTCACCAATTAAGTTTATCTTAGTCTCAACATGTCTAATTACCTCATCACCATATCCATGGATTGATTATGTGTAAACCCTAATTTTCAAAATCCTCTAAATACAGGGATTCTAAAATTGAAAAAAAACAAAACAAAAATCAACAGCGCCAAGATCCAATAATCAATCAAATAGATGAGAAAGCAAGAAAAATCGCATGGAATTTAGAGATCTAACCAGAAATAGAATTACAAAACTAAAACAGATATAGAAAATCACTTACCAAAGCCTTGAAATTGAAATTTTACAATTCGAGCAGACGAAACCAAAAGAAATTGATCTACAAAGAAAATAGACTTAGGTTTTTCTGAGAGAGAGATGAGAGCGTTACAGAGAGAGAGGGGGAGAACAATGCTACTAAAAAAAAAAAGGAATTCAGAGAGGGAGAATCAGAGTAAAAACATAATTTCTTAGAGGGAAGCGTTCCTGATTTTCTACATTTACAAACCATGGAAAAAAAAAAGCATAATTAGCAATATCAACATTTATCCACCCGTGGATAAAATTTTCTCAATTAAAATTTTTTATCTACTCCTTTCTTTTACGGTGAGGAATAAAAAAAAAGGGGGGGAGCCACTTTATTTTTAACATTTATCTCAACAGTTATCACAACTTTTGAAATAAGTATACTAATTTCCTTTCTTTAGCTCCACAGTTGCATACAACCGTAGAAAATTAATGCTTCTATCAACATTTTTTTAGTAAATGTAGATAAAAATATGTTGAGAAAGCTCAAGTTATTTGTAGTGATATATATATATATATATATATATATATATATATATATATATATCAATTAACCACTGTCCATTTGATCCCTTCCAGGACTCTCAAGACCCTTATGAAGGCTACAATTTGGACAGCTCATAGACCATTCTGGATAGCACCAATCATTGTTCAGAACAGTACTAGTAGACATGTAACTATTCATGAACAATTCCAGCACTCAGCCGCCACAAGCGGACAAAAGACAAAACACTATTCATGAACAATACCAGTGCTACTTTCCAGAATAGTGACTGGTACTGTTCATGAATAGTGTTCTGTCATTTGTCCACTTGTGGTGGCTAAGTGCTGGAACTGTTCATGAATAGTGACTGGTGCTATTCATGAATAGTTATATATCTTTTGGTACTGTTCTGAATAGTGACTGGTGCTATCCAGAATAGTCTATGGGTTGTCTAAATTCCTGAATGAAAACAGACTAACTGTTCCGGAGAATTAGGACTGACACACTAAAGGAGAATGCCACCATAACCTTTGTTAGAGGCATCAGTCTGGACAATCTTGAAGGAATTTACTGAGGGAATTCCTAAACGAGGGAGTGTCTTGACATATTTTTTGATTTCTTGGATGACTGTGGTATGGGTTGGAGTCCAAGGAGATGGGTTGGTTTAAAGTCTATCAAAAAGGGGTTTGCATTGTTGCTTGAGATTTTGATAGAAATGTGAAATATAATTGAGAAATCCTAGAAATCTCTGAAGTTGGGTTTTGTCTAGGATTTGATCTAGAAACCTATCTACAAACTGGATAGCTCTATCTATAGGTTTGATTGCACCATGATGTATATCGAAACTTAAGAATCGAAAAGGGGGTAAGTTACAAGCAAGCTGTGAGGTCGACCGGGTTCATGTGATTACAAAATTAAAAACTGACTGGGGCATTACAATTGTAAACTAAACTAAGGGTTGCCATCTGCTTACAAGTATTAGGTCGTAAGGAGAAGGTATTACAAGGGTTTGCTAAAGATTAGCCTGTGAGAAATCCTAAAATTGGACCTGTCTTCAGAATGGAGCTTTGGCATCCTTATATAGATTGGAAGAAGCTTGGGATCCTCTGAAGATTTGCTAAAATTCCGGAAGGTGAATTGCTTTTACTAAGGGTGAAAACCTTTTCCACCGAAAGCAAAAAGTAATTTTGGAAAGTAGTGCTGGTACTGTTCATGAATAGTGACTAGTACTGTTCATGACTAATGTTCTATCTTTTGTCTGCTTATGGTGGCTGTGTGTTGGAATTGTTCATGAATAGTGACTGTTGCTATCCAGAATGGTCTATGGGCTGTCCAATAGACTCTAATGTGAAGTATGAAATTTGTCGAATTGTGAGCTATGTCATTCCATCTCAAAACCAATTAGTGATAAGGAAGATATGCTTAAATTTTTTATGGACTTTGACATCACACCACATGGACCTGTTTTTAGAGTGGTTGTAAGGAGTCAAATTGTGACCCAACAATTAATCCCTCCCTCACAATGACACTCCCGTGAGTCAAACCCATGACAATGGCTCTGATACCATTTGGTAGACGTAAGTTATGTCATTCCACCTCAAAACTAATTGGTAATTAGAAAGACACACTTAAATCTTTTATGGTATTTGATAACATATCATGCTGACCTGTTTTTAGAGTGATTGTAGAAAGTCAAATTGTGATTCCAACAAAATTGGGTACAGATTGATGCTTTTCGTTACTCATACTCCCCTTCCGAAAGGTTAAAGAATGACGGAAACATTTATAGTGATTTTGGAAATGATAATCTGTCAGTAATTGGTTGCAACTTGTGCCATGCATGCACGATGGGGCTTTTCGCTAGTAGAGAGTTCAGGTCTAAAGAGAGAGGTGAATGAGTAGTTTAGACAGTTGAGATTGATCTTTGTTTTGGTCTTTGTATCTCACTGTAAATTTTGTTTATTTTGATAATAAAATTTCTCTTTTGGTATATTGTCATTGGTAATGTTGGGTTGTTTGTTTTTCCTGAGTACACGAGCTATATTTGGGAAGTGTGACATCTTCAATCTCATTGAGTAACAAGGCAGTTTGTTGGTAATGTTATTTGGTTAACACGCTAGTTTGTTGTTTCTAAGTATATGAGCTGTAGAGACAGTAGAGTGTATAGCATCTATTTTGATTAACACTTTTTTAGAACCCTATATATATACAAGTAAATAGAAAGGGAAAATTGAGATAATAAGATTTTTTTTTCGTAAAATAATAAGATAAGCTTCTATTATTATTATTATGGATAAAGAGAGATTTTATTGCTCATTGGTATATGAAAATTATAAACCAAAAAGCTGTGGACACGTAGCGGCTGCTAGCATGTCTTAGACTCTCAATTGACAGCAGAACAAAAATATCAAGACTAGAACCTGTGAAATTTTTTTTTTTTTTTTGGCGGTTTCAACTTTGTGACCGTACTTGTCGTGGGGTACAGTACGTCCAATTCTCATAGGAAGAACCAGTGGCGACGCCATGTTGAAGTTAGGGAACACCCTGACCTGAAAAAAAATTTTTATATAATAATTTAATTTTTTTTATTTGTTTACCCTTAAAAAATAAAATAGGAACATTCTCAAGCAAAATCAGGAACACTCAAAAATTTTTATGCCAAACAAATTTTGAACTAAAATCTAAAAAAAAATAAAAATCTTATGCCAGCCATATCCAAATGTATAGCTTTCAGCCCCCATAAAAAATTGTAAAACCTTATGATTTACAGAACAAATTTGTTTGGGTTTTACAGAGCAAGCCCCAAAAAAAAGTCCAACATCAATCCTAAACAAATACCCAAAGGCCCAACCCAAAAGTATTCTCAAAAAACAAAAAAAAAAACCAACCAAAACCCAATACGAATACACGTCCGCCTCAATCATCAAATGGTAAAGCCAAAACCCAAAATCAGAAACCCTAAAGAAAAAAACCTCACCAAGGACAACCCCTTATGCCTTCGCCTGAAACCTCATCATCAAGCACATAGATGTGATGCGGCAACGACACCTCCGCCTGAAACTCGAGCAACAGAGCTTGGATCAGGCGGTCGAATCGAATCAGAGCATGCGACGCTGACTGAGAGAGAGAGCTTAGTGTATGCGACGCTGATCGAATTAGAGCTTGCAATGCCTCGAGGTATTTTATTACACTTTAGATCTCTTTCTTTTTCTCTCTTAATCTTTGGGTTTTGCTGTGGACTGTGGTCTATGGTCTAAGACTGAGAGAGAGAGAGCTCTCTTTCTTTTTGAAGTGATTCTCTCTCTTTTAAGTCTTTATAAATTATTATTATTCAATTTATTTGCTTGCCCCTGTTTTTTTTTTTTTTTCACTTTACCCGTTGGTGTGTCACTGTGTTGATTAGTTGATGTTGGTGAGTTTGTCTTTTAGTATATTGTGATTTGTGAATTTATCTGATTGGCTCCTCTTGTGTGAATCTTGTCTGTTGAGTGGGGTTAGATGGGGCTAGGGGCTGTGTGGTGTGGGGTCAGGGGTAGAATATTTGAATTGGGGAAGTAAAGGCATGCAAAGGCAGGGGTGTGTGCACACATAAGGTTTGTGCTAGTGTGTGCTTATGCACAGTAGATTGTGTGCTAGACTGCTAGTAGTTAGTAAAAAAAATTTAATGAAGCAACTAAACATCAATAATTAATAATTTAATTAACTAATACATTATAAAAGACAAACAAATTAAATTATATTAGGCTAAATAACAATTAATAATTTAATAATTAATGAAACAACAATACAACAAATTACTCCCTCCGTCTCACTTTTTTTGTCCTTTATTCCATTTTGAGATGTCTCAAAATATTGTCCTGTTTCTAAAAATAAAAATTATTAATTTACTAATGTTCCTATTATACCCCTATTAATTTACTAATTCAATTTTTTGATAAATTTTTTTAAGGGTAGTTTTGGAAACTTATACATTTTTAAAAGATAGACAAGACAATAAATGATGTTCTCTTAAAAAGTTTGACTTTTCAAATAGACCAAAAAAAAAATGAGACAGAGAGAGTATAATTTATAAAAGACAAACAAATTAATGAAACAACTAAACAACAAATGCAAATTTGTTTTGGTTTTAAGAATTTTTTTTTTTAAAGCATAAACTTCATGCAGGTCAAATTTTGAATTTCGGCCAGTATTCACCGAAACATCCAAAATGGATCAAAATGACTTGAAATTTTTTCAAAGTGGAATAGGAATACCATAAACAAAATTTTTGGAGTCGCCACTGGGAAGAACTGGAAATTGGGAGACAGTGCTCCAAGTCTGCGTATATTACACTATCACTCTAGCTCTATATTGATATCAGAGAGAGAGAGAGAGATGTAAGTTTTAAATCTTTATTAGCTCAGTAAGGAAAAGTAGGAAAGGGAAAATAGAGTCAGACTAAACTATACCAAAGTTTTCTGCGCCACTACGTGTGTTGTCCATATTTTACTTCACTTCATGGACGACTCTCGCCGCGTCCCTCAACCCAAAGCCTTGTCCTTTATTAGAACTTCCATGCACACAAACACGTAAACACCTGAGTGGGACCTCGTGCACAGCTCCTCATTGCTATGCCCATAATGATGGTTATTGACATTTTGGTTTTTGCACCACGTCAATTTGTCGCATAGGAGATAGGACACTAGTCACCTTGCATGTTAACATACCAATTAGACAGATGTCCATGCAATGTTTAAGCTCTTGGGACTATAAGTGCTTGACCCTTTTGTGTTATATCTTTCACACCATCCAGGAAAAGAAGAAAAGAAAACCATGATATTCAAGGCTATGGTTCCTTTGTTTTTGTTCCTTTCATTTCTTTTTCTAGCCTCAGTGCCTTTTACTCTGAGTCATAAGTCTGAGAACTCGAGGTATGAGCAGGAGTCATGTGTGGAAAAGTGTCAAATGAATTATGTTGACCTGGACCAATACGTTCAATGTTTGTTGAAGTGCCAGATGGGTCAGAGGGAAGGAGGTCGTGATGTTGATGAGGACAGCACTGAGAACCCTCGTCGTCGTGACCCTGAAAGGCAAAGGCAGGTGGAGTTCCAGCAATGCCTGCAGCGTTGCAAAGAAGAAGGTGATCAAAGAGTGCCGCTAGAGTGTCTGCAACGCTGCGTAGAGCAACAACAACAACAAGGCAGAGGAATGGGACAAGAGGAAAACTCACACAGAGAAAGCAGAGGCAGCGACGAGATGCAATCACAAAGGAATAATCCTTACTACTTTCACTCACAAAGCTTGCAGTCACATTTCAAATCCGAACATGGTCACATTAGATCTCTTGAGAGGTTCACAGAAAGGTCTGACCTTCTTCGCGGCATTGAGAATTATCGCTTGCTCTTTTTGGAAGCAAATCCTAACACCTTTGTTCTCCCACACCACATCGATGCAGAATCTGTTCTTGTTGTCGTAAATGGTAATTAATATCTCTCTATCATGTTTTTATGAAAGAAAGCTTTAAGATCTCTCTTTTTTTTTTTCTTTCTTTTTTTTTTGAACAATATTTAGTGTGAAAATTTGTTGAACATGGTTAATTTTTATTTATTTATTTCTTTTAGGAAAGGCAATTATCAAGGTTGTGCAGAAAAACAGAATAGAATCCTTCAACCTTGAGTGTACAGATGCGCTTAGGTTACCTGCAGGGACTACTGTTTATATAATTAACCGAGACAACAACGAAAGGCTAGAAATTGTGAAGCTCATCCGACCAGTCAACAATCCTGGCCAATTTAGGGTAACTATATATACTAATTAGCATAGCCTTCTTATCCTTTGTATTTTTCTCTTTTATTATATTTTGTTATGCATATGTATAAATTTTGAGTTTGTTTTTTAATAGGAATTCTATGTTGCTGGTGCTCAAAATTCTGAATCATATTTAAGGGCATTCAGCAATGAAATCCTCGAGGCTTCTCTAAATGTATGTAAGCTTTTTCTTATTCATTTTTTAAGTGAAAATTTTAGTTAATCTACCAGCAAATAATTCATCTATATACTAACTAAATAGGGGTATCACTGTATTATTAACAGACCAAAAGAGATCAGTTGCAAAACTTCTTTAGACAACAGAAGGACAATGATGGCCAGATAATCAAAGCCTCACAAGAGAAGATCATGGCATTAAGTCAACATGCCATGTCTAGCAGCAGGAGAGGTCGCTCCTCTGAGGGTCCGATTAGTTTGCAAAGACAAAGGCCTTCGTACTCAAATCAGTTTGGACGGTTTTTTGAGGCTTCCCCTGAGGAGCATAGGCAACTGCAAGACATGGATGTCTTGGTCAATTATGCTGAAATCAAAAGAGTACTACACATCTCTATTGCAATTAAACTATATGGGCATTAATTTTCTTAAAAATTAGTATTGCTTTCCTATAGTTGATGTTGTTCTACTAAATTATTATATATGCAGGGAGCTATGATTGCGCCCCACTTCAACTCAAGGGCCACAGTTATAGTGTATGTGGCAGATGGAACTGGGAGCTTTGAAATGGCTTGCCCACATCTTTCAACGCAAGGCCAAGAATACCAGGACAGAAGAGAGCAAGAGGAAGAAGAGAGTGGTGGACAATACCACCGCGTCACTGCTCGATTATCGCGTGGAGATACTTTTATTATCCCGGCAGGTCATCCAGTTGCTGTCATTGCCTCTCAAAATGAGGACTTGCGCTTAATTGGGTTTGGTGTCAATGCCGAGAACAACCAAGGGAACTTCCTTGCAGGTAAGTCTCAGCTTTTGAAAGCAAAATTTGCTAATGCAAGATATGTTGAATATGCATAATGTTGCATTGATTAATGATATATATATTTTTCATAATGTAGGGCAAGACAACATAATTAACCAGTTGGAGAGAGAGGCAAAGGAGCTTGCCTTCAATATGCCTGAAGAAGAGATAGACCAATTGTTCAGAAAAAACCCGACTGAGTCTTACTTTATGCCTATAGATAGGCAAAGTGATGAACGAAGACAAGGGAGAGACCAACTATTGACATCAATTTTGGACTTTGCAGCTATCTTCTAAGTAGTAACGGAAATCAAGTCTGTAGAGGAGAGTGTATGTTATGTAATATATATCAAATAATGTAAAGATGAGTAAGGGACTTAGGGTAAGCCTTCTACTGTGGCATTAGCTTTTGTATGAAAATGAAGTTTTCTAGTATTAATGAATAAAAGAGAAGTTGTGTTCTCAACTTTTTCTCTTTCATTCTACTTTTTTTTTTTTTTTCCACTCAGCTTGTTTTCTCCTTCTACAATTTTTTGAATTTTGTATGTACGTAGATGCCTTCACTATATATGTAATCATTCCAACAAATTATGAAAGCGCTAGATGTGGTCTATACTCTATGGCCTATAGAAATAACAATAAGAAAGATAAATTTCTATAAGACAATCTTAATTTCTTATTGAAGGTAATTGAAGAGTACGTGAAATAGAGAAAAATTTGTATCTGAAATACTATTTTTGGATTTAACAAAGTCCAGATTTCTTTACCTATGTGCTTATGAGAGTTGCATTTCTCTCATAAACCAATTTATCTATCTCCTTCTAATTATATAAATATATTGATCTCCGTATAATCATGATCATATGTCCTCACAAAATATAATTTGATCTTACTTTGTAAATATGAAATTTCAAGATATTAATTTTCAAGGAAATAATTTTCTCAAAAATAATTTAAAACGAAATTAAAACATATTAAAAATAAGAAAGATATCCTCACTCTTCAATGCTAGAAATTACTCTAGAAGAGGTGTTCTATTAAAAAAATTATTAAAAAAAAAAACTTATATAGTTAATGGAAATCTAATTTTTAGAAGGTATGAAACATGAGTCCAATATGCGGTATGCCAACTCAATCCGACCCCATGTTGATAGGGTTAAGTTAGTTTCTACACATATGATAAATTGGATTTGGATGAAAAACTCTTCAATCCAACTCATATACACCCATAATTATTGTATCTAGCGTCACCAAAGGTTCAGGACATTATCTTAAACCTGGGGTCCATATGAGACGATAGTCTTGTTCTTTTTTTACTTCAACCCCATTCTGCGCTAGTCACTTCATTTTACTACCAAGTGGATTTTATTAGGATTTGTTTTTTATATAGTAAATTGTAGAATCAACATTTCATTTTTGTGTAATTGCTACCATTCCGATAGATTTACTTAATGAATTTCATGTAACTAATTAATTAGCACTTAGAATGACCAATTATGTTGTGGTTTACTAGCTAGGTGCACGTTTGAATGAAGTTGATTCTCAAATTGAAAGGGAAAAAAAAAAAAAAGTTTGAATGCAGATTCTTGCTGATTACTTATTGTATATTCGCCAAAATTTAGTTAAAGTATAGTTTTATTTAGAAAAAAGTGAGCTAAGCTACACATTAACGAACAGGGATATATAAGAACTAAAAAAGTTGACGGCAAGCTGCAGACTCCTGTCCTCTTTTCTCATGTAATTACCAGGAGTACTATGACATGTAACTTCAAATTAACGATCCCTTGTCAAATGAATTGCTAAAATTGAAAGTTAGATGCTCATTTTTACTGAATTTCTTTTACGAGACAATGAATCCAGTATACTAACATGCCAAAAAAAAAATGCCAAAAAAAAAAAAAAAAAAAAAAGAGAGAGAAGAAGAAGCAATTTAAACAATTATCTGTCACCAAATTAAGTTAAAAAACTCTTAATAATTTAGTGGCAATGTTTGTTCATTATTCTTCTTTGTGAGAAGAATTAGCTAGATTTCATATTTTTCCTCTTCTATTGTTATAGCAACAGAATTACATTAGAAAAGTAATAATAATAAAAAATATGTGCAAAGCTAAAGTCATTGAATTAAGTATAAAATCAATTTCTTGGCATGAAAATGTTGTCTTTAGTAAGTGTTCATGAGAGAATAAAAAAATTTTGTCTCACTTTTTGTGTTCTATTTTATACTCTATCAATTACAATATGTCATGTATAGAATTTTTTTTTTTTTTTTCATTTTAAATTTTGGTTATATTATAAAAAAAAAATTAAAGGAATATATATGCCGCAAGTTTCGACAAATAAAATATCAATTAGTGGAACACACAAAATGTGGGAGAAAATACTTTTACGCTTTTACAAATGCATTCAAACACTACACTCCCCCATGCATGCACAATTTTGTTTTTAAGAAAACAAGTTTTGAGATAGAAGAAGGAAGATGAATCTTGAACTTGTTACAATTGTTACATTATCATTAATTATTTTTGTTACTTATTACACAGGCAAGGAGATATTACATTCATTTCTCACATTCATTCTCAACTCTCAATAAGTTCCATCACTTGTGCCTTTCCTGAGGTTACTCACTTTTTGTGTTCCACTTTATACTTCACCAATTAAAATATTATGTCCTACATAGGATTTTTTTTTTTTTTTTTTTTTTTCATTTTAAACTTTGGTTATATTATAAGAAAAATTAAAGGAATATATATGCCGCGAGTTTTTATTAATAGAGTATAAATTGGTGGAACACACAAAATGTGGGAGAAAATATTTTTACTCTTTTAAGAATGCATTCGAACACTACACTCCATGCGTGCAATTTTTTTTTTTTTGTTTTTTAAGAAAACAAGTTTTGAGATAGAAGAAGGAAGATGAATCTTGGACTTATATATTAAAATTGTTATATTATCATTAACTCTTTTTGTTACTTGGTATACAGGCGAGGAGATATCACATTCATTTCTCACATTCATTCTCAACTCTCAATAAGTTCCATCACTTGTGCCTTTCCTGAGATTTCCATATCTTAGTTGTTCTTGGGATCCCATATCTTGTATCCATTAAGTGTGCCTCTAGCTTCGTCGACGTCGAAATTTTTCAGTCCATCTATTGTGCCTTTCGATATGTCAATCTTGCCACCTAGTTTGGCTGCAAAGGAATATATATATATACACGCTACGATTAAGAGCTGTGTAGGAAATACTTTAACACTTACAAAAAATATATGAACATCTCTTAGTTGTCACTTATATCTAGAATTGAGTAAAAATTTTGGTCAGTTGCTAATTGGAAAAAGTATCTCATGAGACTGGTTTATGGAGTGTTTCACTCATATTTGATGAACTCTGCACACCTATAGCACTTATGTGTTGCAAAAGGAGCACTTCATAACTCTGTGTTGAAAAATATGTTTTCCATCAATTGGGTCACAAAAATGAAAAGGATCAAAGTTTTAAAAATAACGTAACACTAGTAGTAGTTTAGATAAGGAAAAATGAAACAGGCGATAATGAAAAATGTTTTAAGATTATGTTTGCAAAACCCAATCCCTCAAAAAAATTGAAAAATTGAATGAAAACCTTTATGGTTCAGTTCAGCAAACAGATATTTAAAAAAGTAGTATCTCCATAAGAAAAATTTTAATGTCTTAAAAAAAGAAGTTTTAGACTTTTAGTGCTTTACAATTATTGTTTTATATATATCTAAATACTAAATAGAACTAAGTAGTACTTAAAAAAAGAAGATGAAGAAGAATCAAATTAAATATATTAATTAACCAAGTAAAACCATGAAGTGAAAAATCTTATACGTACCAACATTTTCCAAAGCTTCACATCCCTCGTCGCAGTACTTCTCACAGAGTGAATGGCTCTTCTTTTCTGGCAAACAACCTTCGTTGCACGGCTTAAAGCAAGCCTTGTAAATATTCTCTGTAGCCTTAGTTGCTGGAACCGCAGCTACAAGGACAAAGCAAATGAACAATGCTACAACTTTGTTTGCCATTTTTATCTCCTCAAATCAAGTACAAATACACTCCCTTCTGGTTTTAAGGGAGACATAGATTTACAATATTTATAGGGTTTGGAGTATTTTGATGAACGGTGGACCTTATTGAACGGAGTATTCATGGTTTATATATGACTTTACAAATATAGAGAGATTTTGTTTATAAATACCCTTTTTCTTCTCTCTGATTGTTGTAACTATGAAGCTTGAGAAGTAATTTGTAGTACAAATAAATTTAGTTGTTTATATAACCTCTAACTTTAAAGAATGGTGGTTAGGTAGTTCCTGTGTGACTCTGTGCAATAGATTGTCCAACTAAGCTTGCAATATGGTGCAACATAGTTACAACAGCACTAAGTAAACTGATTATTAATTTGTGACACTGTTTAGGGCCTGAAAAGTGAACAAAGCTAATATACAAGTCACAATTACAAGATCTTTACTGCCCAACATAGAGATGAATTACTATTATTGGAAGCACAAACGTGTAACCTAAACAAAGTGTGAAAAAAGCAGCTCAAGGCGGAGTTGGGATTTTAATCCAAGAGGAAAAGATATTATTGAAGAAAACTTTTAAAACAGATTTGATTTTGAAGTTCTTAATTAAAATAAGCATTGAAATAGACAACAAATTAAACACAAATTTCATTGTCACACATAATTATATACTCATACTTTTTAGTCCTAGTATCCATATTAACAAAAATAAATAAAAATATGTATTCATCAACAGAATAATTTAAAGGAGTAATTCATTTATATAAATAAGAAATTTAAATTGATAATTTGATTAAGAGTAAATGGAGTTCATATACAAGATTAAAAGATGAACAATATAGTTGAAAATTTTCAAGAGAATTTCTTTATACATGCTTCAATTTCTTTCATATACAAGAGTTTCTATAAACAATATATATATATATATATATATATATATATATATATAGTTGGAAATTTGAACCCACATTTTCAAACTCACCAACAGGCATTTTAGAAAAATATATTTATACTATTAAAGTATGCCTAATTTGCAAACTTCCAAATATTTGGAGACCATGTTTATTAAACTTAGATTGGATGATTACTTGGTGTTCACCTAAAAAATAAGTTCCACATAAGCAAGTCTATATGGGTGACATATGACTATGCAATAGGCACTTTTCCATAGAAAATTAGAAATTAGGGAAAAGCAAAAGTTGGGTTCGGGTTCGGGTTGAAGTTCGGGTGGGGTGGGGGTCAACCCGCCATCTAACCCATTCCATCTTGGGTGAGGAAGCTTTAATATGTTATCAATTGAATAAAACTAGGAATTTAAATGGTCTTCTTTTCATATAAGGATTACTATTTTTATGTCATTTAAATATCTTGCTTTTTCTGGGCTCACAGTATGGTTATGATAAAGAAATGAAGTTTTAGATTTTTTAGTGCTTTACAATTATTGTTTTATATGTTGGTGTTCACCTAAAAAATAAGTTCCATGTAAGCAAGGCTTTATGGGTGACATAGGACTTCATGCAATAGGCACTTTTCCATAGAAAATTAGAAATTAGGGATAAGCAAAAGTTGGGTTCGGATGCAAATCTGCATGCACAGGACAACAATGAATTGGGCAACGTTGTGGTAGTTATGGGAGCAAGGACACGAGATGTGGGCAAGGTCAATGGAGTATAAGGGATGGAAGTGAATGTTAGAGGGACACAAAAAGGTTGAGTTTACCAAGTTCAAGAAAGAGGACTCAAAGGCTGACATAAACAAGTAGGGTTTTAGGTTTCAAAAACCAATTATGTTGAATATATATTTCAGTGAAACCATCTGTGATGAACTGGGTTGGGAGAATTTAGTTAAGTTCTCAAATTTATGTTCAACCCTAATAAAAATAGTTACACATTGGCTAATTGATGAAGGCAACATATAGCCTTATTTTATTGGTTGACAAGTGGCTAGTGTGCAAGTTGGTTTCCAATTATTTTTGAAATTATGCAAATAAAGAGAAAGAGTTGAAAAGTTTATAGATCAAATACACCTCACTTTAAAGGAATAACTATGGTTTTCAAAGTAGACAGAATGGACCAAATAGAACTCAAGTAGACAGAATTGACCGAATAGGACCAAAGTGAATAGAATAGTACCAAAGTGGACAGAATATGGCCAATGTGGACTGAATAAACCGAATTGGACCAAAGTGTACTTAGTAAGACCGAATGGGTCAAATTAGACCAAATAGAACTTTAGTGGACAGAATGGACTAAATATAAACAAATGGACAAAATAGGACCAAATCGGACCGAAATAGATAGAATAGGCCTAATAGAACCAATGCAACTTTTGAATATTTATTATTTTTAGGGCTCATATATCTAATTTCCAATGTCTACTTTAATATTTTTTTTTGTATTTTTTAACTCAAAACTTAAGAGTTTAACCCAAATATAATAAAATTTCATACATTTCAACCCAAAAATAAAGAAAAACAAAAAGAATTTTTCAGCTAAAGTTGAAAAGAAAACCTACAAAAAGAATCAATTTAAGGCACAATTAGTCTAAAATTGACTAAAGGGGGACCAAAATTAACCGAGTGGACCGAATGGAACAAATTGGACCAAAGTAGACATAATTGAACCGAATGGGACCGAAGCCTAATTGGATCGAATAAAAGTTTAATTTTTAGGGAAAACAAATAATCTTCAAAATATTTTAGAGAAAAAAATTATACATTATATTACAATATAAAGTAATTATTTATTCTCATCCATCGCATGGGTTGCGACTAATATCTTATTAATCTCATGATATTTTAGTTTCCTTAATGAATGCTTCATTTTAGAGTTACACCTCTCAACCTATTATTGGCATTATATTGTGTGCTTGCTACAAACGTTTATAGCTTCAAAACATGTCATACCAATTAAGGTCTAAAGCCAGCAGAAGTACAAATAAAGCGCAACAACTCGCTCTATCTAGGTGATGTGGGACTGAACAAGACTCAGTTTCCCTTCACCTCTATTAGATATCTTACGGACTCTTGAGAGTTCCCACAATCCACTTCTTTAAGGACCACACATCCCCGACTGGGATTGCACCTACACCTTATACTATTCTGTGAACTAAATCCTTTAATAAATAAAATCCTCAATTTCATATTACAACATATTGAAACTACCATCACCCAAGAAGCCTCTAATCTATGAGCTGTGAGCTTTCGTGGCAAAATGGACAACATCATGCTATTTCTCCCTTTCACAACGATGTTTTGAAATCTAAATCCAGTATTTGTCAAGGACTCAAGTTTTGTAGTGAGATAATAAATAACTATCTAAATTTGTTTTCATAAATAATAATTAATGCACCAAATATAAATGATTATTGCTTAAATGTATTTACCCTTAAAAATACATGGCAATGATGTAACAACTAACAAACGTAGACGTTTTTTTTTTTTTTTTTTTTTTGAGAAGTTAGCATGCAACGTACGTGTACGTAATTAGTCCATATTTGTACTAACTAAATAAATTGAAGAATAAATCACGCGTCAAGCACTAAGAATTTCAAATAGCCAAATGGAAAACTCTCGTCCCAATTATTAATGCCATTGGGATAAACTTTCATATAATAATAATAATAATAATAATAATTTTTGTAGTTTATCTGGCCCCTATGGCATGAAATCATGAAACTGATGAGAATGCATTGAAAAGCTTGGAAAATTATTGAAGACTTCGAGAGTACAATAAATGCGTACTTCTCCTCTTACATGAATTGTAAGTCTCACTACAAATTTAATTAATGATGCCCACAATTACATAAAAAGAGAAATTAAATACCCATTTCTAGTGGAATACTTAATAATTACCTGATAACCTTATCAGTCTATATCTTCCCATTAATGCATCCCAACTTCCTTAAAGTAACCTAAGTATATATACTATATATAGTTCACAGTACTCCAGACTCTACCTACCCATAAAATCTAGTAAAGTTGATAAAATTCTCACACCCACATCCTCTTTTTTTTTTCTTTTTGTGAAGAATGCAAATGACCAAGTTCCGCAGCTCCATTTACTTCTTGCTGGTCTTTGTGTTCTCAGGTTCGTTCTATACACATGATAAGCAAACATGCTCAACTTATGTGTGCCATGCTTGAGCACCTATTAAAGTTAAAGTAGCTGTGGGTTTGTGTAGTAAATCAGCGACAGTTGACAAGGTCGGTACAGAAAGAGGCTAGAGAGAGGAAGTATGGAGAAAAGTAAGTAAAAATTTAATAAGAAATTGAGAAAATTAGAGAGTTTGATTTAGACCGATGAAAATTTGATTAGGTAAAATAGAAAATATGGTATTTTGAATCAAATTTGACTAAAATTTTGTTTAGTCATTTTAGCTATATATTCGTAACAAAATCGGTTCAACTTTTTTTTTTCCCCCTTTTCACATATATCTATCTTAATTTATGTAGAAACCTTGTCCTAATTTGCTTTTGTTATTGTTTTTGTTGTGGCGTTGTGTAGCCACAATTACCATGTTGCCAAAGGTGGATGGTTGTGAAATAGCGGTGATAGGTGGTGGTTGTCCTGATATAAAAGCATGCCTTGAACATGTCGGCCTTGTTACCGGGGTGTTGGAATGGTCCATGTATATTGTCGTCCCGCTGGTGGAGGAATTCTTTTTGATCAATGCATTTGAAGAATGTCACATGGTGCTCCTTGTAGCCCATGTTGGTCCACCACACTGTCCTAAACCCCCTGCTGCTAGTCCTCTCACTTAAATTCATGTATAAAACCAATCCTATGACTATATATCGTATGAAACACATCAATAAAATGGACGAGTAATATTGGGCGCAACTCTCTCTGTTTGTTTGTTTTTGCTTTTGTTTTAATAGCTGAATGAATGTGTCATTATTCACTGCAATAAGCCTGGCATGTTTTGACGCAATTTTTTTGAGATGTGATGTGAGATGAGATATGTATCCAATCTACCAACTTGACAATTTCAACCCAATATTACACTTTGGGTTGGTTTTTCATAAATTGAGTTAGGTTAATTGGTTTTTTTTTTTTTTTTTTTGGGTGGCCTTGGGTGGGGTTTGATTTGGATTTGATAATTTTTTAAATCGAACTAATTTGATATAGAAGTTTATTTTACTACCCTTCTTTTAAACTTTTAATTTGATTTATTTTGTTATATATTTTGATTATTAGTTTTGAGGAATTTGAAATTTTGGAATGTAATTTACGTGACCGTTTGGTTTGCACGTCTACGTTTTCTTCTCCACGTTTTCCTCTTTTTTTTTCTTTTTTTTTTTTTCCAGCCCGCAATAGTTGACTTTGTCAACTGTGAACAGTGCATATGTGTACTGTTCACGGTCCCACAAATTACACTTTTTAGCAACTTTTTTATTAAAAATAGGTCCCACAACACTATTTACACATTTAAAAATTATTTCGCTACAATGTTTTCAGTTTCAGTTTTCAGTTTCAGCAAAAATAAGTTCAATCCAAACACACCCTACATATATTAAGTGAATTGTAAAAATTTATTAAAAAAAAAAAAAAACTTATAAGTTAATAGAAATCTAATTTTTAGAAGGCATGAAACATATGAGTCCAATATGCGGTATTTCAACTCAATTCAACCCCGTGTGGATAGGGTTAAGTTAGTTCATACACATATGGTAGATTGGATTTGGATGAAAAACTCTTCAACTCAATCCATGCATATACGCCCCTAAATATTGTATCTATGTTACCCAAGGTTTAAGACCTTACTTTGGGTCCATATGAGACGATAGTCTTGTTCTTTTTTGACTTCAACCCCATTCTGCACTAGTCACTTCATTTTACTACCAAGTGGATTTTATTAGGATTTGTTTTTTATATAGTAAATTGTAGAATCAACACTTCATTTTTGTGTAATTGCTACCATTCCGATAGATTTACTTAATGAATTTCATGTAACTAATTAAAATACCACTTAGAATGACCAATTATGTTGTGGTTTACTAGCTAGGTGCACGTTTGAATGAAGTTGATTCTCAAATTGAAATTTAAAAAAAAAAAAAAAAAAAAAAGGGAACAAACAAATGTTTGAATGCAGTTTCTTGCTAATTACTTATTGTTTATTCGCTAAAATTTAGTTAAAGTATAGTTTTATTTAGAAAAAAGTGAGCTAATTAAGCTGTACATAAACGAACAGGGATATATAAGAACTAAAAAAGTTGATCACAAGCAGACTCCTGTCTCCTTTTCTCATGTAATTACTAGTAGTATGACATGTAACTTCAAATATAATTAACGATCCCTTGTCAAATGAATTGCTAAAAATGAAAGTTAGATGCTCATTTATACTGAATTGCTTTTACGAGACAATGAATCCAGTATACTATAACACGCCAAAAAAAAAAAAAAAATTTAAATTAAACAATAATCTGTCACCAAATTATTTGTTTTAAATATTAGTTGGCAATTGCCATTTACAAATAGGAGAGGGGAGATTTTAACCCTACATGTCTCTATTGAAAATGAAAAAAAAAGTGTAACAAATTAAGTTACAAAGCTCTTAGTAACTTAGTGGTATTGTTTGTTCACTATTCTTCTTTGTGAAAAGAATTAGTGTTCATATTTTTCCTCTTCTATTGTTATGTGCAAAGCTAAAGTCATTGAATTAAGTATAAAATCAATTTCTTGGCATGAAAATGTTTGTCTTTTGTGAGTGTTCATGAGAGAATAAAAATTCTTTATCTCACTTTTTGTGTTCCACTTTATACTTTACCAATTACAATATTATGTCCTATATAGGATTTTTTTTTTTTTTTTTCATTTTAAACTTTGGTTATATTATAAGAAAAATTAAAGGAATATATATGCCGCAAGTTTTGATTAATAGAGTATAAATTGGTGGAACACACAAAATGTGGGAGAAAATATTATTACTCTTTTACAAATGCATTCAAACACTACACTCCTCCATGCATGCACAATTTTTTTTTTTTTAAGAAAACAAGTTTTGATATAGTAGAAGGAAGATGAATCTTGGACTTATATATTACAATTGTTATATATATTATCATTAATTCTTTTTGTACTTGTTATACAGGCGAGGAGATATTACATTCATTTCTCACATTCATTCTCAACTCTCAATAAGTTCCATCACTTGTGCCTTTCCTGAGGTTTCCATATCTTAGTTGTTCTTGGGATCCCATATCTTGTATCCATTAAGTGTGCCTCTAGCTTCGTCGACGTCGAAATTTTTCAGTCCATCTATTGTGCCTTTCGATATGTCAATCTTGCCACCTAGTTTGGCTGCAAAGGAATATATATATATATATATATACACGCTAAGATTAAGAGCTGTGTAGGAAATACTTTAACACTTACAAAAAATATACGGACATCTCTAAATTGTCACTTATATCTAGAATTGAGTAAAAATCTTGGTCAGTTGCTAATTGGAAAAAGTATCTCATGAGACTGGTTTATGAGTGTTTCATTTATATTTGATGAACTCTGCACACCTATAGCACTTATGTGTTGCAAAAGGAGCACTTCATAACTCTGTGTTGAAAAATATGTTTTCCATCAATTGGGTCACAAAAATGAAAAGGATCAAAGTTTTAAAAATAACGTAACACTATAGTAGTAGTTTAGATAAGGAAAAATGAAACAGGTGATAATGAAAAATGTTTTAAGATTATGTTTGCAAAACCCAATCCCTCAAAAAAATTGAAAAATTGAATGAAAACCTTTATGGTTCAGTTCAGCAAACAGATCTTTAAAAAAGTAGTATCTCCATAAGAAAAATTTTAATGTCTTAAAAAAAGAAGTTTTAGACTTTTAGTGCTTTACAATTATTGTTTTATATATATCTAAATACTAAATAGAACTAAGTAGTACTTAAAAAAAGAAGAAGATGAAGAAGAATCAAATTAAATATATTAATTAACCAAGTAAAACCATGAAGTGAAAAATCTTATACGTACCAACATTTTCCAAAGCTTCACATCCCTCGTCGCAGTACTTCTCACAGAGTGAATGGCTCTTCTTTTCTGGCAAACAACCTTCGTTGCACGGCTTAAAGCAAGCCTTGTAAATATCCTCTGTAGCCTTAGTTGCTGGAACCGCAGCTACAAGGACAAAGCAAATGAACAATGCTACAACTTTGTTTGCCATTTTTATCTCCTCAAATCAAAGTACAAATACACTCCCTTCTGGTTTCAAGGGAGACATAGATTTACAATATTTATAGGGTATGGAGTATTTTGATGAACGGTGGACCTTATTGAACGGAGTATTCATGGTTTATATATGACTTTACAAATATAGAGTGATTTTGTTTATAAATACTCTTTTTCTTCTCTCTAATTGTTGTAACTATGAAGCTTGAGAAGTAATTTGTAGTACAAATAAATTTAGTTGTTTATATAACCTCTAACTTTAAAGAATGGTGGTTAGGTAGTTCCTGTGTGACTCTGTGCAATAGATTGTCCAACTAAGCTTGCAATATGGTGCAACATAGTTACAACAGCACTAAGTAAACTGATTATTAATTTGTGACACAGTTTAGGGGCTGAGAAAAGTGAACAAAGCTAATATACAAGTCACAATTACAAGATCTTTACTGCCCAACATAGAGATGAATTACTATTATTGGAAGCACAAACGTGTAACCTAAACAAAGTGTGAAAAAAGCAGCTCAAGGCGGAGTTGGGATTTTAATCCAAGAGGAAAAGATATTATTGATCAAGAAAATTTTTAAAACAGATTTGATTTTGAGGTTGTTAATTAAAATAAGCATTGAAATAGACAACAAATTAAACACAAATTTAATTGTCACACATAATTATAAACTCATACTTTTTAGTCCTAGTATCCATATTAACAAAACTAAATAAAAATATGTATTCATCAACAGAATAATTTAAAGGAGTAATTCATATGTGTATGTGTATATATATATATATATATATATAAGAAATTTAAATAGATAATTTGATTAAGAGTAAATGGAGTTCATATACAAGATTAAAAGATGAACAATATAGTTGAAAATTTTCAAGTGAATTTCTTTATACATGCTTCAATTTCTTTCATATACAAGAGTTTCTATAAACAATATATATATATATATATATATATATATATTAAGGATGCCTAATTTGCAAACTTCCAAATATATTTATACTATTAAAGTATGCCTAATTTGCAAACTTCCAAATATTTTAAGACCATGTTTATTAAACTTAGATTGGATGATTACTTGGTGTTCATCTAAAAAATAAGTTCCACGTAAGCAAGTTTATATGGGTGACATATGACTATGCAATAGGCACTTTTCCATAGAAAATTAGAAATTAGGGATAAGCAAAAGTTGGGTTCGGGTTTTGGTTCAGGTGGGGTGGGGGTCAACCCACCATCTAACCCATTCTGTCTTGGGTGAGGAAGCTTCAATATGTTATTAATTGAATAAAACTAGGAATTTAAATGGTCTTCTTTTCACATAAGGATTACTATTTTTATGTCATTTAAATATCTTGCTTTTTCTGGGCTCATAGTATGGTTATGATAAAATAAAATAAAATAAAAATAAAAAAGTTTTAGATTTTTTACTACTTTACAATTATTGTTTTATATCTTGGTGTTCACCTAAAAAAAATAAGTTCCATGTAAGCAAGGCTCTATGGGTGACATATGACTTCATGCAAT
Organism: Quercus parvula; assembly: GCA_030820535.1. NCBI lineage: Eukaryota > Viridiplantae > Streptophyta > Magnoliopsida > Fagales > Fagaceae > Quercus > Quercus parvula. The sequence continues at coordinate 1,286,314 of JAUAME010000009.1, forward strand.
AGGCACTTTCCATAGAAAATTAAAAATTAGGGATAAACAAAAGTTGGGTTCGGATGCAAATCTGCATGCAGAGGACAATAACGAATTGGGCAATGTTGTGGTAGTTATGGGAGCAAGGAGCCGAGAGGTGGGCAAGGTCAATGGAGTATAAGGGATGGTAGTGAATTTTAGAGGGACACAAAAAGGTTGAGTTTACCAAGTTCAAGAAAGAGGACTCAAAGGCTGACATAAACAAGTAGGGTTTTAGGTTTCAAAAACCAATTATGTTGAATATATATTTCAGTGAAACCATCTTTGATGAACTGGGTTGGGAGAATTTAGTTAAGTTCTCAAATTTATGTTCAACCCTAATAAAAATAGTTACACATTGGCTAATTGATGAAGGCAACATATAGCCTTATTTTACAAGTTGTCAAGTGGCTAGTGTGCAAGTTGGTTTCCAATTATTTTTGAAATGATGCAGATAAAGAGAAAGAGTTGAAAAGTTTAAAGATCAAATATACCTCACTTTAAAGGAATAACTATGGTTTTCAAAGTAGACAGAATGGACCGAATAGGACCAAATAGAACCCAAGTAGACAGAATTAACCGAATAGGACTAAAGTGGACAGAATATGGCCAATGTGGATTGAATGGATGGAATTGGACCAAAGTGAACTCAATAAGAGTGAATGGGTCAAATTAGACCGAATAGAACTTTAGTGGATAGAATGGAGTAAATATAACCGAATGGACTAAATAGGACCAAATCGGATTGAAATAGACAGAATGGGCCAAATAGAACCAATGCAACTTTTGAATATTTATTATTTTTAGGGCTCATATATCTAATTTCCAATGTCTACTTTAATTTTTTTTTTATATATATTTTTTAACTCAAAACTAAAGAGTTTAGCCCAAATATAATAAAAGTTCATACTTTTCAACCCCAAAATAAAGAGAAACAAAAAGAATTTTTGAGCTAAAGTTGAAAAGAAACCTACAAAAAGAATCAATTTAAGGCACAATTAGTCTAAAATTGGCTTAAGGGGACCGAAATTAACAAAGTGGACCGAATGGAACAAATTGGACCGAAGTAGACTTAATTGACCGAATGGGACCAAAGTAAACCTAATTGGATAAAATAGAAGTTTAATTTTTAGGAAGAACAAATATTCTTCAAAAAATTTTAGAGAAAAAATTATACATTATATTACAATACAAAATAATTATTTATTCCCACCCATCGCGTAGGTTGCGACTAATATCTTATTAATCTCATGACATTTTAGTTTCCTTAATGAATGCTTCATTTTAAAGTTACACCTCTCGACCTATCATTGGCATTATATTGTGTGCTTGCTACAAAAGTTTATAGCTTCAAAACATGTCATACCAATTAAGGTCTAAAGCCAGCAGAAGTACAAATAAAGTGCAACAACTCGCTCTATCTAGGTGATGTGAGACTGAACAAGACTCAGTTTCCCTTCACCTCTATAAGATATCTTTCGGACTCTTAAGAGTTCCAACAATCCACTTCTTTAAGGACCACACATCCCCGAGTGGGATTGCACCTACACCTTAAACTATTCTGTGAACTAAATCCTTTAATAAATAAAATCCTCAATTTCATATTACAACATATTGAAACTACCATCACCCAAGAAGCCTCTAATCTATGAGCTGTGAGCTTTCGTGGCAAAATGGACAACATCATGCTATTTCTCCCTTTCACAACGATGTTTTGAAATCTAAATCCAGTATTTGTCAAGGACTCAAGTTTTGTAGTGAGATAAATAACTATATAAATTTCTTTTCATAAATAATAATTAATGCACCAAATATAAATGATTATTGCTTAAATGTATTTACCCTTAAAAATACATGGCAATGATGTAAAAAACGTAGACGTAATTTTTTTTTTTTTTTTTTTTTTTGAGAAGTTAGCATGCAACGTATACGTAATTAGTCCATATTGTACCAACTAAATAAATTGAAGAATAAATCACGTGTCAGGCACTAAAAATTTCAAATAGCCAAATGGAAAACTCTCGACCCAATTATTAATTCCATTGGGATAAACTTTCATTAAAATAAATAATTTTTGTAGTTTATCCGGCGCCCCCGATGGCATGAAATCATGAAACTGATGAGAATGCATTGATAACCTTATCATTCTATATCTTCCCATTAATGCATCCTAACTTCCTTAAAGTAACTTTAGTATATATACTATGTTTGTTTTTTAGACCCTTAAAACACATTCAGATTAACCTAGTAAATTAGCCAAGTGATTACTTAGTCCAAATTTCAAATCTAGGTTAACACAATCATATAATCATATCAATGTAAAGTGCGGAATATAAAGAACACAAAAATATGATGACCCAGGAAACCACACCGGTAAAAACTTGGAGAGGATTTAACCTAATTATCCTCAAAGTAAACCTGAATCTACTATGAAAGAATCGAAGTTATACAATAGCAACTTAGACTACTAACATACTATTACTACCCACCAGTAGAAACTTACTAACACGACCAAGTGTAAGCTCCTAGACCACAGACTCCTTCTTTCTTGGATTCTCCAACAAATACAAGCACACCCGCTTGTGTTTCTTTAAACTTTTTAGTGCAGCAACTGAATGATCATCAAGCTCTCAATAAAATCTCCTTCTTGATAATCCTAAGCATGTGTGAAGGCAACAACCTCTAGATTTCACAAGAGATTCACACACACAGCGGATAGAGCAACCTCAAAAACATGGCTAGGGTTTTTCTTTTATACTTAAGACAAAACATAAAACCCTACACGTCATATGGGTTTAGGGTTGAGTTGGAAATTCTGTAGAAAAAACAATCTGCACGACTTTCGATCGATCGAGTCTAATTCTCGATCGATCGAGCCAGACAGAATTGCACACTCAATTCTGTAATTAACACGATTCCAACTTTACATAAAAGTCATATACTTTAAGCAAGTCTGAACAAGACTAACAACTGTTTTGATCATGGTTTGCCAACATTACAAAATAGAGTTCTAATACATTAGTTCCTAATTACTTAGAACCTAACATACTATATATAGTTCACAGTACTCCAGACTCTACCTACCCATAAACACTAGTAAAGTTGATGACATTCTCACACCCACTTCCTCTTTTTTCTATTTGTGAAGAATGCAGATGACCATGTTCCGCAGCTCCGTTTACTTCTTGCTGGTCTTTGTGTTCTCTGGTTCGTTCTATACACATGATAAGCAAACATGCTCAACTTATGCGTGCCATGCATGACCACCTATTAAAGTTAAAGTAGCTTTGGGTTTGTGTAGTAAATCATTGATAGCAGCGACAGTTGACAAGGTCAGTAAAGGAAGAGGCTAGAGAGAGGAAGTATGGAGAAAAATAAGTAAAATTTAATAAGAAATTGAGAAAATTAGAGAGTTTGATTTAGGCCGACGAAAAATTAATTAGGTAAAATAGAAAATATGGTATTTTGAATCAAATTTGACTAAAATTTTGTTTAGTCATTTTAGCTATATATCTAAGCCCCTCATCATTGTAAGGAAAGAAAATGCTTGGAAATGAAGGAGGAATACAAGATGTATCAACTAGACTACTAGAGACACATATATATTCATAACAAAATCGGTTCAACTTCTTCTTTTTTTTTTCCCTTTTCACATATATCTATCTTAATTTATGTAGAAACCTTGTCCTAATTTGCTTTTGTTATTGTTGTTGTGGCGTTGTGTAGCCACAATTACCATGGTGCCAAAGGTGAATGGTTGTGAAATAGCGGTGATAGGTGGTAGTTGTCCGCAGTGGCGACTCCAGGAATTTTGTCCAGGGTATTCCTATTTCACTTTGAAAAAATTTCGAATCATTTCAATCTATTTCAAGTGTTTCGGGACGTTTCGATAAATATCAGCTGAAATTCAAGATTTGACCGGCATGAAGTTTGTGCATAAAAAAAATAAAAAGTTCTTAAAACCAAAACAAATTTGCATTTTGTATACCGAAAAACCTCAAAAGGAAAAAAAAAATGAAAAGAAAATAAATGAACAAAGGTAGCTGCACAATAAACTATAAATTCATTTAAAATATTAATAAAATTATTAATTATTGTTGTTTAGTTGTTTTATTAATTTGTTTGTCTTTTATAAACTATAATTTGTTATATTATTATTTCATTAATTATAAAATTATTAATTGTTATTTAGTTTAACATAATTTAATTTATTTGTCTTTTATAATGTATTGATTAATTAAATTATTAATTATTAGAATCATAAACCACCTGCCAATCAGAAAATTTCACAATCACATATCACAATAACATTACACTAAAAGACAATATCTAACCAACTCACCCTCACCAACACTAACACCAACCAACGAATAAGAATCATAAGATAAATCCAAATTAAAAAAGTCAAAAAATAGGCAAATATTTAATAAAGTTAAAAGCTTCACCAATCACATTTCAGATAAATTACTCTTTACAGTACTCTTCACTGTTCAGACAAAGACTTAAAAGTTACTCTTAAAGAATAAAGAGAAAGAGAGAGAGAGATTCATTTCATTTCATCAGATTTCAGATACACAGAGAGAGAGAGAGAGAGAGAGAGAGTTAGAGTCAAAGAGAAAAAGTGAGAGAAATACCTTGAGGGAGCACCGGACTCCGGACCAGAGCAGTCGAGCAGGGAGGCCAGAAGAGTGAAGGCTGAGGCTGAGGCACTGACTGTCGAGCGATCTGTGAGCGATGTGCGACGATGTGCGACGCGATGTGCGAGCGACCTCCGACGAGCGATCTCCGATGACAGCGATGAGCGACGATGTGCTCTGGACTGCGACTAGACCGATCTCCGATGAGGGGCGACGATGCGCTGGAGTCTAGACTGCGACGGTGCGACTGGACCGATCTAACTTCTAAGGGGAGGCATTGCTCACTTGCTCTGTTGCTCTGTTTTTAGGCTTGCTTTAGCTTTAATGATTTCTAATGCACTGATTTCTGATTTGAGGCTTCTGATTGAGTGAATTGCTCTGTATTGGGGTTTTGGTGTTTTTTTTTTTTTTTTTTTTTAATCCGTGGGTTTTCTTCTCTGTAATATGTTGGGCTTTGTTGGGCTTTGTTGGGCTTGCCGTGGGCTTGATGTTGGGCTGGCTGTCCGTTGTTTTGCTTTGTTACAATTTTTTTTCTTCAGATTTTAGTTGAAATTTTTATTTGGGCTTTTTTTTTTTTTTTTTTTTTTTAAATTTGAGGGTGTTCTTATTATTTTTTTTTTCGAGAGTGTTCCTAATTTTTTTTCGAGGGTGTTCCTATTTTTTTTTTAAGGGTAAACAAATAAAAAAAATTTAATTATTATATATAAATTTTTTTTTTTTTCAAGTCAGGGTGTTCCTGGGAACACCCTGACCATAACGTGGCGCCGCCACTGGTTGTCCGGATATAAAAGCATGCCTTGAAACATGTCGGCCTTGTTACCGGGGTGTTGGAATGGTCAATGTATATTGTCTTCCTGCTGGTGGAGGAATTCCATTTGATCAATGCATTTGCAGAATGTCCTAAACCCATTGCTGCTAGTCCTCTCACTTATATTCATGCATAAAACCAATCCTTTGACTATATGTCGTATGAAACACATCAGTAAAATGGACGAGTACTATTGGGTGCAACTCTCTCTGTTTGTTTGTTTGTTTTTGCTTTTGTTTTAATAGCTGAATGAATATGTCATTATCACTCCAACAAGCTTGACATGTTTTGACGCAATTTTTTTGAGATGAGATGTGCATCCAATCTACCAACTTGACAATATCAACTCAATACTACACTTTGGGTTGGTTTTTCATAAAATTGAGTTAGGTTAATTGGTTTTTTTTTTTTGGTAGTCTTGGGTGGGGTTTGATTTGGATTTGATAGTTTTTTAACTCGACCTAATTTGATATAGAAGTTTATTTTACTACCCTTCTTTTAATCTTTTAATTTGATTTATTTTGGTATTTTGATTATTAGTTTTGAGGAATTTGAAATTTTGGAATGTAATTTAGATATATTAAGTGAACTGTAAAAATTTAATTAAAAAAAAACTTATATAGTTAATGGGAATCTAATTTTTAGAAGGCATGAAACATATGAGTCCAATATGTGGTATGCCAACTCAATCCAACCCCCATGTGGATAGGGTTAAGTTAGTTTCTACATAGGTAATAGATTGGATTTGGATGAAAAACTCTTCAACCCAACCTATATACACCCCTAAATACTGTATTTATATGTCACCCAAGGTTCAGGACCTTATCCTAAACTTTGGGTCCATATGAGACGATAGTCTTGTTCTTTTTTGACTTCAACCCCATTCTGCGCTAGTCACTTCATTTTACTATCAAGTGGATTTTATTAGGATTTGTTTTTTATATAGTAAATTGTAGAATCAACACTTCATTTTTGTGTAATTACTACCAATTCATGTAACTAATTAAAATACCACTTATATATGCTGTGGTTTACCAGCTAGGTGCACGTTTGAATGAAGTTGATTCTCAAATTTTTTCAAAAAAAATAAAAAGAAAAACCGAACAAACAAACGTTTGAATGCAGTTTCTTGCTAATTACTTATTGTTTATTCGCTAAAATTTAGTTAAAGTATAGTTTTATTTAGAAAAAAGTGAGCTAAGCTGTACATAAACGAGAACAGGTATATATATAGATAAGAACTAAAAAAGTTGATGTCTCCTTTTCTCATGTAATTACCAGGAGTATGACAGAACTTCATATTAACGATCCCTTGTCAAATGAATTGCTAAAAGTGAAAGTTAGACGCTCATTTATACTGAATTGCTTTTACGAGACAATGAATCCAGTATACTAACATGCCAAAAAAAAAAAAAAAAAAAAAAAGAAGAAGAAGAAGAAGAAGCAATTAAACAATAATCTGTCACCAAATTATCTGTTTTAAATAATATTAGTTGGCAACTGTCATTTGCAAATAATAGAGTGGAGATTTTAACCCTACATGCCTCTCTTGAAAAAAAAAAAAAGTAAAAGTAAAAGTGTAACAAATTAAGTTACAAAGCTAGCTCTTAATAATTTAGTGACATTGTCTGTTCACTATTTTTCTTTGTGAGAAGAATTGATGTTCATAACAATAGCTATTCTATTGTTATAACAATCGAATTATATTAGAAAAGGGAAAAAAAAAAGTGCAAAGCTAAAGTCATTGAATTAAGTATAAAATCAATTTCTTGGCATGAAAATGTTGTCTTTTGTGAGTGTTCATGAGAGAATAAAAATTATTTGTCTCACTTTTTGTGTTCCATTGTATACTCTACCAACTACAATATGTCAAGTATAGGAATTTTTTTTTTTTTTTCATTTTAAACTTTGGTTATGTTATAAAAAAAATAAAAATTAAAGGAATATATATGCCGCAAGTTTCGATTTATAGAGTATAAATTAGTGGAACACACAAAATGTGGGAGAAAATATTATTACTCTTTTACAAATGCATTCAAACACTACACTCCTCCATGCATGCACAATTTTTTTTTTTTAAGAAAACAAGTTTTGATATAGAAGAAGGAAGATGAATCTTGGGCTTATATATTACAATTGTTATATATATTATCATTAATTCTTTTTGTACTTGTTATACAGGCGAGGAGATATTACATTCATTTCTCACATTCATTCTCAACTCTCAATAAGTTCCATCACTTGTGCCTTTCCTGAGGTTTCCATATCTTAGTTGTTCTTGGGATCCCATATCTTGTATCCATTAAGTGTGCCTCTAGCTTCGTCGACGTCGAAATTTTTCAGTCCATCTATTGTGCCTTTCGATATGTCAATCTTGCCACCTAGTTTGGCTGCAAAGGAATATATATATACACGCTAAGATTAAGAGCTGTGTAGGAAATACTTTTAACACTTACAACAAATATATGGACATCTCTCTAAATTGTCACTTATATCTAGAATTGAGTAAAAATCTTGGTTAGTCACTACTTGGAAAAAGTATCTTATGAGACTGGTTTATGAAGTGTTTCACTCATATTTGATGAACTATGCACACCTATAGAACTTATGTGTTGCAAAATGAGCACTTCATAACTCCGTTTTGTAAAATATATTTTCCATCAATTGGGTCATAGAAATGAAAAGGATCAAAATTTTAAAAATAAAATAACGTACCACTAGTAGTAGTTTAGATAAGGAAAAATGAAACAGGTGATATCCCTCAAAAAAATTTAAAAATTGAATGAAAACCTTTATGGTTCAGTTCAGCAAACAGATCTTTAAAAAAGTAGTATCACCTTAAGAAAAATTTTAATGTCTTAAAAAAAGAAGTTTTAGACTTTTAGTGCTTTACAATTATTGTTTTATATATATCTAAATACTAAATAGAACTAAGTAGTACTTAAAAAAAGAAGAAGATGAAGAAGAACCAATTAAATATATTAATTAACCAAGTAAAACCATGAAGTGAAAAATCTTATACGTACCAACTTTTTCCAAAGCTTCACATCCCTCGTCGCAGTACTTCTCACAGAGTGAATGGCTCTTCTTTTCTGGCAAACAACCTTCGTTGCACAGGTTAAAGCAAGTCTTGTAAATATCCTCTGTAGCCTTAGTTGCTGGAACCGCAGCTACAAGGACAAAGCAAATGAACAATGCAACAACTTTGTTTGCCATTTTTATCTCCTCAAATCAAGTACAAATTCCCTTCCTTCTGGTTTTAAGGGAGAAAAAGATTTACAATATTATAGGGTCTGGAGTGTTTTGATGAACGGTGGACCTTATTGAACGGAGTATTCATGGTTTATGTATGGCTTTACAAATATAGAGAGATTTGTTTATAAATACCCTTTTTCTTCTCTCTGATTGTTGTAACTATGAAGCTTGAGAAGTAATTTGTAGCACAAATAAATTTAGTTGTTTATAAAACCTCTAACTTTAAAGAATGGTGGTTAGGTAGTTCCTGTGTGACTGTGTGCAATAGATTGTTCAACTAAGCTTGCAATATGGTGCAACCAGGGGCAGCTTAATGCATTTGGAGGCTTAAGGCGAAAATTGGTCATCTTGTTTTAAATGCAAAATTACTACTAATTAACATGAACTACGTAAAATTTTTTCTTTTTTTAGAAATTTTATAGACAAAAAATTTGACAAAATTTTTCATATTTGTTGATGTGGTAGATTGATAATGGTAAGTAAAACAATGGTGTTAGTGATAGACTTAGATAAAAACTAGTAAAAGTTTGCTAACTAAACTCTTATTATTATTCTTATTTTTTTTAGAAGTGCAACATTCACAATACTTTTTACAACAAATCATAGATTTTAAGCTGCTTTTTGTTTTCTATTTGAAAATATCACTATAATTATTTTTTTGTCATCAACAATATGCTGTAACAACCTGCTACTTAACATTAGTTGTAAAAGTGTTGTAAAAAATATTGTGGACGTTGCATTTTTCTCTTTTTTTTTTTTTTAATCTGGTAAAAAAATTATTTTATTTATTGATTATAAATAACCCTGTGAGGGCAAAAGCTTGAACTTTTGTATTGGGCCTTAAGTCTCATTTACTAATGGGAATGCGTCCGAGGAGGAGCAAATGACTGGAAATGCCCCAGAGCGAATGGTCGTGTAAGGAAAGAGTTGAAGGCAGTAGTCCTAGAGAGTCATCCTCCTCGGACCTGATGAATGTCAATCAGGTAGGCATTCGCTTGACTTGGGTAATCTTCCAGGAGATTCCAACAACGAAGATAGACTTCAGGTGTGTAAGGAGGTGATAAGGACATAGAAATATCTTGGAGAAAGCTGCTACCATCGCATTAAATGCACTGCAGCAGTTTTCCTGGCCGCATTAATGTGGAAAAGACCTCTAAACAGTGTTTTCAATCACTACCGCTTACAGAAAACTAGAAAAGCTGCTCAATAAGACAGATACTTGAGTGCAAGGTAGGATGATAAACAAGTGGACGATGGAAATGGCTTGAAGGGGACTATATAACATGAGAAATCCTCCATAATTGAGGGATTGAAAAATACTAGAAAAGAAATATTGGAAGAGAATTACTGTAGCACAGTGAAGAACTAACTTCCAGAAATAGCAATTTTATCTTAAAACTTACTCTTTGGACATATATTCCATCCAGAATTATGTATCATTTCCTGCTCAAACACGTTTGAAACCTCTATTAATCGTTAGACAACCCATTAAAAGCCCAATTCTTTCACCCATTCTCTTATAAATTTATTGTATTGGGCTTATTGGGCTTATAACCCAGTTCTTTTGGGTTTGGGCTGCAATTTGTAACCCTACAATTGGCGCCGTCTGTGGGGAGAACTAGTGCTTGAGTGGATTATAACGGTTATGGCGGGATCAGGACCACACCAAACTAGTCTGCACCATGCAGAATCAGCTAATGTTCATCAACAGGGTGAGCTTCACGACCTTGAGCATGGAGATGACATGGACAACCAACAGGAAGGCAGCTTGCAGATGCTCCACACAGGTGGAAGTGGTTATCGAAGAAGAGGTCACGCAATACATGAGTAAGCTGATGAAAAAGCTATGCAACGAGAAATTGATGATCTAAAAAAGTGACTTCGTCGAGCACAACGAAAACAGACCCCTTCCAGCTCTGATGTTTCTTCTAATGACGAGGAAGATGCAAGTTATAGACAACGATCGGGAACTCCACCTATTGAATCTTTTTTCTGTAAGGAGGAACATCCTCACAAGATAAGGGGCAGGAGTCCATTTGGGAGGGGAGTAGAAACTAATGTTATGAAGAAAGCTCTGAGCCAGATTTCTAAATCACCCTTCACATGGGGAATAGAAAAGGCAAATCTTCCCAGGCGTTTCCATCAGCCCACATTCACCATGTATAACGGTCGCACGGATCCTGTAGAACACGTGAGCCAGTTCAAACAAAAGATGGTTGTCCATTCTCAGGATGAAGCCCTATTGTGTAGAGTATTTCCATCCAGTTTGGGACCGATGTCGATGAGATGGTTTGATGGGCTAAGGACGAACTCCATCAGTTCTTTTAAGAAACTTACCCAATCATTCTGTTCCCGATTCATTACATGCAGTAAGGTTCCTCAACCTCTAGATTCTCTACTTTCTATGTCAATAAGGGAAGGGGAGTCTGTGAAGGCATATGCTGAAAGGTATTGGGAGATGTTCAACGAAATTGATGGCGATTTTGATGAAGTCGCTATTAGAACTTTCAAGGTCGGTCTCCCACCCGAACACGGTTTGAGGAAATCTCTAACAGACAAGCCTGTCACAAGTTTGCACCAGTTAATGGATCGAGTTGATAAGTACAAGAGGATAGAAGACGATCAAAAACAGGGAAAGGGGAAAGCTAAGGTTATCCCTCAAGAAATGAGAGATTTTAGGTCGGACCGATACAACAACAACCGGCCGAGAAGGTATTACGTAGAGCAATCAGGGTCAAACAACACCCAGGTTGTCGGAGCAGTCTTCCGAGAGCCAGTGCATCAAGTATTAGAGAAAATTAAGAATGAACCCTTCTTCAAATGGCCCAACAAGATGGTGGGAAATCCTGAAAAGCGAAACCGTAACCTCTATTGCCAATATCATCGGGATCATGGCCATACCACAGAGGATTGTAGGAGCTTGTGGGATCACTTGGACCAACTTGTCCGAAAGGGCAAATTGAAGTAGCTGCTACATCATTCTAGCAGTTTGGGGGGACGAGCCAATTCTGGGTCTGAGAGAGAGATTCCTTCAATACCCTCCCTGAGAACTATCAACGTTATCTTTGCTGCACCAGGCAGAACAAGATCGTGCCCGTCTAAGGTAATGTTTGTAGCTCGCCTGTCTTCCGATGACACTAATCACGAGCCGAAGAAAGCTAGAGTGGAACGGCCCCTGGTCATGGGGTTCTCGGATGAAGATAAGGTTGGAACCATTCAGCCCCATGATGATGCCTTAGTGATCACCCTTCGAATTAGGGGCTACGATGTGAAAAGGGTAATGGTGGATCAAGGCAGCGCAGTTGAGATAATGTATCTCGATCTTTACAAAGGGCTGAGCTTAAGAGCTGAGGATCTGACGCCTTATAGTTCTCCCCTAGTGAGTTTTGAAGGAAAGATTATTATCCCAAAGGGTCAGATCAAATTGCCTGTGCAGACTGGCTCGGAGACGGTGGAGGTAGATTTCATCGTTGTGGATGCATACTCTCCTTATACAGCAATTGTTGACAGACCTTGCTTCATACTTTGGGAGCAGTTTCTTCCACTCTGCATCAGAAGGTTAAATACCCGTCCGAAGGTCAGATTGAAGAAATACTAGAAGATCAAGCCATGGCGCGGCAGTGCATGGTCACTGCCATCCGGCATAAGCCCGAAGCTGAACCTTCGGCTCGCAGTGAAAAGGATTTATAGCAGTTAAAACCCCCGGTGTTATCCATCGATAAGCCAACCGAGGAGGCAAAGTGTGAAGATCTTGTGAAGGTTACTATAGGGAATGATCCGGAGAAGTTTTTTCAAATCGTATCCCAGCTACCTCAACAAGAGAGAGAAGAGATGATAGAGTTCCTTAAACAGAACATTGACGTCTTTGCCTGGAATACTTACGAGGCCCCAGGAGTAGATCTAGAATTCATTTGTCATCATTTAAATGTTAATCCATTAATCACCCCCAAAAAGCAGCCCCCTCGGCGTCCATCCAAAGAGCATGCCGAAGCAGTCCGAGAGGAGGTGGCTAGACTTAAGCAGGCCGGGGCTATCAATGAGGTTTTCTATCCTGAATGGTTAGCAAATACTGTGGTGGTGAAGAAAAAGAGTGGGAAGTGGCGAGTGTGCGTTGATTTCACGGATTTAAATAAGGCTTGCCCAA